>OY728131.1:1417303514-1419803514 GCA_963277665.1 Viscum album
TCCCACTCCACCTCTCCCAGTAGCTCCCACTCCCCCACCTCAGCCTGTGGACCCCATTTTTGATCCTCCTCCTCCACCGCAGCTACCTACTTATTGTGAGTTGTATGTTGATGATCCTCAACATCATATAGTTGCATATGGGATGGTATATTGTATAGGAGATACAGTTCATCATCAACAGTTAGAGGTAGAGAATCAGAGGGTCACTGTACAGGATATTATAGATAGATCAGCTCGGATACCATTACCTACAGATGAGGTGACGACAGTTGGACATAGTATCGACCATTTTTTACTTTGGCCATCCAGACTTCTTCGACTCATTACCATAGAGGTATGGATGTTATATCTTTTTTTTTATATTTTTATTAATGTTTTATCATTTGAAAACTAATATATTTTTCAATTTATTTTTACAGGAATACTTCAAAGGTAAATAAATACTGTATAGACAACAACAAAGACAGATAGCTATGACATCAGATGCAGATACTAGCAGTCTTGACAAATTGTCAAGATATTCAAATTTGTTGGCAGATCATTATGAATTTACAATAGAAGCTCATGTCTGTGGACGTGAACTAAGTGTGGGGATTATGAAAACTGATATCATGGAGTTTGTCACTGGAGATAAGTTGGGCATCAACGTGGTGCAAATTTTTATCATGTAAGTCTTAACACCTTTTCCTTGCGTTATATTTATTAAAAATGTATACTTATGTCTGATTTGTATTAGGTATCTGTATAAAATTTGTGAGAGGAATGAGCTGACAGATGTATATGGATTCGTGGACCCACGATTGATTTCCCCTGAAGCATGTGCATTGGATGAGGAACAAATAATGCTTTATATTGCTGATAGATTTGAAAAGAATGTAATCACACAGTGTTGGATGATTCCTTTTTGTGAGAGGTATGAAACACATCCCTCTCAAAGAGTTAATTATCTTTTAACATAAAAAACCACTAACGTTAAATTTCCTTTTATCAGGGATCATTGGATGTTAGGGGTTTTTTTCCCTAGGGAGAAACCACTTTATTGGATATGCTCTCTCCATGATGATGTGCGAGAAAGTTTTAAGAATATATTGGAAACGTAAGTTTCAATTTCACAATAGTTTTATATATTATAATGAATTTTAAATTTACCCCATTCGTATTATTTTCTAACAGGGCATGGGTCCACTTTCGAAAAAGCGCAAAGAAAAGTAATTTCAAGATCAAATATGTACATGCGAAGGTAAATATCCATTTATAATTTGTACATTTTGATTTATTACATAAAAATAATATATTGAATTTGCACTCATTCAAACAGAAATGTCATGAGCAACAAGGCATCATCGAATGCGGATATTACATGTTAAGATTTATGTATGAAATAATAACAACTGGGACAGTTCTGAGTTTTGACCTGGTAAGATTTCCTCTTTCTCATAATATTTCAATTTGATTTATTCATTATACACGTTGACTACTATCCTTTTCCTTTGTAGCTTTTTGATGACCCTCAACCCTTTACTGCTGAAGATATCAAACACTTACAAGTGGAGTGGTCAAATTATTTTACAGGTTTGATTGAATTTTAGTTGTTTGCAATGTAAAATGTAATTTTGAATATTGTCAATGTAATTGTATATTTCGCAGTCATTTAGGTTGGATTTAGTTTTTTTTGAAGTTGACAGTGTAAGTTTTGAATGTTATATAAGTGAATGTTTAATTTTTCTCTACTTCTTGTTTTGGTCTACTGTTGATGGTTTTTCTGGTCTGGATTTTGGTATGGGGGGAGAGGTTCCAAGGGGGTGGGTGGGTGTTTGGGGGGTGTCCAAGGGATATGGGAGGGGTGTCCAAGGTGTATTTGGGGCTGTCCAAGGAGTCGGTTGGGTGTAAATGAGGGTGGGGGGGGGGGGGCTGTCCAAGGGGTGGGGGGGGGGTGTCCAAGTGGTGGGGGGGGGGGTGTCCAAGGGATATAGGAGGGGTGTCCAAGGGGTGTTTGGGGCTGTCCAAGGGGATGGGGGGGTTTCCAAGGGGTGGGGGGGGGGGGTTTCCAAGGGGTCGGGGGGGTGTCCAGGGGGTGGGGGGGCTGTCCAAGGGGTGGGGGGTGTCCAAGGGGTGGGGGGTGTCCAAGGGATATGGGAGGGGTGTCCAAGGGGTGTTTGGGGCTGTCCTAGTGTTTGGGGGGTGTAAATGAGGGTGGGGGGGCTGTCAAAGGGGTGGGGGGGTGTCCAAGGGTTGGGGGGGGGGTGTCCAAGGGATATGGGAGTGGTGTCCAAGGTGTCTGGGAGTTCTGTCCAAGGGGCCGGTTGGGTGTAAATGAGGGTGGGGGGCTGTCCAAGGGGTGGGGGGGGGGTGTCCAAGGGGTGGGGGGTGTCCAAGGGATATGGGAGGGGTGTCCAAGGGGTGTTTGGGGCTGTCCAAGGGCTCGGGGGGGTGTCCAGGGGTCGGGGGGGGGGGGGTGTCCAAGGGGTCTGGGAGGGCTGTCAAGGTGTGGGGGGGTGTCCAATGGGTGTTTGAGGCTGTACTAGGGGTCTTGGGGGTGTAAATGAGGGTGGGGGGGGGGGGGGGCTGTCCAAGGGGTGGGGGGGGGGGTGTCCAAGGGGTGGGGGGTGTCCAAGGGATATGGGAGGGGTGTCCAATGGGTGTTTGAGGCTGTACTAGGGGTCATGGGGGTGTAAATGAGGGTGGGGGGGCTGTCCAAGGGGTGGGGGGGTGTCCAAGGGTTGTGGTGGGGCTGCAATGTGGTGGGGGAGGGCTGGCCAGGTTGTTAGGTGGGTATAGATGAGGGTGGGGTTCAGTTGGGGCTTGGGGGAGGGCTGGCATGGTTATTTTTGTTGTTTGGTTTCTGGTTGCTTTTTGGTGAGACCAGTGCAATTATTTTTAAAAAAAAATATATCGCTTTCACGTCGGTTATTTTAGAACCGACATGGTAAATAAATCGGTAGGGGTTAATCACGTCGGTTTTTTTGAGAACTGACGTGATAAACCGTTCCCGGGCCTTTTAACACGTCGGTTCTTAATATAAACGACGTGCTAAAAGGCCTGGGAATCGATTTACCACGTCGGTTATTGGATAACCGACATGCTAAAACGTTTCCCAGGCCTTTTTATCACGTCGGTTATTTAAGAAACCGACGTGATAATAGGCCCGGGGAAGGGTTAATCACGTCGGTTATGTCATAACCGACGTGATAAACGATATCCCAGGAGTTTTATCACGTCGGTTTAGAAAATAACCGACGTGATAAACCCCCCCCCCCCCCCCCGCGCATATTTATCACTTCGGTTATTATATGAACCAATGTGATAAACACCGTGATGTTAGGGATGTTACGTCGGGTTTTAAATAACCGACGTAAAAAACGTTATTTATAACGTCGTCCGTATTAACGTCGCCTAAAAACCGACGTAAATAATGAAAAAAAACCGACGTAATTTTTTTTTTCTGCACTAGTGATCACTGTTAAGAACAAGTATCCTTTGCCTCATATCGGTGATTTGTTTGATCATCTCCAGGGAGCTCAGTATTTTTTGAAGATTGAATTGAGGTCGGGGTACCATCAGTTGAAAGTAAAAGAATCAGACGTTCCAAAGACTGCGTTCTATACTAGATATGGCCATTATGAATTTGTAGTTATGCCTTTTGGGTTAACCAATGCACCTGCTGTATTCATGGACCATATGAATAGAATTTTCCATGAGTTCTTGGATAAGTTTGTGGTTGTTTTCATCGATGATATTTTGGTGTTTTCTAAAAGTAAAGAGGAGCATGAAAGACATTTAAGGGTTATATTGCAAACCTAAAAAGAAAAGAAACTGTATAGAAAATTTAGAAAGTGTGAGTTTTGGTTACAACAAATTTCTTTCCTTGGTAACATTATTTCAAAAGATGGAATAACTGTTGATCCTGCTAAAACAAAAGTCGTTGAATAATGGCCAAGACCCACAAATGTAACTGAGATCCGTATTTTTCTTGGTTTTGTAGTTTACTACAGAAGGTTTGTTGAAAATTTTTCACGGTTATCTAGTCCAATGACTAAGCTAACTCAGAGGGGTGTTAAGTTTATCTGGACAAAAGAATGTGATGATTGTTTTCAGGAGTTGAAAAGAAGATTGGTGAATGATCCAGTTTTGGCACTTCCTTCCAGGAATGGTGAGTTTGTTATCTACAGTGATGCTTCATTGAAAGGACTTGGTTGCGTCCTAATGCAGAATGGTCAGGTAATTGCTTATTCTTCACGTCAGTTGAAAATTCATGAGATAAATTACCTTACACTTGATTTGGAATTAGCTGCTGTTGTTTTTGCTCTAAAAATTTGGAGGCATCATTTGTATGGAGTAAAGTGTGAAATATATACTAATCACAAAAGTTTAAAGTATATATTCACTCAGAAATAATTGAACATGAGATAGAGGAGATGGCTAGAATTAATCAAGGATTATGATTGTACAATTCATTACCATCCGGGAAAAGCAAATAAAGTGGCTGATGCTTTGAGTCGAAAAAGTAATGCTTCATTAATCATGCTACATTTGGAATGAGATCCTTTGGTTTTTGATTTGATGAACTTTGGCATAGAAGTTGTTGGTGCAGGAAGTTCTTCTGTTTTGTTTCAAGTATCAGTGAGATCATCCCTATCAGACAGAATTAAGCAAGCGCAGAAGAAAGACAGTGGGTTACAGAAAAAGGTAGAGTTGGTTCATAAGGGTAAGTTACCTGAATTTAACATTGATAAAGATTGTGTTTTTAGGTTTGGGAAGAGATTATGTGTGCCTGGTGATTCACAGTTGAAGAATGAGTTGTTATGTGAGGCTCATAGTTCCCCGTTTTCAGTTCATCCTGGCAGTACTAAGATGTACAGAGATCTGCGGGAGTATTACTGGTGGGATGGAATGAAAAGAGATATTGCTGATTTTACTTTGAAGTGTTTGACTTGTCAGCAGGTTAAAGCAGAGCGACAGTTACCGAAAGGGATGCTTCAGCCTTTACCAGTTCCAGAGTGGAAATGTGAAAATATATCCATGGAATTTTTTTTAGGATTACCGAAGACATCTAGAGGTAATAATTCAATATGGGTTATTGTTGATCGATTGACTAAATATGCTCATTTCCTTCCTATTCGAGATACTTTGTCTCTAGATCAACTTGCTCGGTTGTATCTTAAAGAGATAGTCAGGTTTCATGGATTTTCACTCTCCATTATATCTAATCATGATCCTAGGTTTACTTCTAACTTTTGGAAAGGCCTTCAAAAGTCGTTGGGTACTGGATTAAATTTTAGTACAACTTTTCATCCGCAATCAGATGGGCAGTCAGAACGAACAATTTAGACCTTGGAAAATATGCTACGTGCTTGCTCTATAGATTATCAGGGACGTTGGGACCAAAATCTTTCTTTGGTTGAATTTTCATATAATAACAGTTTTCATTCCAGTATACAGATGGCTCTGTTTGAGGCATTATATGGGAAGCAGTGCCGAACTCCAGATTTTTGGGATGAAGTGGGTGAAAGGAAGCTGATGGGACCAGAATTGCTAGAAGAGATGGCAGAAAAAGTTCAGTTGATTCAGAAACACATGAGAACAACTCAGATCAGGCAGAAGAGTTATGCGGATAACCGGAGGAAGGATCTATCTTTCGATGTAGGTGATCATGTTTTTCTCAAAGTTTCACGATGGAAAAGTGTGATGCAATTTGGTAAGAAAGGAAATCTAAGTCCAAGGTTCATTGAACCATATGAAATTCTAGAGAAAGTTGAATCAATTGCTTATCGAGTGGCTTTACCTCTGAGTTTATCTTAGGTACACAATGTTTTTCATGTTTCGATGTTGAGAAAGTATATGCTAGATCCATCTCATGTTTTGAGCCTAGAGGTAGTTCAGTTGGAAGAGAATCTCTCTTATGAAGAACAACCAGTCCAAATTCTTGACCGAAGAGAGCAAGTGTTACGAAATAAGGTAATTCACCAGGTAAAGGTTTTGTGGAAAAACCACATTTTTGAAGAGGCAACATGGGAATCTGAAAATGCTATGAGGGATAAATACCCCCACTTATTTTGATAAGTGAATAAAATTGCGAGGATGCAATTCCCAAAAGGGGGGAAGGATGTAACATCCCAGGTAAATAAAGAATAAATTTTTTTAATATTTATTAATATTTACGAATTAAATATTAATTTTACTTTAAAGGGGTTTCTATGTTCGATAGCGTACCCGATATGCAACAAAGAGTGTCTTTGAAATCTTACGTTGCCCACTAGTAATAAAATAATATTATTTTAAATGGTAGTTAACACGTAGCCGTTTTATTGGCGGGAATGAATATAAATAACTAAAATATGATTATATATGTTTGTTAAATGTTTTTACATTTATCCAATAAAGGATAAAGGCTTAAAATACGAAAAGAATTCAATTTTAGGCATATATACTCTAATTTTCACTAAAGGTCCACTTATCGCCTTTTGATGGAGAACCATCATTAAATATAGTTTTGGTCACTCTTATACATTCTATTGGACCAAATAAAATTCTTCTTTAGAATCGGGACATCAAAATTTACTTTGTGTAAATTTTTGGTATTTTTCCGATAAAGATCATTTTTTAATGAATAGTGAAAAATGTTGTATTTTAATTCAAAACCTCTTTTTAATCTAATTTATTATTAATGATTAGATTATATTTTGAAGTGGTTTTAAATTGAAATTAGAATATATTTTTACCATTTAATACAATAGTGGTCATTGTAATTAATTTAACTTTGAAATCGGACTTAAACTAGTGTCAATCTCTTGATACATTTTGTTTCATAAAAACACGCTATTTGTTTTGACAGTGGGAATTAATTATTAAATTAACTAATGAAACTTATATGTTTTTAATTTTGTAAAATAGACATCATTTTTGAATTTGGAATATAAAATATAGCTTAGGGTGAATTTTTGGTATTTTTCTGAAAAACTTCAATTTTTGATGAATAGTGAAACCACTAAGTGGTACTTAAAAAACTGTTTTTTTCGTTTAAATGAAATTTTACCACCTCTGTGTTTTGAATTTCAAAAATCCGACATAAATTTTTTTCATTAAGAAGTAAAATTTGGTTCAATGGGATTAAAATAATTTTTTTGTGAATAGTAACTTTTAAGTTTTTAATCGCGATTAGAGGTAATTAGTGTAATTTAAGGTAAAAATAATGTTTTAATAATATGAAATGAACTTGAAACATGTCCTACCCTTATTTTATATGTCATATCCGACCAAGACAATCCATGGGTCAACTTGGGGACCCCATGGAGCCACTTTGGTAGGAAAATGACATTAATATCTTTTTATTTAATGTTAAAATAAAAATGTCACAGACATGTGTTGTTTTACTAAAACAATTTTTAAATAGGGTTATACAAGTCATATTTTTGACTATAAATATTAATTATAATATAAAAATATTTCCTACATCATGATATTTTTTTTATAATTTTTAGAAATTAAATAAATTAAATTATTTATGACACCATGATGATGCAACGATTACCTCATTATTTAACGATTTAAATAAAATGAAAAGATAATGTAAAATCTAAGACCTAAACTTATCAAAAACCTATTGGATGAGTGTATTTAGAACTCTTATCACCTTATCCTCTAAATATATAATTTTGGGACCTTTAAAATCCGAAAAATCATTTTATAATAAAGTAAACTTTTATAACTTTCCAAGAGTTCCTCTCCTCTCCTCTTATAAAAGGCCCCCACCTCTACCACCTTACCCACACCTTTCAAGCCTTTGGCTCGGCCAACCCTTAATCATTTTGTCTCTCCACATCCTTCTCTTACTCCTAGAAGCCTCAATTTGGGCAGAAGTATTTCCAAGTAAGCCTTTGAGCTCAAATCAAAAAGAGTTACCCGATTTAATGGAAGTGTCTTCTCTTATGTTCTTATGTTTTATTTTGCTTCTCCAACCCCCTAAACTCTTTTTATTCATTTCTTTTGTAACAAAACCAGTATCATCAATATACTAGGATGTTTTTATGATAATAATTATAGCTACACCTACACACACATTCGTCTAATGGTTAAAGAACATACTGTTTCTGTGGTTGGTAATTTTCTGCCTCACGAAACGATGATTGTTCAATCTTATTTTAACACCTTTAATGGTGGCCATTAAGATGTAACTCTATTTATATATGATTTATATTATGTTTATGTTTTCCTTATGCTTCTGTATTTTTCATTTATGGCATACCTTTATGGTTTCCATTATGGGTAAACACGATAATTTCATTTTAGGAAGTGCGGACTACCGCCCCCTCAAAGTGATTTGATTCGTTAATGCCATATGTGGGATGTATAAAGGATGGAGTTAATGATATTATATATGATATTATACTAGAATTATAATATACTTTTATATCATTATGATTTCACTCCATTAAATATGAAATATAAATGAAAGTAGCGTTCATGCGTACGTACGGCTTACCGTCTCCATGAACGGTGCATTTCATTTCTTACCACTAAATGTTATATACTATTGTAAATACATGTATATTCTGGATATATATAATATATATGATATAAAAATCATGAATATCATTCTGGATATAATAAACCTTTGACCACATGAATAACATGTAATTGTAAGAAGTCCACTTTCGACTTAAGAACCAAATATCGACAAAACAAACATTTTTAACTTAAATGATTACATAATGTTTATAACCTGTCAATAAGTGACATAAAATGAATAATAATCTTGAAAAAGGTTCTTAATCAAGTAGAAATTAACTTTAGTTTATTATTCATGAGATTAAAGAGCAATCGAGTCACGTCGGACACGAGGTAAGGGACTTCGTCTCAATCTCCTTTCATTGAGGCATATTTTATTCTAATACAAGGCTTTCTTTTATACGGTGTATAAACCCCTTTGACATTTAATTTTATACAAAAGGAATATTTTTCTACGAATTGTTTTACAAAATGACAAAAAGGAATGTTTCTTTTAACGTACGTGGTGACAACGACCTTTTCCACTGCTGCAAGTATTATCTGGTCTTTGGTTTCCTCAACAAGCCGTAATGTTTTTAAAATGAAATAAATACCTTATACTCTTTTATGTATTTTGGTATTGAAAATGGTTTTTATAAGGGATTTGTTATGTCAATATATTTAAGTGACATATTGTGATCAAAGTGTGGAAATGTTTTCTTTCCATTATATTTGTTTTATGTATTATGATTTTATAATGGTACTTGGACATTTGACAGGTGGTTATGTGATAAACCATATGACGGGTGGTGCCGTGAATACCAGGATGGGTGGTTACATTATAACCTCCAATGCATTGGGTATGGAAGTCGGCCGTATGGATATTCCATTAAGTGATATGTGTGGAAGTCGACCGGATGGTTATTCCACTTAAGTATGTTTATGTCCCAACTTACATTTATATGTTATGTGTTCTTTATATGGGTTTTATGGTAATCTTTTGGTTACAAAAGGGCAAGTAATGATATTTTATTCAGTGAAGAGTTTTTACTACTTCATAAAGGTGAAAGGTATTACTTTGATAAAGTATACATGGTTTACTTGTTGTTTTGAAAAACGAACAGTTTTCATTCTTTGTGTATCCCTTACTAAGCTTTTTATGCTCACCCCAAGTTTTTGAAATGTTTTTCACAGGACTTAATGTGGAATATGGTCAAGGATGGGATCAAAGAAAATTCATGCTATCTAAAACATGGAATTAGACATGTTTCTTTTTAAGAGTTTTTATTTTATGGAAACTTAGTAGAAGTGTCTACTTTGTAATCTTTTGAGATTTAATAGTTATGTCCTAATTCTCTAAAACTCTAAACCTGAAAAGATCCTCAATGTGAATTATTCATTTAATTCAATATTAAGTAAGGTTTAAGGACGGGACCTTATAATCAACCCAATTAAATTACCAAAAACCCTGAATTCATACTTGAATCCACCCTTTGGGAAGAAATTTATCTAATTAATCTATTTGGTGCAAACCAAAATGATTTACCCAAAGAATAGGTAACATCCTTGCTCAAGATCATTTATTTTTATTTTATTTCTCAACCACCTCTAAATTTATTATTAAATGATTATATAATAATACCAGTATCATAAATACACAAATATGTTTTTATATTAATTATTCTACCAACACTTTCACACAATTCCATCTAATGGTTAATGAACTTACCGTTTATGTTTATAGAGAACTACCGCCTCACAAAATGTCAATTGTTTGTTCTTCCTTTACTGCCTCTCATGGTGGGAATTATGATGGAAAATATATTTATATATAATATATATGATAGTTATTATGTCTTTATAATTATTTAATTATTTTATAACACGTTTTTTATACTTTCTATCTTGTGTAAATATGATAACATCATTTGTGGAGGAGTGAACTACAACCTCCTCAAAGCGATGAGATTCGTTCACACTCAACATGGAATGTATTAAGGATGATTTTTTTGAACTTATATGATATATATGATATAATAATAATACTTTAATGATAATATATATACATATATATAAAAACATATTTTACATTTACTTTCTTTCTTTCAATATGGAAATAAAACGGAAACATCATTCAGGCGTAGGTACGACCTACCGTCTCCATGAACAATGTATTCCATTTCATACTCATATATAATATAGATTATTATAATACAAATATAATGAATATATATGATATTAATATCACTGTTTACATTTTTTAAATAATGATATAAGCACAAGGACAAAAGATATAACAAATTAATACATGTGCGAAAAACAAAGCGAATATTACCCCAAGTGAAACCTTAACATATAATTGTTAATAAATGAGTAATATAAAGTCATAATCAAAACATATATGGTATTATATATAATAATATGGTTATTCTATATATTGATAATAAACATATATTTATTATACAATAGGATTTAATGGGTATGATGGGAGTCAAGACACAAGGTAAGGAGATTTCATCTCACTTTTTATTTCCATGAGATACATGGTTATTCACCACTAATTTAGTTTGTGTGGTGTGTATACTACCCATGGATGTATTCTATGATTATTATACTTAATTTTATGGTTATTTACATATACATTTTATGATATCTATTTCATGGGGGTATGTTTCAAAAGTCACCAAATCTATAAAGAAACTTTGTCTCATTTTTCCTTCATTGAGACACATACCATGTCATGCACCTATATTTTTATATGAGGTGTATATAATGAATTTTGACATGTTATATCATGAATATCCTTATTTTCATGATATTTTAATATTCATGTAATTTTATTATATCCATCTTGAATTAAATTTACCAAAATGGTAACAATTTATTGTTACAATCTCACAGTTTATCAAGATTGTTTAGGATTATGCATCCATAGAAGAAATATTAGGATCCATCTCCCAATAATTCTCATGATTTTTACATCCCTCTGTATATTCATGTTATATCAACTTAATGGTACAATTTTTTAATTATATATTACTTAATATAATTAGGAAAATGTTTTTATGAAAATATGGCTATATCTTTATTTTCAGCTGGAAATCTATGTTCCTTCAAAACCGCGTTTCTAAAATTTTCCCCCAAAATATTTTACTATTATACAATGATGTTTAAAGAAAATTTTTACTTATGTTTAACCATTTAAAAATGGTTTTAAAAAGGAATATTCTTTTTCTTTTTCGATCAAGGCACTTTTTTAAAATTTTACGGTACAAAGGGAATGTTCAGAATGTACAAACTTACCCGCCGCCATGAACATAATTTCCTTGATGAGTCCTTTATAATTTTACAAGGTTATTTTTTATTAATTTTTTTTCTAATATTATATAATTTTTTTTTGAATTTAAAGCGGGTTTTAAATAAAAAGGTTTTCAAAGATATTTTATGTACAAAAACTATTTAAGGTTATTTTCAAAGCTTCCTTTATATGTTTTCAAAGGGTTATTTTCAAAGAAAAGGATTTCAATAATTTTAAGATTTCATTATATGTTTTTAGATATATTTTCTAAAAAGGGGTTTCAAAATGTTTTCAAATATTACTTTATATGTTTTTAATTTTATTTTCATGAAAATGATTTTTAAAAGGTTTGTTGTTTTAAAGATAAATTTTCGAAGAAGAAAGGATATTTTCCTCAAAATATGTTTTTTGAAGTTATTTAAAAATTATTTTCCATATAATATGAAAAACTTTGGTGTTAATCATTCATTTATAGTTATATGATTCAATAAAACCATTCATATTATTTATTGAGTGGTTTATGTTTTTATGGGATAATGTTTATGACACCTGTTTCTCTTCCATGAGTTATATGCTCTTAAAACCCACTTCTTTTAATAGGTCATGCTTTGATAAAATGATTATGAGACAAATATATTTTCAATAGGTAATGATATTATGAAATATTTATGATACCCATTTCTTTTCATGGGTTATGATATGATGTTTATGAAACCCATCTCTTTTTATGGGTCATGATATGATGTAAGTCTTATTATCTTGTAGAACATGTATGTATTATTTTGTTTTGTGAAAGTTGGGACCTATATCTCCATTCAATGCATTGGGTAATGATAAATGGTATATGAGATCAAAGGGTGCACAAGTTATAGCCCAATCCTGAAGATAAGTAGGTGAACGGGTTGTAGCCCTAGCCTGAAAATAAGAAGGTTCATGGGTTGTAGCCTATGCCTGAAAATAAGTAAGTACATGGGTTGTAGCCCAAGACTAAAAATAATCAGCTTCCTAGGTTATAACCCAATATTGAAAGTAATTTGGTATATGGATTGTATCCCAATCCAAAAAATAATATGGTACACGGGTTGTTAGACCAAGACCGAAGTAGGTACATAGGTCGTAGCCCATGCCTAACATATTATGAAGGTCTTGGTAGGTAGCCTGGATATAATATTTTCAATGCTTATGTGTCTGCCACAATTCCATGTCTTATTATTATGTTATTATTTTATAGATTATATTATTTATTTCTTTAGTATTCATGTATTATAAACTACTGATATTTATACCATGATTCATGTTTATGATATTTGACATATATGGTATGATATTCTAATGTTATTATCATGTTATCATACACATATTCTCATGTTTATGCTTAAATGTATCCCTTATTTACCCTTACTGAGCATCTGATCTCACCCCTTTGTATGTTTTATTCCTCAGGTTATGAAGATATGTATTAAGTATGATGTGTCTAAGAAGGGTTCTAGTCATGAATAACCTCTTAGGAGATAATTTATCTTGATTATGTACCAATGTTTATGTTTCCATGTTTTCAAAGACACTAAACTAATACGGTTTTTAGGTGTCTATTTGTATAATGTTTTAATTATCTTGTAATAGTTATGTAATAAAAGTGAGGGTATATATAGTTGGTATCAAAGTGAAGGTTCAGTCAAACTTAAAAAACTAGTATGAGAAAACTTTAGTGAGAACCCTAGCAATATTTATATGTATATGTCTGGGGATATCTCTAAGTATAAGTATAAGGATGAGTTAATGTTTAGGGAGATGTCCTATAATTTTGGTAGAGTTTATAGCATGTAGTTTCCAAGAATTAGATCCATGTATGGAAACTACAAGTGGATGTCGCTCTAGAACAGATGTACATAGGGGTAACAACTCTGACAACATGCATCAGGCATGACTCAGCATAACTCGATACATGAAAACGAGCATTGCTGCACACCTGGTTTGATACTCCCAGGGGATATTCTTTGGGAATTCACAAACTTTTTATGAACCATCATGAAGGATTTAAATATATTATGGATATGAATAACCTAGGATAAACCTAAGTTTTCATATATTAAAGAAGTATGACCCATGATTTAGGCATCATATAAGTAATATTTCATGATTATATGGTATCTCGATATGATAAATGTTCTCACACTATTCTTTCTGGTTTTAGTTAATAGTTTGAACGAGAAAGAACATGGTTGATATTAAATGTTTTATATTTGGAAATTATGGTAATTATGTGAATCTATTTCCCAAGTGAAAATCTCATAAATCGAATTAGGAAGGTGGTACGAGTATTGGCTATACTTATAAAGATAAAGAGACCACAAGTGACATGTGAAATGTATGTGATGTTCTTCTAGTATTTTTTACATTAAACATCAGAAGCATGATTAGATTGAGGTTGAGTAACCTTAAGACATGATTCTTATTTCATATTCTAGGAAGGAGGTATTAAGGAAAAAGATGATGAAGCCCAAGTAATGGTTTAAGAATAAGGTTGGATGAATGAAGTATTTATGTTGTGGAATTAAAATATTGTGTTATATGAATCATGAAATATATAATTATTTACAGTATAATTTTTCATTAAGTATTAAAAAGGACATGTTTAATGGCGATGAAGATATATAAAAGTGATTTCATGGAAAGTTGATACTTTGATTAAAGGAAGTTAACCCTGAATTAATTCCTGATGTTGAGATAACAATGATTGGATAAAAATATGTTGAATATGAATAAGTAAATTGGATGGTACTGATTACCCTGGAATATATTATTGACAAATTGGTCTATGTCATCAAGGATGAAGTTTAAAACTTCATGGATTTGAATAATGTATCCAGTAATCATTAGAATAAAGCATCATATATGTTTTCCAAAAGTATTTATAGTAATTATTATTATCTCCATGTTTCAAGATAATATATGATGAGGGTATTCAAATGTTTGGAATGTGACAACCAAAAGCTACTCTGTGATATATGGGGGATCAATGTTAAGCTGATTTCATGAATTTATTTCTAAGGTTTTGGATTTTCATCTTTTGGAAGGGTTATAAGGTTAAACATTTTTGGAATGTTTAAGTTAAACTTCAGATGAAGTTGGTAAGATAAAAGTGTTATCTCACCACATGATGATTTCTGCATATTGGATAAATTATTTTAAAAATTTTGTATTGATGATAACTAATGAAAAATGGGATGAAATATCATGGATCTCATGATCTGTTAGTTCTTCATGAATGAAAAATTTACCTACCTTTTTGGAGAAAGAGGTGAAGTGGATCAAGGAAAAATAAAGGGCCAAATTTTCTTGAAATCATGAAAATATATCTTTTCATGAAAATACTTCTACTTTATGAAAAAAGTATCTTGAAATTTTTTTTTTTATCCTAGTACCTTCATTTTTTATGAATCAGATAGTCCCTTATATCATCACATATTTATGTCCTTGTGATTGTTAAATTTATCTTGACCTTATTCTCTATCACACTCCATTAGAACTTGATGGTAAGATTTCTCTTCCATGTATAAGTTTTCATTTCCCACCTATGTTCTCCTATATGGGAAGCTAGTTATGAGTTACTTTGGGTAACCATTACCATTCCAAATTTATTTTTTAAGGACGTTTTGTTATTTATATTTATGATGTGTTTTTTTAGGAAAGAAAATTTAATGTATTAAACCATTGATAACCCAGAAGAAATTCAAGGGTGAAATTCATTTAATGGGGGGTAGAATGTAACACCATTATATTTTGTGAATTTTATTTCAAACTAATTTAATAATTTTTATTTCATGTGACACAATATATAGTCTTTATATATATATATATAATAAATAAGTTTTTATTGCATTATATGAAACACCATGTTGATATTGCGTTATATGCAACACTTAGATTGGATTGCGGTACACGCAACACTGAGTTAGCATGCGTCACATGCAAGAATGAGTTTTATCATCTTTTAATGATGCACCTATGTTAAAAATAATTTTTGAGACCTTAATAAATTTTTATTTTCAAAATAAAAATAATTTTTAAATTCATAATTTTAAAATTATCTTAGGGTTAATATTTGGTATTTTTCTCAGAAGTTTCATTTTTTTTGATGAAAAGGGAAAATACAGCAATTTAGTTAAAAACTACATTTTAGATTAATTAATAATTAATTTTAAATTATATTTTAATTCGGATTTAAAAGTTAAAATAGATTAATTATATATATATATATATTAATCCATTTAGGCCATTTGAATATTTTTTATATTGAAATTAGTTATAAAAACTTTCTTAACTTTTGAACGTTTTTACTTTAACAACCTACTTTCTCGCCACGTTTGTGGAATTAGCGTTAAACTTAATCTAGCATCTTATATGACTTGAATTTGAAAAAATAGAAATAAATCGTTGTAATAAGTATGATATTTGTAGTTTAATAATATAAACCTAATTTTTGACCAAAAATATTAGTTAAAGTAATTAAAATTAATCACAGTGATTAATGTAAAATCAAACATAATTAGGGACTAAACCTTAAACTTATGGGCTAAAATGACCTATAAACCTGTCCAAACGCCACTGGATACCAATATTTAGACTATATAACCTATTTCTTCTAATTTTTTGATTTATTGGGATATCATTTCATGAATTTTATCTATATGATTTATTAAGTAAGGAAAACGACAAAAAGGGAACTTTACTCACCTTTACCATTTATAATACTTTGAGATATAGGAAAAAAACATATTTTCAGTCACACATATAATTTTTAAAAATAAATGAGTTATTTGTATCATAATTACTTATCAATAATTTTTATAGATGATTTAGTTATTTAAAATCCTTAAGAAACACCAATCTAGTGATTATTTAGTTAATAATTTACTAAAATAAATTATACTCTAAATATAAAAAGTTAATTAAATTGGTTGAATTAGTGTCATTAATTATTTTTTTAGAAGAATATATCATGTTAAAAATATTTTAACTAAATATATTTGGATTCCAATATTTATTTTATATTTATTAAATTAAATTTAAATAAATATTGTCAAAATTGGCATTAATTTTATTTTAAAATAAATGATATTTTATTAAAATATTTAAAATTAAGAAAAATACTAACTTCTACCAAGTTATTTTTAAGTGTTAATACATATTAAATATGGTCCATTAATGGACCAATTAATAATTAATGATTAAAATATTTACCCATAGATAGTAAAAACATTGCGAGTATGGTCCAATTTAAAGTAGTGTTTTGCGCGTTACATACGCTTGTTTTAAAATTAATCTCCAACAAACATGGTATTTTTTTTAAAATTTGATATCATAATTATAATTCAGTGGGTATATTCTTTATAATAAATTTAAATTTAATTTAGTATCAATGGCTAAATTAATTATGATAGAATACTAGATACTTTAATAAAAACCAAAATGATAAAATTGGGGGAACTAAGAAGTTAAAGAATAAAATTATAAAAATGAACTTATTTTTGTGTGGTATAGATTTTTTTGACCATGATTCAACTTTAATCCACTAATTTTACATTTTTGAGTCACATTAGGTAAGGGATACCTCCTTTTATTTTATACCTTTTGGTATTTACAAGAGTGCCACTCCTCCTCCGCTATTAAAAGACCTCCTCTCCTCCCACTTCTTCACACCCCTCAAACCACTTAGGTTCTTCCCATATCTACCCAATTAGATTACCAAAACCCTAACTTAATTATTAAATCCTCCCTTTGGACATAAATCAATCCAAGTAATCCTTTTGGTTCAAACCAAAAGGAGTTACCCAAAGAAGTGGTAACATCCTTCCTCAAGCTCATTTCTAATATTTTCTTTCTCCACCACCTAAAATATTCTTATTCCATATTTATATAATAAAATAAGTATCATAAATATATTTATATGTTTTTATATTAAGTGTTTCATCTACACTTACTAACACTTCCATCTAATGAGTAAAAAACTTACCATTTATGTGTATGAAGAACTATCGCCTCATGAAACGACGATTGCTCATTCTTCCTTTACCACCTCTCATAGAGAGAATTATGAGGGAAAATACGTTTATATATAATATATATGATATTTATTATGTTTTATACTTATTTAATTCTTTTATAACACATTACCTTATACTTTAATCTTAGTTAAATACGATAACATCATTTGTGGAGGAGTGGACTACCGCCCCCTCAAAGCGATGTGATTCATTAACACTCTACATAGAATGTATTAAGGATGAGTTTAATAAACTTATATTATATATATATGATATAATAATGATACTTTGACAATGTTATATATACATATATATACACATATTTCATTTACTTTCATTCTTTCAATACAACAATAAAACGAAAACAGTGGTCATGCGTATGTATGACCTACCATCTCCATAAACGTTGTATTCCATTTCATAATTATATATTATATAGATTATTATAATACAAATATAATGAATATAAATGATATTTATATCATTTTTTACAGTCTATAAATCATTATATAAGTATAAGGATAAAAGATATAACAAATTAAGACACATGTGAAAAACGTGGATATTACCCGAACTGAAACCTTAACAAAGAATTTTTAATAAGTGGGTAATATAAAGTCATAATAAAACCATATATGGTATTATATATAATAATACGGGTTTTTATAGATGTATAATAATATTATATTGATTATACATGAGTTTATAATGAGTACAACAAGAGTCTAGACACAAGGTAAGGGGATTTCATCCCACCTTTTATTATTGTCAGATAAATGCCCTATTCACCATTCATTTCGTTTGTGTGGTGTGTATAATACACATGGATTTATTATATGATTACTATACTTAATTTTATGTTTATTTACATATCCATTTTATGATATTTATTTCATGGGGGTATGTTTCAAAAGTTATGAAATTAGTAAAGCAACTTTGCCACAATTTGCCTTCTTTGAGACACATGCCATGTCATGCACCTATAATTTTCTATGAGGTGTATATACTGCCTTTTGACATGATATATCATAAATATTCTTATTTTAATTATATATTAAGATTCATGTAATATTATTTTTTCCATCATGAATTAAATTTACCAAAATAATAGTTTATTATTACTATCTCATCGTTTATCGAGATTGTTTATGATTATGCTTCTATAGATGAAATATTATGATACATATCTCAAGAAATCTCATGATTTTTCCTGACCTATGGATATGAATGTTATATCCGTGTAATGGTACCATTTTCCATTCTTTGGTACTTAATAAAATTCATATAATGTTTTTATTAAAATATGTCTATATCTTTTCTTTCCGTTAGAAATCTATGTTCTTTCAAAAACGTGTTTCGGAAAAAAAAAATCAAAAACGTTTTTATGTTGTCATATGATGTTTAAAGGAAATTTTTAATCATTTATAACTATTAAATTTTTTTTAGAAGTAATCTTCTTATTTTTTTCCGATCAAGTCCCTTTTTTGAAAATTTATGGTACAAAGGGATGTCCGGTGTGTACGGACTTACTTACCGTCATGACCGTAATTTCATTGATGCTTAGTTTATATGTTTACAAGGTTATTTTTGAAGAATTTGTTTTTCAAATATATTTTAAATTTGTTGAATTTAAATTGGGTTTCAAATAAAAAGGTTTTCAAAAATGTTTTATGTTCAAAAACTGTTTTATGTGATTTTCAAAGCTTCCTTTATATGTTTTCAAAAGGATATTTTCAAAGAAAAGGATTTCAATGATTTCAGGATTTCTTTATAAGTTTTAAAAGAAATTTTTTATAGAAGTGTTTTCAAAATGTTTTAAAATATTCTTTTATAAGTTTTTACATTTATTTTCAAGAAAATTATTTTTAAAAGGTTTTATGTTTTAAATAGAAATTTCAAAAAATAAAGCATATTTTCTTCAAAAGATGTTTTTAAAATATATTTCAAAATTATTTTCAACATAATATGACACCCATTGGTGTACTAATACATTTTTAGGGATATTATCTAAGAACACTATTCATATTCTTTCTTGAGTGGTTTATGTTTTGATGGGATGATATTTATGACACCTATTTCTCTTCAATGAGTTATATGCTCTTGAAACTCACTTCTTTTCGTGGGTCATGATTTGATAAAAGGAATATGAGACCTATATATTTCCCACAGGTAATTATATGATGAAATTTTTATGATACCCATTTCATTTCATGGTTTTTTATTAGATGTTTATGAAACCCATATTTTTTTATTGGTCCTGATATTATGAAATTTTTATTATCTTGTGGAACATATATGTATGATTTTGTTATGTGACAGGTGGGAACTATATCTCCCTCCAATGCATTGGGTAATGATAAATGGTATATGATCTCAAAGGGTACACATGTTGTAGCCCAATCTTGAAAATAAGTAGATGCATGGGCTGTAGGCCAAACCTGAAAATAAACAGGTGCATGGCTTGTAGCCTAATCCTAGAAATAAGCAGGTGCACAGGTTGTAGCCCATGCCTAAAAATTAGCAGGTGCATGAGTTGTATCCCAATAATAAAATTAAGAGGTTACATGGGTTGTAGCACAATCCCAAAAATAATATGGTATACAAGTTTTTAAACCAAGCACGAAGTAGTTACACAGGTCATAACCCAGGACTAAAATGTTATGAAGGTCTTGGTAGGAAACTGTGACATAGGATTTTCTATTCTTATGTGCCTTCCACAATTCCATATCTTATTCCTATGTTATTATTTCATGAATTATTTTCTTTATTTCCTTATGATTCATGTCTTATGAAATGGTAATCTGTATTACATGATTCATTTTTATGATTTTTGATATATGGGGTATGATCCTCTAATGTTACGATTATGTTCTCATACCCCTATGCTCATATTTATGCTTACATGTCTCCCTTATTTACCCTTACTAAGCATCTGAGCTCACCCCATTTTATGTGTCCTTCCCCAGGTTATAAATATTTGTATTAAGTATGATGTGTCTAATAAGGGTGTTAGTCATGATGAACCTAGTTGGAGATAATGTAGCTCTCTTATTTACCAGTTTTTATGCTTCCATGTTTCCAAAGGAACTACACTAATACAAACATTGGTCATTTTTTTGTAAATTTTTTTAAGTATTCTGAAAAAGTTATGTAATAAAAGAGGGGGTCTCTATAATAATTCAACTGATAAACATGATCACCAATTTCTTCATGTATATCAAATAGTCTAACAAACTGGGGAGACAACTTTCTATACATACCCAATATATGATATCCCAACCCTGGACATACTTTCAAGAACAAATTATTTCTCAAGAAAAAGGATAAATGTTGATGATGATTATCCACATAATAATTCTTATGGATTTGGGCCAAAACCATTTGTTTCCCGATCATCTGATTTTTCTTAGTTGTTTCATGAACAAGGCTAGGTCCTAATAGTGATGTTTATCTGGTCACTACCCAATAAATTAAAGATCAACATGGAAGGTTTTATAATGCATCAAATAGATCAATCTATATCATAACCTAATAACTGTTATTATCTAAAAACTCCACTAAGGGAAAATAATTCACCCATGAGTCACTGGAATTCATAACACAAGCCCTGATCAAGTATTCCATTGTTTGAATCATTTTTTTGGAATTCCCATCCATTTAAGGATGATATTTTGTGCTCCTGGTTAACCAAGAAACCAAGGATTACAAAAAAAAAATCAAAAACTGAGAGGTAAATTAAGGATCTCAGTTAGAGATGATCTAAATGGGTATTCATGAAATTTCACCATTTCCTGAAACATATATTTTTTTCCAAGTAATCTACTATATTATATTCATGAATTAGAATAAAGTGGAATGACTTTATGAGTTATTAAACAATCACCCAGATTGAATCATACTTTTGAAAAGTTCTTGGTAAACCTATGAAAAATTTCATAACAATATGTTCCCATTTGCACATGGGTATAGGCAAAGATTAAAAACATTCTAAATGGTTATTGATGCTCAGACTTGACCTATTAACACGTGATGAATTTGGTCCCTCAATCAAACACATTTCATTTTATACCTGACCACCAAAAAATGGGTCCTCAGAGCCTTGTACATCATTTGGATGCCTATATGAATCTCCCTTTTAGATTGGTGATAAAAAAGAAGTTGTTCCTGATAAGAAGGTAGAACAACTATCCAATCTCAAAAATACAACACTGAGTTGATATCATGTTTCCATTCATAAATAGTATCTCTCCCATTAGGTTTTGCTGTAATGGTATGGAAATCTGGATCCAGCCTTTGAGCATCCTTGAATTTCTCAACCAAATCATGCATGAGTGTCAGCAGAAAGAATATTGAAACTTTATTACGCTTAGTGAAATCCAAATACATATCAGTAATAAAACTCATAAATTTACACTGACCATGAGCTTCTCTATCTAGTTTATTATATAAATTTTATATTAAAGCATCATCTATATAATTTTATTTTCCAGATGTATATGCCAAGTCAAAGTCAAAATTCTAGATATATTCTATCCATTCTCTTTGTATTAGGTTCAAATCGATTTTATAAAATATTTATTTCAGGATTTTAGGCTTCTAAAATATGGTAAACTTATCTCAAATAGATAATGGTACCATGTTTTCATATCATGAACCACTATAGACAATTCCAAGTTATGGGTTGGATAATTATTTTCATGAATTTGTAACTATCATGATCCATAAGCTATGAAATGATCTCCTTTCATGATCACACAACCGTGTCTTGACCCAGATGCATCAAAATAAACTAGATAACCTTTCCCAGGTTTTGGTAAGATAATAATTGGTTCCAAAGTGATCTTGGCCTTAATACTCAAAAAATATTCCAAAAAACACCACTCCAATGGGATGGGGTTTTCTTTCTTGTTAGCGCTGTCATAGGATATGTGAGATGTATAAAGTCATGAACGAAGATGTGATAGTAACCTTCTAATCCTAGAAAGATGTTCTCAAATATATCATTTGACAATTGTAAAGTTTAAATGAAATTTATCTTCTTAGGGTCTACTGATTCACCTTTCTCAGAAATGACATTTCAATGGAAGTGAATTTATTATTTCCAAAAACTATATTTATAGATTTTTTTATATAAAAGGAATTCTCACAAAGTGATCAACATAATCTATAAATGTTCTTTATGATATTTTCAAGTTTGAGAATACAACCAAATGTCATCCGCAAATACCATAATGAATTATTTTAGGTATCTTTAAAATACATGATTCATAAATTCTATGAAAACTACTGGTGCATTTGTAAGATTAAAGGGAATGGATAGATATTTATAATGACCATAGTGGATCCTAAAAGTTTTCTTTAGAATATTATTATTATTAACCTAGAGTTTGTGATACCTAGACTAAAGTTCAATCTTAAATAACCATTGATATCCTTTTAATTGTTCATATAGAACATAAATTCATCAAAGTGGATACTTATTCTTTATTGTAACCTGATTTAGTATATGATAATACATATAGATCCATATCAAACCATATAACTTCTTTAAAAAAATAACTAGTATAGACCAGGGCAATATACTCACTATTATGAAACCATTGATTTCCAATTCTTCTAATTATACCTTCATTTAACTTAATTATATTTGTTCTATTTTATATGATGGAAGTGAAATAGGATTAATTATCGAAAATAGATCAATAAAAAATTCCACTTCCATTTCAGGTGGAAACCTAGTGAAATTATCAGGAAATATGTTAGGATACAAATCCAAAATGGTAGGAAAATTTTTAGTCTCAATTATTTCTTTAGTCCCCAAAGGGAATAATTACAATTGATAATAAATAATTATAAACAGTTAAAATGTATTTCTCTTCTAACATTCACATTTGAATCTCCTTTAAAGAGATACATCATCCCATCAAGAGATGTAAAATTTACTTGTCTCATATAATAATCAATATGAGCCATAAAATGTAACTAAATAACCCATTCCTAGGATTAAATCAATGACATCCTTTTCTAGAATAAAAAAGTACCCAACAAAATGAACTCCATAAATTGTATATAACATGTTGTAAATATAAACCCTCTATACTCCTAATGCCTGAGAGTTGTTTGGATATTCATCACTTATGGAATCATCTCAATACCCAACCCCATTTAATTAAAAAAACAAGAAGCAATAAAAGAGTGGGTTGCACCAGTATAAAAAATAACTGGCATAAGAGTTGAGTTAAGTGAAATGGTACCTTGTATAGTCAAATGACTTAATTGATCCTCTGTGATCATCTATTCAGAACCATATAACTACTTAATCATTCCTGCATATTCCTCACTTCCCTTTATTATTGCATTATCTATGGAGTCTAGGTGTTCCCAGAATCACCCTATCTCACTCAGTTCTAAGGAAGAGAACTTTTCTGACGTGATCTTTCAGTCAGAGCATAATATTTTTGAGACACAAGAGAGGTATTCCCAGTAAATGAATTTAGAGACTTTGGGAAATAAAGTTAAAGATATACCATCTGATTACAATTGTGACGTGATTTGTTCGGTGCCATATAATCCCAATTATTATGTTTTAATGAACCATATTAAAAATATTTAGGCTTGAAGCCGGGGCATAGAAGAAAACTAACCAATATATTAGGTTGATTCTGTGATGCTCTACCCCCTTGGATGTAGTTGTCCCTCTTCTTCTTATTTCCATCATTTGAGTTCCTGCTTTTACCCAAGTAAACCAAAATACTTAATCTAGTAAAATTCTTAGTAATGTCCATTTTCACCAGTGTTCCTCTATTAATTATGTTTTTGTAATCACTAATATAGAGCACAACTATATTAGAATAAATTTATGGTCATAGTATAAACTAGAATATATGTGCCTTCATAGATGCGCTAACAACCACTTCTAGATTAGAATGAACTAAATTTATAAAATTAGCTACATATTCCATCACTGATAGATTTATTTCTTAATACTAAATAAATCCATTATTCTATATATCTTGAAGGTGTGTGGGTAGAATTGATTGTTGAATAATTTTCGAATCCATACCATGTAAGATCAGAGTCGAGTTTAGCTTTAAAAGCTAAATCCTACCATTGAAATGAAATATACTCCAACATTTAGACTATTAAATTAAAATTTATATAATCTAGGGTTCTAAGGAAATTGAAGATCTAGTTCATTTTATTAATCCATGATTCTACCCTTTTAGTTTCATAATTCCCTCAAAAGATTGGCTGATTCTGTTTCTGAAACTATACATAATTATTCACATATCGTGGTTTGTCACTTCGATTTACCTTATTAATAGCTTGAAATGATTGGAAAATGATATGAAAATGTTGTTGATTCACCCATCGTTTATGTGAAGCCACATTCTATGTAACCACTACTTGTGGGTTTCTAGGTCACATAACTAGTTCCATTTCTCTATATTTAGAACAAAACAACACTTAGTAACCACTTTCTAGTAAATTGAAGTCTTAGGATATTTCAAACCATCAATAGAAACAATCATTATCACCGATTTTCATTATCATTATACATAATATTAGAAATGCATTCCTAGTGGGGAGTCTCATTACTAATGCATGATATACAACACTCACCAGCGGAACCCATGACAATGAGATAACAATATGACAAGAAGTGTTTTAGAACACTTTTTTATCTAGAATACCTTGATAACTTTAAGTTCAACATAAATAGGTTATCTAAATCTTTTTATGAAATACATTTCAATTTTTGACATTACATATCACCTTTATACCATCCCAACATGATAGACTAACCCAAATTGATGCCATTTGTAACATCCCGACCCTAACCATTACAATACAAGAAAACAATGTTTTAGCAGCGGTTTTAAAAACCACCGTGAAAAAACCACTGCTATTTTTTTTTAAAAAATATTTTTAATTATTTTAAAATATCTTCTAAAAAAATTCATTTTTTAATGATGGGTTTTTAAAAAAACCACCGCAAAATAGTAGCAATTTTTTTGAAAACCACTGCAAAATTTAAGAAAAAAATTTTAAGAATTTTTTTTAAGAAAATTTATTATTATTTATTTATTATTATTTATTTATTATTTAAAATAAAATATATTTTATTATATATAATTATATATATTTATAACATTTCAATTAATTAATATTTATAATAATTAGTTAATAATATTTTTAAGCTGAGAAAAAATCTTCAATAAGTAGAAGAACAGACTTCGGCATCAAATGACCATAACATCTGATCCGAGAGTCCATTTCTGCTCCACAACTAGTCAAATCGAAGATTATCATATGAGAAAAAACCAAGTGAGTTTTAAATCATGTGATAATCAAAGGAAAAAAATATATTCAAAATTCAAAAGTCGAAAATCGAACTCAAACTTCAAATGTCCATAACTTTTAATCCGGGTGCCTGTTTAGACTCTACCACATATCAAATCGATGTCTGCAACGAGCTCTATGCCGCTTAGGTCTAGTTCCAACTCATTGAGTATTGTACTGCTTTTTATTCTTCTAGAAAGTCCCAGAAGGCCTCCGAAACAGAGGTTTTAATTGCAGACATCGATTTCTTAAAATTCAAACGATTATAACTTTCGATCTAGGTGTACGTTCAACCTATACCACATATCATATCAAATCTCATTTCACGATCTTCGATTTGACTGGTTGTAGAACTGGAAAATGAGTCTCAGATCATATTTTATGGCCATTTCACTGTTTTTAGAGTTTTTATAAGTTCTTAACGTTTTACGATTTATTTAATTATTTATTTATTTAATATTTATTTATTTATTAAATAATTAATTAATAATGATTAATTAATTAATTAATTGTTATTCATTTAACTATTATTATTTATTTATTTATTATTTAGTTATTATGTACACATTAATTATTAATTAATTATTAATTTTATTATTAATTATTAATTATTAGTTTATTATTAGTTTATTATTAATTTTTTTATTCTTTTATTCGTTATTCATTATTTATTAATTTATTAATTATTATTTATTAATTATAAATTATAAATTAATAGTTATTAGTAATTATTAATTATTAATTATTTATTATATATTTATCTATTTATTTATTTATGTATGTATTTATTTATATTCCTCATTTCTTATTTATTAATTATTAATTATTAATTATTATTTATTATTTATTATTTGTTTTTAATTTACTAAATATTAATTTATTATTAATTTATTATTTATTTATTATTTGTTGATTATTTATTAATTAAATATTAATTAAATATTAATTATTTATTAAATATTTATTAAATATTAAATATTGAATACTGCATATTAAATATTAAAATTTAAATATTAATTATTAATTTAGAATTATTAATTTTATAATTATTAGCTATTAGTAATTATTAATTATTAATCAATTTTTAATTATTTATCTATTTATTTATGTACTTATTTATTTATTATTTATTTATTATTTTTTCTTATTTAATATTTAATATATAAAATTATTATTTATTAATTTATTTTTAATTTACTAAATATTAATTTATTATTAATTTATTATTAATTTATCATTTATTTATTTATTTATTCAAAATTCATTAATTATTAATTAATTATTAATAATTTTTTAATTAATTATTAATTAATAATGATAAATTAATAATTAATAATTAATAATTATTTATTATTTATTAGTTATTAGTTATTTAATTATGCAACATCCCAAAAAATAATTAAATGAATTATAATAAATAAAGTTATTTGTGATTTTGTGTAATTAGAATGAAAATTTATTATAACTTGTATTTTTAGTATAAAATAGTTTTATTTTACTGTGAAATAATATTTTTCCCAATATAACGTTTTAATAAATCAAATGTATTATTTCGCTTAAAAGAAATGTTATTTTCATAACAACCTGCATTCATGAATTTCAATTATAAAAATTTTATACAAATTATGATAATTATTATTAAGTTGATATATTTTAAAATCTCTAATATAATTATATAATATGATATATATATATATATAATTGTTTTATAGATAAACTAGAAAATAATAATTTAATAAATATATTTTTATAATTTGAATTTTATTTGATTTATAAATATATATAATTATTATATTATGAAAAATGCATATTTTATAAATAAAAATGTGATTTTAAAATATTTATATATAATTACATGTATATAATTATATATAGTAATATGTTTAATAATAATAATACGTAAATATTTTATAATTAATAATAAATACATGTTGTTTGTTTCAAATAAATTAGAATTTGTTTTTAGTTATTCATATTATGATTTATATAAAAATATACATATTTATTTATAAGTTTAATTAAAGTTTGTTTTTAATAAAATTATTCATATTATGATATATATTTATAAATTTAATAAATAAAAATATTATATTATTTTGCTTTTAAAAAGTAATGATTTATCATTTAAAACTTTAATTAAAGTATTGATATTTTATAACTTTTGACTTATATAAAATGATAAGATAATAAAATAATAAAAAATAATATGGATGGGAAGGTGGTCTTATGGGTTGGTATATAACAAAAAAAAATCAAGATAAAATAATGATAAAAATATAATAATAGTTTATATAAGATAAATGATATTGAATAGATATTAATAGAGCAAAAGGGGAGGAATCCCGTGAGAAACCCGGTTAGGGTTAGGTGCAACGGACCAAACAAAAAAAAGAGAGAAAAGGAAAATAAAACAATAAAAAAGGGGGAAATCCGGGGGATTTGGGTATCCCGTGAAAACCGTGAAGACCGCTGCGGGAGTGGGGGTGCGTCGCATATGCTCCAGGAGAAGGCCCCGCGTCAAGGGTGGTTCGAGGCCGAGCGCTGAGGCCATGTCACGTCGTGAGTTGTGGTCAAGGCCGAAGCGCATTCGCGGGTCTCGCCCGAAGACGGGGTGCGACGCGAGGTGTTTGGAGCTGAGGTGTGGTGAGGGATGATCTTCATCTTCGTCTTCGGTAGTCTTTCGCGGGTAGGGTTTTTCTCTTAGTCTCCGAATCTGGTTTTGAGGGTTTCGTTTTTATTCAATCTACAAAGTAGGCATGCAATTTATTTATTGTCCCTTTTGGTGTTTGATCATGAACATTAGAAGTTTTGTCTTGGTCCACAATTGTCCCTGCGGTAGTCAATTCATATATTTTACATCCTTGTTCTGAGATTCTTCTGGATGAATCAAATTTTGTATGCACGAACTGTTTTTACTCGTTGTCCTCACCTCAAAACTCACCTTGCCCTGCAAGATCGTTTCCCAATAGTATGCACGGGGGTGGTTACAGAAGGCTTGAATATTTAACAAACCAACAGAGGTTGAGTCCCCAGTTTGAGTCCAAATCCAAGGACGCACCTCTTCTGTTGCAATTCTGTTTAATTCCACAAATTACCAGTACATGGTCATCGTTGCGAAGCTTCTTGCTTTGAGTCCAGATATTGGGAGTCCACCTCACCTCTTTTCTTGTTTCAGAAAATCAGGTAAGGGATTATTTTCAATTAGTTTTATTATATAAAACTACTAATATTTATATATTTTTGTATATGCATATTGCAAATATATATATATATATATCCCTTCCGTTTTGAATGTTTTTAAAAAGATCTTGATGTTTTATTAAGGTATACATATTGGTAGTCTGTGTATGTGGTTATTGTGTAATGTTTTCAATTTACCAAATTCTTTTTATGTATTAATCATATACAGTTTACATATATATATATATATGTAAATATGCACATGTGTTTTCAGTCCCTTTCGATTTTTATAATTTCAAAGAAGAATAAATATGTCTTAGTAAGAATCTCACATAGGTAAGGGTCTATTCTCAAACGTTTTTGTTATTCAAAACCTTTGTTATATACGTTTCAGTATATACAATTATATATATATATATATATATATATGTATATAATACAATCCCAAACTGTTTTAATGTTTTTAATACCGGGTTTTTGTGTTATCTTAATATATCAAAGTATGTGACGATGAAATTAAAACGGGGTCTGTTATGTAAAACCAATATATATATATTGTGTATATTCGGATATGTACATGTAAACCTAAGACTCAATCCAAACCTGATTTACATATTTTAAATGATGATTTCCAATCTTCAAATAATGTTTTAGATGCGAATGATATTTTGGGTTCAATTAGATTTTTACTTCTTATAGAAAACCCAATATATATTTATGTGAATATTCGGGTATATACATATATATTTACATATAGTTTGAATTATAACTAAACTATGTTTTCAAAGGCTGGATGTTGTGTTTACAATTATTTTAAGGTTTAAATGATGTAAGAGTTTTATTTTGAATTGTTTTACCAAATCAAAGCCAAATATACACTTTCGTATATTTAAATATACATGGTTAATTAATTAAAAACATGTTTATTATCTTTAAAAGGGTGAATACCAATATTTAAATAATGGGTTGGATGCGAAATATGTTTTTAATTCAATCAGATTTATATTTAGTATGTGAAACCCTAATTTTTACATATTAATATACATTCAGTCACACAGGTTATATGCCTTACATGGTTTGGATTTAAATCACGAAGTATTAATGATTAATTATGTTTTGAAGTATTTATTACATATAAGAAATTATTTGGTTATGAAAAACTTAAAAGTATACACCTTACATATATCCAGATATATGTATATATATATATAAATATTTGTATAATTCCCAAACCCTAATTTCAATATGATGATCATAAAAATATAATTGGTGTTTTTAACGCAATTATTATTTGAAGGGTATTTAATAAATGTTAATTTTGGTGTTTGCTAAATTAAAATGTATTTGTGTCAAACATACATTAATTTAAAAAGTTTTAATTATATTAACTTCATATGTTTTAAATTTGTGAGATTAGGTTAAAAATGATTTAAAGTAACATGTCCATATGGTCCTTTACCCGAAGCAGTGAATGTTGTTGATAAATCAAGTTATGTTTGAATATAATTTCATGTTCATTGACACTTTTATCATTATAATTAATAACATATATTTTTAGTAAGTATTCATTTTCATGGATAAGGTTCTTTAATTAATAAGCTATCATTTCATGTGGAAAACCCTAATCATTCGTCATTTTATGTGCTATCTTATGTGCAAAGAATGTTCAATATACTATGTATGACTTTGATTAATTATTTCCATATTTATAATGTTATATCAAGTATTTGAAGACTAAATGTATAATGGTTTCATTATTTATTATTGTACATAATGCATGCATATGACATATATTGATAATGAACAAAAAATTAAATTACCCAAAGTGGTATGGGACACCTTGGGTAATATGAAATAAAAATTAAATATTCAAAGTGGTATGGGAAACCTTGAATATCAGACCTTGTTGACATATGAGGAATGTATTGGACTGCGAAGTTGGGGTTTGGTTAAAAGAAATCCCTCCAGGATGGGGACTGGTTAAAGTATGCCCTCCAGGTTAGGGACTGGTAAAAGTAAGCCCTCAGGGTTGGAGACCGGTAAAAGTAAGCTCCTCGATGCATCGATAGTTCTCGAGACAGTCATATTGGGTTATTACCCCTAGTTCATGGCACAAGGCCTTGACACAGAGACCATGAGTGCTTCAGTATACATTTTCTCATTATGTTTTAGTATATGACCAACTAAGTGATTATTTCGACTAGAGGAATATCCTTGGCTATAGAACCATTACCTATGAGTATTATATTAATGTGCACATGGCATATAATGAGACAGTGATGACGCATGATCAGTTCACCTTTCCATAGTTTTATTTCAAATATTATCATCACATTTATCATGTAATATTATGCATTTTTATAAGTTGTAGTGAAATTTTTTATTCGCGACTATGATAATGTTCATGCTCATTAGCACTTGCATACCTTGCATGCTATGCCTACTTTACTTAGTATAATTTATGCACTTTTATACAAGTATTCTTACTTTTTTCATCTAGTGGAATTCAGCTAAATGTACAATTAATTATGTATGAAGTGCTTTAACAGTATTATATAAACCTTTGAAATGTCTTGTTGTTTTCTTTAAAGGAATTATTTTAAGTAAGATAAACCATTTCTGAAAGTAGTTTTCAAAAGTTGTATTAACCCCTTAATTAGTATTTCAATGCTCACCCTATGTTTTAAATGAAAAATTTTTAGGTATCAGTCATGTCTTCAATGAAGTTTCAGAATGCAGCTGGTTTTCCTAGAACCTGAACCTTGCGGTCCTCTATTGCATGATACATGATGTGATATATGTTAATGAATTGTAATGTAATGTAATAATTTTTGGTACATCATGTCTCATGGGCACTGGCTCCGGGCATTCAGGGGATGGGTTCTTACAGTTGGTATCAGAGGATAGGTTCAGAAAATTTTGGAAAACCAGGTAATATAGATATGACTAAACCTTACTAAGTGGTTTTATTATGATTTTCAGATGGCTATTGAATCACGCCTTCTATCTCTACCAACAGAGATAGTGGAAATCATAATGGCCAAGTCATGTCCAGGGGACTATGGGACTTTCGAAAACATTCAACTGTCTTGTAAACAACTCCATCAGGTGTCAAACCACCCAAACATTCTCTATCTTTACCAGGGAAGCAATCTTGTCTTTTACCGCATAGCAATTGCACAATTTGCGACATATAGGAAAAGAGGGAAGTTTCATGAAGCTTGTTTTCTGTGTTTCACTTTGGCTGATAACTACAGAGCTGTAGATAAATTTTTAGAAGCTACTTTGGATGGTGACCATTGAGCGGCCTACCTATTTCAGGTCTTGAGTTTTAGTATGTATAGAGAACTCTGCAACATCAATATTTTCAAGAACGATGTGGTGCGTAGGACTTATAGGGATTTAGTCCACTCTGAAATTTCTGACCTCCACACTTCTCGTGACTCTATATGGAAGGCTGAGTGGTTTAGGCACAGGTACGACCCCAGCTGTTCACAATGTGTCTGGGCCAAAGAGATTGAGCAGCTGAATACTACCTTAGGAATCCACCTGAGGTTGTCAGCACCCTACCATCAGTGGTGTTCTCGGTAGAGGGACCTCGAGAGTGACTTGTGTCTGGTGTTGCTGTGGTTTATGTACAAATATTTTGGAATTGGGAGGATGAAATTCTACTAAGAGGGGGATAATGTAACAGCCTAGGAAATAATTAAATGAATTATAATAAATAAAGATATATGTGATTTTTTGTTATCAGAATGAAAATTTATTATTACTTGTATTTTTGGTATAAGATAGTTTTATTTTACAGTGAAATAATATTTTTCCCAATACAACATTTTAATAAATCAAATTTATTATTTCGCTTAAAAGAAATGTTATTTTCATAATAACCTGCATTCATGAATTCCAATTATAAAAATTTTATACCAATTATGATAATTATTATTAAGTTGATATATTTTCAAAATTTTAATATAATTATATAATATGACATATATATATATGTATATATATATAATTGTTTTATAGATAAACTAGATAATAATAATTGAATAAATATATTTTCATAATTTGAATTTTATTTGATTTATAAATATATATAAATATTATATTCTGAAAAATGCATATTTTATAAATAAAAATGTGATTTTAATATATATATATATATATATATATAATTACATGTATATAATTATATATGGTTATATGTTTAATAATAAAAATACGTAAATATTTTATAATTAATAATAAATACATGTTGTTTGTTTCAAATAAATTAGAATTTGTTTTTAATTATTCATATTACGATTTATATAAAAATATAAATATTTATTTATAAGTTTAATTAAATTTTGTTTTTAATAAAATTATTCATATTATGATATATGTTTATAAATTTAATAAATAAAAATATTATATTATTTTTCTTCCAAAAAGTAATGATTTATCATTTAAAAATTTTATTAAAGTATTGATATTTTATAACTTTTGACTTATATGAAATGATAAGATACTAAAATAATAAAAAATAAGATGGATGGGAAGGTGGTCTCACGGGTTGGCATATAACAAAAAAATGAAGATAAAATAATGATAAAAATATAATAATAGTTTTTATAAGATAAATGATATTGAATAGATATTAATAAAGCAAAAGGGGAGGAATCCCGTGGGAAACCCGGTTAGGGTTAGGAACAACGGACCAAACAAAAAAAAGAGAGAAAAGGACAATAAAACAATAAAAAAAGGGGAAATCTAAGGGATTTGGGTATCCCATGAAAACCGTGAAGACCGCTGTGAGAGTGGGGGTGCGTCGCATATGCTCCAGGAGCAGGCTGCGCGTCAAGGGTGGTTCGAGGCCGAGCGCTGAGGCCATGTCGCGTCACGAGTTATTGTCAAGGACGATGGGAATTCAAGGGTCTTGTCCGAAGATGGGGTGCGACGCGAGGTGTTTGGAGCTGAGGCGTGGTGAGGGATGATCTTCATTTTCGTCTTTGGTAGTCTTTCGCGGGTAGGGTTTTGCTCTTAGTCTCTGAATCTAGTTTTGAGGGTTTCATTTTTCTTCAATCTACAAAGTAGGAATGCAATTTATTTTTTGTCCCTTTTGGTGTTTGATCATGAACAACATAAGTTTTGTCTTGGTCTGCAATTTTCCCTATGGTAGTCAATTCAAATATTTTACGTCCTTGTTCTGAGATTCTTCCGGATGAATCAAATTTTGTATGCACAAACTGTTTTTACTCATTGTCCTCACCTCAAAACTCACCTTGCCCTGCAAGCTCATTGCCCAAAAGTATGCACAGGGGGTGGTTATAAAAGGTTTGAATATTTAGAAAACCAACAGAGGTTGAGTCCCCAGTTTGAGTCCAAATCCAAGGACGCACCTCTTCTGTTGCAATTCTGTTTAATTCCACAAATTACCAGTACATGGTCATTGTTGCGAAGCTCCTTGCATTGAGTCCAGATATTGGGAATCCACCTCACCTCTTTTCTTGTTTCAGAAAATGAGGTAAGGGATTATTTTCAATTAGTTTTATTATACAAAACTACTAATATATATATTTCTATATATGAAAATTGAAAATATATATATATATATATGTGTGTGTGTGTGTGTGTGTGTGTGTGTCTATATATCCCTTCTGTTTTGAATGTTTTTAATAATATCTTGATGTTTTATTAAGGTACACATATTGGCAGTCTATGTAAGTGGTTATTTTGTAAAGTTTTAAATTTACAAAATTCTTTTTATGTATTAATCATATACAGTTTACATATATATGTAAATATGCACATGTGTTTTCAATCCCTTTTGATTTTTAATAATTTCAAAGAATAATAAATATGTCTTACTAAGAATCTCACATAGGTAAGTGTCTATTCTCAAGTATTTTTCTTATTCAAAACCTTTTTTATATACGTTTCGGTATATACAATTATATATGTATATATATATATATGTATATAATATAATCCCAACCTGTTTTAATGTTTTTAATACCGGGGTTTTATGTTATCTTAATATATTAAATTTTGTGATGATGAAATTAACATGGGGTCTATTATGTAAAACCAATATATATATATTGTGTATATTCGGGTATGTACATGTAAACCTAAGACTCAATCCAAACCTGATTTATGGATTTTAAATGATGATTTCCAATCTTCAAATAATGTTTTAGATGCGAATGATATTTTGGGTTCAATTAGATTTTTACTTCTTATAGAAAACCAAATATATATTTATGTGTATATTCGGGTATATACATATATATTTACATATATTTAGAATCGTAACTAAAATATGTTTTCAAAGGCTGGATGTTGTGTTTACAATTATGTTAAGGTTTAAATGATGGAAGGGTTTTATTTTGAATTGTTTTACGAAATCAAATCCAAATATACTCTTTCGTATATTTGGATATACATGGGTAATTAATTGAAAATATGTTTATTATTTTTAAAAGGGTGAATACCAACCTTTAAATAATGGTTTGGATGTGAAATATGTTTTGAATTCAATAGGATTTATATTTAGTATGTGAAACCCTAATTTTTACATATGAATATACATTCGGTCACACAAGTTATATACCTTACATGTTTTGGATTTCAATCAAGAAGTATTAATGATTAATTATGTTTTGAAGTATTTATTATATATAATAAATTATTTGGTTATGAAAAACATGAAATTATACACCTTTCGTACATCTAGATATATGTATATATATAAATATTTGTATAATTCCCAAACCCTAATTTCAATATGATGATCATCAAAATATAATTGGTGTTTTTAATGCAATTAGTATTTGATGGGTATTTAATAAATGTTAATTTTGGTGTTTGCTAAATTAAAATGTATTTGTGTCAAACATACATTAATTTGAAAAGTTTTAATTATATTAACTTCATATGTTTTGAATTCATGAGATTAGGTTAAAAATGATTTAAAGTAACATGTCCATATGGTCCTTTAACAGAAGTAGTGAATGATGTTGATAAATCAAGTTATGTTTGAATCTAATTTCATGTTCATTGAAACTTTTATCATTATAATTAATGACATGTATTTTTAGTAAGTATTCATTTCCATGGATAATTTTCTTTAATTAAGAAGATATCATTTCATGTGGCAAACCCTAATCATCCGTCATTTTATGTGCTATCTTATGTGCAAAGAATGTTCACTATACTATGTATGACTTTGATTAATTATTTCCATATTTACAATGTTATATCAAGTATTTGAAGACTAAATGTATAATGGTTTCATTATTTATTATTGTACATAATGCATGCATATGACATAACATGATAATGAACTAAAAATTAAATTGCCCAAAGTGTTATGGTACACCTTGGGTAATATGAAATAAAAATTAAATATTCAAAGTGGTATGGGACACCTTGAATATCAGACCTTATTGACATATGAGGAATGTATTGGACTGCCGGGTTGCGGTCTGGTAAAAAGAAAGCCCTCAAGGTTGGGGACTGGTTAAAGTATGCCCTCCAGGTTAGGGACTGGTAAAAGTAAGCCCTCCTGGTTGGAGACCGGTAAAAGTAAGCTCTTCGATGCATCGATAGTTCTCGAGACAGTCATATTGGGTTATTACCCCTAGGTCATGGCACAATGCCTTAACATAGAGACCATGAGTTCTTCAGTATACATTTTCTCATTATGTTTTAGTATATGGCCAACCAAGTGATTATTTTGACTGGAGGAATATCCTTGGTTATAGAACCATTACCTATGAGTATGAGATTAATGTGCACATGTCATATAATGAGACAATGATGATGCATGATCAGTTCACCTTTCCGTAGTTTTAATGCAAATATTAGAATTACATTTATCATGTTATATTATGCATGTTTATAAGTTGTAGTGAAATTGTTTATGCGCAAATCTGATAATGTTCATGCTCAGTAGAACTTGCATACCTTGCATACTATGACTACTTTACTTAGTAGAATTTATGCACTTTTATACAAGCATGCTTACTTTGTTCATCTAGTGGCATTCTACTAAATGTACAATTACTTATGTATGAAGTGATTTAACAGTATTATATCAACCTTTGAAATGTCTTGTTGTTTTCTTTAAAGGAATTATTTTAAGTAAGAGAAAGTTTTTAATAAAGTAGTTTTTAAAAGTTGTATTAAGTATTTTTCAAACCCTTTACTGAGTATTTCAATTCACACCCTACATTTTAAATGAAAAATTTTCAGGTATCAATCATGTCTCCAATGAAGTTTCAGAATGTAGCTGGTTTTCCCAGAATCTGAACCTCACAGTCCTCTATAGAATGAGACATTATGTGATATATGTGAATGAATTATAATGTAATGTAATAATTTTTGGTACATCATGTCTCACGGGAACCGGCTCCAGGCATTTGGGGTCCGAGTTCTTACAATTTATTTATTTATTTATCTTTTATTTATTAATTTGTTATTAATTTGTTAACTATTTTTCATATATTAAATTATTTTTTAATTAATTTATTATTTATACATTATTTATATATATTATATGTTATATATTATATATTATGTATTATGTATTATATATTAGGTATTATATACTATGTATTAAATATTATGTCTTAAATATTATATGCTATATATTATATATTATATATTATCCATTATCTATTATCTATTATCTATTATCTATTATCTATTATTAATTATTAATTATTAATTATTAATTATTGATTATTGATTAATCATTATTGATTAATAATTATTTATTTTGTATCTATTTGTTATGTATTACTTGTTTTTCCAATTAATATATATATATATATATATATATGTATAAGTATATTCAGTTCGATTTATTGACTACATGCAAAGCATGTTGGAGTGGTAAAGTCTTTGGAGAATAAGCAAGAGGGAAGGAGTTCAAATCTCATCCAACGTAAAATTTCCACGCAGAATTTCTATATATGGCATGGGCATGGGCATGGGCATGTGCATGGACATGGAATTGTGCATGGACATAAACTTATGCATGAAGATGGGCATGTGAGTGGTAATAATAAATAAATTACGAAAATAAATAAATAAATAAATAATAAATAAATAAATAAATAAATAAATTATGAAAAAAAATAAAAACATAAAAAAATTACGAAAATAAAAAATAATAAAAAATAAATAAATAAATTCTTAATATAAAAAAAATAAATAAATAAAAAATAAAAAAATGATTTAGCGACGATTTAAACCGCTGCTAAAAAACCACCGCTAAAGAACCGCTGTAAATTATTTTCTGACACATAATTTAGCGATGGTTTTCCAAGACCGCCATAGAATGATTTCTCGGTGGTTTAAACCACCTTTAAATGAAAATAACTACCGCAAAATACCAATTTTGGCATAGTGTTGGTTTATAAAGATTCAAGGTTCCGCTAACCTTAGGTGATGTCCCCCAAACATAAAAGGATAGAAATAAATTCCCAAGGCTTACTAAAGAATGGGGGGGGGGGTGATTTTCCCTTTAAATAAACACAAACTATGAAGACTAAGTACAAAACACCAAACCAAACTATATTATACATTAAGTGTAAACAATACAACTCAAAAAAATACAAATAACCAAAAATATCTGAATAGTAATAAAAAGTGAAATAAGACATCCAAAAAAACTAAAATCGATTCTAATGAAACAATAATGATATGGAATCACTCCAACCATTCCATAATAAAGTATCTAATCACTAACTACCCTCCTGAGAATGTAATATCATGATGCTCCACTAGAGAAATAAGAGAATTTTCCTTTTACCATTTCGTAAAGAACAAAATCTATATACACACTAAACTGGATATACATGGGGTGAGTAATCATACCCCATAAGAAATCTCCAAGAGACTTCCCAAATCAAACCACTTGATTAAAAAAATTTAGCTCATATTTCAAAATATAACTAGAAAAATGAGAGGAGAAACCCATGTAGTTTACCTATATAAAACATTTTTAGTTTAAAAATAGAAATAGTTTATCCATTATTTATACTTGGAAAACATATTCCACATTCTCACACACATGAATTCCATGATAGTGCTAATACTCATGAGAAGTAACTCATCCTTTCACCAAGACAATCATTCGTGATAATCCTCCTAGTGCCTCCAGTCTAGAACCACACTCCATTTAAAGTCCACATATAATGAAAATGAACACACACCATTCCACATATTCCAAGTTCCCATTCCAAAAATCATTTTATTTCACATAAATCAATCCATCCTTTTAATAAAATTTAATGAATTTATCAACCATGTTGTGATAATCACCCCAAATCCATCATTTTAAGCAACAAAACAAATAGGTTTTTCCAAAATAATTAAATAAGAGTTCTTCCATTGAAAATAACAATCAAAACACATAAAAAACAAAAGGTTATCAATTCGTTAAACATATAGGGTTCTTTCACATGAAATCATAATGGGGTTTCCTTAAAAATCAAAGTACTCATTTTACAGATCTAAGCCTTTAATTTCAAAAATGAGTTGAGAGAAATAAAGAATCCAACTACCTCTTATGATCGTTGGAAACAATAAAGAAAGAATGATATTTTCTTAGCACCCAGTAAGCAGACCATCTGATAGACAAGAATCGCCCAGATCTATCTCTTGAAGGTGTCTGACTCGAATTTCTTAGCCAAGATATAATGATAAAGAGTTTTGAGTGTCAATATTTAGTCTAAATCACCATAAAAACTCTCCCATAAAGACAGTGCACGTGATCACTCAATGATCGTAACGCCTCCTAAAGACCCATTTCTTAACATGAGCATTCCAAATCAGTTTTCCCATCACCATGACCTAGTGGTTTTTACCATGGCTGTAGTGCCTTCAATCACACCAAGTATAGAAACCCACCACGGTGATCCACTATGGTGTGTTACAAAAACCCATTCCATTTTAGACCCACCACACCCTATAACACAACATGTTAAGGTCACATCAATCCGCGTTTCACAACCTGACCCCCAAAACACCACGCCTAAGGAAACCCAATGAAAAAAACCTCCCTTGGGCGTTTTTATGCTCTTATGCTGTGTTGGTACACTCTCAACACACCAAAGACTCCACCTCAGCGTATTGCTTCCTATGGTGCCCCCATAAATCCTGAACCATCCTAACCCATTTGATAAACCTTCCAATGATACAAAAAATAATTAAAACCAAAAAGGGTGTAAAAACATAACATAACATGAAAAGAACCTTAAATAGGGGGTGTTACATTAATACTATCAGATATAAAAAAATTTACACACCTCATAAATGTTTTTGGTGTGTAGATGTAGCACCTCGCCAATGATGATTTCACCTTCAACACTCTCAACAAGTAAACATCGAATGATTGGAGATCTAATAATGGAATATAGAATTACCATGGCTTCTTCATCTTCAATAGTGGATAGATCAGTCACTCATTACCATGCAGGGGATTCCCCTCCACATCCCCTATGATGGGAAGGAATTGGTGTAGTCATGAATCAACATTTCAATAAAAATATTGAAATATTTTAAAGGATATAATTAAAATGGAAAGTGTTTGGATCAACTAATGTTTTTTACCTTGGAAATTAAATAAGATACAGAAGGGGTCATACAATGGTCCATCAAAAGTATTAATATTTAGGAAGTAGGTGACGTACACTATACTAGAACAAACCCACATCAATTTTATTCATTATACTTCTCTTCAAGAGTTCAAGTTCTAAATCTATGACCATGGCCATGATTTTTATGAGAACTCCAACTTCCGTGATCAAGAAAATGATTTCATTTTGTTTTAAAATCCCTAGATTCATACAATAATCTATAAAATATCTATAAGAAAGAATTTAATAATGGTACCTCTAAGAATTTAGTAAAATCACATAGAAGATAACTATAAGCCTTTTCTAATTGGGATTTTATGAAACAAAATTGAGATATTATGAACCCTAGAACAAAAATACATGATGAAATTTGGAATGACATTCCCAAACATACATATTGTTATTTTAAACATAGGTTTTTCACTATATATATTTTGTGTCATTTTTAGACATTAGAATATATCTACTCAACAACCCTAGATAGACTCACATATATGATATAATTTCACAAAATTTTTAGGATCAAATTAAGGTAAATTTTAAAAAATCAGAAACATAATTTCGAAACATATTCAAACTATATAGTGGTATATTGATACTAACTATAATTTTAAATATAAATGTACAATAAATACTATCTAATAAGTCTAGTTGAAAAAAATGAAAAAAATGGAAGATAATTAATGTGAAACACTATTTGAATGAAGATAAAAAAATAAAAAAAAATATCATATCCATCTTCAGCATCATGAAAGACATATGAGTAAATTAACCAAATGAAATCAAAACTGATAGAAAATAATTAACTAAAGTAGATGGTGATTGAAAATACCCAAATATAGTTCCTTTAGGGTCCTCCCTCAAATAAATTTCATGACCCTTTTTGGGACCCTTGGACTCAAGATTATATTTATGATTTACCTAGACCATTTAAGGAGTATAATCTAAAAGATTTCCCAATTCAACTTGAAAGATATAAGAGTCCAAACTTATCATTTGTTTAGGATCAGAGAGCTATTAAAATTTCACCACCTACACCTTAAGAGGAATGTTTGATAAAGAAGAAGTGTAAGGAGTCAAATGTACATGAATATTTCATTTCCAAATCACATTTTGACTGTTATCTTGAAGAGGTAATGAATTATTAAAAAATTAGCTTGATCAACTCAAAGAGAGTGTTGATTTTTCATTTGGATAGCTTGGAGATTTCATTTCCAAAATATAAATAATTCTTTATGATACTTTGAACTACAATAGATTCAATATAAAATCCAAATTCAAGAAATTTGGATGGATAGAATTTTTCATAACTTAGATATAAAATTTTATCAATGCTTGGAATCGAGTTGGCTAGAAAAGTGCTATGAATACACCTTTTAGCAGAGAGGATATTATATTTTGTACCTATTAAAACAATATTCATGACATCACATAATGAGGAAGTATTTTTAATAACTGAAGTGAAAAAATTAAAGGATCATATATTTCTTCTTAGAAACAACTTTAAGTATCCTAAAAAAGGTCCAGTATTCATAAAAAGTTAATGAGAAATAATCCAAGAATTAAAAACCTATACAATTTTAGGAAATTCAGATTACAAAATAAAATAAGTGTTTTAGTTCAGAAACAAAAGTAAACATTTTTAGGGATAAAGATTATGAAAATTATGGAAAGCTTAAAAATATTCTTCTCTGTGGTATTTTATAACAAAAATTCAGTAGACATAGAACCTTTTTGATGTGATAAAAATAATAATGACTAGTGGTGCATATATTCCAAAATTTTATTTCCTTATCTAAATTTACCGCTAATGTGTATAAAATATAGAATATTTTAATATAATTTAAAGTAAATATTAAGAAAAAAAATATAATGTTTATAAGGATTAAAAAAATGATTCCTAGAGTTATTTACTGTTAATATATATGAAGAATCCACTAAAATCTGTATAAAAAAATGAAAGATATAAATATTGGGGTGGGGTGGAGGGAGAGTTAACTAATCCAAAACTGATTCTTATGCCACAAATAATGTGAAAACCTATTACCTCTTTACCAATACCAATTAGAAAATATTTTGGTTCTAAATCTGAACTACATGATATAATAAAGAATAAAATAACATGAAATGTATAAATATAAAAACTAAATTATAGACCATGGGAAAAACTATTGTAATGACTATACAATTATGAAAACATATATACATATATAACATGATGCCAATGAATATAATATAACATACCAATGTTATATGCTAATATAATATAAATATACCACATCTTACTAGTGAATACAATATATTAACAATGAATTGAAACACATATGCAACATAACAATAACATATAAAATGAATACTATAAATACAACATATTATATCGAATGGAAACATGTATACAACATGAAAACATATATTAAATCATAATAAAAGCATATAAAGCATAATATTAACATATATGATAGTATAATAATAGAAATTGGAAACATATCTAGTGAATACAACATACTAACAGTGGTTAGAAACAAAAATTAGTGAAGAAATACGCTAATAGTGAATATATTACAATAATATTATATGAAATTTCTTAAAACCAGAAGAATGGTACAAAGGTACACATAAATGTAAAATTCATACTGAGAGAGGTTAAGAGATAGGGCATACCTGCATTTCATTATTTGAACCACAATCCTCTAACTTATTCAATTGAATTCTGATTCCTTCACATAAATATTGGAACATTTGTGGGAAACATAAATTTTCAATAATGCATGGTTCCATATTTTTTTTATATTTTAATTAAATATAAATATTATCTACATTCAATCATATCGATCACTCACTGTTACAATAAGAAACATCGTGTATACTTTAAATATATATGTTATGAAAGAAATTAATCAAATAAAAATATTTATAAATAAACATTAATAACCACAATGAATAACAAAAAATTTATCAATATCAATAAATAATGAAAACCTGGTCAGTTTAAATCTTCCACTTATAATAACAGAATTAAATCATCCTATGATATTTATAGACAACTAGTTCCAATATTCAAATTAAAAATAAATTAGAATAAAAAAATGTCATTGAAATATAAATTATATACATGAAAAAACCAAAGTATATTTGAAAATATTAGTTATTTCATATTCTAAAATCATCATTATTTCTAAACCAATTGTGGGAAACTTAACTCATCAATAATTTGTGGCTCCATATTATTTTTTTGTTATAATTAAATTTTACTATAAGAATTCTCTACATTCCATCATATTGATCACTCAATGTTACAATATGAAACTTCATGTATACTTAAAACATACATATAATGAGAACATATTAATCAAATTAAATTAGTTTTCAATGATAATTAATTAGAATACAGTTTAAATAAAAAAATAAAGTGTATAAAGCCATAATGGATGATAAAAAATTTATCAATAACAATAAAAATGAAAACATGAGTCGTTGAAATATACTCCTTCAACTAACATAATTGAATAATACTATTAGTTATTTTAGATAATTGGATCCAATATTATAATTAAAAATAACCTAGAATAAATAAATTACATTTAAATATAAATTATATAAAAGAAATAAAACCAAGTGTATATAAAAACAATGGTTGATTTCATATTTTAAATCATTATTATAAGTATCGAATGTAATGAGTATAGTAGAGTCAGGGGATGGAAAAACATTTCTGTTTATCAAATCAGCTAAACCTAAATGATAAAAATCACACTATGCCATTATTATGGAAATAACATACTAAAATTAGAGCATTTTTTGATTACTTGAATTCAATATTCTAGTTTGGAGAGTTGAAATAACCTCACCACCTAAATAAAGAACATAATCATTATAAATAGTAGATTTTTTTAAAAGGATAGAATATAAAAGGTTGGAAATTATAATATAATACATAATAGTAAAGAGAACACAAATGAATTCAAAATTGTATCCAAATATATTCATCACTAAAAATAATAATAATAATATAGTGAATATAACAAAATATTAATATGTTATAAATACAATTTTTATCAAAAAATACAAATAAAAAATAGTTAAAATAACATAATACCTATACAAATATAGTGCATATACAAATACATCCATATAAAAATATTAGTATAATGACATAAAAATATTTCTATAAAGTGAAATGGTAGGATAATCTCAATTATTCTATGTTGGATTCTTTTTCTCTGTTCAATCTGTAAACTTTTTTCATGTGAAAAAATGACTTAAATTAATAGCTGGAACACCCTAAAATTCAAAAAAAAGAAGTAACACAACATAATGTAGGTATTAAAATTTTCATTATGAAATTAAATATCCCCCTTTTTATTTGATAACACTTATAATTTTTTTTACACATTCAACCACTTCACACATTATTATCACCAACTCTAATTTAATATTTGGGGTTTCATGGATATTCATCTAATTAAAAAAATAAAAACTAATTGAAATAGGACTGAATAAATAAAATGTATAGTTAAAAAAGGTTATTACTAAAGGAAAATAAGAAAAAAGTTCATAAAAAATAGGAATAAATTATTAAAATATATACATGAAAGAATTAGTTCAAGATAGATGCACATATAACAGCTACTAATCTATGTAATATAGTCACAACTAGAGTTTCATTACTCTTAAATACAAATATGAAATATTATTATTTATCTTTAGAGATATATAAAGTCACATATAATAGGAATTTAAATTTTTTAAATGGAAAATAAAAAAGATACAAAATTAAAATTACATGAATCAAAAAATAGAGAGTAGTAAAAAACAGAAACAAAAAATGCCATCAGAACTGGTAGAAAACCTAGGCACATGTATACAATTTATGAAATATAAAATTTCTCGTATATTATAAATAAAATAATGATGATATAATATAATTTTTTAATAAATGTAGTACTTGTATATAGAGGTAATACATATGACAATTTGATTAGGTTTGAAGAAATATGAGATTGAAAAATAGAACATAAGGAATTAGAAATAATTTAGTAAAAGGAAAATTAAAAAAAATCAAAATATAAAGTAATTATGATATGTAAAAAATAAAAAATAAATATAAATATCAAATTAAAATTTGAAGTGTATTAAGTTATAGTTAAAACAAATAAATGGTAGGTAAATTTATCATTTCAAAACAATTTAAAGAATACAATAATTATACCTATAAGCTTGATTATCACCAGTAATTGATTGTATAAGTATACAACAGGACTAGGGTAACTACAAATAAAATAAAACATTTTTCATGATTAAAAGGTTGAATTTAAGTAATTATTAGATGTTATGATTTGATGGAATCGATGAAGAAAATACATGTAATCTTTTATTGCTATACAGTAGGCTTAGGATAACTACTTTGAATGAAAATATTTTGGATGGCCAATTTGGACATATGCGGCTGAAGTTAAATAAATATGTAATGAATAGAAGATTCAATATCAGATGTGAGATTTAAAAAAGGGAAGAAGAATAATCCATGATTGATAGTGGGATGATTAGAGTACCTTGATCTAGGAGGCAATAGTTGGAATCAATGAATAGAAGAAGGATTGGTGGTGTGTAGTGGTGTTGGTTATCTTGGTGTGTCGGTGGTGATCAACATGTTGAATTAGACCAAGAGGGATAAAGAAAGAGATATATGAAGGGAAAGATAGAGGGTTGTGATATATGAAATTGAGGTTGGACCTAGGTGGAGTAATCCATTGATAGAGAGAGGTGAAGTGATATTTTAGTGATTGGATTTCAAATCAGAATCATCTGAATTAGTTATAAAGGAGATCAGATTATTTGGAAAGACACAAAGATGGTCACATGGGGTGGGAATGACAATTGGGTTTGGCCAACGATTGTGGTTTGTCTTGTAGTGCACCTCTCCAACATATAGAAATAGAGTATAGATATTACTTGGGGTTTGAAATTAATAAAGATAAAAGGTAATAAATACAATAGGGAGGAGTTGATCATGAATTAGAGGGAAAATGTGGAAGGGGAATGCGACATGTGTAAGAAATTTTCATCACAAATAGTATATATATAGATTCTCAAACCAGGTCATGTTAGGTGAATTATTTTCATGAAAAAATGTACAATGGAAGGAATAGTCATAAACAATGTCATTCATTTGAGGTATTATGGTACAGGTTGAATAAACATGAATAGAATGATAAAATGGTGTTTGTGTTGGAAACCATTGAGTATTTCACAAAATATTCTTAGATTTTCTTAAAAGGAGTTAGATTTCAAATTACTTTTTAGGCATTCAAAGCATGCATCATTACATTTTCATATTACAATCCATTTATATAGGTTGACATAACTTCTTGTATGGAAAGTATAAGGATATTTTATTAATTTCAATAACACAAGATGAAAAAGAAATCCACTAGTATTAAATTTTGAAATTATTAAAAACAATTGAATCTCAGAGTTGGTATCTAGTAATGTTGCAAGAACACATTACACAAAATTTCAGAATTTGTTTGATATTAGATAATCACTATTCAATTCAAGATTATATCGATAAAAATGTTGAGTTGGGAACCTACTTACACCTACCATAGTATTTCATTTGATATAATGGGATAAACCTCCAAAAAAAAATTCAAAGATAACTATGTTAGGATACTGATTCAATGAATTGGTATATAGTAAATTTAAATTAAGATATTCCTATACCTTCATAACTTTTATTTTAATATCTTTTTCATAAATATTTTTCAGATCATGAACCTATACAACAACATATTTTAACTATAATGGAAAAATTATAGAATTTGAATGGACTGATTTAAAAATATATGATGGAAATCCCTCTAGATAAATGATAATTGAAATTTGATAAGGTCATTTAATATGGCTACATGACTATAATTATTATTGCAAGTATTAATGAAATCTTCAAAAGAATGGGTAAATTGTCTATTATGGGTTTAGTTCAACAAATATTATTCCATTTTATGAAATACTTCACAGATAAGGGAACTGATGTAGAATCTTTCATTTGAATTTGGAAGTGATATATGAGGTACTTTACTCATCAACTACTCAGTAAGGTTAATATCGAGAACCTATAATGTTGGATATGTGATTGTTGTTACTTTCAAGGACATAACTATCTATGTTTTCATGTATTTATAGTTTGTACTTTCATACATGTTTCCTTAAAATAATATATAGATCCATTATACAAGTTTGATATGGTTTTTCACTATTATGTCCAACAGTGTATTAGTGATATGCATTCATAGTAACATGTATATTCTAATCCACTATATTCAACCAATTTTCCTATGTTGTATTACCACATATGAAGGAATCATCTTTAACTGAACCTTTATGGTAATAGTTAACAAAAACTATCATTTCATTCTTATATATATTTCAAAATATATTTATTTTTTCTAGATATTTTACATAAATTAATATACTTATTTTATATTTAATGACTATATCTATAATTATAATATATCATGTAGTTTTTTATTTATAAATAATATTAATATATCACTTAATTTTATATTTAATTTGAAAGATATTCAATGTAACACCATTATATTTTAGAATATATTGTTATTTAAATAAATTTAATTTATTTGATAGCTTGCATTACACGCAACACCAAGTTTAAACAAATCACAATATACTATTAAAATACTATTATTTAAATGCGACCGTTATATATAAACCAGTTGTTAAAATTATCAGTATGAATAGAAATAATAATGTTATTAAAGATATATATAAAGTTTCTATATAATTAAAATAATTTGATTAATATATAATAAAAGAAATGATCAATTTTTTTTAGTAAAGTCATTTTATACTTCAAACATATGTTTTCATTAAAAATGGAATTTATTGCTTTTTGTGAGAGAATATTATAATTAATTTATAACAATTTTAGAAATTTTATTTGATAAAAATAATATAATTCTTTAAATAATCATACCAAAATTATCTTAGGGTCTTTTTTTTTGTATTTTTATAAAAATATTGATTTTTCAGTGAATAGTGAAAATACTATTTTTTGTAAAACTGTTATTTAATTTTATCAAATAAATTAATTTAAAAGTCCAATATGATCTTAAAGTAACATAAGTATCCTTTAATTAAGAATAATATAATTAATTACATATGAGTCATGATTATACTTAATTTTGGTATAAGTTCAATTTTAGGCTTTAAAATAATTTGTTAAAAAACTATTTTTATTGCATTTTTCATTTTTATATTAAATTAATATCTTACACTTATAATAATTTAATATATATAAAAAATGGATCCAATATTTGGGATCATTTGGTTTAAATATGGTAAATTAGACCGTTTTATTTTTGTTCATTTTGAATAGTGGCCATAAAATTTTTTTGTTAGCATGACAAAGGTAAATTGGGTAATTAAGGTTAAAAATAATATGGTAAGGTCTCAAAATCATCCCAAAACCTTCCTATATTTCATTTTTATGAGTATAATTTTTCCATAATAATCCATCCTTCTAAAATGAGGAATTTTTTTTCTAATTTTTTTAGATTATAACATTTATATTATTTTATGAAAATATAAAGTAAACAATATCACTTTATTGCTTTTAATATCTATAATATTTTTTGATTGGGATAAAAAAATTATGCTCAATTATAAATTTTTATTTAAAATATAATTTTTTATCATGTTATTTCTTTTTAATTTTTAGTGATGAAATAATTACCTTAAATTCTTATGCAATGCCGACACAATGCTTATAAAAGTAATAAAAAAATCACATAAATGATTTTAAAAACTCTAAAATTAATATTTTTTGGGTGAGTTAAAGTTTACCATGAATATTGAAGATATATAAAAAATATTATAGAAGTGTAAAAGGTTTATATTCTAATTCGATTGCTTTCATGTTGTTTTCAAAATCAAATTATGTGAATAGTTCTTAAAATGACATTGATTTTATTTTATGTTAAATATATTTTATTGAATTATTTAAAAATAATAAAAATATTTCAAGAGAAAAATTTGGACTAAAAATGATCTAAAATTTCATACCTTATACATTTATGATTTAATTTTTACCTTATATGTAACAACATAACCTTTTAATATTAAAAAAATCTTTACCATGATTAAGGTTAAAATTGGATAACCAAGGGGTTAAATCAAATGATATGATTTAAAATAATATATAAAACTTTCTAAATTTGGTTTTATGATTAAATTAATACCATATGAATTTTATATTTTAATAAATATAATTTTGGAACCATTTTACTTGAGTTAGGCACATATTATATTACAATATTTCATGTATTTCTTAAAATGACATTAATGATATTTATAATAAACAATATTTTATTAATTGGTTTAAAATTCATAAAAATCATATATTAAGCCAATTTAATTAGATATGTTTGAAAATATAAACCATTTTCCATTCATGGGTCACTTTTCCTTTTATAGTAATATTCTTGACCCTTAAAGGGTGGGAAACTTTAATATTACGGTAATTCTAAAATGAGTTAAAGAGGGATTAAAACCATGATATAAGAGTGAAAAAATAACAAAAAATTGTAAATTTTTTATTTAATTTGATTATTTAGACACTTAATCATATCATATTTAAATTATATTAATTTTTATATACTATTTTCATGAAAATTAATTTATAATAATTTAATACTTTAGGTAATTCAAAGAGTTCCCTTCCCCTCACATATAAAATGGAAACTCTTATAATCTCTTACTTAGGAATTATGTGCCTTATATATATTAAAATAACTTCCATAATAGATATATATCTTTTTTAAAAACATCCAAGATCTTCTGGTTCTTCCAAAATACCATCCCCTCAAGGCTTAGGTGTAATAAAAAAGGGGACCCTCAACCATGGGGTATAACTCTTAACCGAGCATTTTTAATTTTATTTATTATTATGATACCTCAAAATCCATGATAACCATTATAAAATAATTAATTAAGTATCTTAAATATACTTAATTGTTATTATTTTTATGGGACAACTAATTTCTACCTCTTTTCCATCTTATAGAAAGCGAAAACATCTCTCGTGCGTACGTACAACTTACCATCGTCACACAACGGTGTAATTAATATTTCATAAACATTTTAATTGTATGGATATAAATATAGAAATAATGTCTATATGTAATATTTATAACATAATTATAAATTTATAATTATAATATCATATCTACCTTCTTACCTTCCAATCTTTTGGAAAACGATAATGTCGCTCGTGCGTACGTGTGGACAACCACCTCCACGAAGCAATGTGATCCATATTTAATTTATTATTTACATGGATGGTAATAAGGATATATTTAATGAATATATATTATATAATAATTTTTATGGAAATGTGAAATTATTATTTACCTTTCTTTCGTTCCAACCATCAAAATGTGAAATTAATATTTATGCGTACGTATGATCCATCGTCTCCATGAATGGTATAATCCATCTTTATATATACCTTTTATTGATGACTATAAATAATTTTATAATTAGTATATATTATATTTATATCATGACTAACATTATGATAATTATGGAACCATGATCAAGGTGTAAGTACCAAAATTACTGAATCGGAACTTAAATTAAAAAATAGTTTACAATCAGAAACAACAATTTTAAAGAAGAATGATTAATATATGAATTTAAAGTGTTATAATTGGATCATATATTATTTTATATGTATTATTAAGAGTTTTTATTGAATTATAATAAATTTAAATTTATTATAAAGGAGGCTAAAAGAACTTACAAATCATGTTAGACCTGAGGTAAGGGTTTTCTAATCTCACTTTTGTTTCCATCAGACATATGCCATATTATCCACTTTTTTCTTCCATGTGGTGTATATACTATCCCTTTGATATGTAATATCATGAATATATTTATATTCATGGTATTTAAAGTTTCATTCTAAGTTATTTCTTTCATGGGGATTATGATTCAAAATATACCCAAGTGGTAAGTTATTTATTTTATAATCTCATTTTATTTTGGGATTGTTTATGTTTTATTTTCCATTGATGGAAATGTTACATCCCAGCCTATCTTTATATAAAAATAGCAGCTAGACCGGTCACCACATACCCTCAAGTGAGAATACCCATATTCCAGAGGCTATTGACTAGTGGATAGGGTCTAATGATGGTATAATGGGGAGACTATACCCTCATGATCAGAGTAGTACAATGGTATATCATAAAATAAATAACAAACAACAATGTAAGTGGTAATAAATAAAATATAGAGTAGTATAATAATAATATCAATTGAATATAAATGGCAAAAACTAATATAAAACAATTCATGCATATCCATATGATGATACATAAACTAAAATAGAAGACACACATAAAACAACATGGTACTGTGAAATATATGAATCGGTAAAGGAAATAAAAATCCTCGAGGGAAATATCCACGATAATCCTGATCTTAGGCTCATTATTGTGCTCCAAAATCCAAGGTACAATCATTTCATAACAAGAAAAAGTCCATTGTCCAGTGAACATGTGGTCTTATTGGGTACCCTAGTCAAATAGCGGCCTGATCAGGGGTGAAATCTACTTAATATGCCACCACCAATGATGTCTAAAACTAAATATAGTTCATGAATATAAGGTAAAATAGTGTGTAGGTATAAAAAATAATAAAAAATATTGAATAAATAAATACTAGTCGGCTCAAGTTCCAATATGACTCCTGACCGGCTCTACCTTCTTTGACATGGGAAAAATTGATAGTTTGATTAGTAACTATATAAATATATACCGTGGTTATATACTAAATCCACCTATATGGACTACGTACATGTGGATGTAAGTATCCATGTACATGTAATACTAGGTGTTTGATGGACCAAGGCATAAATTAGGCATCCATAACCAGTCTAAATGAGCTTATAAGCTCAAGAAGAGAGTATAAGACCTACATCCCATAATGAATGTGAGACATTATGATCAACACTCAAGATGGTGGGTGAGTCATCATGTCATCATCCGAAACAAGGGAAGTGGTGTATCATGACCACCATCCAAATAATGTCAATGGCGTGAGACATTCATTCCCAACACCTGATATAAGGGAGCATGGAACTTCATGCTCAATAATTCCATTATCCATCGCATCATATCCAATATAATTGATATACTAATATTAATAATAAGGCATTACCTCTTAAGATAATCCATAATCCCAATATAACCTAGGGCATCACATTTATTATAATTCACATAAGTTGTGCTTATTTAAATATAGAATGTGTCATGGTTATACCACCCATATTCATTTCCATTTAATTTAAATCATTCAATTTATGAAATCCATTTCATTTATCAATATATGAAAATTTATAATTAAGACTTCACAACCCACTCAGAAGGTGGTTAGTCTTTGAATCAATTGGTCAAAAGGAAGTCCCTACCCCCTTATTCAATTCATTTAATAAAATAATTTGAGGTGATGTATTAAGAATGAATCATATATAGAAATAATATAAAGGAATAAGAATACACTATTTCCATAAGTCCAAGTAAGATTTAAATTACCATTCACCACATTTTAGTTTAGAAGACAATGCACATCATCCTAGGGGTTTAATTATAAAACATGATATTTTTAACAAACAATTCATTTATCACAACCAAGAATCAAATTCAAGAATCATAACTAAATTCACTGAAAATAAGCATTTTATAAGGATACCAAACATGGAAAATCAATTTCATGGTTTATAAATATTACTTGTAAGGGAAATTTTATTTAAGGTCCAAAATTAACACTTAAAAGATGTTCTAGGATTTTAAAAAATTATGTAAAATAGGAAAGTAACTTGGAATACCCAAAGGGGTGGATATAATTGAGGACTATATCCTCTAATTACATAATAATGATCAATGAACGTAATACACCATGAACATAAAAATTTAGAAATGAAGAATTCATTTTAGGTAGATGCGTTGAAAAGGTTGGTGCATGACACAACAAAAATATTTATAAATAAATGGAAACTTGGGGAAAGAGATATAGACTACCTACCATATACCATGTATGATTCACTCATCCAATATCAAGGCCTGATTTGGTACGATTTGTAATAAATCAAAGAAATATACATCCACCCTTAAAATAAATAGAATTATCTCACACCAAAATAACACAACATATAAGAAGAGAATACGTGGTGAGAAGTAATAGGAGTAGAGATATTACCTCTATCTATCCAACACTTCTGATGGAACTTGAATTGGAGTGTAGATCCATGAGATATCAAAATCCCTAGAATAGAGAGGAGAGCATAATGTGGGATAAGGGGAAGTGATTTCTACTAAGAGAAGAAGAAAAATAATAAATAGAGTTTAATATATCATTAAGGGTAAAATTATAAATTCACCCTAAAAACTGGGCTGTATAGTTTTTGCTGGAGGGTCATACAATTTTAGAAAAACCGTACGCCGCTTTAAGCCTTCTCCAGTTTAGAGTTTCCAGGGTCCGATGCTTCTGAAACTCAACAGATCACTCAAAAAACTTATGAAGCCTTTAAATAAGTCAAAAAAAAAACTTTTGAGTTTTCCAACTCTCAGAATTACTTTTCAAATCTCAGTTCAAAGAACGGACCATCCACCAAATGTTAAAAATTCAAATTCCCTTGGAATTATATCTTGGCACAAAACACAAGTTGTTATTGGAAATTATATGATACTTATATGATAAAACCATTTAATTTTATTATAATATGTTTATTCATTTAATTTTAAAGTAATATAACCATTTTCATATCTTGGATACTTAAAAATACCGAGAAAATGTTTTTAAGAAAAAAAGACTTTATTTCTTCTTTATTTAACAATATTTTTATTCTATATCCATGTCTTTTAAAAATGTTTTCAAGATTTTTTAAATATTAGCCTATGATTTTTAATGTTATTTTAACCCATGATCCAATTTTTAAATTTTCTTAAAGGAACCTCCTCATCATTTTCTGAATAAGTTACTTTTGACTTTTTACTAAAAATGTAAAAAGAATATTTATTTTAACATACGTGGCCTGAACAAAATTTCCCTCCATCATGACTGCTCAATGTTTTGTATATTATTTTAAAATTTTCTAGTGTTTTTTTAAAGAAAATTTTTTCCTTAATACTTTATAAATATTTTGATTTTAAATAAGTGATTTCAAAGTGAAAAGGGGTATTTTCCTCAAGAAATATTCCAATGATCTTTTAAAAAAATCCATCTATGATAACATTACTTGATGATAATTATTATTAAATAGGGATATGATCCAATGATACCATATATATTTTTCCTCTATATGGTTTATGATGATGAAGTATTTATGTTTCATATTCTTGATTTAATACAGATAATTGTTGACTTATAAGGCATTTTGAGAATGAATTGTATTGATCATTCTTAATATTATGAATGCATTAGACATAAAAGTGATGGGTGAGGATCAGTTATAGATATCCCCTCAACACAATTTATAGGTTTCATGAGGCAAAGAAATTTTACATGATGTATTGGTTGAGGCGGTAAGATCACGCCATAATAGTTGGGTATTTAGTGAATGCTAGTCCATACAATGATAATGTCTTGGTTGAAAGGCCTTGATGAAATAATAATGTATTGTATGAGAGGTCTTTAAGGTAAGAATCATGATCTCTTGATTGAGAGGCCTTGATCATGAATGTAAAAAATTATGTAATTAATTTATTAAGAATTCATTTTTCATTATCCATATATTTTCTATGTTGATATTATCTATGGATTCCCATTGAACTCATGTTTTTGATTGAATGGATTGTGTTTTGATTATCCACTATTACTTATTAATTATTCATTATTTACTCATGATATATTTCACTCTAGGTAACCCTTAATGTGTATCTGAGATCACCCTTTATTTGTTTTCTTTTCCCCAGTATATTAAGAAATAAATTATGAATGATATTAAAGATGCAAGAATATTTAATATGAAATATTTTTATATTTACAATATAATATAAGAATCATGTATTTATCTAATTTACTAAGACTACTAATTAATCATTCATTTGGGATATAATTTCTTATACCAATGTAATAAAGTAATCACTGACTTTGGGATTCTAGGGTCAAGGTATTTATGGTTGGTATCATAGGCCAGTTTAGTAGAAACATTGGGTACTAGATTTTAAATTTCCCTAACTAAGATGAGAATTATGATTATATAATAAAATAATTGAGAAAGTTTACCACAAAATATTTTTAAATTTTTAGATCAATATTTATGATTATTAAGAGATAACACAGTGTGTGCTATTATTTAGTGATGGTTCCTAATAGAAGAAAGGGAATTAATATCCATAGTCAATATAAGGATTACCCTGCTAATAAATCTAATATATCTGGTGTTATAATTGAGTAGATCATAGATATATTAGGGAAGCTGACTCAGGTTATGATAAATAACCTTGAATTTATGGAATAACATGTTGCTTCATAGCATGATTCACACATGTTGGATCACTTAATGTGATAAAAGAATATATTTTAATAAAACTATTGATCTATTGGTAGCTGAAAAATGTATTAAATCCTTTGAAAAGATATTCCTAGCTTTGGGAAGTAATGAAAAAGAAAAGGTTATTCTAAAAGTGTACTATTTGAAAGGATATGATGATCAATGGCGGTCATTGATTCCAAACACCAAAGTGGTTGATTAAATGGACATCATGGAATGGATAAATTTTAATGTAATATTCTTTGAGAAATACTTTCCTCATGAGTAATGACATGATATAGAAATTAAATTCTTCAATCTAAGATAGACGGAATAGGAAAGTGTTATTGAGTATGGGAAAATCTTTGTAAGATTAGAAAGGCATGTTATAGAATATGTACATAATATAGAAATTAATATTGACCATTTCTTTAATGGGAATAATTCAAGCCTTTGAAGGGCACTAGTCTCTCAAATGTTTTCATCATATGATGATATGGTATCAAGTGCCATTAGGAGGGAGAAAGAATTCTCCAAGTTGTAACACCCAAAGAATTTAAAATATTTTTCTTTTTAGAATAAATTAAATAAAATTCTATCTTGATTAGTACACATAACCAAGTTAATATTATGTTACACACAATACCAATTTCATTTGATAGCTTGTGTTACACGCAAGACCGAGTTTCACCAAAATACAATATGATATTAATATTATTATTTAATATGATAGTTATAAACTAGCCATTATAATTAAATGCATGAAAAGGATTAACTAAATTTGGAAAATATTTTTTACACATGTTTATATAATTCTTTGGTTACCAATTAATTGTAAGTGAATATAAAAACTAATATAATATAGAGGAAAGGTTTTCTAAAAAACTATTTTTATGCGTAAGTGTTTTATCTTAATAAATTAAATTAATTAATATTAGTGAATGATATAAATAATATATATATATATTATATTAAATAAAATATTTTTACATTAATATAATATATTTTATAGGTATAATATAAGAATAAATCCAATTTTACCCATAAAAGCTATATTTTTCTAAAGACAGTTTTGTCGCCTTTTAATGACACACTTATTTTAAATATTAATTTGGACACTTTTATAAAATTTATTTGATAAAGTAAACTTAATTTCTGAATGGGTAATGTCAAAATTATATTATGTATAATTTTTGGTATTTTTAAGAGAAATTTTATTTTTGACGAATAATGAAAAGTAGAAAATTTTAACTGAAAACTACCTCTTCATCTAAAAAATTTATAGGGTTAAATTTTATTTTGAATTGGTTTTAAAGTTTAATTATATAAATTTTACAACTAATAATCCAATTTAGTACATTGGTATTAATTTTATATAGAATTTTGATACATAAATATTTCAAACTTTTGAACATTTTCACTTTAAAAATCCACTTTCTCATTCCTTCCACGGGATTAATTTTAAATTAATTTCTACCACATATGTGATTTGTATTTATCAAAATAGATTAAATATTTATAATAATAATAATTTAAAATTTCTATTAATGTCAAATTAGTTTTTTACCAAAAATATTAGTGAAATAAATTAAATTTAATTACAATGATTGAGGTAAAAATAAGTTTACTTAGTGGTTAAATGAAGAGTATAAAGTGTAAAATAACCCTAAAATTGTATAAAACTCGTTTTATGGTCAAATTTATACCTTAACCATTAATGTATCTAACTTTGTGTGTTATATAATCCTCTTGGTTGGTAAAAATGTGGGGAGAACACAATTAATTTCAAAAAATGTTAAGTGTGTCCTATCCCACATATATAAAAGAGCACTCACCCCCTCAATTATTTGCACCTATAAATAATTTTGGATCTATATAAACCTAAAAAAATAATCTCAAAAAATACCTCACATCATCATAGAAACCTAACTTTTGGAATAAATCTAACCAAGGAAGACCTTTGGTGAAAACCAAAAGTAGTTACTCGAAAAAGAGGTAATGTTCTTCAATGAGCACTTTTATTTTATTTCTTTATCCGAACCTTAAATTATTATTATATAATTACAATATAATAAAATCAGTATATTAAATATAATTATATGTTTTTATGATATTATTAAAAACTAAAACTTTACACACTTCCATCAAATGGGATACACAATCATCGTTCTTGTGTACGGTGGACTATCACCTCGCGAACCGATGTCGTTCGTTCTTCCATTAGCACCTTTAAAGGTTAAAAATAATATATTTATAGTTTATATATGATATATATCATATTTATAATGTATTTATTCTTATTTAATTATTATATAAGGCATACATTCATACTTTCCATTTTGTGGGAATACGATAACATTGTTTGTGGACTTGTGGACTACCGCCTTGTCAAAGCAATGTGATTCGCTCAGGGTTTACATGGAATGTATTGAGGATGTTTTTAATAAAAATATGTGATATATATGATAAAAATATTATAATTGAATTATAATATTAATATATACCAATTAAATTTCATTATTTTAATATGATAAGAAAATGGAAACAATATTCATGCATACGTACGACCTACTGTTTCCATAAACAATGTATTTCATTTCCTATCTCCAAATTTTATGGATTAAAATAAATAAATATATACTGAATATATATGATATTTAAATTATAGTTTAAATTCTTGAGATTATTAAATTATGATCTAATTAATAGGAACAAAAAATAACAATTCAAAACATACATGAAAAAGAAGGCAATTAACACCCAAAACAATGAAAATAATGAAAGATTATTAACAAAAAGGTAATAAGACATTATAAGAAGATAATATATGATATTATAAATATGATTATAGTTATTGTGTAAGTTAATAACATGATTAAAACCATTATACATGAGTTTATGAATGTTTACCCAAAATAAAACTCAAGGTAATGGATTGCATCTCAATTTAATTTCATTGAGGCATATCGTATTATTATGCACCTAGTTTATTTTATATGGTGTATATAAGGAACCTATATATGTAATATCATGAATAATTAACTATTTATGGTATTTTAACTTTCAATTTGAATTATTTCATTTAAGGTCATATGAATTAAAAGATACCAAGTTGTAAAGATTTTCATAACCTAATTCATTTTCATTGAGTTATATCACTTAGTTATTGTTGTTAATATTATAAGATTATTTGTATAATGAATTTTGACTATATATTTATGTATTTAAACATTTTTATGTGGATTTACATTTGGTACGCATAATAGATTCATTGATTAATTCTCACTTCAATGTTATGATAATTTAATGGGTTTAGTTCACAATCTCATTCTAATTGAGATTTTTCATTATTGAATTTATTTTAAAGGAAATTATTAGATAAATGTTCAATAAACCATTTCATTTTATTCCCCTTTGGTTATTCATGATATTTTTTAAGTAATAGTACCATTTTACCACAATTTGGTACTCATATTTTTTTAATAAAACCCACCTTCATTTCACTCTTCGATCAGAAATATATTTTCTCTCAAAACCGTGTTTTATAATAATGTTTTCAAAAATGTTTTTAACCCTTTAAAAATTATTTATGAAATAAATTTTTACCACTTTTGTCTTTTGTAATTTTTTTAAAGGAATCTTCTTATCTCTTTCTAAACAATAAAATTCTCTAACATTTTTACCGTGAAAAATGAATATTCTTTTTACCTTGTACAACATTTAGTAATTTATCCAACATCATTTTTATAAAGCTTCGTTTGAAAGTTTATAAGGTCAATTTTTAAATAATGTTTTTAAATGTGATTTTCAAAGAAAAAATATTTTGAATTTTTTTCCTAAATGAAATGGATATTTTCATCAAGAATGTTTTTAAAGATATTTTTATTTCATAAATGAAAGAAACCCTTAATCTTATTCCAATGGGTATATGTTTTATTGATACCATCATTATTCTTCCTCTGGATGGATTATTATTATTTTGATCAAGGATAGTATTGAAATTCACCTCCTTGAATCATTTTCATAGTAATTAACATCCCCATGTGTTATCTAATTTCAAGTGACCATTGAACATTAAATTTACCCTAAATATCCACATTATTTTTCATGGATATGATAATTTCCTAAATCATATACCATTTTCACATGTAGTGTTTAATTTTAATTTTATTTGATTAACTGGGGAAATATTGATAAATCTATATCTTTTACTCAATACATATATTTTATTGTTTATGAATTAAATTGATTATTCGATATATGAGGAATTCTTTGGATTCGAATGATAAGGGTTGAGGACTAGTTAATGAAATCTCCTTGATTAATCTATAGGTTTCATGAAACAAAATTGAGATAGTTTTAGTCGAGTCCTAACCCATTTATTAGATTCTTGTCAAAAGCCTTAATAATATTAGATTATTAGCACAAATCCTTTATGTTATTATATTCTTGGCATAAAGGTGTGATGGTATTGGATTCATGGCATGAAGCCTTGATGGAAAGTTTTAGATATCCCTTGTTATAAATTCCATCATTATGAATTCAATTAATGATATTCCACATGAATGTTCAATTAGTTAGAATATCTATTATTTATTTTCATGATCATGTGATTATTTATATGAAATTATTTTATCACCTCTCATTCCTGACATATTATGCTTAAGTTGTTAATTTAATGGAATATGTTTCAGTTATTTACCTTACCATTTTGATTAAGCCTTATTTATTCATTGATTCCCATGTACTTTATCTTTACTGAGCATTTGGTATCACCCTTATTTTGTTTCCTTTCCTTGGGATTCCAAGAAGTGTACTAGGAAAGATACCCAAAGATATACTAGATTGAATAAAGTTATTTTCAAATATATTTTTTTGTAATTTGTGTATTCATTGGTAATAAAAATACTCATGTATTTATCTAGTTCACTAAGAATACTAAACTATTATATCCTTTTGGTTGTGATTTCCTTGTATCTTATACCAATGTAATGGTAGTAGACACTAGATCCGAGATTTTAGGATTGGGGTCACAATAGTTGGTATAGAATAAAGTTTAGTATCAACCTTGGGAACTATGTTTAAGAAAACAAATATTGGGGAACATAGCCCTATTATAGAATTTTAGGATAATTATAGAATAAAATCCCAAATAAACCATATTTATTATTATGAGATTAACTATGCATAAAATTTTCAATTTATGTGTTCACTAGTTTTGGGATTATACATTATGTTTTATAATGTTATCTAGTGTATTACATTATTTAGAAATAGTTCCTAATCAATGTAATGTGAACCATATCAATATGTATACTCCATATAGGGATTTCCCTCCAGGGAAAGATAATGATGCTAGAGTTGGAACTTGATATGGAACTAATAAATTATAACAATATTGATTCAGTTGACCCAGGTTATGAATAATAACCTTTCCTAATGGATCATCCTTCTTATCCCCCATGTGGTATAAAAATTTTAGACCACTTCATGCATTATCAACCTCTATCATTCAATGGGCCTACAAATCCATTTTAATCTAATATATGGATAAGTTCCTTAGAGAAGATATTTCTCACTCAAGGAAGTAGTGAAAGATACAAAGTTTTCATGGTAGTTTATATACTCTCATGAGATGTTGATAAATAGTGGCCATTGATTCAAAACACTAAGGATGTGGAGGAAATAACAAGAATGGATTAGGATTATTTAAAAGTAATATTCTTGGAAAAATATTTTCTCCATGAGTAAAAAGTAGATATGGAAAGACAATTCTTTATCCTAATAAATAAAGAAGAAAAATATATTTCTAAGTATGAAGCCAAATTTTTAAGGACAACAAGGTATTCCATAGACTAAGTATGTAATCCAAAGATAAATATTAACTAATTCTTTGATGTGATTAATCCAATTATATAAATTTCACTAGTATCCCACACATTCTCACCATAAATAGACACAATATAATGTAATATTAAGACAAAAAAGAATTATCCAAGTCTAACAACTTTTAAGGTAAGTAAGATAAGAATAGGATGAAAAAGAAAAATATGGATAAAGGTTGGATTGGAAAGAAGTATTTTCCAACATATGATACTTATGAAAGGAAACAACTTAGTCCATGGTTAAAATGAAAAGGTTTTTTCTTAAAGTGTGGAGAAAAATTCCACCATACCCATGATTGTAAGGGTATTAAATAATTTTCCAATGTTCAATTCTTCATCTGTAAGGATATGGGGCACTATGAAAATGAATTCCCCAAGCTCCAAGGTAATATACCTTAGTAGGAGATAATGGATTAAATTAAATCTCATGTTATTATTACCGATGAAGTGAAATGATTAATGTCCTTGTGTTTGGATTTAAGAATTATGTTTTAAGAGTATTTTAGTCAATGATATTTTGGTTGTAATAATTATAAAATATATAAGTATTATACTGCAATAATTTTTCATTAAGGATTTGAAAGTGTATGTTGAATGGTACTGATGACCAAGAAAAATGATTCACTGGAAAGTTTTACTTCCTGGAAAACACATGATTGAAGAAATTATACCCATTAATATGTTCTTAATGTTGAGATAATTATATTAGGATAAAGTGATTATTGATATGGATAAAGTAAATTGGATAGTACTAGTTACCTTGGAACTGATTAATGATTTGTTGAAAAATTGGTTTATATTATCATTTATGGAGTCAATAGATTTTTTGGATATTCATATCTTAAGGTAATGGATGAACTAAAAATTGATCTAAGAACAAACAAAGGATTATATTTTATTTATATAAATATATCAACTAAGTATATTTCCTTATATTTGTAGAGAGTAAAAGAATTCATCAACTCTAGGAAAAAGGGTCCTGAAAAAAAATGTTATCATAATACCTTAATTTTTTTAACTAATGGTATTTTAAATCATCATATATTTATGGATTTTAGGCCCTCAAATTTCTTTTTATCATAACTTATTTGTGATCAACGACCTCATTTACTCTCTATAATTATTTATTCTTTTCCTCCAAGTCTATATTTTCACTTTCGACAAATGTTCTACTACTTAGAAACCTAGTTATCTGCAAGCTTTGTATTTCCCTTTCCCTATTAGTAAGAATATTTGTTATTAACCCAAATTACAATGTGGGTTTAAAAAAAATATTATTTTCAAATATCAAACCCTTGATCATTGAGATCATGTTTGAATTGTGAGGATGCAATTTATTTATTTGGGTAGAATATAACACCCAAGACACTACAATATTTTTACTTTTAGAATATATTTTTTCTAGGTTGATTATTACACAACACCAAGTTCATATTATGTTACACACAATACCAAGTTCTTTTGATATCTTGTGTTACACGCAAGATTTAGTTTTACCAAACTATAACATACTATTAATATTATTATTTAATATGATAGTTATAAACTATCCATTGTAATTCCATGTATGAAAATTATTAACCAAATTTGGAAAATATTTTTTACACACATATATATAATTCTTTAGTTACCAATTAATTATATGTGAATATAAAAACCAATATAATAAAGAGGGAATGTTTTTATAAAAACTATTTTTATGCATAAAAGGAGTTTATATTAATAAATTTAATTTAATAATATTAGTCAATTATATTAATGATATATATATATATATATATTATTCAATCAAATATTTTTATATTCATATAATATATTTAATAGGCATAAGTTAATAACAAATCCAATTTTACCCATAAAAAACTATATTATCTAAAGGCAGTTTCGTCACCTTTTAATGACACAATTATTTTAAATATTAATTTTGATAATTCTATAAATTTTATTTGATAATATAAAATTTAATTTTGAAAGCGTAATGTAAAAATTATCTTAGGGGTAGTTTTTGGTATTTTTATGAGAAGCATCATTTTTTTGATGAATAGTGAAAATAAATAATTTTAATTGTAAATTTCCTTTTCAAATAATTATTTTATTAAGATAAATTATATTTTGAATTGGTTTTAAAGATTCATTAGACCAATAATACATATATTAATCCATTTTAGTTCATTGAGATCAATTTTATATTGAATTTGGATATAAAATTATTTCAAACTTTGGAACATTTTCACTTTAAAAACTTTTTTTCTCATTCCATCTACACGATTAGTTTTAAATTTATTTCCACCACTTCAGTGATTTTAATTTGAAAAAAATAGATTATATATTTTTAATTATCATAATTTATAATTTTTAGTAATGTCAACTACCTTTTTACCAAAATATTAGTAAAATAAATTAAAATTAATTATAGTGATTAAGGTAAAAACAAGTTTATTTAGTGGTTAAAAATTGATTATAAGGTGTAAAAATTACCCTAAACTTTCCCAATACAAATTTTATTGAAATATTTAGAATTTAAACATTAATGGAACTAATTTAGTGTGTTATTTAAGGCTATTGGTAGGTAACAATGTGGGGGATAACATAATTCTTTTCAAAGAGGCCAAGTATGTCCTCTCCCCCAATTATAAAAGGGCACTCACCCACCTCACTTATTCCAACCTTCAAATCCATTTTTTCTCTCAAAAAACCTGAAATAATAAGCTCCAAACATCCATACCATTATCCTGGAAGCCCAAATTTGGAAACAAATCTAGCCAAGGGGTTCTTTTGGTGAAAGTCAAAAGGTGTTAACTAAAAAAGAGGTAATGTTCTTCAACGTGCACTTTTTTTATTTATTTATCCACCAATTCAATTATTTCTATATCATTATTATATAATAACATAAGTTTCTTAAATATACTGAGTTTTTTTTATTCTAAGAGTATTGCCTATAACTTTACACACTTCCATAAAATGAGATACACAATCATCGTTCGTGTGTACGATATATTACTGCCTCGCGAACCGATGTCATTCCTTCTTCCATTTTCACCATTAAAGGTTGAGAATAATGATGGATAAATAGTTTTATATGATATATATAATATTTATAAATTATTTATACTTATTTAATTATTATATATAACATACCTTCATGCTTTCCATTTTGTTGGAATACGATAACATTGTTGATGGACGTGTGTACTACCGCCTCCTCAAAGCAATGTGAGTCTCTCAAACTTTACATGGGATATATTAATGATGTTTTTAATAAAAATATGTGATATATATGATACAAATATTATAATATAATTTTAATATACACGTATACCATTTAATTTCCTTTATTTTAATATGATAAGAAAATGGAAACAACATTCATGCATACGTACGACCTACCGTCTACATGAATGGTGTATTTTATTTCCTATATCCAAATTTTATGGATTACACTAAATATATATGTAATGAATATATATGATATTTATATCATGGTTAACATTCTATAGAATATTAAATCGTGATATAAGTAATAGGAACAAAAAATAACAATTCAAAACATATACTAAAAAGGAGGAAATTAACACCAGAAATAATGAAAAAAAACGAAAGATTATTAACAAATGGGTAATAAGATATTATAAGAAGATAATATATGGTATTATAAATATTATTATGGTTTAATTATAAGTTAATAACATTACTAAAACTATTATACATTAGTTTAAAATATGTTCACCCAAAAGGAAACACAAGGTAAGAGATTTTATCTCAATTTAATTTCATTGAGGCATATCGTATTATTATAAAACTAGTTTATTTTGGATGGTGTATATGCTTCAAATTGAAATGTAATATCATTAATAATTAAATATTCATGTTATTTTAAATTTCATTTTTAATTATTTAATTTATGGAGACATTAATTAAAAGATACCAAGTGGTAAATAATTTTATAATTAAATTCCTTTTCATTAGGTTATATTACTTCCTTATTGTCATTAATATTCTAAGATTATGTTTATAATGATTTTTTAATATCTATTTATTTATTTCCACTTTTTTTATATGGATTTATAGTTGGTACACATAATTGATTCATTTATTAATTCTCACTTCAAATTTATGATCATTTTAAAGGATTATTTCACAATCTCATTCTTATTGAGATTATTTATTCTTGAATTTCTATTAAATTAAATTATTTGATCAATGTTCAATAAATTTTTTAATTTTATTCCCCTATGGTTATTAATGATATTTTTCAAGTAAAAATAATATTTTTTCACTCTTTGAAACTAAAAATGTTTTATATTTTTTTTAAGAAAACATAACTTCATTTCTTTCTTCAGTCAGAAATCTATTTTCTCTAAAAACCATGTTTTATAAAAAAGTTTTATTCATTTAAAAATGATTTATTTAAGTCATTTTTACCCATTTTGTCTTTTAATTTTTTTTCAGTGGAATCTTCTTTTCTCTTTTTGAACAAGGCACTTTTCTAACCTTTTTACCATAGAAAAGGAATGTTCTTTTTACCTTGTATAAAATGTATTGATTTACCCGTTGCAATTTATATGAAGCTTACATTTCATGTTTATAAGGCTAATTTTTAAATAAATTTTTTATAAAATTTATTTTTGAATAAAAAATATTTTGAAAATGTTTTTCAAAACGAAAAGGATATTTTCCTCAGGAATGTTTTTAAAGATATCTTTATTTCATCAGTGATAAGAACCCTTATTCTCACTCAAATGGGTGTATATTGTATTTATTTCATCCTTAAACTTACTCTGGATGAAAAAGGATTATTTTTACAAAGTATAGTTTTTAAATTCACTTCCTTCAATCATTTTCATATTCATTAACTTACCCCCGAGTTATTCACATTCCAGTGACCATTGAATATTAAATTTCCCGTAAACATCCACATTATTTATCATGGATATAATTATTCCATAAACCATGTAACATTTTTTTATATGGTTTTTAGTTTTAATGTCATTTTATTAATGAGGTAAATATGGATAAATAGGTATCTTTTACTCAATATGTATATTTGATTGTTTATGAATTAAATCAATTATTCTATATATGAGGAATGCTTTGGACAAGTATAAAACGGGTTTGGGACTGGTTGATAAAATCCCCTACACGAAATGGTAGGTTTCATGAGACAAAATAGATATGGTTTTCTCCAAGGCAAGACCCATTTATTAGATTCTTGGAATGAAGCCTTCACAATATTAGATTCATGGCATTAAGCTTTGATGGTATTAGATTTTTTGATGAAGTCTTGACAATATTTGATTCTTAACATGAATACTTGTTGGTAAGTTTTATATATCCATCATTATTCATTCCATAATTTTGAATTCATCTATTGATATTCCATGTGAATAGTTTACTAGTTATGTCACACCCATATTTTCAATTTCCATGCTTTGTTTCAAATCCACTTTTGGTTCTTGGTTCTCTCATGGTTCTGGGTGTTCTGGGATTAGATTTGGTGTTTCATGTGTTCTTTATCTAAGTCATTAGTCATGGAAGTATTTTGTTTTATTTGTACTTGTATTTTATTAAAGGGAAGTTATGAGGATGATGTGTCTTGGAATCGAATTCGTGACACTCATAGTGGCACCTTTTGTAGGGTATACTATTGGGGTGGTTTATACTCTTGAGTTAAATGAGTCATAGGGTGAAAACATGATTTTATTTTGGGTATTATTTCTTCAAATTCATGTCATATCTTTCTCCCTTAATTTCTCTCTATGACTCCACGAATTTGGAAGAAAATGGAAATGTTTTGGGTGTCCAGAACAAGCTGAATGGTTTGGCCGCATGATTTGTGAAACCATACAACCAAACCATGTAGCCATACCCAACTCATTAAAAACATTTTGTAAATTCAATTTTCCCTTATGGAATAAACCCAAATCCTCCCATTTCTACCCCATTTCATCCCTATCATCCATGGGAGGTATCTAAGTTCCCCAAACCTCCCTTGGAAATCATTTCTAAAGGGTTTTTTGGTGGAGAAACCTCAAGATCTATCATATAAGTGAATTCCTTCTTAGTATCTTCCATATTCCTTTAGTTTTATTTCCTTTTCATGATGTTCCATTTTTCCATCATCTAGGGTTCGTAAATAGGGTTTAATTTTTTTTCTTGGTTAAAATCTAGTGATTTAATGCTCATTTCCATCCCCTTGTGGTTCGATGGTGGTGCGATTGAAGTTTTGCACAATGTTTTGCGATATTGAAACAAAAGGTAGGTGATTCCATGTGTAAGGATCCTAATATGAGTTATATTTTCTTTATTTATATTTTTATAATGATCCTCTTCCATTGTGTTTGGTGAAAAAACCATTTTTGGTAGCATTAGTTAAGTGGTTGATTCTAAAGTGGCATTTTTGTGCAAAAATGAGTGTTTTTCATTTGTGTTTTATGTTGTATCAATTGGTATTGATTTATGGTTCATGAAATGATTTTATTAAACGGTTTTAGGGATACAAATTCAGGTTTTGTGTGATATTGGAATGAATTTAGTTTCAAAATATGGTTTTAGGTGGATTCTATGTGCAAAGAATGACTATACTTTTTGGAATTGTTTTATGAAACTTTGAAATGGTTTTTTGATTTATATAAGATGTGAAATCATGATGGAAAAATGTTTTGGTAGGATTATGTTATTTAAATGATCCATTTTTATGTGAAAGGGGTTGTTATGTGATTTGCACCATCTTGGGAATGTTTTATAAAAATTGTTTAAATGATTTATTGAATTGTGAAAGAGAGTGAAACAAGTTGTGGGCTGTTTTGGTGTGAGTATGATATTGAAAATAATTTTAATGTGAAAAAGGTATTTTGTGGCATTTGTTTGGGATGTTTGATGTGTGTATGAATTTTAAATGGTAAATTATAAGAGTTGGAACTTTTTTGAGTACAAAAGGGAAACCTGGGTATCTTGGTGGGCAGAAGTGTACCAATATGCTAGTGATCCAGAGTGGTTTCATCTTTGTTTCATGTTGCAAGTTTGATGATGAAAACTCTAACTAAACTATGATGATGATGATGTTTGGTACCACTAGGTTATGTATTATTCTCATACTAGTGGCTCATGTGCATGATAATGGATATTCGTTATGGTTACTTTCACTGAGATACGAGGTACATGGGGCCCACAACTAACTAGTGCCTAGGGGTGTTCCGTGACTAATTATCATTGACTATATGATATTAACCATCAGTATATGGTGTGTTTGGCTATAAAATTTAGTATCATGTGTGTTTTATGTAAATTTTTTTTCTTTAAAATATCCAACTTGAAAACTATTTTTATTTAAATTTTCATCTTTTAGAAACCATTTCTAGCATTTATTGTTTAAAAGACTTGTAATATTTTTTTCTTAAAATTTTTATCACAAGGAATCTATTTTTGGTGGAATCCTACCAGGATTTGGATAAAAAACTACTAAAAAATTTTGTTGTATGTAGGTTTGGTAGTTTTTTCGTAGGTTCGGGTAAATATTTTAGTGCTGGTGGTTCGGGTTCTAACTTCCCTTTATGGTCCAATGCGGGGGAGATGGCTTGAGGGTCCTACCCCATTGAATTGAGGTGGTTATTGGGATCTCAATTTTAGATTTTTTCCTTTGTGGTAGTATTTGATATTTGTTTTAAATTATGTAATTCAATTCTATTTTTTTTTGTAAAACATGGTTTGGTTTGAAATATCCAAATTTCATTTTACTAGTTTTTATTGGTTGTTGTTTTTATAATTTCAGCTAAATCATTCCCATATTTTGTTTATGATACTCGAGAACTTGTTCCGGCCCATAGGGATTGGGAACACCTTTTAGGTCTTTCCATGGATCAGGTCGGGTGCCATTTTTATGGAGACCAGATCCGGTTTGTGACAAAATGGTATTAGAGGAGGTTCACTCTCTTGGGTCATGTTATTTGGGGAAGAGTTGGGATATTCTAGAGCTAGGATTTTTGGGATGTGACATTCTGATTACGATTAGGGTTCCCAGAAATCACACCTCTTGATGTTATTTAAGTTTTTAGGGGAAGTTGGGTTTTATCTGATTCATTTGGTTCTCGTGGTTTCTCGATGATTGGGGGGGAATGAAAAGAGAGATGGGATAATGATGTCAGTGAGCTCATAGGTCCTAGAAATCCATGTGGATCCAGATATGTTTCCATAGGAAACTCTCTGTGATGGTGATGTGATTGGAATATGGCTACCAAACATATGTCCAAGTCACCTACCAACACTAGTTTATTCTCGTATTGTCTTGTGTCTTTTTGTTTTTGGAATCTTGGAAATTTGGTTTTAAAGTAAAAATGACTTGGATTTAAGAGATGATAATTTTTGTGAAATGATTTTCAAATAAATTATTATATGTTTGATTTCAGAGATGGTGTAAATGAGTTTTTTGTTTTTTCTTGAAATGTTAAATGGTGTGTTTACACCCTTTTTTAAATAATAAATTATGTTGAAGTGGGTTTTTAACATCTATTTTAAATAAAAATTTTCTAAACTATTTAAAATTATTTCGAATGGAATAAAGTATTTTAGAATTTTTGTGTGGGGCTTAAAGATGGATTTTGATTTGGTAACTATTGAGCAATTGAAAAGTTTTATGAAAATTTGGAACCTTATTTTGGAATGAGAAGAGTAGAGTTCTTAATTAAATGGTGATTTATAAAATGGAGTTTTTCATGAAATTTGAAGTGTTTGGAAATGGGTTGAAATGTTTTGAAATGTTGTGAAAGGCATGAAAGTGAGTTTTTATTGAATGATGGGTGATTTTATAAAAAATGGATTGTAATATTTAAATTGGTTTTGATTTTGTGGTTAGCGATTTTAAGAAAGAGAAAGTGTGGGCAAAATGATTTGATTTTAGAAAGAGGAATGGTTTGGTTTTATGTCATTGATATTCTCATGGGTGACCACATGCATGGAGGTTACATGAAAATATGGATGGTTAATGGAATGACTGGATGAGTGCTGGGATGGGTATGTTTTGGCTTCCTAGTGTGGCACAAAAACCATCATGTGTGAGGCCCATGGGATACCATTGGTAGATGCACAACCTACCGACCCTATTTGGTTTTAAGAATAAATTTGATGGAAATTGTTTTGTTTTGATAATGTGTGGTTGGGAGGTGTGGATTATGTGTTTTTGTGATTGTCCTTGTGGGTTTTTTTGTTTGATAATCCCTCTAGTTTGGTAAAAGTTTCGGGGTTGTGTTTCATTGGTAATTTGGAGTGAAGTGTTTGTTAGTGGTCTCTTTTGAGAAAAGTTTGGGAGGCCCTTGTGGTAGCTCCCTTCATGTGTTCGGTTCTGTTTTAAGGTATGTTGTGACCAAAGGAGCTGCTTGGTTGGGTCCTTGGGTTTTCTTTTTGTCTAGGGTATGCCCCCATAAAGAGTTAATTCATGATTGATTCATGGACCATGGTGATTTTTTATTGGAAGATCCTCCAGTTGATCCACATAAGGATTTTCTTCTTGATATTTGAAGATTGAGTATACCCCTCTTCCTTTTCAATTGATTCGATCCTCTTATAGATGAAGATTGATTGTGGATGGTTTAAATAGTCCTTCATTTATTAAGTTTCCCGAGTCTTCAACGGTGAAAGAAATATGGGGCTTTTAGTGAAAGATGTTGTCTAAGAGGGCATCTGGGATCTTTGTTAGTCTCTTCGAACCAAGGGTTCATATTAGGTCACTAGTATAGAAAATCTGGTCGTTCGAGGATATTACGGTTTCTTGCGGTAGTCTCATGCTACTTGGAACTCTGTCCAAGGTTCCACTCCTGGTAGTGTCGCTGTTAAATTCAAGGGTCATGTTTAGTGATGTCTTGCATTGTGTTGTTTGCTTCTAAGGAAAAAGGTAGATGTTGTGGAACCTTGTAAGGGATTATTCTTAAATAGAAGTGTGTTCCTCTTCCAATTTTTTTTAATTCATTGTTACAAGTGAAGGTGTCTTCTGTGTTCTTTCCTTATGATGTTTGTTATTCGGGCTAAAAGAGGTGATGAATGTATATAAACTAATTTCCTGTCGTAGTGAAGGTTCCATGAAAAGGTATGTGGTTGGCGGGATGTGTTGTGCCCTGGTTATGTTGTTGGATTAGTGTGTAATCGATGTGACACCAGAGAAAGAAGTTCTGTGTTTGGGTTTCTAGAGCCTAACTGTGATGTAGGTGGTGCTCCAATCATCTGAGATCTATCCACAGGTCCCATAGTGATGTTCGTGCATAGTTAGGGAAATCCCAGGTTCGTTAAAACCTTTGGTCTAATTCCCGTCTTTGGTATGAAACATGGAAATAGATTAAACCTTTGATATTATAGTATTTATCCAGTTGTTCTATTTTAGTGGAAAGAGGTGGGAAGACCTCCTTCCTACATTATAGCCTAAATTGATTCTTTTCCCCTGGGGTTCCCTTTGAGTTTTCAGAGAAAAGATTAAAATTTGGGCTAGGATGGTTGAAGCACGTGATTTTCGCATGATTAATTATAACCATAAACCAACCCAGGGAACCATGCGATAAGAGATAGTATCTACCAAATGGTCTCTACACATCCTTGATCCTTAACATAGGTAACTATGCAGAGTTTTCCTTTTGGATAGAATGATTTTCATGATTAGTAAAGAGTTTCCCAAACCATGCAAACCAACTACGCTAATGTGCCAACTCTTTAAAATGTTGGGGTCTTCCCATGTCAGCCTGTGCTAGTCGGTTAAGATGGTTGGTTCTTATGGTGGGGAGAGACACCATGGGTCTCACATAAGTTCTCTTGAAAAAATTATAATGTTATCCTACCCCTTATACTTGGGAGAGCATTCAGACCTCCCCTAGTTGGTGTCCTAATTATATCTCGAAAAATTATGTTTTCCCTTGTGTTGGGAAGTCCATTTGGGTCACCCCATATGAGTGACTTGGTTTTATCCTTATTTTGGCTTGGTAGTAGGTAGTATCATTTGGAGCTATCTAGACACCAATTTCTTTCTTGTGTAAATGTGGGATTGGAGCATGCCCAATGGTTTTGTTGAAGTAAGGTTGTGGTAGCGTTATTTGGGTTCATTGTTCATTTCAAGTGGATTGTTTGAGATTTTCATGGTAGTGTTGTGGTGTTTTTCTTTGGGATATTGTTTGAATATGTTTGATCATTACAGGTAAGTGGGTTATTTTTTGGTTGGTGAGAGTATTCTCTACATTTTTTGATCAACTGGCGGTGTCTTGGACTTTGGGGGCAGGTGAAAACTTAAGGGAGTTTGTCTTGGTCTATCAGTTGGGACTTGTTTTTTCATCTATCATTTATATGGATTTCCATGGGAAGGAAACTTTATTGTGGAGAGAATTGTCACACCCATTTTTTCAATTTCCATGCTTTGTTTCAAATCCTCTTTTGGTTCTTGGTTTTCTCTTGGTTTTTTGGAGTTCCGGGATTAGATTTGGTGTCTCAGGTGTTATTGATCTAAGTCATTAGTCTTGGAAGTATTGGGTGGTATTTGGGCTTGTATTTTATTAAAGCGATGGTATGAGGATGAGGTGCCTTGGAATAAAATTTGTGACACTTCTAGTGGCACCGTTTTTGGGGTTTGTTATTGAGGTGATTTATACACTTGAGTTATATGAGTCTTGGTTTAAAAGGTGGTTTTATTTGGGGTATTATTTCCTCATATCCTTGGCTTATCTCTCCCCCATGAATTCCCCCTAGGACTCCCTTGAATTTTGAAGAAAATGGACAATTTTTGTGTCACCATAATAGTCCACACGGTTTGGCTGCATGGTTTGCTAAACCTTGAAGCCAAACCATGCATCCATGTCCATCTCATTAAAAACATTTTGTAACTCCCAATTTTCCCTTCCAGAATAAACACAAATCTGCTCATTTTTTCCCATTTCGACCCTAGAAGCTATAACGTCCCAGATCCGGAAGCCACTCAACTGGTGTCTCGTACCCAATTGGCCACATGACCTCAAGTTTATTTCTTCAAACACTGAAGGCTACAAACTAGCAGAGAGGGTCTAGGCTATGACAGTGGGGAAACTATGCCCTCATTAGCAGAGTGTAACATAGTGGAATAAATGATAACAATCACTAGTAGAAAAACGGGTTTTAACGTCGGTTTTTTTTTATTTTGGACGTCGGTTTTTAACCGACGTCGAAGTCACCGACGTTAAAAATATGAATTTTTACGTCGGTTTTTGTAAACCGACGCGAAAAATGAATAACATTCGTTTTTTGGCGTCGGTTTTGTAAAAAACCGATGCCAAAAAAAATAATTCATATAATTTTTCGCGTCGGTTTTCATAAAAACCGACGCGAAAAATTTTAAAAAGTAGTTTTGGCGTCGGTTATTTAAAAAAACCGACGCCATAAATGAAAAAAAAAAATATTTTTCGCGTCGGTTTTTATAAAAACCGACGCCAAAAAAAATAATTCATATAATTTTTCGCGTCGGTTTTCATAAAAACCGACGCGAAAAATTTAAAAAAGTAGTTTTGGCGTCGGTTATTTAAAAAAACCGACGCCATAAATGAAAAAAAATATTTTTCACGTCGGTTTTTATAAAAACCGACGCCAAAAAAAATAATTCATATAATTTTTCGCGTCGGTTTTCATAAAAACCGACGCGAAAAATTTTAAAAAGTAGTTTTGGCGTCGGTTATTTAAAAAAACCGACGCCATAAATGAAAAAAAAAATATTTTTAGCGTCGGTTTTTATAAAAACCGACGCCAAAAATCAAATTTTTTTTTTCTAGGTTTTAGATCATTTCCTAAGCTTCGATTTGACAGGCTGTGGACCTAAAACGGAGTTACGGTTCAAAAGTTATCGCCGTTACAAGTTGAACCTATCAAAGTTTTGATTGATACAACTCGTTTCAAAGAAAACATGATAAACATAAATTAAAATCATATACACCAAATGTAATAAAATAATCACAATACATCAAACATATTTCAATTGTTTTAGGGGCTTCCATCGAAATGATATGTTTTTTATTATCATATAACTTGTATTTAGAAATGAGAATGAATCATCATTATAAGAAATCCAATCGAGTTGTTTAGAAATGAAGGATAATAATAATAAAGAAAATGAATGAATAGAATATGTACCAATTAATGATTGAAGTCGCATTGAAATCGTGATGGAATCGAAGATGTTGAAAATGATGAAAGAAGGAGAAACTGGATATATATATAGTAAACGAAAATATTTTCAATTGTGTTTTACGAAAATGTTGGCGGGATTTTAAAAAGTTAAACGCGCGTTGTGAAAAAAATTGAAATTTTGATCCCGCGTTACTCTTTGGCGTCGGTTTTGTTTGAAACCGACGCAAAATAGTATTTACATTGGTCTTTTGGCGTCGGTTTTTTAGAAAATCGATGCAAAAAATGTCAATCAATATCCTTTTTGGCGTCGGTTCATAAAAAAACCGACGCAAAAAATGAAAAAAAAATTTGGCGTCGGTGTTTATGAAAACCGACCCCATAAAAGTTTTAAAAAAAAATCTTTGGCGTCAGTTTTTTAATAAACCAATGCTAAAAATTTAAACAAAAACTACATTTCGCGTCGGTTTTTTTAAAAACCGACGCAAAAAACAAAAAATATTTTTTTTGGCGTCGGTTTTTAAAAAAACCGACGTGAAAAGTTAAATTATATTTTTGGCGTCGGTTTTTATGAAAACCGACGCCAAAAATGACAAACAAAAATTACATTGTTTTAGATAATTCTCTAAGCTTTGATTTGACTGGTCGTGGAGCAAAAACGGAGTTACGGATTAAAAGTTATGGATGTCGGAAGTTGACCTTCTCTAAAAGAAGTCTTAAGGAAGTTCAACTTTCAAAGGCCATAACTTTTAATCCGTAACTCCGTTTTTGCTCCACGACCAGTCAAATAAAAGATTTAAGAATTATCTAAAACAATATAATTTTTTTTTAAAAAATTTTGGCATCGGTTTTTATAAAAACCGACGGGAAAAATATTTTTTTTTTCATTTATGGCGTCGGTTTTTTTAAAAACCGACGCCAAAAACAAAAAATAATTTTTTTGGCGTCGGTTTTTATGAAAACCGACGCCAAAAATGACAAAAAAAAATTACACTGTTTTAGATAATTCTCTAAGCTTTGATTTGACTGGTCGTGGAGCAAAAACGGAGTTACGGATTAAAAGTTATGGATGTCGGAAGTTGACCTTCTCTAAAAGAAGTCTTAAGGAAGTTCAACTTTCAAAGGCCATAACTTTTAATCCGTAACTCCGTTGTTGCTCCACGACCAGTCAAATAAAAGATTAGAGAATTATCTAAAACAATATAATTTTTTTTTTAAAATTTTTGGCGTCGGTTTTAATAAAAACCGACGGGAAAAATATTTTTTTTTCATTTATGGCGTCGGTTTTTTTAAAAACCGACGCCAAAAACAAAAAATAATTTTTTTGGCGTCGGTTTTTATGAAAACCGACGCAAAAAATGACAAACAAAAATTACATTGTTTTAGATAATTCTCTAAGCTTTGATTTGACTGGTCGTGGAGAAACAACGGAGTTACGGATTAAAAGTTAATGATGTCGGAAGTTGACCTTCTCTAAAAGAAGTCTTAAGGAAGTTCAACTTTCAAAGGCCATAACTTTTAATCCGTAACTCCGTTTTTGCTCCACGACCAGTCAAATCAAAGATTAGAGAATTATATAAAACAATATAATTTGTTTTTTAAAATTTTTGGGGTCGGTTTTGATAAAAACCGAGGCCAAAAATATTTTTTTTTTCATTTATGGCGTCGGTTTTTTTAAAAACCGACGCCAAAAACAAAAAATAATTTTTTTGGCGTCGGTTTTTATGAAAACCGACGCCAAAAATGACAAAAAAAATTACATTGTTTTAGATAATTTTCTAAGCTTTGATTTGACTGGTCGTGGAGCAAAAACGGAGTTACGGATTAAAAGTTATGGATGTTGGAAGTTGACCTTCTCTAAAAGAAGTCTTAAGGAAGTTCAACTTTCAAAGGTCATAACTTTTAATCCGTAACTCCGTTGTTGCTCCACGACCAGTCAAATAAATGATTAGAGAATTATCTAAAACAATATAATTTTTTTTTAAAAATTTTTGGCGTCGGTTTTCATAAAAACCGACGCCAAAAATATATTTTAACTTTTCGCGTCGGTTTGTAAAAAAACCGACGCGAAAAGTAGTTTTTTTTTAAATTTTTAGCGTCGGTTTGTTAAAAAACCGACGCCAAAGAATTTTATTTAAAACATTTATGGCGTCGATTTTCATAAAAACCGACGCCAAAATATATATTTTTTAGTTTTTTGCGTCGGTTTTTTTAAGAACCGACGCCAAAACAATTTTTTTTCCTTTTTGGCGTCGGTTTTTTTAAAAACCGACGCCAAAAAATCACCGTAAAAATTATTGACGTCGGTTTATAAGAAACCGACGTCAAACTGGCGACGTTAAAAATCATTTTTCTACTAGTGAATAGAGAAAGAAGTAAACAACATGAAAATGAAGTGAACAAAAGAAGACATAACATATCATATTCATACAACATGTCACATGTTTTAATTAAACAAAGAAAAAAAAGGATACAATGAAATCAAGTACAATACAATACCAAAGTATAGAAAACAAAATGAAACTCAACAACATCGCATTCCAAGGATTAGTCTCATACTCTCTTTCTCCTAAATGGCAATCAAGTATCTGTATAGGGATAATTTACCCTATCAACACATGTAGAAATATAGTATATTTGGGCTAAAAATTATGAACCAAACTGGGTGTGAGAAATAAATCTCAGCAGGCAACCACCAAAGGTTGGTGCCAATCTATCGGTGAGTATATGAAACTGTAGTGTACAATAGTGAAATGCAGTAAAATAGAAGGTACTCAAGAGTAAAAATCCTACATGTAATGACATTAATTTACATTCATTTCATGTTCTTTAATCAATTCAAATTCATTGAACTATATAAGTCTCGGTATCCAGCCTAAGCTTGTCAATTCCCAAAATAAAGTAAAGGCAATAGATACCTGAGTAGGATATCTTAGAAAAGAGGTGCAGACCGAATCCAGGATTGGGATTTGGCTTGAAAGATGCGTTGTCAGTCATTAAATTTCAATATTTCTTAGGGACAATCCCTATGTATAAGCATTTCAACATATTAAATCAGGGACAAGCCCAATTTATCATCATTTCTGCATATTATTGCAGGGACAAGCCCGGTGTATCATTATTTCGGCATGTTATAATCAGGGACAAGCCCGTTGTATCATCATTTCAGCATATTATAATCAGGGACAAGCCTAGTGTATCCGCATTTCAGAATATTATAATTAGGGATAAGCCCGGTGTATCAACATTTCAGCATATTATAATCAGGGGAAAACCCGATGTATCAGCATTTCAACATATTATAATCAGCACATGTAAATTACACTAATACATGGTTTTAGATAATAAACTCAAATGGGAATTTCATATAACAATATATATATATATATCATTATAATCAACCCCTAAAAGGGAATCATTCACAAACCTCAAAGGCATTCTTTACAAATGGATAACTACAGGAAACACACCCATGGGGTGTCCCTAAATCAAACAATCAATAATCACATGCTCCAATTTTATATAATCAAATACATAAACATCATTAGGCATCAACAAGCTACAATTTTAGAGAAAAAAATACCCAAATATGGTCTCATACCATTTGTCACATATAATCAACTTGACATTTAATGAAAGGCACAAGACCACGTACCTTGATGTCGTATAACTGATATAAACCAACGTCGACCCTTGAATCGGCCTAGAACGGTGTAGATCTATGAAAATAGGTAAATAATTAAACCTTAAATAACTCTATAAAAATATAAAATAAACAAGAATATCTCTAGAAGAAGAAATCCCTTACCTATTAGGTTCTAACATGTCTGACATCACTTGAATTGAGTTCTGGTTGATGAAACAGGAGAAAGAATTGATCTCACGGCTCCTTGTTCTTCACCCGGAAACTCTTCTATACAAAAGAAGAGAAAATGAGGATAATCAATGTTTTAAGATTAATTTTAGTAGTACATGACGTGTAAGTTAGTATAAACGGTGTGTATATCATTTTCTAATTCATAAATTTACTGATATACTTTACACGTCCCACATCGACCTTGCTGACATGACTATTAGGCATGTAATAGGATGTACACGGTTTGTAGTGGCTTTTTATTCTCTACCTGGACAAAAAAAACACACAACATGTATACCCATTTTATATGTCCAGACAACATGGCATGTACATAAGATTACATGGCATGTACATAAGATTACATGGCATGTAATACTAAGACTTAACATTTTTCCAGTTTTTCCTTGTTTTCTAAAAAACAACTCAAAAGAAAAGAAAAAGAAGAAACCCATACCTCATAAAAACAGGTTCTTACAAACTTCCCTCCTTAATTTAATTCTTCTCCAAGTTTCCCTCCCAAGGGTGGTGAAGGAATATCTGAGAATAACTCTAGCCACTAAGCATGTATGTCAGCCTTCCTCTCCCATGTCTCATCCTATACTCGTCCGTGCTCCCATAAAACCTGTATGAGAGGAAATGAATGGACTCAAAGAACCTTCATGCTCCTTTAAACTATACGAATCGACTACTTCTGAAAGGATACATCATCCTGAAGCTCAAACTCATTAGGCTAAAAAACATGAGATGGTTCTGAGTGATAGTAGTGCAACTGGGATACGTTGAAGACATCGTGCATGGCTCAGTACCTTTGAGGCAACTGTAACTGATGGGAAACTGACTCGACTCATTCCAGAATCTCAAATGGTTCAACATATCACGGTGAGATCTTACCGTTTCTCCTGATCCTCTTATGTCCCAATCTCAGTGCGACATTTAGGAAAACTCGATCCCCAACCTCTAACTCCAAAGGTTTTTTACAACGATCGACATAAATTTTAATGAGACTACACAGTAGCCATTTATCTCTGAGTCAAGTGAACTTGTAGAGTAGTCTCCTAGACAAGATGAGGTCCCAACATAACTTCCTATCCTACCTCCAACCAACATAGGTATGATTAGAATGTTCTACCATACAAATCCTCATATGGAGCCATCAGAATAGTAGCCTAGAAGCTATTATTATAGAAAAAATCAACTAGGGGTTTGTGTCTCTTCCAAGAACCCCCAAAATCCAGTATAGAGGCATGAAACATGCCCTCTTGAACTTGTATCATACACTCTACCTAGCCATCGGTCTAGGGGTGGTATGTTGTGCTCAAAAGCACCTGTGTACCCAACACCCTCTGAAAACTCTACCAAAACATCAGACATAAAGTGGGTGCCCCTATCTTAAATGATAGAATGAGGAAAACCATGTAGTCATACTAGCTCTCGAACATACATCTTTCCGAGATCATTAACTCTAAAGGTCTTATTGATCGGCAAGAAATGAGTGACCTTCGTAAGCCTATCAACTACAACTCACACAACATCATTTCCTCTAGGAGACCTTGGTAACCCCATCACAAAATCCATCGAAACATCATCCCATTTCCACTCTAGAATGGATATCTTCTTTAAAAGTCCAGACGACCGCTGATGTTCCTCCTTCACTTACTAATAGGTGGAACACCTCATAATAAAACTAGGTACTTCTCGCTTCATTCCTGGCCACACGTACTGACGACGCAAGTCACGATACATATTGGTGACTATGGGATGCACTGCCCAAGATGAAGCATGAAACTCCCGCACCAGCTCCTCATGTATATCCCCGAGAACCCACACTTGTCCATGGACAAGCAGAACTTCATCCTCACGTATCATCCATCCAGGAAGAGGGTCCTCACCCGTCTCACTCTCCTATAGAACTAGGCCTTCAGAATCTAATAGCTACCTCATCCTCACTCTATCCAGTAGGATATAGGTAACAACTAAATATGAAAGATAAGTCTGTCCCTGAATGTTGTGCACCTCAAAATGCATCTCAGAGAACAATGCCATTAGTTTCCACTCACCACTGGCCTCTTTCACCATCTGTATCTAAGTCCTCCTACTCCGTGCGTCATCCACTGCATTGCCTTTCCCAAGTGTATAGGCAAGCTCAAAGTCAAACAACTGAAGGTATTTCACCCACCATCATTGTCTCAAATTAAAATCATGGTGAGTGAAGTTGTATTTGAGACTTTTTTGGTCCGTGTACACCACAAAAAAAATTCCCCATTAAATAATGTCTTTAGAAATGAAAATCATGAACAACTACAACAAACTCAAGATCATGCATCATGTAATTTCTCTCATGTGGCCTCAACTATAGAGACCCGTACATAACAACTCGACCCCCATACATAAGCACTTTTCCCAGCCCAATACCTGATTCCTCACAGTACATAGTGTAACTCTTGACTAGCTCTAGAAATATCAGTATCGACACTGAAGTCAAACGTCCCTTAAACTCCTGAAAGGCTTCATCACAAGAATCTAACCATTCAAACTTCGCACATTTCTTAGTTAATCCTACCATCGACACTGCTAAGCATGAAACGTCTTGTATAAAATGCCTGTATTAACAACTAGCCTCATGAAACTATACACCTCAAAAAAATTATTGTGCTGCTCCTAGGTAACTACTACTCTCACCTTCTCTGGGTCCACTAATACTCTAGTATCTGAGATGATGTAACCTAGGAAGTGAATTTGATCCATCTAGAAGTGAAGTTTTGTGAGCTTAGCATATAACTGATGCTCTTTCACTGTACTAAAAATGATCAAAATATGTTTTTCATAGTCATGTGGATTATGAGAATACACCAAGATATCATCCACAAAAATTACCAAAAAAGAATATAAGTAAGTATAGAACACTCTGTTCATCAATGCCATGAAAACTGCTGGCGTGTTCGTGAGACCAAAAGGCATAACCATGTACTTATAGAGACCATACCTTCTACGAAAGACTGTATGAGGTATGTGTGCTAGTCGAACACGTACTTGGTGATATCCTAACCTCAAGTAAATCATCAAGAACTCTCGATCACCTCAAAGATGATAAAATAGGTTGTCAATCTGTGGTAAGGGATGTCAATTTTTAACCATCAAATGGTTCAGTTTCCGATAGTCCACGCATTTCCTGAGGGTACCATCTACCTTTTTCACCAAGAGGACCAGTGAACCCCAAGGAAATGTACTGGGTCAGATAAAACTCTTAGCTTCCAGATCTTCTAAATTCCTCTTGATCTCTTGCAACTCTGTCATAGCCATCCTATAAGGAGTAATGGATACCAGTGCAGCTCTTGGAATTAGCTCGATATTGAACTCCACATCTCTAATAGTAGGTAGGCATGGGAAGTTGTCTAGGAAAATTTCCATGAAACGTTCAACCACTGGAGGAAAATATACAAGACATGTTCCCTGATCAAACAGATATAAACTCACAATATGGGCTGTCATTCTGCCGAACCCACGATGGCCAGGTCCAGCTCGGCTCACCTGGACATCCTATTCACCTTTATGTAGAAACTCTCCACCCAATGGTGATGTGAAACTCATAATGCAAAGATAGAAATCAACAAAGGCTCTAAAAGAAACCAACCAGTTCATTATCAGAATGACATCAAAGTCCATCATATCTAAGACATAGAGGTTCCATAAAAAGTGAAACCCTCCCATATCAAGGGGGAACTCCTTGCACAGACACACACCTGCTGTTCTAATCCCTAACGGAGTGTCTAGCATCATAAAATAAGAAGAATTAGAAACATAGAGCCCAAGGACTTCCACATTGAAAAAAGATATAAAACTATGTGTTGCACCGGTATCAAAAACTTAAGAAGACAAAGCATAGAAAATTAGAATAGTACCTATGATAGTAGAAGGTTTGGGATCCTGATCATGTTTGGTTTGTTTCACTACATATTATTGACCCATACTGCGACCCTGTGACACAACCTAGCTACCCTAGGTTGACCCGCCCGGCTGTCGCTGAGATCCCGGGGTCTCGATACCATAGCCATGACCACCTCCTCGGCCTAAATAGCCTGACATATTCCAGTTTCCAGACTGGTGAGAAGCTACTAACCCTAATTTTTCACATGGAGTCTATACATAACCTCTCTCACTAGCCACTGGTGTAAACGTCTTATAAAAACACTATAGATGACCTATCTTTCCGCAAGCTCGGCACTCAACTGGGTCCTTCGGGCACTAAGATTTAGTATTCCCAATCTTTCATCAGTGGTAGCACCTCACCTAGAAATTGAAAGATAGGGTTTGACTACTCGTATCCCTTTGAGAAATCTCAATTCGACACTTCTTGCTTCCGGTCAAGACAGTACCAGATCTTGATGCCGAACCGGCTGGCTCGCACCCCCAGATTCCCCTAGGTTTCTCTCAGTAAATAGCACATAATTAAAAATAGTAGAAACAAAAGGAAACTTGAAGACATTCACCTATGATCAGATGTAAAACATGAGACCATCCTCTAATATTCTAGCTTTCAATACGCCATCATCCATTAAAATAGGTTCAAATCGTTGAAGCTCAGTAAATCAAGAATAATAATCCATAACCGACAATGTGTCCTGCTTCAGGTGAATAAACTCTTGGGCTCAGTCGGCCCTAAGTGTCTTGAGAAAATAATAATCATAGAAGGATGTATGAAAGTATTCCCATGTCATATCCCAATTATGCCCTGCCCGATTGATAACATCCCACCATCTCTTGGAAGAATCAGGTAGCATATAAGTTACAAGCTTGACCCTCCTCTCAAGGGGCATCTTCAAATGCTCGAAGATAGTCATCATAGACTCCATTCATGATTCTGCAGCATGTGGTCCACCATCCTCTGAAATGGTAGGAATATGTTGTTACTATAATATACGTGTTAACTCTGCCATAGAAGTGGCATGCTACAGTTCTCCCTAGAAAGTCTGCATGAACCTCACAAAACCTTCTCAGAAATGTATTTCTGCACCTGCGTCTGGTAAAACAGCTGGTACCGGAACTAGCACAACTGGAGGATCCATTTGTATCCCATGGACCACCATTTCTGGAGTATTCTCATCGCCATTCTCCTAGTGTATAGCTCGTGGTTGTCATGGTGGCATTACTCTACAAAGTCCAACACACACGCCTTGGTACCTACTTAAAAAAGGAAACTTTTACTTTGAAGTGAAAGAATGGAATAGGTTAAGGAAAACACTCATTTTTTTCAAAATAGGAGTACAAGGTTTGTATTACAACTTACACAACAAGTCCTCTTAGGCCTTTACATGGGCGTGAACTTCTGCCCAACATGGCCATGTAACACCCGATGTATATGGCATGTTCCCCAAGAGACACACCATATACTTGAGTTTCCTTCATGACTAGGTACTTCTACACAGTTGGAACTACACAATAGTACCGGTGTAAGACTACATAACTGTTCACCCTAGACACAGCGTGTACATAAAAATTTTCATCCACCCATGTCGTTATTCACACTGATGGATACATGGTTGACTTCTACAGGATGGTACTCCCATTATACGGCGTGTCCTACTCAAATCTTGACAACCCATGTTCCTTTCTCACACGACATGTTAAATGGTCAAGGGATACACGGCATGTAAACATGGTACACAATGTGATCTTCTTAAAACATGGAACACATTCTTCCACAATATGGAAGAACACAAGGTGTGTTAGGCTATACTACACGGTGTGTTTATTGGGTTTTTTCAAGAAAAAAACTCCATATTTCCTAGAAAACCCCTATTCTATAGAAAACCAACCAGTGTGATGCCAAATTATGCTCTATGAGGGCCCATACTCCCCACAAATCAATCTTTGGCACCCAAGCAGAACATATCATAGTACAATTATAGATAACAATATGAGTCATGATTTTCCAAATCCCGATAAAAGAGGGACTATACACCTCAGGAACCAAAGTTTAGTGTTCACTCAATCCAAACCATAGCACGTACCAATACACCAATCACAACAGTGGTCTTAGATATCCCATCATCTATCACAACAACATGAGATAACTAATGCATCCAAGATGGCATGGCATAATGCATGGAATGTGATTATAACAAGTGTCTATATGATTCATGAGATGGCACACCCTCATCTCATCGGGTTGAAACTATAATAGAACCCACAATTTCATCAAAAGTAATAGAATAAATCTAGTGCATCACCCAATGGTGAAATTGAATCAACTGTAATAGCTCAAAATCTAAATATTACTAGTCAATTTGAGGCAATTTGGCTTTTCCCTATACACGGGGTAGCTACTCCTGGGAAAAAATAATTACCAAATACCTATTTCATCCTATCCCTATTTATAGGATCTAAATAGTAAGAAAAAAGAGAAAAGAAATCCTCTGACACCACTTTATAACGTCCCAGATCCAGAAGCCACTCAACTGGTGCCCCGTACCCGGTTGGACACATGGCCTCAAGCGCATTTCCCCAAATGGCAGAGGCTGACGACTAACATCAAGGGCCTAAGGTGTGATAGTGGGAAAACTAATCTCTCATTGGAAGAGTGTAACACAACGGAATAAATGATAATAATAGAGAAAGTAGTAAACAACATGCAACTGAAGTGAACAATAGATGACGTCACATATCATAATGATACAACATGTCAAATGTTCTAATTAGATAGTGAAAATAGGATACACTGCAATCAAGTACAATACAATACCGAAGTATAGAAAACAAAATGAAACTCAGCAGCATCGCAAGCCAAGGCTTGGTCCCATGATCTCCTGATCCTAAACAACAATCAAGTACCTGTGTAGGGAGACGTTCCCCTATCAACACTTGCAACAATATAGTTTATTTAGGCCCAAAAACATGACCCAAACATGGTGTGAGAAATAAATACCTATAAGAAACCTCCAAAGGTCAGTTCCAATCTTCCAGAGATTATATGCAATAGTAGTGTACAATAGTGAAATGTAGTAAACTGGAAGGTACTCCAAAGTAAAAATCCTACATGTACTGGCATTAATTTTCATTCAGTTCATGTTATTTAATCAATTCAAATTCATGGAACTATATAAGTCTCGTGATCTGTCCTAATCCCATTAATTCCCTAAATAATATAAATGCAATATATACCTCAACAAGATATCTAAGCAAATAAGTGCAGACCAAATCCAAGCTGGTGCTTTGGCATCGAAGACACATCATCCGTCATTCCATTTTAATATGTCTTAGGGCCAAGACCGATGTATAAGCATTTCAACATATCAAATTAGGGACAAGACCCATGTATCATCAATTCAACATATTATAATCAGGGAAAAGACTAATTTATAAGCATTTCAGCATGTTATAATCAGGGACAAGCCCAATGTATCAGAATTTCAGAATATTATAATCAGGGATATTCCTGGTGTGTCATCATTTCAGAATATTATAATCAAGGACAAGCCCAGTGTATCATAATTTTAGTATATTATAATTAGGGACAAACCTAGTGTATCAACATTTCAACATATTATAATCAGCCCATGTAAATTACACTGATACATGGTTTCTAATAATCAACTCACGCGGTCATTTCATATAAATAAATAAATAAATAAATATATATATATATATATATATCATTATAATCAACCCCTAAAAGGAAAATCATTCACAATCCTCAAATTCATTTTTTCCAAATGGATAACCATGTTAAACACACCCATGGGGTGTCCCTAAATCAAACAATCAGCAATCACATGCACCAATTTCATATAATCAAATACTTAAACATCATTAAGCATCAACATGTTTCAACTATAGAGTAAAAAAATACCAAAATATGGTTTCATACCATTTTGGAACATATAATGAACTCGAATTTTAATGAAAGGCACATGACCACCTACCATGATATCGTATAACTAATATAAACCGACATCGACCCTTGAATTTGTAACAACCTAGACCTAAATAGCCACCTGAACAGTGCTAAATGGGTCGGGTGATACTACCTTAGCCGCACCTCCCTGAACTCAAAAGGCTACCGACTAGCAGCGAGGGTCTGATAGGTATAGTTGGGAGGATATACCTTCTCAGAGGATAAGAATGATGGTACTGGTCCAAGTATAATAGTAAAGATGCAGCGGAATAAAAGACTCAATATACTTGAACCAGACCCACAGAGCGGAAGCACAACAATATTGACAATAGCGGAAGCAATAAATATAAACAACAGCAGCGGAAAGTAAACACACCAACATACTAATCACTGGTAACTACTAAACAAACCAAACATGCATCCATAGCAAGTCACTAAACAAAAAGGGCGCCAATGGCTAACCAACAGTAGCTACAAACTAGTAAGAATGCTGATACAAGAAAGAAAACAAAACAAAGTAAACCCCAGCAATGTAAGACCTCAAGGTCTATACCATCTCCATGAAACAGCTAATACAACTCAGCTCTTGAGGATGGACTCTTTCCTGTACGTAAATCCATAAAGTCTGCACGCGTCCCAAAGGGCCCATGCATGGTGTGAGACAAATCTCAGTAGGATACCACCCAACGGTGCATACCTAATATAAGTGTTTAAGTAGGCATGCATTTATAAGGAAAGCAGTAAACAAAACAATGCACAATAAACACTAACCCCACTGGTGCTCAGAAGCCACCATGGAGTGTCACCTGCTTCGGCCAATGCTGGAATCTCTGTCGTGTAACCCGACACCATGTGCCACCTGACACCGCATGTCTCAAGTACCAATGTCCCGAAGGCACACCATTGAATAGTAACCCGGCTCCTTGTGCCTCCTGACACCTCGTGCCTCACGCACTGAAGTGCCGAAGGCACACCCAAGAAGTAACCCGAAGGAACATCGAAGTCTGCCCTCAAATAACATATCTGGAGGGACAACGATATCTGCCATCAAATAACGGCAAGCCTTAACCCCCAACACGATAGCCTCAATGCTATCCCTTGAAGGCTCCTCAACTCCCACGTGGCTTTCTATGGCAAGCACCCTCAACCAAAGTACCTAAACTGAAACTAACGGGGGCCTATACCCACACGAGTGGTCAAAACCACCTCATCACGGAGTATCTCTCCATGCACAATACTCAAAGTTCTGGGTGAGTGGTAATCACCAAAATAGTATCCAATTCACAACACTTCTGACACCTCGTTCCCCTGCGACCATGTCGCTCATGTCTGATGGCATCACCATCCCAGTAACCTGGGCCATGCCCAACCTGACAGTCATCCTGCCTCAAACCGACGTCCATGAAACCCAATCCCATGGTTAGAACCACTCAACGTAACCCAGGCCAAGCCCAACCTATGAGAAGCATCACTCTAGAATATCTGGGCCATTCCCAACACAACCCAAAGGGTCCAGCATGTGCAATTCAAAAATATCATATATAATAAAATTTAAACAGGACATATAAACAGGAAAAACGCTCAAACAATAGAATTTCCCTAACCCAACGGTTATCATTCAACAACACTGAGGTCTTGAATGCCTCTAACAATTTATTGTAGGCTTAATAAATTAAACTCAATAGTTTAAAACATTAATATTGCAATTTAAACCATTTTGGCATCCCCAGGACAAAATGCCCCGTTGAGCAACAACCACTCACCCGGCCCCGCTCAAGCAAAACTGGTAATAGGGAATACCCAAAGGCATCCCATAGGTCCAACAATCAATTCAATATGAAACAGAATATAAAACAGGTCCCACTCAAAATACCCAAAAAACACACCGAAGGCCGCATCACCCAAAAGACCAAGAAAATAAAAAAAGAGGTATGAACCACATACCTGAGAGTCATACGAAGCTACTCCTCCGGTAACAACCTCCAATTCGGTCTAAAACGCGGTAGATCTACAAAATAATCGAAACTGCTCAAACCCCTATAACTCGTTATAGAACAAAAATAAAAAAACAGCTCAACAGGAATCAAGGCCTTACCAAGGGGGTTTCAATGGAACAATCTGTGTTCAAATCGGGTCTCGGAGGGACGATCGAGAGAAAAAAGAAGCTTTGGATGGCTTGGTTCGTGAAACCGGGTGGAGCATATGAGTTCTGCCTCAAAACGAGGCTACTACGCATTTTAATGCAAAAAAAGAAACTACACAGCATGTACTTTAGGACTACACGCCGTATATATCATTTAACTATTCATTTGGAGGCCGGATTTCTACAGACTAACTTTCTGAACCTGCCGACATGTGTACACGGCGTGCACCTATGGGTACACGACGTGTACTTGGTTTCCCTTCTCTTCCTCATCGAATTACCCACATGCCATGTATATCTTTTATACATGGCTAGACTGCACAGTGTGTCCAAGGGGAACATGGCGTGTACTTGGTTTCAACAATTTTCCTCGGCCAACAGGCCTATACGCCATGTATAGCTGCCACACGGTCAGGAGTACATGGTGTGTTTAAAACTACACTGCGTGTAGTAAGAAAGTTTCTACACAGTCATCACATGACATGTACTTGGCGAGCACATGGCCGGTCACTCACATAACATATAAACGGTGTGTACAGAAAGTACACGGCGTGTAGTCTGGAAATTTCCCAAAACTACCCATTTCCTCAAGTTTCCTCAGAAACAAGTCAAAAATTTAAACAGGGTCGAGATTTTGACCCATTCTAAAAACCCGAGTTCTTATAATCTACCCACCTTAACATAGCTCATCCCCAAGATATCAAACAAAACCCAAAGATGGCACCAAACATACCACCCCGAACAAAGCAACCTAGACTCCCTGGTCTCAAAGGTCCCGACTAAATTCCTCAAAGGGGCTCTCCAACTTAGGAATCACCTAACCCAGTCTCAACCCAAAAAAAATTAAAGAAAACAACATTTACTAACCTATTTTCTGGACGAATAGTCCTTCCGTGATGAATCATCACCCCTGCACCTCATTGGTGCTCCTGTGTCGCTCCCGACACCAAAAGTAGCCCGCACCGCATCGGTGTCTGCCTCCACGTGGTCCTGGTTCCTAGCATCTCAAGTAAACCACATCCTCGATGCCCCGATGCCCATGAAACCTCAAGTAACCTGCATCCTTGATGCCCTGATGCCCAAGGCACCTCAAGTAACCTACATCCTCGATGCCCCGAATGCTACTCATCCGATACATATATATGTAGAAATATATCACAAACCCGATATGGTTCCAATCCCACTGAATAGAATCTAGTCAGTACAAAATAGACATGCCTCTATAGGTCATTCCAAAAAGGAAACATGGGAATCACTGCCACACTACGGTGTACCTCTAACCATCGTCGTCTCATCAGCCTGCTCAGCCTCTGGTAGATCCACGGCGTGCACCTGGCCTGAAGCATGACTGACTAATTTTTTTCCTCCCTGCGGTGATGTTCCAGTCACCGACCACTGACCCCTCAACTGGATCCCGCTGTCTTTGTCACATCCTCCGCCTGCAGCTAAACCTCGGCTACCATATCCTGGTACCGAACCCAAACCAACTCCGAATGCCACCGTCTGTCTTGGTCCCTGTCTACCGGCTATCTGAGAAGGCTTCCTAAAAAACCTCTCAAGGTGCCCGACCTGTCCACATGATCGACACTCCTTTGGAGGCCTATCGTACTGAGTCCAATAATGTCCCGGCTGTCCACACTGAAAGAAAATCATTGAAGAACTACAATGAGTTGGTCTAGATGAATCCCTATCCTGGCTGCCCTATTGGAACTCATCCCTTCCTCGCTTTTTGCTGTCCGAACCCTCACCTGAAGCTGTCGTATGAACCACCTGGGGCCTATCCCTCTTGTTGCCCTCCGCTATGAGCGCCTAATTCACCACCTCTAAAAAATAGCCCAGCATGATGATATTCACCTGGATCTGAATGGCGTGTCGTAAGTCATCCTCAAAGTGCCTCACCCTAGCCGCGTCATCGCTTACCATACCAGGTGAAAAGCGAGACAACTCAGTGAATGTGGATGCATAGTCCATGATGGAAATGTCTCCCTGATGAAGACTCAAGAACTCTTGAGCTCTCTCTTCCCTCAGTCTCTCAGGGTAGAAGTGCTCAAAGAACCTATCCTTGAAGTCCTTCCATGCCAGTCCCTCGTGCCTATGGGCCTGAACCTGCACATCCCACCAATGCTTCGCCGGTCCTCTCAGCACGTACGTCGCTAGCTTGACCCTCCGCCCTGGAGGCATCTCGAGCTGCTTGAATATAATCTACATACTCTCTAACCAGTTATCAGCCACCTTTGGACCACCCTCACCCTGAAATAGAGGCGGGTTCTGTGACTGGAACTCTCGCGTAAGATATTCCATAGATGGCTTTATACCCTACATGCCTCTGTCGATCCCCTGCAAGACACGTACCGAGCTCACTCAGAGCTACTCATCGTGCCACGGACTAAACAATGCCATACCCATCTACTGTCCTGCCTGCCCTAGGTCCTGAACCTGATCCTGTCCCTGAGCCTATACCTGCGGCTCATGATCTTCCTGTACCGAATCCTGACACTGATCCTGCACCTACGGCATTGTACCATCTCCCGTCTGACGCTCCATTTGAGTCGCCTAAAAAAGAACCCACTAAATACCATAAATGGTCAGACAACCCATATATATATAAATATATATTCAATGCAGATAAGAAAGTAGTAAAAGGAAGTTCATAACTACTACCCTTACTCTCCCCCACTACAACCCATTCCCCACGGCATCCCGACCTCATGGCCTCCTTACCCGCCCCTAATGAAGCCAAATATCAAAAGTACCTCAGGCCATGCCCATCCTGACAACCAACATTGCCTCAAAATGACAATCAAGTCACCCAATCCTGGTGATCAAAATCACCTCAACCAAAGTACCTTCCTGCTCGTACAAGAGCCAGACCCAAATATCCTACCACATGCAATTCTACAAAAATATAAAGCATGACATACACATTGCAACAACAAAAAATTCTATCAATAATTTCACTAATTTACATTTCAGAGCATACAAGCATGGAAATTGATTTTATTCACATGGTATTATTACTTCACAAAGCATACGTGCAATTATAAAATAGAAATACCCTAAAAAATGTGCCTATCAAAATCCACGCAAACAAGCCTTTCCATACCGGGCCAAGGTCTAATTATCCCTTACCACATCGGGACAAGGGTCACATATCGCAATAAATAACATCACACACCATGTGATCCAATGAGGTGGAAATCATATATAAACTGTAATCTGAGAAAAAAGAAAACAAAAATTCCAACCCATGGCAACTTGGTCCATCCCTCGTACCTGGGGCTCCAGTTACCCAAGCACAAGCTAGAAACTCAGTTCCAGTAACAATCTATCTCTAGTCTACCATATCCCAAATAATAAAACCAGAAAAAATAAAAGAGAAGTATCAATATCATTTGTAGCCAGTAAAATTATGCTACTAAATCCCTATCAAGAACTCCTCTGATACCACTTTGTAATGACTCAGACCCGAACAACCACCCAAATTGTGCTAAATGGGTCGGATGTTACGAACTTAGGTTCACCTCCCCGAATGAAAAAGGCTGCCAACTAGCAGCTAGGGTCTTATTGGTATAGTGGGGAGGTTATACCCTCTCAGAGGATACGAATACGGGTGCTGGTTCGAGTATAATAATAAAAATGCAGTGGAATAAAGACTCAGCGGACTCGAACCAGACCCGCAGAGCGGAAGCATAATCAATATAGATAAACATCGGAAGTAGTAAATGTAAACAACAATAGCGGAAAGTAATCACAATAACATGCTAATCACTGGTAACTACTAAACAAACCAAACATGAATCCATAGCAAGTAACTAAACAAAAAGGGCACCAATGACCAACCAAAAGTAGCTACAAACAAGTAAGCATGCTGATACATGAAAGAAAATAAAACAAAGTAAACACTAGCAAGGTAAGACCTCAAGGTCCATACCATCTCCATGAAACATCTAATACAACTTAGCTCTTAAGGCTGGCCTCTTTCCTGGACATAAATCCATAAAGTCTTCACACGTCCCAAAGGGCCCGTGCAGGGTGTGAGACAAATCTCAGTAGGATAACACCCAATGGTGCATACCTAATATAACTGTTTAAGAAGGAATTCATTTATAGGGAAAGTAGTAAAAAAAGTGAAAAATAAACACTAACTCTACTGGTGCTCAACATCCACCATGGAGTGTCACCTCCTTCGGCCAATGCCGGAATCTCTGTCATGTAACCCGGCACCATGTGCCACCTAACACCGCGTGTCTCAAGTACCGACGTCCTGAAGGCACGCCCAAGAATAGTAACCCGGCACCTTGTGCCTCCTGACACCTTGTGCCTTAAGTACTGACATACCGAAGGCATTCCCAAGAAGTAACCCAGAGGAACAATGAATTTTGCCATCAAATAACGTATCTAGAGGGACAACGATATCTACCCTAAAATAACAGCAATCCTCAGACCCCAACCTGATAGCCTCAATGCTATCCCCTGAAGGCTCCTGACCTCCCACGTGGATTTCTATGGCATGAACCCCCAACCAAAGTACCTAAATCGCAACTAATGAGGGCCTCTACCCACACGAGTGGTGAAAACCACCTCATCACGGAGTATGTCTGTGTGCACACTACTCAAAGTTTCAGGTGAGCAGTAATCACCAAAATAGTATCCAAGCGACAACACCTCTGACACCTCATGCCCCTGTGACCATGTCGCTCAAGTCTGATGGCATCGCCATCCTAGTAACCCGGGCCATGCCCAACCTGACAGTCATCCTGCCTCAAACTGACATCCATGACCCCAATCCTGTGGTCATAACCACCCAACATAACCTGATCCAAGCCCAACCTAGGATCAGCATCACTCAAGAATATCTGGGCCATTCCCAACACAACCCAAAGGGTCCAGCATGTGAAATTCAACAATTGCATATATAAATAAATTTAAAAAGGACTCATAAACAGGAAAAATGTTCAAACATTAGAATTGCCCTAACCCGACGGTTATCATTCAACAACACCGAGGTCTTGAATTCCTCTAACAATTTTCAGTAGGCTTAATAAATTAAACTCAATAGTTTAAAACATTAATATTACAATTTAAACCACTTTGGCATCCCCTGTCCAAAATGCCCCGATGAGCAACGACCCCTCACCCAGCCCCGCTCAAGCAAAACTAGTAACATGGCATACCCAAAGGCATCCCATAGGTCCAACAATCTATTCAATATGAAACAGAAGATAAAATGGGTCCCGCACAAAATACCCGAAAGTGCGCCAAAGGTCACGTCACCCAAAAGACCATGAAAACAAAAAAAGAGGTATGCACCACCTACCTGAGACTCTTACGAAGCTACTCCTCTGGTAAAAGTCTTTAATTCAGTCTAAAACATGGTAGATCTATAAAAGAATTGAAACCGCTCAAACCCCTATAACTCATTCTAGATTATAAATCAAACAAAACAGATCTATAAGAATCAAGGACTTACCAAGGGGGTTCCGATGGAACAATCAGTGTTCGAATTGGGTCTCAGATGGACAATCAGGAGAATAAAGAAGCTTCGGGTAGCTTGGTTTGCGAAACCAGGCGGAGCATATGAGTTCCGCCTCAAAACAAGGCTACCGTCTGTTTTAACACAAAAAAAAGAAACTACACGACGTGTACTTTAGGACTACATGCCGTGTATATCATTTAACTGTTCATTTGGAAGCTGGAATTCCACCGACTTACTTTCCAAACCTGTCGACATGTGTACACGACATGCACCTATGGGTACACGGCGTGTACTTGGTTTCCCTTCTCTTCCTCACCGACATACCCACACCCCATTTATATCTCTTATACACAGCTAGACTACATGGAATGTACTTGGTTTCAACGATTATCCTCAGCCAAACAGCCTACACACCATGTATAGCCGCCACATGGTCAGGGGTACCCGGCGTGTTTAAAACTACACGGCGTGTAGTAAGAAATTTTCCACACGGTCATCACACGCCATGTACTCGGTGAGCACACGACCGATCACTTGCTTAACATATACACGGAGTGTACTGAAAGTACACAGCGTGTAGTATGGAAATTTATAGAAACCACCCATTTCCTCTAGTTTCCTCAAAAACAAGTCAAAAATTTAAACAGGGTCGGGATTTTGACCCATTCTAAAAACCCAGGTTCTTACAGAATCGACCTATAACGACATAGATCTAAGAAAAAAGGTAAAAAATTAGACCTTAAAAAACTATATCAAGAGAAAAAATAACCAATAATGTCTCTATAATAATAAATCCCTTGCTGATTGGGTTCTAATGTGACTGAAGAAACTTGAATCGGGTTCCAGTTGATGAAACAAGAGAAAGAATTGATCTCGCGGCTCCTTGTTCTTCACCCTGTGAATCTTCTGTCTAGAAGAAGAGAAAATGAGGCTACTACCTATTTTAACCTGAATTTTAGTATTACACAGTGTGTAAGTTAGTATACATGACATGTATATCATTTTACTATTCATAAATTCATCGACTTACTTTACACGCCTCCCACTGACCTTGCCAACATGACTACATTGCTTATACTAGGATGTACATGGTGTGTGGTGGATTTTTCTTCTCTTCCTAGCTAACAAAAGCACACACCATGTATCCCCATTCTACACGGCCATGCTACAAAGTGTGTACATAGGATTACATGGCGTTTACTACTAAGACTTATCATTTTTCCATTTTTTCCTTGTTTTCTCAAAAACAACTCAAAGAAAAAGAAAAAGCAGAAACCCATACCTCATAAGAAGAACCAAGTTCTTACAACAACCATGGGAGTTCTCCAATATCCAAAAACATCCCTTGGAACTAATTTTTGAAGCGGGTTTTGGGGGAGAAACCTCAAGATCTTTCAATTAAGTGAATTTCTTCTTGGCATCTTCCATCTTCCTTTGGTTTTCTATCTTTTTCTTGAAGTTACCTTTTGTACAGTAGCTAGGGTTTATACCTAGGGTTTTATTTTGTGTTTATTGGTTCAAATATTGTGGTTTAAGGTTAGTTTCCACCCCCGTGTGGTGCGACTATGGTGCAATTGAAGTTTCACACAAAGTTTTGGTGTTTTGGCACAAATGTTAGGTGATTCCATGTGTAAGAATCCTAATATGTATTAGGTTTACTTCATTTATATTTTTAGCAGAATCCTCTTCCATAGTGTTTGGTGAAAAAACCATTTTTGTTAGCATTAGTTAAGTAGTTGATTCTAAAGTGGCATTTTTGTGAAAAAATGAGTGTTTCCATGCACGTTTTATATTGTATTAATTTGGGTTGCTTTATTGTTCATTAAATGATTTTATTAAATGGTTTTAGGGTTGAAAATTCTGGTTTGGTGTGATATTGGTATGAAATTAGTTTCCAAAGACTCTTTTAGGTGGATTTTATGTACAAAGCATGGCTATACTTTTTCGAATTGTTTTATGAAAATTTTAAATGTTTATTGATTTATATAAGAGGTGAAATCATGTTGGAAAACTATTTTGGTAGAAGTATGTTTTTTAAATGGTACATTTTTATGTGAAGGGGTCTGTTATGTGTTGTGCGCCACCATGGAAATGTTTTATAAAAATTGTTTTAAGGATCTATTGATTTGTGAAAGAGATGTGAAACATGTTGTGGGTTTTTTTGGTTTGAGTATGATGTTGAAATGAATTTGAATGTGAAAATTGGTATTTTTTGGCTTACGTGTAGGATGTTTGATGTGTACTATTATGCTAGTGATATGGAGTGGTTTCTTCTTGGTTTCACATAAAAAGTTTGATGATAAAAACACTGACTAAACTATGATGATGATGATGTTGGGGACCACTAGGTTATGAATGATTCTCCTACCAGGTAGTGACATGATTGACCCCCTTGTTGGACAGACTATCAGCAACCATGTTCGCTTCACGGAACACGTGTGTGGCAATGTAGTTGAGATCCACGAGCAAAGTAAGCCATTTCATCCATCGAGAGGTAAGAGGCCATGCAAGGTGCACCACCCCCTTCCAGATGGATTGGAAAACAGTAATTGAATTATGATTTTTGGTAAAATATGGTCTGTTTTGAAAAATCTATATTCGTTTTACTAGTTTTTGTTGGATATTTTATGTTTATAATTTTGAGTAAATCATTCCCATATTTTTTTATAATACCCAAACACTTGTACCAGCCCATGGGGATCAATAACGTCCTTTAGGCCTTACCATGTTCTGGGTCGGGTGCCATTTTTATGGCGACCAAATCTAGTTCATGATAAGTTATAATATCCATGGTTTAGTTTCATTCTCTTTTGGTTATTTATATGGAATTATTTAATCACCTCTTATTCCTTCCATATTATTCCATGATATTAATTTAATTTCATGTGATTCAGTTATTAACCTTTCCATTTTGATTACTCAATATTTATTCATAGCTTCTACTTTACATTACCCTTACTGAGTATTTGATCTCACCCTTATTTTGTTTCCTTTCTTCAAGATTTTAGAAAGTATACTATGAAAGATATGCATGGATATAATATATGGAATAAAGTTATTTTCAAAAAAAAATTATGTTGTAATTTGTGTATTCATTTATAATAAAAAACTCATGTACGTGTTTATTTTACCAAGACTACTAAATTGTTTGGTCCTTTAGGATTACATTTACTTGTATATTATACTAATGTAATGATATTATGCATTAGTTGTAGGCTGCTAGGGTCAGGGTTTCTGCACAAGTCAAGTTATTTTAAAATAATTCAAGAGAAGAATATGATGAATGAGCATAATGAAAAAATAAATGAGGTGAAGGAAAATAAGGGAAGGATGAAACTTTCCACATGTGATAATTGTGGAAAGAAACACAAAGATACTTAATGGGAACAAGAGTTTGTTTCAAGTGTTGAGAAAGGTTTCAAAAATCTCTGGAATGAAAGTAAAAGAAATCAACCACTAATATCCAATTATTAATATGAAAAGATATAGAGAATTATTCAATCCAATATCCTATGTTTCAAGGGAACTTACCATAACAGAAGCTTAGGGGATAAGGCCAAGCTTATGAAATTACTACAATTGAAGTTAAAATACCTTAAATTATAATAATAGGTATCATAAACTCATGATTTATTTTATTTTAGATCTAAAAACCCATTTTATAGATATAAAATAATCGCTTGACACTCTAAGGAAATAATTATCAATCAAGACACCTATTAGTAATATGGTTATCAAGTTATTTCTATTAAGATAACGATTATTCCCTAGTTTATAACATGGTTTTTATACTCATGTTTGGCTTCGAAATAATCCAGATTTTTGGGGTTTATTTAGTTTTGAGGATTTTGGAATTAGTAGAAGATGCATAAAATAATATTAGAAAAGGAACTTAAAATTAAAATGATATTATTTTACCTTTATTTCTAATAAATTGATGGTCTTTTAACCCCTCACTAATTTATGGTCTTGTGGTCATTAACTTTTTCATGACCATGTTCTCTATCACTCTATATTAATCATTGGATATTATTTTTTCCCTATATGAATATATTTTAACTTCCCCCCAATGTTACCTTAATTTGGGAAACCTAATATGTGGTATTTCAGGTAATCTTTATATTTTCCACTTTCCCTTTTCAAAGGATGTTTTATTATCCCTCTGTACGATGTGGGTTTTCAACAAAGTTATTTTAAAATATTGAACCTTTGAAAATCAAAATAAAATTGTGTGGGAAAAATTTATTTAACGAGAGAATAATGTAAAAACTTGATATTTTAGAATATATTTCCCTTTAAATAAATTTATTTTCTTCAATATCTTTTGTTAAAGGCATCACTGAGCTTAAACAAACCACAATATACTATTAAAACATTATTATTTAAATGTGATCATTATAACCATTCCATTAAAATTTGTGGTGTGAATAGGAATAACCAAATTATGGAAGATATGTATAAAGGTTCTATATAATTCAAATAATTTTATTAATATATAATAAATAAATTGTCAAATTTTTAGAAAATTCATTTTATACTTCAAAATTATGTTTTCCTTAAAAATGTTATTTATTGATTTTTATGATAAAATATTATAATTAATTTCAACCACTTTTAGAAATTTTATTTTTTAAAAATAATTTCTTTTTTGAAATAATTATACCAAAAATATCTTAGGGTGAATTTTTTGGAATTTTTCTTAAAAGACTGATTTTTTAATGAATGGTGAAAAATACCAATTTTATCAAAACTATCATTTATTTTCATTAAATAAAGTAACTTAAAATCCCTATATGATTTTAGAGTAACATAATTATTCTTTAATTATAAATAATCTAGTTAATTACTCATGATTAATCATTATGTCTGATTTTGGTATAAGATCATTTTATTTTAATAAAACATTTTTTTTCTTAAAAACCGTTTTTCTCTATGTTTTGCATTTTTTTCTTAAATTAATTTTTGACATTTCTGGGAATTAAAATTTGTAAATGGATCCCACATTCGGAACCAGGAGGTTCAAATTTTTTAAATATGTCCCTTTTATTTTTAGTCATTATGAATAGTAACCATTGTAATTTTTTTTACTATTGTAAAGGTAAATCATGTAATTTAGATTAAAAATAATATGAAAAGGTCTAAAAAGCCACCCAAAACTTGATTATATTTAATTTTATGAGTTTATTTCATCCATAATGATTCAAAATTATAAAATTAGTAAGTTTATTTCCACTGATCTTTGATCATAACATATATATCATTTTAATAAAATATAAAGTAAAAAATTTCACTCTGTTGCTTTTAATATATTTAATATTTTGTGATAGAGATACAAAATATTATGTTTCATTATAAATAATTATTTTAATGATAAATTATTTTTTAATCATGGGTATTTTTTTTAATTTTTAGTGATGAAATAATTACCTTAGATGCTTACGCAACACTGATACAATGCTTGTGAAAGCAGTAAAGAAATCAAGTAAATGATTTTAGAAACTATTAATTTAATATTATTTGGGTGAGTTAAAGTATACCATGAATTTTTAATATAATTATAATGTATTAGATAGTTTTTTAATGTTTATATTATAATTCCACTTCTGTAAAATTGTTTTCAAAGTCAAATTATGTGAATAGTTCTTAAAATGAAATTAATAGTATTTTATGTTAAATATATTTTATTAAATTATTTAAAAATAATAAAAATATAACAATAGAAAAATTATGAAAATAAATGATCTAAAATTTCATAAATTTTAAATTTATGATCCAATTTCACCATATAAGTCAAATTATAACTTTTTAATATTGAAAAAGTAATTATTGTGGTTATGGTTAAAATTGGTTAACTAATGGGTTAAACCAAAAGATAAGGTTTAAAATAACATATAAACCTATAGAAATTTGATTTTATGATTAAATTAAAACCATATACTCGTTATATTATAATAAATTTTATTTTGGAACCATTTGACTTGAGTTACTCACATATTATATTATAATATTTCATGTATTTCAAAAAATGACATTGATGATATTTTATAATAAACAAGATTTAATTAAATGATTTAAAATTAATAAAAATCCTATATATAGAATTTAACAATATATGGTTTAATATATAAACCATGATCCATTCATGGGCCAGTTGTCCTTTTATGGCAACATTATTTACCCTTAAATAGTATAAAACTTTAATATCATGGTAATTGTCAAAAGGGTTAATACCGGGTTAAATCTAAGATATAAGGGTGAAAACATAAACAAAATGTCTTAAAATTTTATTTTATTAGAGTTTTGAGACTTACACTCATATTATCATAGAATTATATCAATTTTGATCTATTTTCCATGAAATTTAATTTATATTACTTTAACACTTTAAGTAATTCTAAGAGTGCCCCTCCTCTCACTTATAAAAGGAAACCTCTTGTCTTCTCTTCCTCACACATTTTGAACCTTATATATATCATAAAACAAACACCATAATACCTTAATATTTTTCTTAAACATATTCTATAGCTTATTTTCTTTCCAAAATACCATCCTTTCAAGGATTAAGGTGTAAGCTAAAAGAGGATTCTCATCAAAGAGCTATAACTCTTAATTGAGCATTTTCAATTTTATTTCTTATTATAACACCCATATATAAATTCTATATGGTATAAAATAATTAATTAATTATCTTAAATATATCTAGTTTTTATTATGATGATTTCATGATCATTTTAACCTATTTTCTATCCAATATAATGCAAAAACATCGCTCGTTTATACGTATGACTAATCATCACAACATACTAGTGTAATTTGTTTTTCATATAAATTTTAATTGTATGGTTATAAAGAAGAAACTAATATTTATATATTATATTTTTTACATAATTATTCTTCAATCATTATAATATCATATCTATATTCTTACTTTCCAATCTGTTAGAAATCGATAACGATGCTCATGCGTATGTATGGACTACTACCTCCATGAAGCGATGTGATAAATTTTTTATTTTTGATTTAAATGGTTGTAAATAATTTTATTTTAATGAATATATATTATATAATATTTAAAAAAAAAATTAATATATTATTTACCTTTCTTTCATTCCAGTCGTCGAAAAGTGAAAACAACATTCATGTGTACGTACGACCTACTATCTCCATAAACAATGAAATTCATTTTTATATCCCTAAATTTTATGTATGATTATAAATATGTAAATAATAAATATATATGATATTTATATCATTATTAAAAGTCTTATAATTACAGAACAATTATCTAGATGCAAGGACCGAAACTACCGAATAGAAATTTACATGAAAAATGAAACAATTAAAACTAAAAAATACTGATTTTAATAGAGAATTATTAATAATTTTTTTAAGTGTTAGTGGATTATATATGATATTTTAAGTATATATATGGATATATTATATAATTATCATTGATTTAAATTTATTATATAGGATTCTAAAATAACAAAGTAAGTTAGACTTGTGTTAAGGGATTTCTCATCTCACTTTTGTTTCCATGAGACATATGCCATATTCACCACTTGTTTATTTCATGTGGTATATATACCATCAATTTGATATGTAATATAAAGAATTAATTTATATTCATAGTATTTAATTTTTTATTTTATGTTATTTATTTCTTGGGGGTTATGATTCAAAATATACCAAAACGGTAAGAGATTTATTTTATAATCTCATTTTATTTTAGGATTATTTATGTTTGAATTTACATTGATGGAAATTACAAGATAATTGTCTGATAAAAACCTTTAATTTATTCTAATATATTTATTCATGTAATTTTCAATTAATATCACCATTTCCCTTTCTTTTTTACTGAAAAATATCAAGAAAATGTTTTTAAGAAAAACAAACTTTATTTCCTCTTTAGTTGAGAATAATTTTCTTCCATATCCATGTATTCTAAAAATGTTTTCAATAATTTTTTTTAATATTCCCATATTTATGTTTAAAATAATTTTTACCCCTGACTAACATTAACAAAATTATTTAAAAGGAATCTTCATTTCATTTTTCAAATGAGGTACTTTTGATTTTTTACCAAAAATATAAAGTGATTTTTTTTAATGTAGAGATCATGAATGGAATTTCAAAACATCATGATCAATCAATCCTTTGAATATTCATTTACATTTTTCTATATTTATTCTCAATGAATATTTTTCCTCAATATTTTTGAAATATTTGGATTTTAAATATGTGATTTTAATGTGAAAAGGGGTATTTTCCTCAAGAAATATTCTAATGTTATTTTAACTATTTTTATCTATAATAACATACATTGATTTCAATTATTATTTATTGGGGATATGATCCAATAATAACATCTTTATTCTTCCTCTATATGGTTTATGATTATGAATTATTGATGTTTCACATTATTAATTCAATACAGATAATTTTTGACTTATAAGTCATTTGGAGAAAAAATTTTATTGGTAATTATAAATACTAGGAATGCATTGGATGTGAAAGTGATGGGTGGATCCCAATTATATATATCCCCTCGATTCATTGATATGTCTCATGAGACCAAACAGTTTGGCATGATGTATAAGATGAGGTTATAACATAATGTCCTAATATTTGGGCATTTGGTGTATGATAGGCCATAAAATGATAATGTATTGGTTGAGAGGCCTTGTTGGAATGATAATTTCATGGTTTAGAGGCCTTGAACGTAAGAATCATGATATCATAGTTGAGTTTCCTTGATCGTATATTTATGAAATTATGCATTTCCTTTATTAATAATTCATTTTTCATTATCTATGTTTTTTATATATTGATATTATCCATGGATGATCATTTAACTCAATTTTTTGATTGAATTAAATTTTTTTATTATCCACTTTTTGATACCAATTATTCTTTATTAACACTTAATTGCTCCCACTATAAATAACCCTTACCGAGAATTTAAGCTCAACCCTTATTTTTTTTCTTATATTATGAATGATATCTAGGTTGTAAGAATATTTCCTATTATGTGTTTTTTATATTTCCAATTTAATATGAGAATCATGTATGTATCTTGTTTATTGATACTAATAAAATATTCTGTCCTTTAGGATGTGATCACTTTTACTAATGTAATAAAGTAACCACCCGCTCTGGGCTTTTAGGGTCGGGTTCATTATGTTTTATTTATTTTAAAATGTCAAGATAGTTGTTAAAATTTTCAAATATTCAACGTGATTCCCAAATCACCTAAAATACTCTAAGATATTCTCTTCATTTTTAAGAATATAATTTTTATTTTTATCAATTCATACATAATTATTTTTTATTAATGTTTATTTTTTATCATGAAATATTTATTATTATTTAATATTTTATATCATGCAAATTTTTTTGTTATTTTTTTATATTATTTTAATTGTTTTTTTATATCAATTAACATAAAATATTAATTTATTTATAATTTAAAAATATTTTTAAAGCGATTTTTAATTTTATATTTACTTTTAAAGATATTTCACTACCATTTTTATTCTTTTTTTATCATATTGTATGAAATATTTTGATACATATTAAAATATATTTGTTTTCAAGAAAAAACAAAACTTAAGACCAATATAAGAAATTAAAAATTCCACCTCAAATAACTTGATTATTAATACAATTTACATTCATTATCATAATTAAAAAAAAAATAACTTTTGGTCATGTATATAATAGTGATTTTCAGTACCACATATTCAATCAACTACAACTCTGTTATCTCTAATAACACTATATCCACTTTATGTAGGTTCTTATAGAGACTGCTCTTGTATTGTATAAGGTTATGAGGGAGGTTTATTTTTTATAGTTTCTTGATTATATCCAAAATAAACTTGTATAGTCAATCCTTGAAACATAGATTCATCAAAGGACATATCATAGTGGTTCTTCATATAAGACATCAATATATATTGTGATGATGATTTTCCCTCATGAAAAAATGTTCTAAAAAATTATGAAACTTTTGTTAGTCGATTGGAAACCATGTGAGGGGTCAGTTTTATGGAAAGGTGGAGAAGGGTGACATATAAAATGAAGGTGTTGTGGGTACATCAACATGTGTAGTGGATGGAGCTACAATATTGGAACACCATCTATGCTGACATTATGGTCGCTTCCTATCTTCATCAGCATCATGGTTAAAAATTGGATGCACTAGATGAGTGTGATCCACATTTTTGGAAGTGATGACATCTTGAATAACGTGAATTTTCTTTGATATGAAATTCATTAATAATTGAACTGAGTGAAAATTGAAACTTGGTTGGACCTATAACATAAACCAATAAATTAGTATAGATAATTCATTTCCCTAATTGATATGGATATATATTATTTATTATAAAAGATTATATAATGAAAAAAAAATAAAATATTTCTTACCAAATTATGAACAATTTTAGAAAGTGGTGTAATAAATAACCTCGCAACACATTTATACCACATAATATATTCCAAAAATTGACTCAAATCTTTGTTTCTAGATGTTTACTCCAGCACTATACAATGGTTGTATCAATTGTTCCATAGTGCAATATACTATCAATGCTTGGTAATCTAATGAGCAACATGTCAAACAATCATCTTTTACTCATGTGTGACACCACAAGTTTGAGGTATATCACTGATCTATTATGTTTTAAGAAACTAAGAGGGTTAGTTTGGGTTGAAGAAGTTTGGGAGAGAGGGAAGTTGGAAAATAAAAATTTATTTTTTTTGGGTATCACCATACGGTGGAACAGAAAATAGTACAAGATATAGTTATACACATTTCTGTGATGTGGTCATGGTGAGACAACATTGAGAGAAGATTACACCATGCCATGGGGTTACCCGTTTTGTTGATTTGGTGAGTGGGAGTGTAAGAACCCAGTTTTTTCTACGAAAGACTTTGGAATATTCTTGATGTTATTCCAGAGCAGCACCTTTAGACGTCGTGCAATTCTGAGCCCTGGAGTGGCTAGAATTAAATTTTTAGTGCGTTCACAGTGGAAACGCCAAATAAATTGGATAAATCCTAAACGGTGCTTCAGATCAGAGATCCGAGTGTACGGATGGGTCTGGAATGGAATTTTTACCCTAGGAATGACATAAAGTATGTCGGCGCGGGACGTTTGGACCCCTCGCTCGCTTTCGGAATGTTAAACTGATAAATAAATAAATAAATTAATTCTTTTAATGGTTAAACTCAATTATCTCTTAAACGGTGTCTTGTATTGAAAAACTGAGGGTACCGTTGAGTTCGGAGCGTGATTTTTACCCTAGGAGGGGTGTATGTTTCGCGGGCGCAGGCCGCCTGTGAAAAATGGACCCAGGGGCGTTTTCGTAATTTGGCGGCCACAGGCGCTAAGCTTAATAACTTTTGAACGGGGCCTCGGATTAAAATTCTGATACCACTGTTGCGTTTAGAAAGTGGTTTTTAGCCTAGGGGAGCCTTAATCCCGACCCCACCGAAATTTCGGGTTCGGGGCTATCGGGCGGGCGTTTAAGTATTTTCTACTTAAACGCACCCCCTCCCCTCTTCTTCTTCTTCTTCTTCCTCAAACCCTCCCCTCTCCTCCAGCTCCGGCGAAGCACTCCGGAGAGGCACCTCCGTCATGGGAACTCCGACAAGGAAGTGCTGTGGCGGCGGACTCCCCGTGAAGCTCCGGGCATCGCCCAAGAGGTAGGAGTTGTTTTTGTTTCGTTTTATTTCCCGAAATCTTTGAGCTTAATTTATAGTGTCAAACTATTATACGATTGTCGATCAATGCCCATGATCGCATAGTACGTTATCCTAACTTTCTGATGCTTTTTTCGGATTCGAAATCTGACCTCCGAGGCCTCCGCAACAGTCCGACGAAGATTCGCGGGTTTTTGGGGTTCTCTGGCCAGCACGGTGGTCCGACGGTTTCCAGCGGCGGCGGTGTGGTTGTCCGGTGAGCTTCGGGATGGCGGCGCAGCAGAAGGCCGGCCGGCCATCCGGCCGGCTGGGTGACATCTCGCCAGTGCGGTGCGGCGCAGGCGGACCGGCCGAGGGCACCGCCCGCGAGCACCGGCGAGGGGGTACAATCGGGGTAGCGGCTCACGACCCCGCTGGGGAGACCGAGACCCGCCACAGGCGGGTCTCCGCGTGGAAAATGACCAGCTGTGTCGGCCGGTCGGTGGAGGAGGCGCCCAAATGGCGCACGGGTGAGGGCCTCGCGGGAGGCGGCAGGCCGCATGCAGCCCGCGGGTTCGGCTGGGCCCCGGCTCAGCGGGCCGGCCGGAGCGGGCCGGCCCGAGCGGGGTGGATTGGCCGGAATGGGCCAGTCCGGCCCAGGGGTATCCCCTTAGACCTTTGGACGACGGTATTTAGAGCTACGAGCGTCCGTTTTGCGTGCCGTCTGCAGAGACGCGATCCTGGGATCGAGGGGAACGTTTTGAGATGGTTTCGGGAATTTTTAATTCTCGAAACGAGGGGCCTCGGTGGCGCGACACTAACTTTAAGTGAATTGGCATTTTTCCGGGGTCTTGTTTTGGACGGAGCAGATGCATCCAACTTCCATTTTGAGCACCGTCAGTGGCGTTGGGACCCTGGCGCCGGGGCGAAGCTTTCTAGGGTGGTTTCGGGCGTTGCATCTATAGTTGGGTGTGGGCCCCACGACCCGTCTTTCGAGCTGCGAGCAACGATTTACGACATTCTCATCGGGCATCTGTTCGGGGTGTGCGAGTAGTCGATTCTAAATGTTTTTCCAAGGGGATTGTAATGTTGCAATCTGCCTGCCGTAATTCTGCACGGAAGTGCAGGACCCATGTGGGCCGTTTTGGGAGTTGACGGTGAATTTCAACTCCTTCACCAGGTGTCCAATTCAGACGAGTGGTTAGCCAAACTTGTGTAATTTTTCGAGAGGATCGCAACAGTGTGATCCGGTCATTGTGTTTCAGGACCGGGTTGCGGGTCCCACAAAGCACCGCTCGTGTGCGGTGTGCCAGAATGCACCTTTTTCTCCGGATATCCGTTGCACTCATGTGAGTAGTGCTTCTGACGTGTTTTCCCGAGGGAATCGCATTGGTGCGATGCACCCGACTGTTTTCGGGGCCGAGGCTTGGGATCACGGGACGCCGTTCAGGTGTGAGGCGGTGTTGGTGACTTTTCCATCGGATATCCGTTTGAGGCGAGTACGTAGTCTATCTCTCATGTTTTTCTGCGAGGATTACAATGGTATGATACGTTTGGTTTTGTGGAGCCTCTTGCATGATCTTATTAAATGTGGAAATATGAAAGGTGCCCTGGTGGTGGTTCTTCTACCATGGTTATAGAGGAACCATGGCATGTGATAGCGTGCACTCCTGGGAGAGTGATGTTGGTGGTTAAAGAGATTTGGTTGGCCATTCCTCAGCCATTGAGGTGGAAAGTTGGAGTTGTTACATTTATGCCTTCACGTTGATGTTGGGTGCCATGTGCACGATATCCCTTGGGATGAAAATGAGGTATACTCTGGGAGTATACGGGAGCGCTTGGAGGTATGTGTGGTTTGTACCTGAGACTGTTTGTGCGCTTGGTTGGGGATTGACTTGGGTCCACACATTGTGTGGGCCCCATGTGCGTGCCGTGTTCTGATTTGCATACCTTTGACCTATCGCGACGTTGAGGGTCCCTCTGTGCTCGTTTGTTTGACCAGCTAGGTTGAGTGGTCTCTCTATGGTTTCGTTCTTGATGGATCGGCCGGTAGCGGTGCTAGTGACACCCAGTGATGGAACATGCATTGAACCTCTATTGGGTGTGTTGTTCTGGAGTTGGGTGGTTGCGCGGTACCCACTCAGTGCTTGGTTGGCTAGTGTTGTACCATCAAGTAGGGATGGCTAGAGCGGTTACGGGTTTACCCTCCAGCAGGGCTGGGCAGTGGGTTGCTCATTGACTTCTCAGGGTTTACCCTCTAGCAGAGACTAGGAAGTGGGTCACTCGATGACTCTTTAGAGTCTACCCTCCAGCAGGGCTGGCCAGTGGGTCGCCTGTCGACTTGTTAGGGTTTACCCTCCAGCGGGGCTGGGCAGTGGGTCACCCGTCGGCTTATTCCAGGTCTACCCTCCAGCAGGGCTGGGCAGTGGGTCGCCTGTCGACTTGTTAGGGTTTACCCTCCAGCGGGGCTGGGCAGTGGGTCCCCCGATATCTTATTCCAGGTCTACCCTCCATCAAGGCTGGGCAGTGGGTCACCTGATGATGTATTATGGTTTACCCTCCAGCAGGGCTGGGCAGTGGGTCACCCGGTATCTTATTATGAATTACCCTCTAGCAGGGCTGGGGAGTGGGACACTTGTTGGCATTCTAGACTCAATCCTTTCTACTAGGCTAGTATGTGGCTTTCCTCTATGATCACCAGAGCGGGACCCTTGGTTGTACGGGTCAGTGATGGAACGACCTTGACTTTGAGAAGACCTCTCGACTGTATGGCAGTGAAGAGGTGTGGTTTGACTTTCCCTAGAACTCTCAAGTACGAGGGGCACTTTCCCCACCGAGACGTGTTATTGTGACACGATCTAAAACCGTGTGGGTGAGTCAGTTCCGCCCAAAGTGGATAGTGTCGAGGTGCGGTTATTTGAGCCCCTTTACTTGTAGTTCGAGGCAGACGTGCGGGATGCTGGGCATCAATGTTGTTACTTCTGGGACTGTTGGCGACTCACTTTTCTTGGGCTGAGCTACGGGACGGAGATCCCCTTACGACGTTGTTCTGGCTTCTTGATTGAGCATAAGGATATGTATATACCTCATTCCAGTACCCACTTCTTGGTTTTGGTTACTCTCCTTCCAGGAGAGGCGAAGATGCGCAGGTTATGCCACGTGCTTTCCGTGTCTAGCTTCTCGTGGTTGGACGAGTCTACTCTCCTGCTATAGGTAGCGAAGACTCGACGGGAAGTTCATCTTCTCACCGTTTCCATCTCCTTGTGTCTGGACGAGTCTACCTTCTTTCCTCTTGTTGGGTTGAGCTAGACTCTTCACTATTCTCTTTACTGCCCTTTTGGTTGTACTCCTTTACTTTTCCTATTAGCTATACTGCTCACCCTTCCGTACCTCATTTGTTGCTCCCTCGAGCCTTCGGGGTATCCTACTAAGTATTTTTATACTCACCCTTTCTTGGGATTTTCCCGCACTTGGTGTGCCCTTGAATACGATGAAAAGGTCGGTTGTGACTTCAGTGGAGCATAGGATTTCGGGATCTTGGACTGCGTGTGGTGGTCGTAGTCAGGTCCCAGGTGGGGGACCCCTTCCAGCTGTTTACTTTTGTTTACCTGTTGCCGGGTTGTGGCACTTTCTGGTTGGGCGCTTGTTTTGCCACTTTTCTTTTTAGTGTTCCTTCATCTTTTACTTTGTACTTTAGAGGTCGATGCACATTTGTGGTTTAATTATAGCAGTTGGTACTTTGATTTTCCTTTTACTCTGCACTTTTTCATTGAGTGTGCTGCATGTGTGTGTGTATAGGTACTTAGGCAAAGGCCTCCCCGAGTTGTTGTGCCTTCGGCGCTGGTCGCCAGCCCCTGGCCTATGGAGGCAGGCTTGGGGAAGTTGCGGCTCGATCCCGGGTAGGGTCGGGTCGTGAAAAAGTGGTATCAGAGGTGGTTCGTTCCTTGGGATGCTATTCGAACATCCCTAGAATAAAAGGAATTGGTTGGGATATAGGGAAACAATGTTAATTTGTCTCGAGAGAGGCTCTCAGGCCAGGGAGTCCAGTGATGGTGCGACGGCCGACGTATCCACTCACCAGGACTTTGATAACCCGCTTGTCGACTCGGCATGATGAGACACTTGTTGCAGGGAAAATTTGGTTGTGCATCACATAGGATTGAGTCTTTGACTGTCCTTCTTGAGTCAGCTCCCCATCGTTGTTATTGGTATATACATATATGCTCATCTGACCGCGACACTCCTTGATAATATTCAGTATGACTCCGCGAAGACAGCCAGCCAGGATACCAGCTTTGGTTTGTGACAACAACCCTATGAGCTACGTGACCACAACCCAGGACCCATCATGCGAGACCCTTTCTCCGGGTGGGCCGGTAGTAGCACCCGCACCTGTTGAGTAGTAGACAGCTTCAGCAGAACAGGCTGAGTTTGAGCGCGCTCTGTGAGTTCCAGCGGTAGAGACCGCTGAGGTCAGTGGTGAGACAGACCCTCAGGCATAGAGGTTTGGCTAGAGACAGTGGTTCGCCTTTTCAGGCTTGTACATACACCAAAAGATCGGAGAGTGGCTTTGGCAGCCAACCTTTTTCGTGGAGCAGCTCGGCATTGGTGGTGTCTGGTGACTCAGTTTCTTGACAAGTCGTCGCTTTCGTGGGGCGACTTCCAGTTGTTGTTTCGTGATGAGTTTTTTCCCTCCTTCTTATGCTCCATTCGGATTCAGGAGCTCATGCATTTTCAGCAGGGAGGGATGACGGTGGCCGAGTACGCGGCTAGTTTTGCAGACCGTGCACGCTTTTACCCAGACTTGGTCCATGACGACAACTTTCGAGCACGGAAGTTCGAGCAGGGTCTCCGTAGAGAGATTCGTGCTGTCATAGTACCCTTGGGCATTTCCACATATGCCAGGGTGCTAGAGCAGACACTGGTGATAGAGAGCTTCCTGTCACGTTCTAGAGTTGGTGGTGGAAGCAGGCACGTTGGAGCCGAGACGTCTGACGTAGCTAGCAGGCGTCGGCAAGTAGAACCCCGATGCAAGTGTCCTTATGACAATCAGACTCAGGGGCGTGGTCGTACACCACGGTGGCCTTGGAGGGCACCAGTGCAGCCTGGAGAGAGTTAGTGCTATGCTTGTGATAGGTGAGGTCACTTGGAACGAGACTGCCTGACCAGGCGTGCGGAGAGCTTCAGGCAGGCAGCAGGTGCACTACTACGATGGAGGCAGCGTCGTGATCGATGTAGCGCCCAGCGAGGTGGTGATAGAAGAGGATCGGGAGGAGCTGGTAGTGGGGGACAACTTTATGAGGTCTTCCCATCACCACTAGGTGGTCCACGTCAGGTTCCGGGAGCTGACAGTTGGGACTGCAAACAACTGCGAGCTTTGGATATCTACGATCCTGCAGAGCATGAGGTGATAAGAGGTATGCTCTACAACTGTTCTACTTCTTACAGTAGAATTGATAGACCTTGTGCGTGAAATGATTTCCTCCCTGCTCTTTTCTTGAGTTGTTACCAGGGTGGCGCTGGGCGTCAGTGTAACCCTGTATTGGTAAGGTAATAGGCGTGAGACCTTTTTCTTTAGTCGATGGTGATGACTCCATCGCTCTCCGAGTGTGTAAGAGAGTCTTGGTTGAGAGACATCGACTGTGGAATCTTGCATGACCAGATATCCTTGGGTGTTTCACCATATGGATATTCTGAAGGAGGGAATCACTGGGCCTTGTTCCAGGTGCGGGCGGTGATTCCAGTCGCAGCGTGCAACGTGGAGGTTCGATCAGGGAGGTGAGCTACCCCCGAGATCCTTCGGGCCATTTGAGACTGTGCGAAGGGATGGCGAGGTTCCCTACCACCTTGTCCTAACCACAATGTCCGGAGTGGGTGCACGATGTCTCCCACGTGGTTTACCCAAAGAGATGTGTGCGTGCTCCTATGCATGTCATCGGAAAGGGAAGACCTCACATGAATAGATCAAATCCTTTGGTCTGTGTATGGTGACACGAATCTATGCAAGAGTTTTTCTGGGTACGGGAGAGCCAAGTGCGAGATAAGTACTCTGAGTTGTTCCCTGGTTTTTCTTTTTGGGGACGAAAATCTTGAAGGATTGAATGATGTAAGAACTCGGGTTTTGCTGTGAAAGACTTTGGAATATTCTTGATGTTATTCCAGAGCAGTGCCTTCAGACAACGTGCGATTCTGAGCCCCGGAGTGGCCGAAATTATATTTTCAGTGCGTTCACACTGGAAACGCCAAATAAATTGGATAACTCCTAAACGGTGCTTCAGATCAGAGATCTGAGTGTACAGATGGGTCAGGAATGGGGTGTTTACCCTAGGAATGACATAAAGTATGTAGGCGCGGGACGTTTGGACCCCTCGCTCACTTTCAGAATATTAAACGAATTAATTAATTAATTAGTTTAACGGTTAAACTCGAGTATCTCTTAAACGGTGGCTCAGATTGAAAAAAAGGGTACCGTTGAGTTCAGAGCATGCCGTTCACCCTAGGAGGGGTGTAAGTTTCGCGGACGCGGGCCGTCCGTGAAAAATGGCCCCAGGGGCGTTTTTGTAATTTGGCAGCCACGGGCACTAAGCTTAATAACATTTGAACGGGGCCTCAGATTAAAATTATGAGACCTCCGTTGCATTTAGAGAATGGTTTTTAGCCTCGGGGAGCCTTAATCCTGACCCCACTGAAATTTCGGGTTCGGGGCTATCGGGCGGGCGTTTAAGTATTTTCTACTTAAACACATCCGCCCCTCTTCTTCTTCTTCTTCTTCCTCAAACCCTCCCCTCTCCTCCTGCTCCGGTGAAGCACTCCAGCGGGGAACCTCCAGCGAGGCAACTCCAACAAGGCAGCGGTATGGCGGCGGACTACCCGTGAAGCTCCATGCATCGCCCAAGAGGTAGGAGTCGTTTTTGTTTCGTTTTATTTCCCGCAATCTTTGAGCTTAATTTATATCTTCAAACTTTTATCCGATCACCGATTGATGCCCATGATCGCGTAGTATGTTATCCGAGATTTCCGATGCTTGTTTCAAATTCAAAATCCGACTTCCGAGGCCTCCGCAGCGGTCCGGTGAAGATTCGTGGGTTTTTGGGGGTTCTCTGGCCGACACGGTGGTCCGGCGGTTTCCAGCGGCGGCGACGCGGTGGTCCGGTGAGCTCCGGGACGGCGGCACGGCAGCGGGCGTGACGGAAGGCCGACCGGCTGGGCGGAATCTCACCAGTCCGGGGCGGCAGCGGCGGACCGGCCGAGGGCACCGGCCGTGGGCGCTGGCGAGGGGGCGCAATCAGGGTCGCGGCTCGCGACCCCGCTGGGGAGACCGAGACCCACCACAGGCGGGTCTCTGCGTGGAAAACGACCGGCCGTGTCGGCCGATTGGTGGAGGAGGTGCCCGCGCGGTGCGCAGGCGAGGGACTCGCGAGAGGCGGCGGGCTGCATGCGGTGGGCCGCGGGTTCGGCTGGGCCGGCCGGAGCGGGGTGGACCTGCCGGACCGGGCCGGTCCGGCCTAGGGGTATCCCCTTAGACCTTTGGACGCCCGTATTTAGAGATACGTGCGTCCATTTTGCGTTCCGTCTGCGGCGACGCGATCCTGGGATCGAGGGGAACGTTTTGAGATGGTTTCGGGAATTTTTAATTCCCGAAACGAGGGGCCTCGGTGGCGCGATGCTTACTTTAAGTGAATTGGCATTTTTCCGCCGGTCTCATTTTAGACGGCGCGGATGCGTCCGACGTCCGTTTTGAGCTCCGTCAGTGGAGTTGGGACCCTGGCGCCGGGGTGAAGCTTTCCAGGGTGGTTTCGGGCATTGCAGCCGGAGTTTAGGTGTGGGCCCCATGACCCGTCTTTCGAGCTGCAAGCAGCGATTTACGACATTCTCATCGGGCGTCCGTTCGGGGCGTGAGGCCAGTCGATTCTGGATGTTTTTCCGAGGGAATTACAATGGTGAAATCTGCCCACCCAAATTCTGCATGGAAGTGTGGGCCCCACGTGGGTCGTTTTGGGAGTTGACGGTGAATTCCAACTACTTCACCAGGTGTCCGATTCGGACGAGTGGTTAGCCAAACTTGTGTACTTTTTTGAGAGGATCGCAATGGTGTGATCCGTTCGTTGTGTTTCAGGACTGGGTTGCGGGTCCCACGAAACACCGTTCGTGTGCGGTGCGCCGGAATGCACCTTTTTCTCTGGATATCTGTTGCACTCATGTGAGTAGTGCTTCTGACGTGTTTTCCTGAGGGAATCGCATTGGTGTGATGCGCCCGACTGTTTTTGGGGCCATGGCTCGGGATCACGGGACGCCGTTCGGGTGTGAGGCAGTGTTGGTGACTTTTCTTTCGGATATCCGTTTGAGGCGAGTAAATAGTCTATCTCGCGTGTTTTTCCGTGAGGATTATAACGGTACGATCTTTTTGGTTGTGCGGAGCCTCTTGTGTGATCTTATTAAATGTGGAAATATGAAAGGTTCCCTGATGGCGGTTCTTCTACTATGGTTGTAGCGGACCCATGGCATGTGATCGCGTGCACTCCTGGGAGAGTGATGTTGGTGGTTAAAGAGATGTGGTTGGCCATGCATCAACCATTGAGGTGGAAAGTTGGAGTTGTTACATTTACGCCTTTGCATTGACGTTGGGTGTCGTGTGCACGATAGCCCTTGGGCTGAAAATGAGGTATACTCTGGGAGTATACGGGAGCGCTTGGAGGTACATGTGGTTTGTACCTAAGAGTGTTTGTGCGCCTGGTTGGGGATTGACTTGGGGCCACACGTCGTGTGGGCCCCATGTGCGTGCGGTGTTCTTCTTTGCATACCTTTGACCTCTTGCGACGTAGAGGGTCCCTCTATGCTCGTTTGTTTGACCAGCTGGGTTGAGTGGTCTCCCCCTAGTTTCTTTCTCGATGGATCGGCCGGTAGCGGTGCTAGTGACACCCAATGATGGAACAGGCGCTGAACCTCTATTGGGTGATTTGTTCTAGAGTTGGGTGGTTGTGCGGTACCCACTCAGTGCTCGGTTGGCCAGTGTTGTACCATCCAGTAGGGATGGCTAGAGCGGTTACGAGTTTACCCTCCAGTAGGGCTAGGCAGTGGGTTGCTCATTGACGTCTCAGGGTATACCCTCTAGCAGAGACTAGGCAGTGGGTCACCCGACGACTCTTTAGAGTCTACCCTCCATTAGGGCTAGGCAGTGGGTCTCTCGTCGTCTTGATTTAGGTCTACCTTCCAGCAGGGCTGGGCAGTGGGTCGCCTGTCGACAGCGGGGCTGGGCAGTGGGTCACCCGTCGGCTTATTCCAGGTCTACCCTCCAACAGGGCTGGGCAGTGGGTCGCCTGTCGACTTGTTAGGGTTTACCCTTCAGCGGGGTTGGGTAGTGGGTCACTCAATATCTTATTCCAGGTCTACCCTCCAGCAGGGCTGGGCAGTGGGTCACCTGATGATGTATTATCCTTTACCCTCCAGCAGGGATGGGCAGTGGGTCACTCGGTATCTTATTATGAATTACCCTCCATCAGGGCTGGGCAGTGGGACACCTGTTGGCATTCTAGACTCAGTCCTTTCTACTAGGCCAGTCTGTGGCTTTCCTCCGTGATCACCGGAGCGGGACCCTTGGTTGTATGGGTCAGTGATGGAACGACCTTGACTTTGAGAAGACCTCTCGACTGTTGGGCAGTGACGAGGTGTGGTTTGACTTTCCCTAGAACACTCAAGTACGAGGTGCACTTTCCCCACTGAGACTCGTTCTTATGACGCGATCTAAAACCGTGCGGGCGAGTCAGTGCCGTCCGAAGCGGATAGTGTCGAGGTGCGGTGATTTGATCCCCTTAAATTGTACTTTGGGGCAGACGTGCTGGATGCTGGGCATCAATGGTGTTACTTCTGGGACTATTGCTGAGTCACTTTTCTTGGGCTGGGCTACGGGACAGAGATCCCCTTAAGATGTCGTTTAGGCTTTTTGATTGAGCATAGGGATATGTATATACCTCGTTCCAGTACCCACTTCCTGGGTTTGGTTACTCTCCTTCTAGGAGTGGCGAAGACGCGCGGGGTATGCCACGTGCTTTCCGTGTCTAGCTTCTCGTGGTTGGACGAGTATACTCTCCTGCTATAGGTAGTGAAGACTCGACGTGAAGTTCATGTTCTCACTGTTTCCAGCTCCTTATGTCTTGAGGAGTCTACCTTTTTTCCTCTTGTTGGGTTGAGTTGGACTCTTCACTGTTCTCTTTACTGCCCTTTTGGTTGTACTCCTTTAATTTTCTTGTTCGCTCTACTGCTCACCCTTCAGTACCTCCTTTGTTGCTCCCTCGATCCTTCGGGGTATCCTACTGATTATTTTTATACTGACCCCTGCTTGGGCTTTGCCCACACTTGTTGTGACCTTATAGACGGCAGACAGTTTGGCCGTGACTTCAGTGGAGAATAGGAGTTCGGGAGCTTGGACCGCGTGCAGTGGTCGTAGTCAGGTCCCAGGTGGGGGACCCCTTCCAGCTGTTTGCTTTTGTTTACCTGTTTCCAGGTTGTGGCACTTTCTGTTTGGGTGCTTGTTTTTTCCCTTTTATTTTCAGTGTACCTTCATCTTTTACTTTGTACTGTAGAGGTCGATGCACATTTGTGGTTTATTTATAGCAGTTGGTACTTTTCTTTTCTTTTTTAATCTGCACTTTTTCATTGAGTGTGCTGCGTGTGTGTGTGTATAGGTACTTAGGCAAAGGCCTCCCCGAGTTGTTGTGCCTTTGACGCTGGTCGCCAGCCCCTGGCCTATGGAGGCGGGCTTGGGGTAGTTGCGGCTCGAGCCCAGGTTGGGTCGGGTCGTGACAAGGAGGTTATCCTAAAAAGAAATGGTAAGGCCAACACACACATTTGGTGGATGTGGTGAATATATTGATTCGGGATCAAACACATGAAGGGGGTTCAAAAATGGCTTGGTAGAATCTACCATGCTATGGTCTAAGCCATAATGGGGAAGGAAATGTATTGGGAAGATCCACCACACCATGCTCCATGTTGTGGTTCTGGTCATTACATTTCTTTTTAAAATTATTAAAACCACTGATGATTTTGGGGAAATATTTTCACCATGGATGGAAACCACGTGAAATATTTTGGGTATCCATTAATGTTATTTTTAACCAAATTATTCCCTAGAATAACACCCCCATTATCTCCCTTCTCACTATAAATATTGAATGAGAGGATTCCAAAAGTGATTAAGGGTGACTCTTTTCTATCAAAACCCTCATTCTTGGTTGGAAAAATAATGGATAATTCTCTGATGACTTTGATTCTTGTTATTTAGTTTTCAAAAAACGAATATATTTTTTCCGTATGTAAAATATACATGGGAATGAGTATTTTGTGTGATCATATTTCATTATAAGGGTCCTTTTTGGTTTAGACTTGGTTTTCATGCCTAAGTTAGTTCATATTGGGATACTCTGTCAAGAGACAACTTGGTTCTGGGTGAACGAGGTTCCACTTGAAATTTTATTCCATTCAAGTAGTCTTATTTTATGAGGGATGCATTGGGTTCATTTAATGGGTTCCATATAGTATGATTGAGTGTATATCATGGGTTAATTCCAAATATTTTTTATATACTTGTACTTCATTTTTTGGTTATCATGATTCCTTTTGGTTATATATAAAATTATTGTAATCTAACTTGTTCTTGTCTTAGTGATGTGTGTGGGAAGTCTTTAGAGGGATTAATTACTGGCTTGTATACTCACCCATTTATATACACTTAAACACTTATGTATATTTTGTTTATCATGACATATATAAGGGAAAGGTATCTTAATTTTCTAGTAGAGAACTTTGATGCGATAACCATGGATGTTGGAGGCTGTATCGTGGAGTTAGTTGAGGGATGGAGCTTAAGGAGGTTACACCTTTGTCACCAAAATATATTTTAGAGTCCTTTGATCCTTTGTATTGTCTTGGTTGTATCTGTTTACATTGTGACTCTAATTTGTTCTGTTTTTATTTTATTGGAGATGTTATGGTTGATCCATGCATCATGTTTATGTTTGTCTTTGTCTTTTATTATGGCTGATTCTGTTTTAATTAAGGGAAAATCATCCCCCAACAATGTAGTATACCATTGACATTTATTTCTAGCCTTTTTCATATGGGGGATGCACCTAAGGTTAGTTTCATTCTAGTCCCACCCCAACCAATGGGTTGGGGTCAAGTTGTTACCAATCATATCAGTTTGACATGGTCCATCAATTGGGATGGTATTTGTGGAGATAAGATGTTACAAGACTTGAAATGTGGAGTATAAAAAGGTATAACTAACCTATTTATACTGAAATTCAATTTAAAAGGGTTGTTTAGGCACAGAAAGTGTCATTAAAAATTTCTATGCATGTTGTCATGTCATCATCATGGCTTTATCTAATAAGAGTTAAGTATCATGCATTAGTGACAGGCTTACCACTTGGACTTCATCATTCATATGATATTTTTGTCTCTTGTTATAAAATTTTGACATCATGACTGTTTGGTTGTGAAATTTTATATGATTAAACCTTTTACTAGAATGTGGGTGGGGAATGAGTTGTGATTTTTCACTGGCTATTGGAAAATACCACCTACTAGGAGAATGAGAAAACAATAAGAAGGAGACACTCAGAATGTTGTTCCACCTGAACCACAAGTAAACCAATAGCTTATTATAATCATTTTAGAAGATTTTAAAGTGGTGGAAAAAGGAACTTGGATAGAGGAAACACACATTGTGGATTTATTATTGAAATTTTAGAGAAAAAACTTATTGGATCAGGTTATACAAAATACGACCAAGAGGGGGGGGGGGGGTGAATTGTGACTTTTAAAAATTCTTCACGAATGAAGATGATGACCGAGTCTGTCCTTTTATCTTTATCTGGTTTTTTATGCAACAGAATATAAAAAATTAAAGGACACAAGTATGTATAGTGGTTTGGGGAATTGAAGGCCCCTAGTCCACTCCACCAACACTCTACACTATGAGCTTAGTGGTTTTTACTATCTGGTCCTCTTATCAACAGACCGTCCACAACTGAGTGCAGGCAGTTGACACCTTTTCAAGTTAAGGCTAAAAATAGAGCCTTTTGATTCATACATAGAACTGAATACACAACTTAGTACAAGAATCTGGTTACTCAAAATAAAAAGATATTTTTTTTGAAATACTTTCAAGTTGATCTTCATAGTTGCAACAACACGCAACTGACAGTAGATAGATCGTTGTATTTATAAAATATGTTCTTCAGGTAAGGGCAGTTCTGATTCGGTCTTGTTTCAATAGATATAGAAATAAATTTAGCAACTCCAACAACAATGGATTCACAAAAGATCTTTGATATAGAAACAATGAATATTTAACATATTTCTTCTTCTACTACTTCTTCTTCAGAAAAACAGATTTTGATAGATCTTGAAAGTAGCAGATCTGCAAATCCCGAATGACTCTGTAAAATTGTAGTTGTGAAAAAATCAAGAGCTTGTTATATATTTTCTTAACGATTTAAACCATTTTTTAATAAAAAATATCACAGATATATTTATAATAACGATAATAATTTTCCTTAAAAATTTAGATCCACAAAAGTTGCCTTTAGAATCGCAATATTCAAATGTTTGAATAACAGAGCAGTCGTAACTCCCCTAAATATTCGGAAAGAAAATCACTTCTTAAATTGATCTTTTGAATCACAAATAACCGGATTTGAATCAGTCAAAGACATGATTTAAAATCAGGCTTTGAATTTTTCTTGAAATCAGCCTAATAATCTGCATAAAGACTGTTTCTCAATAAAGTCATATTTTAAATCTTCGACGCCAGACATAGGGTTGAACTGCATAGCATTCTTTCTCTGAATGTAAGGTTCACAACGTAAGGTTAATAACGCAAGGTTTACAATGTAAGGTTGATAAACCAAACTTTTCTCTTCAAATGTCAAACGTACGGTACAATATCCACACATTCCTTTTTTGCAAAACATAAGATACATGATCTGTAAGGTTCATTATAAAAGTACGGTTGATGATCCATACTTTTATCAGCTTCTAAACGTAAGGTATATGATCCATACTTTTTGATAAAAGGTAAGGTTGTTTTCAAAAGTAATGTTGTTTTCAAAATTAATGTTGATGAACCATACTTTTAAGAAACAAACATAATGTTCCATACTAATGTAGGGTTCTTCTTCTATACTTTTCTTATATCCCGAACATAAGGTCCCTTCCAGACGTAGGGTTCTTCTTCCATACTTTATCTTATAACATATGGTTGGTTAACCATACATTTCTGATATGTCGTAAAGTAAACTACGAATTCCATCCTAATGATACGCTCCACAACGTTGGTTATGAATAGTGTTTCAAAAACACGCGAAAGTGATTTCCGGACACATAGAGCATGAAAAGTGTTTCTAGAACATGCTAAAATGATTTATGAACACTTTGAAAAATATTCCACATCGATAAAACACTTTAATATTTTTCCAAAATAGAGAAATAAAGAATAATAATTTCCTGAAATATACTCAAAGTAAAATCATTAGAATAACAAATAAGGGTATTTTTTAACATCAAAATAATCATAAAGAGATAGAATATTGTCTTCAAAAATCTCCCCTTAATAAAATAGAGTGTTGTTGAAAACAACACTTTCTCAACAATCTCCCCCTTTTGGGTGATCACAAAACCCATGAAATGACCAATAAAATTATCTTACAAAATTAATTGTATATAGTTTTGAATTTTTCAAAGATAAAAACAATATTTTGTTCTAATTTTTTTTTTAATTTTTACATTTTCTCCCTCTTTATAAAGTAAAATAATATATCCTCCTTTATAAATAAATAAAATAAAATTCCAAAAATTTCTCCCAAAAAAACGTTAAGAAATTTCTTCCCTTAAAATGAAAAGTTTTCGTTTCTCCCTCTAAGTAAAAGATTTTTATATAAAAAAATGTTGTGATTATCCATATTTCTCCCTAATAAAAATATGTTGTCTTTATCCATATTTCTCTCCCTTTTTGTGATATCAAAAATAATGATAGAAGAAGGAATGTAACACATTTTAATGTAGCACTGAACTTAAGTAAAAGCTATGATAAACTATTTATCAGTATTTGAAACTGTATTAATGACATTTTAACATAGTCAGTATAGTAAAACAAATCAAAAGATATGAAAATGAGATGCGAGTATATTTTATTTAAAATATAATTACATGTACAATAATGGAAATGAGAATCATGGTTGGGATAAAAAGGATTGGGAAACAAGTTTCAACGCCTCTGAATGACTTTCTTAAGCTCTGACATCTACATTCACGACCTTTTCATCAGTCTATCACCTAAATAGACTATGAGATCCCTTCTTTTCTGAGTTAGATGGATATCCTCAACCAAATTGACTCTACAAAACACATGTAACCTCTCTTCCTTCACTATAAACTAATTTAGCTTTTTTGTGAATCTATTCAACAGAACTCTGATTCCTAGTTCATCTGAGGTAATATGGTCAATAAGATGCTTTTGATTATCCTACAGAATAGATAATAGAGCACTATTACACTATATGTCCTGTAATCTATCATTCATATTTCTCATTACTGATGTAATTTCCCGAAATATCTTTATCAGATCAGGCAAAGTACCTGAGGTATCTTGTTGACTGTCCCTGACTTTAGCAAATTGTTGCGCCATGAAAAGTTTAAAATCTGCCAAACCTGACTTCATTACCATCTCAGATTTCATATTTTTAACTTCATCCAACATATCATTCATAAAAAAATAAACTTCTTGTTTTGAAATAGAATTGGATTTCAATTTCTGAAATCTCTTATTTTCCTTTTCCAATTCTCTTTCTAATGTAGCATTTTTAAATTCAACTCGGGTTAACATTTTATACATCTCCTCAACTTCTTTATTCATATAATTAGTGGAACTTTATGTTTGATTCTCAGTTTGAGCTTCCACTGGTTTTAAAAACACTAAAGGTAGAGATTCAACATCTAAGTTCTCTTCATATTTTCTTTGTACGGGATTCTCATCTGATTTTTCCTTCAAGTACTTCCCTGAAACATCCATAGAAAAATCCTCATTAATAAATTCAGTATGAATATTAGAAGGATTTTATTCTAAATTCACATCAGTAGGATATTTCTCTTTCTAAGCATCTTCAACATTTAGTTCCTCCAAAATTGGATCCTCTAAAATAGGTTCCTCTTGAGATAATTCCTCTTGAACTAATTCAGGGCCATCCATTTCAACTTCTATAGTCTTTTCAATAGTTTGAGGCATAATTTATTTTTCAACTTGAGGAGTGGCCTCAATCTCAGAAACTATTGGTTGTTCAATTTTCTATACTCTAGGTTCTCTAATAAATTTCTATCTCAAAAGAGATTCAGTTGCAGTAGAAGTTGCTTGAACTGGCTCCTCACCCATTGGAGCCACTTGATGTCTTTTCCTATGAAGTCCCTCTTGAATTTCCTCATTAGTAGATGGATCAAATACATCAAATACTAGTCTTCTTGAGGTTCCACTTGCTCTTGATTCAGCCATGCCTTCCTTAGACTTAGTAGGTTGCTCCCCCTGAGCCAAGTCCTTGTCTTCCTCCACTCCAACAGGTATAATATTTCCTTTAATAGTACTCTAGAAGAAGCCAATCTTCCTTAGAGTTCCAATATTGAAAATATTTCTATAATGTAATCCTACTCTGGATTCTTGTATTCTTACCATATCAGACATAAACTATAATTTTGAAATGAACCTTCCATAGGGATAGAATTTTATTCTATCATCTGGTTGATAACAGTAGTTGAGATATCTTACCATATATCTCAGAAAATTCAATTTGATTTCACTCATAATAAAAAAAACATTATGTACATGTCTGGAAAAAAAATATTCCCCATATCTGGCATCCTAGGTGCAATCCCTATTTGTGCAAACTTAGCAAGAATATTTTGATTAGGTTACAGATCCTTCACTAACATTTTTCTTTTACTTGTAGAACCAAATAAAAATGACATAATGTCCTCTGACTTATGTTCATAATCTCCAATATTCTATAAGTCAAAATGATAAACTCCCTTATAATGTCAGTTTAAGATTCAAGCTATTTCTATAGATGAAATTAAAAAAATCAAAATCTTCAATTTTCACAAGTATGGTGTCCTCAGTATCTCCAAGACTGAACTTAACATTTTTGAAGAAGTCAAAAAGATCTACCTCATATAGAAACTCTATATTTTCTCCATGTAAATATTTCTTGAGATTCTTAAAAGCAATGGCTTTCTACAGTATGAGATCCCTTTGATACAACCATTCTAGGTCGATTACTTTTCCTTGTAGAATCTTTCTTCCTACCATGTTCTGACAATTAACATTACTAGCTTCTCCTTCCCCAATTCTCTGTTTCTTAGACATTTCTGTTTCAAAGTGCTGAAGGCTCGAAGGTTTATGGTTTCAATGATTTATCCAAAGGTAGACGAAGGTGGTAAGGGTTTTTGGTGTTTTGAAAGGTTTTGATAAAATGAACAGGTTTGGAATTTGAAACATTTTCTAACATCCCTGATTCCTGTGTCATTTACGTACATAATAATCATTACATTATTTAAATAATGTCAAATGTACACGAAAAAAAACAAATGAAATTTTAAATTTTTCTAAAAACAAATAATTAAATTATTTAAAACAGTAAAGAAAAACTCTTAAAAAATTAAAATGAAAACTTCATTTAAAATTAAATAAACCTAGCCCCCCTTAATAAAATCACACATCACAGTGGGAAGTGGTTTAGTATAAATATTAGCTAATTGAATTTCAGTACTTAAAAATTCTAAGAATATATAATTTTAAATAACATGATCTCTTACAAAAATGATATCTGATATCAATATACATAGTTATAGAATGATTAATAGGGTTTTTGAAATATTTATAGCACTGGTATTAGCACATAAAATAGGTGTTTTAATTTAATCCAAAGTTCATAAGAGTATTTTTCATCTACAAAACTTGTGCAAAACAACTGCATGAAAATATATATTCTGCATCAGCTGTTTATAGGGAAACTGAGTGTTGTTTCTTACTAGACCATGACACTAAAGATTTTCCTAAAAAGTGACAAGTCCTTGAGGTGCTTTTTCTATCTAACCTACAACTTCCAAATTCAGCATCTGAATATGAAATTAAATTAAAATCATATGTTATTTGATAGAGAATAGATTGAAAAATAGTTCCTTTTAAATATCTAAATATTCTTTTAACAACACTTAAGTGAGATTATTTAGGATCATATTGAAATCTAGCACAAAGATAACTTGAATACATTATATCTGGCATGATAGTAGTAAGATATAATAAACTACCAATCATACCTCTATATAACTTGTTGTCAACTAATTTTCCAGTTTTATCCCAATCATGTTTTATATTAGTACACATAGGAGTTGTATATGTATTGCTATTTTCAAGTCCAAATTTATTTAGTAAATCATTAATGTATAATCTTTGATTTAAAATATTTCCAAAATTCTTTTGATAAATTTGAAGTCCTAAAAAAAATTTAATTCTCCCATCATACTCATTTTAAATTCCTTTTGCGTTAAATTTGAAAACTCATGACAAATTTTTTTGTTTGTTAAACCAAAAATTACATCATCAACTTAAATTTTACCCAATAAAATATTAGAGTTAATAGTTTTCTTAAACAATGTTGGATCTACCATCCCAAAAGTAAAATCATTTTTCAAAGCAAAATAACTTAATCTTTCATACCAAGCTATATGTTCTTGTTTAAGTCCATAAAGAGCTTTAGTAAGATTAAAAACAAAACCTGGTTTTTGTGAATTTTCAAAACCAGTAGGTTTCTCAACATAAAATTCCTCCAATACGTAACCATTTAAAAAGGCATAATTAACATACATCTAAAATAATTTAAAGTTCATATGAGATGCATAGGCTAAAAGGATTCTAATAGATTCTAATATATCTACAGGTGCAAAGGTCTCATCATAATCTATACATTTTTTCTGATTATATCCTTTAGCTACTAGTCTTTCTTTATTTATAGTTATTAATTCCTGATCATCTTGTTTATTTATAAAGACCCATTTAGTTCCTATAACTAGATAGTTATGAGATCATTCAACTAAATTCCAAACTTCATTTCTCTTGAACTAGTTTAGTTATTCTTTCATTGATATCATCCAACTTTCATCAACTAAGGATTCTTCTAATGTTTTAGATTCTAATTGGGATAGAAATGCAGAGAATTCAACAACATTTCCTACATTTATTTTAGTTTTTATTCCAGTGTCTAGGTCTCCTATAACAGTTTCTAAAGGGTGATTCTTTAGGGTTTTAGATTATCTAGGTAGTACACTGTTAGGTTCTTCAATGTTATGTTCTTATGAACTGGAATGAACTTCATTTAAATATTTTTCAAAATCATCTTTTAAGTTCTCAAGTCTCATGTTATCATTAGAGTCCGATACATAAATTTGGTCCCTACTTTTCTCAAAGGGATCAGCTTCATCAAATTTCACAAGAACCGATTCTTAAAAAATCCTTGACTTTTTATTAAAAACTCTATATGCTTTGGAAGTAACAGAATATCCTAAGAAAATTCCTTCGTCAGATTTTTGATCAAACTTACCAAGATTGTTCTAGGTGTTTAAGGTGTAAACCTTGCATCCAAAAACTTTAAAATAATTTACTTTAGGTTTTCTATTATTCCAAAGTTCATAGGGTCTCTTTTTAAAAATTTGTCTAATTAAAATTCTATTCATTATATAGCATGCTGTACTTACATATTTTTCCCAGAAATAGGTAGGAAGACTGTATTCATTTAGCATAGTCCTAGTCAATTTTTGATAGTCCTATTTCTTCATCAATAATTCCATTTTGTTGAGGTGTTCTTAGTGAATAAAGGGTGGGTTTAATAACTATATTTGATCAAAAGGAATTAAATTCAAGATTCTCAAATTCTCCACCATGATCACTTCTTAATGAAATTGTTTTAAAACCTTTTTCATTTTGGATAGCTTTTCAAAAACATTAAAATATAGTAAAAGTTTCATTTTTATATTTTAGAAAATAAATCCAAGTAAATCTAGAATAGTCATCAACTAAAACATATAAATATAATTTACTTTCCAATATTACTATTCTTTAAGGTCCAAACAAATCCATATGAATATGTTCTAGAGGTTTATATATAGTAATTTTCTTAACATATTTGAAGGTTGGTTTGTGCTGCTTGCCAAGTTGACATGCATCACAAAATCTAGCAATTTCAAATTTGCGACTAGGAAAATAAGAAACTAATTGTTTATTAGATGCCTTATGTAAAGAATATACATTTCAATGTACAAATCTTCTATTCCAGATCCAAAATTCATTTATCTTAGCAGTTAAATAGTCTACTTTTTGTTTAAACAAGGAATTTAAGTCCAGAGTATAAACATTATCAGTTTTGGTTGCTCTAAATGTAAGCAATTTATCTTTAAAAACAGAACAATAGTTGTTAGAGAAGTCAAAAAAATAACCATCATCACACAATTTAGATATACTTATCTAGATTTGTTTCAATCCTTGTACATAGAGTACTTTATTAATTAAGACAGCTTCTGGATCTCCAACAGGTCCACTGCCAATAATTTTACCTTTGGCATTGTCACCAAATGTGACTAATCTTCCATCCTTTTGAGTTAATGTTTTAGAATTCGATGAATTCCAACTCATATGCCTGGATCATCCACTTTCCATATACCATATTTTAGTTTGGATTTTGCGACTTGCTTCCTGCAATGAAATTTAAACAATGGTTTCTTTTGGTACCCATATTTTGTTGGGTCCAAAAGTTTTAGCTAGCAAAGACTTGAGAATCCATACTTTATTTTTTTTTCTGTAATCATTAGAATCATATAAACTACTTGCAATAAAGGCTTTCTTAATACCATTTATTTTTATTTTCCTTACATAATAGTTTTTAGATATGTGAACTTTTGTTCCACCATAGTTTCAAATTTTACCTTTTGTACTTGGAATAAAATAGTTCTTATATAGTTAGAGTTTCACACTTTTATTACATATTCCATATCTTTCATTTTTAATCACATTCATTCCAAGAATTTAATTTAGTGTATTTTCTTTTTTTTAGAAACAAGAGCTTCAATTTTTTATGTTTATACTTATGTTTGTAGTTTTTTTATTTTAGTTTCATTATCTGTATAGTTTATGTTTGATGAGTTAAATTTTTCAATTAACTCTTGATGTTGTTTTAGTAAAGTGTCTCTTTCTCCTAAAACAATAGTGTGAATATTTTTTAGTGATTTATGTTTCTCAAATAATGAATCATATTTTTCTTCCATCATGTTGTGATAGGATGAAAGTTTATTATTTGAATAGTTAGAACTAGTATCAGAATCAGATGAGTAATAAGATTTTACCTCATCAGATTCTACCATAAAGAACATAATTGCTTTTAGATTTGATTCTTCTTTTTCTGAGTCAGACTTTGATGAGATGATGGAGTCTTCAGAAACACTCCAAGTAGCTTTCATTGATCTTTTATCTTTCTACTCGTAATCATTATTTTTGGAAATTTTCTTTTTCTTTTCTTCTTTAAATTGAGGATAGTCAGGTCTAATGTGACCCATATTCTTGCATTCATAGCATCTGACTTCCCTTGTTTTTTTTTCATACTTTCTGAAGGATTTTCTGAATCGCTTCTTCTTTATGTAGAATTTTCCGAATTTTCTGGCTATTTGAGCTAGTTCCACATCTTAATTAGATGAATAAGAACTCTCTGATTTCATTTTGATTTCATTTTTCATCTTTCTACTCTTATTTTGGGATTTTACATTCAAAGAAGTATTTTCTCTCTTGATCAAGAATTTATGCTCATTTGTTTCATATTGAATCTCAGCTTCAAACATCTTAAGAGTTCCAATTAACTCTCTCATTGAAAGATCTTTTACTAGTGATGATTTTCTAATAGCTACTGATATCCCATTCTATCTATATGGTAGTACTCTCAATACTTTCAGGGCTTGATCTAATTGTTTGATAGGATCTCCCAAGGCAATGATGTTTTAACATTTTATGTAAGCCTTCCATTCATCTGGGTGATTCTTTATCCTTCAAACATTTTGAATGTGTAGAATTTAAATTTAGTTGTGGCATACCTCATCTTTATGAAATTGTTAGTTCTTCATAAGCAACTGTAATTGTCTGCCACATTTCACAAGCAGTCGAGCACTAAGATACTCTATTTACTTCATCTGGTCCAATACCACATATGATAACATTCATATATTTCAAGTTTATGTCATACTCTACTTCTGTATCTGCACTCCATGTTTCAAGTTTCTCTGGAATCACATAGGGAGTTTGAATTTTCGAGTAGACTTTGTATCCAAGGTTCTTTAAGTAAATGATAATCCTTGATTTTCAGGATCCATAATTTTCACCATTGAAGTAAGGAGCTCAAACCATTGACATACCCTCTCATGTATCAACCATTTTGGTCTGTATAATTGAAAAAAAATTAAGATTGTTATAGGTTTGACGGAAACTCCTCTTATGATACCAATTTTTGGATCGGGTTATACCAAATATTCACAGGGGGGGTGAATTATGACTTTCACAAATTATTCACGAATGAATATGATGACCGAGTCTGTCATTTTATCTTTATTAGATTGTTTTTACAGAAAAAATAAACAATTAAATGACACAAGCATGTATAGTGGTTCGGGGAGCAGAAGGCCCCTAGGCCACTCCACCAATGCTCTACTCCCTAAGTTTGGTTATTTTCAATATCTGGTCCTCTTATCAACAAACCATCCCCAATTGAGTGCACGTAGTCGACACCTTTAGAAGTTAAGGTTAAAAGAAGATCCTTTTGGTTCATACACAGAACTAAATACACAAAATAGTGCAAGAAGCTGGTTACTCAAAATAAAAAGAGTATTTGTCTTGAAATACTTTACAATTGATCTTCATTGTTGTAATAACACACAACAGACAATAGATAGATCGTTGTCTTTATAAAAGATGTTCTTCAGATAAGGGAAATTCTAAGTCGATCCAATTATAATAGATATTGAAATAAATTCATAAAATCCAACAACAATGGATTTACAGAAGATCATTGATATAGAAGCAATGAATCTTAAACGTGTTTCTTCTTCTTCTTCAGAAAAACAGAGTTTGATAGATCTTGATAGCAGAAGATCTGTAAATCCCGAATGACTCTATAAAACTATAGTAATGAAAAACTCAAGAGCTTGTTATATATTTTATGGATGATTTGTCCTCTTTTTTAATAAAAAATATCACAGATATATATATAATAACGACAACCATTTTCCATAAAAATTTAGATCTACAAAAGTCACCTTTAGAATCACGATATTAAATTTTTTGAATAACAGAGCAGTCGTAACACCCTGAATATTTTTTTATGAAAATATCCTCTTAAATCGATCCTTTTAATCACAAATAAACGACTTTGAATCATTCAAAGACATTCTTTAAAACCGAGCATTCAATTTGGCTTGAAATACGCCTAATAATCTTCATAAAGAATGTTTCATAATAATGTTGTATTTTAATTCTCCGAAACTAAATGTAGTGTTGAACTGCATATCATTCTTTCTCTAAATATAAGGTTCACAACATAAGGTTGATAATGTAAGGTTCACATCGTAAGGTTGATAAACCATACTTTTCTCTTCAACTCTCAAACATAAAATATAATATCCAAACTTTCTTTTTTAGAAAAACATAAGATACATGATCCGTAAGGTTCATTATAAAAGTAAGTTTGCTAATCCATACTTTTATTAGCTTCTAAATGTATGGTATATGATCCATACTTTTTGATAAAATGTAAGGTTGTTTTAAAAAGTCAGGTTGATGAACCATAATTTTAAGAAACAAACATAACATTTCATACTAACGTAGGGTTTTTATTCTATAATTTTCTGATACCCCAAATTCAAGGTTCTTTCTAAACATAGGGTTCTTCCATACTTGTGTCTATAATGTATGGTTTCTTAACCATAATTTTCTGATATTCCATAATGTAAACGACAGATTCCATCCTTACGCTACGCTCCTCAACGTAGGGTACGAACAGTGTTTCCAGAACATGTGAATGTGATTTCCAAACACATAGAGCATGGATAGTGTTTCCAGAACACCTTAAAATGATTTTTGAACACTTTGTCAAAAATTCCACATGGATAAAACACATTAGTATTAGTCCAAAATAGAGAAATAATGAATATTAATTTCCTGAAATATACTCAAAGTAAAATCATTATAATTACAAATAAGGGTATTTGTGAACATAAAAATCATTATAATGAGATATAATATTGTCTTCAATGATCTCCCATTAATAAAATAGAGTGTTGTTGAGAACAAATATTTCTCAACAGAACTCACTAACCTTTCATAGTGATTTGGGACTTGAACAAAATGAGGTACAGATGGAGAGGATGAACTAGATCATCAATTTCCGTAGTACTCCTACTGACATTAAATTAGAGTTAGTGGGGTACATGCTTGAGGATCTCACCATACAATGATGAGACCTAGACGTTCAGGTTAAGGTTGACCAAGGACTTAAATGGGAAGGATATGAAGAATTATTTAATAAAAATTTATATCGAAAAACTTTTTACATATCAAGGGTAACATAATTCTTCGAACTAAAGAAAGGGGACCTTTCTATAATGGAATATAGAGAATGGTTCACATACCTATTTTACTATGCAGTAGAGGTGGCATTGAGTGAATCTCTAAAATAATGCATGTTTGAGTTAGGTTTATGAATGAACATTCTCTCTAGAGGGGTGATTTTTTGTGTTGATAATTACATAGAAATTATGAATAAGGTGATAGTGGTATAAAATGACATTTCTAGTAATTTTAGTGGAGGGTAAACTAGTGTTCATATAGTCATGGGTCGAAACTCTAGTGGTGGAAATAAGAATATGAGGGTGAGCCACTCATTGGGTAACAAATATCTTGATAAGTAATCTTAAAGGTTAGTTTCTCATCCCCCATGAATAAATAATCAACATGGTTTCTTTCGATGTGGGTTTTAGACCATTTTAAGAGGGAATGTACCGCACCACTTAGATAGCATCATAATTGTTGTTTCATGGGGAATCTCAAGTTTTTATACACATATCCTAAAAATATCAATAGTATACGTAGTTTTAGAATAACTCAAACCACAAATGTTACACATAGATGATCTCATCATAGTGTCTCTCATCCTCAACATCATCCTAGTTTGAGTTATTCCAGAAACACCTTTGTATCTCAATTGGATCACTCTTATCATGGGGGTGGGAATAATCTTGGAGGGTTTGATTTATTTTTTTTTGATATTAGTAGGCCATGGTTAATTAATAATCATGTTTCTTGATAGTTATAGGTATTATTTTTCTTAATTCTACTTTAATTTAAGTATTTCTTGCCACTATAACCTCCCATTATTTTATTTCTTCTTATGTAGTTACTCAAGTGGGGTTACATTTGGAATGATGCCTCATGTATGAGCATCAAGAAGCCACCCAAGAAAAGAAAGTGCATGATATTTAAGTGTGTAACTTGTTCTATCACTATTAATAAAACCAAATTTTTATAGTAGTTTATTATATTAGAAATGGTTATTTTTATCTAATATTAAGGATGGACTGATTTTGTGTGTGTGTATATATATACATCTCATGATGTTTTCATGATTACAAACACTCATATTTGTATCTAATGTTACCATTTAACTGATTCTCAGTTATGATAATTTTATACCATTGGAGGATCTTTCATAAAGGAATAAAAATTTATTTATAGTATCATTTAAGATATTGTTGGAGTAAATTTATTGTTTTAAAATAATAGAATAAAGTTTAAAGGTCTTATAGAATACTTTAAAATAATCTTGGTGGTCTATAGTGAGGTTTTAATAACTAAAAGTGATACCAGCTAACTTGTGCAGGGAACCGAATAGCTAGTGCGAAGTGCAAAGTAGTATATTTCTTATAGGTAGTCCACCATCTAGTCAGTGGATAGGCACTGTTCATCCACTTGAAAATTAGAGGAGTTATAGTTCTATCATAAATCCACCAGCTAGCTGGTGGAGTATTCTGGCTTTCTTATGTGGAAATTCTAGAAGCAATGAAACCTACGAAGCATATCAGTTACTTGGTCAAATAGGGCTTATAACCCAGTGGTGTTCAAACAACATGTCAAAGGATTTGTTTTTGGTAGACCCCAAACCACTTAATTGGCATTTGTCGATGTTTATTGGGGCCCATAAATTCCATAATGTTCCTAAATATTTTGGAGGCTATAAATAGAAAACCCTTAAGGCTTGGTTAATAACATTATATTGGATAATGAATAAAATTTTTATGATCTAATCAATTATCAAATCTAGAACTACATCAATGATGAATTCTCATCAATATCAAAGTGGCCTTTTAGGTGCTATTTTTAATTCTGAATCTCTAGGGATTTCTTTCCCATTACCTCTATGTCTCTCATATTAATTTGTATTATCCTTCTTTTGAGATAAGATAATGTATTTGTAACATATTTTCTCCAATAAAACCTCTATTATTCTCATATAATTATACAACGAGCATCTTACTACAATAATTGAAAATTAAGGGGGGAAGGTTCTCAAAACCACAATGTGAGGGATCTTCATCAATGGATGCTTACAACCATTAAATTAATGGAGACACGTTTCTTGATTAAACAACCAAAAAAAATGGAGGAATTGGTTACCTGATACCTATTGAAATCAAGGGATAAATAAAAAATCTCTCAACAAAAGGGGTGGAGACACAAGGGATCACATCGAGTTATTTCCAAAATAATTTATCAAATATCATTTCCTTTTTTATTTCTTCATCTCTTTTTATATTTGTAACTCTTTAATAAAATTAAATTGATTCAACTTTATTTTATCATCTCTCTTAGAAAATTAATGTTATGAATTAATTTCATTAATTAATTTTTATATTTTATGCACTTAATTAATAAAATTGTGATACTCATAACTTTATTATACTGTGCATACTTGATCAAATCAAGATATTTGTTAGTTTGATTAATTAAGATTTCTTTGTTTATATAAATGTATAATATTTTAATTTTCACTACCGTTGTATTATTTTTTATTTATTTAGTTAAAATTTTAAAAGGAAATTCACCCCTATTTTCATTCCACTTTGACAACAATTAGGCATCAAGGGAGATATTTGTTTTTTTATTAAAATATGTTTGTTTTCTAAAAATTTGTTCTAATTTTCCAACTCTTAACCGATTTCAAAGTTTGATATTTTTATGATGTAATAATATTCATATTTACATGGTGATCCTTAAGTACTCTCTTTGGAATATTATCCCTTTTTAATTACACAAAATACTCTTTTTGAAAAAATCAAATGTATATATTTCTTAGTAGTATAAGATATTATGTATGTAAAATGGTTATGCATAAATACATCCCTATAAAATAATTAAAATATAATAAAACTCCAAAATACATTGAAACATTTGAGATTATTGGAAAATCTATGAATGCTCTTCATCTTAGGCTTGACCAAAATTATTTCAATTATATTTCTTCTTGAAAGAATACCCACGAAATTTGGAAGTTACATGAAGCCACACAAAAAATAAACAAATAAAGTTAAATATACTATATTAGATATGTTTAGAAAATACTTTGAAATATTTTTCTATGTTTCAAAATGAATCTATTATTGATATTTTTACATGTTTTACTAAAATTTTCAATGGTATATAGTCTCTTAGTGATGATTTTTATATATAAAATTTTGTGAAAAATATTCTATGGGTATTGCCTATAAATAGGGAACCTAAGATGATGACAATTAAAGAAGAAAAAGACATAAAGAGAATGGAAGTTTAGGAGTTTATTAGATCTACTATGACATATAACATAACCATGAATGGAGAATCTGGTAAAGAAGCTAAAGAACCCAAAAACACTATTTATTTCAATGTTTTTGATGATGCTGATTTATCCAAAAGTAAAGATGTAGTTGAAATATTTTCCAGGAAATTGAATAAACTCACGAAGAAGAATAAATCAATGTATCGTACAAATAATAATGAACTTGAAGTAACATATTATGAAAAAAATATCACATATTACTATAATTAACCAATCTATAAAAAAATATTAAAAATAAGAAAAAAGTTATGAAATATCTTAATGTTTCAACCTAAAGTGTTGATGATGACTCAAATAACTCAAATTCCTTTACCTTCACTAGCGACACTAGTGATAAATGCCTTATATCTCATCTCAAGGTAGATGTTGAGGTTAATTATCATACTTCTTATTATATAGATTCTTCCTCTTGATCATCAATTCATATAAATTATAAAGAGTTAAAATGTGCTAAAAATGAACATGAATAATATTGATGAAATCTTTTGTACTAGTACCAAAAACTCAAAAATAAATATAAACAAGTTCTTAATTAAAATGATAATGTTTTTAAAGAAAGTGGTGCTTTGGTTTTGAAATTACAAGAACAACCAAACATTGAGAATTTATAATCTCAAATAAATGATCATAAAATAAAAATAATCCCACTTAATTTACCCATGGTGATCAATATATAGCTATTATTTTTGGTCTCTCAGCATATTGTTAAAAGTAATTATGTAATTGGTTTTTCAAATTTAAATAATTTTTTTAAAAAAAATCTTTTTTAAAAGGATTTTCCAAAAACATATTTTATAATTATTGTTAAAAATTAGAGAATCTTATTTAAGAGTGAAATTTCAAAAATTAAAGATATAGGAGTACCTAAATATATTTATCTTTCTTCCCATATTTCTAATAGAAAATATGTTTCTAAATAAATTTGGGTACCTAATTCCCTTTTAGATAACATTTCCAGACCCAAAATTTGGGTACCAAAAGGAACTTTTGTTTGATATCTTATAGGGATATTCCAAGGGACCATATTGATATATTATATATTTATTTCTCATTAAACATAGTATATAAAACTATAATTGGATGATCCGTAGAGCATAAAAAGTTTTTATTTATGTTCAATTATTTTAATTTTATCTAATTTGTTATGTAGGTGGAGTAGTATTATATTAATCTTTGATATATATTTTTATATTAAATATTTATATGATTTATTTATTATTAAATGTTAAAATTATTTCTCATTTTATTATCATTTGACTCTGAAAATCATTAATATTTCTTTGTAGTGTTTTTTTCTTATTTAAATGCACCAATTAAGGGGGAGCCGAGCATATCTCTTCCTGGTGAAGTTTGGAAAACTGATTTTCATCTCATGAGAAACATGTTATTTTGTGTTTCTTTATTATCTTCTCTCTCTTGAAATTAATTTTTAGATCTCTGATCACTCTCTATCTCTATTCTATTTTTTTATTCTTTAAAGGGAATAATTTTGTTCTTCAAATCTCTTATTTTTAATGATTTTTATTTCTTCATTTTCTTCTTTGATTTCAAAATATTTTTATTTCGATATTGAGATTTATTTTAAAATAATTGTTCTTTTCCATTCCGTTATTTTCTTTTGGATAATCACAAATAGGAGAAGTTTGGGAAGAATTTTTTTAAAGGAATAATTTTTTTATTTATAAAAGGGATAAATTGTTGAATATATCTTTAAAATTAATATAAGTTTGTCCTTTTTGAAAAAATGATTCATTGTTTCTCAAAGGGGGATATATTTTTTTGTTTAGTTGTGTTAGGTTTAATGCATGATCATATTTCATATAATATTGGAAGAATCTTCAATACATTTTTATATGATTCACTCTTCATTTTTACATAATATTAGTTTTTATGTTAAGTGTCTATGACCATTGAAAATGGAGAGGTTGTTGTAACTCTAACTATATCTCATGATGTTATTAGGATCACAAACACTCATATTTTTATCTAATGATTTCATTTAAGTGATTATTAGTTTCAATAATTACATAGCATTATAGGATATTTCTTGAAGGAATCAAAATGTCTTTTTAGGATCATTAATGATCTTGTTGGAGTTAATTAATGGATTTCGAAATAATGGAAGGTAGCTTCAAGGTCATATTGAAGACTTTTAATGAATCTTGGATGGATATGGTGGTGTTTGAAGAACTATAGGATAAAATGAATTGTTGGTGTCAAGTATATGGTAGAATATTTCCTCTAGGGATTCCATTGGCCAGTCGATGGATAATTACGAAAGTCCAAAATCTTTTTTAAGGATACCGTTTCACTGGTGGATCATACTGACTAACTAGTGGTGTTCGAAAAATATGTCAAATGAGTTATTTTAGGTGGACCCTATAGCTCTTAATTAGAATTTTATGATGCTTAATGAGGTCCATATATTTTGAAATATTCATAGATATTTTTGTGGATATAAATAAAGGACCTCAAATTCTTTTGAAATAACAATGGATTGAATAATTATTATAATTATGATGACATAATCTACGATCCAGTCAAGTGTCATGCTAAAAATAAATTTTAATCAATCTAAGACCAACCTTTCAAGAGCCAATTTCAATTCTCAATGTATTGGGATCTCTTTCCCAATACCTATCTATATCTCCTATCAATTTCTACTATCCTTATAGAGAGATAATAGAGTGGATTTGTAATGGATTTAAACCAAGAAACTCTCACATCCTTTCATATTAATCTCTACAGTTTTCTTCCTACCACCGTTGAAAATCAATGGGATGAGTGATCACAGGAAAAAAGTTAGGGATCTTGATCAATGAGTGATTACTATCATTAAGGAAAGGGATACTGGTTTCTTTATTAAACCACTAAAAAGTAAGGGATGAATTGGTTACCTGATCTCTATTCAAATATAGGGTGAAATAAAAAAATCTCTCAACCTGATGGGAGGACAATTAAGGGATCACACTATGATATTTTTGAAATCCTTTATCAAATCCCATATCTTATTTTTATTTTTGTATCACATTTTATATTAAAAATTATTCAATCAAATTACATCGATAAACCTTTATTTTTTAGATCACTTAAATAATCAATGTTATTGATTAATTCGATTAAGTTATTTTTGTATTTGATACACTTAATTAATCAAATTTCAATCCCCATAAATTTATTCTACTATTAATATGTGATAAAATTAATATAAAAACAAATTTAATTAATTAATATTACTTTTTTTATAGTTGATCTTTAATCTTTTAATTTCTAATACACTTTCTCTAGTTATTCTTTATTTATTTATTTTAATTTTTAATAGTCAATTTACTACCTCTTTAAATTATACTATAACCTACATGGTTAGTAGTATTGAAATCTTATATTGATTTCTATGCTTAACAGGTTTATTTCAAACCTCCTAATAGATATTTCCATTTATTTAAAGGGAAATGGGACATCAATTCTAGGAGATTAAGGCCTTCAGTGATAGTAGTCAGAATTATCTCATATCAGTTAACAATAGTGACCTTGGGGTTTATTGATGCAATAAAAAGTTAGTGTCTTCCTAATATAGTATATCGATGCTCCAATGTCTTTCTAAAATATTATTTAGGGAAACCACATTGAAGGGAAGTTGAATATTCCAACAATATACTATGAGGAACAAGTTTTATTTCATTTTCTTTATATATAACGACACTAATAGATTTGTGGTAACTAAAGTTCTTATTGGAAGAATAATAAGAAAATGGATTTATAAGACCAAGTACATCACATTGGGTCACTCCCATTTTATTCGTAAAGAAATAGGATGATACTCTTCGACTCTATGTTGATTATCATAAAATGAATTTGGTTACCATAAAAAACTGATATTCTCTTCCTAGAATTGATGATCTATTTGATAAAGTAAAGGGATAAAAGTGGTTCTCTATGATTTTTCTTTGATTATGGTACCACCAACTTTAAGTTAGAAGGAGTAAATTTCAAAAAAATATATTTTTGAATTTTTTATAGACATTACGAGTACAAAATCATTCCCTTTGGGCTTACAAATTCACCAACAATCTTTATGCAATTGATGAACCATATCTCTCATAGGTATCTGGATTCATTTATAGTAGTGTTTGTTAACGAAATATTGGTGTACTCTCAAACTATAACTAACCATGAAAGGAACTAATATATTTTCTTAACCACCGTACAAGACTACTATATCTATTCTAAATTTATTAAGTGTGACTTCTGGTTACAAGATGTTTGATTCCTTGGATATGTTATAACTAAAAAAGTTATTTCAGCGGACTTTGAAAAAATAGAATCTATCATCTCTAAGTATCCACCTAAGAATGCATTTAAGATATGATTATTTCTTACGTTAGTAGATTACTATTGTCACTTATTCTAGGAGTTATCATGTTTATCTTCACCGATGAATATACAAACCATAAAGGGAATTACATTCCAGTAGAGAAATGATTATTATGAATAACTATTCGAGCATGAAACCTAGTTTACTTCGACACCCATGATTTAATTTATAGAAATTGGTGAGGGATACATTGAATATTTTGATGATTTTAGATTAGTATTAGCTATCATTCTAATGTAAGGAGGCCATGTCGTAGCCTATGGCTCGTGATGACTATGGTCACATGAAAAAAATTATTCGACGCATGACCTAAAATTGGTTATAGTGGTCTATGCATTAAAAACATGTCACCAATATCCATTTGGTAAGAAATTAACTATTTTTAATGATTATAAAATCATTAAATAAATATTTTCACAAAGCGAAATTTACCTTAGGAAACAACATTGGATGGAGTACCTCAAAATGTTCAAATTTGACTTGATTTATATGCCAAAAAAAGGAAATTCAGTAGATAATGAATTATATAATATGTCTTATAACTAAGTGGTTAGTGAAGCCTGTAATTAGTGAAAAATAATGAGGATAATCATTGAAATTCACTTAGAGTGTATGTAATATAAGGATTTCAATATTTTCTTTCTGGCCACACTTATCCCTGAATTTTTTGAGTAAGTCAAGGAAGCTCGATGGTCGGGACCCAAATGCCTTACCATTAGTTTAATCCTTAATTGTAGGGAGACTATTGATTGATGAAAAATGGATAATAATTATGTGTTATTATTCCAAAATATAATTTTAGTTTCTCCTTGTCAGGAATATGCCCCTTTTTTTATCATAATTCTAAGTGCCTTGTCCACTTAGGTATTCAGAAGATGTACATGCAATAAAAAACCATTTTTGGTGGTCGGGTATGAAGACAAAGGTAGCTGAGTATGTGTACAGATTCTTAATATATTTGGAGGTGAAATATTAACATCAACAACTAGACATCATGTATAAATAATTACCTATACCCATATAGAAATGGGAGTGTATTTATAGGTATTTTTTCACCAGATTATCGAGGATAGTTTGGAAGCACAATGCTATTTGGATGATTATAGACCAACCTACCAAATTATCACACTTTATTCAAATTGGATAGATGAATTCATTTCACGTGTTAGAAGATTTGTATATCTTGAAGGTGGTGAAGTTTCATTAGGTAACAATTTCGATTGTGTATAACTTAGACCCTAGATTTAACTCGTTATTTTGGTGGCCTTTTAAATAAAAGATTAGAACCCAGTTTATAATGAAAACAATTTTCCACCCACAAATTGATGGGAAATCTTAGTGTACTATTCAAAATATGGGGGATATGATCAGAGCATGTGTGATGGACTTTGGTGGTTTATTTGAGGATAAATTTCCATTAGTAGTGTTTTTATATAATAAAAGTTATTAGGAATTGATACATATATCTCCATTTAAACCATTGGATGTCTGACTATGTTGATCTATACTTGGTTGGGTGGAGTTTGGGGAAACTGCAATCATTGGACCCAGTCTTGTCCTTGAAGCAACATAAAATATCTAGATGATTAGAAAATGGATGGAAATTTCCAAAAACATTTATAAATCTTATGAATATTATCGTCATTATCCTTTATATTTTGATGTGGGTTACTATGTTTTCTTGTGAGTATCTTTGAATTTGGGGCACTAACATTTGGGTATGTAGGGGAAGACTGATCCTTGATATGTAGGACCATTTGAAATTATCATGTGCATCCAAAAAGTTTCTTATTGATGATATCCAATGTTTTTAAAATTTTTAACTATTTTCAATGGAATTTAACCCCATGATTTATATAAAAACCATTTAATAACATTATATTTGTTACTTGAGTTAATGGGGAATGAATTTACTATATTAATTTTAAGTTGATTTTTAGTTTATTATTAATTTTTTGGATTTTATTTTGATTTCATACATTGATTTAGAATTATGGAATTTTATTATTTAAATACTTTTAATTATAATTTTTATTATTTCTATGCATTTTGAATTTATTTCAAACAATCATGCGCATATTTTTGTATTTTCAACGGTTACATGTCTAAGAAATAACAAAATCATGAGGGTTTTGTAAGACATTTCCAAGATCATATGACATTCTTACCCCACATAGTAAATTAACAGGATCACGTAATATATTTTGAAACTAAAAAATTCTTGACATGCTCGTATGACATTTCCCTCCACATGTATGAATTTTATATCCAAATAGAGCCTATAATATGTTTTCCTCAGTATGTAGAAGATTCTGAATCCATATATGTCTTTTCTATGGCCATATTTAATTTATCCCTACATAAGAGATTTCTAGATGGAGAAAATGGATAACTCTAGAAACTTTTAAAACATTTTCTCCCCATGTATTAAATTTCATGGTCCTTATGATATTTCATCCATGCCATAAAATATTTTCCTTTTTGGCCAACACAAATGAAATTTCCAGTCCCTATATGATATTTTCCACCACCTGTAGGATATTTCCCCTGATGATTATCCCATTTGATATTCTCCTCCCCATAGGATATTTCTTACATATATGAAACTATGACTTATAAATTTTTTGTAAAATAAGATATAGAATCATAAATTTATAATATTAATACATTTTGAGATAAATAAATTCTTCTTCCCCTGGTCTACCAAAGTTGGGAAAGGATGCTCCCCAAATTCCAAATGAAACTTATCTAACCAAAGAAGAAGGTGTTGATTATGAATCCGAGTTGATCTAGAAGATTCTAGATGTAGTTAGCAAAAAACATCATCACCCCTCTAGTTGTGCACATAGTTTCCATAAAAGGAATGTAAGCTTGGCAATGAAAACCAAAAATATTTACAAATACCAACATTCAATCATGGAAGAAGAATGAGTATGTTCTACTCATGTGGGGTTAGAGATTATGAAGTGTTCAATAAGATCTCAAGTATCTATATAATATATTGACTATTCACTACTAAACGGGGTAGAAAAGTTCAAGGAACTACCACTGTTAGTCAATAAAACCGGGAATTGTTACTGTTTCTTTTCTGTTTTTTACTGTAATGTCCTCAATGATGGTATACTAGACTATTAATTTTATAATCAAGGAGATTACCCTTAACCCTGTCAATGAATTCAAATTTTAATTGATAATTTTATTTTTTATCTATCTCGAAATGTTTTATTATTGTAGATAGTAGGATATTTCCATTATTCTATATAGTATAATTATTCTTCTCTTATCCTTGGACTACACACATAGGCCAACTAGATATTCTTCACTACCAATGATGGTGAATAGTGGGTTAATCTGGAAGTGATCAGAGATATCTAATTAATTGAATAATAATGAGTGGGGAATACAATGATCATTTTATTTTCCTATTGAAAAAAACAATCAGGTGTGGGTGATCAGTGAGGTCTCATATGATTAGAGATAGATAAGGAGAGTAAATTGAATAATGATTTCATAGGTAAGTAAGGCGATATCCAAGGATAGATCAAAAATCATTAAAACTAGTTTAAACTCCTTTTTTCTTAGTTTGATCACAACACATTATACTTCAAAACTAAACCCACACAAAAAATTAGAATCAAATGGAAAATATCATCCTCTCATAAGACAACCTGAGTACTAATTTTATTGTATTTAACATGGGTTAAAAATTTATTTACTGAGATCCCCATGATAGGATCCTCATCAACCTAACATCTTTTCTAGGAGGGAATGAAAATGTTGTGTTTTTTACATTTGATCTATTTTAATTTAAAATTATTTTGATATATGATCAGGTCTAGTTTAAATAACCTCATTGGTTTTGAACCAAAGGTTGGAGGAACTATATTTTAAAGACTTAGGAACAAGAAAATCACCGAGGAAGTGGAGAGAGAGTTTTTTATAGTCCCATTAAATGACTATACATCATATTCTTCTTACATAACTAAAGACACCTTAGGAAGTGAAAATATGGAGGATATTTTGGAACAATTTAATAATACACTTATATATCTCTACACAATTAACTTTAAAAATATTATCCATCTATTAAAATTGAATAATCAATAATTTTTTGACCTTAGAACTAGAATGATAAAATTATTACCTAAGTCTCATGGTTTTTTAATAAAGGATCCCAAGAGATAATTGAAGGTATTTGAGGATGTCTGTAAAAGCTTCAAGACTAGAAGAGTTCTTGGGGTTTAGATATGATGGAAGGCCTTTCCATTATCCTTAGATGAATTGAATAAGTAGTGTACGTATAGATTGAAACTTAGAGAATTTAGGACCTAAGATGACCTTACAAAGGCTTTTATCCATAAATTATTCCCTACTTCTAAGAGTACCTAGCTGAGAAAGGAGTTCTATGGGATCCTGTAATCAAGTAAAGAAATTATCTATGATTTTTGGGAGAGATTAAAGTAGATAACTTAATATTACCCACACAAACCATTTGAAACCACTATTTCATGGTATTATTTTACCAAGGAATACTAGATAATTACAAAAAATTTACAGGATGCTTCTTCTGAAGGATCCATGATAGAAACATTACCTACCAAATCTTATAATATAATAGAAATAATCTCACAAAACTCTCAATAATTTGGTACAAGATCTACCAATCAAGGATTACACAAGGTAAAGAGTTACAACTATACTTTACATGAATATAAAATCAAATTATTATTCTATATTATTATATATTTTTCATTGAACAATGTTTAGGAAGAATCACATTACACATCCCCTAAAGTGTTACAGCTTTTCCATTCTATGGATCATTGAACTGATGGATTCCATCAAGTTCAAGAGAGATAAAATTCTATTTACCAAAGGCAGCACCAAAAACAACCAATAAACATCCAAGGATACAAATAGTACCCTATAACTCATTTTGGAGATTTAACCCAACCCCCTCAAAGGATACCTTTCCTGAAGGCCTTTCAATAAAATTTCATGCCCCCACAATTTAAAAGGAATTATTATAATCCCTATATAAGCTACCAATAAGGGAAAACTAAATAACCCTCAATGAAGGACCTATTAAAACAACTTTTGGAGTCTTAAACTATTAAAAATTATACTCTCACCACTCATGGATCAAATCTTAAAGAGTTATAAAGATAGTTCATCTAGATTACATCTACCCTCAAAAACATAGTAAACTAAGGCTTAAATAAGATCCCAGTCTAATAAATTTATAACATGAAAGAAATGTTAGTTCTATTTCTTGATGGATTTCCAAGGAGATTAAGAGCAGTGAATAATCATTACAGAAATATGAATTTGGAGGTCGAAAACCCAGGGAACATTAAAAAATATATCCCTGAAAAGAACAGTAAAGAGGAGATAAATTTAGAGACACCCCCAATGAAGAAGGATAATAAAAAATCCAAGATAGAGGACCTAAAACAACCCTATCCTACCTTACCTACAAGAATAAACCCAACTAAGAGAACCAGTGAAGAAGCCTTACAACACGCAGTTTTGGAAACATCTAAGAAAGTAGAAGTTAGTATCCCTTTGATGGATGCCACCAAAAAAATAACAAGGTATGATTTTTGTTTCAAAGATATGTGTATTAATAATGTGAAATTGAAATAAAAATGAAAAGGTGATATTATATAGAAATTTTTTTGCACTAATAACCCCACAAATACTAAGAAAATTTCAAAAACTAGGTATTTAATTATCCCTTAAAACATATGAGAAATAATTTTTTCTAATGATTTTTTAGATTTGAGAGAAAAAGTTAATGTTATTACATACTCAATTTATTCATCCTTGTATATGGGTGAACTCAAACCAACTAGATTGGTTATTCAACTAGCCAGCCAAACCATTTTTCACCCAGTAGGAGTCTTGAAAGATGTCTTGGTAAGATTGAACAGATTATTGTTCCCCAAAGACTTTTATATTCTGATCATAGAAGAATAAAGAGGTAAATCTCACCACCCCCATCATTTTAGGTAGTCTATTTCCTTAAAATAATAAAACCATAATAAATTTTCATGAAATAACACTCTCAATTGATTCCAGGGATGCTATTATGAACTTTTTATACTAAATTCAATGAAATTTCCTTAATATGTAATATATATTTTTACACTAAAATATTTTTAAATTCCTTGACATTCTAAGAAATAAATTGAAATGTTTGATCAATTAATTCAATTACATTAAGTCCTATAATCACATAATTTTTTTAATGAATCTATTTTAAAAAATGAGTTTGATTTTGAATTAGTTTTGGGCACTAAATAGTTTGAGGATTTGGATTGAATTTATTTTGATACTTTACTCAAATATACCACTGAAATTTTGGATTTTCACATGAAGGTTGGAAACATGGAGAACACTAAGAAAAAAAACATCAGTATAACATCTCCTATATAGAAATTGAAGTTTCTACCATCTAACCTTAAATATGTTTTTCTTAATTAAAATGAAAAACTATTTTTTATAATTTTGAATAACTTGGAGCCTAATTAAGAGAATCAATTGATATAAATTCCCAAAAAAAATTATAGAGAAATTAGTTAGTCAGTATGATACATCCTATGGATTATCCCTATAACTTGTGTGCACTAACCACTATTACAAATTGTTTTTAAACCTATTATATAGCCCCAAATAATGATAAAACCAACCCTTATGGATTTTGTAAAAAATAAGTTGAGATAATTTTAGGATATGGCCCAATGGGTGAGTCTTATTCAGATTATACCTAAAAAACTAGATTCACCATTGTGTAAAATGAGAACAATGAGTTAGTACCAAATAGGATTCATAAAACATGAAGGGTTAACATTTACTATAAAAGATTAAATTATGTGACCTGAAAGTACAATTTCCCAATCCCTTTACTACTTTCTTGATTGATTTTTTGGGTATTTTTAGGTCCCCATAGCTTTGGAAGACCAATATAAATCCACCATCACCTATACCTTTGGCATATTTACTTACTTAAGGATGCCCTTTGGGCTATGTAATGTCCTAGTTACTTATCAATGTTTAATGTTAAGTATCTCTTTAAACCCAATTGAGAGATTCTTGAAGGTATTTATTGATGATTTTAATATTTATAGTACATGTTATGAAATTTTCCTTGAAAAATTGATTTTTTTAATAAATGTATAGAGAAAAAACTGATTTTAAATTTTGAAAAATTCAATTTCATGGTGGAAAAAAGGATTTTTTTGGTACACATAATTTTTAAGGATAGAGTTTAAGTGTATAATTCTAAGTTTGACATTATTTCTACACTACCTTACCCATCATTATGAGACATATTAGTTCATTTTTAGGTCATGCAAGATTTTATAGGATGTTTATTAAAAATGTTATTAAAATTTATTTTCCCCTAACCAACATAATAAAGAAACAAACTATTTTTTGACGATTCACGTAGGATATCATTTTATGAACTTAAAGATAGCTTGAATAAAACCCCTATAATCTATCTACCTGGATAGAATATCCCCTTTGAGATGTTGTGTGATGATTCTAATAAGGCTGTGGGATCTATTCTATCCTAAAAGAATAATTAAAACTCATTTGTGATAGTATACACTTCACAGACCTCGGACACAAACCAAATCAATTACACAACAATATATAAGTATTTTTTTGTCTATTTTTGTATCATTAGAGAAATTTAATTCACACTTTCTAGGATGTAAATTTACCATTTATTCAAATCATGAAACACTCAAGTAATTGATCATGAATATTGAAACAAAACCAATATTGGTGAGATAGACGTTGTTACTACAATAATTTCATTCAAAGATCAAGTAAAAGAATGGTAGTGAGAATATAGTTGTAGAACATATGAGTAGGTTACCTACACTTCTGAGATTTAAAAAACAACTAAGACGATCCTGGATAATTTCATCCATAGTGAGTAGTTTTTTAGAGTTACTAAAGTACCGTGGTATATGGATTTGGTTAATTTTTTGGTCACATAAAAGGAACCCTCCTTCTTTACTAAGAATAAAACTCTTAAAATTAAATCTATGTCAAAGTTTTATGTTGGGTAGGATCCTTATTTATTGAATATATTTAGTGACCAAGAAATTAATAGATTCATTTCTTATAAAGAGATTAATTTTGTGCTTGAAGTTTATTATAAAATTACATATGGAGGCCATTTTAAACCTAAAAGCATGTCAAAACTACCTATTTATTCGAGGAATCTATAAAATATAAGAAATTTTCCAATTTTTTTTTATGAAATATTTGATGTGTGGGAATTAGATTTAATGTGATCATTTCTTATGTCTTTTGATTTTTCCAATATCCTTTTAGCAATGGATTATTTTTCTAAATGGATTGAAGAAAAAGAAATCCAAAATGATGATTCCAAGGTTATAAATGAATTTCTAAGATCAAATATTTTTTATGGTTTAGAGTACCTCAATCCATAATTAGTGACAAAATCAAACACTTTTGTAACAATAACATGGAATTATTCATGAATAGATGTGAAGTACACATCAAGACCGCAATTTCATAACACACATAAACAAATGGGAATTCCAAGATCTCAAAAAATGAGATAAAATAAATCTATAAAAGATAGTGAAACCTAACCAAAAGTACTATAGTGAAAAGCTATAGGATGCACTTTTGGAATATAGGATTAATTTCAAAAACCCGCTAGGTATACCCCCTTATAGAATTATTTATGGGAAATGTTTCCACTTTATTATTGAGTTTCCTTACAAAGCCTACTGGGATGTGATGAGAGAGAACTTGGAGTTCAACAAGGTTGGAGAGAAAAGGAAGCACCAAATTATGGAAAAGAACTAGAAGTGATGAGGAGGTTTGTGTATGAAAACTTTCTATTATAAAAATAAAAATAAAAATCTATCCATGATAGAATCATTTAGGAATTAAACTTTAAAGTGGGAGATAAAGTTTTATTATTTTACTCAATGATGAAGTTCATTTCATGTAAAATTAATTCCAAGTGGTCTAGAACTTTTTTAGTGACCAATATATTCCCATTTAGTGTTGTTGAAAATAATGGATCTAAATCATAACATCTATTTAAATTTAATCGAAAAAAATTGAAGAAATTTTATAAAGATTTTTAGAAGGAAAAATAGAGGATTCCAAAATCTTCCCTGCTACTATTGAATAAAGAACCCCACACGGTCTCTTTCCTTCAAAAATTTTTATATATACATTTTTATGTCTGTTATTCTTTAAAAAAAATAATAAAATTTATTAGAGAATGTTTAAGATTGGTATGGGGGGATATGACAAGTAATTTAGTATGTAAATTATTTTTCTTCTTTTATTTTTCAACTTTTACGTTCTTTTGGCCTGAAAAAAATGAATCAAAATGATCAAAAAACTATTTTCAAAATTTATAACTAATTTCAACATGTTTTTTTTCTTAAAAATAAATTTAGTGCTTCTAAATAGTAAAACTTGAGCTCCAATGTTGAATTTTATAGAAAAAAAATACAATTCTAGTGTTGATTAATTTCATTTGTTTGGAAATTATTAATATTATATGATTATTGGGTGAATTTTACCACTATTTTTCATGTATGTTTTTTCATTAAAACCGGGAAAAGGGTTTTAAATGAAAAAGAACATGGTTGAAATAAAATAATAGCATAAAGGAATTGGAATTTTGAACTTGAACTTATGTGACCTACCCATTTTGATTAATTATCACTATATGGAGCCTCCCTAAAAGGCATTTATATAAATCACATTAACTATAATAAAACAATAATATGAGAATTGATTTATAAGTCTTCCAAAATCAACATAATCACATGTGTGTATGTTATCCATCTAATAAAAGTTAGAGTGACATGTGATCCAGCTTCCCAGGCATTGCATCTTTGAATTGACTATTACAATTAGTATTGGGAGATTACCACTATCTTGCAATGGTTTATTTATAGGTTTATTTGTGCTCACCCAATAAATGATTTACACAAACAAGACTGTGAAAAATTTAAAAACTGCTAATTAACAATGGGGATAAAAAGATTTTGGAAATTATGATCTTGTATAAAGAAGAGAAATATGATATATTAAAATATCATTTAAGAAGTATTAAATAAGCGTGAAAAGGAAAATTGGGAAATGAATCTTAGGGTTAAGGGACAAAGTAAGGTTCAACTTGTTAAACTCTTGATTCCACTAAGATCTATTTTTTTAAAACTAGGAATTATAATTTTTTCTTAAATTGATGTAAGTCAGTGGGTTACATTCATAGAGAAGGTGTGCTATTTTACAATTGTGAATAAATATATGATTTTATTTTTCTATGGAATGTGTATTTAAGTCTAGATAGGAGAAAACTTTAGAAATAAATGGAATTTATTGTGTTTCCTAGGAATAGAATAGTTTAATTATGGAGGAGTGATTATAGACAATGTTTTTTTTAATTATCAACTATTTTTAAATAGAAATTAACCCCATAATTTAGATAAAACCATCTTAATAATCTCATATTTTTTTTGTTGATTGAATCTAGAATTAATTTTCTAAATGGATTTTAACTTGATATTTTTTTGATTATTCTTTTTTTAGAGTTAATTTTGAAGGAATACATTGATATGGAATTCTATAATTTATTTATTTAAAATATATTAATTATGATTTTATTATTTTAATCCATTTTTATTTTTTTTCATAAATACTACAAAAATTATTGAGTTTTAATTGGTTGTAGGTCTAAAAAATAATAATGGAATTAGGGTTTTGTAACACATTTCCTAGCCCATATAGTGTTCCTAGCACACGTAGGAGATTTAAAGGCTCGTATAAGACATTTAGACTTTTTAAAAATTCTAGTCATGCTTGTTTGAAATTTCCCTTTGTGGTTATGACTTTTACAAACCTCTAGAGCTCAAAAGATATTTTCCTCAACATGTAGGATATTTTAAATCCATGCATGACTTTTTTTCACTTGTATGAAATTTATCCCCATATAGAAGATTTATAGATCAATAAAATGGCTATGTATAGAACCTAAAAATACATTTTCACCTTTTATAGAAAATTTCAAGGATCATATGAAATTTAATATATTTTATACGACATTTTCCTCCTCACTTATCCTAGATGACATTTCCAGTACCTATATGATATTTTCTACCACTCGTGGGATATTTTCCCCTCAGGATAGTTTATATAAAATTATCCTCACATTAGTATATTTCATTTATATATGACTTTATTACTTCTTAAATTTCAGGTCATGGGGATTAAAATCTATAAATTCCAGAAATGAATGGATTTCAACCTAAAATCTCTTATAATTCCCTAGGTTTTCTAAATCAAACAAGTATTATCCTTATATTCCACATGGAAGTAATCTAATCAAATAATAAGGTACCAATTGTCGAGTTGATCTATATAATAAAATTTTAGATAAATTTATCTAAATACATTATCACCACTTAAGTTGTTTATGCAACATCCATTAGAGGAATGGAAGCTAGGAACTGAAAACCATGAATATTTCGAAAGCATAATATTTTATTAGGGAAGAAGAAGGATTTTTTTATACTCACGTGGGTTGTAGACCCACTGAATTTTCCAAGAAGATCCCTTGTGTCTATATAAGTGATCAAATATACACTAATGATGGTGGGAGAAAATATCATAGATCTACTACTATTGGTTTATCTAACCGGGAACTATTATTTCTTATTTTATTTTATTTATTGTAATGTATTTAGTGGTGGAAAAATAGACTATTAGTGGTTAAGATAAGGATATCACCCTTATATATTTTGATGAATTTTAATTTTATTTGATTAATATATTTTGTTCATCTCTCTAGAAATGTTTGATTATTATATAAAAAGAATATTTACACTGTTCTACGCATTTTTATTCTTCTTGTCTCATCCTTAGATTACACACAAAAGCCAACTGGATCTTCTTCATAGCCTATGATGATGAGAAATGGGTTGATCTAAGTGTTATTAGAGATATCCAATCACTTTCTGAGGAATTAGTAGGCAATATAATGGTCATTTAATAGGTTAGTAAGGGAATATCCAAGGTTAGACCACTAAGCATTAAAATTTATTTCAACTCATAATTTATTATATTTGATCACAACACATTCACTATTCTTCACACTAAACCCACAAAACAAAAGAAAAAAGATAATAAAACACTCTCCTCTTTAGAGAAAACCCAATCCCCACTTTAACTGCATTTAACATGGGTAAATTTTTTTATCAAGATCCCCGTGATAGGATTCTGGTCACTTATCAACTAGACTTACCATCAAGATCCAGTTCAGTTCATAATGTTTTCCACATATCTCAACTAAAAAAGTACCAGATAGATATAGCTAAAGTGATTATATGGGATTATGGTATACTTGATCCAGATGTCATATTTTTTTCACTATGTGATTCAAATTTTGGGTAAGTAGGAAAAGAAATTGCAGGGTAGAATCATCTCATTACTATGTGTATTATGGAAACATGGATAAGAACATAAGTAAATATAGGAATGTGGGAATTACATGCAAGATTAATGGACAAAATCATTCAATAACATTAAAAACCAATATCATTCTAAGGAAGAAAATCAAAATTGTGTGGGGAATGTGACACCCCCTAGTTTTAGGTATGTCATTGATCTATTATGTTTTAATAACTAAGGTGGGTTTGTTTGAGTTAAAAAATACTTAGAGAGTGGCTAGGTTAGAAAATATATTTTTCGGGAATCACCACATCATGGCGCTGATCATAGTGTGTGTTGTGGTCATTTGTATTTTGGTTCAGTGGTCATGGTGAGCCTTCTATGGGTGAAGATTCCACCACACCCTGGTAAAACCTATTTTGTTGGTGTGGAGAGTAGAAGGGTCTCCCTATGAGAAATAGGAATACAAAAATACCTATTTTAGTGGTCTTGGAGGCTATGTCATGGCGAGGTCAAACTCATGTAGAGGTATTTAAAAAGGTACAGAAGAATCAAAAATGATATCATCTAAGTCATGGTGGGCTTTGAAATGACTTAGGAAGACCCATCACACTATGGTCCAATCCATGGTGTCGGTAATCATATTTTTCAAAATGAAAGAAACCACCTCTGAGTTTAGGGGAACATAAAAAAACATATATGAAACCACATGAAATATTTTTGGGACACATTAATGTGATTTTGACCTGATTATTTCTTATAATAACACCCTAATCCTCTCTTCCACTAGAACTCTTAAATGAGATGCTTTTGGAGGATATTGTGGGTGAATAAACTTTGAACCTTTATTTCTTGATTGTTTCTAGAATAACATGTTAGAGGTAGGTGGATTATCTCCTATTATCATCCTAAAAATAACTTGAAGGATTTGGATATCTATATGAAAAAAATTTCCATACAAAGGAAAATCATGGATAATTCTTTTAGAGTCTTTGGTTATTATTATTATTTTTTAAAAATAGATTTTTAAGTGTTTGAACTGGTCTTGTTCGTGGGTTTGGTATGCATTCAAGTTTCCTTATAAGGGTACTTATTGGTATAAACTTGGATTCTATACCACATTTTGGGAACATTGAGTTACTCTTCCAATTGATGACTTTTTTCTAGGGGAACAAGGTTCCTCTCATCAGTTTGGTCTATTTAGGTAGCCCTATTTAATGGGGGATACATTAGGTTCATGTCATGGGTTCTATATGGGATTTATTGGGTGAATATCATGGTTTAATTACGTTGTTTGTTTTATATACTTATACTTTATTATCTGGTTATCATATTTCCTTTTGGTTATATATATAATTATTGTAATCTAACTTGTTCTCATATTAGTGGAATGTGTATGAAGTCTCTGGGAGATTACCTATTAGGTTGTAGACTCACCCCCTATATATGAACTCCAGTGCATATGTATAAGTTTTTTGTCATGACACATATAAAGTAAAGGTCACTTTCTCTATTAGAGGATCACCTTGATGTTGTAACTATAAATACATGAAAATATATTTTAGAGTTACTCAAGGGATAATGCTCAGGATGGTTCCACCTTTGGAACCTCAATGTCTTTTATAGTCCTTTGATCTTTTATATAAACTTAGTTGTATTAATTTACATTGATAATTTGATTATTTATGCTCATATTTTATTGGAGTTGGTCCTATTGGTTCATGATTCATATTTATGGTTGTATTTATCTATTGTTGCTATATGCTATATTATAACTAAAAGTAAATCATCCCCAATTATTTATTATAACCTTGGAATTTATTTCTATCCTTTGGTTTCCAATTGATGCACCTAAGTTTAATGTAATTCTAGTCCCACCCAATCCAATGGGTTGGGGTTAGTATGTTACATTATGTATCGGCTACAATTTCTTTGATTGGTCCAATATTTTATTCCTAATACCAAACTGTCATAATGCTTTGTCCGATTGATCCCATTTAAATACATAAAAGTGTATGGGGGGAATAACCATGATGTTTATAATTTTAAATTCTCTATACTCTTATGGAAGAGACTAGAATATTGTAGGAATTTATGGAATCTAAAATATCTCTACATATAAATCATTTCCATATCAGTTATAAATTAACTAATTAGAATTTCTAACCATCAAATGAATAGAACAAGTTATACCTTGTGTATCTCCTAACTATTGGAATTCTATGTTTGTTAAAATAATATACATGTAACTCAAATTATAAAATTCATATATAAATTGTTTACACACCTATATGAAAGCGGTGTGAAATATAGATATCCTTCAGGTTCATCAATTTCCATGACTATTGGAGTAATCATTGGGAACATATTGCATGCCTATAGTTGTACAGGAAAAACACACCCTCCAATTTCTTTAATGTTCATAGCGGTACCATTACACAAATCTCTATAATAGTGGGTTAAACAAACTAAAACCCAACTAAGTATCATCACCATTTTAGAATATAATAATAATAAGAGATACATCAAATGAACACACCCACCAAAATGATCAATGAAGAAACTATAGCTAATAAGTCATAATATATATTCTTGAGAAAAGTATGAAACTATATAGTCATCAGAATCAAACTATGAGTTAAAAAAATGATTTTATATCAAACTCAACCTCAGTCAAACCCCTATATGTTTGTTAGAGTAATTGGGTATATCCAATCCTAGAAGTTTATGAATCAAGTCTTGTTAGAGATATAATTAACCAGTTGTAACTATGGGGACAACTATGTATAGGTTTAAATAGAATGTTTTTTCCCTTAGTGTGATGGTACACTCTCCCTTTGGCATGTGGAAATACGTGTATTAATCCCCAAACACACAGAAAATTCACTCAATAATTTTCAATCCATTATTATATAATTATAAAATTTCAACTGATAAATTCTCAACTCACATAATAGTGGGACACTCAACTCATTTATCAAGTGATGCTTATAATGAAGATCCAAATGGATCATCAATACATAGTGATTCATATCAAAAATACACTCTGATATGTGAAAGGGTTATAATATCCCCAGATTTGAATCAATAGGACATGAACACTGTAGATGACCATGTAAAATCTTAGATGAAGAATACATCTATAATTATAACATATTAGTGATTTATAAACATTCACATATAAGAGTTACTTTTTAAAAAAATATTGTATTTAATTATAAATGTATAAATAGTTAAACTCGAATATCATGCATTTAAATAATTTATTTATTCAATTTTTAAAACATTTCAACTAAAGAAGTAATTAGTAAATGAAAATACGAATATAGACATCATGAAGAAGATCCCACAAGTTCATGATTTCAAAGAAATGTGGAGTAATTATGACCTTTGATGTTGCACTAACTATCTAAATAATACATCTCATGCTCTAAAGGCCAATCCAATGAATTTTAAATCTTAGTGGAGCATGACTAGAATTTTGGATGTAACCATACTAGATTTGGAACAAGCACCTAAAGGGGTTATTATGGGTCTATAGACACTTCACATAATATATTAAAGAAATCATAATCCCATGCCAAGATTACCCATGCCTTAAATATAAAAAACATGCATATAATGGAAATAAAGAACACTATAGTATCATGTACACCTTACACTGAAGAGACACTACATATCTCCATCCCATTTCAAACTAATTTGAATGGGCTTGATGTAGACCAATGAAGTAGTAAATGAAGGGATCTAACCTTCGGATGTATCCATGGGTAGCACTGAATTGCACATCATATGTGTGAGAATCTTCTTCTTTCAAAACATGCCAGTGCTTTAGGAATAAATAAGAAAGAGGATAAAAGTATAAGGTTAGGATGTTTAGATGAGAATAATCATGAATAACATCACAAACTTCAATCCCATGGAAGTGAATTTTATAAATACCAAAGGATGCTCCTTGGATGATTTATGCATTAACTCATGCATTATAGTGCATGAGTTAATGATCTGGTCTTAACATTCATCATATTTATGTATTTAATGAACTCTATAATGTTACATGTCATGTAAGAGATCCAAAGTTTATAGTTCTTATGGGAAATTGGTTTTTTAATGATAACACTTAACATTCAGGTGTCATAGACTTTTCTAAATGAATATTAGAATACGATTCATGGAAAAGCCAGTAGCTTCCCATGAAAATCCAAGGAAATATCAATAATTAGCCCTAAAATATAGATATCAATCATACTCTATGATTATTTATAGGCAGTGACATAGAAAACGTTACAGTGGATTTTTTATTTCCCATCAATCATAAAATATGATTCACATCATATGTATAAAAAAACCCTTTTCATTATACAAATAATATCCTATGATTTATGTATAGCATACCATACAATATACTACTTATGTATCATATATATAAGTATTTATGTAATGTATCATCTTTAATATCCCAATTGAACATAAGCCTAAGACTTTGTTCCCTTCTACCTTATATCATATCATATATGATAACTTATGAAATCATATCCAAAACTCCTTCAGAAATATTTTAATTTTTTTTGGAAAATTATCATTAATTTCAATTTGTGTCACATTGTATGTAATGCCTTGTGAATACCTATCCAGTACAATTTTGGATTAACTCTAAAACAATTTTTAGAGTATGCCTCTAAGTCATACTCAATTCCCATTCAGTCAACCATAAAGTGTAATTTCATGGGACTTTATAGAATTGTCAATAAATATGAATCACCGTATCTATATATGTATATAGATTGAAGTATCTAGAAAAACATCAATAGTAATCAAGATATTAAGGCATCTCACATGATCTACCTCAAACACACATATATTTATATCTATGTCCACCAGCCACATCTCATGATAGCATGCATTATCTAATTTTCCCTTTTTCTAAGGCATTAAGTGACTATGGGACATGGAGTATCTAAATACCATATAGAAAAATCATAAATTCTTAACTCTTTGATTATAGACTTACCTGGTTGATAAATACATCACATGTAGTTCAACTTTATGGATGATCACATCACATTCCCATCATATGAATAGATAATCACATCATATATACTATCTAGGTGTGGCCACACACTTCCCAATATATCTCACCAAATGACCTAAATATCATACTCATCATATGATAAGATAAATCCCATTTTTTAATCTCAATCTAATGAAAATATCAGCAATATACCAAACCACCCCAAATTAGCTAAGATACAATTGATTGTATAAGAAATGTGTCAAAGTTTGAGGGCCCTCATGCTAGGTATCATTCCAAACTTAAGTAGTTGGGATTGAATAATATCCATGCACCCCTATCTCACCAAAGACATAGTGTATGACACTACATGTGGTATGCCTAGTGGGTCATATAGTGTACACAAAAGAGCCTTTCTTTTATTTTGTGCCTAATGAGAATATTTCATATCTCATAAAATAATCCTACTCATTCTAAGCTTAGCATTTTATCATAAACTTCAATACTCTAGGGAAAATTTTAGTTACGGATCACTCAAAGATGTACTTTGAGAGGTTAATTATCATTAAATTTCTTGAAATATATATGTATGTATACATTTATACCACCAACATGATAGAATGATAAAACAAATATTTTATCTAATGTGATACGTTTTATATTATTAATATTATTTTAAGAATACTTACCAAAACCCAAAAAAATAACCGGTCTATCATATCACACATGATAAACTACAAGATTGCCCTTTTGGTTATTTCACTTTATATGGAAATGTTAAAATATTACATTTATATGTAATTCCTATCACATCTCTATATAACCATATGATAAAACCATACCACTAAAATATTTAGTGTGTAAGATCTATGAAAAATTATATTTTGAATAATGGTGAGATTTATGAATCATATTCTTAATGTTAAAATCCTTAAACATATTCAAACCCCCAAACATCACAAAATAAAATTTTACAATATAAAATTATTATTGCTGAAAAAGAACTCTTTACATAAAAAAATATTTCCTTTAAATAATGTAACTATTTACATTACTTCTAACCTAAACATCCTAAACTCATTTAGGATATAGTGAAATTCAATTTAAAAGGATTAACCCATTAATAAATAGTGATTTTCACTTTTTATGGTTGCTAAATAAAACTCTTTACATTTTTCATCACCGTTACATATCCTAAAATCTTTAGGATATTATGTAATAATAACTTACTTAAGGTTGGTAAAATATTTTACATGTTATCTTTAAACTTATATAAGTTTAAGCATACTCTTAGTAGGATCTTAAACACTATATTCTAATTATAATATCATGCTAAGGAATAAAATCTTTTGTGTAAGGAAATACCTCTTATTTTTTTAGTTAGAATATTTAACAAATAAACATTGTATAAATATCATATATAGTGTCCTATGTGCTTGGAGAATTTTCTTCTAAAAATAAGACTATTTATAAAAATATTCAATTAATGGGAGATGAGAACACCTTCCTTCACATTTTAATAAATATCTTGATAAACACTTAATCCTAGATATCTTTTTTATCCTTGTATAACTTTTCAATCATGTTATAGAATCATATGATTATTAAATCACGTGCATCTAATTTTTTTCATAACAACTATTTGTTAATGGATAACATCTCTTATCATATAAGATAAATAAGATAAAGATACACATTGTTTTCTTAGATTAATTTGTTTTTAATTAATTCCTTTACATTCGAATCCATGATGTGGGAACTATTGATTCATCACTTGAATGAAAACTATAATATCTATCAATTATTCCCTTGATTTTGAACTAAAGTATACTAAAAAAAACTTTTAATATATACATTCAGTATCACATACCCTTCAAAACTAAAGAATCAATTTCTATAATGTAGACATGTGACATTGAAATTCCATATAATTTCCAAAACTCCTTCAACTATCATGATCAATCCCATCTCATAGAATCATCATTCCTTCCAGATAACATCCTTTGGTTTCAATGAACTTGTTTTTATACATGAAGAAACTTTTTTGGACTCTCCAAATAACTTTTTTCCTTTCATTTTGACCTTTCACCTACTTATACTATTGATATAATAACATAACCTATAAATCACATGGATAATTAATCTATACTCAAATATTGAGAGTATTAGGAAAACTTTTCTTGGAATTCACTCATCTTGTAGGAACATATATATATATACAAATAGTTTGAATTACTTAACTGGAACAAGCCTCAAGGAAGGGAAACCTCTGGTCTCACCAATTTATTAGCATACTAAATAATACTAAGTATCATTAACATACTCAATCATATTGAGTATATGAGAATAAAATTCATTAGGTAATTTTACATCACATTCTTTTAAAAACCTAAATGAATCAATCTTATTGAGTCATGATGTGAAATAAGCTCAAGGGTATGCTCATTTGTTTATATTTTGACTATCTACTCCATTTGAATCAGTGGTATTTCGAAACTCTGTTATTGTGGAATTAGGTCTCCAGTTTTATGTAAGGTTTATAGTTAACTAAATATGTGTTTTATTTAAAAATTTAAAAAAACCACTTAGAGTCAATCATTCTTTGATTCAAAATCATCTAGATTCACCCGTTGAACAACTTTAACACCAGGTTACAAAATAAAGAGTTGTTCAAGAATATAGAAATTTTCTGGGAATTTTTTTAAAGTTACCAGTGATAAGGACTGAATAGGTATAAAGAGAAGGGAGGGGAGGTGAATTAGTGATTTTAATTTTTTTTAAAAACCTATTATCCCTTTTGATTATTTAGAAGAGATATCATAAAACATAAATAAATGAGGGACACACCATGCTTATTAATTAGGTTTTTCTCTAGAAGGATGACTACATCCCTAGTTTAGCCCCCCCCCAATATTATTCCTTTATCATTAAGGATAGCCATAGAACAGTGTATAGCCTTATACATGCTATAGGATATTGGCACTAACCAGTGAAGCATAAATTTCTACTCATTGAATAAAAAATAGTAGACCTTATAAGGCATGTCACCAATTAAAATAATGATATTCTTTTGATCATGAAAAATTAATATTTTTTTCTTCACATAGTAGGATTTAATGACTTCCCTAAACACTTATTAATATTTCTTCACACAGTCAGAAATCATAGAACTCGATCCCTTATTCTTTAATTCCTTAAATATTAATAGGATGTGTGAATATTAATTATTTTTATCTTAAAACTTTAAATTACTTTGGATACTCGAAATTATTATTTATTTACTCACCAAAATAATAACTCAATTGAATCTCTTTAAATAACATCAATTCAATCTCTAAAAAACTTATAATTTCAAATTTTCTCAATCATTGAAATTTACTATTTTAGTTATATAGAAAATAGTATATCATTTAATTTATAGGGAAGTCACTATCTTCATAATCATATAAATAATTATAGTTATTCACAATAAATGAAATTTTAATTTATACATTTAATGTTTCATGTATTTATATCATTCTTAATTGTATGCTTGAATTTCATAGTCATAGATTTTGTATTTGAAAAAAAATACCCACATTATAATCTACACATTATGCTATGTAACATGGGATTTTCACATTTATTATTCTCATTAACTACTATAATTATGACATTATATTCATCATAATATTTTAATCATAAAATCATGACATATACATCATTATAATTTAAATATCCATTTTTTACGATAAATGAATTCTCACAGAACTCAATTAGCCATTATATAGATCCTTTGGACTCAATAATAGTCTTCATGTTTCATCATAATCCAAGATATTAATTTCAAGAATTTTCCTCACTGTTTCTCAAATCCCCATCACTTCACCAATAAAAGAGCACATGAGCTTACTATATCATGTGAATTTTCTCATCATGCATGTGCCCCATTCTGAATGTTCTTTTTTCATTCATTTACTTTTGGTTTTATCCATACAACATACATTTAATCATCATAATATTCATATTATTTGTAATCATAATATTTAATGCATGATCAATCAACTAATCATTTAGTGCGTATGTTTTTATCATTATTCATGGGATGGGATGAACTCAACATACACAGTTTCTCTAGTGACTATGTTTCAAGTTAATTATATGGTATATTTATATTCTATGTGAATATTTTCATACAGTCAGTGTCAAATAATATGATCAGTTCACTATTATTCATATAGTAGTTTCTATTATTTTTATATAGTTAGTTGTATTCAAGTGCATAGTTGGTTCAATCACCCATGGTGGGTACATATAATAAATTTAGTGTTCATCATAAGGATAGTCCATGTTTATCATGTGTTCAATGAGGTGATAATATGACCAAAATTCATGCGGTTGATTTCATTACAACACATAGTAAATCTGAATATATTCACACAGTCAGTATATTGTCTGTGTAGAAATATCAAATAGTCAGTTAGGTGGTTTTTATGTTGATCAGTTGGGAGTTTCATTAGGAGGAAGAAGATTATTGTGTGGCCTGATATAATGGATTAGATTGAATATATGATATATCCAATTTTATTTCCATTCTTTTTATATCTGAAAATATAATTCCATGCTTCCAAAGACCTACATCAGACTAACATTAGTGTTATATCTACTTAATAACATAATGTGAATCTTAAGCTTTATAAGTGAGATTATTTGAGTTTGATTCAAGAAACACTCAAGGCTCACACACAAGCCTCCAAACCACCATAGCACACCCTTATACAGTGGATCTGACACCCCTGCATTACCCACGCATGATCCTTGATTCCAATGTACATGCACAATTCTGAAGCTCATTTTATCCATATATGGGTCTTAGAAGGACAACCATTAAGATTGACCCAGGATAGAACTAAACTTCTTGGGTAGTCTATCTAAGATTTATCCCACGTTTTTTTGGTGAACTCACACTTTATAAAATATTAAGTTTCATCCCTGGGAAACTTCCTCAAGCTCGAATCAATATTACATTAAACTTAAATTAAAACCACATCATATCTTCATAACTCTTCATGAAATTATAAAATATTTCATCTTAAAACCACAAAATATCTTCATAACTCTTCATGAAATAATAAAATATTTCATGGGATTTCCTAAGTCTTTTTCACCATGTTATAGAAAATGTATACTTCTAAAATCCCTTTAGAAAATGTTTTTAATATTTAATGATTAGTTATCTAATTTTCACAATTGAGATAAGTACTAAAAACGAATACAACATCATCCTCTAGGGTAAACCCCCACCCCTTGGATTTTTTTTGTCAATACTTCATAACCCTCCTCTCCCCCTTATTGAAAATATAACTCAATAATTCAAAAAATAGGAGTAAATGAATATTTCTCAAAGAAAAGATTCATGTATTAATCAACTCTATGTCTACATGATCTATCTCAATATAGAAAAAAATATTGACAAAATAAATCATCTATAGTTTCCTTAAAAAACATCACCCATCAAGAACAAAGAGTAAATATTAAATGAATTTAGTTTATACACAACTCAATACACACATTAAAACAATTCACACCATACAAAACATGTTTCTACCCCTATAGGTTATATCCTATCAAATATAAACATGAAAAATAAAGGGGATGATACTAAAAAAAAATTTATACCTCATTGTTGGGGTGCATGATTCATGAATGTTTTCAGCCTCAGTATTTAAAAGGACCTAATTGAGAGAGGATTTGTTAAAATATCATCAACTTATTCTTTAGATGGAAAAAATTAATACTTCAATATACCATCAGACCACTAATCATTTATAAAATGACACTTCTATCAAATTTTTTAGACCTGGAATGATGCACTATATTTTTAAAGATATTGATGGTGTTTTGGTTATTGTAGATGAATACCAGAGGATATCCAATTTGTTCATCTATATCCAGAAGACGTGTCTTCATCCATATAATATGAGTAGATAACTATGTAGAAACTATATATTTAGTTTTAGTTGAACTCAATATCATTTATATTTGTTTCTTTGAATTATATGCTGCACATTTGTTACCAATAAAGAACACTCCACTTGAAGTGGACTATTTGTCATCAATAGCTCCAACCCAATTAGTATCTAAATACCGTTTAAGACTTGGTCCTAATTACTTCTTATACAATCAACCATAATTAGAAGTATTTGAAACATATAATGGTATTCTATTGGCTTCCAATAAATAATATTCCCTTATACTTGACAAGAATCTTGCACAATGAGTAACAAAGAACACTATGTCTAGTCTGGATGCAGTTAGATACAAGAGAATTCCAAGGACTCGTCTATGATTCTTATCATTCACTGATTTTCCTTCATTATAATTTCTTAGATTTGTTATCACTTTTATATGAGTAAATAATCATCTTTCTTCAATCATTTCAAAAAAATTTCAATAATTATTAGTATATTTTTCTTATGAAACAAAAACATGTCTAGTGGCTAGGGTTTTTTGTAACCCTAATAAAAATATCATTTCTATAAGAATTTAAATCATAAAAGTTTTCTTCATTGGAATAGAATCATCTTCACCTACCTTTTATTCATCATAATAGAAGATGATATCATCATCATATACAATCACAATTAGTTATGAAATGTTGATTTTATTTATATATAAATTAATGTTAAAATTTTATTTATTGAACTTTATAGTTCTCAAGTACTCATCTAGTATTAAGTACCAAGACCTTGGAGATTGTTTCCTCCCATAAAGATCCATTTTTAGTTTTCATACCATTCTTCCATCATCGTAAAACTGATCACCCTCATGCTATTCCATGAAAAATTCTACATTCACTTCACTATTAAAAAATAGTGACTTCATTTCCATCTAAAAAATTTTAAAATTCCTTTGAGGAACAATGATAAGAAAAGACCTTATATTTTCAATCCTAGAAACATGGGAAAATGTTTTATCAAAATATATTCCCTGAAATTAAGAATATCCATTACAAATAATTATTGATTTATTTATTTCACCACTTCCATCCTCATTTAATTTTTTCCTAAATACCCATTTTTTCCAAAGAAAATTTTCTCCTTCAATCTTTGAAAAAGTTTCCCTATTTCATTTTTCTCAACATTATCACGTTATTTTTTCATAGCATGGATTCACTTATTTTTCTCAAAGGATTCTTAAACATTTTTTGGTTCCATTTTAGAGAGAAAGATAGTGCCACTAGTTCCTATGATTTTTATTGGGGTTGAATAACCATATTTTGGTAACCAATTATATTTATTGTATCTACATGATTCTTTCTTTCCTTTAACCCACACGTAAAAATTTATGTCTTCTCTATTTATCAGTAGTGTATAAAGAATCTACATCTTCTTCTTGAGGATATGAAATATCTTCTTTCTCTTATATTGATTATGCATTCAAAACATTATCCCCACTGTCACTCATAATTTTTTTTCGACAACTTCTTAATTTGTAAATAGTAAAACATCATCACATTCAAAAAATTTCTCTAAATTATAATTATAACATCTATAAAACATATATTCGGTGTGTATCCATGGAATATTTCTTTATCAACCTTCTAAGGAAATTCAAAAATATTTTTTTACTTTACATTTGATCAGGAATGAAATCACAAATAATATAAAGTGTTTTAAAATATTTTTTCCCTGAACTACATTTAATAGGGATACTTTTTAGAGTTAGGATAAAAAACTCTTTTGAATAATTCTTGAAGTTTTGATGGTCTGTAACCAAAAAAATATTAATGTGTCATGTTCAGTAAGTATGTATGTAGCCATGTAAACAAGGATTTTCTTCTTCCTATCATCTACCCAATTGTTTTGATAGATGCATGGAGTAATAAATTCATGTTTAATGCCTTATTTTTCAATATAATCTAAGAATTATTTGTCCGAATATTCAATACCACTGTCAAATATCATCCTTTTTAATGACAAGTCTATTTTTTTCAAATATACTTACGAAACTTTTAAATCTATCTTGAGATTGAGACTTGTGTGATATGAGAATAATACATGTAATTATGGTTAATTCATCAATGAAACTATTGAAATATCTTTATCCAATAAATGTATTACTTTTAATTGGACCACACAAATCCATATGAATGAATTCCAGATCTTTACAAGTTGTAATATCTATTCCTATATGATTTTTTTCATTATTTTACCCTTCTTTCAAGTTTTTAAAACTATCATGGTAACTTTATTCAAGATATAAATATTTCTCATGGATTCTTCTAGAATCAAATTCCTCATTTTCTTTTTCCTAATATGACCCAACCTTCTATGCCATAAACTATTATTACCTTGTAAAACCATATAACAATTTTATTTAGGTTCCCCAACTAGATACAAGTTTCCTTGATTTCTCATTCCCATTATGAGAACAAATATATATATTTACCTATTTACTATATATCAATTTTTTCTATAAATTAATTAATTTACACGATCAATGAGTTGCGACACACTCATAGGTTGTTCTTTAAGCCATAAAAAAATATGACATTGCTTGGACTAATCTGATTCTTTCTATGTCTATCAATTATAAAATATTTGACTTTAAAAAATGTTATCATTCCCAAAAATTAATAGCTCCTCCATAATATTTTTATAAATTCTTCATGTTTTTTAGATATCCAGTTATCTGTGAAGAGTAGACATTGTCTATAATCCATGGATTCTTAGTTTTGATTTCTTTAAAAGAAAATTCAACAACATCTGCCGGCTAATTTTTATTTTGATTCTGAATATTCCTCGTATTATGAGGGTGATTATATTATTCTAGTGTAAATAATTCATAGTCATTTGAAATATTTCTATCCTCACCAAATATTCCACATGTTTCTTATAGATAATAAAAGTTGTTCTTTATCTCAATAAACCTTTCTGGTGGTTGATACCAAAAACTATTTTCCCTTTCAATTTCCAATTTCCCCCATGATGTGTTATCCTAATTTATACCAATAAGATACATATTGTACCAATAATTAAATTCTTTATGACCATGCACTCCATATCAATAACAATAACACATAAATATTCTTCTTTGATAGAATCTACATGGTTTTATAGAATTATTCTATTACACATTTTTAGTCCTATGTTGAGTAGTTTTATCTAAATAATCTTGAAAAAATCTTCATTATATATCAGAGGTTGTTATGTTCATTTTTTTATAATTTTCATCTTTAAATACATGAGATCATTTGGGATTTTATTCTAATTTTTTAGATGAGACACGTTACTGTATTTCCCTAATATCTTGAGAAATCAATACCATATTCTATTATTGGATGTCATTTGTATTCTGGATTTAATGTTCACCAAACTGAATATCAGTATTCATAGTTTTCTTCCAGTTGGAACATTCTCCAATAACTTCAATAGTATTTTTGTAGTTAAAATATTATTTCTATTATACCTTTTTAATCTAAACAATGTGTTTCTTTAGTCTATTAACCTATTTATTTATAATAATTGTATTCAAGGTCATATTATCTAAAATCTTATTTTTCTGTGTATTCTCACGTTTCAATATTTTATCTTTTTCAACAATATTTTCATTTTCAACCTGAATTTTTTGTATTATGCAGCGCTTTTCTTGGGAATTGAATTCTCATTTTTCACCATTCCAATTTCTTTCTAAAACATCATGATTTACATCCTTAAAGTATATTCTTTGGTAGATTCACCTTCTTTAGTAGCATATTCATTACTTATTTGAGTATCAACAACTAAAGAGTCACTTTTTCCATTTCATGATCTATGAGAACCTTATGAAGGGTTTCCCAAATGGTTCGAAGGCCTTATTTTTATTTTTATTATAGATAATACTCCTTTTAAGGGTTGAAGGGTAACCTGAACATGACCCGTAGGCCCAAGGAACAAGGCCTGACATGACCCGCAATACATGACCCTAAGTCCCAGAGGCATATCATTCCCATAATCATCATTTTTAAACCTTTTAGGGTAGTTAGAAAATAAATTACCAAATTTATCATTTTTGAAACATTTAAAAGACAACATTTCTCTATACTCACCTCTCTATCCTCTTGTGAAATTTCTCAACATAAGAGAAAGTGTTTTTGCATACTCTTCCAAATTTCCTTCTTTATATGAGAATAACATTTCATATTTAATTTTAACTTAATTTAGAGATTTAAATGTAATTTTTTTTCCTTATAGACCTGAATTTTGAGAGAAATTCCTATTATCATTTCATAATTAATAAGAGCACTATAAAACTCATGAATAATGAATTCATAAAAATATCTATATTCTAATGATGATACTTTAGCATTAAACTTATCTAGAATAATACTCATGAGATTCTTTACAATATTTGAGTCATCAAGTGTTTCTCTGAAGCCCCTAATAATTCTCACAACATCATTGACTCTTGTAAAAAGTTTATCAATAGATTTATTTTCTTGTATTCCTATTTCTTCAAATCGTTGTCTGGTTATTTGTAATTTTTGTTCCTTCACTTTCTTATTCTCCTCATATATACCATGAAATTTTTTCAAATCTATTTGGTAGTTTGTAATCCCATAACCTTGTTTAATTCCCTATCATATAATTATGAGAGTTAAGAATTTCTGACCATTCCATCATTCTCGATATTCTTCTTATCAATGTAAGTCCACATAAAAAAATATTTATGAGTAGTGTAACCATCCAAAGAATAATTGATAATAAATATTTATGTCCTTATATAAATGAAATAAATTATCATCAAAGGTAGGTGATCCTTTCAGATTAATATAATTTTAATGATCCATCATAGAAAGAAATATTCAAGGGCATACTTGGTGTTATGATACCAATTGAAAAAGATCGAACAGGTATAGAAAGCACTGAGAGGGGGTGGGGATGAATTGATGATTATATATTTAAAAACTTGTTATCCCATATTATTATTTAGCATAGATATCATAAAACATAAATAAATAAGGAAAACGACATGTTTTTATTGAGGTTCGCCTTTAAATGGATGAATACATCACTAGGTTATGGTTTTTTTACCCCACATACACACTATAATTCTTTTATTATCAATGATAGCCATAGGAAATGGTATTAACTTGTACCTCAAACAAGATGTTGGCACCAACCAATGAAATATAAAATTTTTCTTGTTAAATAAAAACTAAAGTGAATCTTCGAACATTTATCACCAATAAAAACATTTAGCTTCTTTTGAACTTAACAAATCAATATATTCTTCTTATTCATCACACAAGAAGCTTCAATGTATTCTGTCATTAGTTAAAAAATATTTATTCATACACTCAAAAAATGTCAAACTCGATCCATTTTTCTTTTCATTATTAAATATTTAAAATATTCATGAATCTAAATTACTCATATTAATACAATAAATTATTCCATGAGGCTTGGTCTTCATTTTTACTTACTCACCTAAAGAACATCCAAATTTAATCTCATAAAATATAATTTTTTTAATGTCCTAAAAACATGGTATTTTAAACTTCTTCAATCATCGATATTTACTACTATAGTTATATCTTAGATAATATATTGTTTAATTTCTCCAGAAGAATTAGTCTTCAAAATAAAGTAAATCATTATAGTTGTTTAATATAAATGCACTTATAATTTAAACATTTAATACTATATGTATCTATATCCTTCTTAACTACATGCATGGATTTCAAGACCACAGATTCTCTATTTATAGTGAACAAAATGACCGCCTTATAATCTACACATCATGCTATGTAGCATGGGATTATTATATTTATTCTTCTCATTAATATGTTAGAATCACACAAATAGTTGCATCATGATATTTACATCATGAAATATAAACACATGCATCATTATAATTTAAATATCCATTTCCTCAGGATAAAATAATTATCATAGAATTCAAGTAACCATTATGTAGATATCCTGGACTGAAGCACAATCTATATATATGATCATCATATAAGATATTAATTTCATGACCTTTCCACACTATTTCTCATTTACCCATTACTACATGTAATAAAGAGAAAATGATCTTACTGTATCATTTAGATTTTAACATTATTCTTATACCCAATTTTTAATTCTTAAATTTTTATGCATTTAAAATTTTCACTCTCTACACATCACATGGTTAATCATCATAGTATACATTCTATAACATCTTATAAATTCATGTAATGAGGATAAATTAACTTTTCAGTGTGCACATTCACTCATTCTTCATGTGGTAGGATAAACTCAACATGAATGGTAGGTCCATTGACCATGATTCAAGTTCTTTATAAGTTAGATTCATCCTCCTTGTGAATAATTTCATGTTTTTATTAATAAATAATGTGGTTGGTTCACTATTTTCTATACAGTATATTGAAACATTCTTCATAGGTTTAGTTTCATTCAAGCACTCAGCCAGTTCACTCACCCATAGTAGGTATACAGGCATGGTTCATTTTTTATCATGAAAGAAGTCCATGTTCATTATACAATCAATGAATTGACCACATGACTAACCTTCATGAGATTAGTTACATTAAAACACATATTTGGTACTAATATGTTCATGCGGTAAGTATATCAAACATTAATAAATCTCATACATTCAGTCAGATGATTTGTGTGCAGATCTATTAGAAGTTTTGACACGAGTAATAAGATGATCATATGGCAGGATTAGATGGCTCAGATGAAACATATTGAAAAAACAATGTTCTTTCCATGATTTTTATAGGCGGATGAATAGTTCCAAGCTTCTGGAGCCCCACAATAGACTAAAATAGATTCTGGATCTACTTAATAACCCAACATGCATATTTATCCATTAGAATGTGAGTATATTGATATTATTTGGACAATACTCACACCTCACACACACACCTAAACTCAGTCATGCCACACCCTTCTACAGTGGATCTATCACCATTGTGTTCCTCGTGTGTTCTACTTGTTTCCACTATTCATGAAAAGTGCTTAAGATTAGTTCTTCCTTGGATAGGCCTAGGAAAGACTTCCCTTAAGATTGGACTAGGATAGATCTGGGTTTCTTGACTACCATATCTAGGGTCTAGCCCATATTTTTTTGGTGAACTCACACTTAGTATAATACTAAGTGTCATCCATGAGAAGCTTCCTTAAACTCAAAGTAATCTCATAAGAGACATATTCTTTCTCAATAACATCTTTAACAGAAATTAAAACCACATAATATCTTTACAAATCTTCATGAAATAATAAAATATTACATGGAATTCTCTAAGTCTTCTTTACCATGTTGTAGAAAATGTGTACTTCTAAAAAAACTGTAGCACACTTAACCATTAAATAGAAGTTATCTAATCATCACAATTGAGATAAGTATTGATAAAAAATAAGAACTCATCCCCATTAGTAAAATAACCAATCTTAATAGTTTCTTACATTAATCTTCTCCTTCCCAAGGATTAATCTCAAGGTTAAATTTGATGATGATTCTATTTATCTAAAATATAAGATTTTATCAAATGAGCATCATGTTTTAATCACCATTTAAAAAATAATTTTATTAAATGGGATCCCGCTAAAATGATGACCCCTTTAGAATACATCATATCCATTAGCAGGCCAAAATACATATTTCATCATGACTTACATTGGTTTTTTCATGTACATAATCTATGTATATTTATGGTATATAATACTTATCAATCATATTATATATGAATCTTGGATAGTCAAGAAGATAAATCCTTATCCAATCCATAATGTGGATAAACCCAACTATTTTCTCTTAATATCATAAATATTATTGTTTCCTACCTATTGGCGCCAAAATTTGGAACGAAGAAAAGTCCCCAAGATGGCCCCCACGGACTACCTCATGAAGCCCATATACGGAGTCCCAAGCACCAGGGCCGCCGCGAAGCAAAGAAGGCGGTACACTCCGTGAATGCATTTGACGTTCGCGAGCCTGCCATGAAGCAAATGAGGTGGTATGCTCCGCAAATTCATTTGACGTTCATGAACTCTCCGTGAAGCAAAGGAGGCGTTATGATTTACAAAAACATTTGATGTTCACAAGCCCGCCACGAAGCGAAGGAGGCGGTATGCTCCACGAACCCATTTGACATTCACGAGCTCGCCACGAAGCCATCGAGCCCCTCTTCGTGCCGCGTGAGCTCTGCTCCGCAGTGGCTCTTGCCTATAAATACTGATCTCCCCCTGAGATCCCTGAACGGACAATCCAACCTTTCAACTTCTCATCTCCCAAATCGCGATGCACTCTTCCGCTCGGTGAATCATGAGTTGTGCGAGGTACTTCTACTTCACAAAGTACCTCCCCATTATCTCGTTTTGACCCCCTCTTCCGAGAGGGATTCCTTTCGCGAATCCTAAGGGGTTTAGCGAAAGAAGGGGATCCCCAAGGGGACCCAGGTTGTTGCGGTGAGTTTATGGTTTGTGAAACACCCTTCATGTGTACACTTGATCCATTTGCTACGGCCGGATCACTGTACTTCATGAAGCACATTACTTCCCGACATCCTGCTTCATGAGGCACCTTTGCTCCACGAGGCTGTGCTCCACGAATGACCCTCCACTTCGAGAAGCACCTCCCATTTGCACCTCCACCCCATGATAAGGCTAAGGCACCCCACATTGAGAAGAACTCCCCTTCGCAAGTCCCCCCCACCACGCAGAGCAATCGAGTTCCACAAGGCTCCTGCCTATGGACCCCTCTGCTTGGCAATTCCTTTTCCCGTGCGACCCTCTAGGTTTGCACGATGTGACTTCAAAGTCCCCTGTATGATACTACCTGTAGCATTGCTGCTCCTATTTCTTCTTCGCATAGGCATGCTAATGGCTATTGCTTCTTCCCATAGCCACACTAACGTGGACCCCTTGATGGTTCGATCTGCGACCCCCCTTCACCACGGCATTGCCGGTACATTCCCTCCCACAAGGAGTAGAGGGTACCAATTATGTAATTCCTAGGGGTGCGGAGTAAACCCACCTCATCCGAGCAGCAGGACTTTAAACTGCTAAGCACCCTCATCCTCAACACATGATGTTAAACTGTGACCTCTCCTCGTGCCCCGCACACAGGTTCCCCCGCCTTGGGCATTATCCACGCCCCATGGTCTCCACAGGGGATGATATCCTCCTTATTAGAGTGGTGTTTGTCCATGGGGAAGGGAAACCACCTTGGTGTAAGCCCCTATCCTTCCTTATAGGAGGTGGAACCCCTAACTCTCCTCACTTCCTCGGTGCCAAGGCTGGCGGAGGGCATGATAGGGAATGAGGATTCTCCTTTCTTCAGGACCAATTCCCTCTCCCACTGCGCTTTGTCGTCACAGGACTCTATACTAGAGTAAGTCCCAACACCATGGGATGCTCAACGCGTAAGGCCCCCTTCTTCGCCTCCCACTGACGCACCCTTCATGACGTGATCGTTAGGTCTCTTCCGCCTCTTGTTTCTCACACCAAGTATGACTCACGTGGGCTTAGAGTAAGCATTGACCAGGAAAAAAACCCCCATCCCGTATGACGTTCAACTGTACATTTGAACTACATGGACTTTGATCTATGTCAAGGCATGGTACATAGGAAGTCTCCCCTACGTTCAAGCCCAACACCCTTCATCCACCTGGACCAAGGTCCATATTCACATCGGTTCTCCGACACACCCCTATCCCACATGACGTTAAACTACATTCCAATCCACCTGTAAGCCTTTGTGACCCATCTGAACTACATAGACTTTTATCCATGTCAAGGCATGGTATGTAGGAAGTATCATAAGGTTAAAGACCACCACCCAGTTATTCCGACCTCAGTCACGTTGGTTCACCCCCATCCCACATGACGTTAACTGTACATCTGAACTACATAGACTTTGATCCATGTCAAGGCATGGTACGTAGGAAGCCTCCTTGAGGTTCAAGCCCAACACCCATCATCCACCTAGACCAAGGTCCATATTCACGTCGGTTCTCTGACATGCCCCCACCCCGCATGACGTTAAACTGCATTCTGATCCAGCAGTAAGCCGTTGTGACCCATCTGAACTACATGGACTTTGATACATGTCAAGGCATGGTACATAGGAAGCCTCCCCGAGGTTCAAGCCCAACACCCATCGGACCAAGGTCCTTCTTCACATCGGTTCACCAACATCCATTCTAAACTACGTGGTCTTTGATCCATGTCAATGAATGGTACGTAGGAAGCCTCCCTGAGGTTCAAGCCCACCACCCAGTCATTCCGACATTATTCACGTCGGTTCACCCACCACCTTGGGTAGCCTAGAGTGTAAGCCCCACACATCCATCTGAACTACACAGACTTTGATCCATGTCTAGGCATGGTACGTAGGAAGCCTCCATGAGGTTCAATCCCATCATCCATAGGACCCCCGATCCATCTCCACGTCGGTTCTCCGACACATACCCCCATCTCGTATGACGTTAAACTGTACATCTGAACTACGTGGAATTTGATCCATGTCAAGGAATGGTATGTAGGAAGCCTCCCTGAGGTTCAAGCCCAACACCCATCATCCACCTGGACCAAGGTCTATATTCAGGTCGGTTCTCTAACATTCCCTCATACCGCATGACGTTAAACTACAATCTGATCCAACAGTAAGCCGTTGTGACCCATCTGAACTACGTGGAATTTTATCCATGTCATGGCATGGTACGTAGGAAGCCTCATGAGGTTCAATCCCACCACCCGGTCATTCCGACCTCATTCACATTGGTTCAACCCCGTCCCGCATGATGTTAAACTGTACACCTGAACTATGTGGTATTTGATCCATGTCAAGGAATGGTACATAGGAAGCCTCCCTGAGGTTCAAGCCCACCACCCGGTCGTTTCGACCTCATTCACGTCAGTTCACCCACCACCTTGGACAGCCTAGAGTGTAAGCCCCACACATCCATATGAACTACATGGACTTTGATCCATGTCAAGGCATGGTACGTAGGAAGCCTCCATTAGGTTCAAGCCCATCATCCATCAGACCCCTGGTCAATCTCCACATTGGTTTTCCGAAACATATCCCCGTCCCACATGACGTTAAACTGTACACCCAAATTATGAAGACTTTGATCCATATAAAGGCATGGTACGTTGGAAGTCTCTTCGACGCTCAAGCCTAAAACCATCGTTCATCTTGATCCTTACCCAGGCTGCCACATCCCAGTGAGATCACTCCACCACATTACCCTCCACAACATTCGGGAAGCTGCCCATGTTCCAGACCCAACATCAGTGTTCCATCTAGGGGGTTCTTCATTCTGATCCACTCTAGATAGTGTTCCAATAAGTTCGATCCGTCTCCACTGGATGTTAAACTTGCAGCATACCCCATGTTAAACATCGAAAGCTGAGGAAAACCTCAGATACATGCCTATGGAATAAAACTACTTGCGTTCGATGTGGGATGTCTCAGGGTTCTGCACCCTCGAGAAGCCCTGTAATAAGGGAAAGAAGAGAGACACACCAATCCTCAGTGTCCAGACACATCAGTGATGCCCCAGTGTGACTACTCCCCTAACCAAAATTTTCTGCCCTGACTGGACCCCTTGGAATGTCCTGATAGAAGCAGTGTAATTAACTGGTGTCCATGAAGATATGGTACCTGGAAGTGTTTCACAAAAAATGTATTAAATCTATGAGGGAGACCCAGACTAGGTGATGAGTTCCGAGGAGTAATCCATGGAAGGAAGAACCGGCATCCCATCATCCTATTTCGATCAAGGAGAAAATTTCCCTGAACATGGAGTGAATGCCACCCGCCTTTGGAAAGCAGGAATGCGGGGTAACAAAATCCATGCCTATCACACTCAAGAAGACAGACGCACGTGCCCCGACAAAAGCATCAAAAATAGAAATGGTGAACCCAACGTAAATTTCTTCTCCCCAATATGAAGATTAGTAATTCTTGGGGCGTCCATGGATTGATGTGTCACTGGATCCAGCTATCTGGTGCCGGGTCCCGCCAAGAAAATAGTTTGCCTGTCGTGAAACTCACCAGAAGTTGGGGTATTAGAACGTTGGGCATCCCGTTCTGCGACGTTTTCAGCATGGATCCCTCTTACTGGCCACTGAAGATGGAATGGGGTTGGGGAACTGGTTGTCGATTTCTTTTCCTAGCAGTGCTGATGAGTTAATCTCCCTGCTTCCAGGAATCAGGTTGCTGCCATGGGAACGTGATCACCGCCTGCCCGCCTACGCAGGGGTAGGGGTAACACCAGCATAGCTGCTCCGCGTGTCTCCACTATTGTTTCAACGACATCTGCATCCACAACCATGGGGCACCCAGGTCCCATATCCCCATTGGAAGTCATCCAACTAAGGTTGATTAACGACCTCGTACATCGTTACAAGGAGGAGGGAATAATCCCAACCTGGGATATGGCCCGCCTGGACATGAAGGAATCCAGACCCCACTGTCAACGCCTCCCCCAAGGGCCGCGCAGGGAGCCGCTGCTCCCCACCCCAACATTCAATCGTTTCAGGAGCCGGTCCCCGGAGCACTTTGACGACTCCATGCCTTACGCTGATGAGGTGGGTGATGTCTTGCTTAGCCCGGTCAGAGTCTTAGTACAGGGGCACCCAGCGAGGGCCCCCACCCAGCCGCGTCAACGCCACCGCCTGGCCTTGCCAGAGGAGCAGGAAAGCTATGCACCTGTGCCACCAGCACTAGCTCGTTTGACCCGACACTAGCGTCAGGCGCGAGCTGAGGACGCCCGCCAAGGGGCATCAACGTCGGCATCTACTGTGGCCCGAGACACCACCAACACATATCATCAAATCCCCGCACACACTGAGTAGGGGTGACTATATGCCGTACCGAGATCGAGGCCCCAACAACCCCATGAGTAGGCTGGGCCAAATCTCCAGGTCGCAGGCACGAATGGGGGTTGCCGCGAACCAACCCACAGCAAGGTCACCCCATACAGAGACCCTCCCTGTACCATTACCCCAGAGAGCATGGATCCTCCTCGCTTTGAGTCTCGGCACGTAGGTCTGCCCTGTGCTACCCCCAATCCGAATGAAGGTCTGCCCTACGATAGTGACATTCGGTACGAAAGCCACTCCCATGACCATCACGCCGAGTATGGAGCCCTTCCTCCTGACCCCAGCCGTCAATGTGGAGAAATTAACAATCTAGTCCCTCTCCAACGTGTGGATCCTCCCTACGTTCTCTCCATAGCTAGTGAAGGTCCTCCTCACCCCGGCAACCGGAGGGGTGAATGCCAGCCTCGTTCCACTCGCACCGAGCATGGAGGTCCTCCCCATGCTCCCATCGGTGCCAGAGAAGGTTTTTCACACTCTAGGATTGTTCATGGAGGTCCTCCCCATGTCCCCTTCAACATCTATTCCGGTGCTCCTCGCACCTCGACTGTCTTAAGTGGAAACCCTCTCCACCCTGGCATCAGGGTGGTCGAAGGACCACATGTCGAAAATATTCCCTCTCCCGAGGAGCCACCCAGGGGAAGGAGGGCGGGTCGTCGCCGCCACAAGAATAATCCTGGGAAGGTCTGGATGAATATCAAACCGGTCCGCTTCTCAGACTCTGAAGTGGAGTGTGACTCAGCTCAGGAACCCTCCCCTCACTCATTTAAGTCAAGGGCCAGGGCAGGGATGAGGTGCATCATCCTGGAGCTCCCAGAGTGCATGGTCTATAGGATTCCCGCTTCCCTCCTCAAATTTATCCAGGTGGATGAAAATATGGCGACCCCTCAGGTTACGGTCGTGTATTCACCACCATAATCGCTGGAAGTGCTTTCTACCTCCATAAGAGATCACATAGAGCTATTATGGGGATCAATGGAAGGAAAGAAGCAGTGCAACCCACCACCAATAGCCCTGGCCTCTAAGATGAGAACGACGGTCGTCAACCCCTCTTACCGTGACATAGTGGCCAGGTTGCTCCACTCTTCGGAGGACAACCCAAGAATCGACGGCCAATCAGCCCGCTCACCGTATTCCCGATCGGCCAACCTGTCGTCCCAATGGTCTACCTTAGTACTGTTTCTAGTTCCTCAACCACCCCCAGTTGGAGAATGGGTCATTCAAGTGCCAGAACCTGAATTTGAGTCGAGGAGCTTCTGGAGCATTCTTGTAGCGGACCACTTCCCTGAGAAGTTCTGGCCCGCAGTAGCATGAGATTTCGGCATACATGAGTCCCTCACCCCAGATAAAGTTGAGTGTCTCCATTACACCCTCTGGTTGATGCATCTTAGTCTCTGTCATCATTTCATGGTATATCCAAGGATCCAAGCGCATTTTGAAGACATTAGAGAGAAGTGACGTCTAGTCGATCTTGCCGCACTCCCGGTGGCCCAGTGCCCAGAGTCACCAGGCCGTCGTGAGGCCCTCCAGCAGTAGTGCGTTCAGAGTATTAAGGTACTCTTCAAAATTATCCAGGAGGCTACCCCCCACATGAAATTCTATGGATGGGGGCAGTATGCTTCCCTCTTCTTTATCCCTATCCGACGACATCCTGACTCGCTATGCGATATCGAGGACATGCCCTTAGGAAGGGTTATGGTCCACATGGACGACATTTTGGACTAGGAGGATGAGATGGAGTTTCTTGATAGAGACTTACCCCCTGAGGGAATTCCACCACTATTGGACCCATCAGGGAGGATTACTCATCAGTAGAGGAACCTACTAGGTCTCCCTGCGCCCACGGAGTCATTGGTACTCAGTCAGAATTCCGGTAAGGGCAAAGAGCATGTCGTAGCTTTCAGGCACTCCGACCCGTCCGCATCATTGCAGAAGACGGAGGAGGACCCCGAGAAAGCCGCGTTGCGCTAGCAACTTGCTAAGAAAAATAGATTGGTTGATGAAATCCTGGATGAATGTGCAGTATTGTGACAACCCAACTATGGCGATCCTAGGCCGGGGCAGCAGTGGCATGAACAACTTCTCCCCGGCAAGATGCCTCTGGGATGCCCTGAGCATACCGCTCCCACTGACAGGGCTGAAACCAGAACTCATGGCAAGAGTGCACGATATGTCTCACCAAACCCTCCCGAATGGTGCATCAATATGAGGAATCTGGCCCGGGTTCCCCCAAATTCCCCGTAGGCCGCTCCACTAGTCTTTCCACGAGCCGTTGAACCCATATACTATGTCTAAGAGGCCGACATCACACTCGTGGTTAGAAATCCCCATCAAGATAGGGACACCCACCTGGATGATCCTATGGCGGCACTCATTGCCTGCCTAGAGGCATTGGAAATGTGGCAGGTGGAAATCCCTCCATTTAGTAAGCCATACCCAACTTGGGTGGATGATATTCCAGCACCACCGGGTATCAGGAATCCCACCTTATCCCCATTTAACGGGAAATGGGACCCGCCGTAGAATCTGGACCACTTTAACTCAAGGTGTGGGCCTATGTTAGGGACCATAGCGTAGTAGGAGGCCTCCAAGCTATGCTGTTTCATTCAGACACTGGAGGGGCCAACGTTCATCTGGTACAACCAGCTCCCCGTCGGATCCGTGAATAGCTGGGAGGAACTTCTCAGGATGTTCCTCTACCAGTTCAGCTCTACCACCCAGAAGACTAGCATTGCAGACCTCTTCAAGTGAAAACAAAGGCCTGATGAGTGAGTTGTGGACTTCATCGCCTAATGGAAGGGGCTCACATACTCCCTTGACATGCCACTAACTCAGGAGGAATTACTGACGATGTGCATGGGAAATGTCAAGACAGAACTGGTTACCTCCTTTATTACTCAGAATTATCCCAGAGGGTTTCAAGACTTCTCAAATAAGGCCCAATGCCTCAAAGAAGCCCTACAATAGGCCATGCATACACATTCGTTGCCCCCTACAATCCCATCAAGGAGAGCTGCCAGAGCCGAGCCTGTCGCGGTGGCCCAGATAGAGGCCCCCAGGAAGCTATAATTGCTACCAATAGCACCAGTCATGTAGCCTCGCAGAGGCCCTCTACCTCAGGCACAGCCTCCGGCTCCGCAGTATCCTCAGAATCGGCAGGCGCCTCCGCATAATGCGCCGCCACCGCCTAGGATGGACAATCAGGGTCCACCTCCCCACCAAGCCCCTCCGACTCCTTGTCAAGGCCAGGCTCCAAGGGCCCCCTATCCAGAAAGAAGACACAATACATACTCGTTCAGTGAGAATAAGGTCCACGAATACTTTTATAGGGCCTTAGAGCAGGGGATTGTATGCTTGCATGAGTGTTGAAGGCCCACAGAGGCGAATCTCCCCAATCGCCCCAACTACTGCCCCTATCATCAGATTTTGGGGAACACCCTCAAGTAGTGATATGTGTTTAAGGACTGGATCCAAGACCAGGTCGATAACAACATAGTCAGGTTGGGCCCGACCCCGAAACAAGTGGCGGGTGTCTTTGTGAGGTCAAAAACTGGTAGCGACGGCGAAGGTGAGTGGCAGCAGGTTCCCAGCCGCGGATCCCAGAAGTACGATGACTGGATGGCTCATAAAATGGTCGCTCGTGCCCATGGAATTATTCGTGCATGCTTGAACCAGCTGGAGCCGTGGTGGATGATTCGTCAAGTGACAGTCAGGGGTACGCTTCATTTAATACCATTGAGTTGGTAACCTCCTATATGAATCTAGACGAGGGGGAACGTCAGGCGAACCTCCCCAACATCCTCAGCCGATGTCAACTTCGGTGGAGCCGCAGATATATGATTCGTCAAGGCACATTAGCTGGAACTTTCAGCCAGGCCATGCATGCCACTGAGACCAGACAGTAGGCCCAACATAGAGCTCAGCACGCGCAGCCTCTTTATATGGTGTTGTCAGGACCGCCTCCACCACCGTTTGTGCTACTGGACCAGGCAGAGCCGCTTCGGCCACACCGCGACCAGATTATCCCTACTAATGGTCAACCTCAGTTGTCCGGGATTTATCCAGTGGCTAATATTCAGGATTTGACTAGTGGGAAGTGGAACGTGCCCAGCACCAGCCAGCCGCCGGTCCAGCCGATAGGGCCTGCTATGCCTCCAATCGCAGAGCGACCTCCAGTAAGAATAAGTTCACGTCTATCACAGAAGTGTGATGTTCTCAAGAATCTCTCCAGAATCCCAGCGAGGCTTTCTATCCTTGAGGCTCTTCACCTATCGACAGACATGCGTGAGGCGCTCATTGAGGTTTTAAAGAGCCCCCTCCAGTTTGAGATAGAGTTTACAGCTGCAGAAGACTTCCACACTGAGGCAATTGAGAATTCCGAATGCCAGTTAGTTATCTCATTCTCCGGTGAAGATGAAGACCCTCCCATACAGGGGCACATCCACCCGTTGTACATCACCGGCCAATTCAATGACATTGAGGTTTTCCACTGTCTTGTTGACACGGGCTCTAGGATCAACCTGATCCCGACACGGACACTGAAGAAGCTGGGGTTATCCAAGGATGACCTAACTCCCTCCGATTTAAGGATCCAGGGATATGACATGACTAATCAGACCCCGGTTAGCAAGATCCATTTGAAGACCCAGTTCGGTGGCCTAGTTTCCAGTACCGAATTCATGGTTGTCTCCCAGGACACCACATACAACGCATTGATGGGCAGGCCATAGATCCACCTGCATGCATCGGTCCCTTCATCGTATCACCAATGCCTTAAATAATCCCTCAATGGTTGAGTAGGCATGCTCCAAGGAATTCATGGTTGTCTCCCCAGACATCGCGTACAACGCATTGATGTGCAGGCCATGGATCCACCTACATGCAATAGTCCCTTCATCGTATCACCAATGTCTCAAATACCCCCTCAATGGTCGAGTAGGCGTGGTCCAAGGAGATGCATCTCCTTTTTTCCACTTGTGAATCCCTTTATCTAGACACTGACTATTACAAGATCAAGGATAAGTTGATTATGGAAAGTGAGGTTGAGCCCTCCCTAGTCACAAGTGACCCCTGGGTAGGTCTAGATGATGCCTAAGTCTTCCCAATCCATCGATTGGAGGCCACGAACCTAGAAATGGGGCAATGATTTGTTGTCTCTGGTACAATAGGAAGGCATATTCTCAAGTCTAAGTGACGGCGGAAAATCACCTCGTACTCCTACACAAACCAGGATCAGGTGATCCCGGAACCTCCTACCCCCGTGCGGTACCGGGACATCCACCCCATGGCGATGATAGTACATCATATGTGTCTATTACGCCGGGCTGTAATTAACCATATATGGACAACACACCACTATTTCTTTATTATCATCGAGCGTGGCCCCTTGGGACGAAGGCTAGATGGGATTGGATCGATTGCTTTCATCGCTATGGTCTCAGCGGTGCATGAATCTCTTTATGCACTATCCAGGCTGGTATCAGCCTCCCGTCAGGTTCCTCTGACCAAGGGGAAGCTTCACCCACTATAAATCCCTCCTCTGCTAGCGAAGAAGAAGATTTGGAGGACTCCCCTCCTTCCTTTGAAGAAGGCGTCTCTTCCACGGTCGATAAACTGGTATAGGTGAACCTTGGTAGCGAGGTAGATTCGAGACCCACATTGATCAGTGCCGCCATGTACCTCGAGGTGCAGCAAAGATACGTGGACTTCCTTAAATAGCACCGTGACATGTTCGCCTAGAGTTACGATGAGATTCCAGGACTAGATCCTCAGGTAGCTGTCCAATGCCTCGGTCTCCCGACAAACCATCGCGGGTTCAAGTAGCCTCCCCAAAAGATGCACCCTTCTCACAGTGCCATGGTTGAGGCCGATGTTGACAAGATCATTAGAGAAAACTTCATCAAGGAGGTCCAGCACCCCAAATGGATAGCCAACATCATGCCAATCAGGAAGAAGAACAGACAGATCAGAGTATGTATTGGCTTCTGTGATCTCAACTGCCACTGTCCGAAGGATGATTTTCCCCTTCCAGTGACAAAATTGTTGATCGAAGCTACAACCAGGTTCCAAGCCCTCTCCTTCATGGATATTTATTCTGGATATAATCAGATCTGGATGGACCCCAAGGATGAGGAGTCTACCGCTTTTAGAGCACCCCAAGGTACATTCTGTTACCAAGTTATTCCATTCGACCTGAAGAATGTGGGTGCCACCTATCAGAGGGCCATGCATCGCATATTCAAACCGATCCTTAGGACGCTGGTGGAATGCTATGTGGATGATCTGGTGGTCAAATCTCACCAGCACCAGAACCATCTGAAGGACCTTGAGAAAGTGTTTGACTTCCTCTGTTCCCGCCACTTGAAGATGAACCTGCTTAAATGTGCCTTTGGGGTCACCTCCAACATGTTTCTTGACTTCGTTGTCAGATACAGAGGCATCGAGATTGACCCAGAAAAGATCAAGAACATCATTCAGATGCCTCCCTCGAGAAATATTTATGAGCTTCGAGGATTTAAAGGCCACTTAGCCTACATACAACGATTCATTGCGAATCTGGCTAGCAAGTGTAAGACTTTTCCCCGACACATGAAGAAAGGATCTGCCTATGAATGGGACAAAGAGTGATAGGCCTCCTTTGAGGAAATCAAGCAATATCTGCTCCATCCTATAGTCTTGATGCCACCCATCTCTGGAAAGCCGCTGATCCTCTATTTCACTGCCCTGGATCGATCTCTCAGTGCCCTTCTCGTCCATAAGAACAACGAGGGGACAGAGAACAACCTCTAATACCTCAGCCACATGCTCCTTGATACGGAGACCAAATACTCCCCAATCGAGAAGAGCTGGCTTGTGCTCATATTTTATTTACAAAAGATGTGGCATTACCTACAACACCACGAGGTACAGCTGGCCTCTCGGGTAGACCCACTGAAGTACATTCTGAACCGCCCCATGTTGACTGACCGACTAGCGTGGTGGGCGACAATCCTCAAGTAGTTTGACATCAGGTTCGTTCCCCCAGAAGGCTATCAAGGGGATAACATTAGCATACTTCCTAGATTCCTATCTAACCTTCGTGGACCAGTCCCTAGACTTGTACTTTCCCGATGAGGCAATCCTCTCGGTAGATCAAGTCATCCCATGTTGGCAGATGCATTTTGATGGTGCCTCCAGGAGTCCTACTGATAGGAGGCTCAATGATCTTAGGCTCAATAGAGTAGGCCTGGGTATCGTCTTCATCACCCTGGCGCAAGCCATCCTACCATACTCAGTCCTGTTGTCAGAAGGTTGCACCAACAACGAGGCAGAGTATCAGGCCCTCATTACTGGTCTCGAGCTGGACCTTGAGATCGATGTGCCCCATTTTCTTGTGAAAGGGGATTCTGATCTAGTTTTCAAGTAGGTCAATAGAGAATATATTGCCAGGAATCTATAGTTCATTCCATTGTTGGAGTTCACCCTTAATATAATGGCTCATTTCCCTTATCGACCGGAGGTTACCCATGTCCCTCGGTCACAGAATGGTTGAGCGGACGCTTTGGCCAGATTAGTTGCATCACTTGCAGAGCCTGATCAGGATGATCTGATTATACATGTAGCACACCAGAGAGTCATTTCCCCTGTCACCCCAGAGGATGAGGACGGCCTGCGAGTAAGACATCTTACCACCAGATCCTCCACATCAGGAGCCCCAAGTTCATCAGATGTAGCGGTTGAAACGACTCCTGACTACAGAGCCCCTTTTGTCGAGTATCTCCAAAATGGTTGCCTCCCATATGACCGGGCCGAGCGCGAGCGAATCCGATGCCACGTGCTGCAGTTTACCCTCCAGAGTGGTCCCAGCCATGAGAAGATCCTCTATAAGCACGGTTTTGATGGTGTTATCCTCCGCTGCATCCAAGGGGTTGAGATTTCTCAGGTCATGCAAGAGGTTCATGCTAATTCCTATGGTTCCCACCAGGTTGGACTGAAACTATCCCATCAAATACATAGACTGGGGTACTTTTTTCCCTCAATGATCCATGATTATATCGATTTTTCCAAGAGATGTCACACCTTCCAAGTTCATTCTAACTTCCGGTATCGGCCACCAGAACCTCTCCACTCCACCAAGTACTCTTGGCCATTTCTTGTTTGGGGACTGGATGTCATAGTACCATACCCACCAGCAACATCTTGCCAATGCAGGTTCATCCTGACCGCCACAGATTTCTTTTCCAAGTGGGTAGAGGAAGTTCCACTCAAGGAGGTCAAGGCCCATTCCATCGTTGACTTCGGGGGCTCCAATATCATCCACCGGTTTGGAGTCCCTCATGCTGTCTTCACCGATAAAGACACCAACTTCTGAGCATCCAAACTGAAGAAACTGTATTCCAAGTACATTATCTGTTCGAACCATACCTCCCACTATCACGCATAGGAAAATGGGAAGATCAAGGAGTTCAACAAAACCCTCTCTAACATTTTGCAGAAAATGGTTGGTCAGAACGAGAAGAGTTGTCCGAAAAAGCTCCCCAACGACCTCTGGGCCTATCCGATGATGAATCACAATTCCACCCAGGTAACCCCATATTCCCTTGTGTATGGAGCTGAGGCCGTCCTGCCTATCGAGATCCAGCTTCCTTCGTTACGCACTGCAGTCTATGACCACCAGACGCTAGATAAGTTGGCCAAAATCCGTCTAGCTAAATTGGAAGCACTTGATGAGAGTAGGCTTCGTGCCCTGCAAAATCTGGAAGGGCACCAGAATAAGATGGCTATAGCCTTCCACATGAAGGTTCACCTCCACTCTTTTCTACAAGGCGACATGGTATTGGCCCTCCGAGCGCCAATGATCCCCAGCAGGAAACCACCCAAGTTAGAGCCCAAATGGGAAGGACCTTACATAGTCCACAGGGTTTACCCTAATGAAGCACACTCCTTGGTCACCATGGATGGTGAGCGTATAAATCCTCCCACCAATGCCAAATTCCTCAAGCAATACTTTGCTTCAGCCCCTTGGTCCTGTACAACCTTAAAATGGATGGTCCTGCATGACCTTGAACTGCACGATGGTCCCACATGACCTTAAAATGTCCAGTCTTGCATGACTTTAAACTGCGCATCATCCTTCATGACGTTAAACTGCATATTGAGAACTACATATGGATTGATTCCCATCCTTATGGGACACGTAGGAACGCTCAGACGCTTCGTTTTGAGCCCAACCCCAAAATCTTCTCTTCAACTATTCCCCCTGGGTATTGTTCACTCGGTGGATCCTTGCATGATATGGGATTCTTCAGCCCCACTCATACAATGGTTATAATGGTCACATAATGTGACCACTCCCGTTCTTCTATCCTCCCACGTCCTCACCGCAATACATTAAACTACATGTCCTTCATGAACTACGTATGGATTGATTCCCATCCTTATGGGATAAGTAAGAACGCTTGGACATTTCGTCCGTTGGCCCAGCCCAAATGCCATAATCTTTCCCCTGAGTCAAGATGTATTGAAAGGGTTCAATTTTTCCCAAATTCACATCGAGCTAATATCGATCCAACTGTACATCCCACTCCCTGGAGACGTTCTCCTCTTTCATAGGTGGGTACAACTATGCTTCACCCACTCCTTGAATGGGATTCAGTCACCTTCCCCATCTGAAAGGGCCCCTGAATGGTATGGATGCTAGGCCTAAGGTCTCTCCTACCACTTCGGGCCAACGCCCTCGAGGATGTCGAGCAACAAGCCGATACAAGTCCCACTTTTCGAATGTGGTCAGCGGTCAATGCTCATTTGTTGCCCCCATTTTAGGTCACTATAGGGACACTGTGTTTCGAACATGGTCAACAATCATCCTAGATCGGTAGGGCCACCCCAAGATATCCCAAACATTGAGTGTAGTGGTGCATTCTACCCCGTTTTATCTCCAAGTGATGAACTCCCTCTGAGGCCCATCCTCAGGACCCTTGGCCTTTTTAGGCCCCCGGCCCTCATCCTCACTGTATGATGTTGAAATGCAAGTCTATCAAGCCTTTCTGACGGAGGCCCAGCCTCAGGCCCCTTGGCCTCTTCGGGCCTCCGACCCTCGTCCTCACTACAAGACGTTAAACTGCAAGCCGGTCAGGCCTTCCTGACCAACACCCAGCCTCAGGCCCCATGGCCTTTTCGGGCCCCTGAACCAGGTCCTCTCTTACGGGAGTGTATGGTGTGGTGTAGGATTACATCCTCATTCATGTCAGTTTATTCGTCGTACCGTACACCTCCCTTGATTGGGGGTATACTACTCCCCTCCTCATCTTGCATGACGTTAAACTACATCTTGAGAACTACTCATGGCTTGATTCCTATCCTTATGGGATATGTAGGACCACCCGAATGTCTAGGCTTCGGGTCCATCCCCATCTCTCAAAAATCTTCATTTCACCTTGGCCCCTTGGCCTACCATTCCCCGGAGAGGGGAATATATGGCATAGTATGGGATTATTTCCTCATTCGCGTCGGGATTGTAATGACCATGCCATATAAATCTCCCTTCTGAGCCACCCCGTCGACCCTTTTCGGCGGTTCAACAATGTGCCTAAGGGTACTCTGGTTTAGTACCTGGAAAGTCGGACTCTGTTCGGACATGTTTTCACCCACTTTTTAGGCTTTGTGTTCCCCTTCATCAGGGATCTCATCACCCCTCACACCCAAAGGGACCCCCCAAAATGGCATGGATACTACGCCTAAGGGCTCTCCTACCATTACGGGCCAACGCCCCCGAGGTTTTCAGACAATGAATTGATACAAATCACACATTACGAATATGTTCAACGGTTGATTATCATTTATTGTTCCCACTTCAGGATAATGCGATATGGATGTTGTGTTTACGCCATGGTTAACAGTTATCCTCCATCGCCGCGCCAACCCTATTAAGCCCAAAATGTCAGTTTCATGATTCACATCCTTCCCCACCTTCTCATGTCCAAGTAGATCATAAAAAATCTTGGTATTATTCCTCAGTGCGTATCTGCATGTTAGGAGGACCAAAGCTGTGATAGGGATGTCATTCAGGGCTCCGCACTGATTCCCTCTAGCGTGCATTCCAGGTATTGCAAAAGACATCTTCCTCCCTTGTTTCCCACACCGAGTTTAACTCACGTTGTTTTAGGGATCGGGTTGAGGTCTGCACTTACTTGGAGGGTTTTCACTCCATCCATGGTCTGAGATCTAAGACCATAAACTAAGATCTCGTCAAGAACTATGTATGGATTGATTCCCATTTTTATGGGATACGTAGGACTGCCTAGACATCTTGTTTTTGGGTCCACCTCATTTGGGAGCTAGTCTCTCCCCCCTTTACCTCTTACCTCTATGTAGGCCCCTTGGCTTGAGGTCCCCCTCTCGGAATTGTGTACGGTGTGATACGGGACCATGTCCCCATTCACGACGGGAATGTTTTATTACACCGAACACATTCCCCAAATAGCATCTTCTCTACTACGTTTGCGCTGCACGATGTTAAAATGCATGCTTGGTCCTACCACATGACCTTAAACTGTGACATTATCGTCCTGGCTACATGATGAAAAATAGAACTGTATTGTGATGAACTCATCATAGAGGACATCACGTTGGGTATCAGTCACTTACCATACTATTATTCAATGCCTATATACAGCTTGATTCTCGTGGCGACACTAGGTCTTGCTACCCTAGGCCTATCGCTTCACAAAAAAAACCATTTACCTTAAAGGAAAAATAATATTTATCAAATACCGCTTCTCTGGGTGCGAGGTCCATGCCCGCATGCCCTTTTTTCCCTCACACTGGTACCCTATCATGCCACCTCTTGAACTATGTGCAACTTGATCCCCATCCTCATGGGGTACGTAAGAATGCCTTTTCACATTGCCTCGGGCCCAACTCAACTATCTTTTTCGAACCCTTGACCTAAAACCTCTCCCAAGGAACCCGTGGTGGTCGGGACCCCCGGTTCCCATTCACGTCGGGTTTTCGCAATTACTCGCCAGGAGTCATCCGTGTTTCCTCCCATCCATGGTCCGAATTTGACAACCCTAAACTAAGATCTCCCTATGGGAAGGGGATCGACCCACTCTATCTAACACGTCTCGTTGTCGTATTTGTATGCGTTTGACAAAGAGACCGAAGTGTCATATTTTCATGGAGACATCCCCCTCGCTCCATGACCAAGCTTTGTGAGCTCTCTATTTAGATCCTCACCCTCTTCCACATCCAAAAGGACCCTCAGACGACATGGATGCTAGGCTTAAGGGCTCTCCAAGGATGATGGGCCTAAGGGCTCTCCTATCGTTTCGGGCCAACGTCCCTAAGGATCTCGGACGACATTTGAGATAGGTATCGTGTTTCGAACATGGCCAACGGTCGACCCTCATTTTTCTATCCCCATTCCAGGCTAACGGAATATGGATTCTATATTTCTTCCACAGTCAATAGTTATTCTCCATTTTCATGCCACCATCATTGTGATCCAAATTTCGAGCATCATGATTCACACATTTCCAATTCCTCATGTTCAAGTGGAATTCCAACATACTCATCTTTATCTATACACGCTTCTAGGTGCGCTACATAGATGAGTTAGAATCATTGGGCCGGTGTTTACCGACCATCCCTTTGCCCTACCATGTCCTTTCCTGTGTCGGGGAAGTCCCACCACTAATTGTTTCCCACATCGAGCACAACTCATGTGGGCTTAGTAGTTTTGGTAGGATGTGTACCGTTGAAACTAGGTTTCTCATCATCCTACATGACATTAAACTGTTCCCCAAGAACTACATACGGATTGATTCCCATCCTCATGGGATACATAGATACACCCTGATATTTCACCTAGGGTCCAGCCACAAGAATCATAAGTCCTGTTCCTCTCCATTTCTGGCCCCTGGCCTGACCCCTCATGAGGAACCATGTAATTGCAATTTTTCCCTGAACAAGTTCGGGATGCCCCAAGATGATATTGGGAAGTGACAACCCCCTCTCCAGAGAGGCCTTGTATGAAAGAAGGAATGATCAATGATCAAACTGATGCAGCCATCTAGCGTACTCCCGCCATGGTGGCGTAATTTCGTGAGTGTTGGATTTTTTTTCGAAAAAACCATCACTCCACATCCCACGCTTTGTGTGCCCATTATTCAGGCTCTCGTCCTCTTTTATGTCTGGAGAAACCCCCTAACAGTGTGGATGCTCGGCCTATGGCTTGACTACTGTCCTGGGCCAACTTTTCGGAAGACTAATGGATGTAATTTGCGACAGGTCCCATGTTTCGAACATGGTCAACAGTCGACCCTCATTTTTCTGTCACCGCTCCTGGATAACACAATAAGAATACTGTGTTTGAATGCGGTCAATAGTTATTCTTTATTGTCACGCCACCCCCACAATGTTCCTAATCCTAGGTATCGTGATTCACACTTCCCATTCCCATATGTTTGGATCGATTTCAGTGCCCCTGGCATTACACCATTTGTGCACAAGATCACACTGAAAAAATTGTAATTTGGCTGTTCTGAGAACTTCATTCTCCAGTCAGGTCTCTCCCATTTCCTGAAAATCTAGACCGGTTGTCCAAACCCTGGATGCCCAAAGCTTGGTTTGCATTCCTACGTTTGGATGGGGTGATGAGGTAGCTATCCCTTGTTTCTCACATCGGGCCCGACCCACATGAGCGTAGGGAATGGTCGCTGGACGTTCCACGAACATCATAAGGATACAATAAACCAATGTAAACAACGGAACTCGTGCATACTACTACATTCAAATAATCAAAGCAAGAAAGTATGTTTAAGGGTTTGTAATCATTACAGTACCTGAGGGTTGACTCCCCCCATGGAAGGATTGACCTTGTCAAAGTAATGTTGCAGCTCCGCCACCCTCTGGATGGTGGAGTCCAGGAGACGCTGCCGCTTGTTCACCTCCCACTCCTCCTTGGTGGTGAGAGGGCACAATTCATTGGCCACAATCTGGGCTTGCTCCACGTCGGCCTATATGGCGATCATCTCCCTAGAAGCTCGCCTCAGGCCCTCTTTGGCCTCTGTCATCTGGGCCTTCAATCGTGATATTATATCAGATTGCGCCTTGAGGGAGGTCAGGTGCTCCTCCGCCTGATCCTACAGCTGTTGGACCTCGTCTTTAGACTTCTAGAGCCTCTTGATGTTTATCGCCTTCCTCTGCTGCCAGCCCACACCAAGGACTCGGTCATACTCCCGAATCTTTTCTGCCATAAGATCTCAGATGAGGATGCGAGGGTGTCAAGCATCCACTCCCCAAGCACACAGTTCGCGTAGTCGCGAATGAAGTCTGTCCATATCATTCAACCATAGCTCTTGGGGGGTGTCATTGATGAAGTGCGTGATCAGCTTCCATGATTGGTGATAGACTATCTTGTTTTCCTCCTCTTTAGAGGCCATCTTTTCCCAGTCGGCGCGATTGGAGGGCTCGTATGTGGGGAATTCCCCCAGCAATTCCTCAGCCGGGTCCACGTCTAGCGTCAGATCGGGTGTGGTGGGACCTGAATCATCTGGTTGATCCTCTTCATCAGATCCTACCTCAATGATATCAGGAAAAGTCCCACTAGTGCCCCTGCTGGTGATCGGAAGCGTTGCAGTTTGGTCAGGGTGGATGTTTACCTCCATGACCATTGGAATGCCCCTGGGAAGAGCGCTACCAGAAGCCCCCACCAACTTCACCGCAGCAGCCCAGGCCAATTGGAGGGATGTATATGCCAATAAAAAGACATGGATGTCAGTTAATGTGGTTAGAGTATGACAGTTGTGAATGTAGTTGTGAAGACATACATAGGTCAAATCCCTGGTCTTGCTCTTAGGCTGATGTCGTCGGAACCCCAATACGCGGCCCCCCGTATATAATTGGCCGGTCTGGAGACTCTAGGGGAGCACCCTCGACTGTACCAGCCCTACCATACATGGAAGTTGATGCATCCATAGGTGTGGATCTTGAAGGTCCCGCGTTGGCACCCGCAGAGGGGCGATAATGGGGCCTATGCAGAAGGTCCTCCTGCACAATACATATGCTAATAAGGAATATAGAGTAACCTAAGGGCAGAATCTAAAGATGGAACTTTGAATTTTACCTTGAGAGCCTCCGTGAAATCTTTGAGATCTGAGGACTGGTCGCCGATTTCACCCTCCTCAGGTGGACTCTCCCTACCAGCCTCATCTCCCCAGGAGGACTCGTCTGATTCATCCGGAAGGGGGAAGTGCTCCCTTAGCTCAGCAGCTGACAGCTGTAGAGGGACCGTGCAACCCAGCAGCACCCTGACTCGATCTGTCATCAGGTGTAGGGTGCCCCGGGAATAGATGAAGTCCTTCAGCCCAGTGATGTATTTCTCCGCCTCCACCTAGGATACTTCAATGCCAACTCTAATAGGGAAAATACCTTGCAAGTTCATCCCAAGGAGGTTAAGGTGCTGCCATAATTTGGATGGGCTAAGGAATTGCCAGTTGACTTCCCAGATGTCCCAGGAATCCAGGAAGACATAATTTTCCAACATGTCAATGTGGAGCATCCGTTTTCCTGGGGAATGTGTAGAAATCCTACAGAATCCCCTCGGTGGATGCCCCTCTGGATGACTCTGTTATCTTGGGACCACTGGCTCTGCTTCCGCTGCTGGATTTTCCACTACTGGATCTGCTGCTGCTGCTCCATCCTCAACTGGTGCGGGCGCCACCGCTACAGCAGCCCCGCCACTATGAGACGCCCTTATCACCTTCTGGCCTCAGTCTTAAGATCGATGAAGTTCACCCTCACCGACCAAGACGGTTGGCTGCTTCAGCATCTACCCTGGGTAGGCCGCCTCCCAGCTCTAGGCGTATTCTCTTATCAGTCCAAGGATGACAGTTAGCAGAGGCAATAAATTTTGCATCTTCCTATCTTCCCATGTGAACATGATCCACATCTGCCTCATCACACACTGGTGTTCCTCATAGAGCACCCCCAGATAGACCTCCGGGGTCAGCCGCTGTAGGCACCAGAATTGCCTGGCGAACCGGTGTGGGGTGTATGGAGCGCATAGACGCTCGCGGTCCACCCTAGCCACCAGGACTCCCCCTTGAAAGGCCAGTAGGTAGGCTCAGTGATCTTCCATTCCCTGACCATCATCCGTGAAGGCCCCCGTTGGAAATGGGAATGTTTGGAAATTGAATTTCCCCACCTTCCACACTTGGTTTATAACCGATTGTGCTGTCAGCTTGGTCAGAAAGCTCCCCGCGATGTTCAAAATCGAGGGATGAAAGTTCGAACCCGGAGGTGAGATGGGGTTTAGATACTCGTAGATCCCCCTGACGTGCACCTCCATCCACTCGTATAGAAGGTGGAATGTCCCTCATATTCTCTGTGGACTTTTCCCCTCGCTGATGTGCCTCAACATTTTGTACAACTTAGCGAACATCGGGATCCCCAGGTTGACCCACCCTCCTGTTGCCAAAGTGGATGCCATGATGAAAGTTCTTGGCTGCACTGCCATGATTGTATCCCTCACTGGAAGGATCCAACCATATATGAGGACTACGATGAATTCTGCTAGCTTGACTATTGGTCGTTGTTCAGTGCTGACACTGAACCCCCAGGTCTTCCACTGGATATTCTCTAACAGCCACCAGTATGAGTTTTCCTTGCTCCGGGCACCCTTCGGGCAAGTTCAAGGCCTCGTTGGGAAATGACTGTTTTCTGGGAAGTTCAAGAACTTCCCGAACCATCTCTTGAAGTTGACATTCCTCACAACCTCCTTGTCCTCCCTGTGCACGAGCTCCGTTAATGTCATCACCAGATGCATCATCTACTCCGGATCCTCCCACGCACCCATGTCCATGAGTAATTCGTCATACATCTCCCCCATTATTGGGACCACTGAGATCTAATGCACATCCCATAGGCTGATGACGACCTCTCCATGATGCAGGTGAAAGTTATTGGTCCCTGGTGGCCACCGGATCAACAACTCCGACATTAATGGTAGATATGGAATTGGGAAGGCCAAACTGCCTCATAAAGGCCCACTCCCCTCAGATCTGACCCTAAATCCCCACACGAGGCTCCTACCCAGTAGGCCCAAGCCCAATCGTCTGTGAAATTTCTGACCTGGCGGAAGTCCCATTACTCAGACCACCCCTTCTTTGGGTTCCCCAGCGTCGCCTTAAGGATGGTTCGGTACGGTGGAGGGGACGTCTCTGGCTGCAATTCCCCCCCGTTGACATTTTTCAGATGATTGTATGAGAATTCAACAATGACAGGTGTGAAATCCTCCCAGGCATGACCATCGGGCGCCCTGAACCATCGGTGCTGACACGGCGTGTTCCTGAACCAGTAAGATGGCTCATACCGACCCGTTGTAGAGATGAAGACGTCATCCCTCATACCAAATCTATAAAAAGGCAACCTCCTACATAGTGGGTAGTTCTTCTGGCTCTCCGACAACAGCTCCACCAAAGAACTATGGTCCGAATGGCTCCGAATCAGCTCTCCTAGCCCCAAACTGTTTTCCATTTCGTCCCTCCGGGCGACATCTGCAAGGACCCCCTAGGAAGCTTCTAGGTGGGCCATTTGGTTTTGAAACATGGAGGTTTCTTTTGATGGTTTGCGAAGATCATTCACGAAGATCATTCGTGAAGTCCGCTCGCGAAGACTGTTCGCGGAAGCGTTGCCTCGGCGTTCAAAGCTGGACCGTGGAGCACAAACGCGGAGTTGAAGACTCGCTGTGCGCCACGACCGCCGTGAAGCAAATAAGGCAGTACAATCCACAAAAATATTTGATGTTTGCGAGCACACCATGAAGGAAAAGAGGTGGTACACTCCGCGAATGCATTTGATGTTCGCGAACCCTCCACGAAGCGAAGGAGGCGGTACGCTCCGCGAACCAATTTGACGTTCACGAGCCCGCCGTAAAGCCACCAAGCCCCTCTTCGCGCCACGTGAGCTCCGCTCCACGGCCCCTCTTGCCTATAAATACCGAGCCCCCCTAATCTCTCCAGATGGAAAATAAAACCTATCATCTTCTCATCTTTCGAATCGCGAATCACTCTTCCGCTCGGTGAATCATGAGATGTGCGAGGTACTTCTACTTTGCAAAGTGCCTCCCCATTGTCTTGTTTTTATCCCCTCTTCTGAGATTGATGCCTTTCACGAAGCCGAAGGGATTTCATGAAAGAAGGGGATCCCCAAGGAGACCTGGGTTATCCCGGAGCATTTATGCTTCGCGAGACACCATTCATGTACACTTGATCTATTTGCTAAGGTAGGATCACTGTACTTCACGAAGCACATTGCTTCCCGACATCCTGCTTCGCGAGGCACCTTTGCTCCGTGAGGCTATGCTCTGCAAATGCCCTTACACTTCGCGAAGCACCTCCCATTTTCACCTCCACCCCATGCCAAGGCTAAGGCAACCCACTTCGTGAATCATACCCCTTCGCAAGTTCCCTCCACCACGTAGAGAAACCAAGCTCCACAAGGCACCTACCTATGGACCCCTTTGCCTGGAAATTCCTTTCCCCGTGCGACCCTCTAGGTTTGAATGATGTAACTTCAAAGTCCCATGGACGATACTACCCGTAGCGTTGCTGCACCTATTTATTCTTCACATAGGCATGCTAATGGCTATTGTTTCTTCTCATAGCCACGCTAACGTGGACCCCTAGATGGGTCGCTTGAGACCCCCCTTGACCACGGCATTGTCGGTACCTTACCTCCCATAAGGAGCAGAGGGTACAAGATATGTAAGTCCTAGGGGTGCGGAGTAAACCCATCTCGTCCGAGCTGCATGATGTTAAACTACCGAGCACCCTCGTCCTAAACACATGACATTAAACTGTGACCTCACCCCATGCCCCGCACACAGGGTCCCCCACCTTGGGCATTTTCCATTCCCCCTGGTCTCCACAGGGGATGATATCCTCCTTCTTGGAGTGGAGTTTGTCTGCGGGGAAGGGAAAACACCTTGGTGTAAGCCCCTATCCTTCCTTCCAGGAGGCGGCACCCCTACCCCTCCTCACTTCCTCGGTGCCAAGGATGGTGGAGGGCATGATAGGGAATGAGGATTCTCTTTTCTTTGGTCCCAAGTGCCTCTCCTATTGCGCTTTGTCACCACGGGCATCCAACCTAGAGTAAGTCCTGACATCATGTGCCACTCAACATGTAATCCCCCCTGTTCCCATCCCACATACACACCCTTCGCGACGTGATCGTCAGGTCTCTGCTACCTCTTATTTCTCACACCGAGCACGACTCACGTGGTCTTAGAGTAAGCGTTGACCATGAAAACACCCCCATCCCGCATGATGTTAAGTTGTACATCTGAACTATGTGGACTTTGATCCATGTCAAGGCATGGTACGTAGGAAGCCTTCCCGAGGTTCAATCCCAAAACCCATCATCCACCTGGACCAAGGTCCATATTCATGTCGGTTCTCCGACACACCCCCATCCCGCATGACGTTAAACTGCATTTCGATCCAGCGGTAAACCGTTGTGACCCATCTGAACTATGTGGACTTTGATCCATGTCAAGGCATGGTACATAGGAAGCCTCACGAGGTTCAAACCCACCACCCAGTCATTCCGACCTCATTCACGTCGGTTCACCCCTATCCCATGTGACATTAAATTGTATATCTGAACTACATGGACTTTGATCCATGTAAAGGCATGGTACGTAGGAATCCTCCCCGAGGTTCAAGACCAACACCCATCACCCACCTGGACCAAGGTCCATATTCATGTCGGTTCTACAACATGCCCTCTTCCCGCATGATGTTAAACTGCATTCTGATCCAGCGGTAAGCCGTTGTGACCCATCTGAACTACATGGACTTTGATCCATGTCAAGGCATGGTATGTAGGAAGCCTCCACAAGGTTCAAGCCCAACACCCATAGGACCAAGTTCCTTCTTCATGTCGGTTCACCGATATCCATTCTGAACAATGTGGTCTTTGATCCATGTCAAGGCATGATACGTAGGAAGCCTCTCTAAGGTTCAAGCCCACCACCCAGTCGGTTCCACCTCATTCACGTCAGTTCACCCACTGCCTTGGGAAGCCTAGAGTGTAAGCCCCACACATCCATTTGAACTACGTGGAATTTGATCCATGTCAAGGCATGGTATGTAGGAAGTCTCTTCGAGGCTCAAGCCCAAAACCATGGTTCATCTTGATCCTTACCCGGGCCGCCGCATCTCGGTGGGATCACGCCACCTCATTCCCCTCCACAACATTTGGGAAGCCACCCAAATGCCGAACCCAACATCGGTGTTCCCTCCAGGGGGTTCTTCAATCTGATCCACTCTAGCTAGTGTTCCGATCAGTCCGATCCATCTCTGCTGGATGTTAAACTTGCGACATACCCCATGTTAAACACCGAAAGCTGAGGAAAACCTCAGATACATGCCTATGGAATAAAATTCCCCAAGTTCAATGTGGGATGTCTCAGGCTTCCGCACCCTCGAGAAGCCCTATAATAAGGGACAGAAGAGAGACACACCAATCCACAGCATCCAAACACGTCAGTGATGCCCCAACGTGACTACTCCCCTAACCAAAGTTTGCTTCCCTGATCGGACCCCTTGGAATGTCGTGACAGAAGCAGTGTAATTAACTGGTGTCCATGAAGATATGGTGCTAGGAAGAGTTTCACGAACAACGTATTAAATCTATGAGGGAGACCCGAACTAGGTGATGAGTTCCAAGGAGGAATCCACGAAAGGAAGAACCGATATCCCATCATCCCGTTTCGATCAAGGAGCAAACGTCCCTGAACAAGCAGCGAATGTCGCCCACCTTTGGAAAGCGGGAATGCGGGGTAATAAAAGTCGCGCCTGTCACACTCAAGAAGAAGGACGCGCGCGCCCCGGTGAAAGCATCGGAAACACCAGATAAGTGTAACCCAAATAAAATTACATGATCAAGACACCTAACTATCATGGTTACCTTGTAACTTTCTTGTCTTATATAAGATAATCCAGGGAACCTGGATTTATCATGACCATAAAAAGTAGACGATCATGGTCCAAAAAAGTGTTTCTTTATAAGGAATTTAACACTTAGTATTTAGAAAGGGATTTAATCTCACCATCTTATCTCATGTTATTCTATTTATTTATGCATTTTGGAATCCTATTTCATCCACCAAACCCATATTTTCAATCCATATTGATGTGAAACTATTTACAAAACCCATAATTTTTGTTAGTCGCCCAAAAATTGAAGTCAGATATATTTACACATATCCAAATGTATTTCATGAATATGGTATATGGAATTTTCAATTAAAGGATTAAAATTATATGATATTGATGATCTCATTATGAGTAAGCCTAGAGTGATAGAGAGGAAACCCATCATCCATTTAGAGAAAGGAATAATCCTCTATTTTGTTGGGTAATCCAACCCCAAGTATGTCTTCCTAGGGAGAATTTACTAAATATAAAATTCAATTCATGATAACTCTAACACTTAATATGTATAAACTATATAAAACTAAATTCAATATCATAACTTCAAATTAAAATTGTGGTTACGGAAGATGAAAACTAAATCTTATGTTTCCATTCCTAGCATGTAATGAATGGATTGACAATTTATAAGAAGAAATTTATCTCATAATCTAAAGCATACACAACAATTAACAATATAAACAATTTATAATTATGAATAAAGTAGGGAATAACCTTTTAAATAAATTAATATAACATATATTTAAACAAGGGATAATAATTTATGAACAATTCATAAATAAAATCTTAACTATAATCATTTTATAATTTATCTTAAATAGTTATATATTTTTCATGAATATTGAACATAAACACTTTTTATCCATATTGTATTAGGAAATATTCATATTTTTTTACTATATGAAATTCTATATTAAATATATAATATTTACGTGAAATATATAAATTTTATATTTCAATATTTATTATGTAAATGATTATATAATCCCTACATAATATACTTATATTATTTAAGCCATTGATTATGTCAATATCAAAACACTTTTGATGTGTTTTAAATAATAATCCATATAAGGGACTTTTAATTCGACAACTAAAAATTCATTATGATGAATATTGTCATGACCCGTCCCCCGGGGACCGTATCGTGACTACCCCAAGCCCGCCTTCCATAGGCCTGGGGCTGGCGACTAGCACCAAAGGCATAAATCCCTAAACTGGGAAGGCATTGCCATTTAAATTGTTAACAAACCCATCAGAGTACACAACTGGAAGTAAAAAACTAGTAAAACTGTATACAAAAGATAGACTTGAAAGTAAAAGGGGCTAGAAATACAAGCCCAACAGTAATGTATAGGTAGAACTGAAAAAAAGTAAAACAGCTTCTTGGTCGTCCTCTAGGGTTCCTATCTGAAGGTTAGGTACAGATGGCCTCCTCAACACTCCTCGTCCGTCCGTCCGCTCCATGCACTGTCATGCCGAGTGGTCCACCTCCGGCTACTACCCAGTCCTTATACTCTCTTCCTCGATCAGCACTGTCCATTGTCTGCAACCAACAAAATGAGGTGCGGGAATACCCCGTGTAGGGGTGAGTATAACGATACTCAGTAGGGACCCCGAGACCCTCAATGTCTCCAAAAATCCATTAAGGTTAAGCCACAAGGTATGAAATCAACAGATAACCATTACTTAGGTATATGCCCATGCATATAACAAAGTCATCTAGTAACCCATCTTAATCATGAGGAAAACACAAAATTCATTGACTCAGCTCAAACTAGGATTTTATTCTAGGGTGGTAACATGTAACACTCCCATTCAAACTGTCAAAACCTCGACTGCTGGTGTAATCCTCCTCTATCGATTACTGTGGGCATTCCACATCACATAGAGGCGCTTTCCCACTATCCTGGACTACTGTGGTAGTCCTCCTGTCGAGTACCGTTGGTCTGCTGCGTCACACAGAGGGGCTCCCCACTGTGGGTCTGCCGCGTCACACAGAGGCTCTCCCGCTCATAGCCTGCTAAGGTACTCATCCTCTATGGAGTATTATGGGCCTACCGTGTCACATAGAGGTGTTTCCCAATATCCTGGACTACTCAAAACACTCTGAGTCGAAAGGTCAGCAGTTGTCAGGTCTCAACCAGCTACTAGGTGTCTGTACTCCGTTTTCTCATCCCCAGGAGGATCCACTCCACGTGCTACTAATCAATACTCCAACTATCATGAAGTCCCATTTAGAAGTATCTAAAAGGTTTGCCTCGTCATAGAGGTCTCAATGCAACATACGACACGTCAATTGGACGCCCGGTCTGTGAGTTATTGGCATTTGCATTCCAGGGGCAAGATTGGTTTTTAGGTTCAAACCAACCCAAATATACCCCAACTATGTCCAAACCTCAAGTGGGGTATTCTAAAAGAGTTGTCTCGCTCTAAGCCTTCCGTCTTCGTAGACGGTTCGTCGATTGGACACTCGTAGCCCAAGATATGGGAAAAAGGTGAAAACATGCCAAAGAGGGGCCGGGTCCGGTCCGACCCAGTCAGACTGACCCGGCCCGACCCGAGTCTAGAATGGAGTCTGACCCAGCCACAGGTCTGACCCGATCTGAGGGGGCAGCCCGACCCAAGGGCGGCCCGCGCTGGGTCTGGCCCGGTGGCCCGTTGGGGGTCCGCCTCAACCGCGTCTTGGGCAGATGTAGCGCGCCCATGGCTCCCGAATGACTTAGCCATTTGGGTGGGGGACCCAAACTAGTGCTAGGTGGTGCTGGTCCAGATCATGTGGGACCGAGTGGGGTCCTGCTCCTCTCGGCTTGCCGAGCGGCCAGCCGCTCACGCTCCATCGGCGGCCGGCCCGGCCGGCCGCCTCTGCTCCTTTGCTGCGGCCTGCCCTGGCCGCGGCTCCCTGCTATCCTCCACGCGGTGCGTCGGCGCCATGCCACATCCGTCGCAGCCCAGACTGGCCATGGCCCCCTAATCCTCCGCGCTGCGTGATGGCGCCGCGCCACCTCTGCCACGACCCGACCTCATCGCGACCCCCTGCTCCTCCGCGCGGCACGACGGTGCCTGACCACGTTGTCACGACACTTAAAATTGATTATGTTTTTAAGGTTGATTTATAGTTTAGGGCAGACCCTAGGTCGTCTCTCAAGGAGCGTTGGTGGCTTATAGTGTGTATTTTTAATAAAGATTACTAAAAGAGGGGGTTGATTTTGAAAACAGTTTTAAGAAAATAACATAACTTAAAGAGTTTAATAGTTGAGAGAATAAGGTGGAGGATTAAGAATTATGAGATAATAAGATAACTTCAAGTTCACTACACATCTTGGATAGTTCATTGTTCTAAAAATTTCACATGGTTTTGTTTAATTCTTTGGTTGAGGGTTGTCAAGATCTTGATTCCCCTCTTGCCTCTCTAAACATTGAAAAAAGTACCAACCCTTGACACAACAATCGTGTTGTCAAGGTTTGGACTTCAAGAACAGATTAAATGCTATCAAAGCATACTAATATCTTTTTTATGTGTAAGAGAAATAGGATATTTGTGTTTCCCAATCGTAACAACTCAAGTTTCCCACTTGAATTTTCAACCGAATCAGTGTTGAAATTTAAAAGTGGTTCACTTAATTAAACCCATGAAATGAACTCAAAGGAGAAACATGTTTAGTTAAGACATAAGTGAAATAATCCACTGACAAATTACAAAAATCTAGTAGAGTATCAAGTGTCGGAACTCCCTCCCAAGTATGTGTAGCTCCCTCGAAATGAGCGTCCATCGTTTAGCTCACCATCGAGAGGAGGAGGAGGCTCGGGTGGAACTCCCTCTTCATCCATGATTATCCTATAAGGATAGTGGCCTCCAGAACTTAAAGTATGAGAAGATAACTCCTTTGTGTCTCCAAAATACCAAAGCATTGCCTCCTGGCTGAACTTGCAAATGAGGAGCCCCATGATCCATTTTATAGGAAAATGGGAAGGTGGTTTTGAGAACACAAAATTATTAAAACCACTTGTTACATGTGTTTCGACCTCCAAAAAGCATTATCTCTATTTTTATAAAATAAAAAAGTTTTATCCCCACCTCTTGTATGTCTAAAACGAATGTTTGTCTCACTCTGGACACCTATATCCTGAGATATGGACAGATCACAGCACACCACTTTTGAATCCGTGCAGACTTGGTGTGCTGGACAGATTAGGTCGACAAGGCCATCATATGGACGAATGAGTCTTGGGTTTATTCATATGAAATATATCCCAATGCGTTTAGGACCAGAACACAAAATTTCAGCCTAATTGGATGCACGGTCTAGTAGCAGTGTGCGGATTAACCCATTGGTGTGCTTGGATCCTGCGCAATTTGGCACATTTTTCTTGGACATCATCATGGACCCTCCAAATCACCATCACCTTCAATGAAATTTTCAAGAAAAGTAGCATTGGAATTTTTAATATCAATAAAAACAAAATAAATGATTCAAATATGGAATTAAATTTGTTATTATTTTTGGAATTTACAATACAAATTTAGTTTAATATAATGGTGTAAGGGTGAAAATGACACAGTGAATCGTGGTACGATCACACCCCCACACCTAAACATTTACACTCCTGAAAAAAGTCACATATCCAAATAAAATGAAGCATATATAAATATTCCCAACATCATGAAAATTTAACATTTGAGGAAATTTTAATTCACTAAAGTAATGTGATCAATGCACGAACCACACCAAGGAGTTTTTCCTAGTGAAAATGGAAAAAGATGTCTCATAAATCATATCACAATAGAATTAAAAGAGATTCATGACACCAACATAATAAAGGAATTAAAAAGTAAACCATTCCACTAACACCCCATGTGTGTGTGTGAAAACCATTCCATTATATTCTTTCCACTTTCTATCAAATAAATATAGGTTATTTTAACATTATTCAGCTTTAAATTATTTTTCACCAAACCCATCCTACATCCTTTGCAATCATATTTCAATACCCACTCACTTAAGAATTCCCAAAAGTCAAACCATAATCTCTTGACCTAGATATCCCCATATGTTGCACATTTCATCACTCCCCTCATTTATTATTTTTTTTGAAGTTGCATTTGGAACAAATCTCACACTCATCTCTCAACCCTTGTTTGATCTCCTCACGGCACTAATTGCAATAATTATAACAAGATAAAAGGTTGAGGAGGAGTGATTTTTGACCTGCCCAAGACACAATTTTTTTTTGTTTTTTTGAGGGTGTACAAAAGTTGGACATTAGGTACACATGCATAGGTCAATATGGTATATTAATGAAACAGATTAAATAAGGAACGAATGTATGAAAATAACATTTAAAGATGAAAAATATTAACCTAACATATATTTACCTTATATTAAGTAAGAAATATTCATACTTCATGGTTTGGTGAAAAAATGTATGGAGATATTAGTGACACATTTTCCCCAAAACTACTCACACAAGGGGCATCAATCATCTCAAATGTTTCACACTGATACAAACATTTATATCATTGACAGAAAACCAATTCACTAAAAATCACTCCCTGAGGATAAATTCATACAAAAATTCTTTTTAGCCTTCGTTATGGTATTTTTACTTTCCCACCTTTATGGTCACCAAATCATCGAACATCGAAATTGTTGATGGGGAAAAATGAAAATACCATAAAAATGATAAAAAGAGAAGAAAGGAGAAAACAATGAAAATTCCTATCTAACCCAGGAATGTACCCATCTCCCAACACCTAGAATGTGCAGTGTCCTGACTGTAAGAAAAGAGGATGTGGAAAGGAAGGAGAAAACCTGGTGAGTTTCATTCATATATTGCTTCTTGAATATGGAGTTCCTCCCTCGGGGACTCCGGAATGGATTCATGGAAGTGCTTCAGACGCTGCCCATTGACAGTGAATGTTTTCTTGGTTTCTTCATTTTGAACCTGGACAACACCAAATGGAGATACATTAATAACAGTTTATGGGACAAACCAGCGGGAACGAAGCTTACCTGGATGCAACTTCAACCTTGCATTATAAAGGAGGACCTTCTTCCCAATGTGGAACTGACGATGAAGTATAAGACGGTCTTGGGAAGCCTTGGTTCGCTCCTTATAAATTCTTTAGTTTTCATATGCATCTCTTCTCATTTCCTCAAACTCCTGAATCTACAACTTCCTTTGAGAACCTACACTAGAATGATTAGAATTTCATTGTTTGATAGCCAAGTAGGCCTAGTGCTCAATCTCAATAGGGAGGTGACAACTCTTTATAAAATCAAGACGATAAGGTGACATTCCAATGGGATTTTTGAAAGCAGTATGGTAGGCCCATAATGAATCATCAAGTCTAAGACTCCAATATTTTTTATTAGGTTGAACCATTTTTTCAAGAATTTTTTTTACCTCTCTATTTGACATATTGGCTTGACCATTGGTCTGTGGATGATATGCAATAGAAACTCGATGACCGACCCCATACCTACGCAAAAGTGATTTCATTGTTCGATTGCAGAAATGAGAACCCTGGTCACTGATGATGAACCTAGGTAAGAAAAACCTACAGAAGATTTGGGATCTAAAAAATTCTACCACTACCTTAGAATCATTAGTACTTATAGCTCGTGCCTCTACCCATTTTGACACGCAATCAACAGCCATAAGAATGTACAAGTTGCCAAATGAATTAGGAAATGGACCCATAAAGTCAATACCCCAAACATAAAAAATGTCATGAAAGAGCAATAATTGTTGTGGCATTTCATTTCATTTTGATACATTCCCCATTATTTGACAACAAGTACAAGATTTGAAAAAATCATGGGCATCTCGAAAAAGTGTTGGCCAAAAGAGACCAGAATCAAGGACCTTGCGAGCAGTCCGTTGGGGAACAAAGTGCCCCCCCAAGCAAGAGTGTGGCAGAATATATGGATGGACTGAAACTCACTACCGGGAACACAACGCCTAAGGAATTGATCACTACAGGTGCACCAAAGGTAGGGGTCATCCCAAATATACCAACGAGACTCATGTTTTAGACGAATGGATTGGTTTTTGTTGAAATCAGTAGGAACTCAAGATTCTACCAAATAATTTACAATTTCAGCATACCAAGGAATAACATCTTGCACTCAGTACAATTTCTCATCAGGAAACATTTCATTTATGCGAATACAGGGGTATGAGTCAATGTCTGGGGATGGATGAATCATACTGATATGGTTAGCCACCACATTCTCTGCTCCTTTTTTATCTCTAATTTATAGATTAAATTCTTGAAGGAGGAGCATCCAATGAATGAGACGTGGTTTGGCTTCCAGTTTCTTAAGGAGGTACCAGAGGGCTGCATGGTCTAAGAACACAATGACTTTGGACCCCAAAAGATATGACCTGAATTTATCCAAGGAAAACACAATTGCAAGGAATTATTTTTTAGTTGTGGTTTAGTTTTCTTGGGAAGGGTCCAAAGTACGTGAGGCATAGGCTTTGACATGTGGAGCTTGGTCGACCCTTTGTGACAAAACTGACCCAAGTGCATAGTTAGAGGCATCACACATGGGCTCAAATGGTAAATCCCACTGAGGTGGTTGGATTACTAGGGGTGAGGTGAGATGACATTTTAACTTATTAAAAGCATACTCACATTATTTATCAAAAATAAATTCTTTTTCTTTTTGGAGTAATCGGGAGATGGGGGGTGCAATTTTACTAAAGTAACTAATAAAACGATGGTAAAATACAGCATGACCTAGGAAAGATCGGACATCCCTTATATTTTTGGGGAATGGAAGGGAATAAATGACATCAACTTTGGATTTATCTACTTGAATACCATCCCCAAAAATGAAATGCCCCAAAACTATACCTTGTTGCACCATGAAATGGCATTTCTCATAATTTAATACAAGATTCGTTTCAATACAACGACGTACGACTGAACCAGGACTACTCAAACATTCATCAAAAGAAGAGCCATAAATCGTGAAATCATCCATGAATACTTCCATGCAATTCTCTAGGTAATCCGAAAAAATACTAACCATGCATCATTGGAAATTACCCGGAGCATTGCACAGACCAAATGGAATACTTCTATAGGAAAATGTGCCAAAGGGGGAAGTGAAGGTTGTGTTTTCCTGATCCTCAGGGGAAATATGGATTTGAAAGTATCTAGAATAACTATCAAGGAAATAGTAGTGGGACTTACCTGCTAGCCTCTCTAGAATTTGGTCAATGAATGGTAAAGGGAAATGGTCCTTCCTCGTGTGTTGGTTTAGTTGACGATAGTCTATACAGACACGCCAACTATTCTGCACACGAGTTGGAACCAATTCATTGTTTTCATTTTTAATTACTGTAAGGCCAGTCTTTTTAGTAACAACTTGAACGGGACTAACCCATTGGCTGTCATAGATGGGGTAAATGAATCCAGCAGCCAATAATTTTGTTACCTCATTTTTCACAACTTCTAGGAGGTTTGGGTTCAGTCAACGTTGTGGCTGCCTCATTGGTTTAGCCTCATCATTTAACAAAATATGATATGTACAAATTGATGGGCTAATACCAGGAATGACAGAAAGTGTCCATCCAAAAGCTTGTTTATACTCCCTCAAAATTTCAAGCAGTCGCAATTCATGCTCAGGAGGGAGTGAACTAGCAATGATGACGAGCAACTTGTTTCCATTATCAAGATATGAATATTTTAAATCTTGAAGCAATTTTTTTAGTTCCAATTCAGATGGATTTTGGATTGATGGGAGTGTGTGAGAGAGGTCACTGATCTCATCTAACTACTCAATGGTATCAACCTTGGATGAGGAATGAGCTTTTACAAGCTTAGTAGTATCATCGATTGTCAGTGGATGATCAGTGTTCAAGAAATCATCAATTAACGAACATGCATGACACTTTTCTAGACTGATACAACAATAAATGCATGAATCATTTCCTAGCATTTCTATCAGTGAAGAAAACTCAGAAAGGGGATCAGGGGAAATAAATGTTGTTTTTTTTGGGGAAGGGAGTACATCTATAGAATTAATAGAGAGAGACAAATGTTCTTCGGAGGGGTGCTTTATGGTATTTAGGATATTGAAATGGACTATGTCACCACTAAATTTCATATATAATGTACCATTGTGGAAATTAATTATGGTTTTGGCGGTTTTCAAGAAAGGTCTCCCCAATATAATCGGGGCATGTCCATTCATCCTATCATGATCCATTTTAAGCACATAAAAGTCAGAAGGAAAAATTAAATTTTGGACCCTCACGAGAACATCCTCTAACACACCAGAGGGGTGTGTAGTAATCTAGTTAGCTAGTTGAACAATAATTCCAGTGGGGTTTAGTTCCCTGACCTGAAATGTAGAGTAAATGGAGTGAGGCATCACATTTATAGAGGCACCAAAATCAAGCATAACATTAGAAAAAGAATACTCCCCTATGGTGCATGGAATTGAAAATGTTCTGGGATCATTACACTTAGTGGGGAGTGATGGCTCAATCAATGTTGAAACATTCCTTCCCAAACTCACCTTATCATCTCCACGAATTCACCTTCGGTGTGTACACATATCCTTTAGAAACTTAGCGTACCATGGAATTTTCTTCACAGTATCAATCAATGGGATGTTAACCTGCACTTTCTTGAAAATATCCAATATTTCCTTATCAAGATCAGTTTCCTTTTGTTTTATTGGTTGGTAGGACCTTTGAGGAAATGGAAGAGGAATGGTTGGGCTAGGTGAATCATCAATGTACACACTCTTTCCTTTGGAAGGGCTTCTCTCAAGACATGGTTCTTCAACATTTGGAACATTTTTAATGGTTGGAATTGAGGTTTCCTCAGGAGGGGATGACTATAATGGAGGATTCATCTAACTTTTTAGTTGTTTTCCACTCTTAAGGGTGATGGCACTAACATTTACTTTATCCCTAGGGTTAACTTTTGGTTGAGAGAGAAGTTTACCTGACCCATGACTTTGAATTTCACCCACTGAGTTAGATAGTTGGACTAATTAGGTTTTGAGGTCTTGAATGGATGCCTGAGTAGTTTGTTGGAATTGGATATTGTTGGAATACATTTGTTTCATCATATCTTCTAGGCTAGGATCGGGTTTTTGAGGGGTTTATTGGAAAGGCCTTTGGGGTGGTTGAGGGTTTCAAGGTGGTGGTGGTTGATGACTAATCTGCCCCGGTTGGTTCCATTGTTGTTGAGGTTGGTTTGAATACCGGCACTATGAGCTCAATGGTCCCCTCAGATTTCAATTTTGAGCACCGGTTCAAAAGTTATATAGTCTAGCTTGCACATTTACTGAATGTACCCAAAAAACATCAAAAATTTATTATGGGCACACCAGGCATCAGAATCAAGTGCCGTCGATTTTCGTGGGCTCGTAAAAATCCCATGAATTTAAGAAAAAAAATTCCACTAAATTTCCGGGTCTTTACATTCTCCCCACCTCAGGTCATTACATCCCCGTAAGCTACAACTCGAACTAAGGGAAGAAATAGGGGTACTAAGCACACATCTGAGTCTCCCGCTCCCATGTGCTCTCCCGGAAGTTCCCGTGCTGCTAGAGAACGTGCACCAGAGGTATTGACCGTCCACATAGGACCCTCTTCTATTGATTCTCAATCTCTACTAGAACCTCTATGAAAGTCGCCCTGTTATCAATGTATATCTCCCCATGGTCGATGATTTGGGAAGGGTCATGCATGTATCTCCTCAACCAAGATACGTGGAAGAAGTTGTGAACCTGGTGCAACTGAGGTGGATGAGCTAAGCGGTAAGCCACCTAGCCTACTCTATTGAGGACCTAGAAAGGTTCGATGAATTGCGGAGACAACTTTCCTCCTCAGCCAAATCTCTGTAGCCCTCATCGAGGTGAGACCCGTAAAAAGACGTGGTCACCATCCTCGAACTCCAAATGCCTCCGTCTCCTATCAGCATACAACTTTTGCCTACTTTGTGCAGTCTTCATCTGCTCCTGGATGATCTGGACCTCCTCTGTGGTAGCCCGTACCATCTCTAGTCCCACTAGTACTGACTCTCTTGGGTCTGTCCAACATAGTGGCGATCTGCAAGGTCGACCATACAAAGCCTAAAAAGGTTCCATACCGATGGGGGAGTGATAGATGTTGTTTTTGAAAAAATATACCAATGTTAAGTGATCCTCCCAGCTACGACCGAAGTCATGGACACATGCACAGAGCATGTCCTCGAGGGTCTGAATGGTCCGCTCAATCTGACCATCTTTCTGAGGATGGAAGGTGGTGCTCAGATGTAGCTGCATCCCGAAAGCCTCCTGCAACCCCTTCCATATCCGGTAAGTAAACCTTGCGTCATGGTCAGAGACAATATAAGAAGGTACTCCATGTAAACACACAATTTCATGCACATAGAGGCGTCCCAACCTCTCTACCGAGCCCTGCTCTCTGATCAGTAGGAAGTGGGCCGACTTGGTTAGTCGGTCAACGATCAACCATATTGAATCGTGACTCCTAGATGTATGTGGAAGACCCATCAAAATGTCCATGTATATCCCATCCCACTTCCACTCTGGGACCTCTAAGGGCTGAACCAAGCATGTTGGTACCTGGTGCTCCGCCTTCACTTGCTGACAAGTGAGGCACCAAGAGTCAAACTCCGCTACCTCCTTCTTCATACCTGGTACATCTTCTCCACTCCTGGATGTACCCCTAGAGGGGAAGTGTGGAACTCCCTCAACACTTCCTCCAGAAGTGCTACTGGTACCATGGTACTTCATCTGAAGAGGATGTCGTGCTTCCCACCTTCAGAAAATCCATCAGGTGCCTACCCTGTGGATATCTGAGCACGTCGTGTCTCACAGTCGGTGTCCCCATGCTTCACCTCCCTGACTCACTAAATAAGTGGAGGAGTGACTGTAAGAGACTGAAGGAAAATTGCTCCATCTCGGTCCACATAAGAAATTTGTGAAGCAGCCAACTGCTATGTCACCTCTCCTTGTAGCTATATACCGGATCTCCTACTGATTTCATCCACAAAAATGTTCCCCTACCTAGGAGTATAGACTATCTTGAAGTCATAGTACTCTAAGAACTCAAGCCAACACCGTTATCTCAGGTTCAGGTCCTTCTGAAAGATGATATACCTGAGACTCTTGTGATCAAAGTAGACTGTGAAATGTTCTCCCATTAGATAGTTCCACCACATCTTCAAGGTGAAGACCACTGCTACTAACTCTAGGTCATGGGTAGCATAGTTCTGATCATTCTATCTTAGCTTCCGAGATACATATTTGATCACTGCTTGCTTCTGCATTATAACACACCCAAGTCCGGTCCTTGATTCATCGTAGTAAACTACGTACCCTATGCCCTCCTTTGGAATCCTCAAGATGGGGGCACTAGTAAACCTATGCCTCAGCTCCTAAAAGCTCTGATGGCATCTCTCTGACCACACTAAGGGTTGCTGCTTCTTTATCAAGGCTGATACTGGTGCTGCAACTCTGGAGAAGTCTGGAACGAACCTCCGGTAGTACCCAGTCAAGACCAAGAAACTTTGTACCTCCATCACAATCTCGGGTGGCTCCCAAGTAAGTACCGCCTCAATATTTGCTGGATCCACTGTAAATCTGGCCTCCGAGATGATGTGTCCCAAGAAGTGAACCTCTCAAATCTAAAACTGGCACTTCAAGAGCTTACCATAAAGCTGGTGCTCTCGGAGTGTGTCTAGTACTACCTGCAAATGGTAGGCATGCTTCTACTTACTAGTCGAGTAGATCAGAATGTCATCGATGAAGACCACAACAAAGTGATCGAGGTAAGGCTATAAGATACTATTCATCATACTCATGAACACTTCTGGAGCATTGGTTACGTGGAAGGGCATAACCCATAACTCGTAGTGGCCGTACCAACACCTTAAGGTCGTCTTCTACACATCCTCATCTTGAACTCTGATCTAGTGATAACCTTATCTGAGGTCTATCTTTGAGAACCACCATGCTCCCTTGAGATGATCAAAGAGGTCATCAATCCTTGGGAGTGGGTACTTGTTCTTCACAGTCACCTAGTTCAGGCGACGGTAGTCGACACAAAGCCTCAATCTCCCATCTGCCTTCTTGGCGAACAGAATCGGGGCTTCCTAGGGAGAAACACTAGGCCGGATGAATCCCTTTCCCTGCAAGTCCTCTAGCTATACCCACAACTTTCAAATCTCAAAGGAATCCATTCGATATGCTGGAGTAGATATCGGTGTCGTCCTGGGGTACAAGTCAATGTAGAAGTCCACCTATCTGTGAGGAAGTAGTCCTGGAACATCGTCTGGGAAAACATCCATGTACTGGTCCACCACTACAGGATAACTCAGACTCCCCACATCAACTGATTTGAGGGTAAGGCAGAATAACTGATGAGTGATCGGCTGCACCCACCTTCGAGTAAGTCTGTCCTGCGCTACAAAGGTTCCCTTCTCACTGGTGAAGGTAAACCTGGTCACATCCATGCGGACACACCACAATTTTCTTCTAATACAGTCAATCTGATCATGGACTATAGATAACCAATCCATAACCAAGATGACGTCATAAGGCCTTGACGCCGCTATAAGGAGATCCCAGCCAAAGCTCTTACCTCCTAGAGTAAGCTCACACTGTCGAAACTAGTGTATAATCATCGTGTCTGCTCTTGTAGAAGTCTATAGCTGTAAGGATCGAGCCAACAGCTCCGTCAGAATCTCTGAGCTCCGAACGAGGGTAGTGGAAATAAAAGAATGACTGGAACCTGTGTCTATAAGAACTGCAACTAAGGTGGAGTATACACAGATCGTACCTCAAATCATCTCCAGAGCGTCGTGATCATAAGACTTAACTGCCTGAAGCTGAGCTCTCCCCTATCCACTTGCTCCCTGGGGTCGGGGTGGTCCTCCTGGTGGTGGTGGCGGTAGCACCTCGAATTTCCACCCACTGCCTGCTGCTCGACTAGATCCTCTGCCACGTCGACCTATGCCCTGTGGGCTGCCTCGATCAAATCTCTGCCTCTACTTGGGAGGTACCTCAACTTTATGATGATCATTAGCACGACAGGTCGGATAGTCATGAGCCATGTGTCCCTACCCGCCACATGAGTAGCACTGTCTGCTCCTGGCATATAAGTCACTACCCCGGGTGCCCCACACAATAGATTCTGAGTCTTGTAGTTTCCCACCCATGGGTCTGGTCCTCTTGGAACTCTACGTCATCTATCTTCTTCCAACTGGAGAAGACTTCACTGCATGTCGACTAGTAGTGGGTCTCACTGATGGTGACTACTCAGCAAGGAAACTCTCTACTAGGAGGGATCTCTCTAACACCCCTACTGTGTCAGGATGCTAAGGGAGATCATCGATGCCCTGATATTTCACCTGATCCCTTAATCAAAGGTTCGGGCCCTGAAGAATGGGTCTCGTACCATATCTGTGGAGTAGCACGAGAGGGTGGTGAACATTGCTGAGTACTGTGCTACTATCATGATTCCCTGCTACAGATGAAGTAGCTCTTATATCCATACCACTCGTAGGGTCTCTAGAACAAACTGCGCCTGGAACAGGATCTCGAAGTCTGTCTAGAGTAGTGTTGCCTCGTCGTGGACCTGGAGCATCATGATCCACCATCTGCCTATTGCTTCATGAAGGAGACTCACAGAAAGGATCACCACGAGGTCTGCTGGTGTCCCTACTAGCTTGAATACTCTCACCATAGCCTCCAGCCAATCCTCAGCTGCATGAGGGTCCATCTCTCCTCGGAACCTGGGTGGCCTATGGCACTGGAACTCATGAAACGCGCTCAAGCGGAGTGCATCGTCAGCTGCTGGGGCTGGTATCATCGGTAGCCCAACGAAAAGTGGTACCGCTGGTGCCTCTGCAGGTAAAGGGCCCTGCACCGAGGCCTCGTCGCTTGGTGGGCTGTCAGAGTGTTCAACTATCAGGGCTCTCCAGGGAGGCATCTTGAAAGAAACACATGCGACACAGTCAAAATATTATACCTAGTGAGATGACCTGGTTGAGTCGACTTAAGAAAACTTTTGAAAACACACACACAATCATTGTTTTCATGCACTATGTTGGAAATTAGTAGTCAGGGTCTGGGTGTATGGATACGTCGGCCGCCCGCACCAACACTGGACTCCCAGAACTGGAAACCACACTTAATACCCTTAACACTATTGCTTCACAAAAAATAAATATCAGAGTCCTAAGTTCTGTGGTAGAACCGACACCTAGGATACCAATGTTTCATGACCCATCCCCTAGGGCCCATATCTTGACTACCCCAAGACTGCTTTCCATTGGCCAGGGGCTGGCGACTAGCACCAAAGGTGTAAATCCCTAAACTAGGAGGGAATTCCCTTTAAAACTATAAACAAACACATCAGAGTACACAACTGGAAGTAAAACACAAGTAAAACTGTATAAAAAGTGATAGATGAAAGTAAAAGGGGCCGGAATTACAGGACCAATAGTAATTTATAGGTACAATTGAAAGCAAGTACAACTGAAGAAAAGTAAAATATCTACTGGGTCGTCCTCCGGGGTTTCTACCTGAAGGGTAGGTACAGATGTCCTCCTCAGCACTCTTTTTCCATCTGTCCACTCCGTGCACCGTCATGCCGAGTGGTCCACCTCTGGGTACCTCTCAGTCCTGCTACTCTCTACCTCGATCAGCGCTGTCCGTCGTCTATAACCAACACAATGAGGTGCAGGAATAACCCGTGCAGGGGTGAGTATAACGATACTCAGTAGGGACCCTGATACCCTCAGGGTCTCACAAAATCGAAAAAGGTTAAACCACAAGGTATTAAATCAATGGATAAACATTACTTAGGTATATGCCCATACATATACCAAAGTCATCATGTAACCCATCTTAATCATGAGTAAAACACAAAAGTCATTGACTCAGCTCAAAATCGGGATTTTATTCTAGGGTGGTAACATGTAACACTCAAAGTCAAACTGTTGAAACCTTGGATGCTGGTGTACTCCTCCTCTATGGAGTACTTTGGGCCTGCCGCATCACTCAAAGGCGCTTCCCACTATCCTGGACTGCTGTCGTACTCCTCCTGTCAAGTAACGTGGGTCTGCTGCATCACACAGAGGCGCTCCCCACTGTGGGTCTGCCGCGTCACACAGAGGTGCTCCCCCTCATATCCTGCTGAGGTACTCATCCTCTATGGAGTACTGTGGGAATTTCATGTCACACAGAGGCACTTCCCACTATCCTGGACTAGTCGAAACACTCCAAGTCGAAAGGTCAGCATTCGCCAGGTCTCAGCCAGGTACTAGGTCTCCGTACTCTGTTCGCTCGTCCCCAGGAGGATCCGATCCATGTGCTACTATTAGATACTCCAAATGTCATGAAGTCCCATGTAGAATTATCTCAAAGGTCCGCCTAATCATAGGGGTCTCAACGCAACAAACGACGCATCAATCGGACGCCCGGTCTGTGAGTTATTGGCATTTCCATTCCAGGGGCCCGGTTGGTTTTTAGGTTCAAACCAACCTGACCATATCCCAACTATTTCCATACCTCAATTTGGGTATGCTAAAGGAACCTTCTAACTCTAAGATTTCTATCGCTGCAAACGGTTCATTGATCGAACACCTGTAGCCCAAGATATGGGCTAAAAGGTGAAAACATGCCAAAGTGGGTCCGGGTCAGGTCCGACCCAGTCAGACTGACCCGACCCGACCCGGGTCCGGACCGGAGTCCGACCCGGTCTGCGGATCCGACCCGATCCGAGGGGGCGGCTCGGCGGCCCGTGCTGGGTCTGGACCAGCAGGCTGGCGGCCCGCGGGGGGTCCGCCTCTGCCGTGTCCAGGGGGGAAGCCTCATGCCTCTGGCTCTCGAACGACTTAGCCGTTCGGGTGGGGACCCAAACCGGCGCCAGGTGGCGCCAGTCTTGATCATGTGGGACCTAGCGGGGTCCCGCTCCTCCAGGCTGGCCGAGCGGCCAGTCGCTTGCGCTCCACCGGCGGCCGGTCGCCCCTGCTCCTCCGCCGTGACCTGCCCTGGCCGCGGCTCCCTTCTGTCCTCCGCGGCGCTGCACCACCTCCACCGCGACCCCCTGTTCCTCCGTGCGGAATGACGGTTTTGCGCCCTTCCAGCGACCTTGCACCGCTGGTTTCCTTCACGGCCGGCCTGACGCCAGCCGCTGCTGCTCCACACCGCGGTCGTCAACAAACGAGGAGAAACAAAGGGGGAGGGTCGAGCCATGTTCGTGAGGCCGAATCCTTCCACGTAATTGCAATAACAATTGGAAAAACACAATCCAAGATTTTTGCGTTGAAGGAAAGAAACAATTTCAAATGTAAAATCCCCTACCTCATATTTGTTGATTGTTGAACAAGTCGCGGAAATGGGGGCGTCGATTCATCAATGTCAAAAAAAGAAGAGGATATCTGTCATTGGAAGATGAGCATCCGGAGGTGACGAAGTCGAAGATGGTGTTCTTCGCGTTCTTCGTTGGAGAGTTCTCCTCCTCCCAAAGCTCCACAAAAAGATTATGCCAACCCAAAAATAATAAAATATCACATCTTATTCAATTGTTGGCATAAAAAATTTAAAATGGGAATTAATTAAGGGGGGCTCCACTTAATTAATTCTTGTGTGTATGCACAATTTTAATTAAGGGAGTTCAAGAGGTTTCATGGGTGGTGGCTCCATAAATGGGGAGTCTAAGTGTTTCATCCTCGGGTGGTCCCCACCTCACTAATTGACAAGAGGTGTTTAAACCTAGGGTGGTCCCCACCACCATAACCTCTCATGGGAGGTTATGGTGTGGTGGCCCCTACCCCTAACCTCCTCTTGGAGGTTTTAACCACCATAAATAAAAATAAAGTTAACACACTATTTTTATTTTATTTAATTTAAAACCCAAAATCTATCTTCTATTCTCAAACAACTATCGTCGAAGTGAAAGTCTTCTTAAGTGAATACCGGTGCTACGAGCTCAACGGTGCCCTCATATTTCAATTCCGAGCACCAGTTGAAAAGTTATAAAATCCCACTCGCACGTTTACTAAACGTACTCGAACAAAACATCAGAAATTGATTCCGGGAACACCGGGCCTCAGAATCAAGCGCCGTAAATTTTTGCCGACTCGTAAAAATCCCAAGAATTAAAAAAAAATCATGGAATTTCCATGTCTTTACAAATATTTTATATTTTTCTTAAATATTAATACATTATATTATGCCTTATTTTTTAATTTATAAACTATTTATAAATTACTCCTTTGGATTACTAAATAAACACTTTATTTATAATCCATAGAATATTCTATATAAGTTTGAAAAAAGTATTCTTAATATTAACTCTTATTATCAATGGAATATTTATAATAAATATTTTAAAACATGTATTTTATTATAAACCTTTTATAATAAATTAATTTATAAAAAAACTATTATAAATTAATAAATATTCCAAAATATACTTTTCTAAAAATTTATAAATTATTTATAAATTATTAAATTTAATTTATAATTTAATATAAAGAAAATTATATTTTCATTAACATATAATATTATATAATTCACCTTGAATTCTAGAATACACTTGATACCCTCTACTAATAATACTTTATGAATGATAGTTGTGCCATTTACTATCATTTATATGAACCATAAGGGCCCATAAACACTTTATATAACCACTGTAAGTGATTAAATCCCAAGACCAATGTAAGAAATATTAAACTCGCATAAACATGAAATAAAGAAAACATATCAACCACACACATTTCTTCATTGTTCCAGTGAATCATCATCATTTCCTTTGAAGGAGTTTTATGATGATCACTTAAGTGGAGGAAAAAGGCCTCCCACTTCCATAGGTATATCCATGGGTTTCTAAATCACATGTCATACTTGTGGGATTTGCATCTATTCTAGGGCGTGCTTAAATCATGGTATACTAAAGACGAAGAAGGGGGAGTATCTAGGTAGGTATTTTTGGTCATGTATCATATGAGCACAACCACTTACATTATATAGAAATGGGAATTTATAGAACCCACGAGGATGAAACTAGAAAAAATTATATTTATCACAATTCACATTTAATATTGATTATAAAATAACTGACATGATATTCACACAAGGTTTATTATCTATCTTGGATATCTTGAAATTGAAATCGAAAATTTGGTTCATCACATCGGTATCTAAATAACCAATGTTGAAATTCAGTTATTAATGTCGGTTATATTTTACCGATGTAAAAAATATTTTTTAACATCAGTTATTAAATAACTGAAATTATATACCTTTTAAAATTTATTGTCCTCTCCATCATTTTATTCTCTCATCATTTTTTCACATTTCTAGTACTCCTACCAACCCAAATCTCCCTTGTCTCTTTCCTATTCTCTTTTATACCACCTCATATATGCTGATTCCCCAACCTCACCACCTCTACCTCCCAACCTATGGCTTCCCAGATTCTCGCATCTACCTCCATCCTAGGGTTTCCTTCCCAGTAATTCCTCTTTTCTGACTCTGTCCTATAGTTTCCTTCACATCAACTACTTCATTGGTTCATTCCTTTTTCTCTCACTCAAACATTCATATTCAACCTTGTAATTGGAAGATTCCTCACATAAATTTCCTAAAGTGTTTTTATTGTTAAAATTCACTCATACAATGCTAAATATTCCAAACTATTTTTCATTTTTCTTCTTCTTTGATTTCAAGTTAAAGAAATATTTTAGTTAATTTTTCTTCAATTTTTTCCATTTCCCTAATTTTATTAGAACATTAAATTTATTCACCTCCATTTTCAAATTTCATTACATCTGCCAACTAGTTTTCCATTTCATATCTTGTGTTACAAGTACATACATATTCAAAAAAAAATTAACTTCTTGCATGTATCAATTTCAAAAAACTGATAATCCGTCTTGGCTAATATTTATAATTTTGTAAGAGGGGTGTTTTTAATTTTTTAAAACTTTAATTTATTATTTAATATGCATAAAATAGTCCCCATTATAATCTTTCTTTTATAATGATTCAATTATCATGTTAACTTTTCATGTTTACTTTATTCTCTAATCTGTATAGATTATTTTTTCAATTTTTGTATCTATCCTTCTTAAATCTTGTCTTCAATATGGCTTCTTTTTTATAACATGCATTGAAAAATATTACTAAAAATGAGACTCATTATCCTTTTTAACATAAAATTTCTAGTATTTATATGTACTCTCAATCTATGGGGTTATGTATAATTTTTTTTACCTCTCCTAATTATTTATATTGTTCCATTTAATTAGTCATCTAATTCCCCCTAATTTTAATATATTTATTTTACTTCTAAAAATGATTCTAATTTAAATAATTTCACCTATTCTAAATCTTCTCATGGTATTTTCCTTTAATTGAATTCATTATTGTTATATATTTGATTTTTTTGTTTATAGCCAAACTTATATTTACATTTAAATAGAACTTTATATATCATTTTATATTGATTTTTTATTGCAATAAAATATTCCAGAATTTTAATTCAATTTTAGTTTCATAAAATATTTTATACTACAAAACACTTTTGTGGTGTTCTCTCTTAACAAGGTTGGCACTATCTAATATAAAAATTGACTTTGATTCATTTACTATTTCCATTTTTCAAGATCCTTTTCAAATTATTTTATTTATGAAATCTATCATTTTCAAGTGTAATTATTCAAATTATTCATTTATACACATTTTTATTAAGTTTTAATTTTTTTATATACTAATAATATATTTAGTTTCACATAACATTTCATTTTTATGTAAAATACATTTTTCTCTCCGAATAACATACCTTTTTACTTTCTAATTTTATTAAACACAAAGGTTAAGTTTTTTATATTGTTATTTATAAAATAAAATTTGAAATTATAGTAACTAATTTTTAATTTTGTATATTTTTTATAGATTATAATGAGTCAAAATTAGATTACTTAACTTTTAATGAGTGATGAATATGAGGAAGATTTCAATGCTTTTCTAGAATTTTTTAAATAAAATGTTTCAAATAATGGCATGTTTTTATACCCATTTCTGAAATGTTAAAATATTAAGAAGTTGAAAAGAGGAGAGACCAAAGATCATTAAATTTTTCATTGTTTTAATATGAGTTATAGCCCTTGGGTTTGTCATGGTGAAACTGAATAGAATTTAAAATCTATTGATAATGATGCTTTTCAAGATGATATGTCTAATTAAATTAAAGAAATGATTCATGATATTGAAGTAGAGGTAATTGAAAAATAACTGACAATTGAGTGTCTATATAGTGATCATGAAAACCATTGTATCCAATTTTTATGAAATTTACAGTTTTATCGATTGTGTTAATATTTATTAACTCGAAGAAAAAAATGGATGAAGAAATAAGAGTTTTAGAATGTTTCTAAAATTTTTAAATTTTATTATTCCTAAAGACAACAATCTTCCATATTCACATTATAGAGAGAAGAAAATATTATGCTCGATGAGATTGGGGAAAATAAAATACATAGAAACTTGAATGGCTATATTTTGTATATGAAAAAATACAAATTTCTGTCAGGGTGTCCTAAATTTGGGACATCATGGTATAAGTTAAAATAAAAACCATAGGAAAATTTAGCAGTTTCAAAGACCCCTACCAAGGAATTTTGGAATCTTCCTATAATTCCTCATTTGAAACATTTATTTTAAAATTCAAATAATGGAAAAAGGTTAATATGACATGCATATGAGAGGATATGTGATATAAAATTACAAAATCCAGTTGATTGTCTATAATTAAATACAATTGATCAATAGTTTTCTACAATCATAAATGAAGTTATAAGTATCAAACATGGACTATGCATGGATGGAATGCAAGAATATTGAATATGTAGTAGCACACATTGTTCATGGCCTATTTTATTGGTAATTTAAAATGTATCTCATAAATTTTGTATGAAAAAAAATATGTCATGTTGAGTTTAATAATGTCTAGACCAAAACATCACAAAAATGATATTGATGTTTTCTTATCACCATTAATTGATGATTTGAAACTTTTATGTTGAAACTTTTATAGGGGGAACGTATTAGGGTGTATTATTCTTATAAAATAGAATTTTTTCAACTACTTGAAATTATTATGTTCACTATAAATGACTTCCTTGTATATAGAAATTTCTCTAGATATAGTGTTAAGGGCCATAAATATTGTCCAATTTGTGAACAATAGACTTCATATTATCAACTATAAAACGAGATAAAATAGTATACATGTATCATTAAGGGTTTTTTTCTATGGATACATATTGTCAAATATTAAAAAATCCATTTAATGGATCATAAGAATTTGATATTACTCAAAAACCTTTTTCCTCCAATCAGTATTTGGAGAGGGTGGAAAACATTGATGTGACATTTAGAAAGACATAAAAATCTAGAAATGATAGAAATAATTGGATGAAACAATCAATATTTTTTAAACTACCATATTAGAGATATCATGGAGTAAAAAATAACATTGATGTAATACACAAGGAGAAGAATATGTATGATAGCTTGATTAGAAGATTGTTTGATATTAAAGGAAATACTAAAGATGGTCTAAATGAAATTTTATAGTTACTCTAAATGGGAATATATTTGGGGTTATCTCCCACTCCTTATAGAAACAAACATTCCCACCCCCATATTATCATACATTATCCAAGAGAGAGAAAATTATCTTTTTTCAGTGCCTTCATGATATCAAATCTTCATAAGGTTATTCTTCAAATGTAATTTTTTTCTTTAAAGTATTTGAAGTTGACAGGTTTAAAATTCCATGATTTACAAGTCATGATACATCAAATCCTACCTGATGGATTGTGTTGAATATTTCGCATCAATGTCAGAATGAATATCATGAAGGTGTGTCATTTTTTCAATTCAATTTGTAAAAAGGTGGCTAATCTGAATGCTTTGAACAATTTTGAGAACAAAATAGTTTATATACTTTTTCAATTGGAAATGTATTTTCCTCATTCCTTTTTTGATATAAAGGAGCATCTAATTTTTTATTTGGTTTAAGAAATAAATCATTGTGGACCTATATATCTATGTTGGATATATCCTTTTGAAAGTTATATGAAGATATTGAAGGGATATGTTAAGAATACATATCGAACCGAAGCCTCTATTTTTGAGAAGTATATTTTTGAGGAGTTTTAAGAGTTTTTTAAAAGATACTTGTTTATAATGGAGAATATTGATTTTCCTATATCTTTTCATGACTGATTCAATTATGGGGGAAAATGAATCCATGGCTTAAAAGTGAAATTATTTGTTGGTGAATAGATAAAGAATGTAAATTTATACCTCGTGAATAACATATACGGTCTACATCCATATATGAAAAAACATTTTAATGTTTTGAAACAATTTTATCTAAATAAGAAGGATATGTGGATTTTTAATGAGTATAAAAAAACTTTTTTTCCATGATTTAAAGAGACTGTGCCTAGTAGATCAGATGCATCTGAAACATTGAGATGATTAGTGGGCAATACATGTTTAAATTTGATAACATAATCATGGTATGACATTAATGGATATATATTTCATATGAATGATTGGGATAATAAAAGTGTAGTTCAAGATAATACAACATTGGTGTTCAAAAAAGCGGTGAAATTTTCAAGTGCCAAATAAGAAAACGCAATCTCCACATCAAGTTTGTATTATGGATTCATTGAAGAAATATGGGATGTTAATTACATTAAATTTAATGTTATAGTTTTTAACTAAAAATGGTTTACTGATAAAAATAGTGTCATACATGATGAATTTGGAATGAAACTAGTTAGTCTCAATTGATTAGAATACACACATGATCCGGTTATCATGAAAACATATGAATTTTTTTTATGTTTTTTATTAATCAGATATATTGTGGTATATTATTTTACAAGAAAAAAACATAAGGTTGGTGATGATAAACTTAATGAAGATATTGATTTGTGTGAGATCCCTACATCCATGTAAAGATTAATAGATAATATTGATGAGAACATCATAGACATGGTTTGTTACTTACAGAATGATCATGAAAAATGAATTTGTGGAAACAATCCATTATTAAAATACTTATATTACAGGTAACATGTGTTTATTTCTAGATTACCTTTTTAAATTTCATAAAATTTTAGATATTTTAGTTTTATTTTCTTTATTAAATCATGTTTTATAATTAATATGTTAAATTGTTTTTTATATTGGTTTAGTTTTGTTTATTTTACCATGTTTATCTTTAAGTAACATATCTATTTATCATTTTTCTTGGAAAAAAATAATTTTAAATTGAGTATGTTAAATGAAAAAAAAATTGTATAAAATAGTATATTCAAAAAATAATAATTTTTGGGGTAAAAAATGATTTATTAGGTTGGAAATTTTTTATTATTCACACCCTACTTTTGGATTTGTTTTTATTATTTTATTTTTTTCATCTCCCATTAATGTTGTTATCATTTTAGTTAACTACACTAACAAATATGAATAAAAATGTGGTTAGTTTTGTTTATTTTTTATTTGATCATTTTTCATATATTCATAAAATATTATTTTCAGTGTAAAAAATGGTGTTATACATTGGTCGATTTTTACTATTAACACAAAATTTTTGGATTTTTTTTAATTTTTTATGTCATTCCATCTCTCATTAATGTTGTTATAATTTTAGTTAACTATAAAAAATAGGAATAAAAATGTGTTTATTTTAGTTTACTTTTTGTTTAATAATTTTTCATTTCTATTTACATTTTTATGTAATAGCTGGATTTTTATATTTGTGTACTAATTGTTTGTTTCATTGATTTGTAGGATAATGGAATATCAAACATATGATATACCACATACTTTTGGATAGGATTGTACACATACCTCAAGGTATGAATGCACACATGCTCTTTTTGATGAGCCTCCTCATCCTTTTTTACAAGAGACATCTATTTCCAAGGGGGGAAATGTGTTTGAGGGTTGGTAAATATGGCATCACATGTTTACCAACATTATCAGTTTCTTATAGCTATGACCAGAGGGTACTAGTAGAGTTTTATGATACTGATATTCCAAGAGGTCCAAATTCAAAACAATTAAATACTTTTATTACACTGTAGGATAAAAACAAAGCTAGTATTTTGATTGATGATTGGAGAATTGTTGACAAAATGAAAATATCTCACTTATGGGAGACCATTTTGGTAAGATCATTTGTTATTATTTTACTTATCATGAAATTTTTATAGTAATATATGTTTTCCCATTCTTATCACATAACAGATGATAAAACTGATATTGGAAAAGTAAGGAAGAAATGTTTATCATTCATAGCTAGGAGATAAAGGAATTTTAAATCAACCCTCACATCATATTTCATTTTTGGGAATATACAACATCATAATCCATGTTATATATATCCAGTTATAGATGAATATATATGTAAGTATTTTTTAAAAAAATTAGATGACAAGAAGACTTTTTGGTATGCGTAATGTTACCTTTTATAAGTTTTTTATATTAATGATCATATTAATGACTTATTTATTAAGAATTTACTATAATCGAGGATATATAATTAGGTGATCCAATATAGAAATTAATACTTGAATACTTTATCCTAGAGAGGGTATATGTTATTGGAATAACAAATTATTGCTAGAAAATTTCAAAACTTGAGAGTTGAGTCTTTAGGCTCTATAGAGGTTGAACCTCCTCCCCCAAAAAGACATGAAAAATGGAAGATGGATCAGATGAGTAAAAAAGGAAAATATCTTATGGAAGAGTTGTGGGTTTTAGATAAGAGGATTATAAGATGTTTAGTAAATTAATTAATTTAGGTTAAATCATTTATTTATATATTTTGATCCACTACAATTTTTTTTTGAAATATTTTATACAAGAATCTCTTGAAGACAGAGTACACATGGGGTCTTCATAGTTGAGGGTAGGAAGGTTATTTTAGATACAACATTGGTAAATACCAAACACTTTTTCCATGTATGAGGACACCCGATAGGTGTATTGGTAAAAAAAGTGTTTCCACATTCAAAAGCTTATTTAATAGAGGATTTTAATAAAAAATAGAATCATTGGAAGCTAAAATTAAGGATATTCATGAGATGATGGAGGACTAGATCAAATATTTTGTATAATCAATGTTTATAGACAAACTAAAATAATTTTATGATGCTGATATCACTCATCCACCTCTACCTAAAGATCCCACCCATAATTCTTATCTGAATACACATCCTCCTAAAGACCCCAATCATCATACTTATCCTACTCACATACCCACTCCTCTTCATCTTCTTGTTTATTGTGAGTTATATGTTGATGATTCCCAACAACTATATTATGTTATATAGGATGATATATTATATTGGTGATACCATTCATCATAAAAAATTAGAGATATATAATAATATGTCCATTACATAGGATATTATAGATAGATCAACAAGAATATCATTTCTTAAAGATGAGGTCAGTACAATTGGACAAAGTATTGGCCATTTTTTAGTTTGTCCATCTAGACTTGAATGATAGATTTCCATAGAGGTATGCGTATATTATATCATTTATTTAATTTTTCTATTAAATTTGTTTTACCATTTTAAAGTTTATATATTTATCTATTTTTATAGTTTTACTTTAAAGGTAATGAAATATTGTATAAACAATAACAAAGAAAAAGTGTTATGAATTTAGATACAAATTATACTAGTCTAGATTATTGTTAACATATTAAAATTTTTTGTTGGATGTTTATGATATTCCAATGGAAGATGGAATTTGTGGGTGTGAAATGACTGTGATGATTTTAAATAATATATCATGGATATTTTAACTGGATAAGATTTTGGCATCAACACGATGCATGTTTTTTCCAACTAAGTCAATAAACATAAATAATTCTGTTATTTTAATTTATCAAAAATTTATATTTATTTTTGTTTTGTATTATGTATCTTTATTCAATTTTTACATAGAATGAAATAAAAATATATATGGATTTATATACCCACAATTTATTTCTACTATGGAAAAGATAATGACTGATGCAGAAAGAACAATTTATATTGCTGAAATATTCTGGAAGAATGAAATTATTCAGTGCTGGATACTTCTTTATCTTCAAGAGTATGAAACATATATCTCATAAAGTTTTATATATAACTTAACAAAATAACCAATCACATTAAATTTTATTATAAATCATCCACCTTTGGATGTTGGGTGCTTTTTATCCAAGGGAGAAGAAACTATACTAGCTATGCTCTATCCATGTTGAAGTCCGAGAAAATTTTAAAACTATATTGAACATGTAAGTTTGAATGTTTTATTACTAGTTTATATTATAATGGAATTTAATTTTAGTTTATTCATATTTTTCTAAAACAGGGCATGGGATTTCCTTAAAGAGACTACAAGAAAGAATAGTTCCACGATGAAATATGTAAAATAAAAAGCGACTTTTCATTTACAATTACAAAATTTTTGATATAACACTTAAAAATGTTATTTTGAATTGAAAATTATTTTTAAAAATAGTGTCAGAAATAATGAGTAAGAGAATTTGGATACTATGTTTTCGATTTATGTATGAAATAATTTTAATCAGGAAAGTTACGAAGTTCTTGAAGGTTAGTTTTTTTAGAAAAGTTTCCTTTAATTTTTCATTCTATTATTCATAATACCTGTCAATTGAATTATTTTTAATTTTTAGCATTTTTATGACCCCCTCTCTTATACAATACAAGATCTAAGACACTTAAAAATTGAATGTGAAAATAATTTCATATATTTTACTAGATTTTAGTTTATTTCTAATATATATTTTATATTTGAGAATTAATATTTTATATGTTTGTGTTGCTGCTTCTATTTTCTACTATTTAGTTATTTTTTTTATATTTCAACTAATACTTTACTATTGGTAGGGTAGAAAATAATTTCATTTTATTAATTTTTTTTCATGTTGGTTATTTTATATCCTACATTAAAAATTAAAAAAGAACATTTACCACAACAGTTTTTTAGAATAACTAGTATGAAAACAACATTTGCAAAACATTTTTCAAATAAATGATTTAAAAAATAAAATATGGAATAATTTTTCATGTCGGTTATGAATTAACCAATGAGGAAGGACCTTTTTCACATCAGTTAAAAATTAACCGAAATGAAAAAGATATTTCAATGTCGGTTATTCTAAAACACCAATGTGGTGAATGATTTTTCATGTTAGTTATTTCTTAACCGACTTGAAAAATTTCAATAAAAGTAATTCACAATGTCGCCTACAATAACGTTTCCCATGAATCGATGTAAAAAAACCAATGTTAAAATGTATATTTTTCACTAGTGTGATTTTCAAGTGTTTGAGCATCAAACAATCTGATATAATGCATGACTAAAATTTGAAACATATTTATGTCATATACATTACTAAATTAACTCTTTATGTGTTACAACTCTTATAACATGCCTTTGATGATAAGTGTTGTGAGAGAGATCCCAGATGCCAAAAACTGTCAAAGTTAGTGGCATGTAAATTCCATGAAAAAGGATCTTAGAAACTTATCACAATTGCACCTTATAATTTCCTAGGTAAAACAAAGGAATTGGAATAAAAATATCATTTTCATGGCCCCTTGATATATCGCTCAATCAAGGGCCATATCATAACCATGCATCATATATAGGCTATGTTTTTTATAGGATTCACAATTCCTTTAATATTTAAATATGATTCACCCATTTGTATCATATACAAAATGAATTTAGAGAATTTATCTCCTTTAATATCCCACATTCACTAAATCCTAAAATTCTTTGTGCAATTTCTCCTTATATTGTGTTATATACAATAACTTCTAAAATAATATCCAAAAATCATTTGGATATCTTCCAAAATAATTTTGGAAATCTACCTTCAAAATTACCATATATCACTTCATATGTAATATTTTGTGAACACTAATTAAAAAAAACTTTTGGATTTACTCTAAAATGTTTTTTGTAACAACCCTAGTTTTTAAAAGGAAACACTATGTTCGGTAGCGTACATGCCATGCCACATTGAGTTTAAATGAAGAACTAAATATTATTATTTAATAGGGTAATTATCGCAAAGTCATCAGAATGGAGGGAATGAACATGATTAACTGAATTATGAAAATATTTTTTACACATGTATATATAACTAATTTTTTGCTGACCAATTAAATATAAATGAAAAGGAAACACTTTTTAAAATAAAAGGAAATGTTTTTTCTGAAAAAATATTTAAACATGCATAAGTGTGTTTTAAACCAATAAATATTAAAATAAATCCTATGGGATTAAATTAATTAAATATATATATAATATATTCCATATAATTTTTAACATTCATCTTATATGTTTCTAGATATGATATAAGAAAAAAATCAATTTTACGCATAAAATAAGTATAAAGTTTTTTTACCACCTTTTGATGGAGTAATTGTTTTAAATATTATTTTTTATGATTTTATAAAAACTATTTTAAAAAATAGCCTTTTTTTAAAACTGGTCTATCAATTCTTTTTTGAATTTTTTGCATTTTTCTGATAAGTTTCTTGTTTTGATGAATAGTGAAAAAATGTATTTTAATTGAAAACAACTTTTTCATCTAAATTATTTATAGTGTAAAATTATATTTTTTATTAGTTTTAAAGTATAATTAGATCAATTTTATATCATTTAATTAAATTTAGTTCATTGGAATAAATTTCACCTTGAAATTGGATATAAAATCAATGAGAACTTTTGAAAGTTTTTATTTTAAAAACCTCTTTTCTCATTCAATCAGTGAGATTATTTTTTAATTAATTTATTAAATTTATATGTTTTGTATTATGAATAATGAATTTCATATTTGGAATTATATGGTACAAATTTATTAAATATGTCCCTTTTATTTTTGGACAAAATATGAACAATAACTTTGGTAATTTTTATTACCACAATAAAGAGGAAATTAGGTAATTAAGGATACAAATAATATTATAAATATTATAAAATTACCTTAAAACTTGTCTTAATTTTATTGAAGGAATATTTTTTGTCCCTAATAATTACATTATTGATTATGAGACCATTTATGTTCTTTTGAATGGGAATATAACCTTTATAATATTAAATTCGAAGGAAAGTCAACTTTGTCATACATTTGTTTTTAACAAGAGAAATATTTTCAATATTGGGTTATATAATGGCTATGTTTGACTAAAAATAGTATTTATAAATCAAATATATGTATCTAAATCATGGTAATTTATTTATAATTTTTTGTGATAAAATAATTATTTTAAATAATGACACAATGACGATGTAGTAATTGTTTAATTAAAGGAAGAATGAAATAATATATATTAAAAATATTAAATTAAATATAATTTGATATAATTTTTAACACCCCAAGCTTCCACGGTATGCTTCCGTTTGAATAATATAGTAGCGTTTTTTGTATGCAACTTTGAGTTCTAACACACACACCACAACCAATCAAATTAGCCGTTATGAATAGTAATACCCACTTTTTGAAATTTTATAAATTTTATCTTTCAAAATAGACATAATTTTTGGATTTAGAATATCGAAATTATCCTCGGGTGAAATTTTGGTATTTTTCTGAAATCTTTCAATTTTGGATGAATAGTGAAAAAAACACTGAGTTATAGTTTAAAACCGAATTTTTATTTAAATAATTATTTATTTTATTTAAATTTAATTAAGGTTAAAATATATACATAATACCTATATAAGTTCAATGTAATTCATTGGATTTAGTTTAGAATAATTTCAGATATATACAAATTTTATTGAACTTTTCACCGTCTTTTACCCACATACTAGGAGAATTTGGAAATTCACATAAAACTTAATTTTACCGCTTCTGTGAGTGGAATTTCTAAATTCAGAGAGACACAATTAATATCAAGGAGTAAAATTTAGTTCAATGAGATGAAAATAATTTTTGGTGAATAGTAACTTTTTACTTTTATTTACCACGGTCAAAAGTAAGTAGGGTAATTAAGGGTAAAAATGATACTAATATTACCCTAACACATGTCATAATTCTATTGGACAGGTGTATATAGACCAAAAAAAACCTTAGGAATAAAATATTATCATTTAGGTTCACTTGGATTAGATTAGGACATTTATTATTATATAATTCAGAGAAGAGTTAAAAGAGTTAAAATCAAAGTTTATTAACTGAAACATTTTTAATATAGGGTTTTACATAAGATAAATTCAATTGTAAATATTCATTAGAAATATAAACAATTTTCATACATAATTTTATTTTATTTATAATTTTTAAACATTAAATTATTTAAATTATTTATGACATAATGGTGATGCAGTAATTACCTAATTAATGAAATATTAAAATAATTGATAATATAAATACCCAAATAAATGTAATTTGAGACTCTTTATGAATTAAAATAATTTTATAGGTTGATATGACATATTATTATTGTTTATATAAATTTTTTTTGAATTAATAATGCTGTTATGAATTTATCGAAAAAAATACCCAATAGTGTCAAAATTGACATAAAAGAGTTTTTAAAACAAATATTATATTATTAATTGATATTCAATTCCTAAAAATATAAGGTTCGGCCAAGAGACTTATATAATGATATGTGTGTCATTAATAGACCACTTGGGGGTTTATTGGATGTATATAGTAAGTTTATTAACTATATAATATAAAAATACAAAGTGATATGGTAAATGTCAAACTAATTAACTAAGAGTTAAAACTAAAAGATAAGGTTAATATAGCGACCCAAACCTTTCTAAAACCTATTGGTTGAGCGATTTTCGACCCATCCCCACATTAAAATTTAAATAATCCACTTTGGAGCCATTATAAACCTAATATTAATTTATTATAAAATAATATTTCTAGCTTTTCCAAAGGTGCCCCTCACCCCTCTTATAAAAGGGAACTCCCCCTTCTCACTAATTTACACATTCAAAGCCTCTTGGATCATCCAAAACCTACCCAAATAATCTCTAAACATTCCTCACTACAACCTAAAGGCCTTAGTTTGATCAGAAAGCCAACCTAAGGAGCCCTTTTAATCAAATCAAAAGAAAGAACCCGAAGAAGAGGTAATAATTTCACCACCCTCTTTCAAGTTCCTTTCTTCTTAAACTTCTTCTTTCCTTGTTATTTCCATTATAAAATAATAAATATAGTATATTCTATACACTGTGATGTTTTTATAAATTTGGAACAACCAAATTCATTATTCTATCCATCCCTTGAATGACATGTCACCATACGTGCGTACGTACGGCCTACCATCTCCACGTCGTGGTGTAATTGTTATTAAATATATTATTATTTAGATGCATATAATAATGATGTAAAATTCATGTAAATAATAAATATAACATGATAATGATTCTGTATATATGATATACCATCCAATTATATTATTTTAATTTCAAAGAATGATATTGTCGCTCGTACGTACGGACGGACTACCGTCTCCACGAACGCGATGGGATTCATTCCCCATCATATCAATTCAAGTATAATTCTCATTTGATGATTAAAAATAATTTTTAAGGACTTTATATCATTCCAAATATGAATAATATACAACCTATCCATAACAAACATTCCTTATGTAACAAAACATATAAAAGAAAATGATTAAGTTAACACCTAAAACGACGATAATACTAAAATATTATTAACAAAGCATTAATAGAAGATCATATATGATATCATAAGTATGTATATGGTTACTGTATAACTTAATAACAATGTTTTAATTATTATACAGAAATTTAACATACCATCAACTAAGGAAAAGTACATGTTTAGGGTTTATTTCACAATCTTTTCATTATCTGAGGTTGTTTATACGTAATTATCTACTGAGACGTCTTTATCATCAACATCCATGTTTCTTAAAAATGTATTTCAAAACATTCTGACTATTTTATAGAATATGGGTTAAAAGTCATTTATACCCTTGTTGACTTTTTATAAGAAGTTTATAAAGGAATCTTTCTGTCCTTTTCCAAACAAGGTCCTTTTTAACATTTTCGACAGAATTAAGGTAAGAATGTCTTTTTTAACTTATACGGTGGGTGCGGATATTTTCCATTGTTATAAAATCATCGAAGCTTCCCTTACAATCTTATAATATTATTTTCAAAGTAAATGTTTTATTATATAATTATGTGTCTTTAAAATGATTTCAAAAAAGGAGATATTTCTCTCAAATAGTTTTGATTTCATATTTGTCAACATCCATTGATGGATTTAAAGCATATTTGAAGTTTATTTATTATGATACAAAACTTCCATATTGTATTGAAGGTTTTGTGATATGTTTTACTATGGATGTGTTATTTTTATACCATTCATGTTTTATGGAGAAAGTATTTACATTTCGTATGATAGTTTTAATACGAATTTTTATGTTATGTTTAAACCTATTCATATGAGGAATTCATTGGACTTAATAAGTGACGGGTGGAGCCCGCTATAGCTCCTCGAAGCATCGGTAGGTCTGATGAGACAAACTAGTGTCTTGGAACAAGGACTTGACAAAATCTTATTTGTAGTCTTGGCACGAGGCCTTGACTATATGGTTATGATAGCCTGGAATTATGCATTCCATCATTATGGAAGTGGTTTTTGATATTGCATGCGATTATTCAACTAGTATAATATCCATGTGAATAAGTAAATGGCATTATTTCATTTTATTTTTTCCATATTATGATTAATTTCAAGTTTAAAAGGCTTTTTTTAGTTATACATTGCCTTAATTTTTATGCTTATTTATAAAGGTTTCTGCTATATTGTTATCATTACTGAGCATCTGAGCTCACCCCTTTCAATGTTTTATTTTTCCCAAGATGTGAAGAAGTAATTTATGAATGACCAGATGGAATAGTATGAGGGGATATAAAGAAAATATGTTGTTGTAGTTTTTTTTACTTTATGATGTAATGTAAAACTTTATGAATATATCTAGTGATTCCAAGGCTACTAAACTAATCGGTCTTTTGAGACTTGATCTTTTGTGATCATACCAATGTTATGTAATAATGCACCGACTCTGGGTAACTGGGGTTGGGGTGTTACAGTTGGTATCATAGGAAGTTTAGTACTAACCTTGGAAGCTAGATTTAGATAAAATCGAATTAGAGCACATAGATTTAAGATGGACTTTGAGGATTAGTATAGAAGAACTACCTAGAATTTTGGTATTGTAGAGATTTTGTGAGTTTTCCGTGCAGTACATCCATGTCTGGATACGAGCAGGTAGAGGTCACTCTGGCACAGATGTACCTAGGGTTAAAACCCGAAAACACCGCTTTGAGCTAGACTCGAACGGGAACTGGTGCACGATAATGGGCCTTGCTGCACTCTTGGTTACGACACTCCCGGGGGATATGCTTAAGATAATTCTCATTTTATTTACAAACCATTATGAAGGGTTTATGAGTATATACTTCCTAAAAGAATTTTCTTTATGATTATGGATTATATACATAAATAGTTCAATTAATGTTAATTGTTTTACAAGTATGGAATTATGTATTTTGATTCATAAACTGATCTAGTTTATGCCATTGTTTAGAAATGGCACCTAGTGGAAGAAATGGAAACCGTATGAATGCATGAACTCCATGTAGGGATTTCCATCTTGCTTAAGATAATTATAGTGGAGCTGGTGATGCAACTGGTGCTGATCAACTAATCATCATACTGGGACAACTCACTCATGTTATGAATAATAACCTTACCCATATGGAGCACCCTGATCCACAGCGTGGAAGATCAATGTTATATCACTTCATGAGGCAGCAACCACCAACATTCAATGGGAGTACAAATCCATTAGTATCTGAGCAATGGATAAGTTCTCTAGAGAAAATATTTTAGGCTTTGGGGAGTAGTGAAAGGTAAAAAGTTGTCATGGCAGTTTATCACCTCACTGGAGATGCTGATCAATGGTGGTCATTGATTCAAAACACGAAGGAAAATGATGAAGTATCAAATATGGAATAGAGGGAGTTCAAAGATCTTTCTTAGAAAAATACTTTCTTTGTGACCATCGAGCAGATATGGAAAGGCAATTTCTATGTCTGAGACAAAAGGAGGATGATAATGTCACAAAGTATGAGGATAACTTTACAATGTTAGCAAGGTATGCTGGAGATTATATACGTAACCCAAGAAGTAAGATTGATCATTTATTTTATGGGTTAAAACCATTTCTTCGTCGAGTATTAGTGTCACAATACATCTCATCATACGAAGATATTGTCTCATGTGCTATCAAGATAGAAAAAAAATTCCCTAAGTCTTATGACTTAAAAGCAAAGCAAGAGAAGAAGAGATCTGTTGTTCACACTGGGAATGGAAATAAGGGGAAGAATGGAAAATTTGAATATACATCCTACAGTAAATGTGGGGAGAAACACCCTATTACTTTCTTGAAGGGAATGGGAGTATGTTACAAGTGTGGTGAAAAAGGCTACCAAGCTCGTGATTGCAAAGGGAAGAAATAAGCTACCATGGTTCAATGCTACAACTACAGAGAGATGGGAAATTATGCAAATGAATGTCCTAAGCGTTAGGGGAACTTACCTCAGAAAAGGCCAAGGGATCAAGGCCGAGCTTATTCTATCACTACTACTGAGGTAGAAGCTCCAAAAGACGTGATGGCAGTTAATTTAATGGTTTCCTCAAGTTTGGAAAATGCATTATTTGATTCTGGATCATCGCATTGTTTCATATCTTCCCAGTTTGCTAAGAAAATTAGATATTTCCAATTTTATTTAACAAGGGAGTTGTCAGTTAAAACTCCTAAGGGAAGTATCATTGCAACAATGTTTTGTGAATCAGTCCCCATTAGAGCGCATAAATGTTCTTTATCCGCTGATCTCACCGTCATACCTATGATAGAGTTTGATATAATCCTCCGTATGAATTGGTTTTCAGACCATGATGAGAAGATTTATTGTAAGAATAAGGAGGTTACGATTTTTGATGATGATGATAAGGAACACCTTATCTTTAGAGCAGAATCGTCACCACCTAATTCTTAACTAGATCCACCCTCATTAGCTCAAATAAATTCAATTATTGGGGAGGAAGAGAATGAAATAAATGTGGGTGAGGAAAGGAATGTTCAAATAGAGGATGTGCCTATTGTGAAAGAATATGTAGATGTGTTTCCGGAAGATTTACCTGGACATCCTCCAGAACGAGAAGTCGAGTTTTCCATTGATTTAATTCCTGTATCAAGGCCTATATCGAAGACCCCTTATAGAATGGCCACTGTGGAATTAGTCTAACTAATGAAACAACCAGAGTAATTGAGTAATAAGGGATTTATTCAACCTAGTGTTTCTCCATGGGGAGCCCCTTTCCTTTTTGTTAAGAAGAAAGATAGATCTTTGAGGTTATGTATTGATTACAGGGAAATAAATTTTGTAACAATGAAGAATAAGTATACCATACCTCTCATTGATGATTTATTTGACCAACTACATAGAGCTCAATACTTTTCAAAGACTTACCTTTGGTCTGGATACCATCAGTTGTGTGTGAAGAAGGAAGACATTCCGAAGACAGGATTTCGAACCAAGTACAGGAATTACGAGTTTACAGTAATGCCTTTTGGGCTGACCAATGCGCCCTCTATATTCATGGATCTAATGAATAGAGTTTTCAAGGAATATCTAGATGAATTTGTGGTGGTATTTATTGATGATATCTTGGTATACTCCAAAAGCTACAAAGATCATGAAAATCACTTGCGCATTATCCCGAAGACTCTGAGAAGACATGAATTATATGGGAAGTTTAGCAATGTGAATTATGGATTCAAGAGATTTCTTTTCTTGGAAATATTGTCTCCAAAGATGGAATATATGTCGATCCTTCTAAGACCAAGGCAATCCAAGAATGGATAGCACCTACGAGTATAACTGAGGTACGTAGTTTTATTGGTTTAGCAGGTTATTATCGATGTTTTGCCCAGAATTTTTCCCGGTTGGATAACCCATTAACAAAGCTCAAACGTAAAGAGGTTAAATTTATTTGGAAAAAAGAGTGTGAAGAATGTTTCGAAGAACTGAAGAGAAGATTAGTCAATTCTCCTATATTGACTCTACCATCAGGGAATGATGAGTTCGTTATTTATAGTGATGCATCGAAGAAAGGACTTGGTTGTGTATTTATGTAGAATGATAGGGTTATTGCCTATGCATCATGACATCTATAAATTCATGAAAAAAACTATCCTACTCATGATCTTGAGTTAGCTGTTGTAATATTTTCTTTGAAGATATGGAGACATTATCTCTATGGTGAAAAATGTGAGATTTATACTGATAACAAGAGTTTGAAGTATATTTTCTCACAAAAAGAACTCAACATGAGGCAAAGGAGATGGCTTGAATTACTCAAGGATTATGATTGCACAATACACTACCACCTGGGGAAGGCGAACAAGGTGGCAGATGCTTTGAGCAGAAAATATCAGGGAGTTTTGAACAATATGAGAATTGAAAGGGATCCGATTTTCATGGATCTAGTGAAGATGGACATGGGAATAACCATGGAAGGTGAAACATCAATTCTTTTTCAAATGGCTTCCAAACCATCTTTACTAGAAAGTATTAAGAGTTCTCAGACTGATGATGAATAATTTCAAAAGAAGATTAACGCTGTGAATGATGGGCGATTGAGAGACTTTGTGTATGAACATGGAATTTTGAAATCTGGGAAGAGACTTTGTGTTACCGATATACCTGATCTAAAAAGGGAATTGTTGGACGATGCTCATAGTTCCAATTTCTCTATACACCCTAGGAGCACTAAAATGTATAGAGATTTGAAGGAACATTTTTGGTGGGACAACATGAAGAGGGAGATTGCTGATTTTGTGTCAAGATGTATGGTTTGTCAACAAGTGAAAGATGGAAGGAAACAACCTGGTGGAGTATTGTAAACTCTTTCCATACTTGAGTGGAAATGGGATAATATTACGATGGACTTTTTCATGGGGCTACCAAAGACTCCTAGAAGGAACGATGCAATATGGGTCATTGTTGATCATCTTACCAAGTCAGCAAATTTTCTTGATATGAGGGAAGATTTACCACTTGAACGGATATCAAGACTATATATTAATGAAGTTATGAGACTTCATGGAGTACCCCTATCGATTGTTTTTGATCTTGATCCCCGTTTTACTTCAAGATTCTGTAAGAGTCTTCAGAAGGCCTTGGATATTGAACTTCATTTGAGCACTACCTACCACCCTCAAATAGATGGACAATCAGAATGAACTATTCAAACCATAGAAGACATGTTGAGATCCTTCTCTCTTGACTTTCAGGGTATGTGGGATCAATATTTACCTATGGTAGAATTTTCCTATAACAATAGCTTCCATTCGAGTATTCATATGGAACCATATGAAGTGTTATACAGAAAGAGATGTCTCACACCAACCTGTTGGGATGACGTTGGTGAAAGAAAACTTGTAGGCCCAGAACTAGTGGAGGAAACAATGGAAAAGGTAAAGGTAATCCAAAACCACATCAAAGCAGCTAAAAGTAGACAGAAGAGCTATGCAGATAACCGAAGGAAGGATTTGGAATTTCTAGTATGAGATCATGTTTTCTTGAAGGTATATCCATGGAAGGGAGTTATATGTTTCGGTAAAAAGGGTAAATTGAGTCCCAGGTACATCGTACCTTTCGAAATTCTGGAAGGAATTGGGGTTGTAGCTTACCGTTTGGAAATGCCGCCAAGTCTCTCCAAAGTTCATGATGTGTTCCACGTATCACTGTTGAGGAAATACATGCCTGACCCAACGCATGTACTCACCTATGAGGAATTAGAACTGGAACCCGGTCTGTCTTATTGTGAAAGGCCCGTTAGGATTCTTTATACGAGAGAACAAGTACTGAGAAACTGGACGACTCGTCTGGTAAAAGTTCTGTGGAGAAACCATAAGATGGAAGAGGCAACGTGGGAACCCGTGGAACTTATGATGAAGAACCACCCGAGTCTTTTCATGCAGTAGTATTCTAGAAATTTCAAGGATGAAATTATTTGAAGGAGGGGAGAATGTAACTCCCCAGGCTTCCACGGTACGCTTCTCTTTGAATAATACAGTAGTGTGTGTTGTACGCAACTTCGAGTTCTAACACACACACCACAACCAATCAAACTAGCCGTTATGAATAGTAATACCAAATTTTTGAAATATTATAAATTTTATCTTTCAAAATGGACTTCATTTTTGGATTCTGAATATCAAAATTTTCCTAGGGTGAAATTTTGGTATTTTTCTGAAAACTATCAATTTTTTATGAATAGTGAAAAAACACTGAGTTAAAGTTTAAAACCTAATTTTTATTTAAATAATTATTTATTTTATTTAAATTTAATTAAGGTCAAAATAGATACATAATAACTATATAAGTTCAATGTAATTCATTGGAGTTAGTTTAGAATAATTTTAGATATATAAAAATTTTATTGAACTTTTCACCGTCTTTTACACACCTCCTAGGAGAATTTGGAAATACACATAAAACTTAATTTTACCGCTTCTGTGAGTGGAATTTCAAAATTCAAAGAGACATGGTTAATATCAAGGAGTAAAATGTGGTTCAATGAGATGAAAATATTTTTTTTAATAGTAACTTTTTACTTTTATTTACCACGGTTAAAAGTAAATAAGGTAATTAAGGGTAAAAATGATATTAATATTACCCTAACACTTGTCCTAATTCTATTGGACAGGTTTATCTCGACCAAAAACAACCTCAGAAATAAAATATTATCATTTAGGTCCCCTTGGATTAGATTTGTACATTTATTATTATTTAATTCAAAGAAGAGTTAAAAGAGTTAAAATCAAAGTTTATTAACTAATTTTTTTTAATATAGGGTTTTACATAATATAAATTCGATTATAAATATTAATTAGAAATATAAAAATATTTCCTACATAATGGTATTTTATTTATAATTTTTAGGCATTAAATAATTTAATTTATTTATGACACAAGGGTGATGCAGGAATTACCTAATTAATAAAATATTAAAATATTTGATAATATAAATACCCAAATAAATGTAATTTGAGACTTTTTATGAATTACACTAATTTTATAGGTTAATATGACATATTAGTTTTGTTTATATAATTTTTTTTGAAGTAATAATGCTGTTATGAATTTATCAAAAACAAAATACCCAATAGTGTTAAAATTGACATAAAAGAGTTTTTAAAACAAATATTATATTATTAATTGATATTAAATTCCTAAAAATCTAAGTTTCGTCCAAGAGACTTATATAATGATATGTGTATCATTAATGGACCACTTGGGAGCCCCTTGGATGTATATAGTAAGTTTATTAACTATATAATATAAAAATAAAAAGTGACATGGTAAATGTCAAACTAATTAACTAAGAGATAAAACTAAAAGATACGGTTAATATAGTCACCCAAACCTGTATAAAACCTATTGTTTGAGTGTTTTTCTACCCATCCCCACCTTAAAATTTAAATAATCCAATTTTTAGCCATTAGAAACCAAATATGAATTTATTATAAAATAATATTTCTAGCTTTTCCAAAGGTGCCCCTCACCCCTCTTATGAAAGGTCACTCCCCCTTCTCACTAATTCACACATTAAAAGCCTATTGGCTCGTCCAAACCCTACCCAAATACTCTCTCAACATCCCTCACTACAACCTAGAGGCCTTATTTTGATTATAAATCCAACCTAAGGAGCCCTTTTGATCAAATCAAAAGGAAGAACCCGAAGAAGAGGTAATGATTTCACCACCCTCTTTCAAGTTCCTTTCTTCTTCAACTTCTTCTTTCCATGTTATTTCCATTATAAAATAATAACTCCAGTATATTCTATATACTGTTATTTTATTATAAATATGGAACAACCAACTTCATTATTCTATCCATCCGTTGAATGACATTTCACCATACGTGCGTACGTACGGCCTACCATCTCCACATTGTGGTGTAATTGTTATTCAATATATTGTTATTTAGATGGGTATAATAATGATGTAAAATTCATGTAAATAATAAATATAAAATTATAATGATTATTTATATATGATATACCATCCAATTATATTATTTTAATTTCAAAAGAATGATATTGTCACTCGTGCGTACGTACGGACTACCGTCTTCATGAACGCGATGAGATTCATTCCCCATCGTATCCATTCAAGTATAATTCTCATTTGATGATTAAAAATAATTTTTAAGGACATTATATAATTCTGGATATGAATAATATACAAAATATCAATAATAAACATGCATTATGTAACAAAACATATAAAAGAAAACGATTAAGTTAACACCCAAAACGACGATAATACTAAAATATTATTAACAAATCATTAATAGAAGATAATATATGATATCATAATTATGTATATGGTTATTTTATAACTTAATAAAAATGTTTTAATTATTATAAAGGAGTTTAACATACCATATACTAATGAAAAGTACAAGTTAAGGGTTTATTTTACAATCTCTTCATTATCTGAGGTTGTTTATACGTAATTATCTACTGGGACCTCTTTATCATCCACATCCATGTTTCTTAAAAATGAATTTCAAAACATTATTACTATTTTACAGAATATAGGTTAAAATTAATTTATAACCTTTTTGACTTTTTATAAGAAGTTTATAAAGGAATCTTTCTGTCATTTTCCAAACAAGGTTCTTTTTAACCTTTTCGACAGATTTAAGGTAAGAATGTCTTTTTTAACTTATACAGCGGGTGCAGCTATTTTCCACCGTTATAAAATCTACGAAGCTTACCTTACAAGCTTATAAGAATATTTTCAAATTAAAATTTTTATTTTATAATTATGTGACTGTTAAATGATTTCAAAAAGGAGATATTTGTCTCAAATAGTTTTGATTTCATCTATGTCAACATCCTTTGATGGATTTTAAGCTTATTTGATGTTTATTTGTTATGATACAAAACATCCATATTTTATTGAAGGTTTTGTGATATGTTTGACAGTGGATGTGTTATTTTTATACCATTCATGGTTTATGGAGAAAGTATTTACATTTCGTATGCTAGTTTTAATACGAATGTTTATGTTATGTTTAAACCTGTTCATATGAGAAATGCATTGGACTTAATAAGTGACAGGTGGAGCCTGCTATAGATCCTCGATGCATCGGTAGGTATCATGAGACAAACTAGTGTCTTGGAACAAGGCCTGGACAAAATCTTATTTTTAGTCTTGGAACGAGGCCTTGACTATGTGGTTATGATAGTCTGGCATTATGGATTCCATCATTATGAAAGTGGTTTTTGATATTGAATGCGATTATTCTACTAGTGGAATATCCATGTGAATAATTAAATGACATTATTTCATTTTATTTTTTCCATATTATTCTGAAGTTCAAGTTTAAAAGGATTTTTTTTAGTTATACATTGCCTTAAATATTTATGCTTATTTATGAAAGTTTTCGCTATATTGCTATCTTTACTGAGCATCTGAGCTCACCCCTTTCAATGTTTTATTTTTCCTAGGATATGAAGAAGTAATTTATGAATGACCTATAGAAATAGTATGATGGGATATGAAGACAAGATGTTGTTGTAGTTTTTTTACTTTATGATGTAATGTAAAACTGTATGAATGTATCTAGTGATTCCAAGGCTACTAAAATAATCGGTCTTTCAAGACTTGATATTTTGTGATCATACCAATGTTATGTAATTATGCACCGACTCTGGGTAACTGGGGTTAGGGCGTTACATAATTAATGTCGTCAAAGACTTTTATGGATCAATTTGAATTTTTATTATGATTTAAAATATTTGGTTCTAACTTATCATGTCGTTATGATATTTCTGGAAAGTCTAGTGATGAATAGTGTCAAAATTGACATTAACGATACTTTAAAATAAATAATATTTTATTAAATGATATAAAATTCATAAAAATATAGATTTAAGATTACTAATTATTATATGTCTTAAAATATCATCAATTACTAATTAATTAATCTTTTTTAATTTTATCATAATTATATTAACCCACAAAGTGTAAATTACATGATGTTATAGTAAGAATTAAAAAAGTCAAATAAGGGTTAAAACAAAAATATAATGATTAAAAAATAATGAAAACTTTTATAATTTTCAATTTATTAATTTATTTAGACCGATAATAATACATTATTCTAAATAAATTATTTTGGATCCATTTGGAATCTAAAATTAATTTATATAAATTTAATATTTTGAAGATTTCCAAGAGTGACCCACCCCTCTTCTATATAAGAGAACCCATTATTCTCATTTCAATACACTTAAAAACCAATATTGTTAAGAACATATATACCCAAATCCCTTAATATACACCATTAACACATTCTATATGCCTTATTTTTGGTATGACACCCTCCTTTGAGGTGTTAAGGTGTTTATCAAAGGATATCTTTCAAAGAAGAAGTATTGTTTTTAATAAAGTGTTTCTATTTTATTTCTTATAATACTTCCTTGAAATATTATTCAACCATAATTAAATAATACATAAAGTTTACTAAATATAATGAGATTTTATTATGTTAATAAAATAACATAAATTCATCTCCAATTTCATCCAATGGGAAAGGAATTATTCGTTTGTTTGTATGATGAACTCCCACCCCACAAACTGATATAATTCGTTTTCCTTCACCATCTCTCAAGACATATTATAATGATAAAATTAATTTTTATATATGATATTATTGAAATATTTATCATTATTAAATAATAAAATATCATTTAAATTCTTATCTTTCCATGAATATAAAAATGATAATGTCGTTCGTGCGTACGTGTGAAATATCACCTTTACGAAGCGATGTGATTCAATTTTCATCAAAAAATCACATGAATGATATATATAAGTTTATTTAAAATTTTAATAATATATTAATTATATTATTATAATTCTTGAAATGTAAAATAATATTTACCTTCTTTCCATATCGATCATTGAAAAATGAAAATGTTACTCATGTGTACATATGGCTTACCATCTCTATGACTGAAATGTAGTTAATTTTTCATATCAACATTTTATGGATGTATTTAATAGTATAATTGATGTATAAAGGTGATTATTAATTCATTAATATTATTTTCTAGATGATGGACTAATGAAAAATTGTATTATAGAGATTATACCAAAGTCTTTTTGGACTCAAGTATCGAATATCATCAAAATGTCTGACATGAACATAAATAATTAAGTAATTGTTTTAACATATTAAGAAGTGATTTAATAGAAATAATAAACTTTAAATGGTTTATAAAGAAAGAAAATAATTAACCTAAGTTTAATATTTAGGAAAATAATGAATACATGTGACGAGTCAGACTCAAGGTAAGTGGCTTTTGAACTAAATAAACCCTATTTTAAATGTTTTAAGAAATTATTTACTAAATATTTCTCTTTCATGTACATGTTTTTAAAAATTATTTTTATGAATGTATTAATATAGAAATAAATGTTTTAAAATTAGTATTTTATAATTTCTCACAACTTTTTTAAAAAAGTAATCCATTTAAGGTTTTATGTTAGAGACTTTCTTTTAAAAACCTTCATTTAAAGATTATTTTTTAACTCTTTTTATAAAATTAAAAGGAAATGTTTTTTAACTTATATGACCTGAATGGTTTCTCCCAATTTCAGGATGATTTATTTATTTAATTTTTTATATGTTTTCATAGTTATTTTTAAGAAAAATATTTCATTATTCTGTGTGTGGTGTTAACTTTTTAAAGGTGATTTTTACAGGAAAAGGGAATTTTGATATTTGAAAGTTTTTTTCTCATGGGTTTAAAATTATTATAAAGGGTATTATTCATGATATGTTTATTGGAAATTTTATATTATGGTTTTATCCCATTATTTATCAATATATGACAGTTTGAGCCCCATTATATCTAAAGATACGTTAGGTTGAGCCCCGTTATAGCATAAGATATGATGAGTTAAGCCCCATTATAGCTCAAGATATGATGAGTGAGCCCCGTTATTGCTCTCCGATCCGTTGGGTACTCTGGGGATTGATATTTACCATATGGTTACTTCATTGGTAAGGGAGAATGTAAGAGTGATATGGTAATGATGTCCCAAGGCACCTATGCAATTTTTCTATGCTTGCTAATGATTTTTTAAGAAAAGGTTTTAATGGGTTTTCATGTTTTCAATGGAATTAAAATTTCCATTATTTATGTCCCTTACTGAGATTTTTTTCTCACCCCAATTATTAAAATGTATTTCACGGGATTTATGGAAGAGTTTGGACAATGATGATATCAAGGGAAAAATTGTGAATATATATTATCATAAGAAATCATGTTTTATTTTAAAGAGTTTTATATTATGAGAAAACTTAGTATTGAGTATAAGTGTACACTAATAATATATGGGTTTACTATAAAAGAGTTTGTACAAATAATCTAAAACTCTAAACCTAAAATATCTTTGGGAAAATAATGTGATTTATAGTTTTAAAATAACTAGAATATGTAATGTTTAAGTCCAGGTCATTAAAGTTGGTATCAGTGCAGGGTATAGACCACTTTAGAGATTTTGATGTTTTCTTAAGAGTTAGGGATATCATCATGACTTTATAATTTTTATTTTTATCATAAGTTTAATGTCTTAGATACCCTTTTGAGTCTTTATGTTATGAAAATTTAAGGTGATTAATGGTATTTTTGGAGACATTTTTTAGGTAATTATGGGTTTTTACTTTTTTGGGGGAAAAATGAAAGGTATGAGATAAAACATGAGGTTAAAAAAATTTATGTTCATTTATGAGGACTTTATCATATTTTTGGAATGTTGTAATAATTAAATATTTATAGGAAAAGGACATTCCAAAGGATGGGTGATAGTCCACCGTGTTTGATAAGGATGTCAGAATAAAACCCACAACCGAAGGGTGAATAGGGTACATTACCTACCACCGGCCTATGTGAGGTCCCAGTTAGTAAGTCATTATAATTTTAGTTAAATAATTTTATGGATTTAGAAGAAGTTTATTTTGGTAACATATATTTTATTGAATAGATAACCATGCTATTGGGAAATTATTTTGTGATTAAATGATTATTGTTATTTTAGAAGATATTTACTTTTTTGGGAACCCTATATGATCAAGGTAAATAGAATACTATGGGATTTTATTTGATATGTAAAGATTTAATTATTTTTTGGAAGAATCCATAATTTTATTGTGGACTTATGGTTATTCAGGTTATTTATGGAAATGTTTAGCATATCTTGGAGATTATTTTGGAAATTACCTCCTATTATAAAAATTCAAGAGTAATTGATGTCATTTAGAGATAAATGTTAAAACTATCTTGGAAGACTATGTGATCAAACAATTTTGTTTTTCAGTTTCAATCTTAGTTTAAAATATTTTTGAATAATTTTATGGATATTATTTTTCAATGTTGAACTTTGGGTATTACCACTAAATCATGGAGATTAAAGTAGTTTTTCATCATAAAATGGTTTATTATTTTCATGGAATTATCTTATCCTACCATAATAATTTTAGGTTTGTTTAATATTTCAATACAAGAGAAATATATAATTAATATTTTGTGGATTATTTTATTCTCTAAAAGTTAATTCTAGTGCTTCCAGCATGAAAAATTCATCTTGAATACTCATCATTTGGAAAAAAATATGAATTTGGGGTAAAAATCGAATAAGAGATGAAATTATATTTTTAACTTAATTATATTTACTTATGTTATTATTCCAAGTAGTAAATTAATTCCTCAAATCTCTGGAAAGGATTTTGAAACAAAAATGCTATGTGTTTACCTCTCTTACTAGAAAATCAATAACCATCATACCCATCACAGATTTATGGTTTTATGATTGTTAACTTTCTCATGAACATGTCCTTTATCACTATTAATCAGAACATGATAGTTAGTTTTATCTTCCATTCCCATGTTTTCCAATATGGAACCAAAGTATGTATCATCTCATGCGACCATCGTTCTTCATTTTATTTCTTTTAAAGTGGATGTTTTATTAATCCTTTTTATGATGTGGGATTTCAACAGAGGTATTTAAGAATTAAAACATCTAGTTTTGGACCCCGAGTTCAAACTGCGAGGATACAATTATTTAAGGGGGGGGGGAATGTAAAATCTGAATGTTTTATATGGAAACACTATGTTTGATAACATACATGATATGTCACACCGAGCTTAAACGAACAACTAAATATTATTATTTAATATGCTAGTTATCGTATAGTTGTTAGAATGGTTGGAATGAACATGATTACCTAAATTATGAAAATATTTTTTATACATATATATAACTAATTATTTGGTTACCAATTAATTATAAATGAAAATAAAATCCTTTTTAAAATAAAAGGAAATGTTTTTCTGAAAAACTATTTAAATGGACATAAGTGTGTTTTATTCCAATAAATAATAAAATCACTATTTTTGGATTGTATTAATGAAATATATATATTTATATATATAATATCAAATATAAAATTTAACATTCATCTTATATGTTTCCTATGCATGATATAAGAACAAATTCAATTTTACGCTTAAAAAAAGTATTTTTCAAAAATGAAGTTTTTCTTATTTTTGATGAAACACTTGTTTTAAATATATTTTTTGATAATTTGATAAATATTATTTGACAAAATTAACTTTATATTTTAAGTAATGGTATCATTTTTTTTAAATTTTGGTAATTTTCTTAAAAGTTTCATATGTTGATGAATAATGAGAAAATAATGCATTTTAATTGAAAACAGTTTTTTGCCTAAATAATTTAAAATTTAAAATTGTATTTTAATGGTTTTAAAGAATAATTAGATCAATTTTATATAATTTAATCCAATTTAGGTAATTGGAATAAATTTCACATTAAAATTGGATATAAAAACTTTGTGAACTTTTGAACATTTTTACTTTAAAAACTTTTTTTCTCATTTTGTCAATGGGATTAATTTTTAGTTAATATATACGATTTAGGTCTTTATAATTTTGTAAAATGGATTCCATATTTTGAATAATACGATCCAAATTTAGTAAATAGGTCTCTTTTATTTTTTTTACAAAAATATGAATAATAAAATTGATAATTTTTATTACCACGATTAAAGGTAAATCGGGTAATTTAGGGTAAAAATAATATTATAAATATTATTAAATTACCTTTACACATATAATAATTTTATTTGATGATTATTTATCATCCCTAATAATTAAAGGATCAGTTATGAGACCACTTATGGCCTTTTTAATGAGAATATAACCTTTATAATATTATATTCAAAAGAAAGTCAATTTGTTATACTTTTGTTTTTATCACGATAAATATTTTTAATATGGGGTTATACAAGAGATATGTCAAAATATAAATAGTCTATAGAAATATAAATTATTTATCTACATCATGGTAATTTATTTATAATTTTTAGTGATAACATAAATACTTTAAATGATGACACAATAATGATGCTGTAATTGTTTAATTAATGGAAGAATCAAATAAATTATATTAAAATTATTAAAATAAATATAATATGGTATAATTAATATTATCCACGAATTTTATTTATATATTTGAAGTTTTATTTATTATTAAATGAGTTTTTTAGAGAAATATTTTTTTTATATTTTTAAAAAGTCATGTGATGAATAGTGCCAAAATTGACATTAATGATACTTTAAAATAAATAATATTTTATTTAATGATATAAAATTTATAAATTTATAATATATATATATATTATAGTGATAATTCTTAAAATTTCATAAATCACTCATTTATTATTATTTTGAAACATTATATTAATTATATTAACCGTCAAAGTGTAAATTACATGATATCACAGTAATAATTAAAATGGTTAAATAACAGTTAAAAAAAAGATAAGGATTAAAAAATATTAAAAAAAATGTATAATTTTAATTGTATTAATTTATTTATACCCATAATAATAATATATTATAAATAAATCATTTTTATCTTTTTAAATTAAAAATTAATTTATTTAAATTTAATATCTTGAGGATTTCCAAGAGTTCCCCTCCCCTCACTTATAAAATGGAAACCTTTCTTATCATTTTAATACACTTAAAAAAATATTTGTATCAAAAAATATATACCCAAATACCTTCCTATAATCCATTAACACATTCTAGATGACTTATTTTTGGTATAACACCCTCCTTAGAGGTGTTAAAGTGTTAATCAAAGGAGATATTTGGAAGAAGAGGTATCATTTTTAATTAAGTGTTCCTATTTTATTTCTTATTATAAATATTAAAATAATATTAAACCATGATGAAATAATAAATAAAATATCATAAATGTACCTATATTTTTATTATGTTAATATAAGCAACTAAATATTTCTCCAATTTAATCAAATGGGAAATTAATTATTCATTCTTGTATAGGATGGGCAACCACCTCGTGAATCAATATATTTTGTTTTCCATCACAGTCTCTCAATACTTGTTATAATTATGAAATTAATGTTTATATATGATATTTATGAAATATTTATCATTATTAAATAACAATATTTCATTTATGTTCTTACATTTCCATGCACATAAAAATGATTACGTCGTTCGTGAGTATGTGTGAACTATCACCTCTACGAAGTGATGTGATTAGTTTTTTGATCACCACATAACACAAATAATATATATAAGTATATTTAAAATATTAATATTATATTAATTATATTGTGATTATTATTTAAATTTAAAATAATATTTATCTTCTTTCTATAATGATTGTTGAAAAATGAAAATGTTACTCATGAATACGTACGACCTACTTTCTCTATGATCGTGACATAGTTCATTTTTCAAATCCATATTTGATGAATAAATTTAAAAGTATAATTAAAGTATAAAAGTGATTATTATTTCATGAATATTATTTTAGATATGAAGTATTAATGAACACTTTTACTATGAATATCATACCAAAATCATTTTGGACTCAAGTATCAAATATCGTCAAAACATCTAACATGAACGTAAATAATTAAGTAATTGTTATAAAATGTTAATAAGTGATATAAAAGGAATAATAAACTTTAAAAGGGGTATAAATAAAGTAAATAATTAACCTAATTTTATTATTTAGGAAAATAAAGAACATATGTGATGAGTCAGACTCAAGTTAACAGACTTTTTAACTAAATAAACCGTATTTTAAATGTTTTAATGATTTTTTCTAAATATTTCTGCTTCTAGTCAATGTTTCAAAAACGATTTTTATGAATTTATTCATATGTAAATAATTATTTTAAAATGTTTATTTTCTAATTTAACTCATTTTTTTTAAAAAATTAATCTTTTAAAGGTTTTATGTAAAAGAATTTATTTTGAAACCCACCATTTTAAGCTCATTTTCAGTTATTTTTACAAAATTAAAAGGGAATGTTTTTTAAATTATACGACATGATCAATTTCTCCATATTTCAGGAAACTTTATTACATTAATTGTTTTTTCTATTTTTTCATTTTTATTTTCAATGAAAATTATTTCATTATTTTATGCACAATTTTTATATTTTAAAAGTTATTTTTACAAGAAGAGTGGATTTTGATATCTAAAAGTATTTTTCTCACGGGTTTAAAAGATATTTCAAGGGATTTATTCATGATATCTTTCTTGGAAATTTTTATTATGTGTTTCCCCTATTATATCCCATGATATGATGGATTGATCCCCATTATAGATCAGGATATGATGGGTTAAGCCCCATTATAACTCAAGATATGATGAGTTGAGTGCCATTATAGATCAAGATATAAAATGTGAGACCCATCATAACTCTCCAATCCATTGGGTACTCCATAGATGGAAATTGATTGTAAGGTTGTTACATTTGTAAGGGTTAATGTATGAGTGATATGTTAATGACGTCCCAAGGAACCTATGTTATTCTTCAATGTCTTCTAATGAGTTTTTAAGAAAATGTTTTAAAGGGTTTTTATGTTTTTAATGGACTAATAATTTTCACTCTTTATATCCCTTAATGAGGTTTTGTTCTGAACCCAAGCTTTCAAAAAAAAATTTATAGGGTTTAAGGAATAGTTGGGACATGGATGATATCAAGGAAAAATTGTGAATATATATTAGCATAAGAAATCATGTTTTATTTTAAAGAATTTTTTATTATTGAAAAAATGGGTAATGAGTATAAGTGTCCACATGTAATGTATGCATTTAATATCTAACGATTTTTCCTAATTCACTATAAATATAAACCTAAAATATCTTTTTGAGAAGAATTTGTTTTCTAGATTTAAAATAACTAGAATATGTAATGTTTAATTTTAGGTCCTTATATTTTTAGAGTAAATCACTAAGACAAACTAAATCACCATTTAGTCAACCACAAAGTGAAACCCCATAGACTTTTATAACATTGAAAATAAATATTAATAACTAGATATAAAAATCAATGTAAAGGGAGGATTATAGTAAAACATCAATTAAACTCATGATATAAAGGGATATGGTGTGATCTTTATAAAAAACATGTATCTTTATACCTATGTCCATAAAATTTATCTCATGATAGCATTAATTTTTATATTCCCTTCATCAAAGGCATTGAGTGACCATGGGACATGGTTTATGTCAATCCCATATAGCCAAATCATTTATTCTAGACTCTCTAAGTATTGATTAACCTAGTTAATGAATATATTACATGTCATTCTTCTTTATGGATGAATCAATCACATGACCCTTATCTGAATAGATAAGAACATAATATGTACTATCTAGGTGTGGAAAAAATATCTTAGTCTATATTATTCGAGATACCATATGTCATAATCATCACATGAGAGGAAAAATTCCCTATTGGACAAGTTACAACCAATTAAATAATAAGAAACATACCTAACCAAACAATAATTATCTAAGATATAATTAATTTTGGGAGAAAGATATCAATTTATTATGGTTCCCATGCTATGTATCTCACTAACCTTAGGAAATAAAGACATAATATGTAACACCCTGAGTTTTTAAGAATTATTATTTTTCCAAATAAATTAAATTTATTGGATGAATTAAGTTACTTGAAATACCATGTTAAAGTTTTGATACATGTAATACAAAGTTAAGCATGCACAACACACAAAGTTGTATTAGCTGGTGTTGCACACAACACAAAGTTTTAATAAAACCACAATATATTATTAATATAGTTATTTAAATGCGACCTTGCTGTTAAACTTAGTGATGTGAATAGTAATAATTTTTTTAATAAAATTATGTATAATGGTTTTATATAATTAAATAATATTGATAATAAAATACATAGTCTTAGGTGAAGTCTTTATATCATTCAAAAATACTATTTTTCTAAATAAAAATTATGTCTTTTTTTGAATAATAATAAAATTAATTTTTGAAACATTTATAAAATTAGAATTCTAAAATAAACTTAATTTTTGAATTTATAATTCCAAAATTATCTTACTATGAATTTTCAGGATTTTTTCTAAAAATATTCATTTTCCGATGAATAGAGAAAATACTAATTTTTAATTGAAAATTGTATTTTCACATAAATTATTTACAAATTTAAATTTTATTTTAAATTGGGTTTAAATTATAATTTTTTACATTATACATATAATAATACAATTTATGTTATTTGAATCAATAAGATATTGAAATTCGATATATAAACTTTGTAAACTTTTGAACTTTCTCACTTGAAAAATCTAATTTCTCGTTACGTCTACAGAATTAATTTTAAATTAAAATGTGACACTTTTGTGAGTTAAATTTGGAAAAATAGATTCAATATTTGGAAAAGGAATAATTTATATTATCTAATGAGTTAAAATTAATTTTTTAACATAATTATCTTTGAAAATAGTTAAATTAATTTGTGTGATTAAGGTTAAAATAAGGTTTTTCACATTTCATGCGTTTGTACTAAAACTAATTTTACACACACGTAGGATTTTTATTTAATAAATTTGATTTAATTTTTAATAATAATCAGGTATAAATTATATAATAATTTAATTTTATTATTAAAGGATATATTACCTAAGTAAATAAAAAATACAAGTTACCATGGTTAAAATATAAAATGGTAAAACTAAGTAAACTTAAAGACCGAGGAACAAAAAGCTAAAATGTATTTATTTTTTTGTTTTGTAGGTTTTTATAAAACATATAAAACCTAAAATATATTATTTACCTATTTTGGTGGAACATGAGGTAAGGGATACCACACTACATTTGGGTATTTACAAGAATGTCACTCCTCCTTAATTATAAAAGGGCACCCACTCCCCCGTTATTCACACATATAAATCCATTTGGATCAACCAAAACCTACCGAAATAACTTCCAAACTCCCCTCCTGACATTATTTAATCATTATTTTTGACGTAAATCTATCATAGGAATGATTTTAGTGTAAACCTAAAGAGAATACCCAATGAAATGGTAATATTTTCGATGATTATCTTTATTTTATTTCCTTCTCCACCTTATTAAATTATTATTATACCATGATTATATAATAACATCAATATATTATATATATTAATATTTTTTATGTTAATTTTATTAGTTAAAACCACACACACTTCCATCAAATGTATTATAAAATTATTGTTCGTGTGTATGACAGATGACTGCCTCGCGAACTAATGTCGTTCATTTTACCATTACCAACTATCATAGTTGGAAAAAATGATGGATTTATAGTATATATAATATATTTATGATATTTATTGATTTATTATGATTTTATATTTAGTATATCATAAATACCATCATTCTTTCAATTTTTTGGGAATAAAATAATGTCGTTCATGTGTACGGAGGACTACCGCCTCACAAAGTTATGTGATTTGTTTACAATGTATTAAAGATGAGTTTAATAAAAATATGAGATATATATGACATAAAAATTATATTTTAATGATAATATATATATATATAATTTACTTTTCTTTCCATAAATACTATAAGAAAATTGAAGAAAATTTCATGTGTATATATGACTTGTCGTCTCCATGAATGCTGTATTTAATTTCCTATCACTAAATTTTATGGATTAATATGAATAAATATATAATGAATATATAGTATATTTATATATTTGTGTACATTATGGATATTTTTAAACCATGATTTAAGTAAGAGGACCAAAAATAAAAAGTCAAAACATATATGAAAAACACAGCATGTATTACTCAAAAAGAAACTTTAACATAGAATTGTTAATAAATGGGTAATAAAGGGTCATAATAAAATCATATATATTATAATAAATATAGTTTTATGGTTCTATAAGGAATTTTTAATAAACTTATATTTATTAAACATGAGGTTTTAATGAGTACAATGGGAGTCAATACATAAGGTAAGGGATTTTCGCCTCACCATTATTTTCTATAAGACACAAGCCATATTCACCATGAATTTATTTGATGTGGTGTATATAAATAAAATGAATTTATATTATTATTAATATGATGAAAAATATTTTTGTTTAAATATCCATTTTAGGATCTCTCTTTCATGGGGTTTACCCTTTAAAAGTTAACAAATTCGTAAGGGTTTTTTTTTCTCAATTTGGTTTCTTTAAGACATACATTTTGTTATGATCCTATATTCTTCCATGAGGTGTATTTATATCCCCTTATAAATTTAATATAATTAATTTATTATTTATCATGATATTTAATGTGTCATTTTTTGTTATTACTTCATGGGGATTGTGATTTAGGGTTACCAAAGTGGTAAGAGTTTTATGTTACAATCTTACCATTTATTGGGATTGTTTATGATTTCATCTCTAATGTTGAAATCTCATGATCAACCTCTATAAAATTCTCAGGAATTTGATTTTAATATATTTATTCATTATATATTCAAGTAATGTTACCATTTTATAACTATTTGGTTCTTAGTGTAATTGATTTTTTTAAGAAAACATGACTTTATTTCCCACTTTAGTTGAATATTTGTTTTATTAAAAAACCATCTTTTATAAAAATGATTTGAAATTTTGTTTAAAATTATATTTTAAGATAATTTTCAAGGAAAAGGATTTTAATTTATTTATGTTTTAAATTTATTTTTAAATTATTTTTGAAGCATACTTTATAAGTTTTCAATTTTATTTTTGAATAAAAAGGTTTTTAAAATTGTTTAAGTTTCAAAAAGAATTTTCCGAAGAAAAAAATTGATATTTTCCTCAATAAATGTTTTAAATTATCATTTGAAAATTATTTTCCTATAATATGAAAACCATTGTGTTACCAATTCCTTATAGGGGATATGGTCCAGGGATACAATTCATATTCATTATCTAAATGGTTTATGTTTTGATGGAATGATGTTTATGGAACAGATTTCTTTTCCATAGGTCAATCAGGTTTCAAATAGATTGTTATGATATCTATTTCATTTCAAAGGTTTAACCATGTTTCAAATATATAGACATAAAACCCATTTTCTTCCAATTTTTAATCAGGTTATAAAATAATAATGATTATTTTCATGAGTTTTTATGATGACATACAAGCTATTTGTAGCTTATTCATGTTGTGTTTCTTGGAAATTACTTATATGATCAGGTGCCCTAAATAGATTTTGGTAAGGTCATTACATCTTAAATAATGGTGTGTCCTAGATAATGTTGTGTAATCTGGTTACAACTTATATTATGGTGCGGCCCAGATAGTGCCGGGCTAGCCTATTACAACTTATATGACGATATGGCCCAGATATTTCCAATTGATCCTGTTATAAATCACATGAATGGTTAACCCAGATATATATCCAATGCATTGAGTAATGATAAATTCTATACGAGCTTGGAGGTTACATGAGTCCTTATCCCATGCCTAAAAGGGAGGGTACATGGGTGATTATCCCAAGTCTGAAAAGGAGGGTACATGGGTCATTAGCCCAAAAAAAAGATGAGGGTATCCAGGTGGCCAAACCAAGCCCAAAAAATATGGTACATGGGTGGTCAGTACAAGCCCAAAGTAGGTACATGAGTGGTCATCCCAATCCTAACATTTTAAAAATTTATTGTTGGGTAGCCTTGACATAATATTTTCTATGCTTATGTGTATGCCAAAAATTCCCGGTATTATGCCAATGTTATGCTCTCATGGATCATGTTCATTGATTACCTTATGATTAATGTATTTTAAATTACCAGTATTTATTCTAGGACTCAATATTATGATCTTTGATATGCAGGGTACGGGTTTCAAATGTTATTATCATGTTCTTATACCCTTATGCCCATGTTTTTATTATGTATCTCCCTTGATTACCCTTACTAAGCATCTGATATCACCCTTTATTATGTTTCCATTCCCTAGGTTATGAAAAATGGGTTTAATTAGGGTATTTTGGTAAAGTGTACCAAAGGGGATGATCTTTCTGTGATATATTGAATATATTTCACCAAATTAAGAAGATTGTGTTTGAATCTTCTGAAGGAGCTAAACTATTATAGTCCTCAGGTGTGTGTTTTTTGTAATGTATTGAGTATTTATCTAAAAAGATGTAATATCCATGTATGAGAAGCCTATTTATATATAGTTGTCATCAAAGGAAAGGTTTTATTAACCTTTAGAAACTAGGATGTGAAAACTTTAGTGATATACCAAGGGATATTTCTAAGCATATATCTAGGGATGTATCTAAGGATAATTATAAGGATGAATTAAAGTACAGGAAAATATCCTATAATTTTGGTAAAGAATATATAGATTATTTTCCTAGTGACACATACCTATCTGGATATTATAAGTGGATGTTGCTCTGGAATAGATATACACAGGGGTAAGAACCCTGAAAACACAATATTGAGCTAAACTCAATTGGGAACTGGTGTATAATAATTATCCTTGATTCACACCTAGTTTAAAACTCCCAAAGAAAATGCTTTAGAAACTCACAAAATCATTATGAACCATCATGAAGGATTTAAATAAAATATTTGTATGAATAAACATGGATAAACTTAGTGTTCCATAGATTAAAGAAGAATGTGTTATGATTTAGACATCATATAAGTCTTTTTTCATGATTATGTGGTTCCACACTATAATTAGAATTGATCAAACTATGATTTTTGAGATTTAATCAATGGATAAATCTATAAAGAATCAATTAATGCAGAATTTAATTGATAATGAAATAATTTTCCACTTGAGAAATCAAATGCTATGGGGTATGAGGTACAAAAACATGTTTCTATTACCACATAACTTTCTCAAGCCATGAATCATGATGATCTTATAAATGATCAAAGGAGGGAATAATTTTTTTTTGAATCCATTATAAGTAAATTTCCACCATATTTTAGTGGAATTAAGGATACAATAGTTGCTAAGAAATGGATTAGTACCCCTGAAAATATATTTTCTATTATCCATTGTTTAGAGAATGAAAAATTTATTTTTTCCACCTATCACTAAGAATGTGAATCAGATCAGTGGTGGACCTTTATCGATAATATGAGGCAATGCGATAAATTTAACTCTATTGATTGGGATGAGATCAAGAACTTATTTTTCAGTAATTATTTTCCTCTTATTGTTCATATATAAAGGGATTTTGGAGTTTTCTGTCTACATAATGTTTATGATAAGAAAATAAGGATATAATTCAAAGGAAACTATAAAAAATATGGAGAGAAGAAGATAATATTTTATTTATTCTCAAAGTGTGGAAGAAAACATGGAAGAATTTTTGGGGGACTACTAAATGTTTTATATGTGGAAAGAAAGGTAATAAAGTGGATAAATGACAAATTAATAAGAATAAATTGAAATATCCATAGAATGTATCTCCCATAATTCAATGTTTCAAATGTAATGAGTTTGGGAATTATGCTAACAAGTTCTTAAAAACAAAGGTTAATGATGATGATTGAAATTAGAAATATATTATGTTGAGGGTTAAAGGGAAATCTTATGAAGTCATTATGGATGAAGTGACTCATGATAATTAGGGAACGCTTATCCCCCTCCCCAATTGGGAATTTCATGTTTATTTTGTATGAATGAGCACTATGAAAACCATATTGTTCATCCATTAGTCAAATTTAATGTGATTATATCCATCATCATGGTGTCTAGAATAATAAAATCAAATTCTATATTCTACTAGTATAAGGATGAACCCAAGATTCCAATGAAATGTTTTTGTATGTGATAAGATCTTATTTAAGAAATAAATGGTGAATTACATTTTGTAAGCATATATGTCTCTAGGTATGATTAACTTAAGAGTTATGGATACCATCATGAGTTATGAGTTAAGGTAGGTCATAATTTTAGAGACATTGAAATCATATTTTGAGGATTTATGTGATGGGAGTTTATCAATATTAAGGATATTTTAAGAGATATTTATGTTTATTAAACCCATTGGTATTATATATAGTGAAAATTTTATTTGAGGAGGAATGAATTTTAATACTTATGGACATATGACTAAAGGTTACTCTAAGATCATATCCTATGGATTTCAAATGTTGTTGAGATCAAAACCTTCATCAATTTGAGTTTTCTTATAATGATAAATTTCATTTGAGAGTTCAAATGGATCCTTATAAATCTCTTTATGGATAAACGTGTATAACTCCAACGTACTATAATGAAGTTGTAGAAAGAAAGATATTTGGACCTGATCAAGTTGATGAGATGGAAGATAAGGATTAATCCATTAAAAAACATATAAGTACTACACAATCTTAAAATAAATGTTATATTAATAATCATTGAAGTGATCTATAATTTAGAGTTTGTGATAAAGTACTTGTAGATGCCGAAAAGTGCTTAAGTGTTGAAGAATATTTCGAAACGACAAACTGAGGTCATATTCAAACCCGGAGACCCATCCCGGGGGGGTCGGAGGCATTGCGCGAAAAAAATAGTGAATCATGCGAAAAAATGTGGGGCGCTCAGAAAGTTCCAAGATTCGCGAAGAGTCCCCGGCACAGGCGCAAAATAATTTTGCGCCACCGCCTCTAGCGCACAATTATTTTGTGCCAAGTGATTTTACGCACCCCAAGACTTCTATAAATAGAAGGCGACCCCCTTCCATTTTAGGGATGAAGAATCTGAACCGGCTCTCATGCGCGAAGGCGTCTTTCCGCCCCCTTGGACTTCTATAAATAGAAGGAGACCCACTTCCATTTCATGGCTGAAGAATCTAAACCGGATCTCATGCGCGAAATCGTATTTCTACGCACGCGAAGATGACCTTCAGGTACGGTCCTTTTTGCGCCAAGTTGCCCCGGGGTCCGCCTTCGTGCGAGATCCCCATGGCTTAGATTGAATTCTGATCCCTTCGGGGTTCCCCCCTTGCACGCAATCCCTTCCATTGCATGCAGGAAAGTTAATTGAGCGCACCCGTGTACTTGTACGCGACCTCTGTCACTTGCGCGCAATTCATCTCTCTTGTGCTCAATCCTCCTAGCCATGCGAAAAACCTCTGCTTCCAATTACACGCATGAATCACCAATTTTGTGCCAGCCGGGTTTTTTTTCACACATGCCCCTTATTTCGTGCACAAGCCTCAAATGTTGCGCGCAATTCCTTGGGACCCCTCACCACGATTCTCTTCTTGTGGGTTCCATTTTGGGTCCCTTTTGTGCCCCTGGTATCCACATCATGCACCGTTTTCCCGTGATACCTTCTAGGCTCGTATGAGGTAACTTCAAAGTCCCTTGGACGATTCTTACCATTGCATTCCTTTTCCTCATGCCTCTTCACATAGTCACGATAATGACTATTGCTTCTTCACATAGTCACGCTAACGTGGACCCCTTGATGGTTCCCCCACAACACCCCCTCACTTCGGTCTTGCCGATTCCTTCCCTCCTACAAGGGGAAGAGGGTTCCCGTTATGTAATTCCTAGGGGTGTGGAGTGAACCCACCTCATCTGAGCTGCAGGACGTTAAACTGCCAAGAACCTTATCCTCAACACATGACGTTAAACTGTGACCTGGCCCCATGCCTCGCACGTAGGGTCCCCCTGACTTGTACAGTCTCCATGCCCACGCGTCTCCATGGGGATGGGATCATCCCTCATAGGGGATGATATCCTCATTATTGGGGTGGCGCTCATCCGCGGGGAAGGTCAACCACCTTGGTGTAAGTCCCTAACCTTTCTTGTAGGAGGAAATGCCCATGTTCCTCATCACTCCCTTGGCGCCAAAGCCAGCCAAGGGCCTGATGGGGAATAGTGCTCCTCATTTCATCTTCGGTCCCCAAGGCCAGCAGAAGGCGTGATAGGGAACATGGATCCTCCTTTATTCGGTCCCAAATCCCTCTCCCTATGTGCTTTATCACCCAAGGGCCTCCATCCAAGAGTAAGCCCCGACTTCTTGGGCTGCTCAACGCATAAGCCCACCTTCATTTCCCATAGATGCACCCTCTACAATGTGATCGTCAGGTCTCTGCTGTCTCTTGTTTCTCACACCGAGCTTGACTCCCGTGAGCTTAGAGTGAGCACCGGCCATGACAAACTGTGGGACTCCTTAGAGCGTGAGCCCCAAATTCCCTTGTCCCATATGACGTTAAATGGTATACCCGAACTACGGGGACTTTGAACCATGTCAAGGCATGGTACGTGGGAAGCCTCCACGTGGTTCAAGCCCCAACCACCGTGGGCCGCCTTAGAGTGTAAGCCCCGTACCACCTTGGGCCTCCTCAGAGTGTAAGCCCCAATCCATCCCAAACTACGTGGACTTTAATCCATGTCAAGGCATGGTACGTAGGAAGCCTCCATGAGGTTCAATCCCAACAACCATTGGCCCCGACCGTCTCCGTGTCGGTGTGCCAAGCCCCATTTACACCATGGGCCGCCTCAGAGTGTAAGCCCCATACCATCCCAAACTATGGGGACTTTGATCCATGTCAAGGATTGGTATGTAGGAAGCCTCCACGAGGTTCCAGCCCCAACCACCTTGGTCTGACTTAGAGTGTAAGCCCCAATCCATCCCGAACTATGGAGACTTTGATCCATGTTAAGGCATGGTACGTAGGAAGCCTCCACAAGGTTCAAGCCCACCATTCATTCGGACCCCAGGTCCACCTTCATGTCCTTTTACCGACACCGTGGGCCACCTCAAAGCATAATCCCCAGATTAAACTTGAACTACATGGACTTTGATTCCCTGCCATGAGGATACGTAGGAAATCTCCATGATGTTCAAGCCCAACAACCATGTCTCATCCTGATCTCTTCCTCGAGCCCACGTGTCTCGGGAAGCTCATGCCCTAACCCGGAGGTTCCACTTCTTCTGGGTCTCATACATGCATCCATTCTCGCCGGTCACCTTCTTATGTGTCCTATCGTTCCACCGAACTCCGTGGACTTTGATTCCTTGCCATGGGGATACGTAGGTAGTATCTTTGAGGCTCAAGCCCAAATCCATCGTCCATCCTGATCCTTAACCGGGCTGCCACATCCTGGTGAGATCATGCCACCTCAAACCCCATTCCATTTAACTACATTCAGGGAGCCGCCCACGCGTCGGCCCCAACCTCAGTGTCCCCTTTGGGGGTTGTACCCTTCTAATCCACTCTAACCAGTGTTCTGATCAGTCTGATCTGTCTTTGCTGGACGTTAAACTTGTGGCATACCTAGTGTTAAACATAGGAAGCTGAGGAAAACCTTAGATTCATGCCCATGGCATACAATTACCCGCATTCTATGTGGGATTCCTTGGGCTTCTGCGCCCTCAAGAATCCCTATAATAAGGGACATAATATAGACATGCCAATTCCCCGACATCAAGACATTCCAGTGATGCCCAATGTGACTTCTCTCCTAAACGAAGGTTGCTGACCTGACCAGACTCATTAGAATGTCTTGAAAAAAGCAGTGTAATTAACTGGTGTCCATGAAGATATGGCACTGGAAATATTCTCACGAACAACGTATTAAATCTATGAGGGAGACCCAGACTAGGTAATGAGCTCTGAGGAGGAGTCCAAAGAAGGAAGAACTGACATCCCATCATCTTGTTTCAATCAAGGAGCAGACATCCCTGGACAAGGAACGGATGCCGCTCACCTTTAGAAAGCAGGAATGAGGGGAAACAACAGCACGTCCTCTGCGTGACGGATGCACGCGCACCCCGAAGAAAGTGTCAGAAACAGAAATGGTAAACTCGATGTGAAGATTCTTATCCTCATCATGGAGGATAGTAGTGTTTGGGGAATCAATGGATAATCATGTCATCTGACCCCGTCATCCTATTCCAGGTCCCACCAAGAAGGCCTACCGTGAAACTCACCATAAGATGGGATAGTCAGGATGTTGAGCATTCCATCCTGTGACATTGTCAGCGTGGAACCCTCTACCGGCCACAGGAGAGGAAATAACGTTGTGGCACTGGTTGTCGATTTCTTTTCCTAGAAGTATTAATGAGTTCATCTCCCTACTTTCATGAACCAAGTTGTTGCATCCGGATCCCAATCACCAGCCCACCGACACATGAGAAGGGGCAATATCGAAATGGCTACCCCACACGGTTTTGCCTCTTCCATGAGAGATTTGACCGCCATGACTACTGGGTGCACACGTCCCCTCTCCCCATCAGAGATTATCCAACAAAGGGTAATTAATGACCTTGTATGCAAGTATGAGGAGGAGGGGGTCATCCCCACCAGGGATATGGCATGCTTGGATCTCGAGGTAGCTGCGCATCACCGTCAACGCTGCCCCCGAGGGCTGCGCAGGGAGACACTTCTCCCCACCCTGACATTCAATCATTTCAGGACCTTGTCCCTGGAACGCCATGAAAACTCCCTCCCTTATGCTGATGAGGTAGGGTATGTCCAGGTTGGCCCAATCAGAGTCCAACTTCAAGGGATCTCGGCGAAGGCTCCCACCAGGTCGTGTCAGCACCGCCGCCTGGTTCCCTGAGCCAAGGAGCAGGAAAGCCACACGCCTATACCACTGGCTCTAGTTCATCTGACCCGACGCCAGCATCGGGCACAAATGGAAGAGGGCGCCCACTATGGGGTTTCAACGTCAGTGACTACTGTGGCCCGAGTCACCGCTGAATCATATCACCAAATCCCTGCACACGTTGAGCTGGTGAAGCTATACACCCGACCTGGATAAAGGCCCTAACCGCCCCACGGGCAGGTTTGGTCGACTCTCATGGTCACCAGCACAGGCGACGACCATTGTGGGCCAATCCACAGCAATGCCGCCTAGTGTGGAGGCCTACTCCATACCGCCACTACGAAAGGTGAGGCCCCTCCCTACTTCCAACCTCGGCTTGGAGGTCTTCCCCGCACTACCTTCAGCCCGAGTAAGGGTCTTCCCCATGACATAAACACTCTATGTGGGGGTCTCTTCTGTGCTCACTACCCTGGGTACGGGGTCACTCCCCCTACTGTGGAACGCGAGTATGGAGACCTTACATGTCTGGTCACTCGCCAACATGTAGGTCCTCCCCATATCCCCGTGCCAATCGGTGAAGGTCCTCCTCGCCCCAGAAATCGGAGAGGTGGAGGCCAACCCCACTTCACCAATGCCGAACACGAAGGTCCTCCCTATGCCCCTTTCGACATTTTTCTTGGTGCTCCCCCAAACCTGGATTTCTCGAGTGGAAACCCTCTCCGCCCCAGCACCAGTGCGGCCAGAGGACTTGATGTCAGAAATCAGCCCTGCCCCGAGGAGCCACCCAAGGGATGGATGGTGGGTCGTTGCTTCCACAAGAGGAATTTCGGGGAAGGATGGATAGGAATCAAACCAGTTCGCTTCTCAGACTCCGATGAGGAGTACGACTCGGTGCTGGAGCACTCTCCTCAGCCCTCTGAGTGAAGGGCTGGGGCAGGAACACGGCGCATCAGCTTCATACTCCCGGAATGCGAGGTTCATAGGCTCCCTACCTCCCCCCGAAGGTATATCCAGGAGGAAAAGAACCAGGAGTTTCCCCAGGGATCGACCACAGAGTCGCCACCATCATCTCCAGAAGCACCTTTTTCCTTGGCTAGAGATGACAGAGAACTATTATAGGGGTGCACAGCGGAAGAGACCCGACATAGCATGCCCTCGTCAGACGCTGATGTTGTGTCAGGAGATTTGGTCGCTAGTCCATCCTATCGTGATATAGCAGTCGGGTCACTAAAATCCTTAGAGAACGGATCGAGGTTCGGAAACCAATCATCCGACACACCGTATTCTCCACCGGCCAGCCCGCCGTCCCAGCGGTCCGACTTAGTACTGCCACCAGTTCCTCATCCACCCTCTGTTGATGGGTGGGGAAATCAAAGGCCAGACCATGAATATAAGATGAGGAACTTCTGGACCATCCTTGTTGCGGGCCACTTCCCCAAGAAGTTTTTGCCGGTCGCAAGACCAAATTTTGGTACGCCAGAATGTCTCACCCCGAAGGAGTTTTAACATTTCCTCCAAACCCTCTGGGTGACTCACATCCGTATTCACCACCAGTGAGTGACTTATCCCCAGATCCAAGAGCACCTCGAAGACATTGGCGAACAATGTCGTCTGGTTGATATGGCCATACTCCCCATGGTACAACACCCTAATTCACCGGGTCACTGTAGGACCCTCCAGCAGCAATGCATCCAGAGTTTCCAAGTACTACGAAAAGTTATTAAAGAGGATACCCCCACGTGCAAGTCTGTGGTTGGGGGCAGTACTCTTACCTCCTCTTTAGTGTTATTCTCCGGAAACCCGGATCGCTTGGCGACATCGAGGACATACCCCCGAGAAGAGTCACGGTCAACATGACTGATCTGTCAGGAGGGGAAAATGAGTTGGAACTTCTCGATGGGAACTTCCTCCCTGAGGATGTGCCCCCACTGCTAGACCCGTCGGGGAGAGTTACTCGCCATAATAGGAACCTCTTGGGTCACCCTCCACCCACCGAGGCATTGGTACTCATCCGGAATCTCGGTAAGGGCTAAGAGAATACCGGTGTCACCAAAAACTCTGACCCGTCTTCCTTAGTGAAAAAGACAGGGGAAGGTCCTAAGAAGGACACGCTATGCCAGAATCTTTCCAAGAAGATGAAAATGGTTGATGACCTCCTGGACGAACGCACTGCGGAACATTGTCTGGATTATGGTGACCCTCGGCCAGTGCAGCAGGGACAGATGCAGCTTCTCACGGGCGAATTGCCCCCGGGTAACCCTGAACATCCTGTCCACATAGAATGGGTAGAGGCCGACTCTTATGGAAAGAGGGCACAATATGTCTCACCGAACCTGCCTAAACGGCGTGACAATCCAATGAACCTTTCTCAGGATCCTTCGGAAGACCCAAGGGTAGCTCCACCAGCCGCTCCACGAGCTGCTGATCTTGGTTACCACATTGAAGAGCCCGACAACACACTCGTAGTCAGCGATCCCCGTCAGGACAGGGACCCACATCCAGGCGATCTAATGGCGACACTCATCGACCGCCTAAAGGCTTTGGAAACGTGACAGGTGGCCATCCCACCTGATGGAAATCCATATCCGGCCTGGGTGGATGACATGACAACACCCCCGGGATTCGGAAACCCCACCTTCTCCCCCTTTAATAGGATAGGGGACCCACCGAAACATATAGCCCACTTCAACTCAAGGTTTGGGCCCATGTTAGGGACCCCAGCGCAGTAGGAGGCCACCAAGATCCGTTGTTTCGTTTAGTCGCTGGAGGGGACAACATTCGTTTGGTATAGCCAGCTCCTCATCAGATCCGTGACAAGCTGGGAGGAACTTCACAGGCCTTTCCTTTACTAGTTCATCTCTACCACCCAGAAAACGAACATCGCATGCCTCTTCAAGTGCAAGAAAAGGCCTGATGAGAGAGTCGCGGACTTTGTCTCCCGGTGGAAGGGGCACATATTCTCCCTCGACATGCCACTGACTCAGGAGCAGTTAATGAATATGTGTGTAGGGAATGTTAGGATAGAACTGGTTCCCTCCCTGATCACTCAGAACTATCCCGGAGGGTTCCGAGACTTCTCAGATAAGGCCCAACACCTCGAAGAAGCTATGCAATAGGCTAGTCGGGCATGTCCACTACCCCCTGTGATCCTAGCAAGGAGGGATTCCAGAGCCGATCCCACCGCGGTGGCCAAGTTAGAGGCCCCCAGGCAGCTAGAATTGCTACCAGTGGATCCATCTCTGCAGCCCCGCATAGGTTTGCCTCCACGAGCATAGTTTCTAGCCCAGTAGTGCTCACCTCAAAATTGGCAGGCGCCCCCGTGTAACGCAATGCCACCACCTAGGCAAGATAATCAAGTTCGGCCGCCTTGGTAGGCTCCTCCGGTCCCCCATCAGGGTCAGGAACCTAGATCCCCCTTTCCAGAAAGAAGGAATCGAGCCTACTCATTTGATGAGGATAAGGTCCCTAGTTACTTCCGCAGCACCTTAGAGCAGAGAATTGTACGACTAACTGAGTGCCAGATACTGGAAGAGGCAAATCTCACGGATCACCCCAACTACTTCCATTAGCACCAGATCCTGGGGCACACCATCAAGCAATTATATGTGTTCAAGGACTGAATCCAAGACCATATTGATGGCAATATAGTCAGGTTGGGCCCGGCCCTGGCACAAGTGGCAGGTGTCTTTGTGAGGACCGATAGCGGTAGCGATGGAGAAGGTGAGTGGCAGAAGGTTTCTGACCGCGGGTCTCAAAAATATAAAGACTAGGTAGCTCACAGGACAGTTTCCCATGCCCATGGAATTATCTGTGCATGCCTGAATCAGTCAGAGCCTTCAGAAGCTACAACCACCACCCCTGCGTCATCACCTCAGCCATCCTCTTCCCAGAAGAGAAAGTATCTGTAGCGTAAGAAAAATAAGTGCGCTCCGCCAATGCCTCCATTTTCCTGAACTCTCGACAACTTTATGCCCCTGGAGATGAGGATTCGCCCCAGGATTTTCCCAGTGGTGGATTATTCTTCAAGTGATAGCCAAGGGTGTGTTTCGGTTAACACCTCCGAGTTGGTAAACCCCTATATGACTCTCGACGAGGGGGTACGCCAGGTGAACCTACCCAATGTCCCCATACAACACCAACGTCGATGGATCCATGAACATATTGGTCATCGAGGCATGTTAGTCAGCACCTCCAGCCAGGTCGTGCATGCTGCTCAGACCAGACAGCAGACCCAACGTAGAGCTCAGCACTTGCAGCCTCCCCATATGGTGTCAACAGGTCGGCCTCCACCACCGTTTGAGCTACTGGATTAGGAAGAGCCACTTCGGTCGTACCGTAACCAGATTCTCCCCGTTATAGGCCAATCTTATTCATCTAGTACTAATCCAACAGCTACTCTTCATGCTTCGACTAGTGAAAAGAGGGATATTCCCAGTACCAGTCAGCCGCCGGTCCGGTCGGCAGGGCCCGCCATGCCTTCCATCACAGAGTGACTCCCTGAAAGTATAATTTCACACCTAGCATAAAGGTACGATGTCCTCAAGAACCTCTCCGAAATCCCAGAAAGGCTTTCCATCCTTGAATCCCTTCTACTGTCACCATATATGCGTGAAGCACTTGCTGAGAATTTAAAGCGCCCCCTCCAGTTTGAGATAGAGGTAGCGGCTGCAGAAGCTTTCCATGTTGAGACAATTGAGGAAGTCGAATACCAGGCCATCATCTGATTCTATGGAGAGGATAAAGGCTCCCCTATACAGGGGTACATCTGCCCGCTGTACATCACCAGCCAATTTAATGGCGTGGAAGTTCCCTGCTGTCTCATTAACACCGACTCCGGGATCAACCTTATCCCGACATGGACACTACAGAAGCTAGGGTTATCTAAATATGATCCGACTCCCTCCGATTTAAGAATCCAGGGATATGACAGGACATAGTAGACCCCGGTCGACAAGATCCTTCTGAAGACCCAGTTCAGAGACCTACTTTCCTGCACTGAGTTCATGGTTGTCTCCCAGGACACCGCACAAAATGCATTGATGGGCAGTTCATGGCTCCACTTGCATGCAGAGGTCCCCTCATCATATCACCAATGCCTCAAGTACTCCTTTAATGTTCGAGTGGGAATAATCCAAGGTGATGTATCTCCTTTCATCTCTTGCGAAGCCCACCACATGGATGATGATTATTACAAGAGAAAAGATAAACATGTCCAGGAAAGTGATGTTGAGCCTTTCACCTCTACAACTGACCCTTGGGAAGGCCTAAATGACACCTACGTCTTCTCAATCCATCAGTTGGAGGCCACGACCCCCGATATGGGGCAGTGTTTTGTCATTTTCGGGACAAGGGGGAACCATGCTCCCAAATCTAGGTGGGGTCGAAAGATCACTTCGTATTCTTATACGAATCAGGATCCAGTGGTCCCGGAGCCTCCCACTCCCATTAGGTATCAGGATGTCCGGATCATGGCAACGACGATACGTCATACTTGTCTGTTTCACCGAGCTGGAATAAGTTAGCTCTGGACGACTTGCCACTACTGCTTTGATATTGTCAAGCATGGCCCCTTGGACTGAAGACCAGATGGGATTGGGTCGAAAGGCTTCATATCCATGGTCTCAGCAGCGCCAGAGTTCCCCGATGAAATAACCACTACCGCACAAGCTAGTAGCAGCCTCCCATCAGGGTTTGGTATCTCAAAAAAATATTCCCCCATGGAGGATCCCTCTATAAGTGGAGAATAAGATATAGAGTATTCTCCCCTTGCCTTTGAGGAAGGAATCTCAGCCACGATCGACGAGTTGGTACAGGTGAACCTCGGAAGAAAGGCAGACCCGAGACCCACATTTATTAGCACCGTTATGTCCCCTGAGGAGCAGCAGTGGTACATAGGCTTCCTCAAATAGCACCGTGATGTATTCTCATGGAGCTATGATGAGATTCTAGGACTAGATCCTCAGGGAGCCATCCATCACCTCGGTCTCCCGACAAACCATCACGGGTCCAAGAAGCCTCCCAGAAATATGCAACCTTATCACGGTGCCATGGTCGAGGCCGAAGTTCAAAAACTTATTCGAGCCAACTTCATCAAGTAGGTCCAGTACCCCAAGTGGCTAGCCAACATTGTGCCAGTCAGGAAGTAGAATGGGCAGATTAGAGTCTGTATAGACTTTCGAGATCTCAACCGCCATTGTTCGAAGGATGATTTTACCCTTCCAGTGACGAAATTGTTGATTGACGCTACGACCGGGTTCCAATCCCTCTCCATAATGGATTATTACTCTGGATATAATCAGATCTGGATGGCCCTAGAGGATGAGGAGTCCACGACTTTCAGCGCACCCCAGGGTACTTTATGCTACCAGGTTATGCCCTTTGGCATGAAAAATGCATGTGACACCTATAAGCGGGCCATGCATTGCATATTCAAGCCTATTCTCGAGACATTGGTAGAGTTCTATGTGGATGATTTGGTGGTCAAATATCTCCAGCGCCAGTACTATCTCAAGGACCTTGAGAAAGTGTTCGATTTCCTCCATTCCCGCCACCTAAAGATGAAACCATTGAAATGTGCCATTGGGGTAATTTATGAGAAGTTTCTTGGCTTTGTCATCCGGTACCAGGGCATTGAGATCGACCTATATAAGATCAAGGCCATCAACTAGATGAGCCCCCGAGCAATATTCGGGAGCTTCTAGGTCTCTAAGGCTACTTGGCCTACATATATCGATTCATTGTGAATCTAGCTAGCAAGTGTAAGCCCTTTTCTTTGCTCATGAAGAAGGGAACCGCTTATGAGTGGGATGAGTAGTTCTAGAACACCTTTTAAGAAATCAAGAAGTATCTTCTCCAGCATCCGGTCATGACGCCACCAGTCTCCGGTACATCGCTAATCCTGTACATGACCGCCCTGGAACGGTCCCTCGAAACCCTTATCGCCCATAAGAACAACGAGGTGATGGAGAACAACCTCTACTATCTTAACCACATTATTATATATATAGAAACCTGATACTACCCCATTGAGAAGAGCTTACTTGCCCTCGTATTTGATGTGAAGAAATTACGACATTACCTACAGCACCATGAGGTATAACTAGTGTCTCGAGTTGACCCTCTGAAGTATATTCTGAATCGCCCCATGTTGACTAGCAGACTAGCGCGACGGGTGATGATCCTCCAACAGTTTGACATTAGGTTAGTTCCTTAGATGGATTTCAAGGGACATGCATTGGAAGACTTTCTAGCTGCCCATCCAACCTCCGCAGATCAGTCCTTGGACCTGGATTTTCCTGATGAGGCAATCCTCTCAGTCGATCAAGACGTCCCATGTTGGAAAATTCACTTTGATGGTTCCTCCAAAATCCCCACCCGTAGGAGGATCAATGATCCTAGGCTCTACAGAGTAGGCTTGGGTATCATCTTTATCACCCCGGTGCAAGTCGTCCTGCCATACTCATTCCTGTTTTCAGAAGGATGCACTAACAATGAGGCATAGTATCAGGACCTCATTAATGGTCTTGAGCTAGCCCTTGAGATCGACGTTCCCCATTTGTATGTGAAAGGGGATTCTGAGCTAGTTATTAAGAAAGTAAATGGTGACTATGTTGTCAGGAATCCAGAGCTCGTACCATTGTTAGAATGCGCTCTCCAGCTAATGTCCTAGTTCCCTTATCAGCCAGAGGTTATCCATGTCCCTTGGTCACATAACGGCCGAGCGAATACTTTATCCAGTTTAGTTGCTTCACTTGCAGAGCCCAAGCCGGATGATCTGAATATCCATGTGGCACATCGGAGAGTCATAGCTTCTGTTACCCCGAATGGGGTTGGCAGCCCACAGTTAAGCCATATTACCGCCGGTGCCTCTGTGTGAAGACCCCCCGAGTCATCCAGATGCGGTGATCGAAGTGGTTGCCAATTGGAGGACACCCTTGGTCTAATAACTCCAACAAAGTAATCTCCCGCCAGAACGGGCTGAGCGCGAGCGAATCCGATGCTGCGCACTGCAATTTACTCTCCAGAGTGGTCCCATCCTTGAGCAGATCCTCTACAAATGTGGATTTGATGGTGTTATCCTCCGTTGCATTCAAGGGTTTGAGATTCCACAGGTCATGCAAGAGGTTCACACCAGTTCCTGTGGTGCCCATTAGGCTGGGCCAAAACTGTCTCACCAGATTCAGAGATTAGGGTATTTTTGGCCCTCCATGATCCACGACTGTACTAAGTTCACCAAGAGGTTCCATGCATTCCAAGTTCATGCTAACTTCATGCATCAGCCACCGGAGCTTCTCTACACTACCAAGTAATCTTGGCCCTTTGCTTTCTGGGGATTAGATGTTGTAGGACCATACCCACCAGCAACAGATCGCCCATGATGATTCATTCTAACCGCAACAGATTTCTTTTCCAAGTGGGAAGAGGCAATTATGATCAAGGAAGTCAAGGACCATTCTATCATTGACTTCATGAGTTATAATATCATATATCGATTTGGGTTACCTCACGCTATCCTCACTGATAACGAAACCAACTTCCCAGTAGCCGAGCTGAAGAAATTATATGCCATGTACAACATTCATTCTAATCATACCTCCCGCTATCACGTGCAAGAAAATGGACAGATTGAGGCATTCAACAAAAACCTCTATAACATTATGTAGAAAATAGTTTGTCAGAACGAAAATTGTTGGTCGGATAAGATCCCCAACACACTCTGGGATTATCGGATGATGACCCGTAATTCCACCCAGGTGACCCCATATTCTATGGTGTATGGAACTGAGGCCATCCTGCCCATCGATATTCAGATTCCCTCATTGCACACAGCTGTCTATGACCAGAAAGCACCAGATAGAGTGGCAGAGATCTGTGTAGCAGAATTGGAAGCACTGGATGAGAATATGCTTCATGCCCTGCACAACCTAGAAAGGCATCAGAGCAGGATGGCTCGAGCTTTCAACAAGAAGGTTCTCCTCCACTATTTCCTACAAGGTGATTTGGTATTAGCCCTCAGAGCACCAATGGTCCATGGCAGGAAACCCCCCAAGTTATAGCACAAATGGGAAGGACCTTTCATTGTTCATAAGGTTTATCCCAATAGATCATACTCCCTGGTGACCATGGATGGTGAGCGTATAACTCCTCCCACCAATGCCAAGTTCCTTAAAAAAAATTTATGATAGGGTCCTACATGACCTTAAACTGTGATGGGGTCCTACATGACCTTAAACTGTGATGGGGTCCTACATGACCTTAAACTATGTTGGGGTCCTACATGAACTTAAACTGTGATAGGGTCCTACATGACCTTAAACTGTCATGGGGTCCTACATGACCTTAAACTGTGATGTTGGGTCCTACATGACCTTAAACTGTGATAGGGTCCTACATGACCTTAAACTGTGTTGTTGGGTCCTATATGAACATAAACTGTGATGGGGTCCTACATGACCTTAAACTGTGATGGGGTCCTCCATGACCTTAAACTGGATTACAGTCCCACACAACCTTAAACTGTCGGTCCCACATGACCCTAAACTGCACGCTCATCCCACATGGCGTTAAACTATAGTCATCCCGCATGACGTTAAACTATATCTTCAAGAACTACGTGTGGCTTGATTCCCATCCTTATGGGATACATAGAACCACCTGAACATTTAGATTTCGGGTCCAACCTCATCACTTAGAGATCTCCCGATATCCCGGTCACCTAGGCCCCTTGGCCTATCCTTCTCTACGAGGGGGATATATAAGTGTAGTACAGGGTTATTACCTCCTTCGCGTTGGTTTTTTTGGAACCATACCCCCCTTATCCTGGGAATCCTCCATCTCTTGGCCTCCCTCAAGTTGAATCCCTCGACCCCTTTCAGTTGTTCTCCAATGTGTGCAGATTACCGTGGTCAAGGACCAAGAGTGTCAGATTCATCTTAGGCAAGCTCCTTCCACTTTTCAAGCTTCGTGTTCCCTTTAATTTGGGCCCCCTCTATCGTTCACACCCGAAGGGACCCCCAAAAAAATGGCATGGATACCTCGCTTAAGGGCTCTCCTACCATTACGGTCCAACACCCCCGAGGGTTTCAGACAAAAAATTGATGCAAATTCCGCGTTGAGAACATGGTCAGCGGTCAATGCTCATTTGTTTTTCCCCATTTCAGGCTAACACAACAGGATGCTGTGTTGTGAACATGGTCAGTAGTAATCCTCCATCATCACGCCAGCCCCATTAGGCCTTGAATTTTGGTTGCATGATTCACATTAGGTTCCAGCCCATCATGTCCAGGTGGAATCTCGGAACTCTCATCACTATCCCTCAGTGCACCTCTACATGTCAGGGGGATGAAGCTGCAATACAGAGTCCTTTGGGGCTCCCACGGTCCAAGCTCTAAGACCATAAACTAAGATCTTCATTAAGGGCTATGTGAAGTTCAATCCTCATCCTAATGGGATACGTGGGATCACCCGGACATCATGCTTCTAGGTCCAGCTCAGATGGGAGTTAGTTTCTCCTGCCCCTTATCCCCTGACCCCCATTGGGATCCTGGCTGGAGGATCCTCCCCTAGAATCGCACATGGCAGTGGTGTGGACCTCTTCCTCAGTCACGACGAGTATGATTTATCGCATCTTGTGCATAACCTCAGGTCCAATCCATATGACCTTAAACTGTGCTGTTGGGTCCAATCACATGAACCTAAATTGTGATAATATCGTCCTGGGAGCATGATGAAAAACAACACTGCATTGTGATGACTGCATCATGGGGGGCATTACGTTGGGTATCAATCATCCACCATACCATTTGTCAAATCCTGTATACGGATTGATTATTGTGGAAATGCCATGAATTTCGACCCTAGGCCTGTCGCTTAACAAAAAAATACCATTCACCTTAAAGGACAGACAAGATACATCAAATGCTACTTATTTTGGTGCGAGGGCTAGACCTGCACACCCCTTTCATCCTTTGCACTGGTACCCTACCATACGGTGCCACCTTACCAGAACTACATATGGCATGATTCTCGTCCTCATGAGATATATAGGAACACCCAGGCACTTCCCCACAGGCCCATCCTAATTTCTGTGTTCAATCCCTTGACCTAAACACTTCTCCAAGGAACACATGGTAATCTGGACTCATGTCCTCATTCATGTAGGGGTTTGTAGTCAACTTACCATGTGCCTCCTTCATTCCTTACCGATCCCTGGTCCAAGTTCTAAGACCTTAAACTAATACCATTTCTAGAACTATGTGTGGCTTGATTCCCATCCTTATGGGATATGTAGGAATGACCAGACATTGTTTCTCGGGTCCAGCCTCGGGAATCACAAATCCCATCCTTTTTCCCACCATCGTCCCCTTGTCCTGACCCCCCGAGGAGTCGTGTAACTGCAAAATTTTCCCTGAAAAAGTTCAGGATTCCCCATGATAACATTGGGAAGTGACAGTTCCCTCACCAGCGAGGTCCTGTCTAAAATTAGGGATGATCCATGATCAGATTAATGAATCCACCTAATGTGCTTCCACCATGTTGGTGTAATTTTGGGAGTGTTTGATTCTATGAGAACAAACCACCACTTCACTTTCCACTCTTTGTGTGCCCCTTTATTCAGATCCTCATCCTCTTTCACATTTGAAGGGACCCCCTAACAGTATGGATGCTCGACCTATGGTCCACCTGCTATCATGGGCCAACGTTCTGAAAGAATGATCATGTTTGAAGGGACCCCCTAATAGTAAGGATGCTTGAACTATGGTCCGCCTGCTATCCTGAGCCAATATTCTAGAAGACTGATGGATGATATTTGAGTTAGGTCCCGTGTTGTGAACACGGTCAGCTGTTGACCCTCACTTGTTGTCCCCATCTTAGGCTAACACAATAGGGATGCTGTGTTTCAAACACGGTCAACTATCATCCTTTATTTCCATGACACTCCCATAGTGTTCCGAATGTGGGTAACGTGATTCACATTTTTCAGTCCCCTATGTTCGGACTAATTCCAATTCCCCTGGAATTGCCCCGATCATGCGTTAGAGCACATTAAGAAGACGATACATCGATTGGTCTGAGGTCCTCTTCCTTTGATAGGTCCTCCCTCGTCTCCTTGGAAATTCAGGTTCGAATTTCGAATTCCCGAAGCTGGTTGACGCTCCCGTGATCAAACAAAGTGATAATACGAGCATCCCTTATTTCTCACATTGGGTATGACCCACATGAGCTTAGGGATGGATTTCTATTTATTTCGGGATTATGGTTGAGAATGTTAAACCAAATGGAAAAGTATGTTTAGAAAAGGGGAAAGTAACTAAATTTTTCCATACATACAGTTCAAAAAAAAGAGACAAGATGTAGTAAGGCTAGGTAAGTTTGTGGGTTCGTCCAAAACAGGGCCCTTAAGGGTCGGCTTCTTGGATAGATCTCACCAATGCTGCCACCTTTTGGCTAGTGTCCTCCAAGACTGCCTCCCGTCCCCTAAGGACCTTTTCTTCATTGGCGACCACGGAGCACAGTTCACTAACCCTGGCCCGTGCCCACGCCTGCTCAGTTTGGAGCTCAGTTATCTGGCGACTCACTTCCATGAGTTGTTCTTGGGCATCTGCCAGCTGGGCCCTCAGCTGATCCACAAGCTTAGAAGAGTTTTCGATAAATAGATCCTGTTCTTTCACCTCCTCCTCGAGGCGTTGAACCTCCTTCTCCACCCTCAGAAATTCTCAGGTGCTCCTCGACTCCTCCCGACCCTAGGTAACGTCGGAGCTCTAGCTGATGTCACGTATCTTCTCGGCCATGTAATCACAAACTATAAGGTGAAGGTGTTGAGAGTCTTCCCCTCCAGCACACAGGAAACACAGCCAGGTGTGAAGTGACCCCATCCTCTTCAACCATTCCTCTTGAGGCTGACTGAGAAAATGCCAGATTCACTTCCATCCTTTGCATCACGTCATTCGGCTCTCTTCGGCCGCTTATGAATATGAATCATCGATTTCTTCGGGGTCAGCGGGTCGATAGATAGGGAAGATAGCCAGCAGGCTAGTAGTAGGGTCTTCCTCAGAGATTCCTCCCTGGGGAATAGGCTCCTCTGCATCTGGGTGACCTTCCTCTCTCCCCTCGATCCTGGTGGCACCCTCATCAACTTCCGACCCGGCCCCGATAGCAGCGGCACTGGTGCCCACCGCTCCCTGCTCACCAATTGAAAGGGGAAAATCATTTTGGGAGGAATGTTTTAGATGGGGTAGTACATTTTCCATTATCATGATCGCGGATGGTCCGGGCTCAGCGGCCTGTCGAGCCTCCAATGTCGTGATCACTGTACAGACAAGAAGCACCCTAATCAGTTAAGTTCTTCGATGTAAGTACCAGTGTCGAAGAGAGGAACTTGCAGTAATCCAAGGAATCATCCTATAGAGCTCTGGATGCTACAGGATCTGTCGTGGCGGGGGATCCCTCAGCACTCGTCAATTCAATAATGGGCATTGGTGCTCCGCCTTGCCCCATTGGCGCTTCCTCCCCTCCTTCGGCTAGGGACTCTTGATCAACATCCATATTCTCCTGAGTAGGACAAGAAGGGTGGATTAGGAATTGAGAAGGAAAGTGAATGAAAGGAGAAGGATAGATAAGGTTTGAAGCATACATCGAGTATCTCAGTTACGTCTATTTCAGAGCTGACGATCTCACCGCTCTCCCAGAATCTCCCTTGGTGGGACGCTCCCTAAGACCCCTCACCTTTGGGATCCCCTTCTCTTTCACCTTCACATTCTCCTTTACCTTCACCTTCCCCTTCTCCTTCTGCCTCCTCTTCTGTTTCACCGCCCTCCGACTCATTATCGTAGTCGTCTTCCCCCGGTGGCATCATTTTTGGATCATGCTCCTAGCCGAGCATCACCTTCACCAAGAGAGGTGGATCCACACGCCAATCCCTTTGGTGTTCGTACATGTCCATGGCCATCAGGTATGCATGCCAATGAGGAAATTCCACTCTTTCAGAAATCCGAACAAGGCTGACTTCTGGCAACTGGATCCCGTCTCGCACTATCTTCTTCCAGAGGGCTTCGGTACTCGCTGACTACCATAGGGTTAGCCAAGCCGACCACAGTGCAGGGAAGATGGCATCTTGAGAAGGTTGAAGTAGGTATCTTATTTGACTCCCATGAAGTTCTCTGGCCGCTCCATGGGACCCCCCTCCTCTAGTCTCCGAGGGCGCGACCATGCCATGAGACGCCCCCGCTGCTGAAGTTCTGGCCAGCATGGTCATCTTTTCCTAACACTCTCCTGATCTCCCCCTAGCGGAACCCTGCTTGATCTCTCGCCACCCAGGTTCTACAATGGTGACCTTGAGCTGCTGAACTTGCTTTCACAGAAGCCCCTCAGGGTACTCTATGGTCCAATGTTCAACATACTTAGTTGAGAGGCCAGCGTCGACTCCAGTGGGAGGAAAGGTGATGATGTCACCAAAGTCGTAGGTCGTGAACATCAGCCACATCTGACAAAGAACACAGGGATGCCTCTCCTCCTGGACATCTTTTTATACTTTTTCGGCATTTTCTGGAGGCATCCAAACTACCTAGTGAACCTAGACAACACATAAGGCTCACTGAAGATCTTCCCATCAATCCGGGCCACAAGCACCCCACCTCTGATGCTCTGGAAGTACTCCTGCTCAAGTGAGCCTTGCCCATCGTCTATCAACTGACCAGTTGGGGTGGGGAATGGGATGAAGGATAATTTGTCATGGTTACCAATCATAATCCGTACTCCCTCCTCATTGAGTGTCACTGGCATGACCCCAACAATATTCATCATAGAGGGTTGCATGGCATTGCCTTGAAGAAGGATGACATTTGGGAAAGTGTATCCGTCACAATGAGCCGCAACCCATTCATGGAAAATATGTAAGGGGCCACATAATATCCTAGGCAATCCCCCTATTGAGATGCGTCCCATGATGACGTACAATCGAGCCAGCATGGGGACCCTCAGGTTGAACCTTTTGTTGGCAGCCATGATTCCAACCATCACCAGAGTCACTAGACAGACGCCCATCCTTGCGTCCCTCACCGACAAGAGCCTTCCGCTCAGGAATGTGGCAAGGAATCCAGCGTACCAAACATTCAGGTCCCGGGACTCATTTATCCTGTAGCCCCATGATTGGTATTTCCCCTCCTCCAGGATCCTTCAGTATGATCCGCTCTTGCTCGTTTGAGCCGCGGTTGGACACCGTCACCCCCGCCCTGGCATCTTAACTTCTGGATCCCTCTCCAGGAATAGGATGAACTATTCCTTGTAGGCGATGTCCTTAAGGAAGTACTTGAACCTCATCTTCTCCTTGGACAGATCCAACAGGTGCCACGTCAGTATGGGGGTTTGAGATCTGTCACCCCAGATGTTCATCGGCGGGAGGAATTCATCATATTGATGGCCCTACAAAGGGATTCCCCTGATGTAGTGGATGTCCCAGAGACTGATGCCGACTTCCCCATGGTGAAGATGGAACGTGTTGGTATCAGGGGACCACCGTGTGAACAACTCTGGCCCAAGTTCATGCTGTCAGTAGAAGTGTAATTGCGATGTCCATACCACCTCGAACAGACCAATATGATTCAGCTTGGCCCCAAATTGGTCGCATTTATGGCGAACCCAGTACACCCTGGCCCACTCACTGGTGATGTTGCCTCCAGACTGCAGATCCTAGTCCTATATCCAACATTTTGTCTCGTCAGTGACGCTCTGACGGAAAGTGCTTGCATAGAGGGTCGAGGAGCTCTCCGCAATAGGGTCACCCTCAGCAATGGTCTTAGTCCGAGGATTCAGGACATATACATCCATGTTCCTGGTTTCTCTAGCAGGGTGACCATTGTTGGTGATGTTGTATCAAGGAAGGTCATCTTCCTGGGTCACCCATGACCACGGTTTATCTACCTCGAAACCTAGTAGAGGAACCTCCTCCAGAATGCCGAAGTCCCACAAAGAAAGATTGTCAGACAGGGCATACTCCTTTTGGGAGGGGTTTATCTTGTTGAAGAGGGTATGCTTATTGAAGACAACCCTATTTGTTCCATAAACCTCTGGGTTCGCAACCATTTTAGATCTGCGAGCAGTGGCTTCCCCCTCATCAACCCAGTTTGCAGCCATCTTCTTCCAACCTACTGTTTCAGTAGCTAGCGCGAAATTTGGAAGGTTGCCGCGAAATCTGGGATTCGGGCGCGTAAAATTAGCGGGTGGCACAAAGTTTCAGGCCGTGTCATGAAAAACCACGAATTTGCACATAAAATGCCCCCAAATCTTGATGGAATTACACGCAGCCGAAGAGGTTTTTCATGATGGACCAGAGAGAATTTCGTGCATGAGAGCTCAAAGCTTATCATGCGAGAAATGTCATGCAGAGCATGGGACTCTCGGATGCTTTTATAGGATAAGCCTAGGTTCCACACCTGTGTGAAAATAGGATTCTGCGCATGGCAGAGTTTTGCGTGACACATCATATTTTTGCCCGCATGGGACCAACGAAGCCTTGCATTTCGGCATTTTCCTCAGAATCCGATCATTGTGACCCCTCGCCGATCCACTTTTGAGGGGGGGGGGATTTTTAGATGCTGAAAAGTGCTTAAGTGTTGATGAATATTTCAAAACGACAAAGAGAGGTCATATTCGGACCCGAAGACCCAGACTAGGGGCTCCGGAGGCATTGCGCAGAAAAAATGGTGAAGCGCGTGAAAAAATGTGGGGCGCGCAGAAAGTTCCGGGATTCACAAAGAGTCCCCGGCTTAGGCATGAAATAATTTCACACCCATGCCCCGCACAATTTACATTTTTCCCCACCACCTCTGGCGCGCAATTATTCCATGCCAAGCAATTTTCCGCGCCCCGGAATTCTATAAATAGAAGGAGACCCCATTCCATTTCAGGGCTGATGAATCTGAACTGGCTCTCATGCATGAAATCAGCTTTCCGAGCGCGTGAAGATGTCCTTCAGGTATGGTTCTTTTCATGCCAAGTCTCCCCGGGGTCCTCCTTTGCATGAGATCCCCATGGGTTAGACTGAATTCTAATCCCTTTGGGGTTCCTCCCTTGTGCACAATCCCTTCCATTGCATGTAGGCCGGTCAATTGTGCACAAATTCCTTCCATTGCACGCACCCTTGTACTTGTGAGCAGCCTCTGTCACTTGAATGCAATTCATCTCCCTTGCGCGCAATCCTCCAAGACCCGCACAAAACCTCTGCCTCCAATTATGCGCAAGCATCACCGATTTCATGCCATCTTGGTGTTTTTCATGCAGGCCCCTTATTTCGCGCGCAAGCCTCAAAGGTTGTGCGCAATTCCCTAGGACCCCTCAACACGATGCTCTTCTTTGGGTGCCATTCGTGGGTGCCTTTTGTGCCCCGAGAATCCACATCATGCACCGTCTTCCCGTGTGACCTTCTAGGCTCGTACGAGGTAACTTCAAAGTCCCTTGGAAGATTCTTTCCGTTGCATTGCTTTGCCTCATGCCTCTTCGCATAGTCATGATAACGACTACTGATTTTTTCGCATAGCCAAGCTAATGTGGACCCATCGATGGTTCGCACCACAACACCCCCTCACTACGGCCTTGCCGATTCCTTCCCTCCCTCAAGGGGTAGAGGGTACCGGTTATGTAAGTCCTTGGGGTGTGGAGTGAACCCACCTCATCCGAGCTGTAGGAAATTAAACTTCCAAGCACCTCATCCTCAACACATGACATTAAAATGTGACCTGGCCCCGTACCACCCTTGCAGGGTCCCCCCGCCTTGGACATTCTCTACGCCCACTCATCTCCACGGGGATGGGATCATCCCTCACAGGGGGTGATATCCTCCTTATTGGAGTGGTTCTTGTCTGCGGGGAAGGGTATCCACCTTGGTGTAAGCCCCTAACCTTTCTTGTAGGAGGAAATTCCCTTGTTCCTCCTCACTTCCTCAACAGCAAAGCCAACCAAGGGCATGATGGGGAACGATGCTCCTCCTTTCATCTTCAGTCCCCAAGGCCAACAGAAGGCGTGATATGGAACGTGTCTCCTCCTTTCTTCGGTCCCAAATCCCTCTCTCGTTGTGCTTTGTTGCCCACAGGCCTCCATCATGGAGTAAGCCCCGACTTCTTGGGCCGCTTGATGCATAATCCCCCCCTCGTTTCCCACGGACGCACCCTTCATGATGTGATCATCAAGTCTTTGATGTCTCTTTTTTCTCACACCGAGAATGACTCTCGTGAGCTTAGAGTGAGCACCATCCTTCAAAAACCATGGGCCACCTCAGAGCGTAAGCCCCAAATGCCTCATCCTGCATGATGTTAAACTGTATACCCGAACTATGGGGACTTTGATCCATGTCAACGCATGGTACGTAGGAAGCCTCTACGAGGTTAAAGACCCAACCACCATGGGCCGCCTCAGAGTGTAAGCCCCATACCACCTTGGTCCGTCTCAAAGTGTAAGCCCCAATCCATCCCGAACTACGGGGACTTTGATCCATGTTATGGAATGGTATATAGGAAGCCTCCATGAGGTTCAAGCCCCTACCACCATGAGCCTCCACGAGGTTCAAGCCCCAACCACCGTGGGACACCTCAGAGTGTAAGCCCCAATCCATCCCGAACTACGGGTACATTGATCCATGTTAAGGCATTGTACGTAGGAAGCCTCTACGAGGTTCAAACCCCAACCACCGTGGGCTGCCTTAGAGTGTAAGCCCCATACCACCTTGAGCCGCCTCAGAGTGTAAGCCCCAATCCATCCCGAACTATGTGGACTTTGATCCATGTCAAGGCATGGTACGTAGGAATCCTCCACGAGGTTCAACCCCAACAACCATTGGCCCCGACCATCTCCGTGTCAGTGTGACAAGCCCCATTTCCAACATAGGCCACCTCAAAGTGTAAGCCCCATACCATCCTGAACTACGAGGCCTTTGATCCATGTCAAGGCATGGTACGTAGGAAGCCTCCATGAGGTTCAAGCCCCAACCACCTTGGGCCACCTCAGAGTGTAAGCCCCAATCCATCCAGAACTAAGGGAACTTTGATCCATGTCAAGGCACGGTAGGTAGGAAGCCTCCACGAGGTTGAAGCCTACCATCCATCTGGATGCTAGGTCCACCTTCACGTCGGTTTACCAACACCATGGGCCGCCTTAGAGCGTAAGCCTTAGATTCCACCTGAAATATGTGGAATTTGATTTCCTGCTACGAGGATACATAGGAAATCTCCATGAGGTTTAATCCCAACACCCATGTATCATCCTGATCTCTCCCACAATCCCACGCGTCTCGGGAAGCTCATGCCCTAACCCGGAGGTTCCACTTCCCCTGGGTCTCATCCATGCATCCATTCTCACGGGTCACCTCCTTAGGTGTCCCATCGTTCCACCGAACTACGCAGACTTTGATTCCCTGCCACAAGGATACGTAGGTAGTCTCTTCGAGGCTCAATCCCAAATCCATCATCCATCCTGATCCTTACCCGGGCCGCCACATCCTAGTGATATCATGCCACCTCATACACCATTCCATTTAACAGAATTCGGGGAGCCACCCATGCATCGACCCCAACCTCGGTGTCCCCTCCAGGGGTTGTGCCCATATGATCCAGTCTAACCAGTGTTTCGATCAGTCTGATCCATCTCTACTAGATGTTAAACTTGCAGAATACCCTGTGTTAAACATGGGAAGCTGATGAAAACCTCAGATACATACCCATGGCATAAAATTCCCCGCTTTCGATGTGGGATGCCTCAGGCTTTCGCACCCTCGAAAATACCTATAATAAGGGACAGAAGACAGACATGCCAATTCCCCAGTGTCAAGACACGCCAGTGATGCCCAACACGACTACTCTCCTAAACGAAGGTTGCTGCCCTGTGTTAAACATGGGTTCCTGACAGAAGCAGCGTAATTAACTGGTGTCCATGAAGATATGAAACTGGGAAGAGTATCACGAACAACGTATTAAATTTATGAGGGAGACCTGGACTAGGTAATGAGCTCCGAGGAGGAATCCACCGAAGGAAGAACCGATATCCCATCATCCTGTTTCAATTAAGGACCAGACGTCCCTGGACAAGGAACAGATGCTACCCGCCTTTGGAAAACGGGAATGCGGGGTAACAACAGCACATCCTCTGTATAATGGAAGCGCGCGCACCCCGACGAAAGCATCAAAAATAGTACTTATACTAATTTATTCATGAAAGAAATAAGGGAGAACTAAGACCTAGGTATATCGGTCTCAATAGGATACTTGATTGTATCAAGACAATAACTTATCTATTGTCACTTCCAATGAACCTCTATCAGGTCCATGATTGTTTTCTTCTATATCTCACGAGAAAGTATATACCTAATCTGTCACATGTAATAAACTCATAGGTCGTACCATTAGAACGTGATCTTTATTAAGTGGAACAACCAATGGAGATTTTGGATTGTACTGAGAAAGTTCTAGGAAACAATACCTATCACCTGGTAGAAGTTTTGTGGTGAAACAACTAGTCTGAGGATTCTACATGGGAACTTATGGAAATTATGAGGTATAATTATCCTCATTTATATTGTATCAGAGTGAAAAAGTTCAAGGGAGAAATTCATTTTAATGGGTGTAGAATGTAACACCCCATGTTTTTATGATTTTTTTTGAATAAATTAAATTTCATTAATGAATTTATTTACGCACATTACAAATTTAATCTTGTGATACATGCAATAACAAGTTAATCTTGTGCTACAATCAAGATTATCTTATCTTCCATTTCATGCAAAAATGAGTTTTAATAAAACCACGATATATTATTAATATAGTCATTTAAATGAGACTATTATAATATATCTGTTAAAATTAGTGATATAAATAATAATATATTTTTTAACTATTATGTATAATTATTTTATATAAGGAAAAAATATTTAGAATAAAATTCATAATTTTAGGTAAAGTTTTTTTATGTTTTAAAAATACTATTTTTTCTCAAAAAAATGCCTTTTGTCTTTTTGTGAACAATAATAAAATTAATTTATAAAATTTTTAGAAAATTAATTTGATAAAATAAACTCAATTTTTAAAATTATAATTTAAAAATTATCTTTGGTGGAATTTTTGGGATTTTTCTAAAAAGTTTCATTTTATGATGAATAGTGAAAAATACTAAATTTTAATTAAAAACTATCGTTTCACCTAAATTATTTAAAAAGTTAAATTATATTTTAAATTAGTTTTAATGTATAATTAGTTCAATAATATTTATAATAATCCAATTTATGTAATTTGAATCAATTTCATATTGAAATTGGATATAAAAACTTGGAAAACTTTTGAACCTTCTCACTTTAAAAATCTGCTTTCTCGTTGCATCTACGAGATTAATTTTCAATTAAATTATACAAATTTTTTGAGTTGATTTTGGAAAAATGTATTAAATATTTGGAATAATAATAATTTATATTATCTAATATGGTCAATTTTTTTTTTACCATAATGATTAGTTAAAATATTTAAAATTAATTATCGTGATTAAGGTTAAAACAAGGTTTTCTGCATTTCATGCATTTGTACTAAAACTAATTTTACACACAAATAGATTTTTTATTTAATAAATTGGATTTAATTTTAATAATAATCATTTTTAAATTATATAATTTATATAATTTTAATTTTATTGTTAAATGATAAATAACCCAGTTAAATAAAAAAATAAATGTTACGATGGTAAAAATATAAGTGTAAAATTGAGTAAAGTTAAAGAATAAGGAACAAAATGGTAAAAATATAATTATTTTTTAACCTTTTTGGTTTTTATCTATGAAAAACCACTACACTCCATTATTGAAATTTTTTTGAGTCACATGAGGTATGACATACCTCCCAATAGTGAATACTTTTGGGTATTTACAAGAATGTCACTCCTCCTCAATTATAAAAGGGAATTCACTATAACTAATTATACACACCTCTAAATAAATTTTTATCTATAAAAAAAATTCCGAAATAACTTCCCAAATTCCCTCCCATAATTCTTGAAGTCTTAGTTTTGGAAGAAATCCATCCTAGGAATGTTGTTTTGCAAACCTAAGGAGAATACCCGAAGAAGAGGTAATGTTCTTCAACAAGCATCTCTTTTTTATTTCTTTATCCACCTTATTCAATAATTATTTTACCATGATTATACAATAACCTCAATATATTATATATACTAATATATTTTTATGTTAAGGTTATGAACTACATCTTTACACAATTTTATCAAATGGGTTACGAAATCATCATTCATGTATATAACGAACTACCTCCTTGTGAACCAATGCCATTCATTTTTTACATTACCATCTCTTATGGTTGGTTATAATGGTGTATTTATAGTTTATATATGATATTTATGATTTTATTGTGATTATTTAATTATTATATTATACATACCTTCACAATTTCAATTTATTTGGAATATGATAATGTTATTCGTGTGTACGGCGGACTACCGCCTCACTAAATGATGGAATTTGTTCACACTTTACATGTAATGTGTTAAGGATTAGCTTAATAATAATATGTGATATATATTAAGTAAAAGTTATACTATAATTATAATATATACGTATATATCATTTAATTTTATTTCATTTAATATGATAATAAAATGGAAGCAACTTTTATGTGTACGTATGACATACTGTCTCCATCAACAGTGTATTTCATTTCCTATCACAAAATTTTATAGATTAATATAAATACATATATACATAATATATATTATATTTATATCATTTTTTTAATTATTTATATGATGAAACCATGATCTAAGTAAGTGGATCAAAAATAAAAAGTCAAAACATATACGAAAAAAGCAGTTATTACCCAAAACATAACCTTAACATATAATCCTTAATAAATGGGTAATAAAAGTACATAAGAAAATAATATATGGTATTATATATATATATATATTAATATGTTTATATAATATATTTATAATAATCATATATTTATTATACTACAGGTTTGAACAAGTACAATAGATGTCAAGACATATGGTAAGGGATTTCTCTCTCACTTTTACTTTATATTAGACACTAGCCATATTCACCATATATTTATTTGATGTGGTGTATATAATTCCAATGAATTTATATTATAATGATTCTAATAAAAACTATTTGGGTTTAAATATCTATTTGCAGATCACTCTTTCCTGGGGTTTACATTTCAATAGTTAACAAATCGGTAACAGGTTTTCTTCTCAATTTTCTTTGTTTGAGACGTACATAATGTCAGACCCCTATATTATTTCATGATGTTTATATAAACCCATTTGAAATTAAATATATTTAATTTTTTTCATCCTAATTATATTTAATGTTTCCTTTTATGTTATTACTTCATGGTTCTTATGATTCAAGGTTACCAAAGTCATAAGTGTTTTATGTTACAATCTGACCATGTATAGGGTTTGTTTGTGATTAAGTATCCAATATTAAAATATAATTATCTAAAAGTAATTAATTATCATGTTTTTTCTTATCCTTTGGATATTCATTATACCTTCAAGTAATGGTACCATTTTCCAACTATTTTTTACTTAATATAATTGAGAATTTCTTTTAAGAAAATATGAATTTATTTCACTCTTTAGTTGGAAATCTATATTCTTCCCATACCATGTTTTATAATTTTTTTTTAATTTTTTATTAAATTATATTCTAATATTACAATCAAGTAAAATGACATTGATTTTTTTTATATATTTTAAAATATGTTTTAAATTATTTTCAAATCTTCATTTATAAATTTTCATGGTTATTTTTAAAGAAAATGGTTTTCAAAACTTTTTATGTTTTAAAAAGAGTTTTTCGAAGTAGAAGGGATATTTTCGTAATGAAATTTTTTAAATTATCATTTAAAAATTATTTTCCTTATAATATGAAATCCTTTGTTGTTAGCCATACCTTATGGGGGATATGATTCAAGTATACCATTCATATTCTTTCTATGAATGGTTTATGTTTCGATGACATGATATTTATGGAACCCGTTTCTCTTCCATGGGTCAATAATTTTTTAAATATCTTCAAATGAAACCCATTTATTTTCTATAATTTGATATATTTTCAAATATATATATATATTAAACCCATTTCTTTTCCATGTTTTAATCATGTTATGAATGAATAATGATTTTATGAGGTTTTTGAATATATTAATGCTCTTTGTACATTATTCATGTTATGGTTCTTGGATATTAATTAAATGATGGGGTGTCCTAGATAGAACTAGTTAATCTCATTAAAAATTATACGATAGGGTGGTCTAGATGTCATTTGGTAAGACTTTTAAAACTTATATGATGGGGCATCCCAAATATCACTAGGTAATCCCATTACTGTTTATAGGATGAGGTGACCCAGATTGCACTGGGTGAGCCCATTAAAGATTACATGATAGTTGGACCTATATAATGATACAATTCATTGGGAAATGATGAATTATATATGATCTAATAGGGTACATGGTAACATATCGCAAGCCCAAAATGAGGGTACACAAGTGATTATCCCAATACCTAAAAGGAGGGTACATGGGTGGTCAGCCCAATCCCAAAGATGAGGGTATGTAGGTGGTTAACCCAAGACCGAAAATGATGGTACATGGGTGGTCATCTCATTACCAAAGTAGTTACATGGAAATTTATCCCAATCCTAACATGTTATTAACATCTTGGTGGGTAGCCTTTACATAAGATTTTCTATGCTTATGTGTATGCCACAAATTCCATGTCTTATGCTAGTTTTATTATTTTATGGATCATGTTATTTGATTCCAATATAATTGATGTCTTATAAAATTCCAATATTTATTCCATGACTCAAGACTATTATCTTTTATATACAGGGTATGGTTTTCATATGTTAAGCTCATGTTCTCATACCCTTATACTCTTATTATACTTATATATCTCCATTATTTACCCTTCCTTATTTTTCCTTTCCCTAAGTTATGAAGAAAAGTTTAAGTAGGTTATGTTTGTGACGAGTAACAAAGGTTAATATCTTTATGGGAGATATTGAAGATCTTTCACCAGATTATGAAGATTATGTTCCAAGTTTCCAATGGAAATGAACAATTATGTCCCACAGGTGTGTGTTTTTGTAATGTATTAAACATTATTCTAAAAAGATGTAATATCCATATTTGAGAAGCGTATGTCACAATATAATATGTGTCAATTACCCCTAGTATATGAGATATATAGTGTTTGAAACTCTATGTGGTATACTTTTTGGGTCATCATAAACACATAAAAGAACTTTTCTTTTCTTTTTATGCCTCGTGATCATAATAATGTATCGATTTATATTACTATTCCCTATAACATCTAAAACTTATTTAAGATAAAATGGAATTCACTTTGTTTTTGACTAACATAATAATTTAGGAAAAAATGATCTTTAAATTTCTGCAATAACATAATTTGAACTTTATACTTTTCTTTACCATTACACATCTTAAACTCTTTTGGATATCTAGTGGTATTCACTTTAAATTTATACTGGTATAATTTTTTATTTGTTAAATTTGAACTTCTATAAATTAAAACATACTCCCACTATAATCTTAGGAACTATATTATATTTATAATATCACTCTAATCATGGCATTAATCATGTAATTATAGAGTTTTTTTTTATTTTATCTTTTTTTTGTAATCTATGTTTCTAAATATTTTCAACATGAAAATTGAAAAATATAAAAAATTTCCCTCTATGTGTGGTTTATATGTTGGGTTTAGGGGAAAATAGTATGGTTACTCTTACACAAGGATATTTCTAGTTCATTTTTACAACACATGGATGGCCTACATGGGTAGTGCATGGTTTAGTCTATATTATGTAGAATTTATGAGAGACCATGTGAGACTATTGATACATAAGGGTACTGGAACATGACTTGTGAAAAGTTAGGTGAAGCATGCAACAAGTGTGCGAGTTGGGTCTATAATTTGACAATACCATTTGGAATTGTTGTCACATGATTAGTTAAACCATGTGAAGTCCTTAGGAGAAACCATCAAAGGTTTTTTGTTCTAGGTGGTAGCCTCTACACAGACAGTGCATAGTTTATAAAACCATGTGAACAAACCATACAACCTAACCAATTTATTGAAATTTAAAATTATATTTTACCCCCCACTTAATGTTAACTCTTCATTCACTTTTTCCACTCCCTCTAATTTTAATGGACTAGAAAAACTCTAAGGAGGTTTCATCCATTCCTCTTATATTATTGTGGTTATTCTCCTTTGGTTCAAATGGATCTCTCCTTGGTAAGTCTCTCTTGACATCTTAATCTCTTCTATTTATCCTTTCCACTTGATTTTATTCCATATTATAAACCTTAAGGTACATGTTGTTTGATTTTAGAGTAATGGTTGGACCCAATGATGGGTATTGTTTCGTGTATGGTTTGTAGAGGGGATGTCTTGGATCATTTAAGAATTTTCCCTTGAAGGTGGTGCATTGTAGTTTGTTTTTTCTTGAATTAGGTAGGTGTTTCTATGACATCTCTTTATATTTCAGTCCATTAGATTATTGATTATTTTAACGTGGTTATTTAAAAAACTTATTCTTATGTATGTACCCCAAAAGGTATGGAAAGTGATTTCCAAATGGTTTTAACCCTTTACATGGACTGATTTTCATGAAATGTGTTTGTTTAAATGTTTAAATGGATTTTAATGGTTGAAAATGGTATTACAAATGGATGTATGAATTTTTATGATGTTTAAAAAAGGGAATTTCACATAAAATGTCTTCCAAACTAAGGGTTTAGGGTGTTTAAAATGATTAAAGTGTTTAAATGGGTTGTTTGATTTGAAAAGGGTGGTTTAGCCAATGTGAGTGATATTTTGAAACATATAGATAGTTTTGAATGATTTCAAGGAAGATTTAAAAGGAATATGTATATTCAAAATGTTTCATAAGATTTTTTTTTATAAAATTGGTCTCAAGAGTTAACTGGGATGAGATATAAAATAGTGTGAATTGCCTTAGCATTCCAAGCATGCTTTGAAAAAGTCTGATTTGGTACATTATGGTAAATAGTTTTTAAATTAAATCCTTGAGACGCTCTTATGACATTTTTTTATTTTGTTCCCATTTATGGGTGCTTATTTGTGCATGTGTTATTTGGTGATTATGAAAAGGGGTTTTTTCATGCGAGGAAATTATAGGTGAGGTGAGTGTTTATTTATAAATGTGTTGAATTTGATTTATGTTTACTACATGTATTTTTCTTGATTTCTCACCTATTTGACTGATTTAATGGGATTCTTAGGAGACTAAGTAGTGATATGAATAAGTCCAATCCCTAGTGTTGATAGTAAATCGATTGTGTTTGTGGCTCTCTAGACTGAGAGAGCATGTTGAATTGGTAATGACCCTCTAAACTAAGAGATCTAGTGGAATTTATTGAGGCCCATTATACCAATTGATCTATTGGATTAGATTGTGGCATGTGGTGGAAATAATATCCTAATATTTTTACCACTAGATAGTTTAATTAGACTACCAGGTATGTGATAGGTTCAATAGTTCTAGCCTAGATCCCTCGTCACCAATTTAGGTCCTTATCTTTTAAGTCCTAGGATGATTCCCATGATTCTAGGATCCTATTTAGGATCATTCAGGGTATTTTTTCTTCTAACAATCTTCTATCCCCTAACCTTTGTTGATTTCATTATGCCTCTTTATTGGTTGTTTCCATTTACCTTCTCATTGACCACAAGATTCATTATTTTTATTGTTTCCCATTTCGGGTGTTGTTTTAGAATTTACAAAATTATTTATAAATGGATCTTTAAGGTTGTGTTTGATTGAAAATGAAATGGTGTTTCTTTTTAAAAGTGTGTTTGGAATATTTTGGGTAAGAAAACATAAAAAATGGTTTTTCTAAAATCCAATGTGTGAGTTTAAAAACATGGGTTTTATGCCTCCATTCTTGGTTTTACTTTTCAATTGATTTTCAAACATGTTTTAGAAAACCATGTGAAATTTAAAAACCACCTTTCAAGTTTGAAAGTTTATTTTTAAAATGGGTGGTTTTGCAATGGTTTTTAAAGTGTGATTTTCAATAGTGGTTTATTAAAGGAGTATTAGGTTGTGGGAGTGTTTATAATTAATTTCTTTCACTTAATAAAAAAATAAAAAGAGGTTTTTAAAACAAACTTATCAGATTCTCAGTTTATTTATACAAAGGCTCATAAAATATATATTTTATATTTTATTTCAAACTAGGAGGTATGGAATTTAATATAAAAGTGATTGCATAGATTCAGAAGGTGGATACCTACTAGGCTATATAGTTCACACAACTATATTTTGTAGGTATTGGTCTCTTCTAGTTTGTTTCTTTTCGGTTGTTTTACTGAGGGAGAAGTGTTGGATATGGATGCTGACCATGGGTATTACAGAGGCTTGTTAGAGTGTCTTGAGGACTTATTTTGGATTGGGGATGTATATCATCAACTTTGTCCTAGTGTATTTTTATATTCTGGATTTATTTATACCTTCTTCTACTATGAATTACTTTATGATTCAATTGTATGTATTGTATTGGATGATCGCTAATGATTATATCATGTTGGTTGGTTAATTGTGATTGTTTCCACAACTTATCTATCTTATTTCATGTGGTAAAAATCATTCCCACAGTTTTTTATATGATGATCATACAAGAGATTCTATCTCATGAGGATCAAGAATGCCCTCTAGGCTTGTGGTGGACAAGGTCGGGTGCTAGGTTATATGGAATACTAATTTGGTTCACTAAAAAATGGTATCATATCCTGGGTTCTCACTAGAGACTAGGTTATATAAGGGATATCTTATTATTTTGGGTGTTTTTAGTTTAGAAATAAGGATATCACAACATAGGAGGTACGTGTAGGGAGAGTTTCATGAGATCATTCTCCCCTCAAGCCTTGAGTTTCCATGTGTAGATAGAATTTTATCATTGATTCTAGATTATTTTTTGACATCTTTGTTTGATTGTATTTTGATTCTTATGGTGGTGTTTTTTTATCATCAATGGAATTCATTGTGTTTCCTTAGGGTCCATGTTGAGTGTTTTTGGGTAGATAAGGAAAAGGGAATCAACGCATGTGGTTGTCTTGTAGGTTCTAACAAACTATATAAAAATAGAGAGCTTTATTATGAATATATTCTTTGTAATATTGCATGATTGGAATGTGGTTGTAAATAGTGTGTCCAAGTTGGGAACAATTTGATATCAAATTTTCTTTTTCTATTTAGACCCCTTGATGCTTTAATTTCCAAGACTGGTTTAGGGAAATGGGAAAACGGTTAATATGGGTCTTATGATATGTTAGAATTATCGGATTGTATTTTTGAGGCTCATGCTATTCCATTTTTCATGTGATTTAGTGTGTGATGTGAAATTGAACTTGTGTGTGTGTGAAAATTTGACTTATGGATAAAATAATTTTTGTTGTGAAAATGAGGCCTTAAGAATTGTTTGAAAAATTATTTTTGGTTTCATTAAATATTTTTAAGTGTTTTATTTCATTATGATACTTGGTAAGTGTTTATTTTTATCATGAAATCTAGAGGAAGTTTTGGTTTTAAAAAAATTGTTGGTAATTGTTTTTTGAATTAGTTTAATTTTTTTTGAATCGATCAAGTTGATTTTTGTGGCCTGGTTTTGAAAATCGGTATTTGGGACTCATTTATAATAATTATTTGATTTTAAATAGATTTTTTTGAATTTGATTTTCTTATTTTAGTGATTTATGTGACTTGATTTATCTATTTTTTTTATTTTGGGATTTCATGATGTAATTTTTGGGTACATGACCATGTTGGTGTTCATGTCTTTTGTTTTCTTAGACGATCCTCCCAAAAATGTATATTATGAAGTTAGGGTAATTATTATTATGATTTATCCTAATTTTAGTTTTAACATTGACTGGACTAGAAATGGAGTGGCAGGTGTGGTATTCATTTCTTAGTGGTGTATCTTAATGTTATTTAAGGTAGTTCCTTGTTTTTAAGGGAATCATATTGGTCAATTGGTTTTACTCACAAGCCTTAGGTGGATATTTGGATAGGTGATGATCAATTTTCTTGGAGACTCATATGGGAGATCTTTTTCAGAGTGAGTGTTCATTTTGGATTGACTATCTGAATAAACTTGGGGATGTTTGAGATTAATGAGGTGGATATACCAACCTATAACCCACACACCCAAATATGGTTATGAAAACACAATATTGAAAATATTGAATTTGATAATGATAAAAATGACCTAATTTCAACAATAAAAAATTTATGACATCAAAGTAAATATTGGATCACTTATATACCTAAGGAACTTTTAGGTTTAGAGTTTTAAATTATTATGAAAAACACTGCATAACAACAAGGATACATAAATAACTGGTTCCTAAAAATCTATTTAATCTCCTAAAATTTCTTCACATCTAGTAACCTTATTTGACATAACATACTTAAGACCTTTATTCATAACCTGGGGAAAGGAAACATAATAAATGGTGAGATTCGATGCATTGTAAAATAATAAACTTGATAAGGAAGTATAACATATGAGTCAAATATATAACATGATAAAATAAAAGATAATTCTCATGAATAATCACATAAGATAATAAAATAAATAACATAGTATCATATTATCATGAAAATATAGGGAATGTGGGAGAAATAAAATATATAAAATAATCATAAGTTAGGGATAACTGCCAAAACAACATTACATGGTAGACAAAATCTCATCATGGATTAGGTTTACTCCTTAACCCCATACATAACGTGACATGAGACAAATACTTTACCCAATGAATTTGATTTCTATCTAGGGGAACCCATCATGAATTGTTAATTATTATGTCTGCCACAAAATTAAATCAATCACAATATCTAATTATATGAATTACCCATGAAAATAAATGGGTTACATAATCTTATGTCGTATCATAATCAAAATAAATTTCATAAAGGGAAGAAGGAATTAAATATTATGGATATTCATATCTAAGTAAAAAATCATAGGTCTAAAAATAAGGTTTTTCATTTTTGAATAAAAAAATTAAATAAACATTACATAAACAGATTAAGGAATAGAAAAGTTCCCCTTAATTAGGTTTGATTTTAAATAAGGAATTTGGGATATGAATTTATGGAATGTGTAACACCATCAAAGGAATTAATAATAATATAGTTATATATATAAAAGATATATAAAACAAATTTATAAGAAATCCATAACATTAATGGGATAGAGAAAGTGAGTTAGAGGGATAATGGTCATAATTCAAAGAAAAATGGTGATTCAGAGAGATACCTTATTTAAAATAAAGAAATTTCTCAAATATTAAAGAAAAAAATTTATTTTAAAATAACCTTGGAAAATTGTAAATTAATATTAAATGTAAATAATAGTCATGATTGAAGGAAAATTAATTCATACCATATAAGTTAAAATAAAACATTCCTTTCAAACATTTTAGAAAAAGTTAAAAAGTACCTCATTCATTAAAGGAAAAAAATATTATTTTAACCATTTTTTAAAAAGTAAATCATAGTAGAAATGAATTTAAATAATATAAACTAAAATTAAAATCATTCTTGAAAACATTTTTATAAAACACGAACATGGAAGAAAAATGTTTTTTCGATCGAAGAGAGAAAGAAAGATGAGTTTCTTTAAAAAAACATTATTTTAGTATCTTGAGTTCTTTAAGTGAGAAAAATTAATGGAAAGCATGTATTATCTATAAATAAATAGAGTAGAAGAAAATTAAAAAGGGTTTATTAGAAAAAGGATTATATAATTAACGACACCAGAAATTAAAGTATACATAATCCAGATTAAAATGAGATTAAGACATAATTGAAACATAAATTCATTATAAAGATCATATCATTGAATTGATTATGTGTAAAAAATTTAAATAAAAAAACATCTGGAATAAAAAATAATACTATCATAGTTCATTTCATAGATAATAATGGCATAAAATAGTTAATTAAGTATAAGTATAACCTAATGAATGCACATTGAGTTAAGAAACCCCTCACAACATTGATAAATTTTGAATTGGGGGACCCATGAAAGAATAACATCAAATAAAAATTTATATATCATGAAAATAAGAATATTTGGGGTATAATATTTCAAAGGGAAAATACGTACACCCTATAAAATAAACGAGTAGTGAATATGACATATGTATCTTATAAATAAAAGTGAGACCAGAAATCCCTTACAAATTGGTAACATTCAGGTCAAATCCTTTGGGATTAAGTAATTTGAATTGAAACATAAAATACCCTCAATTATGATGGATTCATGAAATAACATGAAAAATGGATGTATATACACTATATAAAATAAATTAGGTTTATAAAATTAAAGCATGCCTCAATGAAAAGAAATTGAGATGAAATCCCTTACATGGATTCTAGATTTGTCAGACATATCCTTTATATCCTATATAATAAAATTATATAAATTATTTTATTTATTAAAATACTTTTATCGGTTCAATAAATTATTATTAAAACTATTTATTTCCTATATATCAATTACTTATTTAACTACTTAATTAGTTAAGTCCATTTTATGTGTTTTGAGGATGTTTAGTTCATAGTTGCAAAATGACTTTTGTATACTAACCACAGTCAATGTAGTAATTTTCACATCATATCCTGAATAATTAAAATGAAATAATTAATTTTTTTACATCAATTAAACTTTTAACACCAATTATTAAAGGTGGTTATGGAAAATAAACTATGTTATAATCATGGAGACAATAGGTCCTACACACGCATCAGTATCGTTTCCATTTTTCATTGCACATGTTGTAAATAAGGGAAGTATTATTTTATGTTTATAGAATAATAATTATATAATAAATACCATATTATTTCTTTACATAAATATATATATAGTATTCATGTTTTGTGGTTTTGAAAAATGAATCACATCGCTTCGTGGAGGTGGTAATCCATACTCACGTACGAATGATGTTATCATTATTAAATGGATGAAAAGGTAAGAAATTATATTATATATAATCATTAAAAAATGGTAAATATTCCATTAATATCAAATATATACATTAAATACATCCTTATAAACATCTGTCAGAGGCAGTGATGGAAAACAATTTACATTGGTTCGTGAGACGGTAGTCTGTCGTACACACGAATGATGGTTTCATTCCCCATTTGACAAAAGATGATATGGATATAGGTTCATTACTTAAAATAATAACTTATAATTATGTTTAATATACTTTTATTATTATATAAACATGGTTTATGAATATTATATTGATATGGGATAAGAAATAAAACTAAAATATTTAGTTAAAAGCTGCACTTATTATTCAGACAACCTCTTTTTCTTTTCACCTGAATCACTCTAAGGTTGGTATTATGACCAAAATAATACCTATAAAATTTTATTATGGATTTAATAATATGATTTGGTCTAATATTATATGAAATAAAATCCTTTTTATGTATGAATAAAAGTGGAGAGGAGGTTCCCTTTCATAAGTGAGGGGAGGGGCACTCTTGGAATTACTTAAAATATTAAATTAATATAAATTAATTTTCATGGAAAAAAGGATACAAAATGATATAATTAAAATTTTGGTTGATTAACGGTCAAAATAATATCATAAAGGAAAATATGGAAAAAATCATATTAGTTTTGTACCCTTATCTGTTTGTTTTAACCTGCATTAACCCTTTTTCATAATTACTGGGATAACAATGTTTTTACTTATAGGGGTCATGATAGTTACTATAAAAGAAACATTGTAGAATAAATGGATCATGGATGACATTTTAAACCATATACCAATCAATTTTCTAAATATATTTTTTTAGGAAATTTAAATCATTTAATAAAGTATTATTTGTTATAAAATATCATTAATGTCATTTTTTGAACTATTCATTTAATTTGATTTTGAAAACAAAATGATAGTAAATAAACTAGAATACTATAATTTAAAAAATCATTAATATGTTATATTTATCTAAAAAATTCATGAATCATAATAATGCATTCAAATTATATTACTTTTAACATTTTTAAAATTATTTATTTTATTTTTCTATTAAATGAATAAATAATGTGTCAGTGTTGCATAAGAATATTAGAAAATTATTTCATCATTAAAAACTAGAAATAAATTACCATGATAAAAAAATTATTTATATTTCAAATAATAGTTCACAAATGAACATAAGTTTTATTTATTTCTAGCACAAAATATTATAGATAATAAAAAAAGGAAACATTTTTTATTATATCCTTTAATTAACTATTATAAAGGTCAAAATCACATAAACAAAAGACATATATATGTATATTGGATGATTATAGACAAAATAGACTCATAAAATGAAATTAATTCAATTGTTAGAGTAATTTTACAGTCCTTATCATATTATTTTTAACCCAAATTACCTGATTTACCCTTACCATACTAACAATCATTTACTTTGGTTACTATCTATATTGAACAAAAATAAAAAGATACCTATTTAGAAAACTTGGTCCTCCTTATTTAAAATATGGAATTATTTTTTCAATATTCTATTTCTAGAAGTGGAATAATTTAATATAAAATTAAACCTGCAAAACCTGATAAAACACAGTTATTTTTAGAAAAATGAATTTCTAAGTATAACAATGTTTTTATAACAAATTAAAGTATAAAATTAATTACAATTACCATATTTGTATTATTTTTAATAAAAATTAACTAATTAATTTTTAAATCTATTCCAAAATATAGTTTTACTTTGTAAATACTTTAAAGGAAAATACAATTTTCAATAAAAATCCACATTTTCCACAATTCATTGAATAATAAAACTTTTTAAAAAATTATCAAAACATTACCCTAATATAATTTTGATATAATGATTTAAAAAATAAATTTAATTTTATCAAATATATTTCTAAAAATTTCAAAAAATAACTATACTATTTTATCACAAAAAATAAAAATCATTTTTTAACAAAAATGTATTTTTTTTAGAATAAAATGACTTACTAAAAATTGAGTGATTATATCTTAATAATTAATCAAAAAATTTGTATTGACTAATAAATAAATAAATAAATAAATATATATATAATAATTCGGTTATTTTTATTCGTACCCACAAATTCAACGACTAGGTTATAATAGTCGTATTTAAATAATAATATTTTGTGATCCATTTAAGCTCGGTGTTGTGTGTTGTATAGGCTATAAAACATAATGTTATTATTTTAAAATCTCATGGTGTTACATTCTCCCCCTTTAATAAATTTCATCATCATAATTTGAACTTGATCTCAGTAATCAAAGGTTTGACATTTGAAAATAATTTTTTTTAAATCCCACCACATAAAAGGGGTTAATTAAAATTCATCTTGAAAACAGTGAAAAGGAAATATAAAGGTTATCTGGAATAACACATAACTATGTTTCCAAATAAGGGGAAAATAATGGAAAGTGAAAATATAGACATGGAATATAAAATTAATGTACAAATGATGATGGATACTGATAGAGAACATTGATCACAAGGGAGTAATTGATCATGAGAAAGTGACCACAAAACCATAAACCAATGAGTTGTGAAAAAGATCATTGATTTATTAGAAATAAAGTTAATATGAAAAAAAATTCAAGATCATTTTCCTAGATTTATAAAATTCTTTTACCATCTAGACTAATAACATAAGGAAATATACTTACTTGCAATTATAATTTGATCTTTAAATAAATTTCTACTATAATCTCATCATTTTCTCCAAATTATGAGTATTCAAGTTGAATTTTTCAGGCCTACAACACTAAAATCAACATAAAATGGTTCACAAACTCTACAAAATGATATCAAGAAACTCCTTATATCTTTAGAAAATAACCAAATCCAAAATGGTTAGTATAAGGTTAATTCCCCAAAAAATAAACATTCATATAAATAAATTGAACATTACTCTCCAAAGCCTCAATAATAACACCCAATGTTCAATTTGGATCAATTGACAAATAACTAACTTTAAAATTTTTATAAATAACCCTATCCAAGTTCAAAACCAAAAAATATAAAATATCAAATCATTTATTCTTCTAAGATTTATTTAAAATTCATCTCTAATCAATGAAGGGAGATCACATTATTGGGGGTCGCTGCTACTCCTTCGGGAGAGCACTCATTCTTCATGCAATACATAGCGTCGCAAACCCCATATGGGTTATGCGAAGAGTGTCACACAATACCCATTATTTCATTCATGTGAATAGGCATATGTGAAAGGAAATGGAATGGACATTCTTGTGAAAAAGAAAAGGTTTTCATAACCATCCTCAAAAAGGATGTGGCACTACATGACCCCTTATGAGAGAATGTTTTTTTGTTTATTGGAAGGGATGAATCACCCTGTAACCTCTCTCGTGAAAGGTAGTATCCCCATGTATCCCATGTTTCTAAGCGTTTTAGTGTTGTTTAGACTTCATACTAACGTAAATATATGTCTAGGAACCCGCATACATCATCAGACAAATGTGGAAGCGATCACATATCATGATCCCACCTCCTCCCAGAAGATGATTAAATAATCACATACCCAGTTATGTGCGGAATTGTGTACAATGACTTGGAATTTGGCTACGATCAAGTCCGATAGAATTTATCTGATTCCCTACAAATGATAAGTGTGAAATAACATTCATGACTTGATGCACCATGTTGATCTAGTAGAGGTCCATACCGCACACATGCAATATTCATGTGTGCATGAGAAGCTCCATGTCATGCTTAATATTTCAACTCGAAGAAAATAAATATTCCATGTAGGTGCATGAGACTCTATCCCTCACGCACCTTTATGGGATCACATGAGGATTTGGATGTCATGTGATGACATCATGAAAACCTTTGGTCACACACCATATTCAAGTGCTTGGGTTATGCTACATTATGATGACTTACCACAATTTCCATGCACCCTTTGGAATGCTCCCTTACACTATAGAATCATAAAACCATAGACATGCAACATATAAAAGGTGAGAAAAGCGACTATACCTAAAGAAGTTTGCATGCTGTTGTGAGGCCCATCAATGTACACATGGTTAATTAAAGTCAAGCAAAGAAACTATTCCTGACATCATCCATACGTCATCGCGAGATCTAGTACTGATCATGTGATGCACCATAGTAAAATAAGAAAACTATCCAAGAGCACAGACATTTGTCATTACAAGATCCATCATGGATCATGAGACACACCACAGACAAGAAGAAGGGTTGTCCATGGCATTGCATGCTGCCTTGAGATTCATTTTTGATCGCACGATGCACTGTAGATAAAGAGAGTGATTGTCTTCAACAACACCCACATAACTGCAAAAGATCTCAAAAATCCTTAAAAAATAAGGATAAAAATATCCAAAGGGAGATACCCCCAGTATTCATAAATCTCATGCGCCATATCATCGTTGGAAAGTATAAATTTCCGTGATGATATCAAAGTAAAATCACGAGGCCCCAAAAACTTTGTAGAATAAAAAAAGGGAGATAAAGGGGAGGAAACAAGTGGTGTTCATGGTCACTAAAGGACATGTGTCATGCCCCTATAAATATGTAAGGGACCTCAAGTCCCTGGAAACATTTCCACCTCATCTCGTGATGTACCTTTGACTTCTCAGCCTCGTCACATGGAAATCCTTAGGTATGTCTAGGAAAAGTTTCACTTCCCTTTATCTCGTCAATGTAAAATGAATAGATTTTTCCAAGAAATTCATATGTACCCCCCCAATGACCCATATCGGTCACATGACGCATCAAAAAAAAAATAGAGTAATTTTCCATGACATTACTTATGAAATCTGGCATGACTCCTGAACTTTGTGACATAAAACAATTGAATTAAAAGATGGAAGAGGTGGAAGGTACTCACAGTTGTAAATCACCAGTGATGTCCTAAGGAAGTCTGCAGTGTTGTCCCATGAGACCCCAAGAAAAACCATCATTGTCTTGCAGAAATCCCCAAAAAAATCATCACGTATCTCATGAACACCTTTCAAAAGGAACCTTGGATATCACAAAGTCCCTTGGACATGTCAACATGAAAACATGGGATTCCTTTGACATGTACGCGTGATCAAAAAAGTTCCCATTAATTGGATATAAAATAATAAAGGGAGTATTAGGAGAAGATAATCACAATCAATGAAAATCAGGTGTGTACTTGGAAAGAACCATGAAAAAGACTCACGGAACTTCCTGGTGCCAACCCACTTCACCTAATCCATCCTAGATCTGGACCTGATATGACACACAAACCGACGAGCATCCAGGGTGGCGAGGCCTATAAATTTTCCACCCCAGTATGAAAAATGCACTAGATACTACGTGAAGGAAACTCTTGAGCATGAAAGTCCCAAGAATTGAATTTGAATTCTCAGAGAAACTGATCACGTGACCCGACAACCTTCAATTAGGTAATATACCAGTGAAGAATGAAAGAAATAATGATCCATACATAAGGTACTTCATGAGATTGTTCATACATCACATGAAGGGATACTAGCAAGGTGTGCAATGAAAATATCGCATATCTACCATATCACACGAGACATAAAATAAACTAATACTAGACAAACATAAGGAATTTTCACTAGAAGGTCTAGAACCAAGATTAAAAGTGGAAGACATAAAATAAATTCATTATTTATAGCACTCAATAACTTTTCATGAGTCATAAAAGGACACATTATGGTGCCAGGACATGTCACCAAGATCTGGAGACATTCTTTCAGCATTCTATTTGGGACACGTGAAGTCCTCAGGACATGTAATAGAAAGTCACACAGTCCCCCTGGGTGCACCACCTTGGTCTCACAAAACCCTCTGGGTCTATCACATGAGACTTCAAAAGTCCTTCAGATACATGTCATGGATCATGTAACAACGTTCACTCATATCATTCATTTCTCTCTATTACATCTGGGCATGGCCACCAAGCTCTTGCGACTCCCTCCAAACAATCCAACTGAGACCCACGATTCCCCCCAGAAATGATGGTCAGATCTCATGAGGACCTCCAGGGATGTTAGTCAAGACCCGTGACATCCTTGAAACCATGTTGCACTGACTCTTGCAACACCAACAATATGTGTCCAAATAGGTCATACGATGGTTTCCAGGACAAGCCAGTCAGGTCATGTGATGTCCCCCGGACAAGTCAACTGGGTCATGTGACACCCTCTAGACACATTGGCTAGGGTATAAGGGAATCCTAGGATTTGATAGCTCTATCCATCCTTAGATAGTAAGCCCCAAATATATGGTCAAACTCAATTTGTATTCCCTGATACAGGGAATTACAAAGACTTGTATTCCTTTTATATTCAAGATATATAGGCCACATCTCCTAGAGGTTCGAGCTCCATATTTATTATCCTAGGAAATCCCATTATCTAAGTCCTTTTTCCAATGTAATGGAATTGATCACTTGATAACCCTTGTTTCTCACAATGAGAATGGATCACGTGGGCTTATGGAGTTGTACTAATCCTATCATATGCACTATACACCACAGGGTTACAAGGACAACACCAGTGCATAAGCCCCAACCAACAACATCATATGGAATGTCCCCGATGAATAGAGAATCTATCTTGGTATGAACCCCTTTAATTCTTAAAACCTCAAGGAAGGTGATAATGTCTTTGAGCATGACCATCCACCTTAGCCTATCAGCGGGTTAAGGGATAAATGAACCATGAGAACTCTGATTCCCTCCCTAACCTAGATATGCAGGATGCCTTTCTATTTCCCCAGATCTAACAAACATCCACTTCAATGTAATCATCATATCTATGATATTTCAACCATCAGTACTCGATCATTCACATGAGCTGATTACTCTACCTCATCCATCAGTAGAATGATAAATAAATTGAAATATTATGAATCTCATTCCTGTCGTACTCAGGATACGTAGGACACCTTTTCAAGGATCGATCTCTATACCAATCACTGCAAGGAATGGTCCATTATAAAAGTCCCATATATATACTGGATGAGACTGATCATCTTTCCCCCTTGTATCTCACATTGATCATAGATCACATGGGCTTAGGGAGATGCAATAAACACCTCATTTGGAATCATAAATCTCCACTCAGTAGGGAAACCCTAGTATATAATCCTCTATGAGTGGTATGGTTTGAACACCCCTCATATAAAGGAATATATCTTGGTTCAAATACCAAGGGCATGATTGAGCTACGATTACACTAATTTCTAACATAAGTAGGATACATATGAGATATCCTTGACACTTGGGATTAAAAATTTTGTGTATTAGTATCCACAAATATGTCCTCTCTTCAGGACACTAAACTGAATGATATTAACAAACTAAGTGGGTTTTGAATCCCACAATAACCGAGATACGTAAGATGCCTCATAATGGCTCAATACCCTCCTCGGAATATTAACCACCTCCATGCAAGACAACACAATCTGAAGAATTTAGTCATACAACTTCAACACATAAAGTGGTATTCACCATTAAGTAGGTGGATGAAAAACCTCAGATACATACATATGGATTCATTAGTGATACTTCACTCCCCTTAGTTCATAAATGAGACTCCATTTCTTTTTTTGATGGGATAATTAACCAATGAATCATTTTTTCAGGGTAACTAGTCATGTATTGGTATGAGGATGAGACAAAAAAAACATATCTTAAATCTATAAGAGAGTCTCAAAGTTGGAAACAGTTCCCCCCAAAAGGGTAATATGAACCCGACCTCCCATCCTCTTGACTAATGTGTGTCCCCAATAGTCGCTGGGATAAAAACTGAGATAATTGTCGACCTCTGAAAGGTAGGTCTATACCCACTTATAGATGGTGGAACCATTGGGATTTTATGGGAAAAAGAAAAATTGTATCCCGATGAGAGAAACCCATTTCACACCTCAAAATCCTAACGAAAAAATGTTGAACCTGATATGAATCTATCTAATGAAAAAATAATTAGTTATTTTCCATCAGGACATTTTATTTTCCCATACAGGCAAATGTAAATGGTGATCCTGGCATTAATCTATCCAGTGAAAAAATAATAGGTTATTGTCCATTGGGCCATTTCATTTTCCCCTATATGCCAAAAATGGTGAACCCAACATGAATCCTTCTTATGAAAAAATAATTTCTTATTGTACATCAGGGCATTTCATTTTCCCCTATACATAAACAAAAATGGTGAACCTAATGTGAATCTATCTAATGAAAATATAATTGGTTGTTATCCATCGTGCCATTTCATTTTCCCATATATAAAAACAATATGATATAACCAACAAGAATATCTATAATAATTTAATTTTTGGGTTATAATAAATCATGCCACGTTGTTTTGAAAACACTATACAAACAATGTAGTAAGACTAAAATGATTTTATAGATGGTCCTATGTAACTAGGGTTCTCATGAAATAAGTCCATCCATGTTTTGATAAGTCTAAACAAGAAGAATGGATGAATCAGGGGATATCAAGACAATTGTGTTAAACATGAATATCTGATTGAGCACATTATGCCTATGATATTACACTAATTGGTAACCTTGTTCCTTTTTGTCTACATGACTACAGATACTAATAACATCTCGATTCGAGACAATGCCTTCATCATCCAGCATTTGTTCTAGAAAATCATCTATGACTGCAACCTCTATGGGTCACAATATAATCTCACATGCATGACAAATCCAATGATAGGTGGTGAATATGATAGTCTAGGATTACCAATGACATGTTACAATACCATCCATGTAAGTTTCTCATAAATTTCTCCAAGCATGAGGACCAGTGAGTTCGCATTTCCCAGTAAAGGATGCTATTAAGCTAGTGGCTCTCGTCTCCAATACTAATAGTTTCGAGAGATTATCCCTAGAGCATGAAAACCACCATCTTAAATATCTGATGAAGTTGGACCAGGAGTCCAAATACGACACCCATTCAGTTCAGGTGCCACCTAGGTGGGTACCTATCAACCGTCATCACCAACACAATCCCACCGGTACCCATCAGTTGCCTACTGAGGGTACCATCCGACACACTACCACCTCTGATTCCAATGAAGAGGCTAAAAAAAGACTCATTTGAGGAAAAATGAATTGGACATCTAGGAGAGGGCACATACCCTCACCCATACTGACAATTACTACCTACATATTCAGGAAGGAACCAGCAAACAAACTTATATCCCTACTCATTCAGAATAAGTTTGTGGGCATATCCCCACAGCTGGCATGGGGGATTCTCATAATCCAACCCCTATGCATGAATCCAATCAACATGTTCTAGTGGCACAAGGAGGATAAAAATGGGCACATATCCCCAGTTTAATTGAAGACATCTGCCAGTTTATCTTGGAGACAGAAAATGTGTAGTCTCATATCCCTGCACACACTTTGCTAAAATTCCAATATATTTTAGCAATAGCTGAAGAACTCTACTAGAATATTTCATCACTATTGTATATTAAGGGACAATTTCATACTCCTATCCCTATTTCCAAGACAAATCAATACTCCGATCATTTCAAAAAATTGGTTGTACCAGAGAAAGCACACATTTTTTCTCCCACATGGGAGGATTATCAAGATATTCCAATGAAGGATGAGGTATTAGACCAGACTCATATCCATATTCTAACTGGGGATCACCAGGTGAGAGAGACACATTCATCAGGATAGGGGCACATTCCTATCGAAGAAGTCCGATGAAATATTCCAAAGTCCTAGGATTAGGCTCATATACCTATTCTGAATGGGGATCCCCATGTGAGAGGGGAAGAATCCTCAGGATAGGATCATATTCCTATCAAAGAAGTCTAGTTTCATACCCCCAAGGTCTAGGATCGGGATCATATCCTCATTTTGGCCAGGTCAAACCAAGTGAGAATGAAACAAGCCTCGGGATAGGATCACATTTCTATAAGTGAAGCTACCGAGCATATGTCAGCAGATCATGGAAGCCATACCCATATTCCTAATTCATCCAATGAATGATTGCACTATCATCATTAAAAGGAATCATAGGGGGAGACCCATATTCCTTATACCATTCTAGAGGTTCGTCAACAAATTACGATGGGGAATGAATATTTAGACCAGGATCATATTCCTGATCCAACTGGGGCCCAATAAGTGAGAGTGGAACACTTCTCGGGGCAGGCTCATATTACTTCCAAGAAAGACCAGCAGTATATTCCAAAGGGTCAATATCAAGATCATATTCCCATCCTGACCAAGGCTCACCAAGTGTGAATAGTACATGCCTCGAGACAAGTTTTCTCTACTTTCAATAATGATATTGCTCGTCAAAATATTCCAGAAACTTCTCAACAGTAGGATAATACTCCCACAACACTAAAAAGTTATATATAAGTTCCATCAATCATAATATAGTAGGCTCATACCCTTAACAATCTCAAAAGTTAGGTCAACATATTCCGACCACGATGCAGAACATGGTCTATGATCCTAATATGCACAATACAAGTATCCTGAATATCATCCAAGGCACATTATCAACACCACATGGGTCCATTGACTATTATATTAAAGTAGAAGCAGAATACACTCATTACCAAGATAATCCTCCTCATGTTAGTGTGGAGATGGATCATGGGGAAATTAATCATAACATCCACCATGATCAACCTCCCCACGAAAATATATCCCATGGATATGGAAATCCCCCCCCCCTATTAGACACCTATATACAGTCATGTTTAAAAAAATACAACACCTATGTATATAGAGGTGCTCAAATCATCAGGGTCAATTGTATATGGTTCCCCATCAACTTTCACCAGCATCCCACTCCCATCAGTAGGAGACCGTCAGAGCTATATTATATGGTCTGACCGAATAAAGGCATGTAAGTCCGATGAAGAGGAGGATGAAATTGACATATAGAGAGAGTTGGTTGGAAAAAACCTATCCATCATTTTCTAGCCCCTCACTACTACTAACAATGAGATCCTCGATGAGATAGAAATAGAGTGCATGCCTTATCTAAACCAAAATATGTTGGATACTCATTAGTGACTGAAGGATCAACATATCCATTTTCCAGGATATGAGTTTCAACTTCATAAAATCAATATACTCTATTTTTAGCTATAACTAACTGCGATCTCCATGGCTTGGGATCAAGAATTAAAAAATCAAATCACAAATATCAAACATTATTGCCTCCAACTCATCACAACTCTTTAGTTGTTAATCTAAGAAGCCATTTCATTCATCTATATTTGAGGATGGGGAAAGTATGGAGCAATACACTTTACTGCTCCACTGCAACATCATAACACCTCAGATACGATGTCCTATAATGTTATAGCCTCCATAAAAATCAATGGACCGGGTAATGATCATGATAGTTGGTCACTACAATAGAATACCATCACTTCAACGATGCCCAAAAATTTTGGATAGGGAGAGGGGAAAGACAAATTTATTTCAAACTGGTCCCCTCAAGACAATATGATGACATTCCAAACATGAAGACTAAAGTTGCGATCACCTGGAAAACTTCCCGTAAGGAATGGTTCTCACCATGGGTTTCCATCACACCCAACTCCCATATGATCATAGATGAACCACATCATGAGGGCCATAATAATACCTTCCATAGCAGCCATCTAAGAGAGGTATTTTCCCCCTAGGCTGAGATAATATATGTTACGACCTCCACCCCTCATATCATCAATAGCTAATAGGATTTAGGACACACCCCTGGTAGTCGCAGGTGAACCCTACACCATTGGGTTTGGGGCATTTACATATCAATCACCAACACCAGTATCATCATCCCCTGATTGGGCCATGGAGACATCAGTGATGATCCCAGGAGAACCCCACCCCACTGGGTTGGGGGCATTTATATCTTCATGCCCGTATTGAGAATCATCAAGTACCTAATTGGAGCCATTGGATCCTCAACAATTGGACCAATCCATGCCAATTACGGCCCTAAATAATCCCACCCCACAAGGATGGGGGAATTTTCATCACCACCACCACCATAGAGGGAATCATTATTCTCCATGTTGTGAGGAACCAATCAATGATTGGAATTCCACCTACTCCTCCAATCACAAGAAAAACCCCTATCGGTTGGGGCATGTTCAACATCCAAAACCTGAAACCCCCCCAGATTCACTTTTCATAGACCAAAATGGGAGGAACATATGGAGAAGGTAATTAGAGCCCACTGGGGTAACAAGCCAAAGCTGAACAACATGGAAAAGGGTTCAAATGATGACATTGAAGAAGGTAGTGAAAAATTATCTTGTTGTGTGGAAAGTAAGGGCACAACCACCATTTCCTGATATGAATCTGTGAATTTCATCACTATCCACATGGAAAATATTGATCATGAAGAAAGTGTAGAAAACCATAACATGGAAAACAAACCTCAATAGGAGGGTGACTTGGATGCAACCAATGCAGCTACATGAACTAGGAACCAAAGATGGATCCAAAACATGACACCCACAAATATCAAATTACCACCTAACTGACAGAATATTACCAAGGGGAAAGGTACAACTGCATTCCAGTCACTTAGAAGAAGATACTGGGTTCCTTCCTCTAAGGAACGATATCTCTATATGATAGAAAAATAAAAACTCTACTAAAACACAATGAGGAGCAAATATGAGGAAATATTCCCTCTAGGTATCATCTTTAGGAAGAGATGAATGTTCTCCCTCCCATGACTTATCCTTCATTAAGAACGGTATCTGTGAATCAAGTTGGCTCTAGATCTAGACATCCAGTCCACATAAATGAGGAAGTCAAAAATGATCGTGACTTTTCTTTGTTGTGGAAAAAACCTCTCCCTCACTAGGACAACCATTAAATCTTTGGACAAATAGAAAATAATAAGGAGATAAAGGTGGGTCCACCTTGTCAAAACCCTCCAGATCGCTGTGGATGAGAGAAAACTTCAGAAATGGTGCCCTTAGAGCTTCTTAATGTCATTGATTTATTGGTTACTTGAATGGAATCCATGGAATGGTGAAACACACCTGTGAAGAATAAGAGGAAGCCATATCCCAATTGGATGGATGCCACTTTTCCTCCACATGATTTTACAAATCCTACCTTCTCTACATTTGATGGTACAATAAACCCTGAACAACATCTCACACACATCAAATCTTGATGTGGGCTGATGATAGTCCATCATGATCAACAGGAGGAAACAAAGCTGATGTGTTTTGTACAGACTTTGACAAGTCCAGCCTTTGATTGCTATAACAGTCTTCCACAAGGATCTGCATCAAGATAGGAAGACCTTCCCCAAAAATTCCTTTATCAATTAAGTTTTATAACATATAAGATGACAATTGTTGACCTGAAAAACTGTTAACAATGTGATAATGAGAGGATGGATGACTTCATAGAAAGGTTGAATGGTTTAACCTACTCACTCATCATCCTTCTCTCACATGATCAAAAGTCGGAACTCTGTGATGAAAATATTAGGGATGAGTTGCAGACACCTTTAATTCCAATGAAATATCCTAGTGGATTCCATGAGTTTACCGAAATGGTATAACATTTAGAATAATCCCTCCAAAGGACCCAATACAAAACTCAACTCATGCCTGCAATATAGGGAAAAATTCCAACCATAGAAGAAGATGTAATTTTAAATCTCAAGCTACCAGTAGTGCCTATCCAAATACCTAGGTAGGCCCTAAATGACCCAACATCTCCTATCAAGCATTTAAAACCATATAATTTCACTAGTCTAGAAGCATAGATAAATTAGGATCATCTAGGATTTTAAGGACAAATGAAGAAGGTATAATCCTTCTGTAAATAAAAAGTCCCTGTTTATTTCTTGGCTGCCATGGATAATGACCTGATCACACTTTTGCAACCCAGGAAGCCTGATGAGGTTGACCTCACCAACCATCCTGATTACAACCCTTTCCATAGAATTTCGAGTCATAATATCCAAAATTGATCCATCTTAAATGTTTCCCTTCAAGACATGATCGATTCTAAATAGGTGGTTCTAGATAACTCCCCAGAGCAGGTGGCTTGCATAATTATGATCCAACCAGAAGAAGTGGGTGATTGGAAGAAGGTCTCGGCTAGACGTGCATGAATAGTCAACAACTGGATGACTCGAAAGGCAGTTGATTGACCACACACCACTCAAAAATAATTGTTGTGTAGACCTGAAATAGCTTCACCAATCAAGGAGGGAACATCAAATATACCCCCAAAAGGTGGGTGTGACCACTGGAAGTATGAAGAAACAGAATAGGAAGTGTCATATTCTACTCCAAAGTGAGCCTTAACTATGACAAAATTCTTCCCCGAAGCATCTAAAATATGGGAACCAACCCACTAAAAAGAACCGTCATCAAACAAAGAACTCAGATTTGATTATATCAACATGAAAAAATTTTCAAACCCATTCTATGATATTTATTTTGACCCAGAGCATGAGTTCCTCGCACATAACCAGGGAATAAGAGGCTGTATTTTTTGGAGTCAAGGATACAAATTACAAAGTGGATGTGGTCAAACTCAATATTCAGGTCATATCCCCATGGAGGAAAAATATGAATATGAGACTCATGGGAAAGCACTGCAGAGGACTCAAAAGAGGCAAGGAGGTGCCTCAGAGCCCTCCAACAGTCACCCACATCAGATTGTCTTGCATGAAAACTTAATAGGGGTCCAATCCGATCAACCCTGACAATGGGGAAGGCCGGTGCAACTTACGCCACTGATATAAGATACTCCCTCAACCTTTGAAAAAACTCCAGGTATGTCAACCTCAATTTCCTTCGATCCACATCCACACATCTAGAATAAATCTCATATCGGGAAATGCTGACCTTTGGTACAAAAGTACGACGATCTTAAACAGCTGGAGGTGGTCCTTGCTACACTCTTAGTCTCTCATGCACTCCATATTTCAAAAGAAATTTGGGAGGCACTTGTTAAAGCACTCTAGAACATAAAATATTTTGAAACAAAATTCATTACAGCCAAGGTCTATCGAGTGGAGACCATGGAATCCGAATGCCACATTTCCATCTCATTCACTGATAAAGATCACAAAGAGGACCTTTAAGGACACAAAAAGCCCCTATATGCCTCATGAAGACTCAATAATGTCAATATCCAAAGGGATTTGATTGATAATGGTTTTGGGATTAATATTATCCCAGTCTAAACCCTATGACTTTTGGGATATATTAAAGGGAATTTATCTCCCACTAAGCTAACCGTACACAGGTATGATAAGAGAGAGGAAATACCTCTCGAAAAGATCAAGTTCAAAGGCCAGTTTAGGGATCTCACATTCGATAATGACTTTATAGTAATCCAGAAAAACCCCATGTATAACATTCTACTCAAACCCCTAACTCCAGAGCCACCATCCAATAACTTAAATATTTAACCAATGTTTGACGTATACCATTAATGTAAAATTAGGCATACTAAACGGTCACAGTGATTCCTTAGAGACTTTCAGGGCCATATATGTTGAAGAAAATTTCTATGAAAAGGGAGACAAACATCCATTGGTGGATGATGATATACAATTTGACAATACCAATGGCTTGGGGACCACCCATGTGAATAACTGGAATATACATTGTGGTGAATATGTGCTCCCCATAAACCCAATCTAGGTCATAGATATAATCCTATAAGTCCAAGCCTCTTCTATACCTAGTGACAGAATAAAAGACTATCAACTTCTATATCTCTCTACAAAAACTCAGTCAACAGGGGAGGATAATGTCTCTTCTCATGACTTGTCTCACCCTGATAGTGATAGTGATGCCCCCTGATTGCTATCTTTATCAGAAAATACATCCACAAACTTACAAATGAAAGAAGATGAGAATGATCTTAGGAACACCTGTCCAGCATTCAAGGAAGGTGTCTCCACCACCATCGATGAACTCAGGTAGATTAATCTGGGAATAGGGGAAGACCCACAACCTACACTAATTAGTATCACCATGCCCCTCAGAGATCAAGAGATATACATTTCATTTTTTAAGAAACATCGATATGTGTCTGCATGGAAAAACAAAGAAATTACCTGATTGAATCCATATGTGGCTACATACCATATCGGGATACAAGATGAGAATCAAGGATTCAAGAAGGCAGCAAGGAGTATGCACCCCTCTCATTCCACCAATATAGAGGTAGAGGTTGAAAATTTTGTCAAAGCCAATTTTTTTTGAGAAGTGTAATACCCAAGGTGAATTTCAAACATCATCCCTATCAAGAAGAAAAATAGGAATATTAGGGTCTGAATTTATTTCAGAGACCTTAATCAGCATTGACCAATTGATGAATTCCCTTTTTCGATCACATAACTCTTGATCAATGTAACTACTAGTTTCAAGACATTTTCTTTAATGTATGGATACTCAGGGTACAATTAGATAAATATGGATCCTGAGGATGTTGAATCCACTTCCTTTAGAGTGCCAATGGGGATCTTTTTCTATCAGTTCATTCCCTTTGTCTTGAAGAATGATGATGGAACATATCGACACACCATGCACCATATTATTAATCCATTTTTAGTAAATATCGATTAATGTTATGTTGGTGACCTAGTGGTTAAATCCCAAAAGTGGTGTGATCACTTCACGAACCTTCAAACAATTTTCGACAAGCAGAAATAGAACAATCTAAAGATGAATTTTCTAAAATGAACTTTTAGGGTAACTTCAGAGAAATTCCATGGTTTTGTGGTGTGCCACCATTGTATTGAGGGTGACCCGAAGAAGACTATTGAAATCTTAGCTATGTAACCCCTATAAATCTTAAATAATCAGGGGGATCTATGGACACCTTTCTTAAATTTGGAAGTTCATTTCAAACCAGGATGGAATGTATCTCCCCTTCACTAAGATAATGAAAAAGAGAATTTACTACCAATGAGACAATTATTTCCAAAAAGTCCTCAAAAGTCTTATGTAATACCTGCTACACCCACTGGTTATGATGCTTTCGGTGGAAGAAAGGTCACTCATCTTATATGTGTCCACCATGGAATATTCATTAGGCACCCTCCTTACACAAACGAATGATGCGGGAAGTGTAAATAGTCACTATTACCTCAGGTGGGCTATGGTAGGTATTCAGACCAGATATTCTGATGTCAAGAATAACTTCCTTGTACTCATCTTTGTAGTGAAAAAGGTGAGTCATTACTTGCAACAACACAAAGTCTAACTGGTCTCTCGTATTGATCCTCTAAAATATATCCTTGGTCGTCCAATGATGACTAGGTGCTTGGACGAATGGGCAGTCATTCTTCTATAATTTGACATTCATTTTGTGCCATAGAAGTAAGTGAAATGAAAATCCCTGCTGATTTCATCACAGAAATTCCTACCCCATAAAATATATCGGAAGACAATGAACGTCCAAATGAAGAAATATTCTATGCCCATGACACACCTCAGACATGGGAGATGCATTTTGATAGTGCCTCACAAAGTTTTATTAGAACAAGGATGGAAAACCCAAAGCTCAACTTGGTTGTCCTGGGGATTGTATTTGTCTCTCCCGATAAAGTGGTTATTACCTATTCTTTCTCACTATCTAAAGGTTTCCCAAATAACAAGGAAGAATACTAAGACCTCATTGTTGGTTTGGAACTATTCCTAAAGCTGCAAATAGCCTACCTGAACATCCAAGAGGATTCATAGTTAGTGATAAAGCTGGTCAATGGTGAATATGCCCTAAAAAAGAAGAACAAGAGCCTATCAATGGCTATGCCAGGAGGATAATGGAAGCGTTCCCTCTCAAACCCACATTGCATCATTTTCTATGATCATAGAATTCTCACACCAATTCATTGGCCAATATAGCCACCATCTTAGCCGATCTTGATCAGGATAAAACAATCTTCTATATCATACATTAGAGAATGGTCTCGATGGTCATCATATGTGATATAGAAGAGATTAGTCGGTTCAACACTACCCCAGAGAATTATTCTCCAATAATCACCCATAGATGGATGGACTCCATAATTGGATATCTGCAAAATGGGACTCTCCCAATAGATAGAGCCGTAAGGGAATAAATTCGGTGCCGTGCAATGAACTTTATCCTGCATAATGGACCAAATGAGAAGAAACCCCTCGTTAAGTTTGGATTTTATGAGATCATCCTCTGATGCATAAGAGAAGGAGAGGTTTTTCCATCATGGAAGAAGTCCATGCAGGCTATTGCGGCGCCTATCAATCTGGGACCCGACTCTCCCACCAAATCAGGAGGTTAGGATATTACTAGAAAACCATGATACAAGACTGTGTAGGATTCACCATGAAATTTCATGCATGCCAAATCCATGAAAACTTCATCCAAAAACCTCTATAATTGCTACATGCAGCTAAATATTAATGGATATTTTCCATTTGGGGGATGGATGTCATGGTCTATATCTCCTAGCCACAGTTATGAAGTTCAAGTACATTCTTAAGGCTATTGAATTCTTTTCCAAATGGGCTGAGGTGATACCCCTCAAGGAAGTTGGGATGAAGAACTTCATCAACTTTGTAAAGTCCCATATCATCACTAGGTTCATGGTCCCTCACACAATATTGATTGACAACGACACCAATTTCTATTCCATATATTTGAAGAAGTTGTACCAAGATTATAATATCAATTACAATCACCCGTCTCTCTATCATGTGGAATAAAATGGATAGATAGAGGCATTAAATAAGAATATGTCAAATATGATCTAGAAGATGGTGAACAAGGATAAGAAATTTTGGCCAGAAAATATCCTCTGTGATTTATGGGCCTTATGTACTAGAACACATATTACTACACAAGCAACACCATACTCATTGGTGTATGGGACCGGGGTAGTGTTACGAATGGAATTCCATCATCCCTCACTCCAAGTAGCCATATGTGGGAAACTCTAAGATTATGTGAAATCCAAAAACCAACTAGATGAATTGGAATGACTTGATGGGGGCAGGTTGTGCACATTGCACAACCTTGATGTCTACTAGAATTAGATTTCATGAGCCTTCAATAAAATTGTTTTCCACTGCTCATTCCTCCATGGGGAATTGGTGTGCGTTTTTAGAACCCCAATGATACTAGACAAGAATCCCCCAAAGCTATAACCCAAATATGTGGGACCTTACATCATATATATGGTCTACCAAATGAGGATTACTCATTGGACACAATAAATGAGAAGAATTTCACACCTCCCACCAATGCAAGAATTATCATGAATTACTTTACATATCTGTCTTCATGAGGGCGTTCACATTAGTGTAAGTCCCATTCTCTCATCCTAGAAACATGATGTCAAACAATACAAATTCATCCTGGTAGCAAGATGTTAAATTTCATGGAATCTTTCATCCTATTAGTAAGATGTTAAAATGTATGGAATCTTTCATCCTGACAGTAAGACGTTAACCTGCAAGAAATCTCTCATCCTTACCGCAAGACATTAAATTGCATGACCAATGTCCTTACCACATGACATAAAATTGTACGGATCCTTGATATCCATATCTATTCACATCGAGTCACCTATGTTTTACCACATGATGTTAAACTGCACGGTTCTTCTAGAACTATGTATGGCTTGATTCTAATCCTTACGAGATATGTTGGATCACCTTGATTATATATCTTGGTCCAGCCACTACATGATACGAAATTACCTCATTGTACCCTCAACTATCTCTGCATTGCAGGGAAACCCTTTCCATTCCTCGTTTCTCACACAGAGCATAGATCACGTGAGCTTAAGAATTGCAGGAGGGACTTACCCTCACAAGAAAGGCACAAAACCACACAATAGGTTCATTACAGTTCTGAATGAAAGTCTATAAAAGGAATACCATGAGTCCTCACTGAATGACGTTAAACTATACAGTTATTGTCCTTGCCACATGAATTTAAACTACAGGGTTCTTCATAACTATGTGTGGTTTTATTCTCATTCTCATGAGATACACAGTGACACCTAAACTTCCACCCTTAGGGCCAATAACAATATTCCCACCAATTCATGTAGGTTTTCCTCTATCGTCACCGTATGACGTTAAACTGCATGGGATTTCAAGAACTACATATGGCTTAATTCTTATTCTCATGAGATACGTAGTGATTCCTAGACTTTCATCTTTGGTCCCAACCACAACATTTTCATTAATTCATGTTAGTTCACCTTCATCCCAACCACATGAAAATAAAATTCATGGAACTTCAATAACTATGGGTATCTTTATTCCAATCATCATAGGATATGTATTTATGCATGTATCTCAAATATTAGGCCCATCCACAATGGTGAACGGAAAGAACGGCCACTTATATGTATGGTTCAGACCTACGTAGAGTATTTCCCATTTGAGAACTATGTGTGACTTGATTCCTACCCTCGCAAGATATGTAATGACACCCAAATTTCCAAATCTGATACCAATCACAAAAAAAATATAAAAATTCTCCCTCTCATTACATATGGGTTATACCTACATAAGAGACTTTATTTAGAAATGCATGTGTCCTGATTCTTTTCCACATGAGATATGTAGTGATTCCTAAGTCTCCATCTTTGGGCCCAACCATGAAATTTCTACACTTTCACGTCGGTTCCCATGTCCTTACCGCGTGATGTTAAACTGAATGGAAGTACATCCTTACTGCATGTTGTTAAACTGATTGGAAGTATTTCCTCACTACACGAATTAAACTACACAAAGGTATGTACATCTCCACTACATGACATTAAACAGGGAAAACCATCACTCATTTTTCATTCATTATCAATGGACCACAAGAGAATTACCTCGATCAACCAAAGTATGGGGGTGCATCCATAATCTTTTAAAGCACCTCGATCTATAAGTCACACTTCATGCCTCTAGTGTCTCAGATCTCCGCAATCATCTATGGCCCTTGGAAAGGTTATCTAGTGTCAAGTACCATTTTCTTGACTATGCATATATGCCTATGGATACTACATATGTTCTTATGTATTTCAACTAAATTCATCACTCTAAAAAAGGAAATCCCAATCCTCATGAGCCCTAACATCATTGAGAATTCACTCAACACCTCTACATGTCTGAACTACTCCCCGTATTGGTGTCCCATATCATTACTCATGACATGAGAACCTTGATCTATGATTCACAACATTTCTATCTCCTGCCCAGAAGTATGTTGGGGTGCTCTTGACCTAGGGTATCCTAATTAGGATCTTGTGTAACATCTCCTATATTAGGTCCATGTGAGTCATGACCCTAAATTGTATTTTTTTTTGGAAAAAGATGTATGACCATAAACTCTTGTCCATAATGGACCAAATCATAAGACCTTAAACTTCAAATGAAAGAGACACGAAACTTTTCAGGTCAAAAACCCACAAGGGGATACCTAAGAAAAAGTCAAGTCTCCTCTCACTAAATTCCTCATTCTTTGAGTTTAAGAAAAAATTAGGGCACAAAAATATAAGGAATAAAGATCATAGGGTCTACCTTATCTCCCTAATAAAATCCAATCTATGGTTGTTGGACCCCCCTAGTCTAGGAAAAAATTAGAGTAATGAATTTTCAAATCTCCTCACCATAAGAATATGTACATTAGGTGGTGGCACAAATTTTAGGGTACTCACATCCTCCTTGGATTTTAAGCTTTCCACATATCACAATTCATGAGTTGGGATGTCTCGAATCATCATGACATTCCATGGAACTTGGAAAGTATATCCAACTTTAAGGGAAATTTTCTTGACTATGCATACATGCCCATGGATCCTTCATATGTGACTATAGCCCTCAACCAAATGCACCACTCTGAAAAAGGACATTCCAAGCCTCACACACCCTAAAATCATTGTAGTAACACTCAAAACCTCATCATGTCTAAAATACTACCTATATAACTATCCCATATCATTCTCTTGACTCAAGCACTATGGGTTGTGATTTATAATCCTCACAAAAAACAATCCAAGAGAATTCGATATCCTTGACATTATGTCATTGCGTCTCATACCCTTTCTCAAGGATAGACAATGAAAGTTCATTCTCTTGAATTTGATAGACCACACCTCATGATTAAAAACCACAAGTTATAGGTCTTGAGCTTTATGTTTTAAGAGATAATTTCCCTTGGGTACCGGAACCCTTCCTAGATAGCCTTCACTCCATACTCATCTTCAATATCTATGAGTTTGAGTCTTCAAAAAACGTCCATGGACCTCAGAGAGGAGCAGATATCATCTTTCACTTGGTATGATACCATCACATAAGGGTCTTAATCCACCAACTAAATTCATCTTCTTATTTCTATAAAGAAGCTTCAATCCTTGTGAGCCTTAGAAACATCACGGTGGAACCTGATAACTCATAATGACATGGAACATACCCAATATATCTTAACAATCACATATTCATGGAATCAAGCATTTATATTATGATTTAAATTACCCATACTCTAACTATCTTGGAAGACCAAGCTTCTCTAATATTTCGACCTCAATCGATGTCACCTTCATATATATTCTATATCCCCTAGAAAAGAAACCTAACTTCAAGGACCCTTTTCTTGACTATGCATGCATTCCTATGGATATTGTATTTCCACCTATGGCCATAAACTAAATGTGTCCTTATAAAAATGGATTTATAATCCTTGTGAGCCTCAGCAACACCATGGAAGAAACCCAACATCTCAGTGTTTTGTAGGCCATTCTTGGAATGTCTAAACCATATAACATGATCATATATCAGTTCTGAGATAAAATACCCTAAGATAAAGTGATATTAGGTATGATCCAAAATACCTTAAATTAAATCAATATAAGGTCCGAGCTAAAAGACCATAAACTAAATAGATATTATATCCAAGCTAAATGACCATAAAATAAAACAATATTAGGTCCGAGCTAAAATAAAATAAACTAAATAAATATTAGGTCTATGCTAAAAGGACATAAACTAAAGCAATATTAGGTCTGATCTAAAATACCTTAAACTAAAGAAATGTTAGGTCTGAGCAAAAAGACCCTAAACTAAAGAATCACACCAATCTAGTTTGCAAGAGCTTGTAAGGCTTACCATATAGCCTTGAAAATAAATTTGAGCTCATCAAGCCTATTAGCCTTTGGTGAATGATAGAGCACTATCTGTAAAGAACATATATCCTACCCTAATGATCCTTCTGCAAATCAGGTGATCTCAAGATAACTGGAATAGATTCATTAGTAAGGGACGTCATGTTAGTGGGAATTCGTGAGCGCTTCCCAAAATAAATCTCAAGATCCAGAAATTCATATTTTCTTTATTTTATACAAAGGATTTGTATCATTGGAGATTCACATAATATTGAAACAATAATACTTTATACACATCTTGAATTAATGAAAAATGGATGAAATCATATAAAGTTTAGTAGATCTATTCACTGATAACATACTGAAGGAGGGGTCCATCACCATTTAGATATCCAACAAAGTGTTTTACATTTACCTAAGAACTGAATTCTTTTATTTCTGAACAAATCTAATTCTAAGGGGGTATTTTTTTATTCTCATAATCATGCATGACACACTTTTCCATAAATGGACACATGTGATGAGTGATTAGCTGATCACAATAATGATTATCAGGGTGTGCACATTGTTTATACAATTGAAGACTTTTTATTGTTATTATTATTATTATGTGTTATAAATAATAATAATGATAATGAATAAAAAAAGGAAATGTTTATTTTCTTCAAAAAGGAACATATCATGTGAAGTATAAGCGATGCTGCACAAGGTCATCTTCATCCTCACGGTGTTGGGGTTCTAGTTTGGATGATCTTTCTTACGCTGGAACTCATCACTCATGGGTAGATAAATGAGGCGATGACATATAGAGACTACACACTAGATATGACATCAAATGAAAATACAGAGACCCCACACATGGACATGTGTAGAACAGTGAAACCATACATTTTTATGAGCACATGAGATGGAATGCATCATGGGTCTCAGGTTCCTATAGAAAACAACCATTACAATATGAGATATCATAGGGAATGATGGAATCCTACAATACCAATCAAATGAACATCAGTATATGTGAATGGTGGGATCACGAAAAGATTGCATATAGATACGTGATGCTGATAAAATGGTCTATGGATAAGATAAGAGTGATATGCATGCATTATGTGACAACCAATGTGTGAGGCCTTCTTGTGAATGTGTGTGGGTAAAAGGAGAAGTAGATGAGTTATATTCCCACATGGATAGGTGTGAAGCTAAACATCGGAATCAAATATGAATTCAAAACCAAAAATAGAGCATGCATTGATGATGTTACCCAATGTTTCTATTGTGCGCAAATACAATGCATAAATAAAAGCCACTATGAAAATCCTAGGCCTAGAAAAATAGCATCTGCTTGATGAAACTCCCTAGTGCATAATCTAAACCCCTATAGAAGTTTAAACAATGAGATGAAATCCCCTTGTGGTTACACAATCATGCTTGAAGAAAACTGAGAGTATCAGTGTTTTGAAGATATGTCTTGATGCGGCATATCCTTTGGATCAGAGTATGGGAAAGTCGGTTTGATGAGTGGTGGAGTGTATTTTTCGGATGCTCCACCTTTCTTGGGTGAGAATATGAAATGTGATTCTTCGCCTATAAATACATGAGATCACAATACAGAGGGTGCAGGATGTCACTCCTATGAGAGAGATATTATTCTCTACATAAAATAGAGCATCACAAACCCCATATGGGTTATGTGGAGAAGGTCAGGAGAGACCCGTTATTTCATTCACTTGAAGAGGCATATGTGAAAGGAAATCACATGATCATTCGTGAGAAAAAGATAAGGCTCACATAAATATCCTCACAAAGGTTGTGGCACTGCATCACCCCTCATGTGATAATGTATTTTTGTTCATTTGAAGGGATGAAGCACCACATAACCTCTCTCGTGAAAGGCTATAGCACTATATATCCCATCTTTCAAAGGTTTTTAATACCATGTGGACTTCATAATACTCCAAATATAAGACTAAGATATCGCTTACATCATTAGGAGAACATGGAAGTTATCACGTACCATGATCCGACCTCTTCCCAAAATAAGATTAAATAACCACCTACCTAGTTATGTGAGGAATTGTGGACAACGACTTGACATTTGGATATGATCAAGTCCCAAAGAATTTATTTGATGTGCTGAAAATGAATATCATGAAATAACATTCCAGACATGATGCACTATGTCGATCCAAAGAGTTCCATTCTGCACACATGCAATATTCATGTGTGCATGAGATTCTACCTTCCGTTCTTAATATCACCATGTGATGAAAATAAATATTCCATGTTGGCACACAAGACACTATCGCTTGATCCCATTTATGGGATCACATGAGGATTTGGACATCATATGATTCCCTCATGAAAACCATCTGATGCACGACATATTCATGTTTCTTGGGTTTTGCGACATTCCTACAATGGTTTTTCCACACTTTCTATGCACCCTTTCGCATAGAGATGTGAGGTATCAAATGAGAGAAAAACGAATGTCCTTGATGAAGTGTGTATGACATCATGAGACCCATAAATGTACATGTGGTGAATAAAAGTCAAGAATAGGTACTTTCCCTAAAGACTTCTGCATGTCATTGCAAGATCCAGTACTAACCATGCGATGAACCATAGGAAAACAAGACAACTACCCAATACCAGATGCATGCATCATCACAAGATCCATCATGGATCATTCGACACACCATACACAAGAAGAAGGGTTGTCCATGGAAACCCCCTCACACCACCTTGAGATTCATTATTGATCACATGACACACTAAAAATAGATAGAACAATTTTCTTTGATAACACTCGCATGGATTCATGAGATCTCAAAAATCATTATAAAAAAAGGGTAAAAATATCCAATGGGAGAGACCCCTAGTAGTCATAAATATCATGCTCTATATCATCATTGGAAAGTTAAAATTTACTTGATGATATCCAAGAAATATCATGTGACCCATGAGCCTTTGTTGAATAAAACAAAGGAGACAAAGGGTAGGAGGTGAGAGGTGATCACAGTCGCTAAAAGACATGCAACACACCCCCGACAATCCGCAAGGCACCACAAGTCCCTAGAGACACTTCCACCTAATCTACAAAGTCCCTTTAACATTTTAGCCTCATCACACAAAAATCCTTGGGTATGTCTAGGAAACATTTCACTTCCCTTTGAGTCTTCAAGGGAAGTAAACAGATTTGTCCACGAAATGCTCGCGCTCCCCCACATGACTGATATCGATCACCCGATGCATCACAAAAAAATAGAGTAATTTTCCTTGGAATTAATTATGAAATCTTGCATGACTCTCAAACTTTTTCAAATAAAACAAAGGAAATAAAAGAGGGAAGAGGCAGAAGTTACTCGCGGTCATAAAGTGCTTGTGATGTGCTAAGGAAGTCCACAACGTGGTCCCAAGAGACCCCCAAACAAACAATCCTTGTCTCACAGAAATCCCTAGACAAGTCATAAAACATCTTGTGAATGCCTTTCAATAAGCACCTTGGATCTCATGGAGGCCCTTGGAAATTTTGAAATAACAACATGGGAGTCATTGAACACATCAATGTGATCAAATAAGTCCCCATTTATTGGCTGTAATATAATAAAGGGTGAGTTTATAGAAGAGACTCATGATCAATGAAAATATGGTGATACACTTGGAACGACCCATGAAAAAGACTCACGAAACCGCACAGTTATAGCCCATTTCGCCAACTCAAGCTTGAATCATCCCCAAATACACCGTGAAAATCAATGAGCATCCGAGCTGGTGAGGTCTATAAATTCCCCAAACCGACATGAAAAATGCACCGACTACAATGTAAAGGAAACTATTGAGGGTGAAAGTCCCAAGAATCGAAGTGAACTCTACAAAGAAACCAAACAAATGACCTTACAACCTTCTATCAGGTAATATAACAATGAACAATTGGAGATTTCATGTACCATACATAAGCTACTTCATGTGATCATTCATAGATAACGCGAAGGGCTACTGGAAAGGTGTGAGAAGAACATACCACATGTATTCCAGATCATGCAAGACTCAAAATAAACTAATACTAAAAAACACTAAGTAATTCAAAATACAAAGTATAGAACCAAGATTAAAAGTGGAATACTTAAATGAGATAAATTCCCTCTAGACCTCATTCACTTCACCTGAGTCATACAAGGATACACGATAGTGCCAGGGCACGTCACCTAGATCTCACTACATTCATTTATCATGTTATTTGGGACATGCGAAGTCCTTAGAACATGTCATAGTAAGTCTCATATTCCCCCTGAGTGCATCACCATGGTCTCAAAAACTCCTATGGGTCTATCACTTGAGGCTTGTGATTTCCTTCAGATACATCACCTGACTCATGTAAAGGAATTATCTCATATTATTCAAGTCTCACTGTTGCATTTGGGCTTGAAAAACTATCTCTAATGACACCCTTCAGGAAAGGAAATTAATACCCATGATGCCCCCAAGACATGATGGTCAGATCTCATGATGACCTCCAAGGATGTTATCCAAGACATGTGACATCCTTTGAACCATGTCACACTAAATCTTTTGACATTTTCCTTATATATCCAGACAGGTCATGCAATGGATTCCAGGACATGCCAACCAGGTCATGCATTGTCCCCTAGACAAGTCAACGAGGTCAATAGACAACCTCTTGACAAGCATTCCATGTCACAAAGGAATCCCAAGATTTGATATCTTTATCCATCTTCAGTGTTTAAGCCCCAAATACAAGGGAAACCTCAATGTGTAATCCCTGATATAGGGAAATATGATGACTATGATTCCTACCATATTCAAGATTTGTAGGCCACCTATCCTGGAGTATCAAGCTTCCTATTGATTATCTAGAGAAATCATACTATCTAAGTCCCCTTTCTAAATAAATTACACTGATCACTTTATAACCCTTGTTTCTCATAATGATCATGGCTCACATGGGCTTAGGGAGTTTCATTGATCATGTCCTTTTTACTATACGCCAGACCCACGGTTAAAAGGGAAACCTCAGTGTGTAAGACCCAACTACCGAAATCATATTGTATGTCCCCGATAAATAGGGAATCCATCTTGGTATGAACCTATAGAATTCCTGAAACCTCATGGATGATCATAAAACCTCCATGTTTGATCATCCACCTTAGCCTATCAGTAGGATAAGGGATAGGTGAACTACAAGAACTTTTATTCTCTCCATAACTGAATAAGTAGGATACCTTTCCATGTCTTGAACTGTAATAAGCATCCACATCAATGTAAGAATAATATCTATGAGATTTCAACCATCAGGAATCAATAATTCCCATGTGTTAATTACTCTACCTCATTCATTAGAAGACTAAGAAATAAACTGAACTATGATGACTCTGATTCCTGTCATACTTAGGATACGTAGTATTTATTCTCAAGTCTCGATCTCTACACAAAACACCCCCAAGACTATCCTAGTATACAAGTACCATATATATACACCATGAGATTGATCATCTATTCCCACTCTTTCTCACATTGATCATAGATCATGTGGGCTTAGGGAGGTTTAATGAACACCTCATTGGAAATCATGAATCTCCACTCACCAGGGCAACCCCAGTATGTAAGCCTCGATGAGTGGTATGGTCTGAACACCCCTCGTATAAGGTAATATACCTTGGGGTTAGTCCCAAGGGTGTGATTGAGCTACGATGACTCTGATTGTTTCCATAACAAAGATACGTAGGACATCTATTTGAGACTCAGGAACAAACAGTTGGTGTCTGAGTACCCATACATATGTCCTCTCCACATGATGCTAAACTGAATGAGATTTAAAAACTATGTGGGTTTTTATTCCCACAATAACCAGGATACATAGGACACCTCATAATGGATCATTCCCCTCCTAGGAATATTAATCACCTCCTCACATGACAACACATTCTGAAGCATTTGGTCATATGACTTCATCACATAAAGAAGTTATTCACCATTAAGGATATGGATGAAAAAATTCAGATACATATAGATAGATTCACTAATGAGTCCACACTCCCATTAGTTAATCAATGAGATTCATTTTCTTTGTTTAATGATATAATTAACCAATGAATATTTTTTTAGGGTAAGAAGACCCATATCAGTATTAAGAAGAGATACATGAACTTATCTTAAATATTTAAGGGAGTCTCAGAGTAGGAAATAGTTCCCCCAAAAGGGTCTGATGAGATCGAACTCCAATCATCTCAACCAATGTGGGTCCCTAAAAGTCATTGGTTTTGAAAACCTAGATGATCTCCGGTCAATAGAAAGAAGGTTTGTGCAAAAATACAGATGGGGGAACTCTTGGGGGTTTCTAAGAAAAGTGATAATGGTATCATGATGAATGAAAAAAATTTCACCCTGAAAAACACCAAAAAACACATACATATGAACTTTCTTCATAACCCGAGGAAAAGAAACATAAGAAAGGGTGATTTCATATGGTTATTAAGGGAATAAACATGATAAGTAATCATAACGTGTGAGTCAAATGTATTTTATGATATCATAGAAGATAAGGTTTATGAGTAATCACATAAGAGTGTAAAATAAATAACATGGTATCATAAGATCATGGAAACATAGGGAATGTCAAAACAACACAAAACATGACATGTACATAAGAAAAATCGAAATACCAAGACAATATCACATGGTGGATAGAGTCCCATCAAGGATTAGTTTTAGTCCATAATCCCATACATAACATCTCATGAGACAAAAACTTTACCCAAATAATTGGAGAACTATCTAGGAACAACCATTATAAAATGTTTCGTATTATGTGTTCTGCAAAAGGAAATAAATCACAAAATATAATAATAATCATTATCCATGAAAAGAAATGGGTTTCATAATATTGCTTCATATCATAATCAAATAAGATTTCACAAATAGAAGATGGAATTAAATATTTAATATGTTCATATCTAAGTATATAATCATTGGTCAAAAAATAAGGTATTTATCTGGGAATAACAACATTAAGTTAATTTTACATAAAAGGATTATGGAATGGAAAATTTCCCCTTAATCAGGTTTGATTTTTAATAAGGAATTTGAGAAATGAATTTATGGAATGTATTAACTCATCAAAAGAAGGTAGAATTATCTAGGTATATATATAAGAGATATAAATAAAAAATTTAAAATCAATCAATAACATCAAATAGAGAGAGAAATTGAGTTATTGAGAGAATTTTCATAACCCAAGGAAAAAGGGTGGTTCAGAGAGATCCATTATTTAAAATTTAAAAATTTATCAAGTATCAAATAAAACATTTTTCTTAAAATAAACTTGGAAAATTTTAAAGGAATCTTTAAATTGAATAATTTTCATGATAGTGGGAAAATCTGTTCATGTCATACAGGTTTGTTTTTTATGGAAATTCACTTTTCAGATGATTGAATACAGGGCGTGTGTTTTGTGCAATCATTCATGTCATGTTCACTATTTTTTAATAGTTTTCAATGGATTTATTTGTTGAACTAGAAAAAACCAATGGTTCTATTTCCATGAGGGTCCTACTTTCCAAAGGTAGGAAATCATTGGGGAGTTTGGCCAACATTACTTAATAACTCACATTGGTTGAGAGGATGGGAGGCCAGGCACATCAGACCTTTGGGGGGGGGGGAATTTTTCCTCCTTTGGGACTCTCTTATAGATTTATGATATGTTTAGGAATACTTAATTAATTCCAAAGTAAGATGTGGGTTACCCTTGAATTAACAATAAATTCTTAGTGTGTATTGGATTTAGAATCATTTGTATGCATCTGAGGTTCTTAATCAATGGAGATATCTGTATGTGTCTAAGGTTCTCCATCAATGGTTTCCTTCTACGTATTGACTAGATATTCTTTGGTCATTATTACAATGATTCTGGTTTTCTAGCCACACAGTGGGTTGCTCTAAACTGTATCATCATCTATGTAGATGAGTGTTGTTTTGATATAGTTATCAGAGCCATGAAAGATCTTCTTCCTTATCCTTGGGAAAGGAATCAAAACCAACATATTTTTATTCCTATTAAGGGGGAACATCAAACCTTTTAAGGACATCTGTTAAGCACCAAACCATGAAGTTTAGAGTCATGAAACAAGGAAATCTAGGCAAAAGGTTCCTAGTCAAGGTTTATTGTTTCTTGGGTTAAATGAGACCCCACAAATATGGACTATTGAGGATAGAGTTAAATTTGGGTGTTGGTTTTGTACCTCAAAATGGAATCCTATATATCCCATTTGGATAGGAATCAAAGCCCACATAGTATGGTTATGAGGACCTATTCATTTAGAGGCCCTCTAAAGGTTTTTCTAATGGGGGAGTAAGGTATTTTGAGAGGATTAAGTTGGGGATTACTCCTAAGGAGGATTCCCAGATGAAATAGTTTTGAACCATGAGAAGTGACTTGAATCATAGAGATTTATGGGTTTGGATTGGGGATTACACTTGAGGAGGATTCCTAAAAGGTTTGTATATTGGGGTCTTATTCCTGAGGAGGATTCTCGGGTGAATGTGGGTTTGGTTGGGGTTTCTCCTAAGTAGGATTCCCAAGGTTATGTCTCATAGGGTAGTATAGACCTTTGAGAGACTTTGTATCAGGTATTACTTCTGAAGAGGATTTACTTGTGAATTGTTGGGGATTGCACTTTGAATGAGGACCATAATGTTTGGAATCATGTGGATGTCATGAACATCATCAACCTCTATTACCACATGTGTTATTCATGATGTTAGAAACAAGTGGAAATAGAATATATGGGAAACCATACTATCCAATTTTCCCTGAAGTTGGATACATGGACTTGAGGACCCATGCCTATAGAGAGACTGTGAAAGAAGGTGAGAGGAATATCCAAAAGAATATTCTCAACCAAAACATGCATCTGAATGTGTGGAATCTATGATCATGGATATCCTCTAAGCTCACATGAGTCATGATTGAATGCGAGATACAAGAGGAAGAGAATTATACAAAAAACCACACCCCCTATCTACTGGTGGAAGAGGTCAGGGTGATGACACTTCCCTCTCTTTTTTGCGCTCTAGTCCCATAGGGAGAGAGAAATGGATTTTAAGTTCCCATCACTTCTATTTTGGTAAACAAGATAAACTGTGGAAGGATCATAGCGTGATAGGTCCTATAAAAAATTCTAGGGAATTACTCTTGGAGGGATACCCTAAAATTGGTTCCACAGTAGGAGAGAAGGATCCCATTCCCTATTGAATAGAATAAAAATCATGGTCCTTTCCCTCCCTACCTAGAACTGAAGGCTCCAGGTCTTAGATATAAATAGAGAAGGCTATGGTCCTAAAACTAATAAAAAAGTCTGGAAACTCCAAAAAAAACTTTCCCTATGGTTAGGGTCCTCATGACCATAGGAATTCATACTCACATGCACCTTGAAGACCATACCCGCCAGGTAGGACAATTGTAGGAAACCTATGACAATAGGAATGAATACCGAAATGGGACACATGTTGGTGTGCCTATTTCTATGGGGTTTCATGTTTGGAGGCTTTGGTGGAGGTTTCAGTCCCCCCCACCTATGTTTAGGGATCCAAAGGAAGGGGATCCCTTCCATTGGTGTCATGGAAGATGACTCGAAGGGGGGCTCATGCAAGTCCTAACTTATAGAGCAAATGTTACTCACATAGGGCCTGGGAGGAACTGGATGTGCTTCATGTAGTGCAGTATAGTCCTACATGAGCTAGATATTCCTTGGTAAATTTACCACTTGGGAAAAAAACATGGTAGAGTCTTTATCCTAGGAACCATAGGTCTGCTCAAGTGTTCCCAGATGGGTTTCGTGTAGGCACCCGATTAGGGAAGGGACCTCACATAGGTGATTGTCCACTAGTGGAGAAGGGGTAATCATGCATTTGTATTATGTTTTGAAACTTTAATGGATTTTGAACTCACTTACCCTCATTCATTCTCTCTTATCTTGGGGTTTGAAGAGCTACCTATGGAATATTTGGAGACCAGGGTTAAAGAGCAATACGACCAGAGCTTGGGGGATTCTTCTAATTTTCCATTTCTGAAAATAATGAGCCTAAGGGTCCAATTTTTAGAAAAATAGGGAACCCTAGTTGAAGATGGTTTCCCACATAGGTACCAAGCACAAGTGCTTAGTTCAGTTTCCCCACACAGGGGTGCCCTTGCTTTCAGTGTTGCGTAGGGGGGTTGCACATGCTTTCTGTGTGCAAGGGTGCGTGCATGACATTTTGGGTAAGTATCATTGATATATCTTTGGGATCTTCACTTATTTAACATGTCTAATGGCATATTAATAATATTTTCATTATTTTGGACAAAATTTATTATAAACTCCCCCTAGAACTGGATCAGATCAAAAGAAGAGGGTTTAGTCCTGAAGTAGAATGAGGGGAAAGATTATGAAGGTGGGGTAGGCCTACGGTCATGGTACCCGAAAAAGATAGTAGAGCAGGTCTAGGGAATAGATTCATGATGAAGGTCTGAAATATAATCCAATGGAATCTATGAATAATATTGGCCCATTTCCTATTTTTCTCACATTCTAAGTTGGTGTTTTTTGTCTCATCGTGTAGTTCATCCGCTGAGCTATGTCGTGATTCTATTTTAATGAAGTTATCCTGATGGACATCCTATTGTACAACCCCTTGGGTTATGATGATATGTGAACTCACCTTGATGAAGATCCTAGGAAATGAATCGGGTTAAGGGGCTTGCACAAGAATCTTGGATGAAGGGGCTATTCATGACACTTGGTTGAAGGACCAACACGATTCCTTTCCTTTTCCAAAATATTGAATTCCTCCAAGTCAAAAAATTAACTTTTTAAGTCAATAATTTAACTTAGTGGGAAAACTAAATACCTTCTGGTAGGTTTTCAATGGATTCCTTGACATCTTCTACTAAATAAGCTGCCACACATTGTTCTAAGATGATCAAAGTTGTTGGGCCATATTACTATGATGTGGTTGAGCCTTCTCTTCCAGATCTGGAAATGTTTTTGGCACTATACCAATGTGAGTACGCATGAAGAGACTACATTCCTTTATATGATCACATACATTTTAGGTATTCCTTTATCCCTAGGGTTTAGTTCTAATTCTTGAAGTCTGAGTTTTTGTTGCATACCAACTTCCCTTATTCCAACATTTACTCCAAATTTTATTATATTAAATTTTATTTATTGTTATGACTCAACCTTCCATGCTTCACAGATATATCACGTGCAATTTTAGAAGGGGTACTAGGATTTTCATTCTAAAGGAGGAGTTAGGATTGAGTGGATGTGGGTAAATTGGGTACACCCGAATTGTGAAAAAATCAAAAAGGAGATGAAAGATTTCCATATCTATGAGGCTATTTGGTCAAAGAAAACATAAATTTACAAGATCTCTGAGATCATTCCTAAGTAGCTGAGTAAATAGAGTCCACAAAAAAATTCTCTCCATCTGAAAGGTGAGGTTGGTTTTAGCCTATGGGACATCTACAAAATTTTTGGGGCTTCTATTCTTGGGGAAATGTATGACGAGTTCAACCCATTAAAGACAATGTGGTATGATGCCGAATAAATACCTCCATTGGACCAAGAGATTTTTATGGTGATAAAGAAATTGAAGAATAAATATCCTCTCCCTAAAGGTTAAATCCATCCTAGAACATGGGTGAATGGTTTTCTAGAACCGGTAGGAGAAGGTCCCACTTGTAGGCACCCTACAGGATGCCCCACTGTAGAGAATTGAGGTTCTCTTGGAACATTATAGCCTACACAAGTGAAGGTCCAATATACTCATTGGAGGTTATAATTTCAATCCCAAGGTTGATATGAAGAATCACTTGGTTGGATTAATCGCAACAATTATAATAATTTATCTTCTTCCATTCCGTAAATTCAATGGTGGTGTGAGTCCATGGACTTTTATTATAGTAGCCAAACTAGCAGAGGGGAGGTACATAGGGTTGGATGCCCCTATCTTGCTGAGAATATATCAATTATTTCTATATACATACAATAGGAAGGATCCATTTAGAATTGGAAATCTATTTTAAGTGTTGTGGGATATATTGCAACCCACTTCAGTTCATATACGGTGCTAAGCCTAGTTAATGTCCTTGACAACTGATTCCTCCAATTTGTTTAGGCTGTTTATAGAATCCATCATCTGAACCTGACATATGATGAAGTTCTAGGTATGATAAACGTTTCAAGATAATTAATCTTCTTTCAATATGGTTACCCATTGATAAGGACATTTATCGATGACAATAAGAAAAATAATTATGAACTGAGGTCATACATGATATCATTCAGAGACAACCTATTGGTGGATCACAATGACAGTGATATCATTTGCAAGGCTTATGATACGTATTGATTTACTCTCCAATTAAAGTCTCTTAAATAGTCAATAATCCTTCCCTCCAGGCATGTTCGGATTTAGGAAAATCCGATGGGGTCCCAATAGTTTTCGATTCTGATGGCCATGGATGTATCCAAAATCTCAATCACACTGCCTCTATTAGATGCATCAATTGGGTTGGAGGCTGAGTATGATGATGGATGGATCTATTCAGACCATTAGGGGGTATTGAAAAAATGTATTTACTAGTACATGTACACAAAAAAATGGATCTTGGTATGTGAAGTATAAAGGCTCAAACTGAGGGTGACTATACTAAAACTCTGGATCCTTGGAAGTGATCTCGATCAAAGAACACTGAGTAGGATAGTGTTGAGAAGAACACACCTTCTGCACCAAGGTAGTCTGGTCATCAACATCTGAAGGAGACTCATATTCAATGAACCCATTATTATTTGAAAGAAAAGAGGCTTAAAGAGGTTTCCAAGTCAAAAGAAATCTGGACTTTGTCACAACCAGCCACATTAGAGCCAAACTACGTGCGGCTCAAAGCAATATTAGGTTGGAAGAATATAACTTGTGATGTCAGGGACACATGGGTATTTCTCTAATATTATATGCGCATCCCAAAGCTAGGAGATATCATATAACCATATGATATTCACCTCGATAGTGATTTGGATGAGCTGGAGAGGTATATTTAGGATATAGAGGCTTTGATATATGAAACTAAAGATCGTATCCCAATCAAAAAGTGTGTGTTTGAATTGCTAGACTGAAGAGTTCTTGAGGGGGTAACTAGTCATATTGATGATGAATGAGACATCTAAATTAACCATGCTAATGTATTTTTCTTATCTACTCTCCCTTTTCTTCTATTTTATCTTCCATTTTTAATCTCAGGGGGACTTATTTTACATCTCTGAGGAGAAAGAGGAGGAGGGGAAGGAGGAGAAGGAATAACAATAGAGGCACTTGAATCACCAAAGTATGGTCCCATAGGCACCCCCATTAGGGAAGCGAATGAGGCCCTTAGGTCCCTATATCTTTCCCAAAGTCTGAGGTCTATAGTGGAGGGGATGGTTGTAGGAATTCTTTAACCATCACCTCAAGTATCTACTATAAAGAGGACTAACATAGTCCCATAACTATCTTGAGAGAAGAAAAAAAGGTGGTCGATAAAGTTGGCCTAGTTCATGTGCCGCAGTAAGTCTTTGTTATTTCATTTTATATCATGAATTTTTTGATATACACTTTTTGATTGTACTAGTCTTTTTCAAAATCTTCATCACTTTCCTCCCTTAAAGGATCAGAAACTAGTCCTTCAAGGATTGAGGAGGATACCCTAGGAGAGGGATGAACCCATGCTGATGAATCTATAATTTAGACAGATAAAATATCAAGAGATACAATTATGTTTTCCCATATTCCTATATAGAGGGAGTAGAACCATGGTAATGTTAGATTCACTCCCTTAAGTTTCACATAATTTTTATAAATTTCCTCTTCTCATGATATTTCAGATTAATTTCTTAAACTAGAGGACCTTTCAATAGTTAATTTCGGTCCCATTTTCTCTCAGGAAAGGGATTATAGGGATCTCAGGAAGCCCAATGAGGGTGTGGATGTTAACCCAGACTTGTAGGGCTTGACGATGTTGTTTATGATGAGAATTTCACATAGGGGCTTGACTATGGAGCAAATTCGGGTCTTGAGAAATGAATCTTGAATACCCCTACTGATGAGGATGCTATAATACTTGATTTAATGTGTCATGAAATATTGGATGTGAGTTTTATCATTCTTGTATTTTCAAAACTCAACTGATTTTCATTCACCTGATGAATCACATCCATGCTCAACCAGTGAAACTTTGTCTACATAGAATATTTCCAAGGAACTTCATGAACAAGGAATCAAACTCCACCCTAATATTATTTTCAAGGTGGTGACAGTTTAGAATTATGAAGTGGGAGATCTGAAAGAGCCTCAGATCCCAACTAAGAAGAAATATCTAGAGGATGCTCTTCATCAGGAGGTTCTCACTCTGGAATATGAGGAAGGGGCACGAGGGAGGTGTGGATTCCAACGTTCAACTCAAAAATGAGTGAGGGTTATCAACTATTTCACACACCTCATTTCCTTTTCTATTTTTTGAACTCTTGATGCTGATGGAAAGTTTCACCTTCTATTTAATGCCATCGACTTTGGTGATTAGGTCTGAAAGGGGGGATCCCATGAAAGTTCCACCAACACTGATTGGTAAATCCTAGGATTTTTTAGAGGGATAAGAACAAAGTAGATTATTGAGTGCATTGATCATGGAATATGTATGTCCCTATGATAGTGGCTCTGAGTATGATATGGAGATGCATGGTGCTTTTTGAACTACATGCCTTTTGGTCTGGTAGTATATCTGGAAGATAATCAGGGAGACACCTCTTGAAGTCATGCCTTCCAGAATTTGTAGGTTTCCATTCAAGATTTCCATTATGGGATATAGAGGATTTAATTACTGAGATATTCAAGATGGAGTGAATTTGATCATCCGACAAAGGTAAAAGGAGAAAAGATCATATAAAATGAGGTGTAGTTTTCAAGTCAATTTATTGAACTAAGAGCTACTATAATTCAAGATGAGGTTATCCAATCCAATGAGGTGGAGGAGTACCAAGATTTCCTCGATGAGAGGTATCTAAAAATGATTCACCTTGAAGAATAATTAAATTTTATAAAGTGATAGGTATTCTAACTCCACCGATCCTTTTCATGGGCTTTGTCACAAAGAAGATACATCATTGGTGTAGAGTAGGAGAAGATCCCTATATCCGAGGAGGATGCTACTACACAAACGACCATGTTTTGGAAATCTGTAGATTCTTTTAGAGGTATAGTTCAACTTTTAAAATCCTATGTTGAAGAAAAATGTAAAATTTGGTAGAGAGGCTCCAACATGTTGAAGTTCTATTACACTTTTAAATCATAAATGAAAAGGATTTTTGTTTCCAATTACTTATTCAATTTTTTTTATCTTTACTATAATCATAATACAACAATGAAAAATTAATAATTTGATTGAATTTCATTGCATTATAATTACAATGAATAGGATGAGAGAGATCAATAATTTTTTCCTAATCCATGTGGCTCAGTGATCAAAGTTTGATTGTTGCTAAGGTGAACAAACTTACAAATGTTGTGTCTTTTTATGGGAAGTTTAAAGTTGTTCAAGCCAGACTAATAATACTGGTGTTTTAGTTTGAATAGATTTGACCATGAGTTTTAAAATGATGACCCAAAAAAAGAATGTTGTCCATAAATGTTTTTACATTCTTCAAATACCAAGAGGGTAATTTTGTGCCATGATTTTTCGATTTCTGAATATAAATTATGATATTTAGAAATATATAAGGTCTCTCTAAAGGATGAAGTTACCACTAGTTGAAAACCCCATTTTTGGGCCACTACGAAAATACATCTAGGGAATGTTACTATATAGTCAAAAAATGTCATCCTTTGGCTAACAAGCCCTAAAATTTGTGAACTACTTATGCAAAGCCAACTAGGGAGTGTTACAACATAGTCAGAAAAAGTATTTCTTAGGAATTCTAACATTTTATTGTTGATGGTTGAATAATGTTAGTGGAGATTCAGGTTTCTCAAGACCATGATGGGTGTGTTTTTTCAAGGGAGGTGTTTGTGAATAAAGAGAACATCCGTGTTGACATTAGCCATGAATGGTAAACCACTCCTACATTGATTTGGTTTCCATGGAAAAGGGTTCATTTTTTGAAATGATTGATATTAGGGGGAGGTCCCTTTCTGACAATGGTCTAAGAATCATGCATTATAATTTTGTGTGAGCAAGACATTGACTGTGTAGTTTAATATCTTATAGCAAGGAAGTTGTTTTACAATTTAACATCTTTTGACTAGGATGTTATTCTATGCATTTTAATTTAATATTGTAAAGACATTATAATAAGAATTTTAAATTCATACAACAAGGAAATTAGGGGTGGGGGTATAATTTAAGGTCTTTATCTTTTACTAAAAGGTTAATAATTTTCCTTTTTTACATTAATCCATTCGGGAATGAACTATCACACTCAAGAATGAGGAGGAGAATTTTGTGAGATATAATCTAGGGATTTTCATATCTGAAGAGTTCTATGGAGAAAAGGTATTTTGAAAATATAGTAGGTCTCTCATGAAAATATGTAACCATTTGTTGAAAAAACCAATTTTGTGGGATACTTTATGAAAATAAAATAGGGGAATGTTACAATATAGTCATATAACATCATTATCTGGTCAAAATACCCTTTAAATGAGTGGCTTATGCAATGACAACTGGGGTGTATTACAACATAGTCAGGAAGAGGAGTTCTCAAGAATTCTGATATTCTATTGCTAAAATACGATGGATGTTCATAGAGATTTTTCCCCAATTAAAAATTATAGTTTGTGGAAGTATAGTACTTGATTATGGGAGGAATTTTTTAAGTCAAAATTACCCAAGATTGAGGAATAAGATTCCCTAAATTGGTTTAACCCAAATACAGGAAATATGGTGCCTATTATTATAGTTCATATGAATAGGACCATAACATTATAGAAATGATAAGTGATATGTGTCCTACTAAACCAAAATTATTTCATCATACTTTAGACATGATGGATGAAATTGTAAACCATGGTCTTGGGGTTCTCAAATCAATAAAAAAATGAGAAAAATATGTGAGGGATGAACACTGACTATTTTTGAATCACGGGTTCCAATATAATATCATCAAAGCTTATAAGGACGTAAGAGGCTTCTCCAGAGGGATAAGTTACTGCTTGTTGAAAAACCTATTTTATGGGCTATTTTTTGAAAATCCTACTCGGGTGTGTTAAAAAATTGTCAAATAGTGAAATCATTTGGCTAAAAGACCCATTTTGGGTGTGAATTTTTGAAATTAAAACCAGGGCATGTTACTGTATAGTTAGGTAAATGTGTTATTAGGTATCATATGTTTTATCATCAAGAGATGGGGAAAGATTATGAATATCCAAAAGTGTATAAGATTGGGAGTATGATGTGTGGAGGTATATGTTTGATCACAAAAGAATAAATTGGACAGATTTGGTCCCTAAAGTATAGTGTCCCTTGCATAGACCTGACTCATATGTAGAAAGGGTATATCTCTATTTCCTTGGTGGACCCCTAATGAGGGGAACCAAATTAAGATCTCCTGCATAGATCCTTATTTTTACATAGGAGAGGGGGTATTTTTATTTACCCTGTGAATGGGAAAAGGGAGTGAGGGCTAGGTGTCACTATGTATCTCACTATAATTAGAGTCAAGACACACCTTAGTTCTTAAGATACCATATAGTTTAAATTCATTTAGTGAGGACATTATCCATTCAGTTTAAATTCATGCAGCAAGGATGTCAGTTGTGCAGTTTAATGTCATATGGTAAGGATAAAGGTGACTAGATGTGATTACGGATGGACAAAGGTATATGACCCGATCATCACTATGTGTCTTTTCATATCAATAATCATTCCCCATGTATTTATAACATAAATACCCCCACAATAATTTAATTCATATATGGAGGAAATGAGGTTTTCTAATACAGGATCATGAATAGGGTTATACCTCATATCGGATCCTCACATATAGATCTGGATCATACATGGGAGAGTGGGGGAATTTATTGTATCATGTTGAAACTGGGTCCAAGTTTGATGATTTGAACTTCAATACATATCTCATTGGAATGATAATTATGCCACACATAGTTCTTTAGGAAATCATGCAATTTATTTTCATACGATGAGGACATCTGGTGTTCCTTTTAAGGTCTTGCAGGTAGTTCCATGAAATCCCCAATATAAATTGATATTTCTTACTTGTGCAGGAAATTATTTTACCAAAATTTCTAAGCTCACATGATATATGATTTGTCTGAGAAATATGGAGTGGAAAAAGTTTCTCCCACCACACTAAGTCAATTCATGTGAATGATAGGGGAATTCATATATTTGGGGTGGCTAGGCTAGGATTGGAGATCCAAGAATCACTATGTATCTTAGAAGAGAAAGAATCACGATACAAATAGTTCTTGAAATCAAGTGCAGTTTAATGTCATGCGGCAAGGACGAAGATAAACCGACGTGAAATAGGGGAAATTTTTCAGCTCAACCCAACAATGGAAACCCGAGCATAACTACATATCCTATGAAGGTTGTAATAAATCCATACATGGTTCTTTAAGATTATCTAGGTAGGTATGAATCATGCACCGGGAGTAGTGTATTGTTTTTGTTACAACATGACCTGATAATAGAGATCTAGGCCTCACTACATATCACATTGAAATGTGATTCAAGCCACACATAAATATAAAAGATCGTGTAGTTTATTATCATGAAATGAGGATGTCGGTGATGCAGTTTTATGTCATGCAATAAGTACATGATAATTTTGGGGTTTATACCTATAAATAGGGACCAAGTTCCACCCTGGAGTGGCAATGATTCTAATAGGGCTTGTGCATGGGAGCTTCCCATCCTTTCTTCCTCTAGTATGGATAATAGGGAATATCAACCCATTGAGGGGTTAAAGGGACGATAGTTTGTCTTACACCTGATATGTAGGCCTAGATTTAAAGTTCCATGAGGTGTGTCTTAGCTCTTGGTATTTTTGGAGATTCTTAATGTTTAATGATAGGGACACTAACCTTGTAGTTTAATATCATGAAGTGATGAAAAATGGTGTATTGAAGTTTTAGGTCATACGACCAAGACCATATGTTGTGTAGTTTATCATTGTGTGGTAAGAACTATGATGAAACATGGTTTAAGTTCATGCAATGCAGAAATTATGTCAAGAAATTTAAAGTCATGGGAAAAAAGACAAACTACACATTTTAACTTCCTATAGATGATATGTATGTGATGTAATTACTTGAAATATTTATTTAAGAACATTTAGTTGGTTAGGTTTTTAATGATATATCCATCCATTAAGATTAATGAATATGCTCCATTAGAGTGGAACTTGTGTATGGAGTAAGGTCCTTACCACTCTGGTTTAAGTTTCAGAGGCTTTTTTTACTATTATCATTGGAGTCCTAATGATCAATACTAGTTCTCCTTAGAGGAATGAACAGAGGAAAAATTTATTATTGAAGGCCATAACTATTCGATATTGATAGACTTCCATGTGATATAAAGTGTGAAATATTTTATCATCAAGTCACTCTAATTCATAAAATAATTTCGGGCATTGATCATCTATGGATGTCTGATTAAGATGGCAACACAAAGCAATGGGAAATGGATCTCAATGGGAAGGAATGCTTCTGTTCTGTATACTAGTGTGTACGAGGTCACCTATGTGGTAGTATGGGTTGTATTATGGTAATACTTAAGGTAATTAAAGTGATTTTAAGACAAGGATTTTTTATCTTTATACACCATATTCTAGAGTATATTTGTAAGGGTCTTGTTGAAGTCCTCTATCAACCAATTAGTCACTGCTTGATAATGGGTTGAATGGTTGGATTTTATATTATATTATTGATACAACTTTTCTACCTCATCATAATAGAAATTAGTACTGTTGTCCATTAGTATTTTGTGAGGGACATGAAATATGGTAACGATGTTTTCTTTCATGAAGCTAAAAATGATTTTAACCCTGACTTATTTTTGGGGTATTTCCCCATCCCATTTGGAGAAGAAATAGGTCGCAATTAAGATGTATTTGAACTACTTGGAAATAGCTGGAGGGTACAATCCAACAACATACATTCCCTATATGGAAAATGGATAGGTGTATTTATATGTATGTATCAAATATGGGGGTTGACGGATGAAGTTAGTATGTACTTTATAGGAATGAAATTTCTTGGTGAATTATGTGAAATCTTGTTTCATAGTGGGCCGGTAGTATCCAAGCCTTTGTATTTAGTGGTAAATCTTAATCCCTGGTTGATGGGAATCGTAGGATCTAGAATGAACTTTAATCATGACTATAGTAGTTTCTTCTCCATCAATACATCTAATAGGGACTCCAACACAACCTTGTTTATGTTGGACTTTCTTATAATTTGAGCCATCATAAAGAGTGAAGTTGGCTGCTCATCATCAATTTTTTCCTTTACTAGCTCTATTGTGTTAGATTACTCCATCCAGAAGGTATTCCATGATCATCATTATCCACCCAATGGTAGGATCATATGGATCAATGATCAGATCAACTTATTAGATCTCATTTGTTCTAATTTGAATGAAAGGTGAGACAATTTAGTGATGAGAAATATTGATCACCATTTTATCCTGGTTTGGATCTTCTAAAGTTGTAGCTACATTATCTAATGCATCTTCTTAGGTATTCTGTGATCTTGTGATGTGATTAAATGTTATCTCTAAGGGGAATTCTTCCATTAACCCTCACACATAGTCAAGAAGGGGGGGTGGGGTTAGATCCTCTTTTTGGATAGCATAATCTCAATTGATGTGTTTTATTACCAAATATGAGTCTCCTTTTACATCCAAGTTTTGCACTGGTATTTAGATTACCAGTTCCAGGCCTGTAATGAGGGACTAATATTCTATCTCATTATTTGTACAACCTTCTAACAATAGGAAAGTGTAATGTAAGACTACCTATTATAGGGAAATGATCATGATCCCTAACCCAATTTTTTTAAGCATAGGGTCATCCATTATCTTCCTTATTGGGATCCTGGATGCACTATCAAAATAAATCTCCCATGTTTGGGGGTCATCCTGAATAGAAAATATATCTTCACCTAGAAACTCATTATTCAATGGCATTGTTTCTGAATATGGGTATTTCGCAAGGAAATATTCCAAGTCCGGGAATTTCACTACTTTTTGAGGAACAAACATTATATAAAACTATTGTAGAATAAATTCCCCCATGCCAGACATCTTATCAACATATGATGGCCGAGGATGTATTTTATTTGTTTATTTTGAGAGAAAAACTGGACTTCATGGTGCTGTAGGTAGTGCCTTAATTTCTGAACCACAATGATTAATACCAGACATCAGTTCTTGATATTTGAATAATGAGTCTCAACATCCATCATGGTTATAATGAGATAATAATAGTTTTTTTCATTCCCAACATCATTATTTTGAACAAAGAAGGTTTATAGTGTTCACTACAAGACTATCACATATATGATGAGTGGATTTTGATCAATGGGTGGAATTAATACTGGTGGACTGAATATGTATTTCTTGATTTTCATGAATGATTACTAAAAGTCATCACTCTAGTGATACACAACCCATTTATTCATCCATTTGGTGAAGGGGAAACATTTTCCTATGAGGTTGTCTATGAAGTGTCAAATATTGGCTAGGTTTCCTTAAAGTACCCTAAATTATTTAAGGTTTCAAGGAGGTGAAATATTAAGGATAAATTTTATATTCTTAGGTCCGACTTCAATGTTGTGATGGTATATGAAGAATCTAAGAAATATTATCGTGGTTAACCTAAAATCACGTTTTAAGGGATACATCATTAGGGTATATTATTGTAGCTTATTAGAGATAGTATCTAAGTTATACAAGTGGTTAGAATTTTGTTGTTACTTAACCACTAGATCAACAATGTAGCATTCTAAAAACTTCCCTATGAAGTGTTTGAATATTTGATGCAAGTGGTGTTAGTATGTCGCATTGATGTTCTTCAAGACATATGGCATTACCCAATAACAGAATACTCCTTGGGGGCCCCTTAAGGCAGTGGATTATTTATATTCTAGGGCCATTAAAATTTGGTTGTACCCTAAATATCAATCCAGGAAAGATAGGGATTGATAACCATTTGTCACATCAATCATGGGTTCTATGATTGTAACTGAGAATTCATCATTCAAACAGTTCTAGTTGAGATCTCTGAAGTAGATGAAAAAACTGATTTATCCATTCTTCTTATTCATAGGTAAAATATTTTCTATCCATTTCAAATACTGTAAAGCTCATATAAAGTCAGCCTTGATAATCTTATCCACTTCAGCCTCAATTTTAGAGGCATGAGTTAGGTGTTTCTATCTTGCTTCCTGTTTGTATCCCCAATGATCTTTTGGAAAACCCAAGTGATTTGTGGCCACCTCCAGATTGTGTCCTACCATCTCTGTGTAATTCTTAGAAAACATGTCCCTATTTTTATTTAGTACGAAATTATATACCTCATGTTCTTTGAAATTCATAGTTATACTGATCAAACTGGACCACATATCTTCATCCGTACCTAGATTAATTTCTTTGAGTTCATCAACAGTGGTTGAGAAACCTTCCTCAAAAGATATAGGGGAATCCCTAATGTCTTTTTCCTTTTCCTTTTCCTTTACCTCTTTAACTTATTCTTGGGAATTAGGTGATGAATCATGTTTGTCAGATTTATGTGAGGAGTTGATATTTGGACATTCGGAAGATAAAACAAGAATTTATGGCTTGTTTTTTTTTGGTGTGGGGCCTTTCTTGAGATTCGAAGGGGAGATAAGGGCATGGGAACAAGAATCTACATTTTATCCTATTTTCATGAAATGTATTTCCAGAATAACTAACAAAGTAGGGATTTTTTGTATCTCAAGGGATGGAATGAAGACATTTTCATCCAAGCTTTCACTAGTAGTTAGAGGTTCAGAAATTGTTTCTGTACTGTAGTGTTTAGTCATTGCGATTTACATCACCAAAGTCACTGGATGTGTGCTAGAATTAAAACCCACCTATTTTATTTGGTCATGGAGAGAATTTAATCTTCATCAATCCATTTTAAAGGGTTAGATGGGATCATATCCAATCCATTCAAATCATTGATTCAAGTGAGATTTTCATCCACGAACTGTTTCCCTTCCATATGGTAGAATTCTACATTAATGTATTGTGATTCATAGGATTTAAATGGGTCTTTTTCAAAACAAAATTACCAAATTTTTCCATTGATACAATATTTGAGGCATTGGTGGGATGAATAGGGGATTGTTTCATGATAATGTAGCTAAGTACTTCCCAATATAATGTTTAAGGATACAACTTTCCTAACAACTATGAATTATAAATCATACATGAGATTCTCAAACTGAGTCCTATGTTTGATATCACCAAGAAGCATTTTATCATTCTTTTCATGGCCCTGTAACATTAATGTGGATTGAGAAAAGTGATATTCATTGAAACCCAGTTGGTGAAGTGTTCAGATTGGAATGAGGTTGACTCTTGAGCTGTTGTTAATGAAATCTAATCAAACATCATTGTTATTTATCCTTCCAGATTTATACAAGTTTCTAGTGTGTCCCTGTATGATGGAATCCTCATCTTTATCTTTGAAAAACATGATCATATGGAATTATGTTGGATCATTATCTACACAATACACTTTGGTAGTGGAAACCTAAACTTTAAATTCCATAAGGCTTAATAAGGCCTCTATTAGTGCTTTTTGGAGGTTTTCTTATAGAATCGAGGCATCCAGGGCTGATAACTTAGCCTGCACTAGGGAGATTAGTTTCAAAACATCATAATTCTATTCCAGAGGTCTGCACTTCCAATCATAGGGATTCTCTTGTATAGTTTATTTTAGGGATGAAGTACTTTATGTGGATGGATCATCCCTTGGAATAAAAACTAGAGGTGGTTGTTCTCTCAATGTATGAGGTCGACTAGGTTTTCCTACATACTGAGTTGATTAGGTGATGATGTATCCTCAAGATGATATTATAGAATGATTTTTTCAGAAAAAAAATGACATGTGTGGGGAAGATTTATTTATTATTATGATCTCACTAGAGTGATCTTCATTGACTTTTAGCCATGTAGATAGTTCTAGCAGGGACGTAGTTAGAGTAGAGAATCCCATCATGATTATGTCTTCCCCTGTATCCTCGAATATGATGGACTCTTCCCTTGGTTACCCAATAATGTGTAGAGAATTTTGTTTCATAATCATACTCATCATTAGAGAAGTGATCCCTTAAGTGAATAATGTTAATGGAACTAAAGATCAACTCCTCATCTGATGGAGATTCCATCTCGAAGGTTGACTCTTATTATGACATTTGGCGAGGCAGGGCTCATGCTTCCAGAACTAGAGACATGAATTCCTCTAAATTCAAAGAACAATTTGGTTTAGAATAGGCACATCTATTTGTGTTTTCTTCTTACTCTTATGGACATGTTGATTTTTATAAGACTTGATTTTATAGGATTATATTATTAGTGAAGTTGGTTGTGTTGCAATGGAAGTGGTTGAAGGCACAATTAGATATTTCAACTATGTTCAGAGAATATCCTGAGTCTGGCCGATAATATTTATAACCATCCAATTAATAAACTTCTATGTACTCTTACTGTTAAATATATACCATTCATTATCCTATTAAAGATTAGCGGTAGAGACACATGCTTCTTCTGAAGGTGGCCTGCCCAACTTCACTTGCCCGGAGTCCCCCATTTTTTGTAGGATGTCTTTGAAAAAAACACTCTTGAATGTTGTATCCCAATACTTTATGGAAGGGAAAATAATTTGGTATATCTTCTTCACCATATTTTCTAGTATTCCTTGTATTTGGAAAATTAATCAAATTGTTCTCCAATTCCAATATAAAGTATCCAGAGACTTGGTCATTTAAAAAAGAAAAGACATTGTATTTCATCTCCTCAAACTATTTTTGCCTATACTCTCTATGATCATCCTAATGAGGCAGGAATTTTTTCTAACACTTAGGAGGTGGAGCCACATTATATGGTGAAGGATTTGGATTAGGAGCAGGTACAGGGGTCTGATTAATTGTAACTGTGGAAACCATTGCTTTCCATGTTCTTCTCCGTTGAGCTGATGGAATTACTTGGGACATGGATTTAGTCTCTATGATAGGGTCTTCCACTCTTTTAGAGAATGAGTAAAGATTATGAAACCATCCTATATATGTCATAGGAATAAGTGGTGTGTTCAACTCTTCATAAAGATTCTCTATACAGATGTGCAAAATTTTTTCCTAAGGGAGCGATAGGTTAAAGGAGTATGTCAGTCCATTCCACTGGGCAATAAAATCTGAGAGATTTTTATTTTCCTATTGTATGTAGTTTGAATGTTTGAGGACTATTTACTTCTATATAATCAATCTATACTAGAATAGAAACTTCTGATGGAGGAATTCCCATCCCATAACTGATTGAGCTGGCTAGCTAGTGTACTATACAAAGGCTGGTCCCTACAGTGATTGCACAAAGCACCCAATTTTCGCAGCCACCTATTATTCAGGGGTCCCCATCATGGGATCACATTGAGATAAAACAATAACCAAATTCTTCTCAATTTCTCCAAATCCATTAAAAATTGGAAATTTAGTATTCCCAAAGTTCAGTGGGGGAAGATTTTTTATCTACACATTCTGGGTAAGTGTTTTTTTTTCTGGTTATATCAGCGTGATCCATTTCACAAAGTATTTCAATCAAGATGTTAGTGACTCAAGAGAGTTCATGGTCCCCTGATTAATGTATAGATAATCCAAATATTGAGTAGGTTTCAGGGTCGGTAGGGCCATATGTGGTGGTGTTACATGTATCTACCACGGTATCCCACATGGGATGGACTATAAGTATGTGCTTGGACGTATTCTGGTTGTGCACCCAACAGATGGAATTCCCAATATACTGTTACAAGATCCAAGTATATTGGTTGTTGGTATACTATATTGAGTGGATATTCTAGACCCACTTCATCTACTATGAAAAACCCTCTTTGATGAGCAGCGCTAGCTGGTAGTGTGATTTGAGGATCTTCTTGCAGAACATATCCAGTAGGAAGGATACCTCAGAGAAGTTCTATATTGATTCTCCTCAATTATGTCATCTATTCCTGTTATTGAGAAAACCTTTCCTCAATTGTAAGTGGATTAACCTCTATAATAGGTTTATGTGGAACAATTTGACCCTTAACCTTTTTCTTTTTGGATAAATTTATAAGAGGTAATGATAGATTATTTGAGTGGATGCCTAGATTTAGGTAAAGACTTTGGTTTTGGGTATGCAACATCCTTCAATTGTTTTGGTGTGGACTACATTTTGAACCATAAATTCCTCCCCAAATTATTCCTCTGAATTTGTCTCATATTTTGTAAAATCTATATGGGTGGAATTGATGAAATTCATTTATGCATAGTGGATTGTAGATATTCTATCAGTGTCTTTGTGAGACCCCCTTTTTCTATTCCCTCCATGAGGTCTTGTCCTATTTTTCTGATTCTATGGGAGCCACTTGGTGTGTGGAAATCTAAATAGAATATCTAGATAGTTCATTTATGTGTGTTCCCAATGAGGATATCAGGTCAAGGGATAAAAAGAACTAGGAGGATCTACTTTTATGTTTTTTTCCTAATCACGAGAAGACTGTTATCCACTGAGGAGGTTGTAGTTGAGGTGAAAACCCCCCATCCATGAGGTATGGTGTTGTTCTCATTCCAATTTTATAATTCTTCAAGCCTAGTTTTCCAAACTCAAAGGTTGGGTTAGAAAATCCTCCAACCCTGTGGGCAGGGGTTTCTCCTTTAGTTGCATGGATGTTGCTACCAAGACTTCCCTTTTGATTCTATGGAGTTTTTTCCAAACATGGGTTGGGTGAATCATTTGGCATTCACCTGAATCACCCACGTCCAAATATCATTATGTTATTTCCAACATCTGAGTTATCTGATGAGAGAATTATCCCAAATAGGAGTCTTGCTCGACATGTTTGGATTCTTGGTAAAAAAGCCCCTCAATAGCCTTCTCTATTCTGGCCTGATGCTGGGGGGAGTCGGTCGGGGCCTGTTTTTGTTGAGAACATCTTTGGTTATGAACATGGTACATTTTTTGAAGTTGTATTGAATCAATGACATTTCATGATACCTCATTTTATGGGATTTACTAGTTAGGGAGAGAGGTGAAATGTAACACTCTATGTTTACCCCATCCTTAGATATGAACATCAGATAGGGAATCAATGATAAAATATCGCAATATTTCTAAAATGTGGAGGCATGTGCATTGAAGGGATCCTTACTGTTTCTCAAGATTTGGATATCATTCAACCAAGAGAGCCACCAGGTCAATTAGATATTTCATCCCTTATATTACCATAATGTGACTCTTATAATCATCATAGGTTAACACTTTCTCTCTAAAGTGATGAATAGTTTTCAACATATCGAGGTGGATGTTGGGTACAAAATCTTCCAATAATGCCTCTGAAATATTATATCGAGGGGTGACTAAAAGCTATAACATTATTGGTGTATCATCATTAGCCAACTATTTTCTCATGTTTATTATGTCATCGTTATCTTTTTCTAGAGGCTCATCTACCTGATCAAAACAGAGTGGATACTTTACCGCCACTTTATAATAAGAAAAAAGATTATCATAGACTTCCTCTATTATACTAGAATATAGATAAACTAAGGGTGGTTCAAAGAATGACCGTTACATTGGTATGCCTTCTAGTTGAGAAAGAATTTCAATTTTCAATATAAAGACACCAGACATGATTGTCCTTATTTTCTCAAGTGACTCGCAATATTAGGGATTTCTCATCACTACATTTCTAAGTTGAAGATCCCATTGAAAACATGAAATAACACTACATAGAGAACTTTTATAGTGAGTTACACCATGGGGAGGATTACCATGGTGAATCAAAATAAGGGAAGACCCTCTTTATCCTTAATATTCTAGAAACATGGAGGGTTTCTATGACTCTCATCAGGAGATGGGATCTAGAGATCGATCATATTGTGGTCATGAAGTAAGCCTTCATTGTGAAGTGTCTGAGGAGGACCTTTTGAATTATTGCTAATGCCTCTATAATTTTGTAACAAGAGATTATGATATTGAGTTTCCACTAATAACCATCTAATGGATTTAATAACTCCAACATTATGTATACCAGGATCATAGAATGAATATTTATTTTCCCATTATCTACAGTGAGGATTATTTTTGGATGAATTATTTTGAGCAACTGGGGACACTTGTTGGGGAAGTTGTTTTCATAGGTAAGGGTTTGTACCCACCTTGGAGTGTCCATTAGGATAGCCCAATTAACTATGATTAGAGAAGGTGTATGTTCTTAATCTGGTTGTTCATATATTGTAGGGGAGTTTTTCCCACGAACCACCTAGATAGAAGTAAGGGTGTGTTTATGCTTCAGGGTGAGACATTGATGGGACGCCCCATTTGTGGGGATGGAGTTGTGTATCCATCCCTCTAGTACTATTTTTACACTATTATTATGTCCTAACAGGTCTTTAGAATGTGGGAAGGGAATTATGTTTTCCCTTTAACCATTTTCAGGATATACTTGTCGAATTCAATGACTAGAAAAAGGATATATACCCATTCCATATCCAGAGAAGGGGTATGAGCCTACTCCATTCATTCCTTTCCTAATAGTGTATATTTATAGTAATCTTATATAGGGGAAAATAGTTGGGTCTTCCTACTTATTCATCACTGGGACTTTCTGGATAACTCCTCCAGGTGCTGCTAGAAGAAATTTCTGGCAGGCTTGATGAATGTAGGTAGGTGTGTGTGCCTGCTTATGGGTTTCCAAAAAACATGGTTGGTGGGATTCCTTTTATTGATTATACATTAGTCTGTTGGTAGTCTGGATTAGAGTGAAAAGGTGTATTCTCCTTCTCGTGTTTTTGCACTAGATTTGAACAATGAGCTTCCTTAGAGGATTTCAGGTGAGTCTGTTGGCTATTTGAATTAGGGAGAATGGGTGTATATTCATGTTCATAGTTGGCCACAATATTTGATTGGTGGGATTATCTAGAGGGGGTATAGGTTCAATCATTCTCCATTTTGACCGGTTACTTCCCTTAGCGGACTATCTTACACACCAGGGTCTAGATGACATAAGCCAGATGGCCGAGGATAGCACCCTCACCATATTGAGGGTTCACTACTGTGTGTCATTTGTGGTGGTGACTACTGAAAGGATCCCATTAGAATTTCCTCTGTGTATTATTTATGAGGCCATATGTGGTATCTTGATCCACCTCCCTAAGATATGGTTGGGACCGGTTATTGCATTCCAGTGATAAAATCCTATAATAGTTGAAGTCATATATTTGTACCATCTACTTCTGGGCCACCGGTCATCACTTATTAGATGATGGGAGAGGATTTGTGAGCTGGATGTCCTGTCAGATGGGCTCCAGGATTGGGATTGTACCATTTTGATGGTACTCCCAAACTAGTGCATTTGAGACCCAACATTGAATACACTAGGTTCACGATGGTATCCCCTATGACAATGAAGACCTGACTTGAACAGTAGCCATAACATATGTTTGCAGAAGCTGGAAAGACACCATTGGATTAAATGGAGTCCTGATAAAAAGTACCATCTAATTTAAGTGAACACATGCATGATTGATTATCTTGTGTGGAACACTTTCATTGTGAGTGTGAATGTGGCATAACAGGTTAGTGACACTGTTATATTGGTTTAAGATTCACTTTAGTTTCACCATTTTTGTTTACGAAGGATATCTACTTGTCTAATGATTTATTGAAGAGGGTGAGTTTTGTGCAATAATTCATGTCGATTTCACTATTTTGGAATAGTTTCCAATGGGTTTATTCATGGAACCAAAAAAAACCCAATCATTTTATACCCATTATGGACCATCTTTCTAAAGGTAGGCTCTCATTGGGGAGTTTGGAAAATGGTAGTTAATAACTCACATTGGTCAAGAGGATGGTAGGTTGGGCTCATCACACCGTTTTGCTGGGAATTATTTCCTACTATGGGACTCCTTTATATATTTAATATTTTTTTGGGAATCCTTCCTTAATTCCAAAGTACGACACATGTTACCCTTGAATTAACAATCAATTATTAGAATGTATGGGATATAGAATTTTTTTATGTATCTTAGTTTTTTTATAAATGGAGATATTTGTATGTATATAAGGTTATCCATAAATGGTTTCATATTATGTACTAACAAGAGACTCTTTGGTCATTATTACAATGATTCTGGTTATCTACCACATAGTGGGGTGATTTGGAGTGTATCATCATCTAGGGAGAAGGGAGATGTTTTGATATCAAGATCAGAATCATGAATGGGCTTCCTAGGTATCGTTATGAAATGAATCAGACCCCATGTATTTATATGCTACTTAATGGGGCCACATCATACCTTTTAAGGTCATATGTTAAGGAACAAACCATGAAATTTATCATCATGCAATAAGGGCATCTAGGTGAAAGGTGCCTAGTCAATGTTTTGTGGGGGACTTATGCTGAAACAGAATAAGGAACTTGGAAGGGGTATGGGATCCTGGGTTAACTGAGACCATACTAGGAATGTGGCCTAGAGAGGATAGGTTTGTTTTGGGGTGTTGGGTTTGGACCTCAAAGAGGCATCCAACGTATCCCATTTGGACCGGAATCAAAGACCGCATAGTTTGGTTGGGATGAACCACTCCTAGGGAGGCCCTCTAAAGGTTTTTCTCATGGGGGAGTATGTAAATTTTATATTATTAAGTTGAGGATTACTTATAAATAGTATTCCCCAATGAATGAGTTTGGAACCATGGGACGTGACTTAACTCATGGATATTTGGGGGTTCGGTTTGGGGCATACACCTAAGGAGGATTCCCAAAAGGTTTGGATTTCAGGGATTATTACAAAGGAGGATTTCCTGGTGAATGGAGGTTTGGTTGGGGCTAAATTTTAAGGATGATGATGAAGGTTGTGTCTCATAGGGGAGTATGGACCTTTAAGAGTATTTGGATTAGGGCTTAATTCTGAAGAGGATTCCATTGTGAATGGTTGGGGCTTACACTTTGAATGAGGCCCATGAAGTTTGTGATCATGTGGATGTCATGACCATCGTCAAAATATAAGACTAAGTGAGTCATTCTTAGTGTGAGAAACTGGAGGAAACAAAGAATCTTGGAAACCACATGATCCAATTTTCCATGAGATTGGATATATGGCCTTGAGTACCCTCACTTATGGAGGCACTCTGAAGGAAGGTGGAAAGAATATCCAAAAAAATATTCTCTGCCAAAACATGCATATGAATGTCTAGATTCCATGATGACGGATATCCTATGAGCTCACATGAGTAATGATGAGTCATTATTGAATTTGAGAGTCAAGATGAAGCAGAATATCTTTCAAACAAAACCCTTTTTCTACTGGTGTAAGAGGTTGGGGCGATGACACTTCCCTCCCACCATTTCACCCTAGATCCAATGGGAGATAGAAAGGTATTTTAAACACCAACCTCTTTATTTTAGTAACCAAGATAGAATGAGGAAGGAGAAGAGTAGGATAAGTCCTAAAATAAAGGATAGGGGCCTACAGAAAGAGGGATGCCCTAAAATTGGTTCTATAGTGGGCGAGGAGGATATCATTCCCTATTGAATGGAAAGGAAAGCATGGTCCTTAAACTCCCCACCATGAACTAGAGGCTCCATGTTTTAGAGATGACTAGGGAAGGACATGGTCCTAACCCTAATACCCAAGACCAGAAACTCCCTAACACTATACCTTGGGTCAGGGTACTTGTGAACATAAGAATGCATACTCACATGAACCCTGAGGAGCATACCAAGTAAGTAGGAAACGTATAGGAAACCTATGACTTTAGGAATGCATACCAAAATAGGAGATACACATGTGTGCCTCTTTCCAGGGTTATTAAATTCCAAAGGCTTTTTTTGAAGTTTCAGTTTGGTTAAACTTCAGTGAGAGATACAAAATAAGGGGATCACTGCCATTGGTGGGTTAGAATAGGACTCAAATGGCGTCTCGCACGGGTCCTAGATTAGATAGAAAATGTTCCTCGTGAAGGTCCTATAAGGAAATAGAATCACTTCATGTAGTGGTGTATAAGACTGCATGATATGGATATTCCTTGGGAAATGGACCACCTGGGAAACAACACTTGGGAGAGGCTTTATCCTAGGCACCATGAGTCTCCTCAAGTGTCCCCAGCTTGTTCTCACATAGGTTCCTGATTAGGGAAGGTACCTCACAATTGTGACTATCTACTAGGGGATAAAGAGTCCTTATACAAGTGACTTGTGTTTCAGACCCTCAATATACTTTGATCTCACTTATCCCCCTTCTTTATCTCTTATCTTTGGTTTTGGAGATCTACATGAGGATGTTTTTCGGACCTAGGTAAGGGTTATGTGACCAAAGATTGGGGGCTTCTTCATATTTTTATATTATGAAAATGAAGATCCCAAGGGTCTTATATATAAGAAAATAAGGAACCATGTTAGAATAAGGTTTCCCATGTAGGTCCTCAGTACAGGTGCTCGGTGCAGGACTCCCACGTAGGGGTGGCCTGCCTTTCATTTCAACACGGGGGGGGGGGGGGGGGGGGTCTGCAAAGGCTTTCTATATATAGGGTTACATGTAGGCCAGTTTGGGTAATTCATTTTGATTATTATTATGTATCTTTACACCTTTAATATTTATAAGGGTATCTTCCTATTATTTTCATAATCTTTGACAAAATAGAGTGTCAAAAAAGTTAAAAGATAACATTCATTTCACACTTTGTAATAGAAGTAAAAAAGTACCTCATTCCGAAAAGGAAAAAAGATTCCATTTGTAGAATTTTTTAAAAATTCAATCATGGTATAAATTAATTTAAAAACTCATATTAAAATATTATAATCATAACTAAAAGCATTTTTAGAAAACACGGACATGAAAGAAAATGGTTTTTCGACTAAAGATAGAAATAAAATCGGTTTTCCTTAAAAAATATTTTTGGTATCTTGATCACATAAAGTAATGAAAATGAACAGAAAAAATGTATTATCCATAAATAAATAGTGGTAAATAAAATTAATGTTTTTTATCATAAAAGGATCATATAATTTCCTTCAATATAAATTCAAGCATAAAAAATCTCAATTAAAATGATATTGAAACATAAATCCCTTACAGAGATCATATCATTGAAGTGATAATTAATCAATGAAGTGATTATCACTATTAGAAACTTACTCTATACCAATGGTTTAAAACCATTGGTAATGGTTGGAAAATATTTGGTATAACTATACAAATGGTTTTCCAAACTGTTGGCTGTTGAGATGTGGGAAAAACATATACCAAAGTTTACTGAATAATTGTTGGTATGTGGATTCAGAATAAACGTTATACCAATGGATTCTAGTAACCAATATTATAAATATTTACTAATTGTTTCTACTAGTTGTAATATTTGAATGTTCACATCTACTCCAACAATTTAAAAACCGTTGTAATATAATTTTACCAATGGTTTGAAGTAAACCATTGGTAAATTATGAGTTCATAGGTCTATAACAACGGTTTAAAAACTATTGGTATAGATGTTTACCAACCATTTACATGAAACCGTTGGTATAGAGTCTGTTTTCACACATATACCAAAGGTTATAAACTATTGGAATATCCTTTCTGCTAGAATTTCAGCAGGTATTGACCTACCTCCCCCTAAAATTATCTATACAGTGCATAAGTAAATTCTGTTCAATTCTCTACAATACCTGTGCAATACATAAGGAAATTCAGAATTAAATTCAAAATTCATAAGTCAATTACCTTGTGAAATATAGAATTCAAGATTGAATTCATAATTGAATACATACATAAATAAATTATGAATTATTAATACAACACATAAAGAATTGAATACATAATTATGCATGTGTTATACAAAATTACGAATACATTTGAAATTCTGAATTATGTACAATGTATTCAATTCATAATTCAATACATACAGAATTGAATTCTATATAACACATATAGAATTGAATTCAAAATTTAGAATTTTTACCATATGAAATTGTAATAAATTGTACATAATTAAGTGGTGCATGTCACTGTTACTCATTACCAATATGATACGTGGTTGGATTTGATCAATGTCATGTTCTTGTCCAAGAACAATTTATGGAATTGAGAACTAGTAAAATATGTTAGGATTGGACTAAGATTCATGATTATTAGTTTCCCAATAGCCTGTAGTTGTATTATTTAAATTCATTGGGATGGGATTATATACCATTTTAAATATCAATGGGATAGGTGGAACCATGTAAAAATGTGAGTTAGGGAAGGTCTTACCCTCTGGTGAGAAATAGGAAATCAAGGTAATTACAAGGCATCCTATGGGATAGTGTGGTTCTATAGTGGGACGTGGTATGGGGCCTTGGTGATGAACTTTTGATAGTATGGGGTAGAATAATCTTGTGATATCATTAAGTTCAGACCCAATTATAGAGTTTGGGATGAATCTATGAGTATGAAATTAGAATATTCAGTGGATAAAAATTCTTGGGTGATGATATAAATCTATACTGGTTGGTGTTGAAGGATATTTGGTGAGTGTAGGAAAATTATGGGGATCAAACCATAAACTAACAAAGTGTATAATCCATGGTTTATAATAGATGTGGTGAATATTGATTTAGGCATGGTTTATAGATAAAACCATATAATAATTGGGGTTTGATTTTATTTATAGATTCATCATAGGTGATTCATGCCAGGTTAATAAATTTATAATCATACTAGATGCCAACCACCCCCCCTTAAAAATGTTTCTATCCATAGGGTGATTGGAATCATGATTGTGCATTATCTGGGTTTAGACCGTAAAACTCAATATTTCTGTCATCATATCACAATGTGTATTTTTATAGAGGTTTAAATATTGAAACTCCCATTGAATTCTACCTCAAATGAAATTGAAGTCTAGTACATGTATAAACAAGAGGTTCACTTATAGTCTCCATAATATTGAAACCCCCTTACCCCCTACATTGCCCCCACATACACAACCCCCTCCCCACCTGCACATCCCCCTCCCCACCACACCCCCAGTAGCCCCCCCTACACATCCACCTCCCCCTGCACACCCCCCACCTGCACACCCCTACCCAATTACACAGCCCACCCCATCTCCACCTGCACACCCCCTCCCCTGCATACCCCTCTCCCCCTACACACCCCCTCCACACCTGCACAAACCCCTCCCCACCTCAGTCCCAAAAGCCTCCCCTTGCACAGCCCCCCCTCCCCACCTACACCCCCTGCATATCCCCCTCACCTTGCACACCCCTACCCACATGAATAGCCCACCCCCCACACCTGCACAACCCCCACTCACCTGTACACCCCTTCCCACCTGCAAACCCCTCCCCACCTGCACAGCCTGCCCCTCCCCACCTACACAACCCCCACTCCACACCTCACCACCACAACCTCCCCCTGTATAGCCCACCTCCCCACCTACAAACCCCATCCCCCTAAACAACCCCCTCCCCCCTTCACACTCGCTCCCCACATGCACATCCCCCCACACCTGCACAGCCCCCCTCTCCACCTGCACAACACCCACTCCCCACTTCACCCCCAACGATCTCCCCCTGCACATACCCCCTCCCCACCCACACCCCTCCCCACATGCAAAGCCCACCCCCACCTATCTACGAACTTTCAAAAATAAAATACAAATTAACATTTCTAAAAAACCATGTTCTTTTATTTGATGAAAATATCCACTTTGATAACATTTTATAGGATGAATCCTTCTTTAAATCAAAAAATACATTTTGAAATACAAATATTTATGTCATCGAAGAGTCATTAAATTCAAAACTCATCTCCCAAACATCTTTATAAACCATTTTATAATGTAACCACACCAAACACACATGTGTCAAACATAGAAAAGATGGAGCCAATATGTCATAATGTATTAAACATATACACAAAATATACACGATCTACAACTAAATAATAAATGGGGACTACGTGGAAGTCCATTTGGATAGCTCCTCATATCCATCTTTCTCCATTAAATTCTCCATGATTAAGGATGATTTTAGTGGTCTGTATATAATATTTTTAGGTATGATTCCTCCTCACCTCCAGTAATTTCACTCTCCCACAAAGGATTTTATAAGGTAGTTTATAAAAATATGGATCTATTTTAATGTGAATAGACTAGGTCTTAAAATAATAGTGGTGAGTAAGGATCATGGTGTGACCTTCTAGACCTTAGAAATATTTTACCATGAAGTAAGATATGGGATTATCTTGGAGGATTGGATTCCTTGATTCCAATGTAAAAAATTGATTTACGAAAACCTATGGATTATAGAATCTAACCTAAAGGTGTTATAATTATTGTGAGGTGAAATGATATATATTTTAATCTTTTAATACAATCATGGGTGAGGTATTTTGGTTATGTGACCTACATGAAGGTTACATATAAAAAATATAAATGATGAATAAGTTCTTAGGAGGAAAATATAGATTAATGTGGGATGGTTTTCCTTGTGGGAATTGTGATAGTTAATAGGGTTCACTTTTATTATTGATAAATCAGTGGTGGGATTTTGCAGAGATTCCTAGAGTAGTGTGATGAGTGATGTGGTTAAGATTTAAATAGAAACTGTTATGGTATCAATGACTAGATCTAGTTATGTAATATATTTTGCCACATGAAATTCCTATGTACTATAAATTCTTACATGAATCTAGATTATTATACATTTTACTCTAATTCACTCATAGACTCTCTATATGACTTCCAATAGACCTCAAAAACACCTTCTAGGATCATGAAACAATATACCATGATGTATCCATACAAACCAGATCAAGAAGATTCATAATTTATCAGCAAATCCAAATATTTTTGGTAACTAATACAACAACAAAAAGTATCAAGTACCACATGATCTATGAATGAGACTAGAACAAAAATGGTGTCCCATAATGTAAATCTTCGAAATATAATGAATTAGAGAAATATTACTAAGAATTGGTATATTGAAAATTAATAATCTCAAGTTCTTTAGCCATGAATTTGAGTGTATGTAAAAAGAGAATTGTGAAATATATTTGATACCATGTAAAAAAAGAATTTATAGAATCCATACCTCAATATCAAATCAAGTTTTATTATTTATAGATAATTAAATAAAGACAATGTGACCTGCCTAATCACACACATATTCAGTCACAAAATATCATTAAACATAAAATTTCAGTAATATCAGTAAAAAAATATAACATATCAATATGTCCCTCATCACCATAACTAACATCACTATCACTATCATCATCAGCCTCAACCTAATCATATTCCCTATATCCATCATTGTCCTCTCCCTTATCCCTAAATTTATCCTCGTCCTCATCCTAGGCATCTTCCTCACCATCCTCTTCACCCTTGTCCTCCACCTCAGCCTCCACCTCACCCTTTTCCTAAGCAACATCCTCATCCACAACCTCTTCCTCACCATAATTATATCCATGAATGAAATCATCTCACCCACCACTAGAACTTCCACCTGGTGCACTATATATTGAACCCATCAATGAAATATATTAATCACAAGATATGATGACTTCTAGTGGAATTTATGGTCATAAAACTTGTATCAGTTTCATGAATTCAATGTTTTCCCTAGTAGACCGTTCTTCCACCTGTGTGACAATTTTCATCCTATTATGCATGTGCCTTAACCTGTTCAAACTCGATAGCACTACAACTAGTACCCAAAGAGGGAAAATACCTCATTGGTACTATACTCTTCCCAGTTCAGTAGCGTATGCTTCCTGGGTGCTCATCTCCTAACACCTGATTTAAGTGATCATTTGGCCCAAATTTATCAGGTTCATGGGTATCAAGGGCATCTAAAGTAGCCTTTTAAAAAAATAAATATATTATTAAGTTACAAAACAGATATTAAAATTTTAAACAAATAAAGTAAAACTTACAATCTGCTACTATGTTGGTTCATTAACCACACTTCCATCTTTTTTCCTTCCACTCGAGCAAAATAGTTTTACTCGAGGCACATGTTCTTCAATATTAAATACTAGACTCTATAATGACATTGAATTTAGGAAACCATAAGTAAAAATATGTTATCAATAATGAATTTCATAGATAAAATTTTATGAAAAAATTATAAATTGAATAAATTATAGAGGAAACAATAGAAAGTGTAATCCCTAATGAAAAATTATAAACAACTATCCTACCTGCTTCCTCTTATGATCTGTCATCATAGTACGTCCTAATGTGTGGAGGTATTTTTTAGCATCAGTGATTTCTTTTTATTTTTTCTGGATGATTCCTAAACAAAATTCAATAATACCAAATATAGTATTAATGTAAAAATAAAAATTTTATTTTAAATATCTCAAATGTGATTAATACTTTAAACATGATATTCATCCAATTAGTAATCATTTTTTGATATTGTTCTATCATGAAATCATACATGACAGGTACCACCTGTAACTCTGTACCAACTCTAGAACTCTATAAAATATACCATTCATGCTTATAGGCTCTCTAAAGCTCAGCTAACTACTTTAGATGTGTTGGTCATGCACCGTCACCATCAGGGAAATTAAACCAAAGATAATACCCAAATATTAATTCATATAAATACAAAATTAATATATTACATTAAATAAAAAATATTTTTTTACCCATATCTATGCCCAATCATTATCCTTGAGTTTATTTGGAAACTGTTTCCATGAGAGCGGGCTGACGGGAATGATGTCAGAGTATTTGGAAAGCGTCACCAAAAAACTCTGACATTGCTACCCAATTTATTCAATAATTTTATTGTCTTTGATATAGTCCACCATCAACTATGTGCGGTGGTTCCTTACCATGCATATGCATGTACACCCCTCCCCCACCTCCAATTAGTAGATGTATCTGTTATGAAATAAAATAAAATATTATATCAGTACATGTTATAATTAAAATAAATAATAGTATAAAAATTTATTAGGGTTCTATAAATATACCCACGACAGTCTGATTAATGGGCACCACTAGATCCTCAGAAACTGAAGGAACACCCTGTACAGGTGGAGAGGGTCCCATTGTATGCTCTGTAGGCATATACTGTGGTGGATTAGGAGTTGAATAATATGGAATATAGAAGTTTGGAGAGAAACAAGTAGAAGTCAAAGAAGATGGCATAGATGGTTGGCCAAATGCATGATATAGATGAAGAGTGGGGATCATCCTTGGATATGGTAAAGATGGGTGAGGTGGTTTAGATGTAAAGGGTGGTGAAAACATGGGAGGCCTAAATATGCCATGTGTTCCTAACGACACACAGGGACCGAAATGTGGGATATATGGTATGTCAGTGGTAGGGGAAAAGGCTAATCAGCTACATCGACGAGATTGCCTATCTCTCGTATCACCCTCCCTCGTACCACCAGCCTGAGTAATGGGACCATGACTAGGCTACTCATTTAATAATTGTCACCTCAGTGGTGGATCCTTCAAAAACATTTAATAAAAAATTAATCACATGAAATTATATGTTATTTAAATATATATTTTCGAAACAAAATACTCACAATATGCCCTAGTGGAGGAACTCCAATCTCATCCATGCAACGATTGTTGTCCATCATCCTTTTTCATTTCATCTCTTTAATAGTCTTAATTTCCTGCATTTGAAAACAAATATTGATGTTAATATAAAATGATAACTAATGTGTAACCCAAAAAAAATATGGGAGGGGATAGGGAGATTAATGGGTTCTGAGGTCAAGCAGCCATGGTCAATAAGGCATTCAAATGTTAAAGGGAGGTCTTAGAATTATACTAATCTTTTACATGGTCAATAAAGCATTGAAATGTTCACCAAGTTAGAAATGTTGGTTTTGTATTTTTGAATACTGTTCGAGTCAGATAAACAAATTTTTAATCAATATTAAATCAATTTGAATAGTACAACCTTAATAACCTAAGTTAAGCTAAACCAAAATAATTAAGAACATGGATGGATGATTATTTATAATTCCCACAATAACATTGGGTTCACAATCAACTCTGAAAATTGAGCTATTGGAGTCATCATAAGTAATAAATGGTTTTGTTCCAATGGTAGTAGGGATGGTATCAATTCCATCGTCACCACCATCAATAAAATGTCTTTTAATTACTTCAATAATGACACCAAATTTAGGTCAAATATGATCATTGACATAAAAAACTAGTTTCTTCATTAATACCAATACATATGGTTCATTGGTAGAAAGAGTATGAGTTATTTCAATAACTTGAAATCGATAATCATAAAAAAGGTTCCATACCTCTTCATCGAATCAAACCAATGGAATTTAATCATCGTGACTTGACCATGAGAGTAATAATACAATATTATTATTTTCTCAATGACTCCATAATAAGATATATTTTCAAAATGAGATCTAATATCTGATGTACTAGTATAAGAATCTATTGTGGCAGTTGTCATAACACCATCATGTTGTGTTCTCATGTTCTTTTCTTGTTCAGTGATAATAAATTTGTACCCATTGATCAAAATTTATTTACATTCCTTAACCATGGGATTAAGACCAAAATCCAAAGCTCTTATTTCCTTAGAAACATAAACTATAGGAAAACTTTATACCTAAAATATAAACAAATATTACATTTAATTAAATATTAATTTTATTTATTTATTATAGAAATATTTCTACCTTCAATTTCAACCAAGTATAGAACTCTTTTCTATATAAAGTCGCTCTACTTATTAAAGATAAAGAAAGATGATTTATATTTATCATTTATTTTTGTTCCCTATAGATAAAAATAGAAATAGTTTAACAGATATGTAAAATTACAAGAGAGGAGATATGATATACATGTTCAATTTACTTAATTGATGTAGTCATCTAACAAATCATAGTTGAACAACACTATGCATTGTGCCAACTCCCGCTCTTTAAGGATTAATGTCATCAATTTATATGATCCAAGAATTCTTCCTATTTGAGGAAGTGATGGAAAAATAGGTTCAATTTTCTCATTCTATTCTATTTCATTTCTCATTGGTCTGTTCATTATCGTAAGAAGACCAGACAAATACATTGAGAAGAAATTCATACATTCTTGAGAAAGGTAAGCATTTATGATAGAACCTTCGGGATGATTCCTATTCCAAAAATAATATTTCAATATGTAGATATTTCTTTCAGTTGGATACATCTAATGGAAGGCAACAGTTCCTCCGAGAAGTATTTTGGTTGGAAGATGGATAGTCTGATGCAACATGCTTGTGATAAATTATTGAGGAAATATTTTCTCTAACTCATGCAAAATAAATGGTTTATCTTCAATCATTTTTTTCCAGAAATACTTGGATAACTTATTATCACAAATATCTATAAAAAATATCACAACCAAATAACTAACACCCTTACATTATTGGAAAAAAGATGACATATTTCTATTGGAATCAACTCATGCAGAAGAACATGATAATCATGAGTCTTCAATGATTTCAGCTTCAACTCTCTTCTATGGACTTGTTTTGATATATTTATTGAATAGCCATCCAGAAATTTAATAGTCTCTAGTACTTCCAGAAATTAATTTCTTTCTGCAGTTGTCATCACATAAGAAGCACATGGAACTTTCCATTTATTTCCACTGATATACACAGGATGTAATTCTGGTCTAATGACCCAATCCACCAAGTTACGTTGAGATCATAAATAATATTTTTTTATTTCCCTTGACATTTAGAAGATTTGAAAGAAACATTTCACATATATTCTTTTTCAATATGCATTATTTCTAAGCAATGATGTAACAAATAAGTTGACCAAGACAGAATCTCAAAGAGGATACTTATCTTATTTCAATTTAAATAATTATCATTGGAAACATTATTTATATTTCTATATTTCATTTTCCACTTACTGAATGAAAAATTGAAAACTATAAATTCATTAAGCACTTCAGTTCCAGACATACACTGAGGTGGATCATCAGTCTCCATGGTATTTTCAAATCTTCGATGATTGTTTCTATATGGATGGTTCATTGGAATGAATCACCAATGTCCCATAAAACTAAAACTACGGTGATATTTCAGTCTTATGGATAGATTATTCTTTATAAAAAAAGCACATCACCGTTTTTCTTCATGCTCTATCTAGACATCATTGAATAAGTAGAAAAACCATTGATCATCAACATAAGCACAACATGCATCTGAAATATGTCTTTCAAACATGCATCATATGTGCACACACCCACATCCCAAATAAGTTTAAAATATTTTATTAAAGGTTTAATGTATACGTCTATATCATTTCCGGGATCATAAGGGCTAGATATAAGTATAATCATGAAAGTGAAAGGTTTTTTCATACACAACTATTGGGGAAGTTTATAAATGTGTATGAAAACCAGCCATGTGTTGTGTGAAGTAAGAATCTACCCAAACAGATTAAAATCATCACATGAAAGACCCAACCTAACATTATGCACGTTAGTTTCAAAATCAAGATATTGAGCATCATATCTCTACAATACAAATCCATCTGCAGGGTGAACAAACCCTTCATCATTCTTCTTTAACTCAGTATCATGCCATCACATTTTTATTGATATTTTATTTGACATGAAAAGATTTTAGGGTTTGGGGATCAATGGAAAGTGACACATTACTTTCTATGGAACACGAGGTGGTGTTCCATTAGCTTTTGGATTCCATCGTCATGTTCCACATTTGATACAATCATTTCTTTTAGCAGTTTCCTCCCAGAATAAGCTGCAATATTTTGAGCTAGCATGAATTTTGTTTTATGAAAATCCAAGTTCTTCAACTAAATTTCATGACATATAGTGGGTTGAAGGAATATATGCATCATCTAGAAGTAATTCCTTCTAGAAGGTAAGAATGTAATTGATGGAAGTATTATAATCCCATACATGGTTTTCCCATGAAACAATATAATTAAAAATTATAGCCTTTTTATTTTACCACATTGCCGATATACTTGAGTCGTCACAACATCATTCAATTTTTTCACTCTTTTAACATCATAATTTTCATTAGACGCATCATATGTACCCATATCAATGTTTTCATAGGTCAACATCATTTCCTTCTCAAGATGAAGAATAAATGGAAACCAATCATATATCAAACTTTCCAATCCATCCCTCTAATTTGGATCATCATCATTTTTAGATTCAATTTTCTCCCCATTGTGATACCACACATAATAGTTTGTTTGAATACCATATTTGGTTATATGGTAGATAACTCCTTCACATATCAACCATGGTCTTCCAACACAATTATAACATGGGCATTGTATGTGACCACTATCTGAAGCATTTTCAAATGTGAAATCTAAAAGCTCTCCAAATTGTTTTGAAAATTTCTTAAGATTCAATCAGTTTTATACATCCAACTACTATCCATTATATAAAAAACTATAATCAGTCATTTAGTGAATGAAATTCAATAATATTAAAGTTCAATCAAAAATATTTTTTTAGTAAATGGGAATAGTTCACTTTATATAAAACCATAATCGACATAATATGTAGATACATGTTGAAACATAGAATTGTAAATTATAGTATTGTATCAACATCAATTTTATAATGTGTAAGAGAAAACAAAATGACACATAGTGGAATTAAAAAAACAGAAGGTTTAGTTCCAATATAGAACATAGTCTTCTCCACATGATAGTAACCCACTACTGATCACATTTATTTAAATAAAGAAAATGAACCATAACATAGATCATATTTTACATTCAATAACTACACACTAGAAAGTCCAAGATACAACGAGTCCCTATTTTATTTATTCATGTGAAAAATATATAAAAAGAAAGAACAAAAAGTATTAAAGGAAAAGCTTTTAAAGAATAAGATAAGTGACAAGTAAATATACATTAATCACAACCACAACTCAAATGTAAAATGAAACATAAAGGGTGAATATTATATTTAGTTTTTGATGAAACATGGTATTAGATCAACTTTGGTTGATGAATTATATCTAAATCTATACATCATTTAAGATTAAATGATCCAATGAATCTTTCTCTTAGTTTTGGTAATAAATCTTTGAAAAAAAGTGTTATGTGGATAATTAAGTAACATAGTACCCTCATATGTTTCATACACCAATTTCATTTGAGGTTTTATCAAATTTATACTCAACTACTAAAACATTATCCACTGAGGAACAATGATAATTAATTAATCATATTGACAATATTTTTTTAAAGTATTAAATGGTAATATATTCATTAAATGGTAAGATATTGATTAACCACATTAAAAATCTTTTAGTGTATCATCCAATGCAAGCCACCAATGAATTTGAATTTAATCAAAAAATAATAATTCAATAAAACTCAAGGTGTTACAGACCCAATGAGTGTACTCTCCCATATCACCTTATCACAACGTTAGGCTCATTCCCCAATGAGTCACGTGCTATAAAACATAGGCTCATTCAACTAAAAAGTTACCATGATTTTCATCCATGTCAAGTTTATCTAGAAAAAAACCACCCTTGGTGATTCCTTCTCAACAATACTAAGGAATCACACTCATTGCATGGATTAAAAAATGATCACTAGTCACTTAGGAATTACTAAAAAACCCCAAATAATATACACATACTCTATCCATCCTAGATCCAACTATATCAGATCATAATCAACCGTCTCTTCAAAAACCACATGCAAAACCAATAGGTCTAGGTATCTAATAAATCATTAAATCTTCATATAATCATGATTCCGAAATTAATTCAAGTAATTTAAATTAATAGGATATAAATAATTATACACTTCTTCACTTTTACCATCACAAGGGTATCGAAATAATCAAGGTGAATCATTCCCATCCCAAACCCTCTTTTTATGATTACCTTTAATACTTTAAACAATTTCAAATCAATAAAATTAATAAATGAACCCCATGTGTTAAAGTAAATCAATTGAACCCATATTATTTATTTACATCATCAGAGAACATCCCAAAATAATATCCATATGTTATTTCAACAAAAAATACTGTGGTTTGGGTGGGTAGAATTACAACAACAAGTTATATAGGAAACCAATATAAATCTTATTATGGACACTTTATACAACTAAACCATATGTCATTAGAAAATTAAGTCACACATAAGAATAAAAATGTCATGTGAATCCTACATTCCACATATGATGAATGTACACAATCCTATTTCCTGTATGGTCCAAGTACCAAAACTGTAGATTACAATATCAAATCAGCACATCATACTTGAATAAATATCTCAATTGTAACATTGATAATCAAAAATAAAAATTTCCTAACCCTATTAAATTATAATTACCAATGGATATGGGTTCATGAATCACCTATTTTAGGACTATCACAAGTCCAACACATTCTTATCATAATATAATTATCCAAAAATAGCAAGAAAAATAAAAAACACTCTAATATTGATTTCTAATTCCCAGAATAAAAGAAAAAGGATAGAATCCAAGATGAGGTAGATCGTCTTTCCACTACTGTGTTCTCATGTAGGGATATGTACATCAAGGGGTGCAGAAGAAACTTGGAGATTATGGAGATCTTATTTTATTTTAATCAAAAAAATTATTGGTTAGTGGGGAGATGCCTTAATTAGTGGGACTCTAGAGTAGGAGCATAGTGGGTCTTTATTCTTATAGGATTGAGAGGTCCTTATTGTAACCACTTGGGTTTATAGTAGAGAACCTACAATTTGTGTGACTGAAAAATCATGGAAAAGACTAGGCATTTGAGTCCAAACCTTTTAAAACCTTTTACATTGGGATTTCTATATTTTTGTTTCATATGATGTGAGGATGAGTTGATTAAATATTGAAAAGATCATGAAATTATCTATTAAAATAATTTGAACTAAAAAGAAATCATAAAAATTGTACCACTCATTCACCCCCTCTTAGTTGTACTAACCAACATGGGATCTACACTAGGGATATCATAACTGAGTGAAGTAGTAAATATTTAGAATAAGGCTTTTGTTGGGACTTCAAATCATTTTGTTTGGGACCTCACAAATAAGTAAAACTAGTTGGAACATTAATATAAATATAATTATATGTAGCTCAAACTTATAATAGAAATATATGAGATTTAGAAATAGATATCATATTTAGCACATAGTTGTATCTATAAATAATAGTAAATGAAGCTTCTTCCAAAAACAATTCTTCAAGAAGTAGTAGTTCTGAAAATACTCTTCAATATAATATAATATTTAAGGAAAATAGTATTAACATAATTTTTTTTTCAATTATATCACAAGATTAAATCTTATATATATAATAAATAGAATAATTCTTACTACTACAGTTGGGTCAAAGAGATCCACAAATCACTCCATGAAAATAGTACAACCATTGATGACTTTCAATTGAAATTAAATAGGAAATAATCATGGTAAAAAGAATATAAATAGATATTATATTTAAAAACATCATCAAATTACCATTGAGAAACTTAAACATAATTTTTATGATAATTACTCTAAATTAATTGAATTTAATAGTTCTAAAAAATATCCATAAACACCAAATTTCAAAATCCCACAATACTTATGATTTAAGTTGGTATTATAACATATCTTTCAGTATCACTTATTAGTAAATTACATGTAACATAGTATAAACCTTCCCATATTGGTTCTCTATAAATGACTTACATTGAGGGTATGATCATCTTAAATTTAAAGTGTGATATTTTGAAGACAAAATTTAAGGGTAGATTCCTAATGCACAAGTATCTTATTGTTCCTCTTAGGGTAAAAAATTCAATTGCAGTATTTATGTCTAACCAAAAAAATCATGTCAATAACCCTTAAATTTAAAATAAACCAAGAATAAAATAACTCATGATCATGTTAACATCTTAATTATCAATCAAAATTGTTCTATAAAGATAAATCACAACAAAACCACAACAAAATCACAAACTAAAATGATATATGGATTGTGTTCATAAGGGGATCATAACATACAGTGGGTAAAATAAAGAAGATTTATGTGAAATCAAATGAAAAAAGATAAAATAAGTGGAGGTAGAAGACATAACTCAGTTACAATGTATCGATTTAAAGTGGATGAAAAAAATTACTTGAATCAAAGATAGATCTCCGGTTTGGAAGTAGGGTTATCGGTTTGGATAAATCTCATTTAGGAAAAAATATTAGGGATGGGTTTTAGAGGAATTGTACTTGGGAAGTAGAGTTGGTATCCTAGATAGATCAGTTCTAGAGGAAGTGGGCTTGAGTAGTAGGGTTCATAGGAGGGAGAGATCTTGGGAAAATCGATCTTAGGAAAATTGGTTCTGGAGGGAGGAAGGGGGATTGACTGGTTTTCATAATTTTATATCCCAAAGGTTTTTAGTAACTATTGAGAAAAATGGTATATCCCAACAATTTCCACAAAACATAGGGATACCTATACCAAGTCTATCCTTTCCCAATAGTTTTATAAAACCATTGGGAATTCTGTGCCGATCCCAATGGTTTTCTTATACCATTGGAAAAAATCAACTGTATATTTTCCTATACTAATGGTTTCAATTAACTGTTGGTATAGGTAACTTTTCCCAATGGTTTTTTCTAGCTGTTGGGATATATGTGTTGGAATAGATATGATTTACACTAGATTATGTGTAACAAACTGAAATTGAAAAAAGCATAAATACAAAAAAATACAACTACAGATCATTTCACACATAATATAGGCATACTATAGTCAATGAAGTATAAGTATAACCCAATTAAGTTAGATTGAGTTATGAAACCCCTTACCACATTGATAACTTTTGAATCATGATCCCCATGAAATAATAACATCAAATTAAACTTCTTGTATCATGAAAACAAGGATATTAATTATATAACATATTAAAGGGTAAGTATATATTCCACACAAAAGAAATTAGTGGTGAATAAGGCATATGTCTCCGAGAAATGAAAGTGAGACTAGAAATACCATTCTGGTCGGTGAATTTCAAATCAAACCCCCTTGGATTAAATAATTTGGATTGAAACATAAAACAACATGAAGTATTACTTATTTATGATATAACATGTAAAATGGTAGTATATAAAACATATAAAAAATTAGGTGCATAACATTAAAGCAAGCCTAAATGAAGAGAAATTGATATGCAATCCCTTACCTTATGTCCTGACATGTCATGTTTTTCTTTTATCTCATATATAATAAACCGATATCAATTATTTTATTTATTAATAACCATCTATAGGTTTAATACCTTATACTTAAAACTATTTATTGCAATTTTTTCATGACATATTTAGTTACATAATCAATTATTTCCATGCCAAGCATTTTGAGGACGTCTAGTTCATAATTGTAAAATGACTTTGGTATATTGACCATGGTCAAATAGGTAATTATTATATCATATCAAAAATAAAAATCATGAAATAATTATCATTTTTATTCATCAATTACACTTTTAAAACCAATGATTTGTTTTTATGAAAAACAATCTATGTTATAATCATAGATACGATATGTTGTATGTACGCATGAGTAACATTTCTATTTTACCTCGATAATGATGGAAAAATGGTAAGTATTATTTTATCTTTCAAGAATTATAATTATATCATAAATACCATACTATTTCTTTAAATACACTTATATATAGTATTCATGTCATTTGGTTATGAAAAACGAATCACATCACTTCGTGGAGGTGATAATCCACACGTATGCATGAACAATGCTATCATTTTTCAATGGCTGAAAAGGTAAGAAATTAGATGATATAGTATATTTAAATAATTATTAATATTTCATGATTATCATATATTTACATTAAATCCATAATTATAACTATTCTTGAGAGGTATTTATGGAAATAGAATTACTTTGGTTCGCGAGGTAGTAATCCATCGTACAAACGAATGATGGTTTTGTTTCTCATTTGAAGGAAGAGGAGATGGATATAGGATAATCCATTACCATAAAAGAATATAAGTATATATAATATAATGGTTTTATAATTTCAACATGGTTGAAGAATATTTTAATGATATTAATTATAAATAAAACTAAAACATTTAGTTTAAAGCTATACCTCTTCTTCAGACAACCTACTTTGATTTTCACATTAAGAAATATAAGGTGTGTATTATTACAAAAGTAATACTCATAAAATGTGAATATTAAGGTTATAAATGTGTTTTATTAGTAATTGGATGAAATAAAATTCTTTTTAAGTGTCAATAAAATAGGATAGGAGGTTCCCTTTTATAAGTGAGGGGAGAGACACTCTTTGAATTAATTAAAATATTAAATTAATATAAATTAATTTTCATGGAAAGGATCCAAAATAATATAATTTGAATATATAATTTATATGGGTTTAAATAATATCATTAAATAAAATTTTAAAAGTTTAGATTAGGTTTCTATGCTTTTCTCATTATTTTAACCTACGTTAACCCTTCTCGATGATTACCATGATTACAAAGTTTTTACTCTTTAGGGGTCAAGACAATTACTATAAAAGGAAAATTGGCCCACAAATCGAACATGGATGATATTTTAATCCATATAATAATCACTTGGATGAATATAATATTTTTATTTATTTTAAATCCAATAGGAAAATATTATTTATTAGAAAATATCATTAATTTTATTTTCTAAATTATTCATTTAATTTGACTTGATAAAAACATGACAAAAAATGAATTTGAATATAATCATTTAAAACATACCTAAAATGAAATATTTTATTTAAAAATTAATGGAGAATAAAAATTAATTCAAATTATATTGCTTTTAATATTTTTAAAATCATTTATTTTAGTTTTCTATTAATTGAATAAATACTGTGACAACATTGTGTATGTATTTTAGGTAATTATTTAATAACAAAAAATAGAAATAAATTACCATGATAAAATATATATATATATATATATTTAAAATAAAAACATGTAATAAAATTCAATTTTCCTTTATCCCTTTCACTATATATTATAGATATTAAAAATAAGAAAGTGTCATTTTTGAATTTATAATTAACTTAAAAATTATAAATGTAAAAATCATGTTAAAATGGAAAAAAGTTCTTATATACAAATAATAGATGAGTATGGATGAAATAGAGTCATATAGTAAAATGAAGGTAAGTGTTATAGTTATTTCAAAGTCCTTATCATGTTATTTTTAACCTTAGTTACTTGATTTACCTATACCATGGTGATAATTATTTACTATGATTACTATTAAAAATTATAAAAAATAAAAGGATCCAATTTACAAAAAAATTACCTCATGATTCTAAATATATAATCTATTTTAAAAATTAAATTTCAATAAGTTTAATAATTTAATTTAAAATTAAACCTACAAAATGCGATGATTTTTTTAGAAAAATGTATTTTTAAGTATAAAAATATTTTAAAACCAAATTCAAGCATAAAATTCATTCCCCAGACCATAATTGGATTATTTTAAATAAAATATAAATAAATAATTTTTAAAATTAATCCAAAATGGAATTTTACTTTGTGATTATTTAAATGAAAATATAGTTTTACAAAAAAATCAGTATTTTTTACTATTCGTTGAAAAATAATCTTTTCCAGAAAATTCTTAAAATTATACCTGAAGATAAATTTGATTCACTAATTTAAAAAATTAATTTAATTTTATAAAATAAATTTTCTACAAGTTTCATAAATTAATTATATTATTTTCTCATAAAAAACAATAATTATAATTTTTGAAGAAAATGTTTTTTTAAAGAATAAAATAGAATTACTGAAAGGTGAGTGAATATTTCCTAAAAATTTATCAATAAATTTGCATTGAGTAGTAACTTTATATATTTTTCATAATATTTTTATTCTTATTCATACCTTCCAGTTAAACAGCTTGGTTATAACAATCATATTTAAATAATAATAATTCATGGTTCGTTTAAGCTCGATGTTGTATGCCATATACGCCATCAAAAATAATGTTCTTATTTTAAAATATCATGGTGTTCTAATAGATATCATTTTATATAACCCTTGGGAACTCCTTTTTTATATTTTTGGAGTAGTAATTCTTTGGGAGATGACCTGTTTGGGGATTTATATTATGTGGGATTTGGAGTAGGTATGGATTGAGGAAATCCTTGTCTAATGTTTTATTTGAGTGACTTCTAGTAACTCTTTACAATGAGTAGTTGTTTGATGAATGTTCACACCTTGTTTTTGATAGTGTTTGTTATTTCTTATGCATGGTGCCTACTGTGGTTTTGGTTTGGACATGGGGAAACCTAGGTTATGATCATGAATGATTGGGGGTGTGGTTTTGTTTTCAGTTGGATCATGGGTCCTATTGAGATGAAATTTCTTTAAAAATTACCATGGGTGATATTACATGGGTTTGGGACTAATCACCCTCATATACAACTTGTGATCCTGGGGTTGGAGCTATGTTGTTTCTTCATTTCCTGTTTTTGCGCTTCTTGGTTTTGGAGATGACATGGATTTGGTGAACCAGTTTTGTGGTCCGTTAAGATGTTTCTATATTTAGTTCTTCATTTTTAGTTTTTATCTAGTTGGCTGTGATCATAATTTTTTGTAAGACTTTTGTAATTCAATTTTATAGATTTCAGGAATGTGATTTTTTAGTGAAATGCTCTCACTCTAGGGGAAAGTGGACTTCGGTTGTTGCACAATTTTAGATCAGTTCCAAATGGTCGAGAGACCTATGATATGTCTATGTCTCTCTATATATTCTATTTTATTGGTTTCATATTTTAGTTTCTTGATTTTGTATGAGGGTTTAACCTATCATTTAAAGATTTATCTTTTTTCTTTAGGGTTCATCTTAATTTTGTGATTCCTATTCTCTATGGTTTTTCTTTATCAATTATTTCTAAATATTATTATAATTAGTTTTTATAGTCCCCTAATTTAACCTAAGGCTTTATAGGGGTATAATTTTGTATCTTGGAAAGAATTGTGAAACCCATCAAGTCACTATGGAGTTTATTTTGGATTATTTTATATTATTTTTATGTAATCTTTGTTTTGGAGAAGTTTCTTTCCGAAATTTGAAGATTTTGGAAATTTACCTCTATGAATGATATTCACACATGGTTTTGGGGAAAACCATGTTATTTCCTTTATTAAATGATATTTATAGTTTGGTTTGTACTACATATAGTTGTTCAGCAAGTTTAGTTCATGGTTTAGTCCAAACCATGCGAAACTAAAGATAAACCATGTGAGACTCTTGATAAATAATGGTAATGGTGCATAACTTTCACACCATTAGGTGAACCATGTGATAAAAGTGTGGGTTGGGTTAATAATTTGACTATTCCATTTGGCATGGTTGGAGCATAGTTAGTTAAACTATGATAAGTCCCCCAGAGAAACTGTGTGAGGCTGTTTGTTCTAAGTAGTGGCCTCTGCAGGAATGGTGCAAGGTTTGGAAGATTGTGTGGAAAATCTATACAGACTTCCAAAATTTATTGAAATTTGAAAACAAATTCCCTATATTAAATTTTATCCCTCAAAAACTCCTTTATTCTCCCACTAATTTGAATAGAATAGGAACAATCCAAGATATTTTCCTCCATTACCCTCTTCTATTTTTGTGTCCATTCTTCTTAAATTCAAGCAGATTTCTCCTTGTTAAGTTCCTTTAATCCTATTTTTATCTTATATTTTTATTTTCCCTTGATTTTATTCCCTACTATAATCCCTAAGGGGAATGTTTTCTGATTTTAGGGTTGGGGTGGACCTAATCATGGTAATTTGTTTATATAGGGATGGTAGAGGGTATGTCTTGTCTCAGTTGAGCATTCACCATTGAAGGTGATGTGTTTCAGTTAGATTCTGGTTTAAAAAGGTATATATTTCTTTTATGTCACATTATATTCTATTCCATTAAAGGATTTATTGTTTTAAAGTGGTTCTTTGTTAAATTCATACTTATGTATTTATCTCTTGAGGGATGAAAAGTTATTTTCAAATGGTTTTAACCCTTGGAATAGAATGGGTTCCATGCCAAGTGTTTTTTAATTGTTTAAGTGGATTTTAAAGGATGAAAATTGTTTTAAGAGTGGTGGTAAGAATCAGTTTTATGTTTTTTAAAAAGGACGTTTCACACCAAATCTTTTCCAAACTGAGGGTTTGGGGTGTTTAATATGGTTAAAGTGTTTAAATAGTTTATTTTATTTTGAAAGGGTTTATTAACCCATGTGAGTGATATTTTGAAATATGTTGATGGATTTTAATGATCTTAATAGACGTTTAAAAGGAATATTGAAATTATAAATGTCTCTTGAGAATAGATTTTATAAAAAATTTCTCAATTTTTGTTTATAAAAAAATTAAAATAATGTGATTTGGATTTTCATTCAAATCATGTTCTTAAAAAGTACCATTTGGTGATTTATGAAAAATGGTTTATAATTGAAAGACTTGTAACCCTCTTGTGACCCCTTATATTTTATTCCCATGTATGGGTGGTTCTTTGTGCATGTGCTTCTTAGGTGATGATGAAAGGGGAATATTTAATGAGAGGGTGTTGAAGGTGATGTGATTGTTTATTTATAGATGTGTTGAATTTTATTGATGATAATTGTATGTATTTTCCTGATACCTGTCCTCTTGGATTGATATTATGAGATTCCTATAGGACTTAGTAGTTATTTTGATGAATTCAATCCCTTGTATAGATTGTGCATCGACTAGGGAGTGTTACCCTCTAGAACAAGGTAGCTAGTGGATTTAATTACGTGCCATTAGATTGAGAGAGATGTTGGAATTGATTTTGGACAAATATATCGAGTGAGATAGTGGAATTTATTATGGACCATGGAATCACTATTCTCTCGGGATTTTTATCTCCAGAGAGTTTGAATACCAGGGATGTGACAACATCAATAGCGATGATCTAATTTCCCCATTTTCAATTCAGGTCCTTACTACCCAAGTCCTAGGATGATACCCAGGACCCTATGATTATATGAAAAATCATTTAGGAAATTTCATATTCTATTTTTATTTTATCACCTGACATTTTGTTATTCCATGAAACTAATTTATTTGTTATTTTCCATTAACTTATTTTGTATCACAAGGTGATTTATTTTGATTGTTTCCCTTTTTTGGTATTATTTTGGTCCTTTGAAAAAATATCTTAAAAATGGTTCTTCAAGGATGTGTTTCATTTAAAATGAAATAGGGTTTATTTTTAAATGCGTGTCTGGAATATTTTGGGAAATAAAAAAGAAACAAATGGATTGTTTCTGAAACCCCAGTGTGTGAGTTTTAAAACATGGGTTTTAGGCTGTGGTTCATTATTTACCTGTAAATCAATTTTCAAGTATTTTTAGAAAACAATGTGAAAAAGAAAAAATTTATTTCAAATTTTAAATAGTGTATTGAAAAAGGGTTGTTTTTTGATGGTTTTTATGTGGAACTTTCAATTTTGGGTTAGTAAAGGAGGCTTCACTTGGGGGGGGGGGGGTTCTTAACAATTATTTTCATTTAATAGAAATAGGAAAAATGAGATTAATTTTTTTTACGTATTTTTATTTTCTTTACGAAAAGTCTCATAAAATATATATTTTCTATTTAATTTCAAACTAGAATATTTGGAAAGTAATATGAAAGAGACTCTATAGATTTGGTGGACAGTGACTGACTGGGATATATATCTCACACCAATATTTTGAAGGTATAGGTTTGTTCTAGTTTTTTCCTATTCTATTTTTATATATAGGGAGATGTTTTGGGTATGGATGGTGACCATGTGTCATGAAGAGGCTTATTGGAATGGTTTGGGGGTTTTATTTGGGTTTTTTGATATTTATCATCCACTATAGCCTTATGTATTTTTAAGTTAGGGATTTATTTAAACCTACATCCATTGTGTATTATTTTATGATTCATGTGTATATCTTGTATTATATTCTCATTACATCTTATCTAATATTGGGTTGGTTAATTATTTTTGTTTCCGCTGCTTATTTATCTTATTGGATGAGGGTCTAAATCATTCCCAAAGTGTGTTATATGATACCCATGCACTAGTTTCCAGCCCATGGAGATCGAGAACACCCTTTGAGCTCATGGTATATTGGTTTAGACATCAGGTCAAATGGTATCCCATTCCAGTTCTCTTCACTATGATACAAAAACTCCTTTAAGTTAGGAAATAACATTTATTTCCTTTTAGTAGGAATATTTAATAACAACCTATTTTTTTCAAATCACATATGGTATTCTATTTTTTTTGGAGGATTTTTACTATGAAAAAAGTATATTAAAATATTCCAATGATGGGTTTTTGGAATATCTTCCCTCATGTTTTAACAAAACATATAATCTCTTTATCCCAAATAAAACATTTTTAACCATATTTTATTTTCATAACATGTTATAGAATTAGTTGAATCATAAACCTTGTGTATATAATAAATCATATAATTTTTTCACACCAACTATTTGTAAATGATGAACTTCTACTATCACATAAGATAAATGCGATGAATATGAAAATCCTATGATTAGATTCATCTGAGTTAGATAAAAAACTTTACATTAAAATATATATTGTTGAAACTCTTACTTCATTATTTGAATATAAAGTAAAATATCAATAAATTCTTACCTAGATTTTAAACTCATGTATATTTACAACACTTGTAAAAAATATGGTCGGTATCACATACCTTTCAAAAAAGAGTATTAATTTCTATTACACTGACACCTAATATAGAAATTCCATGGAGTTTCCCAAACTCCTTTTGGTATTTTAGAGAATTCAATCCTACAGAACCATCATTATTCCTTCCTAATTGTACATTTTGTTTTTAATGAACTCATCTGATTACTTGAAGAAACATTATTGGACTCTTCCAGGAAACATTTATTCTTTTGGTTTAAACTTTTACAATTCTTTATAGTCCATAAAACAAGTAAAACTTATAACTTACATTCCAAATTAATCTATTCAGAACACTAGATAACCTTAGGTATGATTTTATTTCAATATTTCATCATATTGGAACATTTAAATAGAAGAAAATTTGAATTAATTCCATAATCAGAAGAGGCTTTAAAAAACTTATAGTCTCAAAAAATCTTTAGTATACTCAATCACATTGAGAATCATTGGAATACCAAATGTTAATGAGTATATGATACTATAATTTCTTTGGTCATTCAATATATAATTCTTTTGAAAACCTAAGGGAATCATTATGAGGATTCATAATCATCCAGATCAACCCATTGTACAAATTTACCACTTGTTTACTTAGTAAGAGGTTACTATAACACATAAATAATTTATAAAATTATGAAATATTCTTAATTAACTAGTCTAATGAGTTTCTTACATTAATATTCTCTTTTCTAAGTATTAATCTTGTAGTTAATTTTGATATTTACAATGTTATTTATCTATAAAAAATATTTTATCATATGAGTATCACATGTTTTTCCATTTATTAAGGACATTTATTAAATGGTTTCTCATTAAAATGATGAAATATTTTTAATTCATCACATTTATTAGTAGTATAAGATTTATATTTCACTAAGTAATGATTTTTATTTACAATTCCTATCTCTACTTAGATATTTAGAAAAAGGAATAATCCTAATAATATTATATATGATTTTTATAATGTTAAGTGGAAAACCCCTTGTACAATCCATTATATGGATGAAGCTAACTATATTCCCTTAGTATAATAATTTTTAGGGATTACAAAATAAGTTTAACCTAAATAAAACATGAAGAAAATGACTAAAAAAGAAAATTCTAGGGCACCCTGATTTTTCAAAACCCACGCAAGGATAATCTAGTGTCACCCATTACTTACTTTTCATACATAATAAAACATATGGGTACCCTAATTTAAAAGAACTAACCTGGTTAAATGATTTAGGTATTTAAAAGTAACACATTGGAAAGAATTAGACACTTAATATTTTAAGGGAATTTAATTTCACCATATTATCTCATATTATTTCCATTTATGTAAGAATGATTTTAACATTTCAGTTTTGGAATCATATTCCCTATATCAAGTCAATATGTTCAAACCGTATTTATGTGTAACTCTTTACACAATCCATAGTTTGTGTTACTCACCCAAAAATTGAAATAAAACACATATTCACATATGCAAATTCATATCATCTATACAAAATATGGAATTTTCATTTAATGACATAGAGTTATATAAGATTGAAAATCTCCACATGAGTAAGCCTTGAGTGACAGATATCCAACCCCTCACCTTTTGAGAACAAGGCGTAATCCTCCTGGTTGGTGGGAATTTGAACCCCAAGTCCCTCTCCCCATGGATACTTTAATCAATAAATAATTAAATTCATGACAATTCTTACTCATAAAATGTATAAACTATAACAAAAAACTAAATTCAAGTTAATAATTTCAATTACAAATAGTAGTCAAGGTATATGAAAACTAAATATTATGTTGACATACCTAGAATAAAATATAGAGATTAAAAATTATAAGAAGTATTTTATCCAATTCACTAAAGCATAAACATACTCATAACTTAAAAAAATTATAACTATGAATAAATCATTGAATAACCTTTAAATAAATGATCATTTCAAATATTTAAACATGAGATAAATACTTATAAGCAATTTATAAATCAAAATATTAACTATAGGAGTTTTAAAATTTTAGCTTTATGTATCATGGACATTATATAATTTCGAATATAAATAATTTATATTCATTATTTAACATGAAATTTTCATATTATACATTATATGGAATATTCTTTTAAATATATGATATTTCTATGAAATATGGAAATTTATAATGATATTATGTAAACTATTTAAAGAATGTTAAATATCAATAATTCAAACATTATTTAAACCATACTCATATAAATCATCAAATTTATTTTAATATGGTTCAAATAATTACTAAAATAATTCCTCCTTTTAATTTAAAAGATTTAAATTAATTATGGAAAATCCATAAATAAATATAAAATCTTTATATTTTGGCCTTATTTTTGAATTTTCAGACACTTTAGAAATTACCCCTCACGATTACTAAATAAACACTTTATAAATAATACAGTTGGTTTTCTATATAAATTTATAAATGGTATTTAATATTAACACGTAATATTTAAAGAATATTTATAAATATCTCATTAACATTTATTAATTAATTATAAATTATTTGAAATTAAATAATTTATAAACTATATAATAAAATAAATATTCCAAAAAAACTTTTCCATTATTTATAAATAATTAATTCAATTTATAATCAAATAAAAATAATTATTTCCCTTACTAATCATAGTTTACAATCTAAATGGATTCATAGGTCACAATTTGAGTCATTTTTAATATTCTAGTAATGTTACCTGATATGAAAGATAAGACGATCTATTAGTCATATTTAATGATGAATAACATTATCATTTCATATAATATATCATATAATATATAATCATTGCAACTATAATGATCACCTATGAAATGATGAATCATTTCTTATGAGTTTCATCAATGCCATATTTATGAATCAATGCTCTATTTTCCAAAACAAGTGCAACAGAATAATTTTTTATGATGAACTAAATTCATATTCTATGACATTTGAAAAATTTAATGATTTAATCTAATTCACTTACTATGATATCTTATGACAAAAAGAATAATAATATATTATATCACACGAAAATCCAGAGTGAAAATTTCAAATTGTATTCGATGATGTACAATATAGAATATAATATGATTTAGATTTATTTATTTACCCACATGATTTCATAAGTCAAAATACATGACAGAAATTGATACCACTTCTAGGAATCATAAGGGGTTCATACACACTTTATATAACCAACAAAAGAGATTTAATCCCATGATCAAGATCACACATATAAGTAATATTATAACTATATAAATAGAAAATGAGGAAATCTTGTAAACCTCATAACTTTCACAATAGTTCCACTGTATCATCATTGTTTCCTTTGAGAGAGTTTTTTGATTTTCAAAAAAGTGTCTTAAAATTTTCTTCTGCCTCTATCGGTATATCTAGGGGCCGTTGAATCACATTTCATACACATGGGATTCTATTCCATTCCATGATGTGCTTGAATATCGGTATGCTAAGGAAGAATAATAGGGAGTTTCAATACCACTAAATGGGTTTTTGTAGTGCTAACCATTAACAGCTATAAAAAAACTCTGATAAAGGGGTACTTTTAACAGCGCTAAAAAAAGTGTTGTTAAAAGTTCCCCTTTATCAGCCCTTTTTTAGCGCTGTTAAAGGGGACCCCTTTATCAGTGCTTTTTTTAGTAGTGCTGATAAAGGATAGTCTTTACCGGGCCTTTTTTTACTATCTCTAATAAAGGGTATATTTAAAAAAAATATTTCATTAAAAATAATCTATAAAAATATAAAAATATTTATATTGATATAAATATAATATATATATTTTTTAAATATGTTTTAGATATGTATAAATAGATATTTAAACTTAATATATAAGATATATAGTGAAAATGGCATATAAAATATTTTAAAAAATATTATCAATTAACAATTTTATAATTATAATTGAGTAATAGTAATTTAATAACAAGTTGAAGACACAAAAAATCAATAAATTAATAAAATATCTAAAATAAGTTAAAAACATAACTCCAACTTCAAACGACCATGAATTTTGATCAGGTTGTTCGTTTGAGCTCTACATCATATCAAATCGAAGCCCACAACTAAATCTGTGCGTTGGCGACACAAGGGAACCTTATGTCACATTTTGAGAGGCCAAAAGTCCCAAAAGGCCTCCAAATCTGTGTTTTCAGTCAGGATACCCAATTTTTTAACAATCGATTGAATTTCAACATCATTTCAGGGGGTCTTTTTTCAATTTTTCTCTAGGGAATGAATTTTTATCCGAGGTATTACAATCATATTTATATTATAGATTTGAAATATTCTAAATTTACACAATGTTATATTATTTGTAATCAAATATAAAACAATATATACATATTTTTTTATATATTCACACATAAAAATTTAATTTTATAAATAAATAATTAAAATTATTTACACTACTTGAAATGTGACCTTTCCCAACACTTCTATACCCCCTTTTCCAACGGTTTGGCAAAACCATTGGGAAAATTGGCCACAAATCAACATACCTTCCCAGATTTCAGGGACCTATACCAACGTTTTTGACAACCGTTGGTATAGGTCCTTTGAGTTTTTATCAGATCCTCTTAACCAGAACATTCTATAAATCAAAATTTAAAATAATTATGATAATACATATATATATTTATGAAATTATGTTCAAAAAAATCATTTTAGGTTAGTGGTTAGGTCGTTCAATGATAAACTGGAGGTCCTGGGATCGAATCCCAACGAATGTTTTTTTTTTGGAAATACATATACCAACGGTTTTATGGAACCGTTTGTATAGATTTTCATATTACTTATACCAACGATTTTCAAAACTATTGGTATAGGTCTATACCAACAGTTTTCCAAAAACCGTTGGTATAGACCTATCCCAACGGTTTACTTGCCTATGGTTCTCCAAACCGTTGGTATAGGTTGGTTTTCCAGTAGTGTTACATAATATATGTATTTCTCAATATATAAGACTTATCTAAATTAAAAAATAATATCCATTTTATTTAGAATACAAATATATGAATATTTATATACCTGTATAATGTGTCTGTGTGTGTATTTATGTGTGTCTTTATTAACAAACTAATATGTATTAATATACAAATAAATATACGGATAAAAAAGTATAACCAAATATATCTAAATAGATACATATTAATATATATTATTATACGAATAAATATATAAATATATAAATACAACTATACATGTATATATATATATATATTAATATATGAAAATATATATATACATATATTAAACTAACTATATATATTTTATTATAAAGATATATTAATATATGAATAAATATTACTATATATATATATATAAATAAATAGATATAGAATTAAATGGACAAAAAAGAAATATAGAGGAGTGGTAAAGAGTCCAGGCGCACAGGTTAGGGTCTCAAGTTCAAATCCTAGGGGAGGTAGGGGAACGCATGGTGGTGAAGGTTTTTTCTAGCGCTGTTAAAGGGGGTGTTAGCGTTGTTTAAGGGTTGGGGGGGGGGGTGAGGCTGGGGCGTGCATGAGTGGTAGGGGAATGCAGGTGGGCGGGGTGCTTCATATCACTATTAAAGGGGGTGTTCAAGTGCTGTTAAACCCCCTCCATTTGTAGATTTTTTTATTTTAAAATTTTAAAATTCTAAACATTTATCAGCACTTTTAAAAAACCGCTGATAAATGGGACCCCCTTTTATCATCTCCTCGATTAACATCACGTTTTTAGCGCTGTAAATGGAATTTTATAGTTCTTTTAAAGACCATATATATAGTAGTTTTTGGGGGTATAGATTTTTGGCTAAGTGTCATGTAAGCACACACAATTCCATCATACTGTGGTGTCCCTTTATAAAATCCTCAAGGATACTCCTTGGGTGTTTGAGAATTAACTCATTCATTATAACACATGATTTAATTACCAAAATTTCATGCATCATATAAATGAATAAATGTATTCCTTATGTGTTATAGATATATTAACGCACATTTGATGATAGTCATTGTTGGAGAAATCCCAACTACCCAAAACTATCATAGTTAGTGGCATGAAAATTCTATACAAATGGATCTTAATAACTTATCCCAATTATACATTATTATTTACTAATTAGAAGAAATCAGTGTCATGAAAATATCATTTTGACACCCCCTTATGATATCCCTCAATAATTGGATATGATATAGCCATGTATCATACACTTGATAGGTTTTCTATGAACACTACGATTCCATCAATCAATCAATATTATTCACCCATTTGTATCATATAAAAAATGTATTTATGGAATTTATATCCTTCAAAAATATCTCTGAATACCTAGATATCACAACCAATGATATGAATCATATCATCTTTACAATATGATGCCTTATTTTGTAACTCAACATAGAAGAATCATATTATATAATATACTAAAATCATATTCTATGACATGAAGAAAATCCATAGATTTAAATCATATCATTTCATATGATATCCTATATCATATTCCATGATATGAATCCCAAATAACAAACCCACCTACTATATTTTATGATTGCACAAAAATATTAAATACAATTATAATTTATACATTTACATGCATGATTTCACTAGTCAAAAAACATCAGATACTCTGATACCACTGACTAGATTATTAGGTGTCTACAATCACTGTATTGAATATAAAAAATGATCATAATCCCATCCCAAGATCCCCCATGTAAGAAATATAGAAATAATTCATATACTAGAAATGAATAATATTGTAATATCCTCCATACCTTACATCAAAGAGACACTTCATATATCTAACACATTTTAATATCCTTAAAATGTGAATGGTGTAGATCATTGAAGTGGTAGATGAAGGCCACCCACCTCCAAAGGTATTCACAAGTAGCATTGAATCCTACCTCATATGTGCATGAATCTTATTCCTTGATGGAATAATATTCCTAAAGCACAAATATGGAATATTATGAGAGCATAGGGTTATGTAGTCCATTCATGCATTTGAAAAAATCACACCACAAACTTCTATCCTGTGATAGTGGATTTAATAAATAAATAAGGACTCTCCCCATTCTATGTATACATTAGCTCATGTGTTATAACATATGATTTAATGATTTAGTCTTAATATTCATCGTATGTCTGTATTTAATGAACTCCATCACATTAAATCTCATGTAATATATTGATATATAATAACCATTGTGGGAGATCTATTTTTAAATTATAACTCTTAAAATTTAGGTGTTATAGACTTTTCTAAATAAATTGTAACATATGTTTCATGGAAAAGGTAGTAGCTGCCCTTGGGTAGCCAAGGTAACAACAAACATTATCCATATGATATGGAGATCTATAATACTCTATGATTTTTCATATACAGTGATATAGAAACCTTTCCCATTCTTTATGATTTCCCCTCTATCATAAAATATAGTTCACTTCATATGCATATAAAAAACTATTTTGAAACATACAAATTGTGTCCTATTATTTAAGTATATTTTTTGATACAAAATACGAATTATATATCATATATATAAGGATTTATTGAATATATCACCTATTGCATCAAAAAATGGCTACGATCACACTATACATAATCATCACTAAGTGAAGAACATTGTGGTTTATAATAGTACAACACCATGTCCATTATATATACTAGATATACATATTTTTCATCAAAAACATGTATGCAAGAAAAAAAATGAAAAAAAATAAAAACATGAATAGTGATATGCTTAAGAGAAATTCCAATCAGAAATCCAATTTTCTTTGTTCATGGTATAAACATTTTATGTTTTTAAAGGTAAAATAACATTATTTCAAGCAACATAAGACTTAAGAAACCACAATACAATAACTTCATTATTTTAACACTAGTACAAAAACCATTTTTACGTCGCCCTTTTTCACATCGGTTTTTTAGAACCGACGTGAAAATATCTGAAAATAGATTTTTCACAAAGGTTATTATATAACCGATGTAAAAATAAATTTTCGCAGATTTTTCACTCCAGTTACATAATAACCGATGTGAAAAATCAATTTAATTCAATTTTCCACATCGGTTATTTAATAACCGATGTGAAAAATCCATTTCCATGAAAATATATAAATGTTTTTGCTTGTTTTTCACGTCAGTTATTATAAAACTGACATCAAAAAGTGATTTTTATGACTTTTTCACATGGGTTATTTAATAACCGATGTGAAAAATGTTTACATAAATGTAGTTAATTTTTCAAGCTTTAATTTGATAGGTCACAGATCTCAAATAGTGTAACGGATTTAAAGTTATGTCCTTTAGAAGTTGGCCTTCCCTAAGACATTATTTAGAGATGATCAACTTCTGAAGGCCATAAATTTTAATTGGTAACTCTGTTTGAGATCCATGAACTATCAAATTAAATCTTGGAAAATTAACTACGTTTTTGTAAACTTTTTTTTCACATCAGTTATTAAAAAACTGATGTTAAAAATACCTTTTATTTTCAGTTATTAAAGAACCGACGTGAAAAAGTCATGAAAATCGATTCTTCACGTCAGTTTTATAATAACCGACGTGAAAAAGGGATGAAGATTGATTTTTCATATCGGTTTTATAATAATCGATGTGAAAATAAGTGAAAATTTTAATATATTTTCATGTTGGTTATCATAAAACCAACGTGAAAGATAATTTCAATATCCCGCGAATGGGAAATTTCAATTTTTTTACATCACGACATAGAAATTTTGAATTGCCACCTAAAATTTTTAATATCGTGTTTTCTATTAGCATCTCAATTATTTGTTTCCATTATACACATATCGTAATTTAGCCATCATTTATTTCAACCATTATCATTCCCCCAAATTGACTCTTTTGATCTTCAACATGAATAAATTATTTCTTCTTTCCGCGATCTCATCATGGTATGTTTAATCATATATCCATGATTTAGGATTTTTATTATTTATTTTGTTAATTGATATAACATTTTACAACCATTTAATTAAACCATCATCGTTCCACAAAATCAACTTGTTTGATCTTCCACTTGAATCAACGATTTCTAATTTCCGTGAGCTCATCATTGTATTTGTAATTATTTTCCCATGATTTATATTTTGTATGAGTAATTTTATTAATTGATATACCATTTAATTATTATTAATTTATTATAATTTTGGATGATTATTTATATCATGGTAAAACTACAAATGCACCTATGTATTCAAAAATTATTTCTAAGATGAAGCTACGGTTGGCTCATTCAATCTTTTTTCTAAAAAAATATCAAACTTCTAATGGTCATAACTTTTGATCCGTAACTTCGTTTGAGCTCTATGACCTATCAAATAAAAGATTAGAAAGTTTTCTACAAGATGGTAGATATTTTTTTCATCGGTTATTTAATAAACAATGTGAAAAATAACGTTTAACGTCGATTATTAAATAACCGATGTAAAAAATGGGTTTTTAACGTCGGTTTTTTCAAAAATCGACGTAAAAAATGTCTTTTTAACGCCATTCAAAGAATGTATTTCACATAGGTTTTTTAAAAACCGACTTTAAAAACCATAAAACCCTTTTTTACGTCAGTTATTAAATAAATGATATAACAAATCATATTTTTAACACCTCTCACAATAACGTCACCTAAAAATCGATGTTAAAAAGAAAAAAAAACTGACGTAAAAAAAGATTTTGTACTAGTGGAAACTAAAATCTTTTGTAATATATAATGAAAACATATCATACAATGAAGATGGAATAGCCACCTCTATTCAACCACATGATTGATGAAGAACACATAGAAGTATCCAAAAAACTCTTTCCTCTTAAGGTATCCACGGGTTGAAGAATCACCCAAAGTTTGAGTAGGATTGTCCTTACAACCTTGGTATTCTAGTACCTTAGGTATAAAGGAAGAAAAACAATAGGGATATAGCATAGGGAGAATCACTATCACACACACATTTTTAAATATAATTTTCATGGACTCAACCTCCTTTATATATGCCTTGAGAATACTTCATGATCCATCATGGAATATACTCAAATGTTACATAACATTTGAGTAATTTCATTCCGTGACAAACTCTTTGTAACCCTATAGACAAGTTCCGGGATTTAACATTTAAATATATTATTTATTCTCCTGCACGTTTCATGAAATAATGATAGGCTTATATGGAAGAGACATTAATGTTATCACATAATGTTCAACTTCTATATTATTATTAATAATATACAATTTATTTATATCAAAAAACTTATCATATGACCATATAATATAATATAATATAACTAAAGGTAGTGGTGTGATATATATATATATATATCAAACATTATGATATATAATACCAAAGAATACGATATCCCTTAGCTTCATAGATATCATACCCTATGATATCCCTATATTGTACAATACAATATATCAAAAATATTGATTGGTTTTAGTGTGGATAAATTTATCACAATACTGAAAAAAACAAAAACAAATAGGCCATAATATCCTTCCATTCGTATTTTATTGAATGCATAATAAAAGAATAACACACCTTTTTCTATATCAATTCCAATTTTTCCAAACAATTCTACATGAGCTTGATAGTGATCACTGAAAATTAGGCACAACTAATTACTCCTAAGTTATCCATGGGATGAATGAATCTCCAAATGTTTGAGAAGGATACCATATTCTATATATATTTCAATAACATTAATTTTTAAGATATATTGATAAATATATAAATAGAGATAGAGAATGAGAACTTCAACTTCAAAGAGAATACTATGACAGGATTCACACATACTATATCATGATTTTAGAATTTTATATAGGAATAGTGTACACTACTCAATAAAATAAACATTGCATAAAAGTTTGATGATAAAGGTTAATGTTACAAACCATTTTTAACCAATGATATTGTGGATTGATTTGACCTCATCCTCTTGAAATCAACAATTCAGATAAATATTCTTTAAAACAAGGGTTATACCAAAAGAAAAAAACAAAATACATGGAATATTGAGAGGAAACACATTTATTACATCTTCCTTACTAAGGGTAACTTATTGTTTCAGATTACATGTTTATCTTCTAAGAGATGGACTTTTGAGAGCTCAAAGAGTGGAGAAAGAGAGGTGAAAATTGAGTGGGAAAAGGGGATTGGGGGATGATGGTCGAGTAACCAACAACGGGTCAGGGTGGGGGATCTCTTTAAAAAATTAATGAATATATTTACAAGAAAATCATTTATGGGTGCATTATGGTGTATCTCCGGGAATAAAAGTGCAATGCCCACTTCTTTGGATTCATTATGGTGTGACAATTTGTTTTACATCACGACAACCTTCACCAAGAAGGAACTAATAAATCCCCACCACTAATTATGACATTAATAGTGTCTTATAGTGTAATGAACCCTCTAGGAGTATCCCAATACCCCAATTTTCAGATATTTTATCAGTGAAAGCCCTTGGTTGAGTCGTGATTCCATCCCAAACCCCCAAACCAAAACTTCCCCCAAATTATGGCCTTTACGATGAAATACATTGGTAGCGATGAAACACTCTCCTATGAGAAAACTCAATAATGAAACCCCTTACATGTATCATAATTCACCCCCTCCCCACTAAACAAACATTCATGGAACAACCCTTGGGTTATGAAAAGGAACATCCATTCCAGCCAGCCATTATAGTACAACGCCTCAGGCTTTCAATATGATGCACCACCTGTAGCAGAATTACTTATCTAACATCAATACAAACCCATAAAACTTCCTATAAAATCCAAAAAAACAATGAAACACATAAAAACATGTAAAAACACCCCTTAAGGATTCCTAAACTCATAGAATATTTATCTAAATCCTAATTCTCAAAATTCCCCTAGCTCCAACAATCAATATTCAAATTTACCTCAAAAATATAGACCTGAAACTTCATGGATCATTAAAATCTCCCCATCACAACACTTTCCATCCCTAATAATCCATTTTTCCTCAAATAAAAAATATTGACCAAAATTGATCATCAATTCATCACTATCCTTCTACATTATAATTTATATTGTGCTTCCACACAACTCACAAAACCAAAATACACTATTCAATGCAAGCCTTATTGTGTGATCACTGAGACTTATACCAAAATATCCACGATCACCATTAACTCAATTGAATATCTCCACTCTAATCTATCCATTAACACTCTTAGGATCCAAACCAATCTTCTGGGAACACAAATTTTAACAAATAGCCCAAAATCAAGACAACACATGAATACACCCAACAAATATGAAACATTAGAATTCTTATAGGTGATCCATTTGAGATATTATGGTGCACCCAACCATAATGACTTAAAACTACAAATAAATTTTAATTATTGATGATCCTCATCATAATAATATCCTTCCAAAACCACATCCTCAGTGACTTATAGATAGGTCTATCATTTTCCATATCTAGATACCCAATCAATATAATAAAAAACTAGCCGCAAATCTTAAAACATATGAATCCATATCCTAAATTAAAACACTATATAAAACACTCCATCTATCTGACTGAGGATACATTGGGTCTAGCCTATGAACCTTTAATCAAACTACCCATCAGTGTACTCAACTCCCAGTGTACTGACCTATTCCAACACTAAGTCACACCCTATTGATTCATCAATTCACATATCACTTCAACCACCAGATATGATATATCTTTAATGATTTACACAAAACAACCATCCTTGGTATCCATGGAGGGAATAGATGTAATTTACCCACTCACATCCTAGTATCACATTGACACCTATAGATCCAAACTTCAAACATCTACCTCAATCCAAATTCATCCCATGATTTACATATGTCATTACTAGCTCCATGATCAAAATAATTGGTAGGGAATCCCAACACCATAGACAATCCATATTATTGTTTTCCTAACACCATCTCACCTAAAAACAAGAATTCCTTAAAGATTACCACACATGATCCTTGATTTTCAAAACCTAGAAATATTGTCTCAAGATCCCTACTATCAGGTTTCATAATTCTAGTTATTTCCAAATATCCCTTTCTTGATCCAGCTTACTCTGAATCATCACCGTCATTAGAACTTCACCAAAAAATCCTCAAGATCCCTTTCTAACCATCCTTCGTGGTCGTCATTCATACCATGGGACCAAAAAATTCATCCATGAAATATACACCAATCCATCAAGATTTTCCACAGTCCTATATGTACTTGGTAATATTTACATTGAAAACCCAACTATTTATGTCTACTATCTATCTCTTCATGAACCAACTATAAAGGGTCTTGAAGACTTACAACATGCCCAATCATAGGGTAGCTTAGCAAGGAACTTCCCATATGAGATGTTCCCTACGTGAATTCCCATCAAGTATTACTTTTCAATGCTAATATACTTACCTGATGTTTATGGATCAATGTCACAACAGTGTTATCAAGGTTTGTTGAACCTCGCTGCCAACTCTCATTGGTGTTCCAAACATGCATCTTATAGCATGTCATAACATTCCACCCTTAACCCCTCATACCTCACATGAATTTTAAAACTTTGATCCATAATAATAGACTTCATATCTAACATGATACCACACCTAAAATCACACATTCCCATTATTGGATTGGAAACATATCCCCAATTACTCCTTAATAACAATTTTGTTCCTAATACAACCAAGTAAATTGCTAAACAAATTCAACCAATCAATACAACATTTCTTAAGAATCATTCTCACATATGAATCATATATCCATGATTTCCTCAGCATAGGTAACATAATCCTATGAGCATACTTCTACACATTAAATCCAGCTGCTTTCCCACATGGAAAGGAGGAAAGAAAAACTTACTAGCCTCTAAGGTAAGTGAGTTACAACCATCATACTTGATAGCCAGTAGATACTTGATTCCTCAATAAGTAAAATCATCATAGACCATACCATAAGGTACATGTCACACTGTATTAGGAAATCACTACATAAAAACATGAACTTCTAAATGGTAACTCGTTAACAAAAGAATCCCACACCAAAATTAGGTCAAACCCTAGGAACACACCACTTATACCCTCCATACCTGAGAATCCACTACCAGAATATACCAAATACATAGATACCATCAACCATGAATATAGCTATATATAAATCGAGTGAAACAAAACACATAAAAATAACCATTATATTTTTATTTAATTAAGGCACCAATAATAAGTTAGTTAAAAAAATAGAATAAATTATTTTGGACGTATTAATTAAAAAAATTAAAGTAGAAATAGTTTATAAAAAAATTTACATTACTAGAAAACATTTTCTTTAAAAAACCATTTATCAAAGACTAGAAGTCATGCACATGTCCCACAAATACCTTTTTGCCTAATTAATGCATGAACTTATATTCTCTTGCTACCTTGGTCCAAGAGTGAATATAATAAATATAAATCTCATCCTAGAACATCATTCTTGTATAAACATCTCAATCATAATAGTGAAAATCAAGAATAATAATCCCAAAAATCAGTAACTTGGAATTCCACTATATAGGTGTCTGTAACACATTAGGAAGATGTATATTACAAGATTCTACCACTCTTATCTCTATTTTCATTTTCATAAAATAGGATGAAAGCCAAAAAATTCTATGATTCAACTTTGTAATTCCCCATCCTAGGCAACTGACTACTGACCCGAGATGAAGTTCCATGTGACCCCAGGTGCACCTCGCTATAAACTATAGACTACTAACTAGTAGTGAGAGTAAATATCAAATAGTGAAGAGACTATACTCTTAGTATCATAAAACATAATATTAAATAAATAACCTAAGTATCAATATAAATATTATTTAGTAAATGTGTAGAATAAACACTAAGTGGTTACAATAAATATCAAGTAAATAACTTCATGATATAACAGGATGAGTCTTATATCAGTCACACATATATACAAAACATGTCCCCTTAGATATGGTCAAATACATAATAAACTAGAAATAAAATACAAGAGATCTATTTCATTAACAACTTATGTCCTTCCTCTATACGGTTTCCCAACCATCACCCGACAACTCCCAATAAATAATCAGTACAACCGGTAAACAGTAAGTGAAACACTACGTCTGTATGTGCACCAAGGTTCTAGTGAAGGGTATGATAGATAAATCTTAGCAGGGAACCACTAATAGGGTTTCTCAGATATTCCAGAATATGTAGTATAGGTATGAACATGAAAAATAAACAAGCAACACATTGGAATACATGTCAGGTTATTATGTTATAACCTAGACATCACAACACTTGACCCTAATTGATATAATAGACATCAATGATAAGAGATCAAACCACATTTAGAACCCATATCTAGAATAAATGAAATTATTTTAGGTGGGTATCATAATATCCAACCTCACAAAAAATTTTAAACATCTCATTATGGTATGCTCCCATAACAATGTATCATGCCTGCTGTTTAACACAAGAAGTAATCTCAGTGGGTATCTCAATAAATAACTCTCTCATAGAATGAACCATACCCTTAGGGTAAGGTTCCATAGCCACATCGCAGACCCATTGGTTGACAAAATAACTAATCATATAGGGGAATCTAAGTATCCAATCACTCACACAGACCACACCATGAGGTCCCATGGCCACATCTAATACACATTGGTTTGGATTGGAAGTGTACTAAGGAGGGAATCATAATATTCCACCTACCACACAAGCCAAACCACCAACTCGTGGTGGGTCCCATGGATAATCACATAATAGAAAGTGGATCCTGATGAGGGAAATAACTGAGCCATCCTCCTATAAGAACCAAACCAACAACACAAGGTAGGTAACATGGCTAAAATCTATCTCAAAACAACATGAAATGATGATAGGACCATCCTAGTTGAAGGCTAAATCCTTTGGTCGAACCTCCCAACATGATCTTCCATAACTCACTCCACATGAAGATCTTTAAGTCTTTAAGACACAACTATATCTATACGGTACAACCACAATTAAGATATAAAACAAGTTCGGTATATAATCCCATCTTATCTCATTGAAAGCCAGTGGTTTGACTCTATTACTCCACTAGAGGATAACCCACAATGGATCAATGTATCCCACCCTATCCAAATATCACTAATCCAGATACCTAAATAATAACCTATAGTTGAATACACTGTTCAATAAATCCAAGGCTCATTGTCCACACATAACCTATAACCCCCAAATCATAGTCCTACATAACTACACCAGAATGCAACACCCCTATAGGGAATTCATCTATCCCATTGGCCAAAAATAATTCATATCATCATCCACCATTTACATTAAGGTAATATAAAATGAAACCATAAGGTGTAACTCTACCCTCATACCCCTTTTAACACTTCTATACACTATGATCTAACTGGGTTTTTAGAGTATTACATTTGCAGCGACCCTAACATTTTTTGGTTTAAACCTTTTAAATATTTTAAGTAATATTTTATAGGTGGTTATATAAGAAATTTTTCTCAAATTATCACTATAGATGGAAAAATATAATTTATTGAATATAATATATTATTTTTAGGATGTGCACTTCAAATCATGGAAAAATGAAATTTACTAATAAACTACTCCTCAAATGGGAAACTTAATGTCATGGTTGAAATTAGAATATGTTGTTTAAACTTGGGGTGATACATTTTTTATTTAGTTTTAATTTTATGGATTGGGATCATTATAAGTGAATTATTTAATGAAAATAAATAAATAAATGATTAATTATCCATAAAACCCCAATTCTCTCTATAAATCCATCACTAACCTCTAAAAATAGGGTTAGGTTCATCAGAAAAAAGATTTTGAGAGAGATATTTTGGGAGGAACTTAAGATCTGGTGCAAAGAAAATCATCAACAATGAGAAATATTGTTAAGAGATAGGACTCTTAATTTCTAATTTTTCAATATTTTTCATTGATTCTCCTGTTAAATTAGATATTTGAATTTTTTTTAATAAAATGTTATCATGATTGAGTATATCCATAATTTTATTCATTTGATTATTTTCCTAGAACTTGATTCTTCTTTGCGTTCTTCATCATTAGTGGATCTATTTATTATTAATGGTGTAGAAACCTTTATATAGACCATAAAAAAATTCTATGATTTTCACCCATTTTCTTCCCTTTTTTCATGTATTCATCACTGACCTTCACTAGGTTTGGTGATTTGATGAATCTTTTCATGATTCAATTAATGGGTAGTATCCAGGTTTACTAAGATCCAATTCATGCATGAAAACCAATAAAATAAAAATAAAAAATTATCAACATATGATACAAATCATTGCGAGTCATGATAAAATGAGATTCATATGCCTGATGTGAACAATTTATAGGTGTTTTTTTATTATAAATGGAGGCCATAAAATGGTCAGTGAATGTATGAAAATTATGGAAGAGGATCAAGACAATGATTTGGGAATGATTAGAGGAAAGAACAGTGAAAACATCATGGTTCTCATGTAGTTAGAGGTTTTGGGTTCTATTTTAGTGATCGAATGGTGTGTAGTTCTTGAAACACATTCTGTGTACTCCCCTATAGTGGTGACTATGGTTTTAGAGCGAGTTAAATGTAACAAAACATGTTCCTTAAGAATATCATGGGGCTTTAGAATTCTCAAATCGATATTTACATGGAGTACACACTACGATATCCATATTTCTATAGATAACATGTGAGAAAGGACCACATTACATATACTTTATACCATGTATGAATCATATTTCTAGAGGTACTATATTTAAACTAACTACTTACACATTTCATGTATGCATTCTCATACACATAATTTATAATGGTCTATACACAACTTGGGTTATGGAAGTAAATGTTGAGTACTCTTACAGGTACCACATGTGATATTCATCATCATACAAACAATGTATGTTGATCCATACATGAAATATTCAGAAATAATAGATAACCAGACTCCTCCTATGGGTTTATACACTATATACCCCTAGAGTACAAGCCATGTAATTTTCCATCCATGGTGAGTTCCATATCTTAATGATCGAGACTCAAATTTGGGCACATGATTAGTCCATCATGGGTTCTTTATATATAGAATGAAATGGTATATCCCTCTTTGATATCAATGGTGATACATAAGGTGGTTTAGGTAGTGTAGTTTCTTTAACTTTGTAGGGATGAAAGTTGGGACAAAGAGTGATGATAGAAGAAATGTGGGCTTAGTAAATCCCCTAATAGTGTATTAGTGATAGGGCATGGGTCCCTTGTAATCTTCCTAGTGTTTGATACCACCACACATACTCAGGGAATAGGTCCTTTATATTAGGCATGGGTTTTTACTCCCTTATCCCTCAACAAGGTGTGGATCCCCCACATAATTGTTTGAGTTGGGAAATCACTCACTTATGTGATACATTGGATTGATGTATTCAAATTGATGATGGCTGGGTCCTCCATTAGGGTTGGTTACTCCCTATATTTACACTTACATTTAAATTGTATGGGTCCCTCACTATAGATTAAAAAACGTTACGTCGGTTGAAAATATGGGTAGTTTGGATTATTGGGTTTTTTTACAGATGAATCTTATATAGCTAGGTTGTGCAAAGTGGGGCTCTTTAAAATATATCTAGTAATATAATTTGTTGTATCTATGGGTTGTTCTTTTAGAATCTATGGTATTTAGATGACATGTATTCCTATCTATCATTAGTGGTTTTTAAGGAATCCCATTGGGTATGTATATACTCACCCCTACATGACTGTTTTTACCACAATTTTCATGTTTTATACAAATGAAAAATAGTTTAATGGAGATCTCTGGGGACATGGTGTCAATGGAGTGAGATAATATTAGTAATTTAAGATCAAAGGAATATACATAAATCTTATCAAGATCTATGAATTGGGGAGTCATCTTTACTTTCCAATTTTGCTAGGTTGTTTCTTTAAATTTGGGATATTGGGCATTTGTTTCACCCCTTTTAATTTAAATCATTACTCCTTATCATACTCTTTGTGAAAGATTAGAATTTTTCCCATGCATTATTTATTACAGTCAATTTTATTATCTGACTTGCATCATTATATCTTATATAGAGCTATATGGTTGTGTATAAGTGCATTAGGCTATGTCCTCTCATGTTGTCTGATATGCCTACTTTGTTATTTTCATTATCCCTTGGCCTATTAATGGTTGGTTTGTGGTGGTATTCTTAGCTTACTACCAGGCCAGGTGAGGTCTTAGTGGGTTGGGTCATACTCAAGTGGTAGTAGGGATGGTATTCCTTAGGAAAAAAATGGATTTATGAATATTTAGATTTAGGCTTGAGAACATTGGGAAATATTGTTAAGGGATATTGAGTATGACTTTTAGGATAGGTAACTCAGTTTTGGTGTGGTGGTTGATTCATCCATTCCTTATGACTTTCATAACCATATTTTGACTTGAGAACTTTGAGACACTAGTCATAATGAATAAGTAAATTGTACATGGATCATGTAGGAATTGGTTATTATTTTCATTCCCATATCGAGTCATCTTCCCAGATATACTTTAATATTCATGGTTTCCCTTGCCAATTACAGGATTCCATAACATAAATTGCCTGATAGGATCCTAATACTAGGTTGTGACATTCCCATTCTAGTTATTGAGACCCCTTTCATTAAATAAATTATCGACGAAGCTTCCATCTAAGGACTAGATCATGATATTCCCCTATTGGGTGTTCCATGAGTTCTACCTACACTCATTGTAAAGAAAGTAGACCCACCATCCATGGTTCATGTAGAAATTCCCCTATAAATCAATGGATGATTCTAGTAAAATAAAATTAATATGCACAAATTATGAGTTCACTTCATGAGTTACATAGGTACTGAACACCAAGGTTCTAAGGGGAAATTGACCCTCGTGTAGTAAAGGATTGGATTGAGGGTGTGACTTAGGTGTCTCACATATCCCATACCCCTACAGATTGGATTCTAGTGTCTATATATAGCCTCGTCTATAGTGTAATTGTAAGAACCTATTTTTTAACTCAGGAATGGGTCCTTTATTTTTTTAGTCTATTTTTTTAATTCGGACCTAATATGGATGCTTAATAGGTTAGAAAAGGACTTAGGGGTGTTTTGGGAATATTCAAAGCCCGTAACCAATATTTTAGGGGAAAAAAGGCTTGGCATATAGTTTCGAGTAAACCATGCAGAAATTTCACACAGTTTGGAAATCCATGTGAATTGTGTTTTAATAGATAGAGCCACTTCACACAGTTGGCACATGACCGTGTGGTCTAACCATTTGAACACCGCTTTTTTTCAATTACCCGTTCTTGGTTTTTCCACGGTTTTTCCAACCAAGTGGACAAACCTTGAATAGGCTAAATTTTGGGTAAAATTCCAATTTTTTCCTTAATGATTTAATTAATCACCCTCATTCTTCTCTAATCTGAGTTTATAGGGGATTAAACCATTTCTCTCTAAATTTGGGTCTTTTTAAGATCTCAATTTGGAATAAAGAGATCTCTATCATCTGGAAATTGATTAAGCTTATGTTCGTCATGTTGGATGTGCAACGGTATGGGCCCTAGTTTCTTGAACCGTTATCCTTCTCTTTTTCTCTTAGCCAAGATATCGTGGTATGAGAATTTTCTCCCTTTCATAGATCTAATCCAATCTGAGGAAAATTAAGGGATGATACCAAAGGAGGAGAGTAATATAACCCTATGGTGGATGGTCTATAATTTATCCCTAAAGTTCATCAATTTTGGAATATATGTGTGGGGCCCACCAATTTCGTTGGGTGTCATTTCTTAAATTTATATTCCTTGTTTATACTAATTATAACCATATGGTTATGATCTTAACTAATTTGTTATTAGTTTTTAGTGGTTACACCAACAACTCAATCTTCCCCATGTTGATGGTTATCCCACATTTGGGTTTTTAGTGTTCTAACACATTTGAGCCACTTTTCGAGTGTATCTTTTCTTGACCTATCTAAAGGTAAGATTTCTATATTAAATGTCGGGATTATATAGTGAATTTCAAAATGAAAAGTAACATGTCTTCTCACAACTTAACCCACCTAAGGTAAGTGCTTAAAATTGATAATTAAATGTGAAATTTGAATTTCCAAGTATACTAGGTATATGACATGGCCTTAAATGTAAATTATTAATTGATTTAATATCTGTAGCACCCCTTACCACATTAATGGAAGGTAGAAGAATGAACCTAGAATCTTGAATATGTATTAAATGGAACAAATAAAGGTTTAATTCTACTTGGCCATGTCACACTAATGAAAGGAAAGGCTTGATAAAAATAGAATTATTGATTAATTATGACTTTATTAAAAAGTTTATTGCTACTTGACCTTATCACAGTAATGAATGGTAAGCTTTGAACCAAATGACTGTCTAAAAAGGTTGCATGCTATTTAAACTTATCACACTAATGAAATGAAAGTCTTGAACTGAAGGAGATATTACATGACTTCATTTTTAAATAGAAATGGCTTGACTCAATCTCACCTTGGATTCTGATTGGAGAATTCCATGAGCACTGGGGAACCCCATTCTGATTCAAGGACATGGATTTTTTTAGGTTGATACCCACCTATATCCCAATCCTTGTTTGTTCTTGGATGACCAGTATAACACTATAGGATCCTTTCATTATCATTACAGGATTCCTTGGATACACTCCATAGATCCATCATTGACATGCAGGTTCCATGGTTACAACCCATAGGGTCCTGTCTCTGCTTATCCCCGTTTTACCTTGGATGATTACTTTTACATGGTAGGCACCTTATTTTGGAATGCCTTGGAACATGTTCCTTAGATTACACTTCTATCCTTCACCAGTATATAGTTACTACAGAGTTGGAAACCTTTGAGGTCTACGTTGCCTTGGTTACTACCTTGGAACATTATTATTAAGTAGAATTGATCATGGTTTCCTTGTTACATCTAAGAACCTTCATTATCTATATTATTATGAGGTGATGTTAGTGTTGAATATGACTCATGTGATCTATCAATATGGAATTTCTAATTACTTAATTAAATGAATTGGTTACATGTTCAGACACCAGCCAAGGGCTAAAGGAGGTACTTGGTTATTTAGTTACATTGTTCTTATTTACTTTATATATATGTATATATATACATGAACACTGTTATATTTCCATTACACGATCCAAATTTTATAGACATCATTGGTGGTGGACCACTAACATTTATCTCAAACCCTCTCCAAGTGTCGTTTGGTACCCGGGGCAGATTACATGGTTGCCGGAGTAGACAATGGGAAGCATGCAACTTAAAACCCTTGATCACATGTTGTTTAGTATATAGCGTGATAGAAGAGGACCGAGTTGGAACTCAGGGTTCTTGGGATAGTCTTTTGATTCCTTTTTAATGTTATGAAACATATTATGCCTGCTATTTTGTGCCCATGTTTTCCATTTTTCTAGTGACATGACATAACTTCATTTGTTTAATTCTATTTTTGTTGTTTCAGTTTTTCCTACTATAGTCTCTATTTTCTACCATGCCTTCAGTTTACCTATTTTTCTTCCACTATTTATATATGTTTACTTTCACCGGTGGTGCAAGAATTTGGTAATGTGGGTATAGTCTCCCAAAAAACACACCCTAGTCCCTCGCTATTAGGTAGAAGCATCTATCTTTCGGGGAGATATGCTTGAGGCCATGTGGACCACCAGGCTCGGGGTACATATCAAGTGGCTTTCAGACCCATGATATCACAGTGTGGTATCAGATATTTTCCCTTTCCTGCCATACTATTTGGAGATAATATATTGGATATTAGGATTACTTGGGACTTGGTCATAATACATTCATGGGAATTGTGAACCCTTGTTTTAGGTAAAAACCAAGTTACCTAAATTTTAATTGTTGTTCTGCTTTTGCATGTTATAGATGATATTATTTAACTATTGGGTGATACACATGTTGTGTGGTGTTTTTGATTATTAATCTAGTTGAGGATTTTCTTTCATCCTTGTACCGATTATATGAGGGTAACGAGCATTGTTACATACATCATTTTAGGCACCTAGAATTCACTTGTCATGCATATTTCCATACCATATAGGTGCATTTCACTGTTTTTCATTTCTTGATATTCCTATGATTATTGAGTGATGTTGTGGTAGTTAGATTATTCTTGTATTACTTTTGGTTGTGATTGAGGGATTTTCTATCTCAATTCATGAGGTGTATGGGCCCTCATGGGCTAGGATGATTAATTTACTATGTTGAGATATTGTGCTTTAAATAAATGGGTATCGTTTATGGTGATAGGTGTATGGGTAATGATTCATTAGAAATTGATATACATTATAAGGTGAAGCATGAAATCTAAAATAAATTTCTTGCACATCCTAATCCATCCTTGTCATGTCTATGAAAGGTAAAGGAGTGAACCTAGAAATTAAATGTAAAATGAAAAGAAACTTATACTTCAGCACTTACCGATACCTAGCTGTATAAGTGGGTAGTTGGGGTAGTATGCCTTGGGTAGTGAGTTTTTTTACTTTCATCTTCTACAAGTGATTGTATATTATGTTTCAAAGATTTTTATTTAGCGTGTGCTTAGAATTTGTAGACCAATGCTACCATGACATCGTCATGTTGTTCATCAGGAGGGTGGTGATGAAAATGATCCAGACGTGGTGGGTCACAAGCTTCCAGTATGACATCCAGGAGTACCACTTGAGGCACTGCCTACTATAATCGATCTGGGAACTAATTCCCAAGTTCTTGATAGTTTCTTAAGTTTGATGCAATCCATGCATGGTGCTCACAGATTGGACCTACGATGGAAGATCTTACTCGTGGGTTCCAGTTGTAGCATCCTCCTACTTTCTTAGAGGATAGTGGGCCACAGGCTACTAAGTCTGGGCTAGAGGCCATCATGTCAATATTTGATCATCTGGATACACCTCTAGAGTGGAGGGTAAATCTTTCCATATACATGAATTAGGAGTCAACCAAGCATTAGTGGGATGTGATTACCCAGACTGGTCATTATCAGGGAATGTTATGGGATGATTTACAGTCTTCCTTATATCATCAGTTCTTCCCTCAGACTCTAATAGTATACATATCTAGAGAGTACATGTATCTTGATTAGGGTTCTATGTTAGTCATGGAATATTCATCATGTTTCACAGAGTTACAACACTTTTCACTGCTTCTAGCCAGTGATGAGATTTCACATAATAGATGTTTAATGGATGGGATTCAGTATGCCATCCATATGTAGGTCAATGTATTTCACCAGCACTCTTTTTCTACAATAATCAATCAGGATCTTTTCACTGAGCTTAACATGAGGGGAGAAAATACTACTTGGTATAGATGACCAGTGCCGAGTCAGGCCAATATCTCTTTTGCTGACAGGAAACGTTCCCGCGAGGTTCCTCATCTGGGAAGTGAAAACCAGAGTACTTGTTTCAATAGATCTATAGACTGTCATCAGTGTGGATGACTAAGTAACCATAAGACTCAGTGTGATAAATACTCATTGGAGTGCCATGATTTTGACCGTATGGGGAATCTTCAGCCTTTTGGTAGGACCATTCCACCATCTTCGAGTGGGAAAGAATCCATAACATCTCTACCTTAAAAATTATGTTATTTTGCGCTTTGTTTGGAGAGGAGTTGGAATAACATCAGTAGGTCTGGACAAGAAGGAGGTCGTGGTCATGGTACCCATAACCCTGATCACCAATAGCACCAACATAGTAGTTACGATCGTGGTTGACCAACTGTTTTACATGGACGTGGATCGGGTCAGTTGCATGCATTTTAGCCAATACTTGGGGATCAGGATATAGGAAAATCTACAGTACGATGTAATATCCTAGTAGCCTTTATAGTAGTATCTTCTTTATTTGATATAGGTGCTTTTAAATCTTTTGTCTATGTATCCATTGTAGAAATTATTTGACTATATATATAGTAATAAAATGGTGTAATAACCCAAGATACACCATTAGGGGTACGAACAGAGAGAATATTTCAGTGTAGGGACTATCCCCTTGAGGTAGGTAGTTACCCATTCTTGTGGAATCTTTTGATTCTAAAGATGATGGGCTTCAATGTAATTCTAAGAATGTATTGGTTGGTTCCCTATAATGCCTCTATAAACTGATACCACCGAAGGGTATCATTTACATCACCAGAGGGAAACAATTATCAACATAAGAATGATAGGGATGTCCAGGATGGTAGAGATATACCAAAGCATCAAGGGATAGGTGGAGTGACTTCCCAGATTTAAAATCTATTCACGAAAGGTTATGGTTTACATAAGGCTGATTTCCCTCCAGTAGTAGATTGTTTTAGGCATATGTTTCACGATTATTTTTATGGATTACTTCCTGAGGGAGAGGTATATTTTTCAAGTGATATTGTTCTAGGAGAAGCTCTAGTGTTCATTAATCCATAACGTACTAAACTAATAGAGCTTCATAATCTTAAGTGGTAGTTTGAGGATTTTGAGACCAATGGTTTCGTACAGGCCAACACATCCTCTTGGGGTTTACCCATACCTTCTACCAATAAGGCAGATGGAACCTTTCATCTTTGTGTAGCTTATAAAAGGTTGATCTAGCATACAATCAAGAACTGGTATCCGCTTCCTCGAATTGATGATCTCTTCGACCAGCTCCAGGGAGAAAAGTCCTTTTCCAAGATCGACTTGATAATTGGTTATCATCAACTACGAGTCATACCATCAGACAAACCTTGTATAGCTTTCCGTAGTTGGAATGGTCTGTATGAGTATATTTTTATGTCTTTTGGTCTTACGAATTCACCTGCCATTTTCATGGCTTTGATGAATATGCTGTTCCACCCCTATTTGGACTCTTTTTTCATGGTCTTTGTTGATGACATCTTTTTGTATACCCACACTCATAGAGACCATTCCAATCATCTTGAGATCATTTTGAGTACATTGAGAGAGTACAAGATTAACAAAACTCTTACTATGTGCCACTTATGGATAAAAAATCCACTTATTGGGTCATATTATATTATAATTAGAAGTATCTATGGATCTAGAAAAGGTTAGCGTTGTAGTTTCCAAGGAGCATCCTAAGAACGTGTTTGCTATCAAGAGTTTCTTGGGGGGGGGTGGATATTATAGGTGTTTCATACAAGACATCTCACATATTTATTCACCTATTACTAGTCTTACAAAGATGGGTGTCAGGTTCGTGTGGTCAGAAGCGTGTGAGAAAGCCTTTCAGGAGTTGAAAGGGAGAATTTTCTCTACACCCATTCCGATTCTTCCAGAGCCTGGAAAAGGCTATATCGTCTTCTGTGTTTCATTAAGAATCAACCTAGGAGTAGTTTTTATGTAGGAATATATAGTTGTTACCTATATATCTCATCAGTTGAGGCCTAATGAGAGATATTACCTAGCACACGACCTTGAGCTAGTATCGGTTTTTCATGCCTTACGTTGCTGGAGAAACTATCATTTGAGAGAGTGATTTATGGTGTACAAGAATAACAATAGCCTCAAAAATATATTATCTCTACCTGACATGAACCTCATATAGTGTAGATGGGTTGAATATCAACAATAATTTTATTTTGAGCATTCCTATACACCGGGGAAGGGCAATGTGGTTTCAGATGCACTAAGTCAGAAAACATAGATACAAGCCATACGAGAAGCTAATTATGAATGGAAGTTAATGGACCTATTTTTTTAGTTTTATCTACAGTTTCATGATAGTCATGAGCAGTCTTATCTCTCATCCTTGATAGTTAAAAATTACCTCCTTAATATTCTTAAGAGTAGGTAGTTTTCATATCCCAAAGGCTTAGTTCTCCATGAGAATATATCAGGAGATAACATGCCTCCAGATTGGTATATAGACCGAGACAAAGACCGTCATCTATGTGGATGTATCTGGTCCCTAAATAATTAAAGAGGATTTTATGAAAGAGTCCCATGCCTATCAGTAGGTAGTACATCTAGGAATCTCGAAGATGTATCGAGATATGCGATGCCAGAATTAGAGTCCTGGGATAAAACCTCAGATAATAGGCTTTATCAGTAGGTGTTCAACCTTTCAGCAGACGGAGGAAGATGAACAGAGACCTATATTATTGTTACACATGCTTCCAATCCGGGAAAGGAAGTGGGAATATGTTTTTATTTATTTCATAGTCAGATTACCTAGGTCACTTAGGGTTAGAGATTCTATATGGGTAGTCATTGACCAACTAACAAAATCACCCCACTTTATTCCTATATGGGGGAATTTCTCAGTTTAATAGTTGGGAAGACTGTATATATGTTAGATCGTATAAATACATGAGGTTACTCATACTATCATTTTATATTGGTACTCTCTCTTCACTTCATGATTATAGAAGGGTTTGCAGAAAGCTATGCGAACTCAGGTGCTTCTAAGATCCTCTTTTCACCCTCAGACCAATGGACAATCAGAACAGATGCAACAAGTTCAAGAGGATATGATCTGAGAATGCTTCCTTGATTTCAATAGTTATTGGGTAAATCATATCCCTCTTGTCAAGTTCTCTTATAAAAATAGTTTTTAGGTGATGATTCAGATGTATACTTTTGATGCCTTGTATGGTTGGCCACGTTGTTCACGACTCTGCTGGTTGGAGGTGGGTGAGGAAGCCCGACGAGATCCTCATTTCATTCAGGATACATTAGAGTGGATTTAACTAATTAGGAAGCATATGAATACTACTCAGTCTAGAAAAAAAATCTTATACTGATCATTTTCGATGAAATCTTGAGTTCATGGTTGGGTATCATGATTTTATTTGGGTATTTCCCAGGCTAAGGCATAGATAATTATGGAAGAAGTGAAAGTTGACTCCTCATTATGTAGGACCATTCATGATCCTAGAGAGATCCAGACCAGTATCCTATTAGTTTCTACTACCTTAGAAGTATCATTCCATGAAAGATGTCATTCATTTCTCACAACTTTTCCAATATCATGCTAACGCTTCACATACTTTTGATCCTAAGGAAGTTGAGTTTGATGTCGATTCTACCTTTGAGGAGTATCCAGTGTGCATCATTGACCCGAGCACAAAGGCTCTCCAAGTCCAGTATGTCCCTTTGGTATAGGTGCTCTGGATGTATGACCAAGTATATGATGAGTCTTGGGAGAGGGAAGCTGATGTAAAAGCCCAATGACCATAGTTGTTTTCAGATAGTCTTTCTCCACCCTTGGAAGGTGAACTTGGGGATGAGTTCTTTAAGGGGGAAAGACTATAAGATCCCAATTTTCACTCAATTATGGATCCTTTATTTTTTCAGTATGAATATTAACTTTGGACCTAATATGGATGCCTAATGGATTAGAAAATGTATCATGGGTGTCCGAGTAATTTTTGGAGCCTTAAACCCTTCTTTGGGGGGGGGGAATATTGGTGCATGTTTTAGAGGAAACCGTGATATAATTCCTCATGGTTTGGAAAACTGTTTGGATTTTTTTCTAGACAGTCATGCCACCTAGTTGGTGCATGGTTTTGTGGACTAACCATATGATAGCCCCTTTTTCTCATGTACCCATTCAGGGTTTTTGCATGGTTTTTCAAACCATGTAGAGAAACTCTGCACAGGTTAGGTTTTAAGTAAAATTATTGTTTTTTCATTAATGATCTAATTAAGATTCTTCCTTCTTCCATAATTCGAGTTTAGGCGGGATTTTCCTACTTATCTCTTAATTTGGGGATTTTTGAATATGTAAACTTGGAATCAATAGATCTCCATCATCTAAAAACCGATCAAGCTTCCATTCATCACGTTGGATGCGCAACAGTAAGTACTTGAGTCCTCTTGACATGTTTTTCTTCTCTATTTCTCTCGACCGAGATATCATAGTATGAGTGTTTTTCTACTTTTCATAGATCTACTCTGATCCGATTAAAATCAAGGAATGATACTGGAGGAGGGGAGTTGTATAACACTAAGGTGGGTGGTCTATAATTTATCCCTAAAGTTCATCAATTTTGGAATATATGCATGGGGCCCACTAATTTATTTGGGTGTCTTTTATTAAATTTATATTTCATGATTATACCCATTAGATCCATAAGGTTATCATTTTTCTAAATATATGATTAGTTATTAGTGGTTACACCCATAAATCAATCCACCCCATATCGATGGTTATGCCACATTTGGGTTTTTAGTGTTTTGACACTTTTGAGCCATCGTTAGGGTGTGCCTTCACTTGACCTCTCTAATAGTAAGATTTATATAATAAATGGAATGATTATGTAGTGAATTTCATAATGCAATGTACCATGTGTTCTCAACACTTGACCCGCATGAGGTATGTGCTTCAAATTGATAATTAAATATGAAAAGTGAATTGGAAAGTATACTAGGTATATGAATTGGCCTTAAACGTAAATGATTAATTGGTTGAATATCTATAGCACCCATTACCACATTAATGGAAGTTTGGGTAATGAACCTTCAGTCTTGAGTATGAATTAAATGGAACAAATAATGGTTGTATGCTAGATGGTCTTGTCACACTAATGAAAGGCAAGGCTAGAACCAAATGGAATTATTGATTAATTGGGACTTGATTAAAAGGTTGCATGATACTAGACCTTATCACACTAATTAAAGGCAAGGATTGAATCAAAGGATATATTACATGACCTCATAATTAAATAGAAATGTCCTAACTCGAGCTTACCTCAGATTCCAATTGGAGAATTCCATGAGCACTTGAGAACCCTAGTCCGATTTAAGGACATGGCTTGGTTAGGTTGATACCCACCTAGATCATGATCCTTGTTTATTCTTGGATGCCCGGTATGACACTATATGATCCTTTAATTATAATTATAGGATTCCTTGGATACACTCCTTGGATCCAGCATTGACATATAGGTTACATGGTTACATCCCATAGGGCCCTGTCTCTTCTTAGCCTTATTTTACCTTGGACTATCACCTTAGACTTGGTAGGCACATTATTGTGGAATTACTTACAACATGTTCCTTATATTACACTCTTACCCTTATCCAGACTACAATTACTACTAAGTTGGCGACCCTTGAGGTCTATGTTTCCTTAGTTACTACCATGGAACTTCATTATTAATTATCATTGTCATGGTTTCCTTATTACATCTTGGAACCTTCATTATCTATACTATCATGAGGTGATGTTAGTGTTGGGTATGCCTCAAGTGACATATCAATATGAAATTTTCAATTACTTAATTAAATGAACTAGTTACATGTTCAAATACCTACTGAGGGATGAAGCAGGTACTTGTGTATTTAGTTACATTATAATACATTACTTTATATATATATATATATGATTATAAAATGTTATATTTCAATTAAATGGGCCAGATGTTATATAAACTATTGGTGGTGGCCCATTGATATTTTTCTCAAACCCTCTCTAGGTGTTGTTTGGTACCTGAGGGAGATTACATGATTGCAGGTGTTGACAAAGGGAATCACACGACTTCAAAACTTGATTTCTTGATATTTAGTATGGAGATTGATAGCATAGGACCAATTTGGAACTCATGATGCTTGGGATAATATTTTGATTCCTTTTGATTTTTTTGAAACATGATATGCCTTCTATTTTGTATCTATATTTTCCAGTTTTCTAGTGACATGACATACCATCAGTTTTTGAATGATATTTCATTTGTTTGAATTATTGGTACTATTGTCTCTATTTTCTGTCATGCCTTCAGCTTACCTATATTGCTTTCACTATTTACAAACGTTTAATTTCACCCACTGTGCTACACTTTTGTAATGAGGGCATAGTATTCCAATAGACACACCCTAATCCCTCGCTTCTAGTAGGTATCCTTCAGCATTCAGGGAGATGGGATTGAGGACATGTGGCCCCCGGGCTCGAGGTGCCTATCGAGTGGAATTCGAGTCCAAGACGTCAAAATAATGATTCATTTTTGGACAATGATTATAAATATACATGAATAGGTGACTATTCCATGGAAAGAGTTTTAGTATTTGTTTTGAATTTAGTATTACCAAACTGCATTCAGGATGGTACACATCTTAGAGTGGATGGACCTATAATAAGGTAAAATTTCTATCTTAGAGTATGTGCTGAGGTTCGCTGGACTCATGATTACTCTGCTAATATTATTTGATATGAATGTATTCATGAACAAAAGTACAAGCGATACCTCCATAGAGGGATTTGAGCAAGTTTTGTACCCCTATTTGTCCCCACTTATGCTGAAATTTTGGAGAGGGCTCTAGTGATCAAGATATTTTTGGTTAAGGGAAATCAAGTAGCTTGAGTTAGTGGATGTTATCTTGGATTATATTCATTAGTTGAAATCAAATAAAAATAGGCATAAAATTTGTTTTTTTAGAGAAATTCACATGTATAATCCTAGACTCAAGGATTAACAACATATAAGTTGTATTGAGGATCCATCCATCCATGTGATAAGATTTTCTATGCCTATAGAGGATGAGGCCATTAAATTTTGACTACTCAACCTGAAACTCATTAAAGGGAAGTCAGGTGGGGGATGGACCTTCACATCAGAATAATTAATGTGGTTAAGGACATTTTCGAGGTGGATTGGGTGTTCCTTAGAATGGAGGATATGATAGAGGAATTGTCTGTGCACTAAGAGGATTCTAAGATGGATGATTCAATATTACACTTCCACTACCACCATCACCATGAAATATATGTAATACTTAGGGAGTTTTCATCTAAAATCGTGGTCATATGTGGGTGATTTAGTGATATGACTAAGTAGTTCCTAAAATTATTCTAAGAACATTCTATTTCACCTTTACTTCACAACTCATACTTTTAGATATCAGTGTAAGATATTCCTTTGTTGTTGTATCCATAGTTTGAGAGATATAAATCCTATTGGATACACCATATTAACCTATGTATCTAGATAATCCTACAAAAATTCATTACATTATCACCCACATCTACGAAAAACGTGTACTTATTTTTAGTGGTGATATATTTTCATAGGACCACATAGTGACTATGATGGAAACCTATGATGTTATCCTCAATATGGACTAGCACCAATAAATTAAATCATTGATAGAATACTACAATTAGAGATTGATAAGATTTCAATATGATAGATCTATGCTTTTCTAAATGACTGAGTAGAAAATTTATTTAAGATGAAAAAGACCTTTGCATAGGAATTTACAACTGAACACCCATTAGTTGGTGATTTTTATTTATGTTAAAGTTAATTATTAAGATATAAAACCCTATACAGCCTTGTAGGATTATAAATATGTTTTTTCTAAGGATTTATCGAGATTATACAATTATCATGTGATCAACTTATTCATTGATCTAAAATTTTGAACCACTATAAAACCTTTTGTAGTAATGGACGAGATCTGAGATCTGAAGGCACAGTTTTATAATCTTTTTGATAATGATTTCATCAAAACCATTGTGCCCCCCTGACTAGCTTCAGTGTTTTTTATAATGAAGGAAGATTATATTTTTAGTCTTTTTATTGACTATCACTTCTTGAATTAGGTTATGGTCATGAAAAAATACCATCTATCAAGGATTGATAAACTCTACAACCAACTAAATCGATAAAATTTGTTCTTGAATATCAATTATAGGTCACACTATCACCAACTTTGGGTACATGAGGAGGATATCCTAAATATGATGTTCATGTGTATCTATAGATATTGTGAGTTTCTAGTGATACCCTTCGGTGTGATAAATTCCTAAACTATGTTTATGTGATTCATAAAACAAAGCTTTTATATTTTATTAGAATGGATCATGATTATCTTTATAAATGAAATATTCTTCTATTCAACATTAGAGGATGAGTACACATAGAATATAAGGATTGTTTTGGACTTAATTTTCACTCAATAGATTAATAGTAATCTCTTAAAGTGTTAGTTTTAGATTAGAGATGTACACTTATTATGATATCTCATATCATAGGGTGTAGTAGTCATAGAACCTAAAAATATCAAGGTTATGCATCAATGTGATCCATAAATGAGTGTGTTTTAAGAGTAGACCTTACTTTGGTTAGCAAGATACTAAAAAACAATTATAGGTGGATTCTCTAGTATTCAGCTCCAATGACAATTTATACCAGGAAGAGGAATCCATTTGATTGCTATAAGTGATGTTTGATAGCTTTAAAGGAGGTGAAGATGAGGTTGATCATTTCTCTTATTATGAGGCCTCCAGAGGAAGGATTTAAATGCATGGTTTTATATGATTCCTTTAGTGCTGGTCTTGTTTATGTTCTAATGGAGGGCTAGGTGGTTATTTCTTATAGGTATTCAAATTTAATACCTCATGAGTAGAACTATGAAACCCATGATTTGGAGCTAGAAATGGTGGTTTTCACCATGAAAACTTGGAGACATTACTTTATCAGTAAGAGGTTTGTTTTCTATATGGACCACAAGAGCCTTAGATACATATTAGCCCAGAGATATCTTAACCTAAATTAGTGGAGATGGTTAGAGTTCCTACATGACTATGACCTCAAGATTGTTTATACTCATTGGAAGGGAAATAAGGTGGAAAATTCCCTCGATAAGAAATCCCATACTCATTTAATGGATGATGTGTCTATGTTGTTTTAAGAAATGTATTTATCGTTGGTGTATGTGGGAGAAGTATCCTATTTTTGATCGATGGTGGTGGCCCCATTTCTCCTTCAACTCATGAGGGTGGCCTAGTTGGGAGATATCAATTGTGAGGTCCTTCATGATCAGATATCCTCAAGTGAAACACTAGATCTATTTTCTAAATTTTTGGACTATATCATCCTCTTCTAGGGGTAGAAAATGACCCCTATCATTATATGTGATGAGGTGCAGAGGGATTTCGTCACCTTATAAGTATATATAGGGAAGATATGAAGGGTTTTATAAGGATAAAGAAACACTTATTATATGTAATGTAATTAAATATAAAATTTAAAAAACAATATCAATATGATTTTATATATCAAAACCAATTATACCATAAATGAATAATGTGAACCTTACACTGAATATGTATGGTCCCCTTTCTTCAATCACAATTGTTTATGAAGATCAATGAGTAATGGCCAAAATACTCTTCCATCTAGGGTGAAACCATGGGATAAATGCACCACCCAGTCCTTGGGAGGTTTTCTTCTCACATTCAATATATTATAGTATCTACTAGGAGTTAAAGAAGGATAAGGATGAAATATTCGGAGAATTTATGGGGGGATTGGGAAATGATGACACACAGATCAAAATGGGTACTCCCTCCTTATAAATCCATTGAGGATTCGACCCAAGTTATAATGAATTTACTATTATGTTACAAAATATATGAGTCAGTGGAAATGTTTACAATTATTGTAACCCTATGTCAACAATTCTCCCATGTATTTCACGAATTAATGATAACCAATGCAGAATATATCAAAATATTATTCACTTAATGATTTAGTTTCATGATCATTCATAGGGTAAAAAATGAATTATTCAATGTTGTTCACTTTCAGATGACATATCACAATTGTACATTATGGTTGGTTTGGAAGTGGGATTGTATAATAATATCAATGCTTTACAACATGCCTTAAACATGGAATATGATTTTCCTTTAACAATGTATACGATATGACTTTGTCCCATATTTTGTACTATAAAACATATACATATCCTATAAAATTATATATCTAAAACAACATATGATTTATATTTACATTATTTAATATCTGCATCAATATCCCACTTTCACTAAATCTTTATAGAGTTTATGTCATTTCACTTTATAGCATATCATATACAATAACTTTTGATACCACATCCAAAACTCATTTGGGATATTTCCAAAATATTTTTTAAAATTTAACATTAATTCATCATGGATAAAATCATAGGTAATTCCTTATAGATATCTATACAAAACTAATTTTGTATTAACTCTAAACACTTTTATAGCAGCTCTCCCAACTTCATAATTTCAATTTCTATTCAGTCAACCAAAAGGTATAACCCCGCGAACCTTTGAAACATTGAAAATAAATATGGATTCCCAGATCCATAAATATAAGAAAAGACTATCCCTTAGAAAAAAATTCATTCTACTCAAGCTATAAAGGTGTATGGTGTGATATCCATCAAACACATATATATTTATACCTATGTCAACCTTTTGTATCATATACAAGAATTTCTTTTCATATGATCCCTTTATCCAAGACACCGAGTAATCACGACACACATAGTATATAAATCCTATATTGATACTCAGATATTCTCAATTCCCAAAATATAGACTAACCAAATTAATGTATAAATCATAGTTCATTCACTGTAACACCCCAAAATTTTAATCAATATTTTTTTTCAAATAAACATACTTTCTTTGATATCTTGCATTATACACAACAACGAGTTTTGATGAACCACAATATAATATTAAAGTATTATTATCACCTAGCTATTAGATTGGATGGTATGAATAGTAAAAAGTAAATTAATAAAATTTAGTGCTCAAACTTCTATAATATTAATTAATTAGTTTTCAATTAATTATAAATGAAAATAAAAATCATTTGAAAATAAAGGAAATGTTTTTTTATGAAAACTATTTTTATGTGTAAGATGTATTTTTATAATAATAAATTAAATTGATGAGTATCAGTGAATGATTTAAATTAAAATTATATATTTTATTTGCAATAAATTTTTTTAACATTCGTCTTATATTTTTATTATGCATAGGATAATAATAAATCCAATTTTATTCTTCAAAATGCATTTTCTTCAAAAAAACTTTCATCATATTTTGTGCAATTAAAATTAATTTCATCCATTTATAAGTATTTAATTAGATAAAATTAACTACTTATTTATAATTAGGATGATCAAATTTAGAAAACAATAGCCTTTTATTCTTAGTCAATATGTATAGTAACCGTGAAAACTTTTATCACCTTGTTAAAGGGTTAATAATGTTAATCTAGGTTAAAACTAAGTGTCAAGGCCATAATTTTTCATCATAATTCATTTAAAATGAATATAATTTTACCCTTATCACCTTATGTGAATATTTTGTTAATTTAATGGAAACTTATCTATGAGAATGACATGTATAATATTTAAATAAAATAAAGTTACCAAATGTCACTTTATTTGTTTCTAAAATCTCTTATGTGTCCATATAGGGAAAAAAATCAAGTTATGATAAAATATAAGTTTCCATTTTGATATTAATAAAATTATTTTCATGGAATAATTTAATTTATAATTTTTAGTAATTATATAATTACCTTAATTTCTTATGAAACACCGATGTGGTATTTTTCTATTTAATAAAAAAACAATAAATGATTTAAAATATTAAAAGTGATATAATTTGAATGATTTAATGTGTACCAAGAGTTATATATATATATTACATCTTAGGGAGATGTTAAGTCATTATATTATAATTCACCCTTTTTTGGATGTATTGAAAGTTAAATAAAATGAATAATTAATGATATTTTATAATAAAAAATATTTATTTAAATGATATAATTTTTTTGAAAATATTATATTTTGAAATATAATTGGTATATGGTTTTATACATAATCCATGGTCCATTTATGGGTCATTTTCCATTTTCTAAAATTCTATTTTCCCTTTAAATGGTTGAAAACATTAATATTATTATAATTGCAAAAAGGACCAATGGGGGTTAAAACTAAAAGATAATGGTAATCATGTGATATAAACTTATAAAAATTTTATTTAATGAGAGAATTTAGACTCATATAAATATTATATTTGGATATTATAAATTTGGATCCATTTTCACATCAAAATTAATTTACATTAATTTAATATTTTAATAAATATTTAGAGTAATCGTCCCCTCAATTATAAAAGGGCACCCATACTTTTTATTTTTCCCCCCATTTTGAAACTTATAGAAAAAAAATCTTCCATTTTCTATGATAAACTTACTTATAAATTTTATTGAGGTTTAATTATTCCCAAAATACCAATCGTAGAGTCCTTTTTAGGAGATCTAAAGGAGTCGTTCCAAGGAAGAGGTAATCTCTTTAACTGATCACTTAATTTTTAATTATTTATTTAACTCATATTAATATGTTATATTACTAATTAAATAATAATTTAATTATTTTAAATATACTGAAATATAATCATTATTTTGAAATCACCTTTATTAACCCTCTTCCTATCAAATGAGAAATGAAAGTATCACTCCTGCATACATATGACTTACTGTCTCCACATAGTGATTCTATTTAGTTTTCATCACCATATTTTATGAATGGGTATTATGATGGGTTTAATATTTATATATGATATTCATGACATAATTATACTTATTTAATGAAAATATAATATCTATATTCTTACCACCCAATCCTTTTGTAAATGATAATGTCGCTTATGCGTACGTGTAGACTACCACCTCCACGAAGCGATGAGATTCATTATTTATTTTACTTTCAGGGTACTGAGGATGAATTTGATCAATATATATGATATATATGATATAATAATAATATTTTATATGTGAATTAATATTTACATTTATTTCATTCCACTCGTTCAAAAAATAAAACAATGTTCATGTGTACGTACAACTTACTGTCTCCTTGAATGGTGTAATTCATTTTTCTATCCCTAAATATTATGGATGAATATATATATATATATATATATATATATATATATAATGAATATATATTATATTTATACCATTATTAAATTTTTTGATATGATGGAACTATGATCAAAGTATAATGACCGAAACTACCATACCAAAACATACATGAAAAATGAAGTTATTATCAAATGGAATAGTGATTTTCATAAAGAGTTATTAAAAAAAGATGAAAAAATAGTAAAATTAAATAAAATATGGTTTTATATACACGATTATGGTTCTATAATATGATTTATAATGAACATATATATTTTATATATGGTTTCAAAAACGTATGAATGAAATTGGACTTGAGGTAAGGGGTTTTATGATTACAATCTCATTATTTATTGGGATTACTAATCATTACATTTTCAATGATGAAATATTATAATAAAACTCTCAAGAAACTCATGAATTTTATTATACTATGATATTTTTTTAAAATATATTTTTTCCTTTCATTTTCCTCTCCTTATGTACTCAAGATACCAAAAGTTTATTTTTAATAAAAGTTTGCTTCATTTATCTCTTCAGATAGAAAATATTTTACATCCATATCCATGTTTTCTAAAAAAGTTTTAAAGATGGTTTTTAATTTTATCATATGATTTTTAAAATAATTTTCACCCATGTATTACTTTTTTTAAAAATGGATTGAAAGGAATATTCTTTTCATTTTCCAAATGAGGTACTTTGTGACTTTTCTGAAAAAAGTATAAAATGGATGTTTTTAACTTATATCGCATAAACAAATTTCACCATCATGAAATCTCAATTATTTTAAGATTCTATTATAATTTTCCAAGATTATTTTCAAATAAAATGGTTTCTTTAATATGTATGAATTTTATGGATTTTAAATAATTGATTTAAAAGTGGAAATTTTATTTTCCCCAAGAATGTTTAAATTATATTTAATTGATATTTATATTTATCAAAGACAATAGGCTTTGATATCACATATGATTTACTAATAAAATAGTACAATTATACCATCCTTATTATTTCTCTGGATGATTTTTTTTATTTCATGATGTTTATGAATCCGGTTTCCTTTCCATGGGGAATGATATGATTAAATGTTTACGAAACCCATTTCTATTCATGGGCTGTGATATGATAAATGGTTTATGATCTTGTGGAAAAGATATATATGATTTTAAATATGTTATGGTTGTTTCCTAAATCACCCTCTAACTCATTGGGTAATGATTGATATCTCATGAGATAAACTGGGTTGGGATAGGGAGTGAACCCATTTATGTAAGGGACTTTGTCGAATATTGTACTCTTGGGAGTGAAACTTAACCACTGTGATGGTTTTAATGAACCCATTATACTATGATAGTCTTGGCAATGAGATTTTACTATTAATTAAATTATTTTATATGCTTATGTATATACCAAAATTCCATGTTTTATTCTTATATTATGCTCGAAAGACACATGTTATTTGATTAATTTATGATTCATGACTTATAAGATTCAAATATTTTCTACATGAATCAAGATTATGATCAATGATACACATAATATGGTTTTAAAATGTTAATATCATGTTCTCATGTTGTTTTCTCATGTTATGATTATATGATCATGTATATCTTGATTATTTACCCTTACTGAGCATTATAGATCACCCATTCTTATGTTTTCATTCCTAGGTTATGAAGAAAGGTTTTATGTATAATATGTCTATATAGGGTGATATTTATAAAGATCTGTGTTGGAGATGATTTAGAGCTATTATTAACCAATTTTTTATATTTCCATGTTTACAAACATAATAGACCCTAAAAATTCTAGGATGGATCATTATGTTATATAAATAATATTCATCCATTTTGATGTAATATCCAATATGAAAAGTATGGTTCACTATAGTTGGTATTAGATAAAGGTTTAGTAAATGTTTATAAACAATGATGAAAATTGTTATTAAGAAAAATGAAGATAAGTCTAAGTATAGGATAAAATCCAATTTTTTTAGTAATTATACCAAATGGACAAGGTTAAACCCAAGGTGTCATAGAAGAAAGTGTCACAATTTAGAAATCCTATAAATTATTTTTTATGATTATGTGGTTTTCCATTATGATTATTGTTTCTCACAATAAGATTTTAGTTTTATTCAATGGAAAAAACCTTAAGGAATCATGATAATATTGAATGTGATGGACAATGAAAATATTTTCTTCCTGAGTAACTGAATGTTATGGGAGGTGGAATAAAAATTCTCATTTCCATGATCACAATATTTTCTCAAGATATTAATCAAACTAAGCTTACAAATAAAAAAAAACGAGGGATGAATTTTTTGTTGAGTCTATCATGAGGAAACATACAAATTATTTTAGTGGGCCCATTGATCAACTAGTTTCTAAGAAATAAATTAGCACCACTAAATCATTTTTTCTATAGTGTTTATAACATGAGAAATTTATTCTGGATGTTAATCATTTGGAATTAAAAGTATATCATTGGTGAAATCTTATCAACAACACAAGGCAAAATTAAGAAATTTATTCTATAGAGTGGGATGATTTTAAGATATTATTTAACAATAAGTATTTTACTTGTATTATTTATATGAAAATGGAAAATTAATTCCTTGAGATGAAATATAAGGATGATGATTTTTTGGTACATGTGAGACAAATTTTACAATACTTAAAAGGAACACTTTTGGTATTGGAATCCATCCTAAAATTAAGGTTGATTGAATCTTCAATTCCTTAAAACAAGGTATTCAATGGGAATTATCCATAAGGTACTTCAGTAGCTATGAAGAAATAATTTGATGTGCTATAAAGAAGGATATGTAGATTGGAGTTATCTATTAATCTTATGATTTTGAAAAGAAAAGTAAAATAGAATTCAAAGTAAATTATAAAACCCATGTAGAGAAGAAGATGAAATTTCCTTTATAGTCAAAATGTGGAAGAAAACATGGGGGAAATTATATTAAATTAAAATTTAAATGTTTCAGGTGTGGAAAAAAATTTCACTTAGAAATAAAATGCTGAAGTGATAGGAAGAAGTTATCTAATGATGTGAATAAATATAGAAAACTATAGAATTCACCACCCACGCTCCATTGATTTAAATGTATGGAGTATTGGAATTATGCTAAATAGTTCCCAAATATAATGGTTAATGATGATGATCAATGCCAATAACCAATTAATCATAGAGAAAAATAGAAATATCCCATGATCACTATATTTTAAGGATATGATAATGATATGGTGAAAGGTACCCTTACAATCCAATCTATAAATTATAATGTCTTAATTGATTTTGGATCTACCCACTCTTTTGTATCTAATGAATTTTCTAAGGGCATCATAGTACCACCACAAACACCAGCTATTGATTTATTAGTGATAACCCATAATGGTATGATGATTAAATTCCAAGTCTATGATTCTTATCGAGTTGAAATTTGTGGGAATGAGTTTCCTATAAATATTTTCATTCTTCCTCTAATTGAATTTGATGTTATTTTGGTTATGGATTTAATTTATTTACATAAATACAACATTTATTACTGAGGAAAGAAAGTTAGGTTTGATATTTAGAACCTTCCTATGATAATCTATCAGTGTGATGACAAAAATGAACTTGTTATGGAAATTGAAACCATAATATGGGTCATAATTCCTATTCAAAAGGTGAGTTTATCTTATATGGTTGGGAAAAAATCAACACCAAATATATTACTATTGTATGGGAGTTTATTGATGTATTTCTAAAAGAGTTTCCTGGTCTTCCAACAAATTGTGAGATTGAGTTTTCAGTATAACTCCTACATAGTTCTACATTTATTTCCAAGAATCTATAAAGAATATCCTTGATTGAGTTTTAAGAATTGAAGAAGAAACTCCAGGAGAATATTGAAAAGGGATTAATTCATCCAAGTGCATCACCTTGGGGTACACCTATTATATTTGTTAAGAATAAATATGGATCAATGCAACTCTACAGTGATTATTGAGAAATTAACAAGAAAACTATTAAGAAAAAGTACCCTTCACCCCATATTGATGATTTTCTGATCAATTTCACATAGCTAAATACTTTTACAATTTTGATATTTATTCTATAAATAATGAATTGATCGGAAATATGGAGGATATAACTAATATGACATTCTTTATGTGGTATGAACACTATGAATTTATAGTTATGACATATAATCTTAATAATACTCCTGCTATCTTCATGGATTTAATGAATAGAGTATTTAGAGAAAACCTTGATAATTTTGTGGTTGTATTTATAGATGACATTCAAATATAATCAAAGAATAAGGAAGATCCTGGAGATCACTTGATGATTTTACTGAATACCCTGATGAAGGTGATGCTTTATGGAAATTTTACAAAGTGTGAATTTTGAATTTTGAATGATTCATTACTAGGTTATATAATCAAGAGTGTGGGTATACTAGAACACCCTTAAAAGAAAGAAGTTATTGGACATTATTTTAGACCAACAACTGTGATTGAGATTTATATTTTTCATTGTTTGGAAGGATATTTTTAGTTCTTTTTGGATAATTATTCATGGATATTAAATCCACTCACCATGTTAACATGGAAGAGATACTAGATCCTTTGGATGGACGGATGTGAGGACTATTTTAAAGAACTAAAAAGAAGGATAATTATCACATTTTCATTAGAATAACCTATAGAAGATAAGGTTTTTTAATCCATAGTGATGTTTCAAAGAAGAGAGTAGGATTCATCCTCATGAAGAACAATATGGTTACAACTTATGCCTCACAAAATTAAATTCCTAAGAGAAAAATTACATAAATCATGATTTGGAGTTAGCTGAAATAATTTTTTCATTAAAGATATGGAAGAATTATCTATATAGAGAAAAATTTGAAACATATACTGATCATAAAACTTTAAATTATTTTATAACCCAAAAATGGCTGAACATGAACCAAAAAATATGGTTGAATCTACTTAAAGATTATGACTAATCAATAAAATACCACCCAAGTAAATATAACAAGGTGGTAAATGCTCTATGATGAAAGGATCATGATAGATTATTTTAATAAGGATAAAAAAGATCCAATATTTTTGGAATTTCAAATTATAGATCTTTAAATATTAAAGGAATGCGATAAATCATTTCTTTATAAAATGAGTGTTCAAATATATATCCAAGTGATGATTAAATAGGCATAGCAGGAAGATGTGGAGATAAAAAAGAATGTGATAAATGTTCTTGATTTCAGCCTTGATTGTGATGGAATAATAAGGTTCATGAATGGTGCATGTGTTCCTTAGATGCCATATTTGAATAAGGAACTGTTGAATGAATCTCATAGTTCTTCATTATCTATTCACCTTGAAGGTACGTATATGTATATATATTTGAAAGATTATTTTTAGTGGGATGAAATAAAGAGAGATATTATGGAGCATATTTCTCAGTGCTTTGTATTTCATCAAGTTAAGGCTGGGTGATAGAAGTCTTATGGGATGTTACAACCATAACCTATGCCTAAATTGAAATGGTAGAATATCACAATGTATTTTTTTATTAGAATCCCCAAAACATGTAAAGGGAATAATTCTACATGGGTTGTATTCAACTACCGTACAATTTCAGAACACTTTATTTCCATTATAGAATATTACTATATTGATCTAATTAATCGGTTTTATATTAAGTAAGTGGTAATATTGTGCGGTGTACCACTATCAATTGTATGTGATCAAGATACAAGGTTTACCTATATGTTTTGGAGAAGCCTTCAGCATGATCTGGATATAGAGTTAAGTTTTAACACTAATTACCATACATAAAAAATGGTCATTTTGAGAGGACTATTCAAACTATAGAATACATATTGAGAGAATTATCTATGTATTTCAAAGGCGGTTTGGATTGACACCTTACTTAGGTGGAATTTTCAAACAATAATGGCTTTTAATCCAACGTTTAGATGGATCCTTATGAATAAATCTATTGTAAAAAGTGAAAAACATAAATGTATTGGAATAAAGTTAGAGAAATAAAGATATCATAACCTCATATAGTTGAGAAAAAATGGTAGGGAAGGGTATATCCATTTGACCACATATAAGAGTAGCTCAATGTCAACAAAAATGGTATTATGGAAATCATGGGAAGGACCTAGAGTTTAAAGATTGCGATAAGGTATTCCTATGAATATATCACAGGAATAGGGTGATGAGATTTTAAATAAGGGGATCCAATCCATAAGATTATCAATTATTTTTCAATTCTTGATTGAATTGGGATGTTAGATTATTGATTGGCTCACCCACTAAATATCTCTCAAGTTCATGATGTGTTCCTTATATATCTACTAAGGAAGTACATGCCTGATCCATCACATGTATTGAAATTAGAGGCCATACCACTAGATCAAGATCTTTATTATGAGGAACAATTGGTGGAGATTATAGATCATAGAGAGAAAGTGGTATAAAACAAGAAAACATACCTGGTCAAAGTTTTGTGGTGGAACGACCAATTTGAAGAAGCTATGTATGAACTTGAGGATATGATGTGGTAGAAGTATCCGCAGTTGTTTGTATCATAGAAATGGAATTTCTAGGGTGCAATTGTTTTAAGGGGTAGAATTTTACACCCATATATTTTTAATATATATATATATTCAAATAAACCTAATTTCATTGATAGTTAGTGTTACATACCACAATGATTTTAAACAAACTATGATATAATATAAGAATATTAATATCGAATAAATATTAGATCAGAGTGAATGAATAAATTTAACTAAATTATAAAAATTTATGGTTCAAAAATGTATAAAATTAATTTATCAGTTGTCAATTATTTGTAAATTTAAATAAAAATCATTTGAAAATAAAGGAGATGTTTTTCTAAAAAAAACTATTTTTGTATGTGCAATGTATTTTAATCATAATATAATAAATTGATAATTATTGCTAAATTATTTTAATGAAATTTATATATTATATATTCAATCAAATATTTTAACATTCATCTAATACTTTTAGTGTGCAAAGGATAATATTAAATCCAATTTTATGCTTGAAAATGCATTATTTTTTCAAAAAATAAGATTTCATTTAATTTTGCACACTAAATTTAAAATTAATTTAGTAAATTTATATGTATTTAATTAGGTAAAATTAATTACATATTTATAATCATGAGGTTCAAATTTGTTAAATAGTCACTTTTTATTTTTTATTAATATGAATAGTAAACGTGGTAAAATCAATCACCTCACTAAAGGGTAAATCAGGTTAATCTAGGTTAAAACTAAGTGTTATGATAATAATTGTTTACCCTAATTATTTTTAAATGAATTTAATTAGACCTTTATCACCTTATAATATAAATTTCTTAGTTTAAGGGACACTTTTCCATGAAAATGACCTAGATAATATTTGAATCATAGAAGGTTATAAAATTTGAGGCTCTTTGTTTTTAATAACAATTATGTGTCCACATAGGTAAAAAAGTAAGTTATGATAAAACCTAAGTATATATTTTGATCTTAATAAAATTATTTTTGTGATATAAATTTATCTATAATTTTTTTTAATTATATAATGGCCATAATTTATTATACAGCACCGATGCAGTATTTCTACATTAAATAATTTAATATAAAAAATGATTTTAAAAATGTTAAAAGATATAAAATTTTAATGATTTAATGTCTACAAAGTTTTATATAGATATATATGACATATTATAATGGTTCTAAATCATTATATTCTAATTATCCCATTTTTATTTAGGTATTTAAAGTTAAATTAATTGAATAGTGTTAAAAATTACATTAATGATATTTTATACTAAATAATATTATATTAAATGATATAAAATTCATAATAATATTTTATTCAGAAAAATTAATGAGATATAGTTTTAAAAATTATACATGGTCCATTTATGGGTCGTTTTTCATTTTATCATAACATTATTAACCCTTTAATGGTATACAAACTTTAATATTACAGTAATTGTCAAAAGGTTTAACGGGGGGGGGGGGGGGGGTTATAACTAAAAGATAAGTGTAAAATTGTAAAAAAATATTTTATGAGAGGATTAAAACTTATTATAATATTTTATTATTATATTAGCAATTTGGATCCCTTTTTACATCAAAAATAATTTAATTAATTTAATATTTTAAGAAATTCCATGAGTGTACCTCCCTTCAATTATAAAAGGGTACCCTTATTTTCTCTTATTTACACTACTTTGTGCCTTATATATTGAATTTTTTTTAAAAATTTCTATTATCTACTTCCTTATACATATTATATTTGTTCTATTCTTCCAGAAATACAATCGCTATATCCATTTATAAAATATCTAAACGATTCATTTCAAATAAGAGGTAATCATCTTAATGATCACTTTCTTTTTAATTATTCCTATGACTACACTAAATAGAATATATTTTTCATAAAATAATAAATTCATTATCCAAAATATATAAAAAAATTATTATGATTATGAAACCACATTTATTTACCCTCTTTCTATCAAATGACAAGTGAATGTATCGCTTGTGCCTACGTAGGACTTACTATCTCCACATAACGATACAATTCATTTTTCATCACATTATTTTATTAATGGTTATTATGATAGTTTTAATATTTATATATTATATTTATGACACAATTATAATTTTTTAATGAAAATATCATGCTTACCTTCTTACCATCCAATCCTTTGGGAAACGATAGTGTCGCTCGTGCGTACGTGTTGACTACAACATCCATGAAGCGATGCTATTAATTTTTCACTTTACATTGATGGTAATGAAGATGAATTTGATCAAAATATATGATTTATGTGATATAATATTGATATTTTAAAGGTTAATTAAAATTTACCTATATTTCGTTCCACCCTTTGAAAAATGAGAACAACTCTCAACCGTATGTATAACTTACCATCTCCATGAATGGTGTAAGTCATTTTTAGATACCTAAATTTTATATATGAATATAAATATATAAATATATATAATGAATATAAATTATATTTACACCATTTTTAACATTCTTTATATGATGTAATTATGATAAATGTATAATGAATGAAACTACCAAACCAAAACTTACATAAAAAACGAAGCAATCATCACCTAGAATAATGGTTTTAATAAAGAATTGTTAATAAACAGGTGATAAAAGGTTAAAATTAAATCATTTATTATTTCATATATATGATTATGGTTATATAATTATATGTATAGTAAACCTATACATATTATACATGAGGTTTGAAAGCATATAAAGGATGCCAGACTTGAGGTAAGGGGTTTTAGGATTACAATCTCATTGTTTATTGAGATTGTTTATGATTATGTTTAGAATGATGAAATATTAGGATCTAAATATAAATAAACTCATGAATTTTACTATAATATATTTACTTATATAAAAAAAATTCCTTTCATCTTCCACACCTTATGTACTCAATATATCGGAAATATATTCTTAATAAAAATCAAATTCATTTCACTCTTTGGTCAAAAAATCTATTTCTTCAATATCCTTGTTTCCTAAAAATGTTTTAAAAATGTTTTTAATATTAACCTATGATTGTTTAAAGTTATTTTTACTCATGTTTTACTTTTTACCATTGTTTTTAAAGAAATCTTATTGTTGATTTCAAAATGATGTACTTTGTGACTTTTCTGATAAAAGTATGGAAGGGATGTTTTTAACTTATACAGAATGAATATAATATACTACAATAATGTCCTCTCAATTATTTGAAGTTTACATTATAGTTTTACAAGTTTTTTTTCAATGAATTTATTTCTATAATATGTGTGAATTTTATAGATTTTAAAGAAGTGATTTCAAAATAGAAAGGATAGTTTCTCAAGAATGTTTTAGTTATCTTTTAATGATACTTTTATTCATCAAAGACAATAAGCCCTAGTATCACTTATGGTTTATTAGAAAAACTATCCTAGGATACCATAATTATTCATTGTCAATGCGATTTATTTTTATGATGGAATTATGGTTATGAAACCCATTCCTTTTCCATGGGTTATGCTAGGATGAAATGTTTAGGAAACCCATTTCTTTTCTTGGGGTCTGATATGATAAATGTTTTATGATATTGTGGAACACAAGTATATAATTTTTATTATGTAATGGGTGGGACCTATATCTCCCTCCAATTAATTAGTCAAATATTGATATCTCAAGATATAAAAAACATTGGAGTGGGTAGTGAACTCAAATCAACAAAGAACTTTATCCATTATGATAGTCATGTTAGTGAACAATTAATACTATTATGTTTTAGGGAGTGAAACCATTCTAATCTAATTGTATTCGAAAGGATTTTTTAATACTAAGGAAATTATTTTCTATTGTTATGTTCATACCAAAATTCCATGTCTCATGCCTATATTATGCTCTCTTGAATCATGTTCTTTAATTATTATATGATTTATGTCTTATAAACGGCCATGATTTATTCCTTGGATTAATATTATGATCTATGATATTCATGGTATGTTTTATCTATATTAATCGTGTGTTATCATACACTTTTTATCATGTTACGCATTATGATCCTTGATATCTCTCTTTCTTACCCTTATTGACCATCATTGCTCACCCTTTCTTATGTTTCCTTTCACGGGTTATGAAGAAATTTGATATGTATGACATGTTTAAGAATGGTGATAGTTATGAATATATAATTAGAAGATTATGTATAACTATTATGAACTAGTTTTTTATGTTACTATGTTTCCAAAGTCATTAGACCTGTATTATTTTGGTGTGGATAATTAGGTTATGTAAAGAATATTAAGGTATTTATATGTAACATCTATGTATGAATAAAATTGGTCTCTAAATTCATCTTTATGGATGAGCACATCACATAACACTTATTTAAATGATTGTTACAATATATTTCTTATCTAGGTATGTTTGTAGAATCCTTTAATATATCTCAATCGAGGGCCTATATGTAATACCCGTTATATGAGAGTAAAAATATCATCTTGGTTATGCCTAAATCAATGACATGATTAGAAAGTTACCCAACCACCCTTGATTATCTTAGAATCATAGATTTTGTAATAAATTTATCAAATTAAGAAGGTTCTCATTCAATGTATCTTACCAACCTAAAGTATGGTGAAATCCCTACATGAAATATTCACCCCTAGTATATCAAATTCATAGTATATGACACTAAATGTGGTATAATTAATTGGTGAATCAACACACAAAACACCTTTTATGCCTCATGAGTATATTTTATATCACTATATGAAAACCTACCTATTATAACATTATCATTATATCCCAACCTATAATACTCCATTATGAACATCCCTATGGATAACTAAAATTCTTACTTTGAGAGGTTAATTAGAATGTCTCTTCTCATAATATATGTATCCAATGTGAAATAATTAAAAAATTGTGTCTATATTTTGTATAACATGACAAATTTTATATTATTAAACTATTTTAATAATACTAATAAATCAATATATATGTTTCCATATAACCATATCTTATATGATAGACCAATAGATAAATATTTTGTTTTCCAAACTTTTAATTTTTTGTTAAAATCATTACATATCTATGTAATTGCTACCACATATCATTATTAATTTCTAATAAAAACCAACCATTAAACTCTTTTAGCGAGTGACATCAATGAAGAAATCATGGTTGAATAATGGTGATACTTAGGAATCTTATTCCTAATTTTTTACTCACTGAAAAAATATTCAAAATCCTTTAATTCACAAAAACTAATGTTATAATATTAATAACTTATATTTTATAATTATAATTGTTTATATGTTTAGTATCATAACTATTATTAGAACCTATTCCATACAAATTACTCCTTGAGATAATTTTGGTAACAATGTGTAACTCTTTACATTATTTCTTTACCAACACATCCTAAACTCTTTTAGGATATAATTTGATATTCACTTCATTATGGTAAGTAAATATAACTCTTTAAATTTATCTTTTCCAACACACCCTCAACTATTTTGCGATATTAAGTGAAACTTATATTGATTTTGGTTTCTATAATATTTTATTTGTTAAATTTTAACTTCCTAATGTTCAAACACACTTCCACTAGTGTAAATACTATACTTTATAGAATTATTACTATTTATAGAGATTATAATGGTTATCTCATGGGATACCTTTATGACCTATGTGATTTGGACTCCTCATTAGAAGCCAAAATTCTTGGTTTGATTAATATAGTAGACATATAAATTCCTTGGTACTGGAATAATTTATGGTTTCAATGTGATTCTACCATGATTTTTCAAGCTTTTAGAACTAGAAATATTCATATATCCTGAAAGATGACTGCTCGATGGACAAAATGTTTAGACATTCTCTCCTCAATGAACTATAGAATTACACATGTGTTTGTTGAATAATTCTATTTTTGATGGTCATATGAACAAATTGGAGAGTTGTGGTGAGTTCATATTTTCCAACACCCTTTTTTCAAGATGATGCCACTATTTTTTAGAGATAAAGGTAAAATACACTCCTTTAGACTTTTGTAAGAAAAATTAAATTAAGACACGTTTTCTTTGTAAAAGGTATAATTTTTATCAAAAAAATTATATTCAAAGTATTATTCTTAGATAAAAAACACTTTTTATTAATAAATAACTCTTATTTAATCTAATTAAAAATATTTAACAAATAAATTATTTTATTCATATCTTATATGATATTCTATGTGTTTTGAGAATTATTCTAAAAAATATATTTTGTTATTTAAAATATTCAACTAAAGGCGGCGGGATCTCTTTCCCTCACATTTTAATAAATAAACCAGATAAACTCTTTTATACCAAATAAAACACTTTTTTCATTATATTAGTTTAAAAAATGTTATATAATTTAATGAATAATACATCATAAGTATAAACAAATTTCATTTATTCATAAAACAGAAGTTTATTACAATAATATCTTATCACATATGGGAAATGATATAACTATATACATTCTTTATTTAGATCCACCTATGCTTGAAATATTACTTTTCTTTCTACTCCATTATTCTATAAAACTTTTCTTAATTCATTAAATATAGATTAAAATCATATTTAATTATTACTTTGAACTTCCTATGTTTTTAAAACAGTTATAAAATAAACCTTTGGTATCATGTTCCCTTCAAAATTGATTTCTATAACATTAATACCTAACATGTAATCTCTATAGGGTTTCTAAAAAAACTTCAAATATTTTGGACAATTCCATCTCATATGGAGAAATTTACATTCCTTCCTAAAACCCCCTTATGGTGTCAATGACCAAGTATAACTATTTGATAATCCAATTCTTCCCTTTTTGCTTAAATATTTACCCTTTTCTATTATTATCACAAAAATTGATCCTAGATATCACTTTTCATGACCATATATCCTCAAAAATTTGAGTAAAATATATAATTTTTTATTAAAATGATTAGAATTATCATAACATTTTTGAATAATGATTCTAGAATTAATTCAATACCCATATCACCCCTTAAATATTTTTTTCACTCACCAATTCATTAGAACACTAAATCACATTGAGTAAGTGAATATATACTAAAATTCTTTTGATCATAGTGCATCTAATACGTCCAAATCCATGAGTAAATCATTATATTATTTTAATAAGTATATAGATTCTTTTTTTAAATAACTGCAACATTTGATTACTCATGTATATATTTCCTTAACACATAAAATTTTCTTTCTTAAGAATGATTCTTATGTTTCTAAAATAATATTAAAATATAATTACATTAAGATTTTTTCTTTTATAATATTTATTTCAGAGTTATATTTTATGGTGATGATGACTTTTATCTACAATGTAATCATTTCTCTGATGAATATCATGTTGAACATTCAAATAATAATGAATTTTATTAAATGTACTCCCGGTGAAATAATGAACCCTTTTAAAGTATATTATATCCATTAGTGGGATAAGATCCATATATCACTAATCAATGAAACCAATTTTGTGTTAACCTCATCAATTTATCTATTTAGTTAAACAATAATGAAAATCATATCAAATATGACTCTTGGATAGTTTATCAAACAACTATTTTCCTAATATATCACATGGATAAAATCAATACCATTCCTATTAAACCCAACTCTTAGGGGTTTAAAGATAATTTTATCCTGAATTAACTGAAAAAATTGGAACCTAATTCTTTTAGGGTCACCAATTACTTTATTTTCACACACAAGATAATACATGGAAACCCATCTTGGGAATAACCTACTCAGTTGTATGATCCTGTTCTTGATAAGAATTTTATTTGGATGGAATTGGATACTTAGTATTTTTAAAGATGATTTAATCTCACTATATTATCTCCTATATTTATTTTCAATGTATCTATGCTTCTAATGATTTATTTTGGAACACTAATCCTTCCGAAAAACCAATATATTGAAAAAATATGATGTTTAACTCTTTAAAATACTCTTATATTATGTTACTAACCCAAAATAAAATATAACTATATTCCCACATATCCAAAATAATATATTTAATAAGGTATATGAAGCACTTTCATGTAAAAAAAACTCATATGAAAATTTTAATCCCCATGAGAGTAATCTTGGAGTGATAAATAACCAACCCACACTTTTCTCAACAAGGCATAAGCCTTTTGGCTAGTGGGTAGTCCAATCCAAATCCCATATACCAAAGGACACTTTAGTCAATAGAGAACTAAATACCACCATAAATCAAACACCTAATATGTATAAACTCTAATAAACTTTTAAATTCAAGCTCAAAACCCAATACAAGATAAAGTCATGGTAGAAGAAAATTAAATCAGTTATTATACCTAGAATGTAACTCCTTATATACATGTTTGGCAATTTAAATATGTATTTTAACAATTTAAATTAAATAATTCATCCAATAATGTTATAATAGATATATTAATGAAAAAATTATATAATTATAAATAAATGAACAATTAATTTATATAAACATGAGATAAAAATTTATAAATCAAAAAATTATGAACACATTATAATTTAGTCATGCAATATTAAAATTCCATAATTAAATATGAATAACGTTTTTATATTTATATTTAATATAATCTTCTTAATATTATCTTTATAATATGGAATTGTACTTAAATATATTATATTAAATGATATATAAACATTTTATGTTCCATGTATATTATGCAAACAATTTACATAATCTTAATATCTCATATTTAATATTATTTTTACCTTCATCATATCAATTGTCAAAAAAACCTTTTGATATGGTTAAACCAATTTCTCAAATAAGTCCATTAATTTGAATATATCTAATTAAATATTATGAAAATTTTATAATATTAAATATAAAATTATTTATACTTGTCCTTATTTTTTAATTTGTAAATACTTTATAAATTATGCTTTTAATTTCTATAACAACAATTTATATCCAAATTATAATTCATTCCATATAAATAAAAAATGTATTTAATATTAACATACAACATTATGGACAATTATTCAATAAATATTTCATAAACATATTATAATTAATTAATTTATAAATATTTTATAAATTAAAAAAATATCTTATAATACTTTTTCAATAATTTATAAACAATTTATAAATTATTTAATTTAATTTATAATTTAAATCTAAATAATAATTTTTTTCCTGTATATTAGATTTCACTATATACAATATATCATAAGGTGACACTTGAGTCATTGTATATTGTATTTTATGATAGATAATGACTAGTTAAGACATATCCTTTTTTCACATGGGAATCATTATTTATGATAATAATCATATTTTCAATATGATAGAATGCCCTATTTCAATGTGTGGGTCATTGAAATTGCCTTATATGATATCACATACTGTATTCTATGATATATAAAAAATAGAAGGATTTCACAAGATTTCATCCTATAATATCACATATCATATGGAGTGATACAATCACATCCTACGATATCCAATATCACAAGACAACCCCCAGAAAAAATTTCCAATTTTTTCTTACAATAGACATTACGATATATAATATAATATCCAATTTATTTACTTTCAAGAATGATTTCATTAATCAAGAAGCATGGTGAAGCTTTGATACCATTAAAGTGTTTCTAAGGATCGATGGACACTTGTTATAAGTAGTGAAAGTTAATTTAAATCTCAAATTACCAAATCAAAATGCTTCACAAAACCAAAAAACGTATAACATAAATGAAGAAATTATACCTTGTATAAAAGATCACTAATCCTCCATCTTAAATCACAATACTTGACAAATATCACTAAGGAATACATAAAAGAATCTTCCCACTTGGGGGTATCCATGGTCCAACCAAATCACCTAAGGTTTGGGTTGGATTATCCTAACATCCAAGATATTGTAGTATTTATTGAGAGGTAGTTATGGAGAAAAAAAGAGAACATGAGAATTTATCAGAGATAGGGAAACAATCATACATTCATCTCAATGGGTATTACATACTTAAAAATCCATCAAGGATTCTCCCTAACTGTCCATCAATTTACTCATAAATTAAAAAAAGTATGTTTAAATAGAAATGGTTACAATGCTTATAACCTGTGACCATCAGTTCTCTAATGAATTTTAAGTTTTAATAATTTCTACTGTGGAAGATATCTAAAAATCAACCTCTTACTGATTGATTTCCTTGACCATTTTTAGGGTTTAATATGAACTTATAAATAAAATTCATTTCCATATGACATAGCTCAATCATACATTATGATTGGTTTGGAAGTAGAATGATATAATTATATCTATCCTTTATGATATGGCTTTAACAAAGAATACAATATTCCTAATTCCTATATGTCGTACATTATAACATAAAAATATTATATAAAATGGTATATGTAAAACATCATATTATTTATATTGGATTTAAATTATATCCCCATCATATCAAAAATATACCCTAATATTAGGAATCATTTTTTTGGCTGGGTATGAACCAGAGTGTTACTGAGTTTATTTCACGGTGTCTCACCTATCAATATGTGAAGGTGGAGCACTAGGCCCTAACAGGTTTGTCCCAACCCATTGATGATCATAAGTATAATTAAAATGGTATATAGATTGATTTTTTATGGGGTTTTCATGATCAAATAGAGGTCACATTTTTATTTGGGTGATAATTGACTGACTATCCAAGTTAGCACACATCCTTTATATGTGAGAACATTAGTAGATGGAGATATTGGAATGATTATACAAGTCATCCCACTTTCTTAATTTTTTTCTTAATTATCTTAAGTATATAAGAGTGGAAAAATGTTACCATCATATGAATATATCATTAATAACAATAGTATAATAAAATTAATGACAACTCTTTAGATATGGATCACAATATTTCATCAATGGACACATAATCATAACAATCTTGAAATACTATTAGACTGTAACAATAAACTCTTACCACTTTGATAGATTTTAATAATAATACCCATGAGAGAATAACATTGAATAAATATTAAAATATCAAGAGGATGAAAAAATTCATTATATTACATGTAAAATTTGCTTTATATACACATCATGAAAGAATATTGGTGCATAACATAACTTATGTCTCAAAGAAGGCAAATTAAGGAAAAAATACTTACTGATTTGGTAGCTTTTGAACCACAAACCCAATGAAAGACATATAATCAAATGGATATGTAAATAAAAAAATTTGAGTATGATAATCATAAATTATATTCATGGTCATTATATACACCACATAGAAGAAATAGCTAATAATCGTGTCTTGTGTCTCACAGAAAATAAGAGTGAGATAGAAATCTCTTATCTTAAGTCTTAAATCACATCGTACTCATTAAAAACTCATGTATAATAAATATAAGTTTATTATACATCTTTAAAATAACCATATTCATATATATAATAAAATATATGATTTACTTATGGATTTATATTACTTATTTATTAACAATTCCATGGTAAAGTGACATTTTGAGTAATAACCACATTGTTTTTCATACTTGTTTGACTTGTTATTCTTGGTCATATTACATAGATAATGATTTCATCATATAAATAATGATAAAAATGATTTAAATATCATATATATTCATTATATAATTATTTATAAAAAACTATAAAATATATAATTAGGAAAATAAATACATCGTTCATGGAGGCGGTAGGCCGTACATACACACAAAAGTTGTTTTCATTTTCTCGTCAAATTAAATGAAAGAAAGGTAAAAGATATATTATCATTACAGAATAATTCTTATTTCATATATATCACACATTTTATTAAAACCATATTTTTATAATTCTATGTGAATTGTAAATGATTCACATCACTTTGCAAGGTGGTAGTCCGCCGTACACGTGAACAACGTTATCATATTCTCAAAAAATAGAATACATAAAGGTATGAAAGATATAAAAATTAAAAAATCATAATAAAATTATAAAAATAATAAATAACATATATAAACTATAATTCCATAATTATTTCTAGCCTTGAACAGTGGTAGTGGAAGAAAAAATGACATCGGTTCATGAGGTGACTGTCTGCCGTACACACGAACATTGATTGTGTTTCTCATTTTATGGAATTTTTTTATGCTTCAGGTTATACCCATAACATAATAACATATAATTATATTAACTATAAGGAGTTTTTTATATAAGCATGGTATAAATATAATTTAAGGGGTTTTAGAAGTGAATAAAACAAAAATGTTTTGGTGATGAACGTTACCACTTTTTGAGTTTCTCCTTTTGGTTTTCACAAAGGGACTTCCTTGGATGGATTTATGCTCAGATTGAGGATTACAAGATGAAGGTAGGGAATTTTTTATTTTATTTGATCTAGTTTTTTATGAGTAAAATTTCTTTAGTGGTGTGAATAAGTGAGGGGGTGAGTACCCTTTATTAGTGGAGGAGGAGAGGCATTGTTGTAAATACCAAAAGGTAAAAACTATTGGGAGTTCTCCCATACATAAAATTACACATAAAATGAACCAAATTTGAGAAAAAATATTTTACGGTAGATATATTTATAGATAATTGGGTTTTTACTAGTTTTGGCCAATTTTTACACTTTATGTTTTGTGTTTAACCACTTAATAATTTTGTTTTTACCTTAATCGCTGTAATTAATTTTAATTCCTTTCACTAATTAATTTGGTAAAAAATTATGTTAAGATTATTAAACATTATAAATTATTCTTATTCCAGATATGGAATCCTTTTTTAAAAATTATAATCATATAAGTGGCATAAATTAATTTAAAATTAATCTTGTATACGTGTCGAGATATGAGGTTTTTAAAAAGTGAAAAAGTTCAAAAGTTTGAATTATTTAGATATCCAATTTTAATGTGAAATTGCTTTTAATGAACTAAATTAGATTAATTGATTTATAATTTAACTCATTATACGTTAACACCAATTGAAAATATAATTTAACTATATAAATTTATTAGATGAAAAAATAGTTTTCAATTAAAATTTAGTATTTTCACTATTCATCTAAAAAATGAAACATTTAATAAAAATCCAAAAAATTCACCCTAATCTAATTTTGAAATTATAAATTAAAAAATGAATTTTATTTTATTAAATTCAATTTCTAAATGTTTTAGAAATTAATTTTCTTATTTTTCATAGAAGGTAATAAAAATAATCTCTTTTGAGAAAATAATATTTCCAAAACATATAGACATTACCAAAAATTATTTATTTTATTATTAAAATATTTTATTTGTATAAAACTATTATATTTAAAAATTAGTTATTACTATTCACACTACTATGTTTAATAGATAGGTTTTAACTATCTTTATTAAATAATAATAATAATAAAATGAGGTTTCAGAGAAACTTAGTGTTGCGTATAATGAAAGCTAACCTGATATGGCATGTAACACAATCATAAATATGGGAATATTATAATGAAACCTTATCTTGGTGTATATTTCAATTAAATTCATCAAATAAATCTAGTTTATTAAAAAAGGTTCATAAAAACTCAGGGTGTTACATTCCCCCCCCCCCTTAAAATGAATTCCTCCCTTGAAATTCATCACTCTGATAAAAAAATGAGGATAATTATACCTCATCATATCCTCAAGATACCACATATCTTCCTCTGACTAGTGGTTTCTCCATAAAACTTTGACCAGGTGAGTGGTCGTGTTTTGTATAACATTCTCTGTACAATCTAGAATTTCAATCAGTTGTTCGTCATAGAAAATATCATTCTCCTGTAGTATGGCATCCAAGTTCAGTACATGTGAAGGGTCAGGTATGTAGTCCCTCAAGAGAGATTTATGGAACACATAGTGTACTTGATAGAGGTCCAGTTGATGTTCCATGAGATAATATACTTTCTTAATACAATCTAGAATTCTCAAGTGACCGATATACCTAAGTTATATTTCCCTTTATTCTAGATTCTCATAACCTTTTTCCATCAGAAAATTATTTGAAACACCTTTTTACTAAATTCAAATTCTAGATCATTTTGATTATTATTATCATAAAATTTATAATGACATTGGCCTACCTTGATATGCTCTTGAATAGTTCTGGTATTATCTTCCATTTCTTCTGCAATCTCAGGTCCCAATAGGTTTCTTTCTCCTACTTCATTCCAGCATGTTATAGATCTACATTAATGTACATGTAGGTATTAATAAGGATCAATATAAATTCTTGAGTGAAATTTATTATTGTAAGAAATATAAACTATAGGAAGTTATTGATCCCAATCACATTTTAAATAAAGAGGAAAATATCTCAACATATCCTCTAGGGTTTGAATTGTTCTTTCAGAATGAACAACCAACCAAGGATGATAACAATTGAAAAAACTCAATTCTGTATCAAGGTCTTACTAAATACTTCTCTAGAACTTTTAAGAAAAACTCCAACCCCAATCTAAAACAATGTAATGTGGTAATCCAGAAAATCATTAAAATTCCTTAATATATAACCTGGAAAGATGATCCAAAGAGAAGTCTTCTCTAATAGTGATGAAGTGTTCTAATTTATTTAGGTGATTGACTACTAGCCATATATCATTATTCCCTTTATAGGATTTGGGGAGTCCAATGACAAAATCCATAGTAATTTTCAATCTTTTCCTTTTTGGTATGGGTAATGGATGTAATATCTTCTTAGAATTTTCCCTTTCATCCTTAAATTTTTGGCATACAAAGCAATGAGAAACAAACTCTATGATATCTTTCTTTATATCATACCAAAAGAAGTAATATTTCAAATATCTATACATTTTCATACTTCTAGGGTGAATAGATAGTTAAGAAATGTGAGATTATTCTAATATCTTCTTCTTCAAATATAGTATAGCAGTAAGACACAAATAGTTCCTTAACATTATCATTCTATCGTGATTATGGTTAAACTTAGAAATATTTCAAACCTTATTTCATAGCTCTATATCTTACTTCTATGGCACATTAATATTTACATGGAAAGAGGTTTGAACTTTCAATTAATCAAGATAAGACTTTTCCCCTTCCTTTAGGATTTCTAGGTCCACCCTTTACAAATCCAAAAATATTATATCTTTTTTGATCCTCATCATGGATAATATAGAATGATCCTTTTAACTCAAATCATCAGCCACCTTTTTCAATTTTTCAGGTAGGTAATATATTAAGAAGTCATAATACATTATCAACTCTAACAATATTCTATGGCACATATTCAACTCCTTTAGTGTTAATATATTCATTAAAATATTATGATCAGTATATATATCACACTTTTCTCCATAAAGATAATGCCTCCATATCTTTAATGAAAAAATTACCATAGATAACTCTAAATCATGTGTTAAGTAATTTTTCTCATGAATCTTCAATTTTCACAAGGAACAAGCTATAAGCATGTTATTTTTCATAAGAAAACATCAAAATCCCATTTTGGATGTTTCACTATAAATTATAAACCCTTCTTCAAAATAGGGTAATGTAAGAACTGGTGAACTAAGTAACCTTATCTTTAGTTCCTTGAAATTTTCCTCACATTAATTTGTCTATAAGAACATAGATTCCTTTTGAGTTAACCTGGTCATGGATTATATAGTTGTGAAAAATTCTCCACAAACCCTTGATAATATTCAGCTAAACCATGAAAATAATAGATCTCAATCACTATTTTAATTTTAGTACAATGTTTAGTATCCTCCATCATTGATGGATTTACTGATATAAATTCTCTTGAGATTATCTGACCCAAAAATGAAACCATTCAGATAAAAAGTTAACACTTTTTAAAATTTTAATACAGTTTATCCTTACCTAATTTATTTACTTCAATTCTCAAGTGGTTTTCATGTTATTACTTTCTCTTTGAATAGATATTAATATCATCACTAAATACAATCATAAAATTTTCAAGGTGATCTCTAATGACTTTATTCATTAAATTCATGAAGATATAATGGGAATTAGTAAGATTATAAATCATCACTATATATTTATATTTTCTATACCTTGTATGGAATTATATATCGGGTATATCCCCATTCTTCATCCTCAATTGATGATATCTAGAATGAAGGTCAATCTTGGATAAGTATTTAGATCTACAATGTTGATCAAAAAAGTCATCAATATGGAAGAGGATAATTGTTTTTAATTGTGATCTTGTTCAGCTTCCAATAATCAATGTAGAGTCTCATAAATCCATATTTCTTTTTTACAAAAAGAATATATCCAACCCAAGGTGACACAATTAGATGAATGAATCCCTTTTGAATGATTTATTTGAGTTTCTTCTTCAATTATTATATCTCAATTGGGTCTATTATATAAGGAGTAATTGAAATTTGTGTGGTACTAGGTATGAGTTCTATTGAGAACTCAACTTCATGTTTTGGTAGAAGACTAGGAAATTATTTAGAAAAGACATCCAAAAATTCCTATGAAATAAAAACATTATATATTTTAAGTTTCTCCCCAACCATTTGGGATAAATATCCCTTCTGAATGAGAATTAAGACCCATACACTAGATGTAATCTTCATAAGAAGTTCATACTTACCATCACATTGATATAGGATCGTAGGTTGTTATGGAATATCAAACATAACATATCTTACTTGAAAATTGTTATGGTATTTATTTAGATAAAGATAATACATGCCCAAGAAGACATAAAATTCAACCAATTAAATAAGTACAAGATTTGAAGGAAGCACATTCCCAAAAAACTCTACCAGATAGGAATCATAGACATGATATGTGATCATCATACCATTAGGGATTTTTAATAATAATTACACATCTAATCATTTTTGTGGAATCTTAATACCCTTAGAAAATTCTTTAGATATGAAAGAGTGGGACGATACCGAATCAAATAAGACATTATCAATTTTAGAGTAGAGGGTAATTGTAACTTTCACCACATTGTTATCACACCCTTCTTCAGAAATAGTGATCACATGAGATTTCCCATTTTTCTGGGGATTAATAGGTTTTTGAAATCAATCAACATAATTAACCTTGGGTTTGGGAATTAGTTATCATAATTCCTATTCTCTTTACACTTGAAGGATTGATGTGGGGGAGGTGCATTCTGTACAAACTTCTCTTTATTTTCATTATTATCTAACTTTTTCCCATCACTTTGGAAATAAATTTCTAGAGATCCTTCCTTTCCACATTTAAAATATTTATTAGACCCCTTAAGATAATTTCCTCCATGCTTCATCCCACATTTTTATCATAATGGAATTCTTCTCCTCTTCTATCTATGGTTTTTATATTTTCCTTTTAACTATACATTCTATTTTCTTTTGAAAACCATGACATTGAAACATGATTCCAACCTTTATTTCTACTTTGATCGTAAAAAACACAATCTTTTCATTTCTACTAAATTATCTTATGGATAACTCCCTTCAGAGACTTGGTTTTAAGGCACTAGAGAATCGATCAATCCTAATTTTAGAATAGATGATAATACCAAAAGTATAACTCATAAGTCTTATAAAATTATCCTCGTATGTACCAATGTATTCATTATTCCTTTGATTTAAATCAATGAATTTCATATATGTCTTTGTATGAAGAAGAAGAGGAAAGTATATATTTAAGAATACGTTCTTGAACTAGTCTCAATCCATGGATTCAATTTCATCTTGCTACCTCGTATTCTTGATTAGATTTAACTACTAATTTTCTTCACCTTCTAAATGATAAACAAATAATAATAATTTATTCTATTCCAAACACTGATGAATATAATTTTTTTTCAGGGGTACTGATCTATTTTTCTACAACTTGTAGATTAGAAGACCCATTTAAAGTAAGTGTACATTGCCTCATGAAGGACTCGATATAATATTGTCCACTCCTTTTCTTGTTTGGAAGTTCAGCATGATTCATAGCTTGAGAAAGCTATGTGAGTATAATAATAAGGTTTTTCATTCCCTCTCCTATAATTTTTTTTTATTTTCAGGAGGACAATCATTTCATTTCCCTTCACACTCAACATTACTGTAGTTATTTTTGGATCCATTCATTGACAAATACCAAAAATTATAGTGTAGAAAATAATAATCATAATGTAAAACCACATAATCATGGAGATGGCTTACAAAATGTATAAATTATGAAACCTTCTATGGCACATTATTTTTATCTTAGATCATTTATATTTAAAATCTTTTCAAGTCTTTCATGGTGGTTTATATAGACTATGAATTCCCAAAGCATATCCCACAAGAGTGTATAAATAGCTATGCAGCGAGGCCCATTGCCATGCTGTAACAACCCAAAGATTCATTAATGGAAATTCTCTTTATCTAATTAAATGTCTTATTATAGTTATATAAAATGTGAAATTCATTGGTTTTATATTTTTGGATTTTTAAAATACTGTTAAGAATTGTGATCGTTTCTAATATACTTGTTGAAAAGTGATCAAATGATTAGTATAAATAATGGGATTTAACGAATCCAATTTACTCAGACAAAGGAAGTGATTGAATCATCCAATAGACTTTACCCATATGAAGACCAATTTTCAGATCTCGAAAATGAGGTGGCATCATTGGGATTCAATCTTGACAAAGCCCAAGCCAAGATTGAACATGTTAAGCTTGAGCAGAACTGACTATGACAGAAGTGGAATTTGATAGAGATTACCACCCGATAAATGTTATCTGAGCCACCCCAAGAGTCTGTCACCATCAAAAACCTTACCATTCGGTCTTATGTGGGTATAATAAGGGGTTATGTAACAAGACCATATCACTATGACTATGTACATTATTTTTGTATAAAGAATGTGAATTCATTTTATTATTGTTACTTTGTAAATATTTTTTAAAGTACAAATAGTATTTTTAGTTAATATTCAACTAAGAAATTTATTTTGATGAATTAGTGGATTTTATAATTAAATAAAATATTATTATCAAATTAATTTTTATTAAATATAAATTATCATATAATTTTATTAATGTGATTTTAATTTTTATTCAGGTTTGAGAGCTATTTTTTTCAAAAACCCATGAATTTTTGGTAAATGTCGGTTCTTTATTTTAAAAGTAAAAATTCTCATATTTATAAAACTATTTAGATAAAATGAATTATATTTTTGGAATTAGGAAATTGAAATTATCAAATGTTGAATTTTTCATAATTTTCCGAGATAGTTGAATTTTTTGGTACAAATTAAATACCATTTAAATATATAATGTGTTTTATGACATCATAATGACCCGATAGTGATGTAATAAAATGATAAAAACATTATTTTAGGCCAATATATATTTTAACTTTAAAATAATGGTATTTTTGGGTTTTTTTGATATCTTTTACAAAGCTTTAGTGGACACTTCAAGGCTTATAAAACATTTTGTATTTTTAAATTGTTTTCCTTGAGAGTGTGACCCACCTCCACATAAGCAACACTCTTATTTTTAGACGTTAGGCAATTGGAATCAAAAAATATTATTTTCCACTCCCCTTTGGAGAAAACCATGGGCAAGAACCATGGGATGGTTTTTGGTTTTGATTAGATTAATGTGAGGTGTCCCAAACCTAAATAATAAAGAATTCCCTATCCTTTACTATATAAACCCACCCAAGCTCCCACTTACTCTTCAATAAAATCCTTTAGAGTTCGACCAACACCTTCCCTCCTCTCTCTATAATCCTCCAAAGGTTTCCCAATCTCCCAATAAGCCTCTCTCAAGCTTTTGGGGTCACACTTCCATGTAAAGGATTTCTTCCTTTCTCATTTTTGTGCAATTTTCTTTAAGTTGTTATTACCTTTTGTTTTCAATTAAAAATGTTGGGGTATGATTTAAAAACTCACCCATACTACCCTATTTATGTTTGGATTATGGGATACCCATTTCTCTCCCATTAATGCCTCCCATTTACACCCGTGACCATGCCAAAATTTTGTGAGGGATTTCCCTCTCCTATTTTACATCCAAGTAATTATTTTATATTATGAATCAAAATTACATTACATTTTTTGGGACATGTATCTATATTAACCCCTTACTGTCTATTTCATGTACTTATGATGGGACACCCATTTCTCTCTCATCAAAAATTTTCTATTAGTTCTTTTCTCACGCATTTATGCTATCAAAATTGCACTACGATTTTCCAATCCAATGTCATTGGGTAGTGAATACAATGCCCATTTTACTATCAAGGGTATTCATCTTTATGCACATATACATTTTGAATGGTACTTTCGTTTATTTATTCCACATTACATAATCATGGAATATCTTATGATGTTGATTGATTCTGTGTTATATGATCCATGTGGCACACTTATGCATGAAATGAAATATTTAAGAAGGGTGTGCCCATATTGCGCTCCAATACATTGCGTAAAGTATAGTTTCATGATATGTCATGTGAAATGGGTGTTTACTCATTATAATTCTAGTGCAACAAGTTTTAAATCATGCTTCATGTGCAATGAGGGTTTACTCAAGATCCATGTGCAATGAGCCTTGGCTCATGCTAATTCCATGTTAAGTGTTGTTGCTACATTTCCAGGTTATGATTATCATTATTTATCATGACTTTATGTTCATGTTTCTATTGTGCTCCCTTGATATTCCTATTTTCTAATATTTATTTTATTCCTCATGTTATTCCATGTTTATTCCCTTACTGGGATTTGTACCTCACCCTTTACTTATGCATGTCCTATGGTTATCTCATCCAATGCTAAGTACGACGGAATGTAGTGGTCATGTAAATGGAGTTTTCAATAAATATGATGTGAGTTTTATGTTCTAAGATGTTATATAATGTTCCTAATCCCCAAGGAATCTAGACCTATTTATCTTATATATTTTATCTAGTGAAGATTTTATGTAATAAACAGGGATTAAGTGTGTAATAAAGAGTAGGGTTGTTATAGTTGGTATCAGAGTATAGATTTAGTTATTTTTGGGATTAGGATTAGAAAACCCTAGTGAAAGACTTAGGGATAATACCATGTATAATAAAAACATCCCTATGTTTTGGTGAGTATTGAGTAAGTGGTTTATCAAGAAAATAAATCCATGTCTCGATACGAGAAAGTAGAGGTGTCTCTGGCACAGATGTACCAAGGGGTGAAAACCCTGACATGGAGTTTCCGGATTGACTCGGGGTATCCTGGTACACGAAAACGGGCTTTGCTGCACTCTTGGTTATGACACTCATGGGGGACATGCATTGTTAAATTAACAAGCTTATTATGAAACATTATTAAGGGAATTAAAACAATCCCCTAAGAATATATGTTAGAAATTAGATCATGGATAACATAGATTGAATCATATAGATTAATAGGTTAAGGAAATAACATCTATTTATAAGTCATTCATTTTGCCTTTGGGTTACCCTTTATTTTTTACCCCTAATTTTCCTTTCATTAAGGAATAATAAATCATTAGACTTAAAGTAGTTTTATATCACAAAATTATCATGTCAAGAGGGTAACTCAAAATTTGATATGTTTCGTCAGCAGGATAAATGATAGTTTTGATATTGAAGGGGAAGAATCTCATACAAAAATCTTGTCCCTTCCTGAGGAATTTCCAGCTAAAATTATTGATAAGTCAAGCTCGCATAGCATCAAATCCTTTTCAAATGTACAAATTTCTTTCAGGAAGCTCTACGACATATCAAACACCTCTTCCATACCACAGAATCATTAGGAATCATGCCACACTAATGATCAAATATTAAGCTCCCAAATCTACCACCTTTAAATATGTGGGAGGTACCATCAGGGTATTTTAAAATATTTGACCCTATCTAGATAGAATGATGCACTATATGACTTTAGAATAACTTCTGAAGAGGGAGAAGCCTATATATATAGTCTGGTCTTCCAGTATTTTTGGAAACTTAGACAATATATTAGAAGAACCACATTTCAAAAATTCCAAATCTGACTCTATTAGACTATTTTACAAAAACCCGGTACATGGTGATGTTTTGAAACTATACATTAGTAACAAATATTTTCAAAAATTGCATCATATTTTCCATCGGTACGATCCGAGTTGCACAGACTACGTCTAGACTAAGGAAGTGGAAGAATTTGAATGTGCATTGAGGTATTGTTGCACTAAGTGGACCCTCGCTCTCCATGATCGATGTGATAATGGGGGTTGGGGAATGTTTAATGGTGGTGGGTAAGCAACCACAAAGTAATGTTTAAATTTTATAGTTATTTTTGTATGTAATAAAATTGTGAGGATGCAATTTTTTTATCGGGGGAAGATTGTAACGACCCAAAATTTAATTGATGAAAATTCATATTGATAAAATTAAATGTATTATAATAGTCATATAAAATGTGATACACATTGGTTTTATGTTTTTGGATTTTTAAAATATGGTTATGAATTGTGACCGTTGCGAATATAGCCATTGAACAGTGATCACATGATCAGTATAAATATAGGGCTTTAAAAAATCCAATTTACTCAGACAAATAAGCGATGGCCTCATCCGGTAGAATTTCCCCATACGAAGCCCATTTTTTGGAGCTCGGAAAGGAGGTGGCGTCATTGGTCTTCGCTCTTTACGAAGCCCAAGCGGAGTTTAAACATGTTAAGCTTGAGCGGAACTGACTATGAGAGAAGTGGAAGTTGATAGTGATTACCACCCGAGCAATGTTATCTGAGCCACCCCAAGAGTCTATTACCATCGCACACCTTACCATTAGGTCTTATGCGTGTGTTATAAGGGGTTATGTAATAATACCCTAGCACTATCACTATGTACATTATTTTTTTTATAAAGAATGTACATTCATTTTATTATTGTTACAATGTAAATAGTTTTTAAAGTACATATAGTATTTTTAGTAAATATTCAAGTAAGAAATATATTTTGATGAATTAATGGAATTATCAATTAAATAATATTTTAATAAAATATTATAATTATTAAATTAAAATTTATTAAATATAAATTGTCATATAATTTTATGAATGCAATTGTAATTTTTATTAATGTTTTAAAGCTGTTTTTGTCAAAACCCATGAATTTTCGTTAAATGCCGGTTTTTAATTTAAAATTAAAAATTAACATATTTATAAAACTATTTAGTTATAATAAATAATTTTTTTGGAATCAGGATGTCGAAATTATCCAATGGTTAATTTTTCATAATTTTTTGAGATAGCCGAATTTTTCAGTAAAATTTAAATACCGTTTAAATATATAATGTGTTTTATGAAATCATAAGGACCTGATAGTGATGTAAAAATATTATATAAACATTATTTTCTGCCAATATATGTTTTAACATTAAAATAATGTGATTTTGGGTTTGTATAATTTATTTTATAAAGCTTTAGTGGACCCTTCAAAGCTTATAAAACTTTTTGTCTTTTTAAATTGTTTTCCGTGAGAGTGTGACTCACCTCCACATAAGCAACCCTATTATTTTAAGAAGTTCGGACATTGACCTTATAAAATATTGTTTTACACTACCCTTTGGAAAAAACCGTGGGGAAAAACCATGGGCTGGTTTGGGGTTTTGATTGGTTTAATGTGAGGTGTCCCAAACCGAAATAATAAAGAAATCCCCCTCATTTCCTATATAAACCCACCCAAACTCCCACTTCCTCTTCCTCTTCACTCAAAGACTTTTGAGTTCTACCAACCCCTTAACTCCTATCTCTATAATACTACCAAGGTTCCCCAAGCTCCCAAGAATCCTCTCTCAAGCCTGTCCCATGCTTTTGGGGTCGCATTTCCATGTAAGAGATTTCTTCCTTTCTCATTTTTGTCTAATTTTCTTTAAGTTGTTATGTCCTTTTTTCCAATTAAAAATTTTGGGGAATGATTTAAAACATCCCCCATACTTCCCTCTTTATTTTTGGATGATTGGGGAGCCCTTTATCTCTCATTAATGCCTCCCATGTACACCCGTTAACATGCTGGAATTCTGTGAAGGATTTTCCTCTCCTATTTTATATCCAAGTAATTCTTTTGTATTATGCATATAAATTCCATTACGTTTGTTGGTAAATGTATCTATATTACCCCCTTACTTTCCATTTCATGTATATATGATGGGACACCCCTTTCTCTCTCATCAACGATTTTTTTACGAGTTCTTATCTCACGTCGTTATGCTGCCGAAATTGCACTACAATTTTCCAAGCCAAAGTTATTGTATAGTAAATACCATGCCCATTTCTCTATCAATGGTATTCAAATTTATGAATATATAAATATTTAATGGTAAATTCATGTATTTATTCCACATTACTTAATCATGGGAAAACTTATGATGTTTATTTATTTCATGTTATATGATCCATGTGGCACACTTATGCATGAAATGAAATGTTTAATAATGGTGTGACGAGATAGTGCTTCAATGCATTGGGTAAGGTACAGTATCATGATAAGTCATGTGCAATGGGTGTTGACTCATTCTAGTTCAAGGGAAACATGTTTTTACTCTTTCTTCATGTGAAATGATGGTTTACTCATGATCCATGTTTAATGAGCCTTAGCTCATGAGAATTCCATGTTAAGTGTTGTTTCCACATTTCCATGTTATGATTATCCTGATTTATCATTCCATTATGTTAATTTTTATGTTGTTTTCAATTTATATGACAATTGTCTAACATGTATTGTATTCATCATTTCATTCCATGTTTATTCCCTTGTTGGGATTTATATCTCACCTTTTTCTTATGCATGTCTTCAGGTTATCCCATGCATTGCTAAGTACAATGGAATGTAGTGGTCATGTAAAGGATGTTTTCAATAATGATGTTGTGTGTTTTATGTTATATTCTGTTATGTAATATTCCTAAGCCCCAAATACACTATACCTCTTGATATTATATGTGGTATCAAGTGAATATTTTATGTAATAAATCAGGTTTAAGTGTGTAATAAGGAGCAAGGTTGTTATACATACACATGTTCTTGATCGAGTCCAGATCAATATGGTGTTTTCATGGTTGTTTCCCCTTGTTACAGGTATGCCAAATACACATCGAATTATTGTTTCTAAACCGATATGTATTTCTATAAATCTTATCTATATATCCTTCAAAAACTTAAGTACATTTTCCTATAATTTGACTTGTCTTTAGACTTATCCCTTGCCATGTCCATAGGGATATCACTAAGGTTTTCTCATCCTAGTTACAAAGGTTAACTAAACATTCACTCTAATACCAAATATAGAAACCATTACTTATAATACATAAACACTACACCATTTTTTTATAATATTTAATAAACTACACAAACAAATACCCGAAGACCGTATTAGTTTAGCACCTTTGGAAACATAAAAACCTAAATAATGGTCCACAAGTGAGCTACATTATATCCAACATGGATCTTCATGACTATCACCCTTCTTAGACACATCATACATAATATATATCTTCATATAACGGGGAAGGAAACATAAGAAAGAGTGTTCTCAGATGCTTAGTAAGGGAAAACAAGGGAGATATGTAATCCAAATCACGAGCATAAGGGTATGATAACATGATCATAATAACAAAAGATGATAACCTTCATATCAATGATCATAATCAAGATTTATGGAATAAATATTGGAAGTTAATAAGACATGAATCATAAGGGAATCCAGATCATAATCCATGAAACCATAACACAGGAATAAGACATGGAATTATGGCAGAGACATAAACATATAAAATTATTTCCATAGTATTCAAGGATCACTACCAAGAAAATCTTAAAATAATGGATTCACTCCCCACACCATCGTAGTAGTCATGGTTCACTCCCAAGACCATATTAGTGTATAATATTTTTTATTGAACCAGGTTTACTCCCCATTCCAGCAATTTCTATATAATGAGATATATATCTATATTTACCCAATGAATTGGAAGGAGGTATAGGTCTCACCCATCACATAATAAAATCATACATATATGTTCCATATGATCACAAAAAATAATCATATCAGAACCCATGAAATGAAATGGGTATAATAAATATTCCATCATATCATAACATGTAGAAAAGAGACAGGTTTCATCATAATTTCATCAAAGCATATCCCTTGAAAATAAGTAGTTTTTTTAATCATTTTATCATGGTATAAAACATGAAAGAGAAATGGGTGTCATAAACATCATGAAATTAATACATAAACCATTCAAAGAAATAATATAATGATACCCTCAGATAATATCCCCAATAAAGAATGAGTTACATCAATAGATGTCACATTACATGGGAAATAGTGTTAAAATATTATTTAAAAATTTTATTGAGTAAAATATACTTTTTTATTTGAAAAATTCTTTTTTAAAACATAAAACATTTTGAAAACCTTTTTTTTAAAATAACCTTGAAAACTTATAAAGGAATATTCAAAAACCATTTTAAACTTTTTTAAAACATCAAACACTTTTTTGAAATCCTTTTTATTAAAATTACATTAAAAAGTAATTTAAAAATATTTTTTCAAAACATTATTAAAAAAACATGTTTTGTTGATAAAATAGATATCTGACCAAAGAGAGAAATAAAGTCGAGTTTTCATAAAAACATTTTATTAATTATATTAATTAAAAAAGAGTGGGAAATTGTAACATTTCTTAAATATATCATGAATAACCATAGTATAAGAAAATTAATGATAATTCTTAAGATATGGATCATAATATTTTATCAATGGAATCATAATCATAAATAATCTGGATAAATGATGGGATTGTAGTAATAAACTCTTACCACTTTCGTAACATTGAATCATAATACCCCCGAGAGAATATAATTAAACGAATCTTAAAATATCATTTGTATGAGAAAATTCATGAAATTACTTGTAAAATGGGTTGAATATACACCTCATAAAATAATATAAGTGCATAAACTTACATCCAAAAGAAGGAAAATTTTGAAAAAAATCCATAACTAATTTCATAAGGTTTAAACCGTAAACCCCATAAAAGAGAGATCCTAAAATGGATATGTAAATATAATTTTTTTCAAATACTATAATCATAATTTAAATTCATGGGTATTATATATAACTCATAGAATAAATAGGCGGGGAACATGTCTTGTGTCTCAAGAAAAATAAAATTGAGATAGGAATCCCTTACCATAAGTCTTGAATCTCATCATACGCATTAAAGCATCCTATATAATAAAAATAAGTTTTTTATGAATATATAAAATAACCATATTCATACATATAATACCATATATTATTTAATTAAGAATTTATATAACTCTTTTATTAACAATCTCATGTTAAAGTTACATTTTGGGTAATAACCACACTGTTTTTCATACATGTTTTGAATTGTTATTCTTGGTTCTCTTATTAGATCATGATTTCATCATCTAAAAAATAATAACAATTAAATAAATATTATATATTAATTAATTATATAATAATTTATAATAATCTATAAAATATATATGTATAAAATGAAATACATCGTTCATGAAGACGGTATGCCATACATACGCATGAAAACTGTTTACATTTTCTTGTCAGATTAAAAGAAAGAAATGTATAGTATATATTATCATTATATAATTTTTTTTCTATCATATATATCACATATTTTTATTAAAACCATCCTTAACACATTACTTGTAAATTTTTAATGAATCACATCGCATCGAGAGAGTGTGTTCCACCGTACACACGAACAACATTATCATATTCCCACAAAATGGAAAGAAAGAATGTATGTGTGATATAATAATTACAGAATCATTATAATATCATAAAAATAATAATAATAATTTATAATAAATAAATACATCATTATTTCAGGCCTTTAAAGGTGTTAATGGAATAAAAAATGACATAGGTTGGTGAGGAGGTAGTCCACTGTACACACGAATGATGATTGCATATCCCATTTGATGGAATTGTGTGATGTTATAGGTCATAAACATAACTTAATAAAATATCAATATATTTAAGATGATGAGGTTGTTATATATTCATGACATTAAATTAATTTAAGGGTTTTTATAAATTAATGAAAAAAAATATTCATTGTTGAACGTTGCCTCTTCTTCGGGTATCTCCTTTTATTTTTCACCAAAGGACTTCCTTGTTTGAATTTCTCCCCAAAGAGGGGATTCAATAATGAAGGGGGGTGGAATTTGGGAGTTTATTTTTTCAGGGTTTTTATGAGTCAATGTTATTTATCGGTGAGAATAAGTGACCACCAGAGTGGACACATGGTTAGGAACTCCATTGGTCTTGTACTAGTGCCAAGGTGTTGTTCTCCCACATTATTTCGGGAGTTAAGTCTCCCCCACTTACTCAGTGTGTGGGTCCTTCAAATATGTAATTTGATAAATTCTCTCTTGTCCATTTACAATGTTTGGGTCCCTCATGTGACCGATAGAGTTGGGAACTCCCTCATTTACATTAGTTTTTAACCATCTATAGATGGATTCAGGTACTCTCACATCTAATGTAATCTACTCAACGAGGTATAAGTCCTCCACTAGGGTTGGTTACTCCCTTGGTCGATACTTCCATTTGAAAGGTTCGATCCCATAAATATTGTTTCTAATAGGTAATTTGGGTTATATAGCTGGGTAGTTCACAATCATGAGTTTTCTATTGTACTTTATTCATTTGTAGTCAGGTTGTGCATATTAAGACTCTCTTCTATATATCTAATCTTTTACATAAAAAAATATTTTGATTCTTATATTAGAACATATATTTTTGAGAATAATTGTATTATTATTTATATTCTCAAGTTTTTTAAGAATCCTACTGGGTATATATTACTCACCCCTTCAAGGGTGTTTCACATATGAATATCATGCCTTATAAAGGCAATAGATAGTTTTTCATTAAAATCCATGGATATGGTGACAGTGGAGGGGGAGATTAGTGGTACCCAATGGTGGAAGGAACATGTATATTTTTTTTATAACACTCCAACTCTAGTAACTTGGAGTCTATGGTTATGTAATAATATTGTCACAAGATACAAGAGATCACATCCCAAAGGATAAAATAGTTTAGAAGTCTTGTGAGACTAGATACATACATGACTCTCATATTACATTTAGAAACATGAAATACACATTAAAATCCTTGTTATAATTTATTATTTCTTCTATAATATCCCTAAAATAATTTATAAATCCCTTTTTAGTATCCTTCGGAAATGAAAACATAGTAAAGGGTGAGCTCAGATGCTTAGTAAAGGAAATCATAAAACAAAGTCTATCAAAGAATAAATAAAAAATGAATAAAATAGTATAGATAAACAATAAAAAAATACTCCATATAACTACTATCATAAAATTTGAACATATACATGGATGAATTAACAACAAAAATATTTACATGGATAACAATAAATTGATTATTAATGATAGAATGCATAGTTCTAGCCATATTAATCGTACTATCAAGGCCTTATTCCAAGACACCATTCTTGAATAGGTAAGGTGTATACTAAATACCAAAAATGATTTGCCTCATGAGATATACTGATGAATTGAGGGGCTATAACGGGCCCCACTCATCATTTACAAAGTCCAATGCAATAATTATATGAAATAAATTTATATTCATCAAAATTATCTGCATTAAAAAATTAGAATATGGAATGTCAATTTTTTCCAGTCAATGAATAGAACAACATGAACATAATCCATTTGGATAAATAATTTTGATAGTAACATTATAATTTATATCAATAATATATAATAATCATCAAAGGATGTTGACATACATTAAAATACCTTTAAAATAACATTTGAGTCTTTCTTTGGAAATAATAAAAAATATACATTTATTTTGATAACATTATAAAAAAAATTATAGAATATTTAGGAAATTATATTCATTGAAAATAAGCATGAAACGTGTAAAAAAATCTTCAAATCAGATAGTAGTCATGAAGGTGGAATTTTTTTCATTTGATAAACATTAAAATAAATATTCCTTTCACACTTTGGGTAAAAAGTGAAAAGTACCTTATTTGGAAAATGAAAAAAAGATTCCTTTTAAACCTTATTAAATAAATTAAAATATATTTGAAAATGATTTTAAACAATCATAATATCATAGTAAAAAAATTATTAAAAAAATTATAGAGAACATGGATATGAAGGATTAATATTTCTGAACAAAAGAAGAAATAAGGTTGGCTTTCCTTAAAATCTTTTTTCTCAGTTGTTTTAAGTACCAAAGATATTACAATAAAAGGAAAACATGTAAACTCTATATATAAATATATGATAATAAAATAGAAGGAGTTTAAAATATAAATATCTTATAATTTCCTTCAATGCAGAGTTAAACATAAACAATCTAAAATAAAAATGAGATTGTAGAATAAACACTTACCGCACACTTCTCCTTGGTTTGGCATGCTATATCCTAAAAAATAATCAATTTTAATTTATAAAATAATATATTAATAACCTTTTTCATATATATTTTATTTTTTATGGTCATTTTATAATCATTTTACATCAATTAATTGAATAGTTCCTGTTTAAGTTGACCACTTAAGGCTATTTTGTCAATTTATCCAAAATTATTTTGGTATATTAGCTATGGTCGAAGGTGTTCTGAAATGGTTACATTATCTCCAGAATTTTAATAATTCCAGGAATACAATTTTTTTTCATAATATAAAATTTTATAATCATCCATGAATGGTGGTAATACAAAAAAAACCACATTAATTTGTGAAGGTGGTAATCCACATATACACAGAAACGATGTAATCATTCTCCAAAAGATGGAAGGTTAAGAAGATAAATGATATATTATATTTACATAATCATAATTTTTTCATTAATATAATATATATTCAATATATATTTCTTTATAACCCCCCAATTAAAGTGTATATGAAAACAATACACTACAACATGGAAACGGTAGGTCGTATATACGCACAACCGATGTTTTCATTTTCTATAGGATGGAAATGATAAAGAAAATGGATGTGACATTAACATAAAAACAACTCATTATGGTTAATTTATTGATTAAATTATTTGAATATGGATATTGAATATTTTTATGAGGATTAAGAAGAATGGAACTTGAAGATGCTTGGTAAGATCATATACCACTTTTTTGGTAACCTCCTTTGGCTTACACCTTAAGCCTTATTGAAGTGTTCTTTTACTGATACCAATAACTATAGAATATGGAGAAGGGTGTTGGGAAGGTATTTGGGCCAATCATTTTTAAGAAAATGGATTAGTTGGTATGAATAAGAGAGGATATTACGTTCCTTTTTTTAAGTGTGGTGAGTGGCACACAAGTATGTATTCTTAAGTATTAAATATTATAATTTTCTTACTTTTCATGAACCATCCTAGATACCTTTGTATCTTGATAACTGATCCCACCCTGACATGGACTGAAGGGATTTACCAATAATCATGGGTTGGTGACTACCACCTGTCATCACAACAAGATCAAGAGGGAACTATTTTTACACAAAATAGCGCTAGATAAATATACAAGTAGGTATTCTCAACACTCCATAAGGAGAAAGTAAATGATTGAAAATATTTTAAAAAATATAAAACAAAAAATCATTAAAGTACTCAAAATTTTTCAAGATAAAAATCAAACAACCCATGCAATAAGTTGACAACATCTCCACTGATCCCCACCATCACTCCAAGTCCCTCAAATCATGTATGCCCATCACCTCCAAGCAGAACATTACCTTTTCTTAGACCTGGAATAAGATCATCTAATAATAATATATGTAAAAGTTAGGGTGTGATAAAAACATCCCAGTAGGGTCTCACTAAGTGATCCATACATAATGACATAAAAATAATCCAATTTTTATATCAATTTAAATAAAACAATCCATGAAAAATAATTTACATATTTTCAAAAAAACATGATTTCAAATCAAATGATGATAGATAGATCAGAAGAGGCTAAAATGAAAATTTTACATAAAGAATTTATATAAATAATTTGGAATGAATAAAATAGTTATATAATAAATGGAATGTATAATAAAATCAAACATCACAAAGAACCATGCTAATAATCCATGTGGTACATTAGTTCCTATAAATTGGATCCTAACAATTCCCATTCATCAACATTGCTCAAGATATGTGTGAACACTCAAATCAACACCCCTTTTCAAGGATCCATTATATGAAATCAATATACACCCCCATCGAGGACACATTATAGTAAAATATTCCTACCTTGGTTTAGTTAGTGTTTTCATCATAAACCAATTTCTATGGGGTTAGATCCTAGAGTGATTTTTTGAATTTCATACTAAATACATTTTCTTACATGGTATTTAATTAATAAATAAATCATGGGAAAATAAATAATTTCAAATTATTTGAATTTTTTTTTTCCAATTTTCGTTTTCAACACACATTTTTCATTTCAAAACCAAGTCACAGTTTTTATAAAATTCAGACCCGTTTAAATAATATTTCAATTTAAGAGGTTTTCTTCAAGGATCAACATCCAATAAATTTCACCAAATCAATTTTCAATTCAAGACATCAATTTTCTCATTTCTCTCAATAATTTATTTTCTATTAAAATTAGGGGGTTTCCCTAATTTTCAATCCCATATCAAAATAAAACATCAATCATCACAAATACAAGTTTTTAAATCATTTAAAATCTCATTAAAATAAATTAAGAAATTAAAGGCTTCAATTTTAAGGAAAATCATTATAAAACCACCCACCTTTAATCCCAAATTCAAACACACCCTCACAATAGGAACATCGAAGAAGAATGAAGGTGAAAGAGTTCAATCAATCAATCTTATAATAAAGATCCATCATAATGGAGACTATATCCATAAATAACGTGATGATCCATCAATATATAAGTAGGATAGAAATGGATATTTAATGAAACTACATTAGAGAGGAACTACTTACTCGAAGGAGATCAAAACAGATTAATTTTACTTCAATCTGCCAAGAGAAAGGTTTTAAAGAGAAGAAAATTATTATGGTGAGCCTTCAATACCATGTAAATAAATTTAGTATTGATATGGGTCAATTAGGGTTTTAAACCAGGGTCCCATATTTTTTAAAAAAATAGCGGAGTTAAAAATTGTTCACATAGTTTTCCTCATGGGTTTCATGATTAGAAGTAAAAGTGCACCCTAACTGTGTACCCTCCCTCAGCCATATTTTGGGGTAAACCGTTTGGATTAAAAGTTACATTAAACATGTTTCAACCATGTTAAACCCCATTGTTTGAATCTACAGAGTTTGATAGAGAGGCCTCACAGTTTGGAAAAATAGTTCCCCCCTTCTAGTGGCACATCCTTGGCCACATGGTTTCCGGGGACAAACCATGAAGTTTTGCCCAACATTTTTACAGACATTTATCGACCCTTAAAGTAAAACAAATCACCAAATTTCACCCAAAATAGTTAGATAAAAACCCAGAACAAAGTAAAATCCAAATAAGGGTCAACAAAAACTTAAAAGAAGGTAACGAGATGTTACATTTCTAATAGATTGGTAGAACATAAACAATTCAATTTCATAGATAAGGAGATACGAGATTAAATACACTCATCTAATAAGAATTAATATGATATTTAATGTTCTTATTACATAGTTTTAACCTTAATTAATCCATTTTACCCCTTCACCATGATGAATTGTTTTTACTAAAATTACTATTCATAATGAAAAAAAATGATATTGAACTCATTAATAAATTTAAACATCCAAATTCCAAATATGAGATGAATTTTTTAATATTTAGTTGGTAGAAGTGGAAAAAATAAATTTTAATATAAGTTCCCGAAAAGAAATTAAAAAATAGTTTTTAACTCATTTTTAAGAATAAAAATAATTATATACCAAAATAATATATATTGCTAATTCATATGGAATTAATTAGATTTTTTTTAATAAAATCTATATTATTTTAAATTAAAACCAAATTTAAAACACAATGGGAAAGAAAATAAAAGACAATTTTGTATTAAAAAAATGAAAATTTTCATTATTCACCAAAAAAGATCTATTTCTAAAAAATCCCTAAAGTTTACCCTAAGAAAAATTCACCTTATGAACTAAAAAATTATATCCATTTATTAAAATTAAAAATTTATAATTTAGAAATTATAATTTAAAATATAATCATGAATTATTTCTAATATAACAATAAAATAATAGTATATTCATTGGATAATAGTCTAGGGATGTAATGTTTACTTATTATCAGTTGATATCTCGTATTGGATTCTCCCATGCTTAAATAATTTCAATGTAATTTTTTTTAAAATTTAGTACTTAAATAATTTTTTTAATACTTTCTCATAGCTTCTATAGGCTCCCATGCTTCCTCTTATATTCTTTTTTATTTCTCCAAAGAACCTTCAACAGCTGAGTTGTTTGATTCTATAACACTTTCTCTTTAGTGTCAATAATTTGGATTGCCTCTTTATGGTAAGATAAATCATGTTTTAATTATATTTCCTTATAGTTGAGAACATGTATAAGTTCAAGCATTTAGTTCCTCAGTTATGAGATATGAAACATGTCATGAACTTTAAAGAGGATTAGTGGAATTTATAAATAGTAAGCCACAAATAATTTTTTTATAAAATTTAAAAAAGATCAATGTAACTAGGACTTGGTTTCCATTTCTAAAAGAACCTTATAACACCCTTCCAAAGAGATACCTTCATTAAAACATGATCTCCCACTTGAAGTTCAAAATATTTTCTTCAATTATAGACCTAGTATTTTTGTCTACGTTAATCTTCTTTAAAATGATTCTAAATATTCTTCACTTTAACCATTGTCACCTCCATGATATCTAGTCTTATAATCGTACTTTTTTCAAATTATTCCTAAAAATTTAGAGTAAAACACCTCTTTATCTATATTTATTCATATGGTGCCATTTTAATAATGGAATGGATACTATTATTATATAAAAATTCCACTAAAGGTAAATATTGATCCCATATACCTTGAAATTTAATTGAGTATGAACTCAACATATCTTATAATGTCTAAATAGTTATTTTAGACTACCCATAAATTTTAGGTTGATAGGAGGTTCTAAAATATAGCTTGGTGTTAAGATCCATCTAAATACTCTTCCATAATTTTGATTTAAATCGCATATTAAGATCAGATAAATTAAAAAGTGTTTCATCAAAAAGTCCCAAAAATCATTAATATTGATCCATGTGAAACATGCAATAGGTATATATTCCATTATATTGAGGAAATGTGTTGACTTGGTAAAGAGATTGATAATAACTCATATGAAATTACTGTTAATAATATTTTTTAGCAATCCAGGGACAAAGTCCAGTAACATCAACTCATTTCCACATAAGAATAGGTAGAGGTTTCATGAATCCTTATAATTTTGTCTCTTAGACTTTACTTATTGAAAAATCAATCATCATGATATATAGTCTGAAATTTACCATTTCATATTATCACACAAAAAAACTTTCTCCAAATACAGATACATTTTCGCACAAGCATGGTGTATAGATAAATTGAAGTTATGATATTTATCTTATAATTATCCTTTTAGATCAATAAATAATGGAAGACATATAATAATTTCTAATTTCTATATAACGTATTCATATGTAAAGTATACCAACTTCCCGTCATTGAAAAATTTTATTTTCTTTAAAACATTCTTATCATCAAACTGTAAACGTTTTATTTTCACTAATAAGGATTGTTTGAAAATAATTTTTTATTTATGTGATGTTTCCCATTCCTTAATGATTCCCATATCCAACATCTATATATCCATGAAAATATAATCTTTTTAAATCCTCATTTTAGTCAAAACACCATGATCATTCCAACTCAATGCATCAACCACCTTATTTTCCTTCCCATGATTGTAGTGTGCTGAGAATCACAATCCATGAGTTGTTCGGACCACCACCTTTGCCTCATTTTGATCCCTTTCAATGAGAATACACATTTTTTTATTCATATATATTTGAATTATTTAATTATAATGTTAGTGAATCTACATATTCAATGAAAATATTACGATTACCAACTCAAGATCATTGGTTGGATAACTCTGTTCAAGAATATTTAACCACCTTGATTCATAGACAATGACTTTATCATTTCGCATAATGACACATTCAAGTACCTAACTTTGTTCATCACTATATATCAAAAATCCATACCTTCCTAACGGTAAATCCAATATTAGTGCATTGACCAATATCTATTTTAATTCTTCAAAACTGTATCTACATTCTTTTGAACATAAGAGATAACTCTTTCATATGTCAACATGGATCATGAGTTATCTAATTAATATTTTTTGAAAAAATCATCGATAGTAACTTGATAATATAGAAAAATTGTGTTCCTTGGTTATATTCATTATCATTTTCCATTATATCACTACCTTTATCTTTGATTAATCAACTAATATTCCATTTATAGAGACAACATTTACAAGAAAAGAAACTTCTAAAATCTAGAATTCACATTTTATAAATTTTCCATATAACTCTTTTTCTATTAGAGTATTAAGAATCATTCTAAAATAACTCATATTATCATCATATATTTTATATTATACGATGATATCATCAATAAATACCATAATGAAATTATTGAGATAATCCTTAAATACATTGTTCATAAAATCCATAAAAATAGCGGGTGAATTAGTCGATCCAAAGGGTGTTACTATAAATTCATAATTTCAATAACTCATAAAAATTTATATCTTTATAATATCATACTTATTTACATGTATTATATGATACCCTGAATAAAGATCAATCTTTGAAAAATATTAACATCCTTGATGTTGATCAAATAATCCATCAATACAGGGAAGAGGATACTTTTTCTTTATAGTAATGGAATTGATTTTACTATAATTGATGGAAAATATCATAAACCCATCATTCCTATTGAGAAAAATAACAAGAGATACTCATGGTGAAAAACAAGGGTGTATAAATCCCTTACCAAACAACTAATGCAGTTTTTTCTTCAGTTCGAGTAATTCCACTATGGTCATCTAATAAGGAATCATAGATATAGTTTTTTCATTAGGGATGAGATAAATATAAAACTCAAATTCACCCTTAGTTGGATTTCCTTGTATTTATTTAGGAAACACATATATTTATTCATAAATAATAGGTACATCATCTATTATCAGGATAACTTTCCCATTAATAGGTTTTTTCCAATCCTTTTCTCTAATATTTTCATCAAGGAAATCCATTGGAGATGGATCTAGAAATAATTCAAATAATGAAGTCTCCCCTTTGATGATAAGGGATTCTATGTCTCCATCATGAATCATTGTCTTCTTCTCTTAGTAATAAATTCTCACATTAAAATTTTAATTCTAATCCATACAAAGTACTATAAAAAAATATATACATAGATATAATAATTTTTTAAAATAGGGTATTTTTATGAATTATAATGGGGACTGACTAACATATCCTTATTGAAATAATATTTTCATTATGAGTATCGATTTATAAATTCCTTATTAATGTGTTTGGGAAATATCTAATTTTATTATAAAATATGGAAGATATAAAAGAGTTGGAAGACCCATTACCAAGTAAAGGATTGGATAAATTTGAGGTTATTATCAAATACTTTCCACCACATCTTTTGGAACATCAACCCCAACTTCATTGATTGCATAAGTTTTGACTTACACCCTTGTATTTTTTTGAGGAAAATTATCTTGAAACTTGGAGAATTAATTTGAATATTTCCCCATATCCTAAAATTTGAATAATTATACATGGGAAACTTTTTTATTTCCCTTGAAATAATAAGCCTGATGTACTTTCTCTCCATACTTATAGAAAACCCAAATTCTCATCCAGCATGTTCCAAGATGTTTATTTCCAAAAATTTTAAAATTTGAAAATTTCTACATTAAATTCTTCCCTTTTAACACTTTTTTTAGAGTTCTTAGTTTCCCACTTCTTTTTTTCCAAGGAAAATATAATTTTTGGAGAATTTTTTTTATGAATTTGTGGAACTTTATACTATATCCCCATACACAAAAAATTTATAAGATTATACATATTTTATAAGTATAGGATTTATTCCATAAAATAAGTGATAAATATTACTTCAAAGATAATGTACATAATCCATAACATTATTTTCTAACCACATAAAGTTATCTTAATATTCCGCAACATTTTCTCATTACGTTTTCCTTAGATTGTGGAATGACCTCTCCATATCAGCTCATTTATCATGGAGAATTTTTTTTAAATAAAATATCTTATAAATCATTCCAATATATACTATTTATTTCATATGACTCCTTAGTGTTATGGATTAATGAACATAATTGATCAATTCCACCCTTAAGATAATAAACTCCATGATAACATGATCTCTTTCACTATTTATCAAAGAAAGAAATATATTCTCTTGGGATATGATGCATTTGTTATCTACTAATGTATTAGTAGTCCCACTTAAGGATTAATGTTTTTTTAACATAAAGTTGTCTCAAATTTTGGTACCATTTTAGAGATCAATAGAATGCTCTATACGGGTGAGGTAATTGGTAATAACCTAAGGCAACTACCTCAATATAATTATAATTTGTTCATATACAAATATATATTCATTAAATTTCATATAAGATAAACACCTACATGTATTACGTGCATTGATATAGTTTTCATTCCTTCTTCTATGATCTATTTCCAAACAATTTCATAGATTGAATTAATTCATAACATCATGGATTTTAAATCATAATATATAATTCTAAATATGTTATAACACTTAACATGCACTGAGTGATGATTGAATTGATACTAAAAAGAACTTTTTGGGTGTTTACCCCCTTGTGGATATGTTCCACAACTTTATCCACTTTCAATATCCAAATAGGGATCTAATATATACGATACCACAAATTCTCCACCTTACTAAAACTTCATGATATTATGAAATACTTAGACTTATCCCTTGAATCATCCAAAGGGTCATGTAATCTAATATATGTTTCCCTATATCTAGTTCCCATGGTTTATAACAAAATTCATCTAATACCAATTTTAACACCCCGAATCTAGTAACCCATAGTCGATGATTATTTTTTATATTGGCATAAGATAAAAGAGCTCTCATCCCAAAGGAACGAATAGTTTACAAGTCTTGGGAGACTAGATAAATATATGATTATCACATTACATTTGAAAAAATTAAATAAAACATAAAATTATAATTATAAATTTATTATTTATTCTATTATATCCTTATAATTATTCATAGGTACCTTATTAGTATCTTGGGGAAAGTAAGACATAATAAATGGTCATCTCTGATGCTCATTATGGGAAAACGTACAATAGAAACTATAATAGAATAAATAAGAATGGAGAATATTCTAGAGATAAAATAATAATAAAAATATTACATATAATTAATATCATACAATGGTAATATATCCATGGATGACATAACACTATAAATAATTACATGGATAACAATAAATATTTTCCTAATTATAGAATGCATAATGATGGACATCATAGTTCTACCATCAAGGCATTGTACCAAGTGATTATACATAAATAGCTATGGTGTATGCCAAATACCCAAACTAGTTTATCTTATGAGACATACCGATACATCAAGGCCCTATAAAATCCCCCACCTATCAATTACTAAATCCAATTAATCTATCATATAAAACAAATACATTTTCAACGTAAGCATTCATATTGAAAAACCACCATTCAAAATTTCTATAATTTCCCCAATAAATAAATAGAATAACATGACCTTATACCATCCACATAAATAAGGAGTGTAATAAAATTAGATTATAAACCTATTGAAGCATAATAATAATTAAAGGATATTTATATTGATGAAAATAACATTAAAATAACATTCAAGCCTTTCTATGAAAAGTTAAGAAAAATATATTTTTTATTCTAATAACAATTTAAATCAAAATTTATAGAATATCTAGAAAATTACTTTGAAAATAACTATGGAAACATATAAAGAAATTTTCAAGTAAAATAATAGTTATGTCGATTAGAACATCTGTTTATTAGGTAAACATTAAAAAAATCCTTTTACCCTTTTTGTAAAAAGTGAAAACTGCCTAGTTTGGGAAATGATAAGAATATTCCTTTTGAAAATTTGTAAGGAAATTAAATTAAATAAGAAAATTATTTAAAAAAATCATTGTTTCATACTAAAATATTTATTTAAAACATTAAAGATAACATATATATGGATGAGAAAGATTCTCGACCAAAAGAAGAAATAAGGTCCACTTTCCTCAAAAAACAATTTCTTAGTAATTTTAACCACCAAAGAGAGTAAAATAATAGGAAAAATGAAAACTCCATATATAAAAATTGAAGAATAAAATATATAGAGTTTAAAATATAAATATCTTATAATTTCCTTTAATGGAAATTTTAATATAAACAATCCTGAATAAAAATAAGAATGTATAAAACCTTACCACATACTTCCACATGGTCAGATGCATTATATCCTTCTAAATAATAATTTTAAATTTACAAAATATTTTATTACTAAATTTTATATCTATATTTATTTTTTATGGTCCTTTTAAAATTATTCATCATCCATTTAATGAATTTTTCTTGTTTATGTTGACCACTTAAGGGTGTAATGGGTAAATTTCTCCAAAATTACATCTATATATTGAACATGGTTAAAGTTGTTGTTAAATAGTACCATCATATCTAGAAATATAATAATTTCATGAATATAAGTTTTTTTCATTATATACAATTTTATAATCATCCATGAATGGTGGTAATAGAAAAACAAATCACATTGATTTGTGGATGTGATAGTCCACACATATGCATAAACAAAATTATCATTCTCTAATGGATATAAGGGTAAATGGGTATATGGTATATTATATTTATAGAATAATAATTATATCATAAATATAATATATATATTAGCTTAATATTTATAAAAATCCAAGTAAATTGGCTATGAAAAACAAATTACATCGTAATGTGGAGATGGTAGGTCATAAGTATGCATGAGTGATGTTTTTATTTTACATAGCATAGAAATGAGATAGAAAATGGATGTAACATTGTCATAAAAAAAATCATAGTATGGTTAATATATTTATGTAATTATTTTAATATATTTTTTGAATTTTTGGAGGAGGTTTAAGAAGAACGGACCTTGAATAATCACGGTAAAGACATATACCTCTTCTTTTAGTAACCTCGTTTTCCTTACACCTTAATCCTTTTTGAAGTGATATTTTAGTTAGAAAAGAGAATATAAGAAATCTTGAGGGTTTTTGGTAATTTAATTTGGTATATTTTTGTTGATATAAGTGGATTAAATGGTGTGAATAAGAGAAGAGAAGATGTTCCCTTTTATAAGTTAGGTGAGTAGCACATTAATAAATATTCATAAGGATTAAATATTTTAATTTTCTTACTCATGGAGAATTAGAACATAAAAAATTAATTTTTTTAATATAATGTGATAAAGGTTGAAATAAAAATATATAATAATAATTAATATGATATTTTATGACCTTAACCTGAGGTTTTAACTTTAATTAACTGATTTTTACCCTTTATCATGCTCGCAAGATTTTTACTAATGTTTCTATTCATAATGAGAAAAAATGAAATAAAAATCAATAGTAAAATTAAATCTTCTGATAAAAAATGTGAGATAAATTTTTAAAGAAATATTTTATAGAATTGGAAGAAATTATTTTTAATATAAGTGCGCAAAATGAAACAAAAACAGTTTTTTAGGAAAATGTGTTTTTAAGCATAAAAATAATCTTTTACCAAATTTGAATATAATAATGAATAATTTTAAATTAATTAGATTATTTTTAATAAAATTAATCTTATATTACTTTAAAACCTAATCCAAAACGCAATGATAAAGAAAATAAATCATAGTTTTGCAAAAAAATGATATTTTTCATTATTCACTCAAAAATCAACTATTTATAAAACATCCCCAAAATTCACCCTATTAAAGTTTTTTGTTATGAACTCAAAAATTATATACATTTATTAAAATAAAAATTATAAAAATTTTAAAATATAATTTTAAATATAACCGTGAACTATTTCTATTATAATGATAAAATGATAGGATGTGCATTAGATAACAACCTAGGGATGTAATGTTTACTTGTTATAGGATGATCCCAGGTATTACATTTTTTCAATCACTATTCATAAAGTAATCATATTCATAATATATCTAAGTTTGGTTGGTTTTTACCTTAGGGATACTTGTCCATTGTTTTTATCCTTTTACTTTATATCATTTCACCTTATCATACTCTTTGTGGATGAGTAGCATTTGTCACATGCATTATATAATGAAATTGGTTTTATTATCTATCCTAGATTATTTTATCATATGTGGAGAAATGTGGTTGTATACATGTGAATTTGGGAAATGAATCCCATGTTGTGTGATACACCTACTTGTTACTAGTTACTAACCGTTGGCCTATTGGAGGAAGGCTTGGGGTAGTACTCTCGACTTATTATCATCCTAGTTGTGGTCCCTATTGGTCAGGTCAAGTCACCATATTTCCATTTAGACCATAAGAACCATGCCTAAAGGCTATCTAATACAATACAATAACTCTCCATGTCTGAAGATTAAAGGATACCCAGACATATCCCATGTAAAAATATGACCACATGTTATACCATCACCAACACCCACCAAGGCATACATCAGTTGTGTCATACACACCAAACTATTAATTCCCACACCTTATAATAATAAAATCCTATCACGGAGTAATGGTACCATCCATTAAATTCATTTCATCATCATTCTACCCCTATCAATGGGTAACAAGGGGTCTAATGACACATTGAGACCTTTCCCATGAAATTTTCATTTTGATTCACTCATAAGAACCACTACCCTAGACCCTGATCCCATTAGAGAAATTAACTATTCTCATTAAGCTTTAAACTAGACCATTCACATATAGTTACATGAACATGAACCACTACTTGGTTTTCTGAATCCAACTAGATGTTTCTACCCTTTTTAATGTAGTCACCAGGCCACCGTAAAATCACTAAACCATGTGTGACATACTCAATTCAATACTAAAAGTATGTACCCTAGTCCATCATGCAGTCATAGAACTAACCTAACCCCTTCATATAATCCTTTAACCCAAAACCCCAAGCCAGACACATGAACATCACATATAAACATACACATATGTTGAAATATAAAAGGGATCACCTACCTATAACATATTGAAGTTAACTTGTCTGATAACACATCTTTATTGGACACCATTCTCAAGAAATTGAAAATTCAAACGAATATGCTATAAAGAAGGGTTATTCCAAAACAATTGTGAAATTCATAAAATAATGATAATCAACCTAGGTCTTACCTTATCCATATATAGAGGATTATTCTAATTTAGATAACATGTTGATCTTCTAAAATACCTTTGAAGATCCCAAATAGTGGATTTAAAGATGATAAATTGAGTGGGAAGAGGGTATAAGTGGTGTTTGGTTGATCGACCAATGATTGGGATGGTATCCCTTTAAAAGGATCGAAAAAATATTTGAATAAATACATGGGGTGAAAATTAGGTTCACCCTGCAGTGCCCTTCACCAAGGTAGAACCATGAAATCCCAGAAACTCATTACTGTGTGAACGAGTACCCTATGATGAAATGTTCTCCCCTAAGAGCAGTCTAATACCCCATCCTTAAGAATTCTTCATGGTGAAAGCCCTTGGTTTTGGTGTGATTCATTCCCAAACACTAGAACCAAAATTTAAGGATCCACAATCTATGCCCTTAGTTATGGAATAACACTATCCTCTAAGAAATCTCCAGAGTATAAACCCTTGGTTGTGGAATGAAGTTCAGTCGATGATAAGTCCTTCACTGTGCAACCCTTTGGTTGTAATGAGATGCATCCCCACTTAGTATCCCTCGTGGTGTAACACATGTGCATGAAGTTTCACCTGCAACATAATTTCATGTTATAAATCAACACAAACCCCTCCATTTCTATCTTATATGATCAAAAACCACCAAAACACCAAAAAACAAATAAAAAATTCCTCTTAAGGATTTCCAAACTCCTAGAATCCTAATTTTAGAAAATCCCTAACTTTGGGACTCAAATTTTAAAATTTCCGTAGAAAAAAATGACCTGTAAATTCATTATCTATTACAAAATCAGTATGCTTAATAAATTTTGACATGTAACTCTTTTCAAAAGATATAATTTTTTTTTCTATCCCAAATTAAAATCAATATATATTTACACATATCCAAATTCATCACATGCATAAGTCACATGAAACCCTTTTATGTAAAGTATTAGAATCATATTAATCAATAATCCCCATAAGATTATGCATGGTGGGATATGTAACCAACCCCCACGTTTCTTATACATGGCATAAAACCCTAAGCTAGAGTACAATCCGATCCAAAGTCCCTATATCCATAATTTAATACATATGTCATACATCAATTTCATCAAAATTATAACACTTAATATGTAGAAACTATAATTAACCTTTAAATTTAAGCTCATAACCCTTGAAAAGTCGATTTTATAGGAGAAGAAAACAAAATCAATTATCATAACAAGCATGTAACTCCGTAAATTCATGTATGAAAATTTAAAGAATGAATCTAACACATTAAATTAAAGTTAATATAAATTCATAATATAAACAAGTTATATCTATGAATTAACCAAGGAATAATAATAAATAAACAAATAATTCATAAATTTATACCTGAGATAATTTTTTTTAATAATTAAAATAATTTAAAATTATAAAAAATTTATAATTGACCATGATTTTTGAACATTCCATGAAACAAATAAATTTGAACATTTTACAATTATTCAAATATAAATTCTATCTTATTGTCATTTTTATGGTATTTACTATAAACTATTTCACATTTCATAACATGTGAAATTTATGAGAAAATTTATAATTTTATAAACATTTAATATTTTATGTAAACAATTTACATAAACTAACCATCAAATATTTTCTAAATAAATCTTTTTCAATATAATAATTTTATATTTTTATTTGAGAAGAAGTAATAAATAAATATAAAAACTCTTATAACATTACTTATTTCATAATTTATAAAAATATAATAAATTATATTATCATTTAAATATATTTTAAACCAAGATAATATCAACCAAAAAATATTTTTTAATATCCCCTTCATATTTAAAGGGGACCCTTCGGGCCTGCATCAGTGAAGGTTTTTAATAATTCTGACCAAAATTAATTTCATAAAAGGTTTATAAACCCTAAACATTTTGGATATATATCATGATATGGTGGTTTCTCTAATGAAAGCACTTTCTATGGGGAAAACCATGGACATTTTAACTTCATCCAATACATTTTAGTTTAATGGTCATACCATAAAACATGACCATTTTGGGTACCCATCTTGGTAAGACTATGTCATAGAGTTCTCATCTACATCATGGTTGTCTTAAGAAATAATATTCTATACAAACCATAATCATTTCACACTATGAATTTCAAAGACCCAGCACATCATGGTTCAACCTTATGGTGTCATTAACCATGATGTAGTGGTTAGTAAAATGAAAAATGAAATTATTTTTCATATACTTATTTTATTACTATTTTAATTAAACTAAGATTTGGTCTATAACTATTTATAGATCCATTCCTATTTTCCACTTCAAAACATGTCATGATTTTGAAATATTAATGAACCATGTGTGTTTTGAGTAGAACATGGCATAGTACTGTAAATTATCATTTTTCCAATTTTTATTCATTTCAAAAATGAATCCAAATGACATAGAAGTGGATCTGATACCACAAATAGGTTCTAAATGGGATAACATTTATCAAAATATAGTATAAAACAATAACTAAAACAAAATATTTCACAGTGTCTTTCCATTAATATTAAACAAAATGAACAAATGAAGAAAAATGTACCTTTTCATTGTTAACCTGTATCTATCCAATAAATTCTATAAGATCATGATAGTGATCATTGAGAAGTATATAATATAATAATTCCTTCTAGGTTATCCATGGGCTTAATTTATCTCCCAATTCTTAGAAAGTATCCCCTATTACATATGGTTTTCCAGAATCATGGAGTTATAGAGGGAGAGAGAGATAACTTTAGATATGAGGATAATTATATGGAAAGAGTTTCACAAACCATTTCATGGTATTATCTTGACATGGCCCGAACTATCCGGACCCCACTTAGGATGGAAGTAGGCCAAGCGCTCCACCTATGGCCCACTTCTAGTAGACCAAAGGCTAGAAACTATCACAAAGAAGGTATACTTATATGGTAGTATCATGACGCAACCCACCGAGTTTTTCCTTGTTAGCAGTAAGAAAAATTCAACACCCCAAACCTGCCTCCAATATGTTATGGGATGATGACTAGTGTTGAGTAGCCATATCACACACATGGGAGGCCTTGGAATAAAGTACCTATACACACTCACACATCTCTATACAATAGTATAATTAAGAAAAGATAAAAAAACTCATACTATAAATGAATGAATAAAAAATAATACCACATCATAGTATAACAAAAAATACATAAAAGAAAATGGATAAATGTAAGACCACTATAACTATAAAAGAGTCCAACCTACTAAAAAAGGAACTTCTCAAGATACAACTCCAAGAAACTATTTGTTGTCCATCTAGAAAAACTAGGCTCCACCTACTCATGGTCCTCCTAGGACTATATTGAATGGTCCATCATCTACATAAGACGTTACATGTGTAGGTAGAACCCATGTAGGGTCAGTAAAAACATTCCTAGTAAGCCACACTAAAATCACCAAACAAAAAGCCTCAAAGAGGTATTTATCTCTAAATCACAAATCCATGTGGATAAACAGGACAAACCATATATCCTGAAAAGAAAACTCTAAGTCTCAAGGTTGGGATTTCCTCACTACCAGCCTAGGGATTCTTTTCTAGGATCTATGGTAACATTATTTTAAATGAACTCACTCATCGTATCATAATAACACTTATGGAATTCATCTGAGAGGTCATACTCATTGAGTCTTACCATGAAAAATCATGAAAGATATCTGAGGACTCATTAGATATACTCAATTAGTTGGAATACACATTTTTAGTAAATAAAAAAATGTCTATACATAGGGAGAGGATCACACCTAGGGCCTATGGGGGATAACTAACCCTATTTAGAGAAAACCCCACTAGGGAGGGGATAAATGAACCATCCTAGGGAATAAATAATATAGGATCAATCCTTAGTCCACATGGAGGGATACCTGAATCTATCTATAACTATACCATATAGTGGATTGTTCATATTGTGCTCATGATAGGATTCCACACTATACCCTCTTAGGGATGGACTAAGGGAACACACCCATATTGATACTGGAATTGGACTGAGGGTATCAAGTTCTCTAAAATACCCTAAAATGATTACATGGTGTTCCCAAATGGGGTAAACAACAAGTCTCACTATGTATTTACTACCCATTTTCTTCCATCTCATATGGAATGTTCCTCTAGATACATGGTGTGTTCTTATGACGCAATTTGTGTAGAGGTTGGGCTAACACTCATGCAAGAATTGTAATCCCATTCCCTTGAATATTCTATAGTACATGGGGTGTTCCCCAATTCATAAGACATGTGGGGTCACTTGAATTCCTAGGTGTGTACTCCCTGTACACATTGAGCCAACCATCTAAGTGTTATATAACATGTGGGTCCCCTATATGGCATGTGGTATTTAACTATCAGTTTAAACCCTAGAAGCCACGTAGAGGGGTCCACATTGTGTGTGTTCTTTCAAACTACACACTATGTATATAAATATTTCACATAAATTATAGAATTTCACATGTCTTCCCCCACATCATCATCACATTCATTTTTGTCATGATTCATGAACATAACACCCAAAATCATGTTGACTAGTCTTATATCATCACCAACGGCCAGATTCCATTCAACATTCTCTTGAAAATAAACTATCTTTGAACCTCTAGATATACCTAATTGAACTATATCATTGATCTACCATCATTTTCACTATAATCAGATATCCATTGTAAACATCACACCTTCATCGTGACACCAAACCAAAAAATGAACTCATCACAATTACCCATTTTACCAAAGAGAGATTACGTAATGATCATGTTCCCATATATAATATAATCATTGAAAATGAAATATCAATGATTAATGTTTGAATAACTTCATAATAGAATAATTAAACACAAAAGTGAGCATCAAAATAAGTTCATGTTTGTTTATCCATAGTGGATGGAAATACGAGGAACGAGTAAGCTCAAACAAATCAAAAAATTCATAAAAATAATAAATCTAAAATTCATAATTCTATTAAGATAAATAATCAATAGATAAATCAACAATAACAATCCACAAATTAAATTTTAATGAATTATTTCATGCTCCTATCAATAACCAAGAATGGGGAATAAAGCTAAAATAACAAATGAACTACCACAAGTTTGGATCAGTCCTTGATGAGGAACATATCTATATCAATGACATTGATGAGATCAACTACATTCATTGTTGGATCCTCAATTCCACACATTCATTTGTCATTGATCAACGATCTCGAGATCACATGCTAATGTGCTCACCACTTGAGCTCTCTATATCTCCCCATCCTCTCATTCTTCTAGGATTCTGTGGAAAACACTAGGGAATTATCAATATGTGGATTTATAAAGAATATTTTTTAGGGTCTGGTAATTAAATAGACATTAAATTAATAAAGTAATTAAATATATTTAATATTCCCATGACTATACTTGAATGAAGTGCCCGATGTAGAAAAAACTTAAGTCACACCTAGGGTAAACTCATATTTCAGGTTTAATAGAGGTGTCATTTTTTCCATATGAGACACCATTTAGAAGATATTCCATTATTTAAGAAAATATTCTTTCACATGATATAATAAATTTAATATTTTTAATATATCAACACCAAGGGTCCTTGGGCCCCAGAACCCCATGCCGAATCCATGACTAAATCCAAAAATATTATTTTAAATATCATAAATTGTCAAAATGAAATTTCAGAGCCAATAAATTCTCCCCAACTAGAAGCATTTTCATCCCAAAAATACAAAACCTAGTCATAAAGGTGATGATACTAAGTTTACATTCAGTTGTTCCTTTCCCATGAGCTCTTATAGCAGTTACCATGATACCTATGGACACACACTAAGGGTAACACTCACCCATGAAGGGTCTTCTCTAACTGAACCTTGATCACCACCAGTTACCTTGAAAAGGTAGCTCCATCCTTAATGTATAGCTCTCTCTAGTTGATAACTTTCAACAGATTGTGCATGTATCCCCTCATCCTTGACACATGAAAAATCACGTAACTGATATAATTTTGGTTGTATGACTAAAAAGTACATCACCTCACCAATCTTATCGAGTATTAGGAATGGGTTGATGTTCCTCTGAGATAACATGCAACCATAAGAAAATATCTTCCATCCTTGCCAAGGTGAGACCTTTAGGAGAACATGGTCTCCCCCATTGAACTCAAATTTCCTACAACATCACTACTCATATGACTAATTATGTTTATGGGTACTGTTAATCTATTCCTGTATGATTTATATCTTATATATAATCGCATGTACCAACTCATGGCTCATGAGTTCTGTCTCACCTGGATTTTTCCAGCACAATGATGAACTATAATTTCTTTTTCACAGGGCCTATAATAGTTCCATATTGATGGTTAAATGGTAACTTTTATTATACAAAAACATGACCAGGGGTAGGTGATTCTTATATATGTTTCTAAAATACAATAGACAATCCAAATTATGTCCTCCATAACTCGAGTGTTCCACTTCGATAGGAAATTTTTGGGGGGTGGAGCTTTGTTCTCATCTGAAACTAAGTCCCAAAATTCATCCTATAATCCTATCTATAATAGAGATTTGAAATGAGCATCATGGTTTGAAATGATCTTATAGGGAACTCCATGAATCGCAAAAATATCATGTATGTATAGAAATATCCAACTCTCCTATGAACTCTTCTCTAGAATGGTTAGGAAGTAGGATGATTTTGTGATTTGATCTATGATCACCCAGATAGCATTGGGACATCTCATTATTCATGGTAGTCCCATCAGGAAATCCTTGGAGATATCATCCCACATCCACTTCCATTTTAACATATCTTCTTTCCCCAATTTGAATGTGGGGAATTGAGAGATATACTTAGTAACACTCCTCATTAGTATGATAAGTACCATCTTCCATCCTTATAAATCGATGACATGCTCCCCACCTTCAGAAAATATATTTTAAGTAGATCCTTTAGATATCCAGTCATGAAATTCCTCAAAATTTATATTCCCATGTTATACCTCCTTAACACGCTAAAGAGAACAGGGGTGAAAAACCTTGACTGTAGGTATGATATACTATCCTAATCTACAAGGGTCAACTACAAATTGGTCAACTACTCTATCACTTTTCTCAACATCTGAAAAAAATCATGCTAAGCGATTCTTCCACGACAATAAATTTTCGAAGAGTAATGACTATATTAAAAACAAATTCCTTTAAGAACACTATCCAATGATTTTTCCTTAAGTTAAGATGTTTTTGTGATAATAAATACTTGAGACTCTTATAGACATAATATATAATTAATCAATCTCTAATAGTGTCGCTAAGATTTCAGGATAAAAACTATAGTATCTAGATCCAAATCATAGGTCATATAATTATTCTCATTGGAGTCTCAACTTCCAGGACCCATAATCAATCATGACCTACCTTTGTATAATAATTCATTAAAGCCTATCTTCGGAGGCATCGTAGAACTCCATGTACTCAATACCCACCCTCAAGAGACTCAAAATGGGGAAATTCTACAACATCTTCCTATAAACCTAAAAATAAAATTTAAACATCTCCATCTACATAAAATGATCCCACCTTTATGTAAAGTTATTTAGAGTTTCCTTTATCCTGAAGAAATTGGTCATGAATCTCGGATAATAGATTACCAACCCAAGGAAGCTCTGCACCTCAATCATGTTCATAGGTTGATTCCAAGCTAGCACTGCCTCAAAATCCACTAGGTCTACTACCACTCACTCATAAAATAAGAAATGTCCTAGTAGGTGTACCTATTGGATCTATAACTAACACTTTTAGTGTCTCCCATGTATATAGTGCTTTAAGAGTTTGTCCATGACCATCCTCAAATGTCTCATGTGTCCCTCCTATGATGCTGAGAATATGAGGATATTATCATGGGAGACTTCCATAATATTATTCAATAAGGGGTGAAGATACATATCATGAGTCCCATAAAAATTGTTGGGGTGTTCTTTATGATAAAGGGTATCACTGCGTAATCATAGTAACCATATCAGTACCAAAAAATTTTTATCGGTGCATCTGCCTCTCGAACTCAAAACTAGTGATAACTCATCCCATGTTCAATATTTAAGAACCACTTCACCAATTCAAATTGGTCAAAGTAGATATTTATTATTATAAGTGGATACTTAATCATTATAGTCAACTATTTTAGGATTTGATAATTCACATATAACTTCAAGCTCTCATCTGCCTTTTTAGTGTACAACATCAGGGCTGTTCAAGTGAATATATTGGGTCTAACAAATCCATTCCTCGGAAAATTCTCCAATTTCACCTTTAGCTCCCGCACCTTTTTAGGGTCCATCCGATATGCTTACATAGATATCATAACCATTATTGGGTGTAGGTCTATGGAGATGTCCATCTCTTGATGGGGAGGTAAGCTCGAAACATCCTTGTGAAAGAAGTACTCATACTCTTATACCAAGGAACAAGAATATCATACTATACACTACTCCAAGTGTCATACTATCAAAATAATAATAAATATCTTGTATCCTTCTATATATAATATCATTCTTTTCTTCCTTAGATTCCTTCAAATAAGAAAGAAAAAATCATCCCACCAAATCAGGCACACTACGACCCTCAATGGTAATAGTCAAACAGGGCATGGTCAGTTGTCAACTCATCCATATCAAGAAAAAGATCATGGGGATTTACTATCACTATTAAATGATACCATGTGAGCCTCTATCCTCTAAGAGTTAGGTCACATTGATATATGAAATGTGAGATCACTGAAACATCCCCATTATAATTCTATAAACACAAGGGTCAAGCTAAAGGCTCCACTATAAACTCCAAGTCTTAAACAAGGGATGAAATAAAGAAAAGGGTTTCTACATATATGTCTATAAAAACTACACATAAAGTAGAGAAGACATGGTTCATACCTCGGTTTACACATGTAGCCTCCAGGTTACAAGCCTCCACTACCTACATCAGCCCACATCCCTTGTACAACTGTTCTCTACAACCAGAGTTTTCTTGGACAACTTGGAATAACCAAAACTGATTTAAATATAAATATCAAAGGAACTAATACAAAATACCTCAATACTATCCACTTTGGAAAAAAATAACTCAAACAAATATCTTTAAAACACACCATAAGAGAACATGTCACAATGAAGGAAATGTATCTCTTGTTTGCATGCCCGAAGCCAAAAAAACATAACTAGCACATTGATCTACCAACGTCTTATGTTTCTCTAAATATGGTTCACTTCTAGTACCACAATCAAGATAAGACCTAACCTGGAAGAATACTCACATAATAGACTTAAGGAGGTCCTCTATCACATATGGTTCTAGCTCATCCCAAAAACATAAGCGGTCAATATCTCTGAATCTCAAGAAGCTCACTCAACCTATGTGTCTCATCATCTGGTACTGCCATAACAACTAATTCTTAACTTAATGGGGGAGAATACACATAACCCATCAAGGGTGGGTTATTATGATTATCAATGGGTGGAGTAACCTCTCAATATCCACCCCAAGGGGTTATCCCAAGATCAGGACCCAACACTTAAGAATCATCTCCCATTAAGTCATCATTACAATCCCCCTACAGTATTTGCCCCTGGATTTAAATATGGTGGTATCTTATGTCTTAAAAAGATACACCAACTTCAAAGAGTGTATATTAGTATATGACTCATGAAATAAATGAAACCAAAACTCATTCCTATATAGTTAATTTACCAAAGTTTCCCTTGAAACTGGTTCCTACACAGGTTGAGTCAACAATAGGGTTATTAGTGTCTTGGTGAATGGATATGTTAGACGTTGAACCATCACCAAGTTACCTAGCCTAACAGCTGAACTAGAGACACTTTAACAGTTTCCACTGAATTCTGAAACCAATCCTCACATCTAGACTATCTCTAAACAATATTTCCAAAAAAAAAACCTCTTTTGATGTTTCTCTATCATGACCTGCCCATCAGGACCCACCTAGTCGGTGGTAAGATAAACATTGAACCCCAAGCCTACCTATAATAGGACAAGGGGTGGAGAATATTTCCAAGTAGGCATATCACATACATGGGAGGCCTTATCCTAAAGTACCCCCACACACACACATCTCCATATGCTAGTATAATGTGAAAAAAAGATTAAAAAATTATATTTTAAATGCATGCATAACAACTATTCCCAAATCATAGTATGAAAAATAATATATAGAAGAAAATGGCAAAATACAAGCCCAAAATTACTATAAAATATTCCTATCTACTAAAAATATGGGACTCCTATCAATATGAAACTCTTGGAACTGTCTATGGTCCATTTAGGAAAACTAGTCTCCACATGCTTCTCGTCGCCTAGGACATTATTGAAAGGGAAGTTGTCTGGATAAGACATGACAGATATGGGCAGATCTCATATAGAGGTGAGTATAAACATACCCATTAGGACACCCCAAAATCACATAAAGCCTCAAAAAGGGTTTTATGTTTAAATCCCAAGGACAAGGGGATAAACGAGATAACCCAAATATGATAAAAAATGATTCCAAGTCTCAAGGTGTGATATTTCTTCACTGTAGGCCTATTGATTCTACTCGAGGCTCTAAGATAACATTAATTTGGGATAAATCATTAATCAGGCCTCAATAACACTGATGGAATAAATTTTGGAGGTTATACTTATTGTTATTTTCTATGATGAATAATTAAGAAGTTGAGAGGGATCATATGAGATACTCACTTAGTCAAACTACACCTATTTAGGACATAATAGTTTTTAATACATAGGTATGTGATCATACTCAGAAGATATGGGGGATACCTAACCCTATAAATAGAAAAATCCATTATGGAGAAGATAAAATTCCATGAATTTAAATAATGTTATACTTTAGATAACCTGGGGAAGAAATGATGGAGGATTACACCCTGGTCCACACATAAGAATACCTAAATCTATTTAGAACTAACCCATAGAGGGGATATCTCATCCTGTTCTCAAGAAGGGATGTCACACTATACCATTTTAGGGATGGAAAATGGTGAAAAAAAACATACTCATATTGGAATTAGACTAATGGGATCAAGGGATCCAACTTGACATTAAAGGAGTACAAAACATGTCCAACTAGGGTATACACCATGTCTCACTATATCTGCACTACCTGTGATCTTCCATTTCACATGAAATGTTCCCCTAGATATATGAAATATTCTTATGACACATGATGTGTATAGATTGGGATAGAACTCATGCATGTGTTTTCTTCCCATTCCTGTGCACTTTCTAAAGTACACGAGGTGTGCCTCAACACACATGATGTGTGCGGTCACATCAATTCCTAGACATGTACACTCTGTAAATTTTGATCTGGTTAGCAAAGGGTCACACATCATGTGGGTCCCCCACATAGTTAATGATATTTATCTTTATGCATAAACCCTATCCACTACATATAAGGGTCTACATAACATGTATTCTTCAGAACTACATGCCATATTCATAGATATTCTAGATTGTTCACACAATTTTTCCGAAATCACCATCACTTACAATTTCTCCATGATTAATGACCATAACACCTTGAATAGCATTGACCATGCCTCATCATCATCGATGGTTGGATTACGAACACCATTTTCATGAAAACCTTCTATAATTCCACCTTCATAGATACTTGTTTGATCCGGCTCATGAATTAACCATTGTTCGCACCACAATTAGTTCTCTATCATCATCATTTTTCCTCATTTTTGTTTACATACCCAAAACTGAACCCACCACAATGATCCATTTCACCAATGACTGATTGCACAATGATCAAGTTTTGAGGTATAGTTGAATCATCATCTAATGAAATACTGATGATGAACATTCAATTAACAAAGTGAGAGAAGTATGAAACCAAAAAAGAGATCATAAAACAAAGGTCATGTTTTTTTTGTAGAATTTTTATGAAAATATATGGAATTTGGATGGTTAAACAAAACAAAAATTTCATAAAAATAATAAATATAAAACTTCTAATTATAGTAAGAGAAATAATTAATGGATAAATCAACAAGAATTTTCCATAAATTAATTTTTAATGAATTAATTCATGTCCATCTTCATAAACAAAAATGTGTAAAAAACCACAAAAAAACTCTACCTTGATTTTGGATTGATCATTGGTGAAGAAAATATTTACATCGATGTCATTGATGAGATCCATTATGTTAATCTTTTTATCCTCAATTACCTACATTCATTCTTTTTTAATTCTCAATCTCAAGATCACTCTCCAATGTGCACACCATAGGAGCTCTCTCTGTCTCTCTCCATCCTCTCATTACTCTAGGATTATATGATTTTACCTACGATATTAACCATATATGAGTTTGTAAAAAAAAATCATTTGGGTTAGATAATTAAATAGACCTTAAATTAATAAATTAATTTAATATATTTCATCTGATCGTGATTGCACTCTACCGAAACACTCGATGTCAACAAAACTTATGTCGTATCTAAGGTAAAACCCATGATATAGATTTAATGGTAGTTTTTATTTTTCCCATATGAGACACAATTGGGGTGATATTACATTATTTCTAAAAAATTCATGTGTGGTATAATAGATTTAATATTTTTAATATATTAACACAAAGGCTAGAAAAGCCTCAAAATCCTTCACTGACTCCGTGAATAAATTTGAAAATATTACTTGAAATATTACAAAGTTTCAAACAAAAGTTTTAGAGTTTCTACATGTAGGCCTTATCGTATACTGACCTCAACTGATATACAACTGTAATACAATATATATATATATATATCCATCAATCATCCCCATAAATGTATATATAAACAAATAGTTGGATTATATAAAAAATGCATTAATGAGATAAAAACTATCTAATATAATACCCCTTGGGTAAGCCCCGATAGATAAAATATACAAGGTAAATTACAACAATAATTTCAAACAAACAAAACAAGAAAACACTTCCTCATCGTAAGTATTTCTATAAAGAGATCTCCAACTACAACCACCAACATCATGAATTACTAGTACCACCTTGAATCATCTGAAAACAATATGCACTAACTCAGTATCCACCAAGACCATTTTTAAAAAGTCTGATGTCAATATAGACACAATACATGTGGGTATGAAAAATGGGTATGGTAAATATAAACATACTTAGTAAGATTACTTGAATCCACAAAGTAAAGAATAAATAATAATTATTCTCAAAATCGAGAATAATGAATGATATGGAAAGTAGGTAAGAACCCAAATATTATCTATAATTATAAGTCTCAAAGACATATTGTAGTATCATTCCTTATATCTCATATTGAAGGTATATCTTATCTCAAAAGCAACTAAGGATTATCAAAATACTAAAATACCCATAATGTTTGAATTCAAAAACCTAGATATAAGCCATATCTAAAAGGAAAAAAACAATTCCTTCAGTGCCACAAATCTCAAATCATTTGAACTACTCATCATTTATAACTTCCACATTACTAACCTAAACCATAGTATGGGACCCATGCCTCGGTGAGGTATGCATTCCAATAGAGTTAGTGACACACCTTACTTTCCATAACTAACACATTACCCTTATGAAAATATTATGGGAGGAACCAAAACTAGATAAAGAATAACTATTAATAATGAGAGTATTGTCCCCTACGGAAAACCCATACCTTGATTAGGGGAAGATTTGATCGAGGGAGTATTAATTCCAATGGTTTAAATAACCACAATTACTGAACTATCTTTTTCTAATGATTATCCACCCTTATAAAAATTGAATTTGGTTCCCTATAACTAATTGAATTTATAATTTTGATTAATATAATATTAATAAATATCTCATGACATGATGACTATTATTCTATGTAAAATTCATGTTATAATTTAATTAGAGTATTTTTTATATCAAAAGGTTATAATAGTTCCCCACAATAATTAAAACCTAGAAATGATATGAATATATTTTTAAATATATGTAATATAGTTTAGATAACGTATTGTTTATTGGATACAAATGACGTTTGAATATCAGGTGTTGAAGGCTCATAAGACATTAAGACTTCTTCTCATGAAGTTCAAACTTGGTAATCTTCAAAATTAGGAGGTTATGATCACATACCCACTAATAGAAATTCCAAATGTTATATGTGTCATAGGATATTCTTATATGTGGATGTGTGTATTTTCCCTTACACTTTAGATTATTATGAATGTATATCATGAATCACAAACTTTAATATATAGATGAAAAATTTGATGACATATGCTCATGGTGATGTAACATATTTTAGGCATATCTTGAGTGATATGACATTAATTAAATAAGTCAAGAAAGGATTTTCCCTTCCATGTTAATGGAAAAAGATATTTCTATCCCTTTGATTGAAATGGAACTATTTGAATAAATCCTTGTCTATGGTATCTCATCAATATGTTTATTTAAGAGATTTAAAGAAATATAAATCAATATTATTGGGTGATGACACAAGTATGCATCTTACATTATGATATATTGATACAAAGAGATTATATAACACATTAGTGTTTTTTGGAATATTTGTTTCATCTATATGTTAAATTATTTCTCTATGGATGCATTGATGTGTTGTTAGACATTAATCTTGGACCTTAGATAAGTTCACCAAATACCAATCAAGAAGAGGCTTAGAAGGTCACATACTAAGTGTATACAGAATCTCATTAAATTATGTTGAATTTAATATTAGGAATAAATATTATTCTTGGATTTTGGAATAATATTTATTCATGAATCATTGATCATATTAATTCAATTACCAAATATTCAATTTTAGAATATGTGAGTTGAGTTTTATCTCTTTTTTATTATTCACAAGTAATAAATAAATATTTTTTATTCACTTGTTTAGTGACAATAATAATATAAACATATATTTAGTTACGTAAATATTAAAATAAATATTTATTCATCATTTTAGTAAATATAATATTTATTTATTAATTGAATAATATTTATTTAATTATGGAATTAATAATATTTATTTAATTTAATAAATATTTTATTATTACGGGTTTGAAAAAATCATAGGGGGATTGATGGGTTGAGTTATGTACCCGATGCATATGATATTTTTAATTATGAGTTTACCACATGTCATGGGGTATAATAACAACAATATTAATATTATTTGGCATGGATATTACTTAGAATAAACAATTAGGTAAAAGGGCCCTTGTGAAATTATTAATTGTTTAACCCTAATTATAGAATATCAATTATATCATTTTATATAGAATAGTGTTTTTGTGAATAATAGAGAGACTCTATAATTATGTCAAGCCCTGGAGAGATAATACTCCTCATACCCTCTGAATAATAAAAGCAAAAAAAAGAGAAATTCTATATTGCGATTAATGTTGAATGATGTAAAGTACTAGGTTCCTCCACACTAGCACTTGGAATACCAAGATTTTTTTTAGATATTCATGGAGCACATTTGGATATAACAAAAGGTATCCTCACATGGATTCTTCACCACATTAAGAAAATGACAGGAGATACAACTGGATTGATCATAAGGAATTATTACATTTGAGGTAATTATTGTTTTAAATTAATTATAAATTTAATTTGAAAGTCCCTCTATTAAATATTATGGAGATTTCATCATTAATTTCTTTGGATATTATACATCAAAACTAATGAGAAGACTTTGTTTGGATTTGAACTACCAATTCTCAATGCCCTAGAACCATTATGTGGTATCACATCAATAACATTATAATTAATAATTATTTATTATTTTTCTGATCAATTTTGTTTTTATTTGTTAATTTTCATTTCCAAATTATCATTATTTAATCCACATACTGAGATAAAACATTCATAATTATTAGTAAGACCTAGAAAAAAGATGAGAATATATGAAGGATTCTCAAAGATCTCATTCATAGGTTCTAAGGATAATGACTACATGACATGGGTATATGTTGTGTAAGGGTGAATTACACATTGTGTACCCATGGATAAAAACATAAGTTGAATGCCACGTCTATCATGACACATTGTGTGGATTAGTATACAGTTTCATTACCCCTAGTGTATTGACCACCAGCGTGACACACAACTTGACAGGGAGTGCATGTCATGTAACTGGTGTTCACACAGTGTAATCCTACATGACATTGATTCCATATAAATCCATAGTAAACCATGTGTCCAAAGTACAAGGAATATTTATATGCAATGTATTGACTATAGTCGAGTGAAACATCTAGATGTGAATTACGTGGTGTGTAACTAGATGAAAATTCTATGTAATATGTGATAACTTGTGCAAGATACATTCCAAGATTTTAAGTGGGTTATGTGGGAGGCCAAAAATGGATTACACGACATGCATTTAGCTATAAATTGTATGTAATTCACGAAAAATCATTCAAGGTATAGACCAAGATAGGCGTATCTTGTGATTTAACACACAAATAATTTAAATCAAGACCTAACTATAAGCTATGTAGTTGGATGAACATAAAGTGTAACAGGTGTTCCACTAACCCAAGTTCATGCTGAGTAAATTTTCATGTTTTGTGTGGATATAAATTATTAATAATTAGTATTTTCATAAAATATACAACTAAATGATGTGTAATGGTGTCATAAATTCCATGTACTTTATGCACACTGCTAGTGATACATGTTGTTTATATTTATGGCTTGTTTTTTTTTGCCATACATGCTACAAAGACTAAGTGATTTAACCCACGGAACAACACACCATGTATATCAGAACATGTCATGTAGATATACATGTCATGTATGTATATAATACCTGATAGAGAAAATTGACATTATGAGTCCCATTATATGTCAAGTAAAAATAGATGCTAAAATATACATGGTGTATATAATAAATTCTAATAATGAATTTAAACAGACCAGGATGTCACACAATAAGTGGTGCAGTCATTACATTATGTGCACTTGAAATATTAAAATTTAAATTATTAAATTTATTTAAAATAATAGAGTATGGAATCGTAAAGGTATATTTGGACATATAATTAAGATAGTTAAATACTTAATTATTTATAATATTAATTTATTAATTAAAGTATACTTATTATTATAAGAACGAATTCAAATGAATGCTATAAGGTTTAAATGTGTAGTCATGGCTTGTTGTGATTGATAATCTTGATGACCTATGTATGTGTTGGTTTTATTTAATTTAATTATTCATTTCATGAGTTTTTATATTATAATTTTTTAATAAATTAAATATAGTAATATACACATTATCCTTTCCTCCTTTATTATATATGGGCTTGAATATCCATGGATAATTTCATTTAACCCTAAACCCATGACACCCCACACTTGTGAGTGAGATGAAATTTGTAAAGTATGCAGCTCCTTGTGGTAGGATATGGTTTCAGATCTGATTCGAGATGAAATCAAACCAAGGATACGTATAGGTTAATGGAGAAATGTTGAAACTACAGCTAGGAAAGGGATAAAATAGTATTTTCCCTAGGCCAAGGTTGGTTTATCTCTATTAGAAAAAGAGACCAATAGAAAAAATCTCATGAATATATCACATATTTAATTTATTTTTCTATGCATGGTTATTTTATTTATTTATGTGATGCATAGTTTATTTAGATGATTAAATGTAATAACATAAATTAAATAAATAGAAAATCATAATAAGATAAACTCATGTAATGTTATTATGAATAATTTATTTTATCAAAAAAGGTTAATTAACTATATAAAATACACATAATATTAATATTCATGTAAATAAAAAAATAAATAATATTTAGTAATAAGTAAAACCAAATCTCTTATAGAAAATATCAAGTCATATATCACCTTCCATCACATGAGTTGGAATATAACCATAGATCAAAGTATTAGTCTGGCCCTCATCTGGATAATTTTATTTATAGATGAGTTATAATGAAATTCTTGGGTTTCCTTAACCAAATAAGCATCGAGAGTATTTTCCTACAAAAGATTTGGGGTGACTTGTAGGCAGGCATAGAGAAAATATGAGTTTTGGATTTTAGGATTGGGTAGTCTTGTCAACAAATCAGGGATCTATTAGTTAATATAGATAGAAAATAAATCCTACCTAAATACCTCTAAATAATTTTATTAGGAATATTTCTGAATTATTTAAATGGAAATATAGGTTTTTTCTACTAGAATATATAAGTGAAATGATATTTAGAATCCAATGGTTTGAGTTGTTGGGGTTTTATAAAATAGTGTGAGAAAAATAAAATCAATTCATTATGTCATAAAAAGTAATCATGATAAAGTAATAAAATATGATTCTATTAATTATAGAAAATGTTAATCCATTCAACCACATCACTATCTATAAAATTCGTCATGGTGAAAGAAAATATCCTAATATGTTCCCACTTCCAAAAGTGGTACAGGTGCTTGCACATTGTACTATACTAGGAGTAGAAGTTTTATGTGCTGAAGTCCCTACTACCCAATGATCCCTATAAGGAGGAAAGTGAGGCGGTACTAAATGTATTCTATAAACATCTTGGTAGTGCATTCAATGTTCAAGGACTTGTTTTATCATCTATTACTAGTGAGTTCTAGAAGCTTCACAGAAAATATGGATGAATACACCATTAAGTCTCATCTTCATGATCTCTATCAAGAGAAAGAAAGACAAGATAGGTGTGGAATATATAAGTCACCATAACTCCCCAATACTTTACAGTATGTAACTTCTTAAATAAATTAAATTTGTTAAATAGCTTACATTGCATGAAAAACTGAGCATAAATTAACCATGACAAACAATTAAATATTAACATGATAGTTGTAATAGTAATGTGACAATTAGAAATAGTAATATGGCCATTATAATAAAAAATCATCTTTTAAAGCATAAATAAAATTTATTTATCTCATAATTTATGATATGATATATTTACATCATGGAATAAGTAAATAAATTTTTTAAAAATGGAAAATTAAGTGTTGGTATTTTTGTGAAACGTAAATGTTTATTTACAGTTTTATAGTTAATAAAATGATTTAAAAGAAAATTTATTTTCATAAAATAGATTCATAAATTAATATTTTGTTATATTATATTTTTAAGATAATCTTATGTGGCCATAATTAAATTTTCAAAGTGTCGTAAAATCAGTTATATTATTAAAATCGGTATTTTATGAATAAATGATAATTTTATATAAAAATAAAAAATTTCATATTTATAAAATTAGTTTCATAAAATGTTATTCTTTTTTTAAATATAAACATTGAAAATTTTTTACGGTGAGTTTTTTGGATTTTTCTAAAATAGTTGAATTTTTAGTGAATAGTGAAATATGATAATTTACAGTATTTAACATTATAAGTAAATAATTGAATTATTAAGTCATGTATGATGTATAGATGAGGTAATCACCCATTAATTCAAACTAATATGCTCTAGTTTATGTAATTAGTCAAAATATTCAACACTATTGATAGTCTTACACCCAAATGATAAATAAATGAATTAAATAATCAAAAACCACCCATATTCTACCCTATAAATACCACTCCTCACCACCAGTTCTCCTAAAACCGTATAAGCCTTGAATATTTTATAAATTATACCCAATTAAATTTTCAATAATCTTACCTATGTCTAAGACCTACTAGTCTTACCAAAAGTCCAAATCCAAGTGTCTTAAGGAGGTTCCAAAGGAGATGATATTTAAGAGATTAAATCCTCCTTATTTCTATTTCTAATTTATTTTATTATCCTATCGTTACCTCACCTATCCAAAGTGTCATGGTAACTCCAATAGCATATATATACTTTAATTTTTTTGTGCTAATGTATTATCCATAATGAAATCCCCTCTCTTCTCCTTTTTATTTTAAAAATGAAAACATCGCCCTTGATTTGTCGATTCAACACCTTCATGTATGATAGTTTTGATTTTCCATTTCCTACTTTAAGGCTAGTCATAAAACCACTATTATGGTTTAATCAGATTTTAATATACATATTTTAATTTATATCATATTCTAGAACCAATATTTAGACACAATATTAAATAAAAATGATAGAGGTTTGTAATGGTTGTAATTTTATCCAATGAATCATCCTCATATCATATAACCAAATGATATATGAAACAATTAAAACTTATTAAAGTTAATTAAGACTAGATAATTTTACCTCTAATTAAGTTATTCCCATTTTACAAGAACTCCCATATTCATACTCAAGGGAACTGACCTTAAAATCATGAAACAAAAGCTCCCAGAACAAAAACATTATTCATTATAACTTCGGGAAATGACCATAAATGAACTTAATAATTCTATAATAACTAAAATGTGAAATACCAAACATTATACAAGATCATTGAGAGGGGAGGGGTGAAATAGTGATCCCCTTTTGGTTTTTTTCTTTTTGTGAATTACCTTCTATTTTAATTCAACTTCTGTGACCAGTTAAGGCCTCAATACACTTTTCAAATGATGTTGTAAAACAAAAGAAAATAATACAGGGGATTACATGGTTTAGTAAAAATACCTACTCCTTACTGTGTTGGTTATTCTCCCCAAAATGGATTCTTCATTTTTTCAGAAGATTATTACAAATAGTAACTGGGTAAACCCCCAATTACAAGTTGGTTAAACCCCCAATTACAAGTTGGTTAAACCCCTAATCATCACTGCACCTTCTATTTCTTCCAAAAACTAGCTATTACACTAGTTTCAATTTCATCTTTCATATGGGTTGATAGTCTTCCTTCTTTTCCTATAGCTTCAAATAACTCTAATTGAATCTTTCAGTCTTGCTCAAATATTTTGATCACTAGTATGATCAGTTGCCTCAATGCAGTAAATGCTCAGGCTGAATATTCTTCCTTCCGACAGAAGTCTTGGCCTCACTTTGGCATGTGCAAGTGTTGTACACACTTTATTCAAAATAATGATTATACAAGAATGGTCTTACACAATTTTTCCACTTTTGTTTCTTTATGTTCAAATAAATTTTCACAAACAAAGCATTATCCACATGTTCATGGGTATACACATGTTCATATATGATCTTGGTTTTGTATTATGCAACCCAAATACACAATGATTGGCTTCCTTCATTCTTTAGAAATTCACTATTTATTAAGGCTTCCCAATTTCTACTTCTCCACAATCCAAACCCATAGGTGGTTCAATATTGCCTCGTAAGAACACAAATACAAACCCGATTGGACATTTTCTTTGGGTGTGATGGTTTTTCTTCTTAAGAGACAGTGTATATATATACCCTTGTCTTCGAGGATCCTCAAAACAAATGAACCAAGGAGGCTTCATGGTTTTGGATGGGTCGCACAAACAAAGGAGGTACAAAGTACTGTCCTTGTATGGCTTCACGATCCAGTTATTCATGAAGAAACTCAAGAGTGTGAAGCACTTGTTGAGTGTTCATTGATGGATTATCCTTTTCGTTGGGTTACTGTGGGGAGGTCATCTTTCCTCACATAAACAGAAGCTTCACGGAAAACTCTTTCACATATGGTGTGATACTCTTATCCACGGGATGTGCCTTTCACTCAATTCTTCCAACAAGATAATGCTTCGAGGAAATCCTTCTTTTATATGTGAGGATGGATATTGCTCTGCGTTCATATCCCTCGTGAGATGCCACAAGTTTCAAATCATTGAATATATGAGATCATCATATTTAAATATTTCAAATGCAAGATAGATATATGTACAAATCCCAATTGTTTCCTTTCCATCTACACGATCCTTCTTTATCGGTGAGTATAGTCCTCACATGAATGCATTTATGAATGCATAAAAATAATCTCCTTGAGCATTTGAGAGACATGACATGGCCTCGCACCTTCGGTTGCTTCTACCTTTATCAAATTTTCATTTCAATCACATGCATGAAACGTTTAATGTATGCATGTGTTCGGTTCATCTAAACGATCATCATTCAATAGTTTTCATCCTCGAAAGTGTCAGAGAGATCGATCAAGGTGGATCAAAAGTAGAGATGGAGAGTGGCAGTGTCGGGTGGCTCTCCATGTGACCAGAGATTGAATATGATGCCACAACTATTGGATTGATCACGGACAACCATGATTAGAATGCGGGATGCGATAAGGGGCATGCGGCTTAGATTGGTAATGAGATTAGATGAACGACGAGGATTGCATCTGAATTTTTAAAAACACATCCCACATAAAAAGGTGCTACAAAATTTGTGCAGTTTAAATATCAATCTGCAGTGGTTATAACTCAGAATTTTCCTCCCTCATCTCTCAGTGCCTCCCCGCACTAGTGTTCGGAGGGTGCGCTCTTAGCAACCACTCTGCCTGCTCTGGGTGCGCTCTAGCCCCCACTATGCACTCACCACACATGGGTTCCCCACCGTGTATACCTGCGGGATTACAGATGCCCCTCACACCTACCTCATATAGGGCTGGGCTTGAGGGATTCACTTTGGCACAGTTGACCCTCGGGTCCTGTATATGCTTGATTATGACGTCCTTAGCTGGCCTCTATGGTAATCCAATTATTTTTTAAGGTAAGTCCATATATAACATGGTTAAAAACCAAGTGTATATAATAGGAATAATTCATGGACACCTTCGTGATTATCTCTATAATTCCAAACCACCAACCTTATTCTCTACTTTTTCTATTCTTTTTTAAATGACAATTTCAAAGATCTTCTCCAAAACATCACAAATATTTTCTTAAGATCATGAATCCTAATGATCTTTAATGCATTCCTTTGATCTAATCATGGATGATGCATGGATCATTTCATCATTCCTAATGCATTAAGTCATAATGCATGGTCTTAAATATTGTAATGAGTGACATGTTCTCTTTAAAACACATGTCTTCTTCATTGAGGATCTTCACAAACAATCGTCTAATTTAGAAGCTCCAATATTCATTACTTCAATCATTCAATCACTAGGAACACGTTGTCCTATTATAGACAACAAATGAAATCAATGGGCTCAATAAAATGTATGTTCAATAGGTTATTAATTAAGTAATTAATGAATCTAATTTGATTATCCATGAAATTATGTACAAGTACATAATGCTTTGGGACATATAGTAAGTTTTTCTCCTCTCACTTTAAATTCTTTGAGATATATTCCTTATTCAACCCTTATTTTTTGTGTGTGGTGTTCATATTGACCTTTAATATATAATATCAAGAATCTATTTATCTTTATGGAATTAAATGTATCTTTTTATAGTCATTAATTTTATGGGGAAAAAGGTTTTGACTGATTACAAAGTGGCAAGCGAATTCTTCACCCAATTTCTATTCATTGGGTTAAATTTATACTCCAATGATTATGTCAGGATATGATTATGTGTGACAAAAATAATTATTATCTTAAGTTGTATTTCTAATTTTTTATTGTGGACTAAAAATTGAAACACATATTCGATTCATTTGGACAATGCTGACACTTTCTTTTAAAAATACTCATTTAATTGTTTCCTTTTTTCGAAATTTAAAACAAAAGTTTTTTAAACTTATATGGCATGAGCATATTTTTCTGGCTTCACAAATCCTTGATGAATTTAGGAATCCTTTATAAGTTTAAAATTTAATTTTTGAAAAAAAAATTCTTTTATAATTGCATGGATTTTTTAAATAAATTATATCAAAGTAAAAGTGGTATTTATCTGAGAAATGTTTCAATGATTTTATTATAGTGTTTTCATCTATGTCAACAGTATTTGTTGGATATTTTTATTAATTGTGTTTGATCTTTCATGATACCATCTACCATATTTTGTTTATTTATTTTTGATTATTTTGTTTGTGGATGTGCTAATTTGATACCATTCATCATATTACATGATAAGGTTTATGATTATGTTTATTATTTGGGGAATGTTATTAACATTTCATATGATAGTTTCAATATGAATTTATATGTTGACTATGTTTCACCCCTTTAATACGAGGAATTCAATGGACATTTTATGTTATGGGTGGAGCCTACTATATCCTCTCGATGCATCAGTAGGTCTCATGAGGCAAACTAGTATGGGTATTGGTTGATGTCTTACCTGATTATGTATGGTGTCTTAGCCAAAGCCTTGGATGTATTTTTATGATGTCCCGAATTTTTCATTCCCTCGTTATGATATAATTTATTGATGATCCATATTATTATTAAACAAGTAGAATAAACATGTTTATTTTTCATTCTCATGTGATTATTTATATAGAATTATTTGATTATCTTTTATTATTTCCAAGTTATGCTCAAGATTATATTTTAATGGATTTTTGTAGTTATTCACTCTGGATTATTGTTTATATTTATTTATGAATGCTTCTGTTGTTTACTTACCCTTACTAAGAATTTGATCTCACCTTTTATATTTTATTTTTCCTCAGGATTATATGATGTATATTATGATTGAAATTCAAGGATATTAAAGGATAATAGGGGTGTTTCCAAGGGTTTTACTATGTTGTATTTCATTTCAAGTTGTAATATAATACTCATGTTTGTATTTAGTTTTCCAAAGCTACTAAACTATTCAGTCCTTTATGATACGATATCTTGTACTTAGTAATAAAATAATATATTAAGGCACCAACTCCAGGTTACATGGGTCGGGGTCTTTACTGTTGGTATCAGAGCAAGTCTAGTAGAAACTTTGGAAACTAGATTTAGGGAAACATTGATTGGGGAATTATAACCTTATAACTATCTTTGAGAATATTCTCAAGGTGACCAAGCTTATGATTTTGAGATTATTTATATTTTAAATTTATAATTGTTTCACTAGTTTTAAAATTTCATAATTTAATCATATGTAATCCATTATTTAGAAATGGCACATAGTGGAGGGAAAGGAAACTGTTTCAACACATGTATTCCATGTAGGTATTTTTCTCCTAGAAAAGATAATGATGTTGGATATGAAGCTACAACTAGAGATGAGAAACATATAACTATATTGGGATAAATGACTCATGTTATAAGAAATAACCTTACTCACATAGAGAATACTGATCCATGATGTGGTGTAACAATGTTAGACCACTTCATGCGACAACAACCTACATCATTTTATGGCACTAAAAACCCATTTATAGCTAAGAAATTGATAAGTTACTTTGAGAATATATTTCCCTATTTAGGATGTAATGAAAGGGAGAAGGTTATCCTAGTAGTTTTTCATCTCATACGAGATTTGGATCAATGGTGGTAGTTAATTCAAAAGAAAAAAGAGGAGGGAGAAATTGAAAATACAGAATCGAAGTATTTTAAGGAAATTTTCTTGGAAAAATATTTATCTCACGAATAATGAGTGGATATGGGGATAAAATTCTTGAGTCTGAAAAATAATGAGGATGAAAATGTTACTAAGAATGAACCAAATGTTACATGGTTAGAAAAGGCATGTCGTAGACTACATACGTAATCTAAAGAGAAAGATTGACTATTTCTTTGATGTTATTAAAAAAATAATATGAATTTCAGTAGTCTCCCAAAAATTATCATCATACTAGGATATAGTATCATGTACCATCAATATAGAAAAAGGATTTTCTAATCCATGTGGATTTTAAGGGAAGTAATATAAGAAGTGGTATAATAAGTACTCTAGAAAAATAAATAAGTGAAAAGAGAAGAATGGAATAATAGAATATATAAATTTCAATAAATGTGGAAGGAAATATAATGGAACATGCCAATTGGGAATGTGAGTTTGTTAAAAGTGTAGAGAAAAATGCCATTGTGCCCATGATTTCAAGGGCTAGAAAGAAGTCAAAAATGTGAATTGCTTCATCTATAAGGATATGGATTACTATAAATATTATTTTCCTGGATATTAAGGAAGCTTTCCCCAAAAAATTCCAAGGGACCAAGGCAATTTTTATGCATCACAACAGCTGAGGTTGAAGTTTCTAATGATATGGTCGAAGGTACATTAACCATCTCTTAAAATCTAGCTAATGCTTATTTTTATTCTGGATCATCACATTATTTTATATCTTCCTAGTTATCTATAAAAATTAGATATTTAAAATTCACCTTAACAAGGGAGTTTTTAATAAAAAATACTAGTGGAAACCTTATTGTAACAAATATTTTTTTAGAAGTTCCTATTATGACACATAAATGTGCTCTAATTACTGATTTTATTATCACACCTATGGTTTATTTTTATATAATCATTTTTATGGACTATATTTCAAAATATAATTTAAAAACTTTATTGCAAATATAAGTAAATTATTATTCATGATGAAGATATATAACTTCTCATCTTTTTAGGGGAGGCTTCATCATCTGAGCCATATCTAGATCCACCTCCAGTAGCTCTTCTAAATGAGATTCTTAGAGAAGAAGAGAAGATAAAACATACAGATAAAAAAGGTGATCTTAAAATTGAGGATGTACCTATTGTACCTGAATACATTGTTGTATTTCTAGATGAATTACATAGAAATCCTCCAAAGTAGTAAGTTGAGTTTTCTACAGACTTAATCCCTAATGAAAGACCTACATAAAATACTCCATATAGAATGGCCACCATGGAGTTAATTGAGTTAATGAAATAAATATAGGAATTTAGTGGTAAGGGATTTATATGTCCAATGTTTTCCTTTGGGAGCTCCTATTCTTTTCATTATAAAGAAAAATAGATATATAAGTCTATGAATTAACTATAGAGAGATCAATTATTTTATGATAAAGAAAAAGTATTATCTCCCTTGCATTGATGAATTATTTGACCAATTTCATAGAGATCATTGTTTTTCAAATATTTATCTTTATTAGGGATATCATCAATTGAGTGTAAAGAAGGAATATATTCCAAATATAGTGTTTTGAACAATGTATGGGCATAATGAGTTTAAAGTAATATCATTTGGACTGACTAATGCATCCTCTATTTAAATGTATCTAATGAACAGAGAATTCAAGGAATTCTTGATAGTTTTAATGTGGAATGAATTTATAATATCTTGGTGTACATAAAAAGATATAAGTAACTTTAAAACCACTTGTGGATTGTTTTGGATACTATTAGAAAAAAAGAGTTGTATGGGAAGTTTAGAAAGTGTGAATTCTTACTCCCAATAGTTTCTTTTATAGGCTATATTGTCTATAAGGATGAAATCTTAGTTGATCTTTCAAATCAAAATGCCTCCCAGTATTGTCTTACACTAAAGAACATAACTGGGTTACATAGTTCCATTGGTTTAGTAAGTTATTATCAGTGTTTCCTTCAAAATTATTCCTAATTATCTAACTTGTTAATGAAGATTACTTGTAAATGGGTTATGTTTATTTGGAAAAAGTAATGTGAAGAATGTTTTGAATAATTGAATAAGATATTAGTGAATGCTCTGATCTTGACTCTTCCATTTGGAAAATGGAGGATTTGTGGTTTATATTGATTCATCGAAGAAAGGAGTTGGTTGTTTCCTTTTTTAGAATGATAGAGTTATTGACTATGAATCATCATGGTTAAAAACTCATGAATAGAAATATCCATCTCACAATCATCAGTTAGCAGTTGTAATATTTTCTCTGAAGATATGGATACACTATCTCTATGATGAAATATATGGGATATATAGAAATCAAATAAGTTTGAAATAAATATGCTCATAGAAATAACTCTACATGAGGAAAAGATGATGTCTTGGCCTACTAAAAGATTATTATTGTTCAATACACTACCAACTAGAGAAGGAAAATAAGGTATCATAAGCATTGAGGAGGAAAGATCACTGAGTTCTAAAAAAATGAGGATAGATAGGGATCTTGTGTACATTAATCTAGTAATGATGTATATGGGAATTATCAAGGAAGGTAAAACATAATTACTTTTATAAATAGATGAAAAACCATATTTATTTTAAAAGATAAAAATTTATTAGTCTATTGATGAGAATTTTTAAAATAAAATTAAAGTTATGAATGATGGGAAATTGGAAGACTCCATATATGAAGATGGAATTTTTAGATTTGGGAAGAGGATTTGTGTTTCCTCAATACCCAATCTAAAAAAGTAATTATTAGATGATTCTCATAGATTAAATTTCTATATACACCATTGTATCACTAAGATGTATATATATTTGAAGGAATATTTTTTGTGGGATAAAGAGAAACGGGAAATTACGGATTATGTATAAAGATGACCAATTTTTTAAGAGGTGAAGGCTGAAAGACAACATCCTAGAAGATTCGTGCAACTTCTACCAATTCCAACATGGAAATGGAATGAAATTACTATGATTTTTTTTCACTATATTACCGAAGACTCCATGAATTAATGATAAAATATAGTTAATTATTGATCGACTTACCAAATCTGCACATTTCCTTTTTCTAAGGGATGGTTTTTATAAGTTCCCAGCCTTGAATCTTACTTAATATTGAATTAAATGAATAATTCACATTGATAATATTTTCAGATTTAGAGTTTTAGAGAATTAGAACATAACTATTACATCTCAAAAGATTACAAAGTAGACACTTCTACTAAGTTTCCATAGAATAACAAACTCTTAAAAAGAAACATGTCTAGTTTCATGTTTTATATAGCATGACTTTCCCTTGATCCCATCCTTGACCCTATTCCACATTAAGTCCTGTGAAAAACATTTCAAAAAAAACTTGGGGTGAGCATAAAAAGCTCAGTAAGGGATACACAAAGAATGAAAACTATTAGTTTCTCAAAACAACAAGTAAACCATGTATACTTTATCAAAGTAATACCTTCACCTTAATGAAGTTGTAAAAACTCTTCACTGAGTAAAATATCATTAATTAACCTTTTGTAACCAAAGGATTACCATAAAACCCGTATAAATAAAACATAACATATAAAGGTAACTTGGGACATAAACATACTTAAGTGGAATAACCATACGGTCGACTTCCACACATATCACTTAATGGAATAGCCATACGGCCAACTTCCATACATACTTAATGGAATAGCCATACGGCCGACTTCCATACCCAATGCATTGGAGGTTATAATGTAACCACCCGTCCTGGTATTCACGTCACCACCCGTCGTATGGTTTATCATGTAACCACCCGTCAAATGTCCAAGTACCATTATAAAAATCATAAGACATAAAACAAATATAATGGAAAGAAAAAATTTCCACACTTTGATCAAAATATATCACTTAAATATATTGATATAAAAAATCCATTATAAAAACCATTTTCAATACCAAAATACATAAAAGAGTATATGGTATTTATTTCATTTAAAAAAACATTACGGCTTGTTCAGGAAGCCAAAGACCAAATAATACTCGCGGCGGCGGAAAAGGTCGTTGTCACCGCGTACGTTAAAAGAAACATTCCTTTTTGTAGTTTTGTATAACACTTCGTAGAAAAAGATTCTTTTTGTATAAAAGTAAAATTCAAAGGGGTTTATACATCGTTTAAAAGAAAGTTGTGTATAAAATGAAATATTCCTCAATGAAAGGATATTGAGACGAAGTCCCTTACCTCGGGTCCGACCTGACTCGATCAATCTTTAATGTCCTGAATAATAAACTTGAGTTAATTTCTACTTGATTAAGATCCTTCTTCAAGTTCATTATTACTTTTATATCACTTATTATCATGTTATAAACATTATGTAATCATTTAAGTTAATAATGTTTGTTTTGTCGATATTTGGTTTTTAAGTCGAAAGTGGACTTCTTACAATTACATGTTGTTCATGTGGTCAAAGGTTATTTATATCCAGAATGAAATTCCTGATTTGGATATCATATATATCATATATATCTAGCATATACATGTATTTATAATATCACATAATCATTTAGAGGTAAGAAATGAAATGCACCGTTCATGGAGACGGTAAGCCGTACGTACGCATGAACGCTACTTTCATTTCTATGTCATATTAATGGAATTAGAACTATATGAGAGGTATGTATATTTTAATTCCAGAATTATATTAATAATTTATATGTAACATACATCATATATATCCATTATATATATTTACTTATAACAGTACATTACATTTGGGGATAAGAAATGAAATGCATCGTTCATGGAGACGGTAATCCGTACGTACGCATGAACGCTACTTTCATTTCTATCTCATACTTTAATGGAAATAAATAATAAGGATATAGAGGTATATTATAATTCCAGTATAACATCATATATAATAACTTTAAATACATCCTTTATATGTCCCACATATGGCATTAACGAATCACATCACTTTGAGGGGGCGGTAGTCCGCACTTCCTAAAATGAAATTATCGTGTTTACCCAAAATAGAAACCATAAAGGTATTCCACAAATGGAAAATAAAGAAACATAAGGAAAACATAAACATAATATATATCATATATAAATAGAGTTACATCTTAATGGCCACCATTAAAGGTGTTTAAAAGAAGATTGAACAATCATCGTTTCGTGAGGCAGAAATTCGCCAACCACAGAAACAGTATGTTCTTTAACCATTAGATGTAGATGTGTGTAAGTTTAGCTCCAAAGATTCTTATAAAAACATCCTAGTATATTGAAGATACTGGAGTTGTTACAAAAGAAATTAATAAAAAGAGTTTAGGGGGTTGGAGAAGCAAAATAAAATAAAAGAACACAAATGAAGACATTACCTTAAAATCGGGTAACTCTCTTAGATTTGTGCTAAGACTTATGCCCAAAGTGAGGCTTCAAGGAGTAATATAGGGAAGTTTAGAGAGAAAATGGGCAGGGGTTGGCTGATCCAAAGGCTTTGGAAGTGTTGGTATGGTGGTAGAGGTGGGGGCCTTTTATAAGAGGAGAGGAGGGGCACTCTTGGAAAGTAAGGAAATGTTACTTTATTTTAGAATGAGTTTCGGATTTTAATGGTCCCACATTGATTTGTTTCTAGGATAAGGTGATAAGGGTTCGAAATCCACCCATCCAATAGGTTTTTTACATGTGCAGGTCTTATATTTTACATTATCTTTCCATTTTATTTAAATCTTTTATTAACGTGGTAATCGCTACATCATTATGATGTCATAAATAATTTTATTTATTTAATGTCTAAAAACTATAAAAAAAATATCATGATGTAGGAAATCTTTTTAGATTTCTAATTAATATTTATAGTCAAAAATATGACTTGTATTACCCCATGTAAAAATTGTTTTAGTAAAACATCTCATGTTTGTGTCATTTTTACTTTAACATTAAATAAAAAGTTATTTATGTCATTTCCCAACCAAAGTGGCTCCATGGGGTCCCCAAGTTGAACCATGGATTTTCTTGGTCGGACATGAAACATCCAAGGAGGGTAGGACATGTTTCAAGCTCATCTCATATTATTAAAACATTATTTTTACCTTAAACTACACTAATTACCTCTAATCGCGATTAAAAACTTAATAAGTTACTATTCACCAAAAAATTATCTTAATCTCATTGAACCACATTTTACTTCTTAATGACAACCATGTATGTCAGATTTTTGAAAATCAAATCACAGAAGTGACAAAGTTTCATTTAAACGAAAAATCAGTTTCTTTAACAACCACTTAGTGGTTTCACTATTCATCAAAAATTGAAGTTTTTCAGAAAAATACCAAACCTTCACCCTAAGCTATATTTGATATTTTGAATTCAAAAATGATGTCTATTTTAAAAAATTCCAAACATATAAGTTGAATTAATTAGTTTAATAATTAATTCCCGCTGTCAGAGCAAATAGTGTGTTTTTATGAAACAATAAGTATCAAAAGATTGACACTAGTTTAAGTTCGATTTCAAAGTGAAATTAATTACAACGACCACTATTGGATTTAATGGTAAAAATATATTCTAATTTAACATTAAAACCAATTCAAAATATAATATAATCATATAAATAAATTAGATTAAAAAGAGGTCTTGAATTAAAATACAACATTTTACACTATTCATTATAAAATGAACTTTATCGGAAAAATACCAAAAATTTACACAAAGTAAATTTTGATGTCCTGATTCTAAAGGAGAGTTTTATTTTGTCCAATAGAATGTATAAGAGTGAACAAAACTATATTTAATTATGGTTCGCCATCAAAAGGCGAGAAGTGAACCTTTAGTGAAAACTAGGGCATATACGCCTAAAATTGAATTATTTCCGTATTTTAAGCCTTTATCTTTTATTAGATAAAAGTAAAAACATTTAAAAAACATATATAATCATATTTTAGTTATTTCTATCCATTACCGCCAACACAACGGATATGTGTTAACTACCATTTAAAATAATATTATTTTATTACTAGTGTACAACGAAATATTTCAATGAAACTATTTGTTGTGTATCTGGTACGCTATCGAACATAGAAACCCTTTTAGAGTAAAATTAATATTTAATTCGTAAATATTAATAAATATGAAAATGTTTTATTCATTATTTACCTGGGATGTTATATCCTTCCCCCCTTTTGGGAATTGTGTCCTCGTAATTTTATTCACTTATCAAAATAAGTGGGGGTATTTATCCGTCATACCATTTTCAGATTCCCACATTGCCTCTTCAACAATATGGTTTTTCCACAAAACCTTTACCTGGTAAATTACCTTATTTCGCAACACTTTCTCTCTTCGGACAAGAATCTGGACCAGTTGTTCCTCACATGATAGGTTTTCTTCTAGCTGAACTACCTCTGGACTCAAAACATGAGATGGATCTGGCATGTACTTCCTCAACATCGAAACATGAAAAACATTGTGTACCTGAGATAAAATCGGAGGTAAAGCTACTCGGTTAGCAACTGATCCAACTCTCTCTAGAATTTCATATGGTCCAATAAACCTTGGACTCGGCTTTCCTTCATTACCAAATCTCATCACACTTTTCCATGGAGAAACCTTGAGAAAAACATGATCATCTACCTCGAAAGATAGATCCTTCCTCTGGTTATTCTCATAACTCTTCTGCCTACTCTGAGCTGTTCTCATGTGTTTCTGAATCAACTGAACTTTTTATACCATCTCTTCTACCAATTCTGGTCCCATCAACTTCCTTTCACCCACTTCATCCCAAAATTCAAGAGTTCGACACCGCTTCCCATATAATGCCTCAAATGGTGCCATCTTTATACTGGAATGAAAACTGTTATTATAAGAAAACTCAACCAAAGAAAGATGTTGGTCCCAACTTCCCTGATAATCCATCGAACAAGCTCATAGCATATCCTCCAAGGTCTGAATTGTTCATTTTGACTGCCCATCTGATTGTGGATGAAAAGCTGTACTAAAATTTAATTCAGTACCCAACTACTTCTGAAGGCCTTTCCAAAAGTTATAAGTAAACCTGGGATCACGATCAGATACAATGTAGAGAGGAACTCCATGTAACCTGAATATCTCTTTAAGATACAAATGAGAAAGCTGATCTAGAGAGAAAGTATCTCTAATAGGAAGGAAATGATAAGATTTTGTCAATTGATCAATAATAACCTAGATTTAATTATTACCTCAATATGTCCTCGGTAATCCCACAAAAATGTCCATGGATATATTCTCCTATTTCCATTCTGGCACTGGTAAAGGCTGAAGCATCCCTTTTGGTAACTGCCGCTCTGCTTTAACCTACTGACAAGTCAAACACTTCACAGTAAAATCAGCAATATCTCTTTTCATTCCATCCCACCAGTAATAATCCCGCAGATCTCTATAAATCTTAGTACTGCCAGGATGAACTGAAAATGGGGAACTATGAACCTCACATAACAACTCATTCTTCAACTGTGAATCACAAGGCACACATAATCTTTTCCCAAACCTCAAAACACAATCATTATCAATGTTCAATTCATGAAACTTACCCTTCTGAACCAGCTCTACCTTTTTCTGCAACTCACTGTCTTGCTTCTGTGTTTTCTTGATCTTGTCTGATAGGGATGATCTCACTGATACCTGAAACAAAACAGAAGAAATTCCTGCACCAACAACACCTATGCCAAAGTTCATCAAATCAAAAACCAAAGGATCTTGTTCCAAACGTAGCATGGTTAATGAAGCATTACCTTTTCGACTCAAAGCATCGGACACTTTATTTTCTTTTCTCGGATGGTATTGAATTGTACAATCATAATCATTGATTAATTCTAGCCATCTCCTTTGTCTCAGGTTCAATTCTTTCTGAGTGAATATATACTTTAAACTTTTGTGATCAGTATATATTTTACACTTTACTCCATACAAATGATGCCTCCAAATTTTTAAAGCGAAAACAACAGCAGCTAATTCCAAATCATGTGTATGGTAATTTACCTCATGAGTTTTCAACTGACGTGAAGCATAAGCAATTACCTAATCATTCTGCATAAGGACGCATCCAAGTCCCTTCAACAAAGAATCACTGTATATAACAAACTCACCATTCCTGGAAGGAATTTCCAAAACTGGAGCATTCGCCAATATTCTTTTCAACTCCTGAAAACAATCATCACATTCTTTTGTCCAGATGAACTTAACACCCTTACGAGTTAGCTTAGTCATTGGACTAGATAACCGTGAAAAATTTTCAACAAACCTTCAGTAGTAACCCTCCAAACCAAAAAAACTACGGATCTCAGTTACATTTGTGGGTCTTTTCCATTCTTCAACAACCTTTGTTTTTTAGGATAAACAGTTATCCAATCTTTAGAAACAATATGACCAAGGAAAGAAATTTGTTGCAACCAAAACTCACACTTGCTGAATTTTCCATACAGTTTCTTTTCTTTTATGGTTTGAAAGATATCCCTTAAATGACTTTCATGCTCCACTTTTCTTTTAGAGAACACCAAAATATCATCAATAAACACAACCACCATTTATCACCTGATTCAACTGAGCCATCAGTGTAGTAAACTGCTCAATTCTGATTCTGACCATCTCAGTATGCTGATTTGAAATGTCATTTCCCTCTGTATGGCTTCCCAGAAAAGTTGTTCTGTTTCCTCTATGAAAAACCATTCTGAACACAGAAATATCTTAGGTGAAGCAACATGGTAATCTTTAAATGCTATATCATTTCAATTTTACCATAAAAAATATTTTTTCATAATCATTTAATAGAATTATAACTCCTAAAGTTATCTAAAAAGAACTCTGATGCCACTTATAAGGTCTCAGCCTTGAACCTTACTTAATATTGAATTAAATGAATAATTCACATTGAGGATCTTTTCAGGTTTAGAGTTTTAGAGAATTAGAACATAACAATTACATCTCAAAAGATTACAAAGTAGACACTTCTACTAAGTTTCCAAAGAATAAAAAACTCTTAAAAAGAAACATGTCTAGTTCCATGTTTATATAGCATGACTTTCCCTTGATCCCATCCTTGATCCTATTCCACATTAAGTCCTGTGAAAAACATTTCGAAAAAAACTTGGGGTGAGCATAAAAAGATCAGCAAGGGATACACAAAGAATGAAAACTATTAGTTTATCAAAACAACAAGTAAACCATGTATACTTTATCAAAGTAATACCTTCACCTTCATGAAGTAGTAAAAACTCTTCACTGAGTAAAATATCATTACTTAGACTTTTGTAACCAAAGGATTACCATAAAACCAATATAAAGAACACATAACATATATAGGTAACTTGGGACATAAACATACTTAAGTGGAATAACCATATAGTTGACTTCCATACATATCACTTAATGGAATAGCCATACGACCAACTTCTATACATACTTAACGGAATTGCCAAACGACCGACTTCCATACCCAATGCATTGGAGGTTATAACGTAACCACCCATCCTGGTATTCACGACACCACCCATCATATGGTTTATCACGTAACCACCTGTCAAATGTCCCAGTACCATTATAAAAATCATAAGACATAAAACAAATATAATGGAAAGAAAACATTTCCACACTTTGATCACAATATATCACTTAAATATATTGACATAAAAAATCCATTATAAAAACCATTTTCAATACCAAAATACATAAAAGAGTATTTGGTATTTATTTCATTTTAAAAAAACATTACGACTTGTTCAGGAAGCCAAATACCAAATAATACTCGCGGCGGCGGAAAAGGTCATTGTCACCACGTACGTTAAAAGAAACATTCCTTTTTGTAGTTTTGTAAAACACTTCGATGAAAAATATTCCTTTTGTATAAAAGTAAAAGTCAAAGGGTTTTATACACCGTATAAAAGAAAGTAGTGTATAAAACGAAATATTCCTCAATGAATGGAGATTGAGACGAAGTCCCTTACCTCGGGTCCGACTTGACTCGATCGTTCTTTAATGTCCTGAATAATAAACTTGAGTTAATTTATACTTGCTTAAGAACCTTATTCAAGTTAATTATTACATTTATATCACTTATTATCATGTTATAAACATAATGTAATCATTTAAGTTAATAATGTTTGTTTTCTCGATATTTGGTTCTTAAGTCGAAAGTGGACTTCTTACAATTACATGTTGTTCGTGTGGTCAAAGGTTCTTTATATCCAGAATGACATTCTTGATTTGGACATCATATATATCTAGCATATAAATGTATTTATAATATCACATTATCATTTAGAGGTAAGAAATGTAATGCACCGTTCATGGAGACGGTAAGCCGTACGTACGCATGAACGCTACTTTCATTTCTATGTCATATTAATGGAATTAAAACTAAATGAGAGGTATGTATATTTTAATTCCAGAATTATATTCATCATTTAGATGTAACATACATCATATATATCCATTATATATATGTACTTATAATAATACATTACATTTGGGGATAAGAAATGAAATGCACCGTTCATGGAGACGGTAAGCCGTACATACGCATGAACGCTACTTTCATTTTTATCTCATACTTGAATGGAAAGAAATAATAATAATATAGAGGTATATTATAATTATAGTATAACATCATATATAATAACTTTAAATCCATCCTTTATACGTCCCACATATGGCATTAATGAATCACATCACTTTGAGGGGCGGTAGTCCGCACTTCCTAAAATGAAAGTATCGTGTTTACCCACAATGGAAACCATAAAGGTATACCAAAAATGAAAAATAAAGAAGCACAAGGAAAAAATAAACATAATATATATCATATATAAATATAGTGACATCTTAATGTCCACCATTAAAGGTGTTTAAAATAAGATTGAACAATCATCATTTCATGAGGCAAAAATTCGCCAACCACAGAAACAGTATGTTCTTTAACCATTAGATGTAGATGTGTATAAGTGTAGCTCGAAAGCTTCTTATAACAACATCCTAGTATATTAAAGATACTGTATTTGTTACAAAATAAACGAATAAAAAGAGTTTAGGGGGTTGGAAAAGAAAAATAAAACAAAAGAACACAAGTGAAGACATTACCTTAAAATCGGGTAACTCTCTTAGATTTGTGCTCAAAGGCTTCCTTGGGAAGACTTCTGCCCAAAGTGAGGCTTCAAGGAGTAAGAGAGGGAATTGGAGAGACAAAATGGGCAGGTTTTGGACGATCCAAAGGCTTTGCAAATGTGGGTAAGGTGGTAGAGGTAAGGGCCTTTTATAAGAGGAGAGGAGGGGCACTCTTGGAATGTAAGGAAATGTTACTTTATTTTAGAATCCGTTTCAGATTTTAATGGTCCCACATTGATGTGTTTCTAGGATAAGGTGATAAGGGTTAGAAATACACCCATCCAATAGGTTTTTTACAAGTGTAGGTCTTCTATGTTACATTATCTGTCTATTTTATTTAAATCCTTTATTAATGAGGTAATCGCTGCATCATTATGATGTCATAAATAATTTTATTTATTTAATGTCTAAAAATTATAAAAAAAATATCATGATGTAGGAAATCTTTTATATTTCTAATGAATATTTATAGTCAAAAATCTGACTTGTATAACCCCATGTAAAAATTGTTTTAGTAAAACATATCATGTTTGTGTCATTTTTACTTTAACATTAAATAAAAAGTTATTTATGTCATTTCCCAACCAAAGTTTCTCCATGGGGTCCCCAAGTTGACCCATGTATTGTCTTGGTCAGCCATGACACATCCAATTTGGGTAGGACATGTGTCAAGCTCATCTCATATTATTAAAACATTATTTTTACCTTAAACTACACTAATTACCTCTAATCGCGATTAAAAACTTAATAAGTTACTATTCACCAAAAAAAATATTTTAATCTCATTGAACCACATTTTACTTCTTAATGACAACCATGTATGTCGGATTTTTGAAAATAAAATCACAGAAGTGACAAAGTTTTATTTAAACGAAAAATCAGTTTCTTTAACTACCACTTAGTGGTTTCACTATTCATCAAAAATTGAAGTTTTTCAGAAAAATACCAAAACTTCACCCTAACCTATATTTGATATTCTGAATTCAAAAATGATGTCTATTTTACAAAATTCGAAACATATAAGTTTCATTAATTAATTTAATAATTAATTCCAGCTGTCAGAGCAAATAGCGTGTTTTTATGAAACAATAAGTATCAAAAGATTAACACTAGTTTAAGTCTGATTTCAAAGTGAAATTAATTCCAACAACCACTATTGGATTTAATGGTAAAAATATATTCTAATTTCACTTTAAAAGAAATTAAAAAGATAATCTAATCATATAAATAAATTAGATTAAAAAGAGGTTTTGAATTAAAATACAACATTTTACACTATTCATTAAAAAATGAACTTTATCGGAAAAATACCAAAAATTTACACAAAGTAAATTTTGATGTCCCGATTCTAAAGGAGAGTTTTATTTGGTCCAATAGAATGTATAAGAGTGAAAAAAACTATATTTAATGACGGTTCACCATCAAAAGGCGATAAGTGAACCTTTAGTGAAAACTAGGGCATATACGCCTAAAATTGAATTCTTTCAGTATTTTAATCCTTTATCTTTTATTAGATAAAAGTAAAAACATTTAAAAAAAATATATAATCATATTTTAGTTATTTCTATCCCTTCCCACCAACACAACGGCTATGTGTTAACTACCATTTAAATAATATTATTTTATTACTAGTGTGCAACGAAAGATTTCAATGAAACTCTTTGTTTTGTATCTGGTACGCTATCGAACATAGCAACCCCTTTAAAGTAAAATTAATATTTAATTCATAAATATTAATAAATATGAAATTTTTTATTCATTATTTACCTGGGATGATACAGTTTTCCACCTGGGCACCTTCAAAAAATCTATATTAATGAAGTTATATTATTTCATGGTCCACCTATATCAATTGTCTCTGGTCAATATCATTTTTTACATCAAAATTCTGGAACAGTATTTAGAATTCATTGGATACCGATCTTTTTTTGAATATTTCTTATCACCCACAAATTGATGGGTAGTCTGAAAGGACGATAAAAACTTTAGAATTAATGTTGATGTCCTTATCACATTAATTTCAAAGTATGTGTTAGTATTATTTACCTTTGTTATAATTTACCTATAACAATAGTTTCCATTCAAGTATTCAAGTGGCGATGTATGAGTGTTATATGGAATGAAATGCCATACACCAACTTGTTGGGATGAAGTTGGTGAAAGGAAGATTATAGGCCCAAAAATCATGGAGGAAACAAAAAAAGGTAAATACTATTAAAACCCATATCAATGTAGCTCAAATTATAAAAAGATTGATGTCATTAACTAGAGGAAATATTGTGAGTTTCAAGTGGGAGATCATATTTTCTTGAAGTTATCTCCATAGAAGGGTGTCATAAGGTTCTGTAAGAAAGGGAAATTGATACCTAGGTACATTGTTCCTTTTGAAATTATATAGAGAATTGGAGTTTCGGATTATCATCTTGTGATGCCACCAAGCCTTTCCAAAGTTCATGTTGTGTTCTACATATCGTTGTTAAGGAAGTAAATGTCACACCCAACACATAGACTAACCTAGGAAGAAATAGAACCAGAACTTGATTTGTCTTACAAGAATGATCTTATCAATATTCTTGACACTATAGTGTAATTATTGATAAATCAAACAACTATATGGGTAAAAGTTCTTTGGAGAAACCATAAAATGGAAGAATCAATGTTGTAACGTGAGGATGCTATGAAGAAGAACCACCCTCATCTGTTTTGAATGAAATACTCATGAAAATTTTGAGGATGAACTTTTTCAAAGGAGGGGAGAATATAACACCCCAATATTTTATGACCACAATCTTCTTAAATAAATTCAACTTATTTGATAGTTCTTGTATCATACAATATAGAGAACAAATGAACCGTGATACACTATTTAATATTAACATGACAATTGGAATAGTAATGTGACCATTAGGAATACTAATCTTGTCAATAAAATTATAAACTAATTTTTAAAGTCAGAATAATTTTTAGGTATCTCATAAATTAAAATATGATATATTTTTATCATGGAATAGGTAAATAAATGTTTCAAAAATTATAAATTAAGTGTTGGTATTTTTGTAAAAAGTAAATATTTGTATACAATATTAAAATTAATATAATGATTTAAAAGAAAATTAATTTTCTAAAATAGATTCATAAATTAATATTTTTTCATTATAATTATAAGATATTTTTATGAGACCATAATTAATTTTCCAAAGTGTCGTAAAATCAGTTATAATATTAAAATCGATATTTTTTAAATAAATGATGATTTTATTATAAAATTAAATATCTTGCATTTAGAAAATTATTTTTGAAAAATGGAGTCTATTTTTTAAATCCACACATTAAAAAATGGTTTAGGTGAATATTTAGTAGTTTTCTAAAATAGATAAATTTTTGGTGAATAGTGAAATATGACAATTTAAATCATTTAACAATATTATATGTAAATGAATGAATTATTGGGTCATGGATGATGTATATATGAGGTAATAACCCCTTAGTTAAAACTCACATGCTCTATTTACTGTAATTAGTCATAGTAATTGACAATATTGATATTATTATGCCAAAATAATAAATAAATGAATTAAAAAATAAAAAACACCTCTCTCCTCCCCTATAAATACCACCTCTCACTACCCATTATCCTCACACCTTCTAAGACTTCTATTTTCTATTTTCTACCTAATTCCCTTTCCAATCCTATTCACCCTGTCCAATACATTCTGGTCTTACAAAAAGACCAAATCCAAGTGTCTTAAGAAGGTTCCCAAGGAGATGATATTCAAGAGGTAAAATCCTCCTTTTTTCTCTTTTAATTTCTTTTATTTCTTACCCTCTTCTCACCTAACCTATACAAAGTGGAATGGTAAATCCATTATAATATATATACATGAATTTTGTTATACTATTAAATTATCCATCGTCAAACCACTTATCCTCTCCTTTTTATTTTAAAAATGAAAACATCATTCGTGATGTGTCGATTCACCACCGTCATGGACAATGAGTTTTCGTTTTCCATTACCACCTCCAAGGCTGGTCATAAAACTTTTATTATGGTTAAATAATCTTTTAATATAAATCTAATAAGTTATATCATTTTTATAAACTAGTATATAAGGGAAATATTTAATAAAATGGCACAAATCTGTGATAGTCGTAAAAACCGCCAAAATAAATTAAGACATTTTCATCAATATTTTACCTAATGAATCATCCTAAAACCATATAACCAATTAATATATGTGACCATTAAAAATTTTGTAAGATATTTAATACTAAATAATTTCACTTTTGGAGATGTTATTCCCATTTCAGAAGTATTACCATGTTTATAATCAAGGGAACAGACTATAAAACCATGAAACGAACCCTCCTAGAAGAACCAAATTAAGCATTATCACTCATTTAAATGGCCATAAATGAACTTAATAAAATCATAATAAATCAGATATATGTTAAATAGGTTCTGAATTAATCATTTAATGAATCTTATTTGATTATCCATGACATTAAGTACAAGTGCAGAATGCTTTCGGACAAAAGGTAAGTGTTTCTTGTCTCACTTTTACTTCTATGAGTTATATTACTTATTAAACCATTATTTCATATATGTTTTTTATATAATAAACTTTAATATATCTTTTATTTAATCACTTTATCTTCATGGAATTAAATTTTTAATTGGATGATCATTAAATTTATAGGGCATAAAGTTAGACTAATTACAAAGTGGTAAGTGAATTTTTAACCTAATTTCCATTATTTGGGTTAAAATTATACTTAAATGATTATGGCATGCTATTATTGTGTTTTAAATGAATTTTTATTATCTAATGTTTTATTTCCTCTAATTTTATGTGTATTTATATCTAATACCAATAATAGATTCATTGGGTTAATGCTCACACCTTTTAAAAATACTAATTTAAAATTTTCTTTTTTCTATATTTAATATAATTTTTTTAACTTATATAAAATGATCAGGTTTTTAAGATTTCATGATGAATTGTTGAATTGTGGAATCTTTTAAAAGTTTATAATGTTATTTTTAATGAAAATATTTTCTTTTATAATTTTTTGATTTTTAAATAAATGATTTCAAGGTAAAAGTTATATTTATCTAAGGAATTTTTCAATGAAATTATTATATTATTTTATTCTATGTCTACATGCTTTATTGAGTATTTTTTTAATTTATTTTGATATATTATGATACCATTTACCATATTTTATTGATTTATTTATGATTAGTTTGACTACAGATGTGGTAATTTGATACCATTCATCATATTGCATGGAATGGTTTATTATTATGTTTATTGATTGGGGTATGTTATTAACATTTAATATGATACTTTAAATATGAATGTATATGTTTACTATGTTTCATCCCTTTCATATGATTAATGCATTAGACTCAATAAGTGACAGGCGGGGCCTACTATAGCCCCTCGATGCATCAATATGTCTCATGAGACAAACTATTTTGGGTATCAGTTGATGTATTAGTCAATTATGTATGATTTCTTTGTCAAAGCCTTGAAATTATGTTTATGATGACCCAAATTTGGCATTCCCTTGTTATGAGATAAGTTATTGGTAATCCATGTGATTATTCAACTAGTATAATATTCATGGTTAAGTTTCATTGTCATTTTGTTATTTATATGGAATTATTTGATCATATTTTATTACTATTATATTATTCTCAATATTATGTTTTAATGGAATTTTATTAGTTATTCACCTTGCTTTATTATTTATAGTTATTTATGATAGCTTCTGTCACACCTGTTTTTTTTCTTGTGTTGATTTTGATCTGGTTCAATGGAAATACTGATCCTTTTCTTGGGTTTTTGGTGATATGAATGATTATTTTTGAACTAACATATATGTATAATCATACTATCATGGGTTCCCCATAGCTTGTTTTGGAGTTTTTGGAGAAAAGGGTGGCAACTTCATGATTTGGTCCAAATGTGAGCTCATTTCCAAATTTAATAACAAAACTTGTTTCTTTTATAACTCCTATGTTTTTCAACATTTTTACACATTACACCTCCCAAATGGCCTAACCTTTCCTATTAAAACCAACATATCCTTTTGGTCCCCCGTAGGATTTTATAATAATGATGGATTTGGGTTATTTATTCACCTATTGGGCTAGCCAGTGATCCCATTTCTAGTTAAAAAAAACAATTTGTGTCTATTATATATTATTATTATTTTATATTTGTTTGGTGATTCTAACTTTAACTTGATTCCAATCACCCTAGGTGCACCCCAAAATTCAATTTTCACTCTTTGGATCTCATCTTAGTCACATATTAGGGCGAAATTTCTCAACACTTCTCAAATCGTCCAAATTTATTATGGTAATTGGTTTCTTTAATGAATAATTATTTTTTTTTCTATTTTCACAAAAATATTCTTTACATGGTTTTCCAGACCTAATGATACTCTCCAAAAAGTTCCAAGTCATTCTGTTTTCTTTAAGGGTTTATATCTAAGAGATGATGAAGAGTTCTCTAGTTTCTAAGGTGAGATTCCTTCTCCTTTCTCCTCCCTCTTCCTTCTCCTTACACTTTATTTTGTTTTACACTTATACCCTGGTCATGAAAGACCTAGGGTTTTGTGAAACCATTATTTTTTATTGGTTTTTGGTTCTTTTAGGTCTGGTATTCATAGATATAGAGTGTTTGGAACCACGACGGGTGATATCGACTGTGCGGTTCCTTTCTGCAATGGTTTTGAGGTAGTATATCCCTTGAAAATGAATTTATCGTTTATGTTTCATCATTTTGTTGATGTTAACACCAGATATATTTGATTAGTATTGTTTTTCATCCACTGGATAATTTTCTTGGTGTGAAAAATGGTTTTCTTAAGCATTGTTTTTTGAAAAGTAGTGTTGTTTTGTTATAAAAATGTACATCGCTTGCTTACTTAAATATTATGTTAGCTTATTCACCTGGTTTCTAGTATTTTTAAAATGGTTCAGTAGCTTTAATAAATTTATGATATTAAAATGGTATTTTATCCCTTCTCAAGTGCTTAAAACAAGTTGTTTGTTTAAAAGTGCATGTCATGTGTTCGGTAAATTGCCCGACATGATTTTACGTGCTTAGTGCGATTTAAAATGAATTTCCTAGATTTATAAATACATTTTCACCAAGAAAAATGTTATTTTGGGGTCCTTTTATGGCTTTCCAGAGTAGTTTTTGTTTTATAAAAAAATGGGTTTTTGGTGGTAAACATTCTTTCGCCTGAGTTGCTAGAAAATGTCCCATTTGGCATCCTTATAAAAATGGTCATTCTTTGGATGCATAACCAGAATGTTATAAGGGATTTATGGAAGTTTTTTATGATGTAAATGGTTTGTATACACCTATTTTTTAAAATTTAAATATTTACTTTAGGAAAATGTTAGGTTTGAGAAATTATAAAAGGTCCATTTGGCATTTTTCTTGTGAAAATGGTTTCCACATGTATTTCTTGTTGTATCATTTGAGGACATTTTTTAGTCCTTGAAATTAATTTATTAAATGGTTTTGGGGATTCCAAATCTTGTTTGATATTTTATGGGTGGGTTTTTTCTTTAAAAGAGAATTTTTTTAATGGATTTTATGTTCAGGGCCTCATTATACTTCTTGAAAATGTTTTATGAAAATTTTTGTGGTTTATTGATCCGTGAAAGAAATGTGTGAGGGGTTTTAGATGTGTGTATGATTTTTAAATAGAATATTCATAATCAAATGAAATTTTTTAGATGTGTAACTATTTTTAGCATAAAAATGGGAAACCCATGTATCTAGGTGGGAGGACGTGTACTAGTATGCTAGTGATCCGGAAGGGTTTTTTCTATATTCCACATAGTCAGTTTGATGATGACAAAACTAACTGTACTATGATTATGATGATATCGAGGACTAATAGGTTATGTATTATTCTCCTAATATTGGAATATGTGCATGCGAACTAATATTTTTTATGGTTACTTTTACATCGAGATACGGTGTACCTAGGGCCCACAACGAACTAGTGCCTATGGGTGTTCTTATGACTTGTGCTATTTGGATAATTTGTACTCACTATTGGCATAAGATGTGTTTATTTGTTAAATTTTTCCATGTGTGTATTTTATTTAAAATATTACATTCTTTAAATAATCCCACTTGAAAATTATTTTCATTTTGAAGTTTCACCACTTTGAAAAAAATGTACTATTTTTCTTATTTATAAAAATTTCATGTTTTGTTATGGTAATTTTTATAGCATGTAACCTCATTTTGAAAAAAAATTATATATTTTATCTCAGACTCGAAATTTATGTCTCTTTTATTTTAAAGGATGTTCATTGGTAATAGAATAATAGGCTAACCTACCAAGATTTAATACTCATGTCTTTAGTTTTCTTCTATTTTTATCCCTTGTATAGGTTTCGACTTGAGTTCAGTCACTTTGGGAGATGAGTATTCATTGTGTTGGATAGTGACTAGGGGGGTCACATGGTGTTAGTTCGGTCTTTAAGTTTAGTTGGTTTGTTATATTGTTTACTTGTACATTCAATTTCTTGAATAAATAATGTTTTGTTCAATTTAATATTAATGTATAATGGTATGTTCGCTTCATTCCACTACTTAGTTATTGATTATATTAGGGATAAATATTTCCCATGAGTACTTTTTTGATGTTTGGAACTAGTTTCTAGCCCATGGGGATCAAGAAATCCCTTTGAATCATGCCATAGATCGGTTCGAGTTCCCGGTTCGAGGTCGACCTAGGCTGGTTTGTGATAAATTGGTATTATATGGAGGTTGGATCCTAGTGGACCTTTCTTTATAGAGAACGCTTTATTATTTTGGGATGTCAAGGTAGATGGAGTAGTATTTTCAGGAATTTAGGGGTAGTTTTGTTAAGAGTGTCACAAAATCTTTCTCATTGTGACCCTCAGGTTTCCATGGGAAGTCTGGTTTTATTAGTGTCTTTGGTTCTTATTGATTTTTGGTGTTGGGATACGACAAGGGGAGTTGGAATAATGGTCTCAATGAGCCTGTAGGGCCTGAAAATCCATGTGGAGAAAAGTCATGGTTCTAAGAAGGTTCTCTATGTTTGTGGTGTGTTTGATATGTGGTCTCCAACCACATGGTCAATTCACCCACCAAAACTAGTTCCCTTTTCTAGGTCTCTTGGACTTTTCATGAATTTGTAATTTTGTTTAGAAAATCCTTTTGTGAGAATTTTAAAGATGGGTTTTAAATGAATGGTTGGTTGTTGAAAAGTGGTAAATTGGTTTTCTAAATTTAATATGAGAAAGGTTTTGGAATGTTGGGTTTTTGTAAAATCATCTTGTGGATAAAGAGGAAATGATTTAACATGATTTAATTTCCCTAATATAAACATATAGTTTCTTGAAAAAAAATGTTTAGATAGATTGGATTATTTAAAGTGATTCTGAAATTTGTTTTAAATGGGGTGTTTTGGGCTATTGAAAAGTGTTTGAATATGATTAATTGGGTTTTGGAAATTTTGTTTTGAGGAGCTGCTGTTTTTTTTTTGAAAGGGGTTTTGGCCTTTGTGGTTGTTGGATTATGAAATGATACGTTGCTGAATTTTTGAAAATGGGGAGGAGATATTTGGAATATAATGGTTGTTTTTTGGAATTTCTATTTAATAAAATATATTGGGTTTTTAATAAAATGGTTATTGATGAAGTGTGGTCTGTTTTGTGAAATTTAAAAATGGGTTTTAATTTGCTAGTTAATGAGGCTATGGAAGGTACCTGATTATTTTCTGAGTGATGATTTTTTTATTTTAGCCTTGGTTTTTTCATGGGTGCTCACATGCATGGTTTTATGGATATATGGATGAATGGATGATATGGAATGGTGTTTGGGTTCCCGGGGTGGCACAGAAACATTAATATCAGTGAGACTTGATGAAACACCATTGGTGAATGCAAAAATCCACCAAGATGGATTGTTTTTAGAAAGTGTTTTATGCTGAAAATTATGGTGTTTTTTAAACCAATTTTTATGTGTCTGGTTTATCTTATATCTTAGAAGTTTTGTTTATTCGGTATGCTTCCTTGCAATATGGAAGTCATAATCTTCTTTTGTCTTGATATGAGATCTCGTTGGTGGCACGGTTTTGGAGAAACGTTTTGTGGGATTACAAAGATGTGTTGGATGATGTGTTGTGGCCATAGATGGTTCTCTATTGGCAATATTTCTTGGTGATCAACCTAAGGATTCATTCCAAATGTTAAATACACCTCTTTGAATGATTCCTCAGCCAGTTTGTTGGAATTGAGAGATTTTTAGGCTAAATTTAAAGTGAATTTCCACTATGGAGTCCCTCTTAGTTGGGGTAGTTTTGATCGGTGAGGTTGATGTGTTTCTCCATGTACCTTTTCCATTCTTCTCTTCATTCAGAGTGATAAAAAATAGTGGTGTGTATCTCCAAGTTATTGTTTGGGTAAAATTTTGTTTTTTGAGTAAGAGAGTTTCATGGTGTCCCTTAATCTATTGTTTCGGCATTGGAGTGTTATGTTTCACCATGTGGAACTAAGGGGAATAGTTCAAGTTAGGGATTATCAAAGCCTGGCTTTGAGGTATGAGATTCTTTATCCATTAGATCTCTAGACATAGGTCTCAGAGTGAAGTTGGTGTGTAGTCAGGGGTCCCTGGATTGTGTGTAGTATTGTTAAGATTGTTCCTCTTCCATTGTAGTGAGATATTTCTTTTATTTATTTTCTGGTTTTAGTGGCCCAATGATTGGGTCCCCTTCCCTCCCCACACCAAGTGGTTGGGGTATAGGTCTGTGCAGAGTGTGTTGGCCCAATTCTTTTCCCCTCTGCTCGGGAGTGGGGGGTTTAAATTTTCATGTTATGTTCCTCTTAACATTGGTTGGTAGGTTATTGTGGGAGAGATTCAGTGGGCCTGTGTAGGAGATACCCATTCCTATTTCATGTTTAATTCTCGTTTTTTCATTGATTTTTGGTTCTTAATAGTGGGGAGAACCACCACGGGTCTCACAGAGTTTCCTCCTAAGAATTTGTTGAGTGTTAGTTGTTTCTTAATGGTGGGGAGTGTAATGACCCTAAGTTTATTCAATGGAATTACCTTATTATAATTATTCCTTGTATTATAATAAAATTGGGAATAACAATTAAATATCATGATACTAAATACTATGGGATCATTAAACGTAATTTTCCCACTTCTATGTTTTGATTTTCAAAAAAATATGACATACACGGTTGTGTTTAGGGTGATTTTTTGAGTCTAATAAAACAAACATAATTTTTGGTGAATAGTAACAAAACCTTATGAATAGTAATGTTACCTTTATGAATAGTGACATAACCTAATTAATAGTACCCTTATCTAATATAGTATAAATATAATATTTTAGTGAAAGTATGATGTACATATATCTTGGAATAAGAAAATAAATGTTTTGAAATTGTTATTTTTCGAATAAAATAATATTTTATTTAATAATTACAATTCTCATATTTATAAAACTATTTTTGAAAAATGGAAATTATTTTTGGGTTCTACACATCGAAAAATGGTTAGTGTTATTTTTTGGGATTTTTCTGAAATACATGAATTTTTAATGAATAGTGAAATATGATAATTTACAAAATAAGTTAAATTCATGAATTATAGAGTCATAGGTAATGTTCATTTGATGTAAGAAAATATGGTTCATATTCACATGATAAAATTACTATATTTAGTAATAGAACACTCACTATTCCTTATCTTGGGGAGAAATAATAAACTAATGATTATAATATTTGGAAAGCACCTCTCCTCTCCACTATAAATACAACCTTTCACACCCTCGTTTTCTAACACCTCTAAAGCTTAAAGACTTGACTAAACTCTACCCAAAAATATTTCCTAGCCCCTACCCCACATCCAAGATCTTTTGGTCTCATAAAAATACCATGACTAGGTACCTTAAGGTGGTTCTCAAGAGGAGGATTCAAGAGGTAATTCCCCCCTCTCTCTCTCTTTTCCTTTAATTTCATTTCAATTTCAAGTTATTTTCGTAATCTATCCCCACATATACTCATCTTCATGGTATGGTAACTCTGGTATCTCACATATAATGGAATATTATGATACTAATGTGATAATATATCATCAAACCCCCTTCTTCTATTCTTTTTATTTTAGAAAAGAAAACGTTGTTCGTGAGGTGTTAATTTATCACCTTCAAGAATGACATGTTTTCATTTTCCTTTACCACCTTAAAATATGGTCATGAAACCATTTTTATGGTTGAATAAGATTATTTTATATGTATTATATCCCATGTAATGTTCAAGAACTAACTTATGTACATATAACTAAATGATAAAACAAATCATGGTCGTTGTGATCCAAAAAACTGCCCAAATTAACTTAAAACGATCATCTTTAAATCTTAACTAATGGTTCATCCACATGGTATATAACATAATTTATTATAAGATCATTTAAAATCCTTTAATGTCATTAATAACATGTAATATTAGTTCTGTATGTTTATCCATTTTCTACACGAACTTCCACTCGTAAATACTAGTGAACCATTCAAGAATACCATAAAAATGAACATTCCCGAACAATGAATTTAAACTATATAACTCATCCAAACGCCCATAAATGATCTTAATAAATTCTTAATGAATATTATGAATGTATAAAATGTTATGTAATTTTTAATTAGTGAACATAATGTGGTTATACAATACTTTAAAGTGAATAAAGCGTTTTGATAAAAGGTAAGGGAAAATTCTCAAACCCAACTTTCTTTCTTCGGGTTCTCCATATTTAACTCCATTTTTGGTCTGTTCACTCCTTAAAAATAATTTTTTCATCATTATATTACCTTTTATGGGATATATATGTTTGAAACTACAGTTTATGTGAAAAAAAGGTTTTCCAAAAGAACTCTTCTTTAAAAAACACACTTTTTAATTGTCACTCAAGGTTCATGGTTCTTGTAACAAGTATATTATTCCCACATTATTTTGGGAACCCAGAGTTTATGAATGTGTTCTTATGGGATGAAACCCATTACTTTCCATGGGTTATATATTTTCATTTTTGATATATTTTCTATGTGGCATGCATGATAATGATATTGTTATGATGTGATGGGTGCGCCCAAAATTATATAGCGCAAAATAAATGTTATTATGTGGTTGGTGCACTCAGAATTATACAGCGCTAAATTGAATTCTAGAAATTGATGAATCTCAGGAGTAAAATTGAAATGATGCATGAATATGATTCTAGAATTTTTTCCAACTATTTGTGGTAGATGACCACAAAGACATGATGTTTCATTTTTATGCATTTACACATTTAAATTATTTTATTAATGTTTCATATCATTATTTTGATGATTATTTTATGATTGTGCTCACCCCAAGATATATTTTTCTTATCTATCCTCTTAGTGGGATTTTAGCTCACCCTTTTTTGATGTATCTCCTCAGGTGATTATGTGTACTAAGGAGATTTCAAGGGACAATAAGAAGCTGGATAAGAATGAATTAAATAAATGTTTGTGTTTTATGTTGTAAATGTTATGTTATGTCATAGTTTTCCAAAGACACTAAACCTTTGGATCCTCGTGGTGTAATAAAATTGTGTTTTTTTATCATCATAACGATGTAATGGTAATGTAAGAAAAGGAATGGTCGCTATAGGGAGTTCATTCTGAAATCCCCTAGAATATTTTATTTTTGTGAGTTCTCTTTGGTTTGGGTGATCATTGGGTTTGTTGGGAGAAGGCCCAAAAATCTGGTTCTTGGTTTGGTTGAGGAGGTAGTGACTCAATTATTCAGTTGTTTCTTGGAAGGAGGTTTGGAGTTAGTGTTTTGGTTGAGGTAAGAGGCTTAATTTATGTTAATAGTGGATGATGTGTCATTGGATTTAGATTCTGGACTATAGTGATAAAAAATCCTTATGTTTTGATCAATTAGTAGGAATGTGTTGTGACTTTCTGGGGGCAGAAAGCTTTAATGGTGGGGAGAATTGTCACACATTTTTTTCATGTCTTGGTTTTGATCTGTTTCATTAGAAATCCTGATCACTTTATTAGATTTTTTATGAGATGAATATTGAGTTTTGAACTAACATCTATTTATAATCATACTACCATGGGTTCCCCATATATGTTTTTGGGATTTTTTGGAGAAAAGTGTGGTTACTTCAAGATTTGGGCCAACCATGAGCCCATTTCCCGATTAAAAAAATTGTTTATTTTATAAATCCTTTGTTTTTAAACATTTTTAAATCATTCAAATTCCCAATTGGTATTCCATGACCTATTCAAACCACCATATCCTTTTATACCCCCTTAGTAATTCATAATCATGGTGGATTTGTGTTATTTATTCAGGTATTGGGCCGTCCCTTTAGGCCATTTCTAGTTTTAAAAAAACTAAATTTTTTCTTTTATAGATTATTAATTTTTTATATTTATCAGTGATTATACCTCTAAATCTATCCCAAGAACCCCAGTCAGACCCCCCCCAGTTCCATTTTTCTTTTTTGGAGCTCATCTTAGTCACAGATTAGGGTGAAATTTGTCAAGGCTTCTCAAATCGTCTATATTTTGTAAGGTAAGTTTTTTCTTTCAGGAATCATTCATTTTTTTCTATTTCCACCCCAAATATTCTTTCTCGGGATCTTCAAGACCTACAGAGGCTCTGTAATATTTTCCAATCCATTCCCTTTCTTCTAAGGGTGTACATCTAAGGGAAGATGAAGATTTCTCTAGTTTCCAAGGTCAGACTCCTTCTCCTTTCTCCTCCTTCTTCCTTCTCCTTCCACCTTATTTTGGTTTCCTATTCTCACATGGTAATTAAAGACCTAGGGTTATGTTATTATATGTTTTATTATGGGTTTTTGGTTCATTTTGATCTATTATTCATAGATCTAGAGTGGTGGGAACCGCAGTGAGTGATATCGGGTGTGCAGTTCCTTTCCGCCACAGTTTTGATGTAGGGTATCCATTTTACATGCCTTTATCAATTAGGTTTCATCATTGTATTGTGTTTTTCACATTATACATATGTTTAGTATTGTTTTTATCCTTTTTATGATCTTTTTGTGGGAAAAAACGGTTGTTTAATCCTTATTTTGTAAAAAGTAGTGTTGTTTTGTTATAAACGTGTACACCACTTGCTTACTTAAATGTTATGTTAGATTACACACATGGTATATGTTATTTTGAACATGTTTTAGTAGATTTAATAAATTCATGTCATGAAAATGGTATTTTATCCCTTTTCAAGTGCTTAAAATATATTTTTTGTTTAAAAGTGGATGTCATGTGTTCGGTAAATTGCCTGGTTGGATTTTATGTGCTTAGTGCGATTTAAAATGATTTTTTTGGATTTATAAATACATTTTAAGCAATAAAAATGGTATTTTGGGTTCCTTTTATGGATTTAAAATGTAGTTTTGGTTTTATAAACAAAGAGTTTTTTTTGTTGTAAACATGTTTTGGCCTGAGTTTTCTGAAAATGGCGCATTTGGCATCCTTTTAAAAATGGTTATGCTTGGGATGTGTACCCTAAATGTTTTAAGGGATTTATGAATTTTTTTTATTATGAAAATGGTTTTTATACACCTTTTATTAAAAATAAAATTTTTACCTTTGGAAAATGTGAGTTTTGAGAATTTCTTAAAGGCTCGTTTTGCATTTTTCTTATAAAAATGGTTTCCATGTGTATTTCTTGTAGTATCATTTGGGACCATTTTATGGTCCATGAAATTGATTTATTAAATGTTTTTAGGGCTTCAAAATCTAGTTTCATATGTTATTGGTGGTTTTTGGCCTTAAAATAGAATTTTTGAATGGATTTTATGTGCAAGACCTTGTTATACTTCTTGAAATTGTTTTATGAAAATTTAGGTGGTTTATTGATCTGTGAATGAAATGTGGGACATGTTTGTGGGATTTTTGGGGTCTATAATATTTTTAAATAAAAAATTAATGAGAAAATTGTATTTTATATATGTGTACCTTGTTTGAGCACAAAAAAGGAAAACCCGGGAATCTAGGTGGGTGGACATGTACTAGTATGCTAGTGATCCAGAAGGGTTTTATCCCTGCTTCATATAACAAGTTTGACGATGAAATCACTAACTAAACAATGATGATGATGTTGTTGGGGACCACTACGTTATGGATGATTCTACTACTAGTGGTTCATGTGCACAATAATGGATATTTGTTATGGTTACTTTTACACTGATATTCATGGTACATGGGGCCCATAATAAACTAGTGCTTCAGGGTGTTCTCGTGACTTGTGGTTGTTGGGTATTTTGTAATCACCATCGGTATATAGTTTTTTTAGTTGGTAAATTTAATAGAATGTGTGTTTTATTTTAAATTTTACATTATTTAAATCATCCCTCTTGAAAACTATTTTTATTTTGAAGTTGCACCTCTTGGAAAAATTGTTACTAGAATTCTTCTTTATGAAACATGCAGGTTTTTGTTTGGTAATTTTTATAGCATAGAAACTTATTTGGGAAACATATTTTTATATATTGTATCAAAAACATGAAAATTATGTTTCTTTTATTTTAAATTATGTGCATTGGGAATAGAATATCGGGAAAACCTACTGTGTTTTAATACTCACGCTTATAGTTTTCTTCTGGTTTTATCCCTTGTGCAGGTTTTAGCTAGCATTCAGTCGCTTTGGGTGCAAATAATTCCTTGTGTTAGAGAGTGACCATTGGGGTCACATGGTGTCAGTTTGGTCATCAGGTTTTGTCATTTTGTTGTATTTTTTTGTTGTAATTTCAGTTTCTTGTATTAATAATGTTCGGTTCAATTTTATATAAATGTATGTTGGGATGTCCGTTTCTTTTAGCTACTTAGTTCTTGATTTTATTTTAGTGAAATCATTCCCTTGAGTACTGTATTGATTCTTGGAACTAGTTTTCATCCCATGGGGATTGAGAATTCCATTCGGGACATGCCACATATCGGTTCAGGTGCCCAGTTCGGAGTCGACTTATGCTGGTTCGTGCCAACTACCACTATATGCCTACCCTTACTAAGCATCTGAAATAACTCATTTCTTATGATTTATTTTTTCCCAAGATTCTAATATGTATATTATTATTGACATTCAGAGATATTCTCAAAGAATAGGGGTGTTTCCAATGGAGTTACTATGTTTTATTTCATTTCAAGTTATAATTTAATACTTTTGTTTGTATCTGGTTTTCCAAAGATGCTAAAATATTCAGTCCTTTGGGATGAGATCATTTTTACTTAGTACTAATGTAATAATGTAAGGAATTGGCTCTGAGCTACTAGGTTAAAGATCTTTTTAGTCACACTTTATTTAAAATCAATGAGAATTAATTCCAACTAGATGTCATGTTTTCAAAATGATAAGATGCATTGAGTGTTTGGAAATCTTGAGTTTCAACCTACTCAAGGAATTTTGGACAAACCTCATACTTCACTTCCTTCAATATTGTCAAGTTTTATTTTTAATTTTAACTATAAAATTATATAGAATATTATTCTAGATATTTTGACTCTAAATTCTTAATCATGTAATGATATAAATCATGAAAGCATTCTTTCCTTATGGTTAATGATCGGAAAGGAACAAAAATTTTATAAATCTAATTCCAAGTCGAATTCACCTTCAAAAATGAACTTATAAAATGAGAAATATCTAGAGAGAGGCTAAGAATAAGGAAAAAATATGTCTTTTTATTTTAATAAATTCTACTATAAGAAGTCTTATACCTTAGTAAAGAAACAAATAGAATCTTATAGTATGTTCATTTAAAAGTTTAATCTTTATATTTCTAAAAATTAAGCATTAGATACTTCTTGTGGTTCTCATATTTTTATTCAAATATATGAACCAAGTAGATTATAGTAGATTATAATAGTGTGGTGGATCATTGGGTTGCCAATATAGAATGAATATCTATGTTGACTATTTTATACTACAATATCAAATTTCCAAAATGATTATATTTAGTTTTAAATAATTTTTATTATGTGACTAGTGTTACCAAAAACATCATATCTGTGTCTCGTTTAGACATAGATTGTTTTATTTTTAATTATTAAAATAAATAATTCTAATTTTATTAATATAGAATATATTATGGGATGAAATATTTAAATAATTTTATTTATATACACTAATATCAAATGAAAGTCTTGGTAATAAATAAAAAATTAAGTTCACATGAATCATTTCATACCCAGTTATGGAACCACCCATTAGATCATGTAAACAATAATAATTTGAAAAAATTATATCAAGAAGTATATATAGAGACTTTTAGATTAAAATACATGGATATATTTCATGTTTTATTAAAAGAAAAGTTTTCCAAATATCCATTTATTAGAAAATATGATAGAGAAACAATGCTTCTAGAATTAGTTTATATAGATGTGTGTGTACTATTTCTAGTAAAATCTTAATGTGGACACTCTAACATCATAAATTTTATCAATGATTGCAATATATATGGATATATCTTCTTAGTGATGTATAATTATGATTCCTTTGATAAATTTTTGGAATACAATAATGTATTACAGAATAAACAAGGAATTAATATAATGAAACTCCAAAAAATTGAGGAAAGAATTATCTTAACCAAGAATTAAATAATTATCTAAAAGAGTTTGGGATACTATCTCAAATCACCAATACACCACAATTTAATGGCTTTAGTGAAAGGAGGACATGTACCTTATTGGACAGAGAGAGATTTTTGATGAGTCATGAAAGTTTTTTATTATCCTTTTGGGGATATAAATTATATAGAACAACATATACACTAAACCAACTGATAACTGGAGTGGAAATTAAAATTCCATATGAGTTATGGTGTAGAAATAAATCTATTCTTCACATTTATTTGTGTGGGATGTGAAGAATGAATTAAGTATACATCTAGAAAAAAATTCATCTTGTTTCTCAAATTATTAATTTATATAATATCCTAAAAATTAAGATGATATCAACTATAAAATACCTCAAATATAAAGGTAAAAATTGAAATACATTCCATGGTCCTAGAAAGGGAGAAAATCATCAAAATAGACAATCAGAGTAAGATCAATTTTTATTAATTAAAGGATCAAGATACAAATAGTTTTTAAATGAAACAATTACACAATAACTATAGGAAATTTTTTTTTCTAGGGACACAAGTTATGGTTAATAGCACTAGAGAATTTATAAATCTAGATAGATATGGTTATATAGTCCCTAAGGAGGGTTACACGTCAGTTCTTAAAGATAATATACCTTTACCTATAAAGAATTTGTAAAAAACTCAAAAGTATCAAATTGGAAGGAAGTTATGAATTCTAAAATAGATTCCATATAATATAACTATGTCTAGGTTTTGGTATATCCTCTAATTGATTTAAATCCCATTGGGTGAAAATGGGTATTCAAGAATAAAATAAACTTTAATGATAAATTCAGTACTTATAAAGTGAAACTGGTTGCTAAAGGGTTTATGAATCATCAAGACATAGACTATAATGAAACCTTTTCACCAGTCACTATGATAAAATATATTTGAATTATTATTTCCATACTATCATAAAATGATTATTAGATTTGGAAAATTGTTTTCAATACCACTTTACTTAATGGAAACCTTTTAGAAGATGTTTGTCTGACACAACCAGAATGGTTAGTGGCTCCAAAATATGTTAATAAAGTGATAATGTTATAGCGATCTATTTATGGGTTGAATCAAGTATCAAGTTAATAGATATTTTTTTTAATCCATCATAGATTTTGGTTTCATAAAGAATTAAGGTGATCCTTGTATATATAATTGGTTTAATGGGAGAGTGGTATTTTTTATTATTGTATAGGTTTATGGTCTATTAATAATGGAAAACAAGGCATTGATCTTATAATTAGTTAATATATAGTTAAAAAATTATTTTATATGAAATAAATAGGCAAAGTGGACTACACTACAGGGATCATAATCCATGATGATAGATCTAAGAGGCTTCTCAGATTAAGACAAGGTATATACACAAAAAAGGTATTAAAGAGATTCTGTATAGAACAATCTAGTAGATGATTATTTCCAATTTCAAATAGTACACATCTCTCCAATAAAATGTTTCTTCTAACCCAATAGGATAGAGAGAGAGTGTGAGTGAGTATAATCCCTTACTCATTTGTGATATGTTTTTTCATGTATTTCGTTCTATGTACCAGGCATGGTGTTTCCAATATATTGAGGATATTAGGTAGATACCAATTAGACTCAAGAGATCCACATTGTTCAATTAGGAAGACTATCCTGAAGTATCTTAGGCGTATACATGAATTTTTCCTGATTTGTAGAGGTGATGAGGAACAAGTTGTGAGGGGATACATAAATTCTAGTTTCCAAATATATTATAATCATATAAATCTACATTTAGGACAAATGGTTTTCCTTTAAAGATGATCTATAAGTTAAAATTGTTCTAAGAATCCAGTGTTCCCTGATTATATAATATATTCTATGTATATTGTGGCTTCTAATACAGCTAAACAAGTCATATGAATATGAAACTTTATCAGGAATCTTGATGTCATACCTAGTAGTAAATATTTAATCTAATTATATTGTGAGAAAACTATAGTAGTGGTTCAATCCAAGGAGCCTAGTTTTTATTAATATATGAAGTATATACTTTAGATTTATCACCACTTTATGGATTTTTATAAAAGGGTTGAAGTCATAGTATGCATAGTATCCATAGAAGATAACATAATATACCCATTAACTAAAGTCTTATCTTAGTAGAAGCATGAATATCATGCGAGAGTTAGTGGAATAAAATTTGTTTGTAGTTATATCTAGTGAATGTGGGAGTTATTAAGAGTTGGTTCCCTCTAAATAACTAAATTTATACTTTTTATTACTAGAATATTAATAAATTTCATATCACATGATGATTTTTCTTCTATGTAACATTAATATGATAATTTTATTAGATTATTTTTCATATAGAAATGTTATAGTAGTTCCCTACTATAATGAGAACCTATAAAATCTATAAAAATGTTCTTATGTAAAATAGTATAGAAAACATCTTCTTTATTGGAAATAAATGATGTTTGACTACTAGTTGTAGAAGGATCATAAGTCACCAAGACTTATTCTCAGGAAGTCCATACTTGTTAATATCTAAGAGAAGGATTTTATGAGTACATAACCACTAATAATAATTATATATGTTTTATATTTCATTAATTGTATGTTTGTAATGAACAATCCTAGGTCAACCAAACCTATCAGCCAGCCTGACTCACCAGAAGGAATGAAGCATGTTCTCAATTACCATGAATCAGAGACAAGAACCTGGGTACCAAAATGTAACCATTTTGGAATGGATTCACCCTCAAATTTCAATACCACATCACATAGATTCCACAAAAAAATATGGTATGAAATACCCATAAGTTGTATGTCCACTATATCAAATAAAAAGATCCATAATATTGAAGTAATAAACATACTATAACATAGAAAAAAAAATCTAACAACTCATAATAAATATTCCACAAGTATAACCAAATAATAACCAACAACAATTTATAAAAACTAAAGAAATAAATAACCAATGTTAAAAATGAAAGACAGTCACTATATAATCATGGTTGGTGAGGTTGATATAAAGTAATCGAAAACCATCACTAGGAATACCAAATTCTCCATGATATCCGAAAATCCATGTGATAATCTACCACCACCAGAATCATACTCTGGAAGGATGAAAAGTGTCTAGAGGAGTATATATATGAATGGAACTCCTTCCGTCACCTGTATCCTAAAAATAAGTCTAAAACACCCCCAACACATAAGTAGGGTGTGAGGAAAAGGCCCATTAGCATACCAAAATGGATCAATATAATGACTTTATCCTTAGAAATCATCAATACATATTGGAAAACAAAATTGGAAATCTATTTTTCATATTAAAATGGTTTTATCAAATTATTTTTTTTTCTTCAAAATAAGCCATTCCTCAAAACAAAATATCATGGAAACCATCCATAAATAAATAAGTGGGTAATACGACATGAATTAAATTAAAATAAAGAGGAAACATGAAATATCACACCTCAATTGAAGATCATCTATGTATTATCATAAAAATAATACAAGAAACATGTGTGAGATATTACCTAACTGTTCCAAAAGAAATGGGACTTGCTCACATAAAACTACTTATTTTATGTGATCCTAAACAAGTAATATAACCCTGGATCCTTGAGGCATAATTATAAATGAACCATAACTATAATCCTACCAAAATATAGAACATCACTTATCCACATTATCTAATACCCATGGTCACCCATGTGAATCTAACAATCAATCCATCACAAATAAAATATAATTAATTTTCAATCATACCCATAATCAATAACCCACTAATCAAGGGAAAACTCTTTTAAAATCATCCTTTGAAATCACCTTAGAGTAAAAACTAAATTACAATTTTTTCAAACATATTTCAAGAAGAAGACTAATTTTTCAAGGAAAACCATTTGAAATTATCTTTGAAACCATTTCTCAAACACCATAAGTGCACAAAACTCTTTTTTTAAATCCACTTGAAACACTATTTAAATCTTAAAAATACATTAAATGTTTCCACTTACACAAAAAAACGACAATAAATAACAATAAACACAATTCATCAAATTAAACTAATGTAAATTCATGTACATGTGGGGTGCCATGGTAAAGTTCAATTAATTTGAGACACCTACTCTCAAAAAGTTGTTAAACTCATCTCCTTTAATGGGAACCACAAAAAATGGTTAAAAGGAATCTCCACAAACCTAAACAATAACAAATATTTGTAAAATTATATATATAAATATAGGTTCATCCATCATGGCCACCTAGGCTTACAAAATCCAATGAAGAAGGAATAACATAGGTTTATAGGTGGAGGGGAGTGGAAAAAAATAAATCACTGCTTACATTATAGAAATCTACTAATATGTAAGTAAATCCATCATGAAGACAAGGAAGAATAAGATCCATGACCCAGGGAGGGAAACTCATGTGAATGGGGAGGAAAGGGGGAGAAACAGTGGTTAAAAATCATATGTGTTGAATGGAATTTCAAAATTTGAAGTACATGAGTCAGACTGCATAATTTGTTCAAAAACAAAGAAAAACTATGAAATAACTTTTTTTGTTACACCTTAACTTAAATCATTCCTCGTGATTTTCCAGATACTACTGTATATTTTTATTTACTATACAAAAAACTTTTAAAATGACAATGGAACCCCTAATCACTTCTAACATGGCTAAGTGAATAGTTTATACTAACCATTTTCCAATCATATGATCTATCTAGTTCTATAAAAAATTTATAAATTTACCCATGACTTCTGAAAACTCCAAATTAAATGAAATAAAAAAAAAAGAAAAAATTGATATAATTCCATACCAGTGACTCAATGGGTGTCACAATTATCCCCCCCGTGACACTTTCTACCTTTAAAAAGTTTTACATGCTTCTCATCAATGAGAATACAATGTAAAAGGTCACTCCCTCTGAGTTGTGATGCTTCCCAAAACACAATTCCATCATGGACCCACCATTAAAAAAGTTTAATGGATTCAAATATGATGAATTTATGGTCTAGATAGTCCAAAAACATGAATAGACCAGTCAATAATAAGGATATTGGGTCTCAATTCACAGTCCTCCCACTCAATAATGATAAGAATTATAACTGAAACTCCACATCTAGAGGTACTCCATGACTTGAAAGTCTAACAAAAGATAGTATCAACCAACCCAAAATATCCTAATAATGGTATTATAATTGAAATAATACTATAAAATGGAATTCAATCATCAATTATAGACCCAAATAATTAAAATGAAAAATTATGGGAAATACTTTATTTGTTATAGTCCATAACCAGTTATTCCAAACCAAATGTGTTGATCATTCATGTCCAGGACGACCCATGGTTTTAATTGACAGTGTTCACCAAGATTTGATTAATATAGGAGAGACTGACACAACAATTTAGGGGTTTTCAAGGGAGTAATTTTAATTGATTTTGGATATTCATTCTTGAATTAGTTCAAATAAAAAAAGTTAAAATCTTCTCATAAGACACTATAACCAAGAATACCTTTTCAAAGTGTGAATTCATGGATATATTTGACCCACCTAGTAAAACCAACCATGTGGTAAAAAATCATGATTTCAAATATAGGGAGGATCGCTCCATATAACCACTATCTAAAAAATCATGGAATTGCATTCATTTTTGTAAGAAAATAGCACCAATTAGTGATTGAGATTAGTGGGTATTACCTCCATTTAGGATTCACCTAGAATGGTTTAATATATTAGTAACAACTTTAAACAATGTTTCACTTAAAAATATTGAATCTATATAATTACCCAAAACAAGACTTTAACATCGATCCCTAACCACTACTCTTAGATAATATTATGAATTCAGCAAATGAAACAATAATGAACCCCAATATAAATCCTAAGGATTATAGGTTGAGGTTCATCAAAATATTCCAACCTAGACAAAATATAATGAAAAACCCCCAACACTGTTTAACATGAACTATCATGAACCATTGTCTTCAGTCACAAAACCATATCATACATCCCAGGCTCCCCCATGACCTATCAATTATAGATAAACCTCTATACGATGATCCACACATACCTATACCTCAATTATAGTTTCTTTTTTCACAATAAATTAATAAAAATGGTTATGTTCACACTCACAATAAATGATCAATAATGACAAAACAACGCAGCAAATGAGAGTGACCCCAAACAAAAACTAGGGTTGTTCCAGACACCACAAACCTGAGGTTTTGAAAATAAATACACTATATTATTTAATTGATAAATCACCACTAGAAATTCACTCAAGAATAAATAACACCATCTTTAAGAAATGCTCAACCCACTCATCTACTGCATACTCACTCTAAAATGGGATTAAAATCTAGGTGTAGTTTCCCATATTAATGTACCTAGAAGGTACCATTCAACAAACCATATCTAAAAATAGTATTAGTACATGGTATCGTGTAGGTTAGTCATGACATAAAAATTCCACAATACTCAGGTAAACTAATCAAAAAATCCCACAATGTTCTTCTATCATTGAATCTCTAGTTGTTTCTAGAGAGTTAATTGACTCTCACATCCCTTCTAATCACATTATCACTTCAATACAACTCCAAGAATCATTGATGGATAAAAATTTTGATTTGTAAAATATTATGCACTATAAGAACATAAGGGCCTTAATTCCACCATTCAGTTTTTAGTTTGGGAAGATTTGGAAAACAATGCTCCATTACTACAAAAAGAGAGGAATCAATTAGGGGTTCATTACAGAAAAAGACACTTCAATTTTAATTGAGGCCTTTCTGGGGACCAGATTCCAAATAACACAAGACATGAATCCCTTCTATTTAGGTATAATTCCCCAAAAAAAATCCATTATAAACAAAACAATAAATCAAATCACAGATCATTGAAATGAATAAGTTCCAAGAACTCTATTTAAAACTAGAAACCAATTAAAATTTTCCTCCCAATCCTTTAAAAAGTGCACACTTCTTAAAAAAATCCCCCATTTAAAAAAATCCCATTAAAAAACTTTTCTATGATTTAAACCATTAAAATTTCCTTACCCAAAATTCTTTAAAACATATCCATTAGCTTTGAAAAAAACATCCTGAATTTGATTAAAAAATCCATTTCATGTTGAAAAAATAAGCCAAAAGTTAAAAATTCCCCTTAACACTAAATTTTTATTATGAAACGTAAAAATTGAAATTCCTTATGAAATATTATTTAACTAAAAACACATTTTAAATATCAAAACATTATTACATACATTACCTAAAACCACATCTCAAAATTATAATCTCTTTGAAATTCTCCTTTTCAATGATCCATCCTTTAAAGGTATATAATTATTCAAATTTTTTTATCCCATTTTTCAAAAAAAATGTTCACCATATGATTATATTACCATGAGTATAATATGTTACCTCCGTTTAAAAATAAAAGATACACCCATACTTCATGAATAAATCATGGTTTTCAAAACACTTTCAACATTTTATTATGAAGATAACCACTTTATAAATTTTTTGTGAAGAATAAAGTATTACTTTAAATAAAACAACAAAATTACTCAAAAATTTATTCAATATTGATACACTTCAAGAAAAAAAAATCCACATGAAATAATTCTATAAGAACATATTTTAAATTGATCCATTAGAGGAATCTTCTTTTCCCAAAACACTCTAAGTGTTCCATTGAAAATGTTGATCACCATTTGAAATCAGAACTCGAACATCCAAAAGAACTTTATAAAGAACCTAAACATTAAAATAATACTCATAAATGAAAAAAATTTCATAGTTATCCAAAAATACCATGTGTTTATTTTTAGAAATCTCTTAAAATCCATTTATGAAGCAAAACATTATATGAAAATTTTCCCATAACACATAAAAACACCCAAAACTCACACTCCAATAGGACTCAATTCCAACCACCCAGTATAACCAAGTACAAATAATTAATAAATCCTAATTTATCAATCAAAATAATCCCAATATCATCAATTTAATAAAAAAATTACCTTCCCAACCTCACATTAATGGTAAATACCAATATATTTTCATTTAGAGATAAAGAGAAGAAAAACAATAATCAGAGGGTGTTCAAGACATGTTCATAGTTTATCTTCATGGTTTGGTCATCCATGAACCAACTATGAAATAGATTCCTAATGGGTTATAGAACCATTTATAAGGGTTTTTCATGATTTCCTAAATCATGTGGGCCAACCATGTATCCCTAGTTTCCTCCCCACTTGCACCCCAAAACTTAAAAATTAATTGAACAAACCATAAAACACTAATGAGGATAAATACACTATCATACTATATCGAGATTGATAGGAAATGTTCAAAAATGGGAATAAAAATATAGATTCAATTCATAAATTCCCTTGGAAACTCATGTTACATCATGAGAGGTAGTGATCAGGCACCTACCCATGATATGCCTATTAAACTATGATAATCATATTCTATTTTTTACCATGATGCATCCCAAATAGAAAGATATGTATCTAATATAATTTTATAACTAACTAACTAGGTCAACCTAAATCATCACCTGTCCAAGCTCACCAGAGGGTCCAAAGCACATTCCTGATCAACACAGGCTGGTAATAAGATCCAAGTTACCAAAATGTAACAATTTAGAAATGGTTTCATCCTCAGAATTTAGAAACCACATCACATGCATTCCACTGAGAATCAATCATGACTCTACCATAATTTGTATGACCATTCCATAAAGTAAACATCTCCAGAATATATATAAGTAATATATAGATAATAACACAACAAATAAAAATAAACTAATAAATTATAATCAATATGAAATAGGTATAACCAAATAATAACCAACACCATTTTATAAAAATAAGAAGAAAAATATAATCAACATCCAAAATAAAAGACAACCACTATATAACCATAGTCGGTGAGGTAGATGTAAAGTAACCCAACACTATCATTGAGAATCCCAAATTCTCCATGAGAGACCAAACTCCATGTGACAATCAAACACCACCATAAATGTACCCAAGAAGGTTCATAAGTATCAAGAGGAGTCTTCATATTCATGGTGATCCTTCCTTCACCTGTATCCTATAAAAAAAATATACAAATTCCCAAATAAAAATGTTGGGTGTGTGGAAAGGCCCATTAGGATACCACCATGGATCTAAAAAATAAATTTATCCTTGAAAATTATCATTCCCTATTTTAAAACAAAATTGGAAATCCATTTCTTATTTTAAAATGGTTTTATCAAATTCTTTAGTTTTCTTCAAAATAATCCAAAACCCCAATCAAAAGGCCATAGAAACTATTAATAAAAAAGTGGGAAATATGGAATAAATAACATCAAAATAATTAAATGGGAAACCAGAAATATCACACCCCAATTGAGCATCATTTATGCCTCATCGCATATATAACATAAGAAACATGGGGGAGATTTGAATTAAAAGTTACAAAAGCACTTGGAATCACTAATGGAACACTATCCAGCTTATATGATCCCTAAAATTTAATATAACTCATTCCCCTTGAGGGATCACTAGAAATTATTCCAAGATAGAATCATACATGAAGCTAGAGAAACATCGATCCAATCACCTGTATACCCAAGGTCTCCCTTGTGCATCCAAAAATCAATCCATCACAGATATAATACAATTACATTATAAGAATACAAAAAATAAATAAATCATCAATCAAGGAAAAATTATTTTAATATAATCCTTTGAAATCTTCTTGGAGATAAAACTACCTTTAAAACAAATTTTCAAACACATTTAAAGTATAAGACTGGTTTTTTCTAGGAAAACCATTTGAAATTCTCTTTGAATCCATTTATAAAACATCTTATGTGGGCAAAACTCGTTTTTTAGGAAAATATACTTGAAATAACATTTTAAAACTACACATACTAAAAAACACATCCAATACCGCAAAAAAAACCCATTATAAATACCAACAAACATAATTTATCAAATTAATCTAAAGGAAATTCATGAGCATATGGTATTCCATGAGACAATCCCTTTTAGTAGAGTCACCTACCATTGGAACTATAGATAAACTCATATAATTCAATGGAAATAAAAATAAATTGATAAAAGGGATCCCCATGAACCTAGATAAATAATAAATTTCAATAAAAAATTATACACAATTATAGTTTCAACCCCCATGAACACATAGGGTTCTAAAATCCATAAAAGAATGAAGAAAAAGGTGTATAAGAGGGGGATAGGGGGATACCCAAAAAAAGACACCATACCTTGTATAAATAAACTAATATTGAAGGAAATACTTTATGAGTATAAGAAATAAGAATCTCTATAACCAAGGAAGGGATGCTTGTGTGAATGGGGAGGAAGAGGGGAGAAAGAGAAGTTAAAACCATAAGGAAAAATGGTAATTTCACAATTTTAAGTGAATGGGAAAGACTTAAAAGTTTGTATATATTGTTACTAAAACTATTCACTAATCATGTGGGTGACCTCTTACCTTAAAATCATACAACACTGTTTTCTGGAGACTATTTCACGATTTTCTTAACCCTGTAGAAACTATGAAAAATGACATTGGAACCCCTTATCACCTCTCTCACAACTAGGTTCATGGTTTATAATAACCATTTTCCAACCATGTTTCCTATCTAGTGCTCCAAAATTTTCAAAACATAACCTCTGACTCCATAAAAATATTAATTTAATGAATTGAAATGGAAAACCAAATATAAGTCTATACCATTTATCCAAAGGGTGTCACAATTCTTCCCACCATGCCACTTTATACCCATATAAATTCCTTAATGATTCACATTAATGATAAAAAAAGGAAATGGTTCACTCCATTAGATGTTTTAAACATCTAAAAACTCACGTCCATCCGGGACTCGCCATTAATATAGAGGTCAATAGACTCAACTCTGATGAAGTGATGGTCCAGAAAGTCTAAACACATGAACTAACCAGTCAAAATAGGGATATTGGGTCTTGATTACCAATACTTCAACTCAATAAAGAAAATAATTATAACCATAAAATAAACAACCCAGGGTACACCATGACTTAAAGGTCTAATAAAACATAGCATCAACCAAACCAAAACAGCATATTGATGGTGTTCTAACTGAAACAATAACCCAAAATGTTTTATTGTTTTCAATTTCCACCCAAATAATGATGATGAAAATTTTTAGGAACAACATAACCAGTTTTATTATTTCACATGTTTTTACTAACCAACTATGTTAATCATTCATCTCTAATAATACACTCATTCATAACCAAAGTGTTCACCTAAATTTGATCAATACAAGAGATATTGACATAACCATTCAAAAGTTTGCAAGGTAGTCATTTTTATCAATGATGTAAATTCGTTATTGAATGAGGTTAAACCCAAAAAAAGTTACCTTTAATTCTCCAAAACCACTCTACCTTATCAAATCATGAATTCACAGATTTGGTTGACCCACCTAGTGAAACCAACCATCAAAGAAAATAATACCAAGTTCAGATCAAGAGTGTCCCACTCTTTATAACCTCTATCTTCAAACTTATTAAATTACATGAATTTTTATAAGAAGAGATCAATAAAGATATACTAATATCAATTAAATGAGGTCTCTCCATCATTTAGGATTCACCTATAATGGTGGAATATAGGGGTGAAAACTCTAAATTAGGCATCAGTTAAAAAACTGGATCTCTATAATTACCCAAAATGAGACTTCATCACTGAGGCCCACACACTTCTACTAGAGAATATTACGACTTAATATATTTAACAAATAATGAAACCTAAGAGGAACCCCTAATATCATAGGTTGGGGTTCATCGACATCTTCAAATCAAGATGAAACAGATTGAAAACTCACCAACACAATTCAATCAGAACTATCATGAACCTTAGTATAGGGTCACCAAACTAGATTATACCCCCACACTCCCCCATGACCTATCCAATAGAACCCAAACTCTAAAATACCATTCCTACACAACTAAACCTCAAATAATACACTTGGTGCACAAGATAAGAGCATAAACGGCCAAGTCCCCACTCACTAGAAATGATTAAGAATCCCAAAACAACACACCAAATGATAGTTATCCCAAACCCCTACAATGGATATTCTAGACACAAAAAACACAAGGTTTATAAAATTCTTACACTAGATAACTAAATTTAAAAAGTACCAATAGTGATTATCTAAAGAATAAATGAAGACATAATCAAGAAACACATGAACCACTCCTCTACTATATACTCCCCTTGACAAGGGATTAAAATTTAGGTGAATTTTCCCATCTTTAAGTCCACAAAAGGCTACCATTGGATAAACCATTTCCTAAAATGTTCTAAATAAATTATATCATGGATGAAAGTTGGTACAATTACATTCCATCAAACCATCAAATCAACAATCAATCCCACAACATTATTCCATCCTTGAAGCTTCAAGTGTTTCAAATAGTTGCATCCCTCATCCCTTCTAATCACTTTATAACTTCAATAAAACTACAAACATCACCAAAGAAAAAAATATTGATTATTTATAAAATTTTATACGTGGTATAATAAGATGATGACATTTATTACCCCATTTTGTTTTGAGTTTTAGTAGAGATGGAGAATAAGGGACCATTCCGACACAAAGAGAGAAATAAATCAGGGGTGATTCCTAGAAAGAGAAACATCACTTTCATTAAATCCTTTTTGGGAGATATATTATAAATAAGACAAGACATGAATCCATTAAATTTAGGTCTCCTCACCCAAATTGAACAATTTCATCATAACCCAAATAATAAGCCAATTCATATATCAAAAAAATAAATGCATTTCAAGAACCCCATTTTAAACCCACAACCAATCAAAAGAGTCCACAAAATATTTTATAAAAGTACACACTTCCCCAAAAAATCCACCTTTAAAATAAATTCCATTTAGAAAAAAATCTATGATTTAATACATTATAATATTTTCATAGAATTCTTAAAAACACACCCATTAGACTTTAAATCACTTCCTAAATTTGATTTCAAAATACATTAATTGATGAAAACATCAAACATAAGTTAAAAATTCCTCATCACACTAAATTTTGATAAAGAAACATTAAAATCCAAATTCTTGATGAAATATTCTTCAATAAAAGAAACTATTTTAAGATCAAAACATTATTACATCAATAACATAAAACATAATTGTAGAGTTTTAATCTCCTTGAATGTAATTTTTTACATGATTAAACCATTAATGATATCTAATCATTGAAGTTTTTGTATCCCATTAATAAACTCAAAAAAGTTCTCCTTATAATCATACCATGATTTTAAAACATTACCTACCTTTAAATATAAAATATGCACCCATACTTTGTGAAAGTTATCATGGTTTTAAATCCACTTTCTACCATTTATTATGAGGTTAAACTCTTTTGAAAACATTTCGTGAAAATTAATGATTTCCTTTCAATAATACTATATAATTATTCAAAAAAAATCTTCAATTTTGACACACTTCAAGGAAATCAAAAACCACATGAAAATAGACTATATGACCATATTTCAAGTGGAACCAACATAATAATCTCAATTTTCAAAAACAATCTAAGAGGTCCATTGAAAATGTGGACCAACCTTTGATATAACAACTTAATTATAAAAAATTACTTTGTATAGAACCAAATATTTAAAATATTCTCATAGTAGAATAACATTTCTTAGTTATCCAAAAAAATAATGTTTTTAATGTATAAACATTAAAAAAATCATCTTCAAAACCAAAAACTTTCATTAAATTCTTCACATAATAGAAAAATTACACCCACAACTCGCACTCCAGCAAGAATAAATGCCAAATATCCAACATAACCAAGTCCAAATCATCAATAAATCATAATTTATTAATCAAAATAATCCAAATAACATTAATTACATGTTAAAAACTCCCTCCCCTAACCTCACATCAATGGTTTAGACCATTAGAGTATCATTTGGAAAGAAAGAGAAGAACAAAATAACATGATGGCGTTACATAGATGTGAATAGTTTGACCACATGGTTTTCAATTCTTTGTGTTTTAACACCCTTATATTTTAAAAGAAAACTTTGTTTGATAGTGTATACAACATGAAACATCGAGCTTAATCAAACCATAAAGTATTTTATGTCTTTCATAAAATAGTTGATAAATTAGTGGGTATGAATAATATTAACTTAACTATGTAATATTTATAAATTTCATACTCAATACAAATGTATTGATTAATTCTTAGGAAATAAGTACCCAATTTGTTGTAAAGTCATTTTATTCTTAAAAATTACATTTTATTAAAAATCATTTTTATTTATTTTTGTGATAAAATATTAAAATTAATTTATAGAAATTTTAGAACATGTATTCAAAAAAAAACTGAATTTTTGAAATTAGAATTTCAAAATTATCTTAGGGTGATATTTTGAGATTTTTATGAAAAAAAATTATTTTACAATGAATTGTGAAAAATAACATTTTTGAAAATCTGTCATTTAATTTTATTAAAAAGTCACATTATGATTTGAATTTGATATCAAAGTAAAATAAGTAATATTTAATTATATATAATCTACTTAATTACATTTGAATAATTAGTAATCCGGATTTTAAAATAAGTTCATTATTGTTATTAGAAACATATTTTTATAAAAACTATTTTTCATTGTGTTTTACACATTTTTTTGGAAATTGATTTATATGAATTAAAATAATTGAGTGTTGAAAAATGGATACAATATTTGGAAGCATAAGTTTCATATTTAGTAAATAGATCCATTTTTTTAAAAAAATGAATAATAACCATAGTAAATATTATTCACTTTTGTAAGAGTTAATAGACTAATTATGGTTAGAAATAATAAGACAAGGATAGAAAATAAACTTAATAGTTTCCTTAAATCTATTTTATGAGTGTTGTTTTAGCATCCTCATACAAGATTTGAATTTATGTAAATTTTATACCATTTTTATTATAATATGAATCATATTGTTTTATGTAAATGCAGTCAAACATAATTGTAAAATGAATTATTTTTAATGGGGTCCTACAACAAATTAACCATTGCTGAAGATGGAATCACAAAAATAGCTTTTTGTGATAGGTCTATTTCCACCAGAAAACGCATCCATATAATGCACCAAATTCTAAAAAACATGATTCAAGATTGTATCTCGTTCCACAGGATTCGATTTGATGTGTCGAAGAGCCCGAACTAGGTAATAGATCAAAAGTTATGGTCGTTTGAGGCCAGGATGTTGAAAATGGACAACCGGGGCAATTTTGGGTCAAAGTATGAATTTGAATGGAAGAATTAATGATTTGCATAGAATAATGAAATGTTATGTGAAATAATGGAATCTTGGGATCCACCCATAATTCCGACCTTTTACATGTCCAATGTGACATCAAAAACCCATCTTCCACCCCAACAATCCAAAAATAGCTAACTGAGGTGAACGCATGTTTCAAGGTGTCTGCGCAAGATTGGCATCCGAGCGCAAGCCTCTTATGCTCCCAATGTTACGTCAAATGGGCCCCTATGCATTTGAACCCATCTTAGGTCACGTGAAATACATATTTCACTCCCAAAACTTGACCTCCATCATGAAAGGCCTCACCTATATATATAAGTCCCCCCATCATTCTTCAAGAGATCCTCTAGAGGTCAGTCACCACTCTGTTGTGTGTAAGATAGACCATCAGTGGCAGTACAGAAGAATGGAACCCTCCATGTATAGATCCTGCATGACATGTCCCCTTTGGGTCTACCTTTCCATGTGCTTGTAATGGTTTGATCCTCACCCAATCTCTTTTTAGACCAATGTGGGTGCGTGAAAGTCCACCTCTTTTGCACGGGCTTAGTTTTTCGTGCAAACCCAATATTGTGTGCAACATTTCCAAAGTTCCCAATATTGTGTGCACCACTACCGAACAACCTAATATTATGCGCAATAACATCCAGGAACATTCCTGTTGGTCCATACCATGGGGGTTGTGCCCCTGCACCCCCACTCAACATTAGTGTTGGGACAGTCCCTTCACTACCATCACTAACCCCCATGAAAAATGGAGATTCACACCGCAACCTTTTTGGGCCATGTCAACCTCAGTTTCTACTACACCCTTATGCAGCCCTAACTTCTATCCCAAGAAAACCATGATTTGAGATACTCCTCTAAACTCCTTGAAACACCTTTAGATAACCTAATACTCTTGGTCCCATTCCCATGTCATGAGTTGAGATCCTCATCATGGATTTCCCAGGTACCATGAGTTGATTCATTCCTCAAGCAACTCCTTATGACCTTGCTCTAATACTGGGTTGATCCAGAAAGGCCAGCTCTTGCGCAAGTCGCACACCATCCATTTCTAGGAATCTTCTACCTATTATTCCTCACTACATGAAATTTAACTATATTACACCATATATAACAAACAAAGGATGCCTCTTGTTCTAAATAAGAGATTCCATATGCATCAAGCATAAGATGCCAACATTCCTCACTACATAACTTTAACCCATAACATACCCTATCACTCCTTAATAGTATGCCTTATACATGATGTATAAGATTCCTCATCATGAGATAAACATAAAACATCCATTATGGGCCTCCTCATGAGGTGTAAGCCCCAAATCATATTCCCTCAACCAATCATTAATTCAATATTCCCTTATGACCTGACATGAGGAATTCATCAAGGGAGACATCAACGTGTAGGACACATACATCATTACTACTCCATAGAGGCACCTTGGTGGCATCCATATGTAAGCCCCATTCATCACTGTCAATCCATGGTGGCACCAGGGCGACTTCCACGCGTAATCCCCATACATCATTGCTGCTCCATAGTAGCACCCGGGCAACTTCCAAGTGTAATCCCCATAGATCATTTTTTCTCCATAGCAGCACCCAGGTAGCTTCCATGTGCAAGCCCATCAACCATTTTCACGCCATAGTGGCACTGAGACAGTTTCCACATGTAATCCATATACTGTCTCTGATGTGAACACCTTATATGACACATCTGTTAGGTCTACTGATTACTTTTGTTTCTCACACTAATCCTGACTCATGTGGGATTAGAGGTGAGTAGTGACCACAACCTCTTACCTTACAATCTATATGGGTTTTGATCCCTGTCATCTAAACATGGTATGTAGGATACAACCAGGAGGTTCAATACCATCCAAATGCAAACTTTTATTCCCCATATTAGCGGTGAACCTCCCTGATCCACACTCTGTGGTGTCTAGGTTAGTCTTCAAATAGGCATCCCTCCTAGAGTAAGCCCCATCCTCCACCTTCACTTGGGCCGCTAACCATGCATAACCCCCAGACCACTGAACTACATGGGTTTTTATCCCATTATACTAAATAGGGTAAGTATGAATCCTCCCTAAGGTTCAATCCCATCGAATGGTAAACCTTGGTGTCCCCCTCATTAGGGCCCACCTTCCTCAATCCACCCTCAATGGTGCCTATATCAGTCTTCAAAGAGTGACATTTTATTTTTATGGGACACACCATTCTAGGGTCCACTAATATCAAGAGTTTTGATATATCCATATGGAAAAAATTCTAGGCCCTCCCTTTTTGGGACGTACCCATCTGATTCACCTTCATAAGTGTTCTGATCAGTCTGATCTGTCTCCGCTATACATTAAAATCTTACCATACCTTCTGTTAAACATGGGACTCCTAAGGAAAAACTTGGAAGACATTCCTCTAGTGTAAGATACCCCATGATTGACTTGGGATGTGTTGTGTTTTCATTCCCTTGATAAGCCCTCATATAAGAAAGAATACAAGTGACCAATGTTCCATCATCCAAAGATGCCCCGACATGATTGATGTTACCATATACTCCGACTGAAAGTTGTTGGCCTATCAAGACCCTATGAAATGTCTAGACAAAAGATGCATAATTAACCAGATTCCATAAATATATGGCTTCAAGAATGAGTTTCATGAACAATGACTCAAATCTATGAGGGAGACCCAGACTAGGCGACAAATTCTAAAGAGAAATCCTCGGAAGGAGGAACTGTCATCCCATCATTCCATTTTGATCAAGGAGTTGACATCTATAAAGAAGTGATGAATGTTACCCGCCTTTGGAAAGTGGTAACATGGGTCCACAATCATGAGTCGTGATGACAATGCGCATGTCAGCCATAGAAAGTGAAAGATACAAAATGGTGAACCTAACTTGAAACTCTTCTCCATTAACTATGAGAATATGAAAAATGTCATACATTACCAAATTGATGAATCACCCATGTAAATCCCTTCTCCTTAAAGTGTGGAAGGATGAGTAAAAAAGGTTGTGTAAATTCAAGGGGTCATCGGCTCCTCACTGACACCATCACCCTCATGGGCCACACAGGGGGCATTCTCCCCCAACTCCATCAGCTCATCGCTGACAGTGTCACCCTTATAGGCCATGTAGGGGGAATCCTCCCCCCGATTCCATTGTCTCCTCACTGACACTTCCACCCTATTGTTCCATGCATGAGGAATACTCCCCTCAACTCCATCTTCTCATCATTGAAATTTCCTCCCTCATGGACCGCGTAGGGGGAATCCTACCCACAACTCCATCGAATCATCTCTGACTCTACTTCCCTCATGGGCCACACATGGTGCATCCTTCCCCCGAATCAATCAGCTCCTCACAAACAATGCTACCCTCATGGTCCATATAGGGGGAATCCTCACCCCAAATCCATCAACTCATTGTCGACTCTAACACCATCATGGGATTTAAATGGGTATCCTCCCCCATGACTCCATTATCTCCTCACTAACACCACCACCCTCATGGGATGCGTAGGGGGGATCCTCCCCTCAGACTCTATCATCTCCTCACTAACTCTTCCGCCCTCATTGGCCACACAAGGGGAATCCTCCCCCCATATACCTTGGCTCCTTTCCGACTTTTCCACCCTCATGGGCCATTCAGGGGGCATCCTCTGCCTGAATACATAGGCTCCTCACTGACACTACCACCCTCATGGGCCACACAAAGGGCATCCACCCCTGACTCCATCTTCTCATCTCCAACTCTACTTCCCTCATGGGTCACATAGGGGGAATATTCCCCCCCAACTCCATAGGTGTCTTGGTGACTCCGCTGCCCTCATGGTCTGCATAGGGGGAAACCATCCCCCTAAAAAAATGCCGCATTGCTGAAAAAATCAGTAGCCCTTAAGGAGGTCCCCCACACTATAATCACAAGGAATGGAGGTTATCCTTCTTTTTATTGTCATCGATTTCAGAGATCCTTTGTGCATTAACATCATCCATCACAGAGGTCCAATCCATCGCCATAATCAACCATTGCAGAGGTCCTCCCTATACTACCCTCACTCTGCCCAGAGGTCCACCAAGTCTTCATCATAAAAACTTGTGGAGGTCTTCCCCGCAATGCCATCACCCAACATTAATATCCTCCCCATCACCGTTGTAAAACATTAAAGAGGTCATCCCCGTACTTCCATCACCTGAAATGGAGGTACTCCCTATCAACATTTTCATCTATTGTAGAGGTCCTCGCCACACTACAACCATCTGAAATAGAGTTCCTCCTCATTGACATCATCAACAATTACTTAGGTCCTCCCCGCACTATAATCACCATGCATGGGGTTATTCCCCATCAGCAACATAATCCACTAGGGAGGTCCTCTCCGCACTACTATAATTTGGAACAGAGGTCCTGAAATTGACATTTTCGTTCACTAAAGAGGTCGTCCCCACACCACTATCATCTAGAACCTAGGCCCTCCCTTTTTCCATAATCATCCATTGTGGAGGTACTCCCCACACCACAATACACTGGTATGGAGGCCCTCTATGTCACCATCATCGAACATCAGGGAGGTCATCCCCATGCTACCACCATAAGACACCAAGGATATTCTCCCCTTGTAACACAAAAAAATACCTTTCTCTGAAAAACTTATACTGGGGGTCGGTTGATCATATCCAGGATCAAGTTACTCTACATTGTGAGATGTCACTCCAGGATTCCATTCCTTCCAGACTCTATTTCCCTGTTGTGTTGACGTTATAAGCTTCCACACCACCATTGATCTATCACCATGTTTTAATGAAACTCCAAGAATCCATGCCTCTAGGGCTAAGTCACCCCATCGATCTGACGCTCCTGGATTCCATGCCTCCAGAGCTCCATTGCCCCATTATACTAACGCTCATGAATTCCACACCTCCTAGGCTTTGTCACCCCATCGTACTAACACTCATGGATTCCACGCCTCTAGGGATTTGTTGCACCATAATAATGATGTTATAGTCTTCCATGGCTCCAGGGATCCATCTCCCCATCATATCAATAATCTAGGCTTCCACGCATTGTTGGATTCATTTCCCCCATTGTACCGATGATTCAGGCTTCCACGCCTTCCAAACTCTCACACCCCATCATACAGATGATCCATTATTCCCAGCCTCCAAGGAATCATTTCCCCATTAGACTGAGGGCATGCTATCATCCCTACCATTGTCTCCATCCCACTACCGAAACAATCCTTTTGGTTACACATATTGGCTGCACAATGTTAAAATACACAACAACCAAATTCCTAGTTTTACAATGTTAAAATGCATGACAAATTTTTTCCAAGTTTCACGACATTAAAATTAAAAATTACCATTGTCTTGGTCACATGACATAACACTATATAGCATTTTGGTCAAATCTATGAGAACTAAAACTATAGAAACAATGGTCATAGATAAATGACCGTAAAAGGAAGCCACTACATGTCCAAATCGCATTACATTAAACTATAGGATGTAGCATCCTTAGAATATGATGTTAAAATACATGTCTATATTCCTCGTAACACAATGTTAAACTATAGATTTAACCTATGTTAGGATCATAAGAAGCCTCAAACGCTATGTATAAGATGACTCTACATCCCCATCACATGACGTAAAACTCCATAATTCCATGAGCTCTTATATGAAAGAGAAATATGCATTCGGCACTGATACCCTACTATGCCACATTCAAAAACAACCTCATGACCCTCTTCCTTGAGTTAGGGTTCGACCCCCTATTTTTGATACACCATATTGATTTTCTTAAATACACCGTGGCATAGAACATCAATTATAGGACTCCAAATAGATATTCTCACATTCTATTTACATGGTTCGTAGCATCCCTTTATTTGGATCCCCATTTTATTTCATGTCTGGCTCCCCTACTGTCTAGGGCCAACGCCCTATAGGACTTGAGATGACACTTTGAGATAGGTCTCGTATTTTGAACATGGTCAGTGGTCGGTCCTCATTTGTCTATCATTATCCCAGGTAGCACAAAATGGATTATGTATTTAAATCAAGATAAGAAGTTATCCTCTATCATCACGGCACCCTCACTGTAATCCAAATATTATGTTCCCTGATTCACACCTTCCACATCTACATGTTTAGGTGGAACTCCAACACTCTTAGTGTTACCCCTCAATGCATCCTCACTCGTTGAGTAAGCGAGCGATTATCATTTGGATGTTCTCAAACATACATCTACATGACCATTATATGTGCTTCCATGTGTCAAGAAAATCCCATAACTACTTCATGTTTCCCACACCAAGAATAACTCATGTGGTCTTAATAGTTGTTTTAGGATGTGTATTGATATGGTTGAGCCACATAGACTTCAGTGTCCTAGTTTCATGATGTTAATCTGCACAACAACCAATGTCCTTATTGTACGATGTTAAACTGTATAACAACCATAGGCCTAGCCATACGATGATAAACTACATAGTAATCGTTGTCCTAGCTGCATGATGCTAAACTGCACAACAATGATGGTCCTTTCTGAATGACCTTAAAAGGTAAGTCCCCTCTCATCCTAGACACATGATGTTAAATTAGGCACCCAAGTCCAATCATCATGACTTTAAACTATGTACAGGTTCTCCATGGAATTGTATGATGTGGTGTGGGCCTCTATAGTACTCATTCACATCGAGATTTAACTGCCACACAATTCAATTTCATTTGGAACACCTCTATTTTTTCCTCGTCCCTACAACATAACACTAAACAGTGTTTCTATAGTCTGAGTTTTATTACTTCAAACTACATATCCTTAGTCCAAGAATCATAATTTTAAACCGTGTGTGAGTTTTCATCAGAATTCTTCATAAGGTGTAAGGAATACTTGACCCTCATTCATGTTAGGTTTTGATACTCCAAAACCCTACATACATTCCCTTAAACCAAGTCCCACCCCAATGGTCCAAAATCTATTACCCTAAATTGAGATTTATTATTCCATTCTATGACCTTAAACAATATTTTTACTTCCTCAAGACCCTATCCTTAAGAAGGGGTTTGGCTCCCTCTATCTGGTACATCTCATTAATATACTCAAATGTACAATAGAGTAGAACACAAAGTGTCGGAATTTACTTGGACATTCCCTCAATTAGTTTCCATGCTTCGCAAGACCCTTATTTAGATCCCCATACTCATCCACATCTAAAGGGACCCCCTAACAGCCTGGTCTCATGCCACTTTGGATCACCTACCATCTTGGCCAATGCCCTGGAAGATTTTTGAAGATATTTTGAGACAGGTCCCATGTTTTAAATATGGTCAATGGTCAAACTTCATTTTCCCCCATCCTAGGTAACATGATATGGATACTATGTTTCAAATGAGGTCAGATATTATCCTCCATCTTCATGACACCTCCACTATGATCCAGAAATTGAGTGTCGTGATTCACACTTTCCACACCCTTATGTTTAGGTTTAACTCTAACACTCTTTGTTTTATCCCTTCATACATCTATGTGTGTTGAGCTGGTAGGTCAGTGTCAATGGGACATTATTCACCCAACATTCCCTTGCCCTTGATATGTGATTCCATGTGTTAGAAAAATCTCATCACTAATTACTTCCTTCACCGAGCATGACTCGCGTGGGATTAATAGTTTCAGTAGGATAATATGTTTGATCCAAACAAACTTCATCATCCTACATGATATTAAATTGTTGTACCATCCCAGATGACGTTAAACTATTGTAATATCCTACATGAAGTCAAACTGATGTATCACCCCGCATGATGTTAAACTTATATATCATACCACATGATGTTAAAATGTTGTACCATCATTCATGATGTTAAACTATTGTATCATCCTACATGATGTTAAACTAATGTATCATCCTACATGATCATAAACTTTTGTACCATCTTACATGATGTTAAACTGTTGTAACATCTCATATGATGTTCAATTGATGTATCATCCCGCATGATGTTAAATGGCATAGTCTTTCCCAATCATCCTGCATGATGATAAACTGCACAATCACACTTTCATACGACCCGAGCTCTACAACCATAAACTAAGATTCCCATCATCCAAGATGAAAAAGATAACACTTCATAGAACCATCATCCTAATCACATGAGGATAAATTTTACAATGTATCATCCCAGTTTCATGATGTTAAACTGTGAAATATCCTTCGTCCTTACCAAATGATGATAAAGTACAAGGAATTTCCAAGAACTACATATGGCTTGATTCATATCCTTTTGGGATATGTCTTAATGCCCAAATATTGATTCTTTGGGCCCAGGAATAAATTAACTTTTCAGCCCCGTGGACTATGTTTTTTGAGGGAGTGTGTGGTGTGTGGTTGATTCCTCCTTGGTCCTCATTCACATCGGGTCACTTCATGGCGCGACACTACACATACCTATATTATAAGCTTCATCCAACGGTCCGAGCTATACAACTTTAAGCTAATATCCCTTTCATCCAAGCATCATGAAGTTAAATTGTGTTACCTCGTCCCACATGATGTTAAACTATCGTTTCATACGTATAATAAATTAAACTAAATAGAATTTATGGTCCTTTATTCATGAACATAAAAGGAAAGTGCCCCTTTGTCCTGCATGACGCTAAAATGCCCCATCTAACACGACTTTAAACTAGAACCTCATCCTTATCATATGGAATAAAACTACGTATTCTGCATCCTGGATGCCTGATGGTAAACCACACAACACCCTAGTTTCCTCATCTAAGAGGGAATCCCATTTGGCCCCGGTTACTCACCATTCCACATTTAATAACAATGTATGGCTTGATTCCCATACTTATGGGATACATAGGAATGCCTAGGTTTTTCTTCTATGGTCCAACCATAAATTCCTTCAAATTTTCATCATCGGTTTGTCTTGGGAGTATGCGGCCTGAATGACTTCTTTTTTCCTCATTCATGTCAGTCTAAAACAACTACACCATGTTCCTCCATCAGGAATATTCCTCTTGGACCTCATCTTTACCGAATGACATTAAACTGTATTGGGTTGATGGAATTTGTGTGGATTGATTCCCATCCTTATGGGATATGTTGGAACACCTGAACATTTTGTCTTCTTGTCCAACCCAGGTTCAAAATCCCTTTTCTCAGGAATATGTGGTATAGCGATAAGCCTCCTTTGTCCTCATTCACATCAAGTTTTTCACCTCTCCATGCTATGTATATCCATTAGAAAGGACACATCTAATAGTCTAAGCTCTATGAACTTAAATTAAGATCCTAATCATCCAACCTGTAAGATGTAAAATTTTCTAGCACCATCATCCTAATAACATGACGATAAACTATATGATGCATCGTCCTAGTTGCATGATGTTAACCTATAAAATAACTTTTATCTAAGCATCAGGATACAAAACATCCTAACGCCATTATCCTAATCACGTGACGATAAAAATATATGATGAATCATCCTTGTTTCATGTCTTTAAACTATGAAACATCATTCATCCTTACCGAACGACATTAAAATTCATGGAACATAACGAACTATGTGTGGATTTATTTCCATCCTTTTGGGATATATAGGAAATGCTGAACATTTTCTCTTTGGGTCCTTCCCCTAGTCTATTAACCCTATTTTATCCCTCATCTTCAGCATTGGTCTATAACCATTCCATATTTGGTAGCCCTCTGGGGGCCTCTTACTTTAAGAAGGGATTTGGATCCCTCTATTTTATATTCCCCATTAATGTGCTCGAATGCAATACGGTGTAGCACCTAGAGTGTTGGATTATGAATATACATTTTCTCATTCCATATTCATGCTTCATGCATCCTCCTACTTGGGTATCCATAATCTTTCATGTTTGAAAGGACCCCCTAACAACATGGGTTCTGACCATACAACTCTCCTACTATCCTGGGCCAACATCCTAGAAGACATTGAATAGATTTTTGAGGTGTATCTTTGGGTTTGAATATGTTCAATGGATGATCCTCAATTTTTTGTTCCCATCCCAGGTAACATGATATGGATTTTGTGTTTCAAATAAGGTCAGTGGTTATACTGAATCATTATGACACCCCCATTGTATCCCAAATATCAGATGTTGTGATTCACATCCCTTTCAACATATTTATGTCTATATGGAGCTTCAACACCCTTAGTGTTACCTCTTTGTGCACCTTTACACGCTAAGAAGGCCGATCAATGTTTTTGGAACACACTTAACCCAACTTCTTCAATCCCCTACTATGTGCATCCATGAGTCTTAAGAATCCTCCCCACCCATTGTTTCCCACACTAAGCATGTATCATGTGAGATTAGGGGTCTTGTTATGGTTTTTACCCACATGGAAGAATCAAACAATTATATGGTCCAAAATCTATGACCTTAAAGTAGTAGTTTATGTCCTAAGAACATGTTGTTAAACTGAGCATCCAATTCCATGCCATATAACATCAAACCGTGCATGTGTTTTATTTGAAGGATTGTGTGGTATGGTGTTAATACCTCCTTAGTCATCATTCTCATTGGGTTAATTTATGGAATTGCACCACACATTTTCACTTTGGAATTCTAAACTTATGGTTTACTCTCTATGATTGTAAACTAGGATCCCCATCATCCTTGTTGTACAGTAATAAACTGCATAATTTCCCTCTTCCTTATCCTATGATGTTAAACTATGCATTCTTCATCAAGATTGTATGATGATATCACCTTAGAAGATATTACCCCTTGGAAATGTCCATCTACCATGCCACATTCAAGAACTACATATGGTTTGATTGTCAACCTTATGGGATATGTAGTGATCCCCAAACACCTTGTCCCCGAGCCCAGCCATAGAATCATGAACTTTTTCACCCCCTCTTGGTCTGGGTTCCATTTTCGGGAATGCATGGTGTGGTGAGGATCTCTTTTTTACTCATTCACATCAAGTTAAAGGGGATACACTAGACAATTTATTTTTTTAATAACCCTCCCACGTCCAAACAACATGACATTAAACTTCATAGAATTAGAGAACTATTCATGGCTTTATTACCATCCTTATGGGATATGTAGGATCGGCTGCGAATTTAGTATTTGGGACTAGCTGTAATTTTATCCTTTTTTCCCATTATCCTAAGTATCATTTAGCAGTGTGTCATTCACCGTGGGCCTCTTTTTTCATCATTCATGTTAGATTAACTCATGGAGCCACACTACACATCTTCGACCCTTATGTATGAACTCTGTAAACTTAAACTAATATTTTCAGTGTCCTAGTATGCATGATAGTAGTATATCTAAAAAATGATTTTCTTATTTGAGAGGATATCACCCCTTATGGAAATGGTCACTCACCATGCCATATTCAAGAACTACTTTTGGTTTGATTCCTTTCCTCATTGTATATGTCACGATGATCGAATATCTTGTCCTTGGGCCTGGTTGCAAAATCATGAAATTCACATTTTTGTCCCTTTAGTCCCAGGCTCCCTTTTGAAAATGTGAGTTGTGGATTTTTGTGGTCGTCATTCATGTTGCGTTATTTACCACACCACACATTTCTCCTTTAGTATGCCCACATCCCAATCACATTATGATAAACTGTAAAACATTTTCTTCCTCACTGCATGATGTTAAATTGCACAGGTATATGCCACACACTTGATGTTAAACTAGGAACCTACATTATTTACTCTATGAAATTAAACCGAGAGTTTCTGGTATGAGAAACAAAAACTTTAAACTATTTTGAACATCCCTTGATAACCCAATCCTTGAGGATGGACCTGATCCTTCTTGTGGATATTCCACACTAGCATGTTTGAATGTGCAGTGGTATGAGACCTAGAGCATCAGATTTCATAGGTATATTTACCCAAATTCACTTCCACGCTTCACGAATCCCATTATTTGGTCCTCTACCATCTTTAATTTATGAAGGGACCCACTAATGATATAGTTCCTGTCCATATGGATCACCAACCATCCTAGACCAACGCCATGGAAGATTTCAAATGACATTTTTAGATAGGTCCCACATTTAAAATTTGGTCAGCGACCAACCCTCATTTGTATGTTCCCATCCTAGGTAAAATGATATGGATGATATGTTTCTAATAGGTTTATCGGTTATCCTCCATTATCTCACCATCCTCATTATGTTTCAGATATCATGAGTAGTGATTTGCATTTTATTCCCCCTTCTATTCTTGTAGATTTCCAATACTACGGGTGTTGTCCTTCCATGAATCCACACACGTCGATTAGGAATGTTTTCTTGGTTGGTATTTTCTTACCTGACATTTCCATTCTATCATTGTGAGATCCCATGTGATATAGAAATCCTAACATCACTCATTTTTTCCCACACCGATCATGGATCACATGGGATTAAGAGTCTTTGTAGGGTTTGTACCCACATAGAGTAATCACATGGCCCTCAGGTTCAAATTCTATAACCTAAAACTAAGAGATGCTTTATGGTTCTCCTGGGAAAATGTGTCCTGGTATGATCCTTTTTGGCCTCATTCACATCAGGTTTTTATTTCCGTGCCACATTCTTCCACTTAAAGATTCCTCTTTTCCATAATGTTTTAGTCACGTGACTATAAACTGCATGAAATTTTCATCCTCATCACATGATGTTAAACTATATGGATATGTCCCATGCACATGACATTAAACTAGGAATCCATATTCTATGAAATATGACCTTAAACTATTTTCTATAGTGGGTTCAATTTGGTCTTACCATTGATATGCTCTAATATGTAGGGATGTGAGACCAAAAGTGTTGAGTTCTATGTTAATGTCATCATGAACCATCTCCACACTTTGAATCATTCTAGGTTTGGATTTTCATCATCTATCTCATCCCAAAGGACCCACTAATGGAGATGGTTGCATGCTTCATTAGCTCAACTCCCATTCTGGGCCAACTCCCTACTTGATTTTTGACAACAAATATCAAATCTTCTATTTAGAGTTTTGTGAATTGTCAATTCAGCATTTATACACCCCATCCTTGATTGCTAAGTTTTAGATCCTTTTTTGCAAATATGGTCAATAGAGATTCTTCTCATCAGTCACCCTTTACCTAATTTGGTCCTCAGATGCTTCAATATACTTCCTTTCTACTTCCCTATTTTCTAGTTGAACTCTAACACCCTTGGTGTTTCTCCTCTGTGAATATGTGTGCATTGAGTGAGAAGATCATGTGTTGTACACTTCTGCATGTGTTGTGTAAATCCTATCATAACTCCTTCTACCCACATTTATCATGGCTCACATGGGATTAGTAGTTTTGGTAGGATTTGTACCCATATAGAAAAGTTTCTTAACCCCATTGTCCTAACTCTTTGACATTAAACTAGGAGCCCTAAGGTCCAAAATCTTTGACATTAAACTAACAACACCTCTATGGTTCTCTTGGGAGTATGTGTTGCAATGTGGAATTATTTGGTCTCTAATCACATTGATTTTCCAGCATCCATGCCATGAAAATCTATTTTTAAACAGCTCCTCCAACATCCATACTGCATGAATGATGTTAAAGTGAAAAAGTCAATCCTGTCATATGACCTTAAACTTTGGCATCATTTTCTTTATCACATGACGTTAAACTGCACAGAATTATAGAACTACATATGGCTTGATTCTCATCCTTATGGGATATATATTGATGCCTAGACAATTCTTCTTTGGGCTCAATCATATATTTTTTAAACCATTAGCCCCTTGGACTCGATCATGGTCCGAAATCTATGACCCGAATATAAGAGTTGATGTGCTCCTCATGAAATTAAATTGTGATATTACCCTAGACCATTTTAGGATGGCCCATGGTAATTATGGGATATTTAAACTTCCTCAATATAAAGGACTACCTTCACCAGTGTTGGTATCTAACATCACTGTGTTCAAGAAAAATATATGAATTGATTCCCATACTTATGGGATACTTAGCACCACCCAGAAAGTTTGTCTCAGGACCAACCATAAGTTCATTAGCTTTTATTTTTAACATCCCAGTCACATGATGTTCAACTATAGGACACATCATGATCAAATGATGCAAAACTATACCATGGATTGTCATCACCATATGAAGTTAAACTAAGTGTTCATTGTCCTTAATTTCATGAAGTAAAACTAAAAATTGTATTAGGCCTTTCCTGAGAGGTCCTATACAAAGGTGATGGTCATCTGTCACATTGTTCACATATTTAGTTGTCACTCAATATTCAAGATGATGCTCCCCTAGGAAGACAGTTTTGACCCATGTTCAGACTGATACACACACACCCAATGTGCTCAAAGCGATGTTGGTGTAATTCCATGTGTGTTGGAAGATATTAGAACTTTCCATCACTCCACTCCATGAACTATGTTCCCCTTATTTGGAACCTCATCCTCTTTCACTTTTGATGGCACCCCCTAACAGCCTAGTCTGATGCTACTTCAGCTCACCTATCAACCTGGTCCAACACCTCAGAAGACTTTGGACAAAAATTTGAGATAGCTCCCATCTTATGAACATCGTAAATGGTTGAAACTCATTTTGTTCACAATTTTAGTCTATGAAATATGGATACTTTGTTGTGAAAATGTTCATCAATTATCCTATATGGTGATTCATTTCCCATTGTGTTCTGAATTTTGAGTATTGTGATTCACACTTCCAATTCCCCTTTGTTCAGATAGATTCCAACGCCCGGGCATTATCCCCTTTGTGAACTAGCATACATCGGTAAGAAACAAGTTGGATGTCCATAGAGCTTTGTTCTCTTACTGAAGCCCCACCCATTCAAGAAACTCCAAAATGTAATTGATGTCCCATTATTATCCCATCACATCTTCTGATGTTTAACACTCTCAAACAAGTGGATGATCTTCTATTATCTATTATTTCCTATACAGAACAATAGTCACATTGTCTTATATATTTTTTTGGTTTTTTATAAATGTGATTGAAGAATAGTGGATCCCAAAGCAAGTGTTTTCCTTAGAGGGTTCCTTAGAATGTTTTCCTCATCTCCCTCCTCATTCTCAATGGACCCCTTTCTTAGGGGGGTCATTTTTTGGTATTAAAAATACATCCATATAATTCACAAAATGATTCCAAACATGATCCAAGAGCGTATCTCATTCCGAAGGCTTTGATTTTACTAGTTCTAGAACCTAAATGGAGTATCAGAAAAAAGTTATGGTCATTTTAAGTCATGGTGTTGAAAATGGCCAGTCGGGTGGTTTTGAGAAAAAGTATGGACTTGCATACAAGAATAAAAAAATTTCATGAAAGAATGGAATATTGAAGGCAATAAAAAAATCTTGGGTTCCACCCATAGTGAAAACCTTTTAGGTTCCCAATGCGATTTTAAAAGGAAATATTCTGCCCCAGCCACCCAAAAAATGGCAAAGTGATGTGAAAAAATGTTTCTACTTGTGCGTGCAAGATTGGAAACCTCACGTAATCCTCTTACATACCCAATGTGATGTCAAATGTCCCCCTTTTCATGAACACTCACTGAAAGTTGCCTTTAGGACAACTTCCACGCCCAAAATCTTTTGTTCCACTATAGAAGGCCAACATATATATAGAAGTGAACCCCCCTTATTCAAGAGATCCTCAAGAGGTTGGCCGCTGATCTACTACTTATAATACTGGTCTTCCACACCAGTGATGAAGAATGGAACCCTCCATATAGAGATATTATGTGAAAGGTCCCCTATGGGTTGGCCTTCGTCTGGTCCCACAGTCGTTTGATCCTTTCCAGAACTCTTTTCAACCTAATTTGGGTTCGTGCAAGACCAACTCTAGCGCACAACCTTGGTTTTCATCACAAATCCAATATTGCGTGCAATAGTGCCAAGGTTACCAATATTATGTGCACCACTACCACCCAACCCAATCTTATGCGCAACAACATCTAAGCAAACACCCGCATGTCCGTACAATGGGGGCTACACCTCTGCTTGAGATCAGTGTCAACCTGTGGTCTTGGAACTCCTAGATGGTCCCTTTTCTACCATCACTAAACCCCATGAAAAATGGAGAGTCACACCGTGAAATTTTTAGGCTGGGTGAACATCATTTTCTATTGAACCCTTGTGCAGCCACAACTTTCATCCTGGGAAAACCATGTTACAATATACTCCTTCACACTCCTTGAAAAACATTGATTTGACCTACTCCTATTGTTCCCTTTCCTATTTCATGATTTGAGATCCACATCTTGGATTTCTTGAGTAACTTGAGTCAAGCCATTCCTCAAGAAAATCCTCATCACCTGGCTCCATTGTTGGGTTGAACCATAAAGGTCTTCTCTTGTGTAAGTCTCATTCCATCCATTTCTAATAAACTTATATCTATTAGTCCTCACTTGATGACTTTAAAATATAGTACAACCTACATGACAATCATAATATGCCTCTTATTCTAAACAAAAGATGCCTTATGCATCAAGCATAAGATACCAATAAACCACACTACACATCATTAAACTGTATCATACCCTATCACTCATTAATAGGATTCGTTATGCATCATGAATAAGACACCTCCTCAGGATAAAAACATGAAACATCCAATATGGGCCTCCTACGAAGGTGTATGTCTCAAACCAAATTCCTTAGACCATCCATCGAGTTGAGATACCCTCATGATCTGACATGAGGAAGACATTATTATCGACATCCATGTGTAAGCCCCATACATCATTGTCGCTCAATGCTGGCACCTGAGCACCATGCATGCATAAGACCCATACATCATTTCCTCTCCATGGTGGAACATGGGTGGATTCCACGCATGATCCCCATATATCATTATTTCTCCATCACAACACTCAGGTTGCTTCCATGCATATGCCCCAAACATCATTTTCACTCCATTGCGGCACCTAGGCATATACCATATGTAAGACCCATCCACCATTTCTTCTCTATAGTGGCACCAAGGTAGTTTCTACGTGGTATCCCCATCCACCATTTCTACTCCATAGCAGCACCTGGGTAGCTTCCGCGCATAATACCCACACTATCTCCTTTGCACACACCTTCCATGACATAACCACTAGGTCTATTTCTTACTCTTTTTTCTCACACCGATCTTGAATCAGTTGCACTTAGAGATTAGTACTTACTATGAATTCATACCCCTATAAAATATTTTGGTTTTTATCCCTATCTTCTAAACAGGGTATGTCAGATTCCTCTGTAATTTTCAATCCCAAACCAAGGTAAACTTCGGTACCCCCTCCTAGGGGTGAACCTCCCTAATCCACCCTCAGTGGTGTCTAGATCAACCTTCATATGGGTATCCCTCTAAGAGTAATCCCCATATTCTACCTTAACTAGGGATGATAACCATGTATAATCCCCAGAACACCGAAAAATGTGGGTTTTGATCCCGTTATTCTAAACAGGGTTTGTAGAAAGCCTCCCTGAGATTCAATCCCGACCATGGTAAACCTTGGTGCCTCCCACCTAGGGATGCACCCTTTGAGGGTGTGAAATCTTCTCTATATGGGGAACACCACCTAGATCCACCTTCATAAGGTGTCAAAATATATCTGCCATCATCAATCATCCCCCCTAATTCTCCCCAGGCTTTCACGTCCTGGTAAGGTCTTGACACTCATCCACCTCCATCGACCTAGGTGGCTAACCATGCATAAGCCCCAACTATTGGACCCAATGCTGTAATTTGATGGTAATGGATATTGGTTTGTGTTTTTTTTTTCAATCCACAGTGGGTTGATCAAGGAGTTTAAAAGATAAGTGATATTGTAGTATAGGCTAACAACAGTGTTGATGGTGGCATCATTTCTTAGTGTTTTCCAAATTTTTGGGCCTCAAAATCGAAAGTTTGTTTTTGGAAAAGGAAGAATTTATGCATTGAAGTGAACAATATGTGGACTGCGAAGCATAGTTTATAGACCAAAAAGTGAGTACACAGAATGGTATTTCTACATAGTAGTTCTATGAGGACCATGAAGTGCGGTACGTAGACCGTAGAGGGAAAATGGTTCACACAAAGCATGGTACATAGACCACATAAGAAAAATGGTTCACAGAAGCCTTGAAATTTGATAGAGGAAAACAGTTAACGATATGGATAATCATTTAATAAAATTATTTGGTAATTTTAGGATCTACAAAGGAATTTTTTTTTGGATGAAATTGGCCTTCATGAAGGAATAAAGGAACTACGCAGACTGTAGATGGAAAATGGTTCATAGGAAGAGCATGGTATGCGTTGAAGGTTGTACCATATCAAAACTTTGTGGAAATAAGATTAGCAAGATTTTTTGATATATTTTCCTACATAAGGATCAATAACTGATTAATTGGTTAGAAGTATTTTGATAATAAATTTGGAAGGAATTTGGTGAATTTTGAAGTGGTTTGCGGGAATTCAACTTCATAAAGGAAGAGGTTCATGATGAAGGATTTAGCGAAAGGAGAAGTGTTCCATGGAGATTTCTCATAGAAGGAGTTTTTCGGGGCACAATATCTTGAAAAGTAAAATGATCAAAAAAGTAGAGGTAGTCTATGGAAGAAGAAATCTTTTGTGAAGTAGGGACGGTTCCCAGAACAACGATCAGTCTATGGAGGAAGAAGTAGTATGTGAAGGTGATACTGTCCGTAGAAGAAGAGGCAGTCCATGGAAGAAGAGGGACTATGTGGAGGAGAGGCGGTCTGTGAAGCACAAATGCTATGAGGTGCATGATAGTTCATGGAGGAAGTATGACCATTCATTCACGACTACAAAACCTTCGATTAACAACACTATAATTTTTTAGATCTAGAAAAAATCCCTGATAAATTGCATCTTTATCAGCGCTAAAGAAATCCATGATAAATTTAACCCTTTGGAAATGATATATTTTTAGCATAGATAAAGGGTACCCTTTATCATCACTGTATTTATATCACTAATAAAGGACACCCTTTATCAGCACATTATTTTTGGAACTGATAAAAGGCATCCTTTAAGAGTGGTAAATTTCTATCACTCATAAAGGAGTCCTTTATCAGTTCTTTTTTAGCACTAATAAAGGTCCTAATAAATAAAAAATAAAAAATGAGGTTCTTAAAAAAATATTAAAATTTTTATTAATTAAATAATTATTGATAAAAATGAATAAATTGATTACACTATATATAAATTATAAATCATTATAAATAGTATGAATCTAATATATATATTGGAAAAATAAAAATAACATTTTTTAAAATTTAAAATTAGTTAATTGAGAAAAATATTAAACATTTAATTAATTAGATGATTGTTGATAATATAATTAAATATTATATATATATATATATTATTGTATATAATTATGATTTGTACATAAATAAATATTTATGTTCTTTACATTAAATTTCCATATATTTAGTGAATAATGGTTTATAATTAAAAATTAAAATAAATTAAAAATACTAACTAATTGCATAGAGTAATAGACATATAATTGAATGTCGTTTGATTTTTCAATTTATCATAGATCAAATGTGTGTTATATTGAATTAAAAAAATACTTAAATAATTCATTTTAATATATAATTTGCACACAGAAAACTTATCCATTTTTCAATATTATTAGTGTTCATGTTTTTAATTTATTCAATTTTACTCATTTTTGACATGCATGCACTTAAAATTAGATACTCATTAATAATGTTAAAAAAATATTTATAAAATTCTTTTTAAAACTAACTATATTTAAAAATGTATATATTTATAAAATTATATATTTATAATTATAAATAAAAAACATTTAGTTTATGTATAATTATAAATAAATAAATATATATATATTTAAATAATTATTAAATTTATAATAAATTTACAAAAATAATGAATATGTTTACTATATTAATATTTATATATATTTATTTTATATATATAATTATATAAATATAAATAATAATATAAATATTATTTTGTAAAATATTTATATAATTATAAATAAATAACTATATATTTAAATAATTATAAAATTATAATAAATATATTTAAACAATGAATATATTTATATATATTTATTAAGTATATATATATATTTCCAAAAAAAATTATAATTATAATTATAAATCCTTTATCAGAACTTAAGTAATAAGTGATTATAAAATAAATCTTCATCAGCGCTTAAATAATTAACACTAATAAAAATGACTCTTTATCAATGATCCTTCAGAAGTGATGATAAAAGTGTCCCAATCTAATTAAAAAACCCTAACATTTTGTGAACTTGACGTGATATCAGAACCTTTCTATGGAAGACACCCATTTTCGTTGATTCTACTCAATAAATAGAAGCTCGAATCACACTAACCCACTTGAATCACACAAACCCACTGCCTCCAGTTTCTCTAACATTGTATGACATCTAGTGTTCAGTTGCAGTTATAGTTTCTGAAAAAATATATTGAGATCTCGATCTGAGGGTCTCAAATTTTTTTCAACCTAGAAAGGTAGGTTTTTATTTTCCTTTGTAGGTTCTAATTTTATTTTTGTATTTTTCATTTCAAGATCGAGATCTGAGGGATTCTGATTTTCCTTTATAGGTTCTGATTTTCTTTCTGTATTTATGCCCTAGTTATTGTAGATTGTTTTTATTTTGTTTATGATCCATTTTTTTCTTGAATACAATTTTGGATATCTGTATTTGGTCTTTTAAAAAAAATTGGAATTAATTTTCTTCGATGTATACATATACACCCCATCTTTCTTCGTATGCTTAATTTTATTTCTATTTTGAAATCCTAGTAAATCCCCTCTGATCTGCAGATAAACTCAATAAATAAATATATATTCCACAATATATATAGTGGAGGTTTTTTATATAAAAATATTAAAATAATGCGAAAATTGATTTAGTAAACCAATTATTAGTCTGATGATGGTTTGAATCAGTAATAAAATCTGATTTTATGCAATTCATATAAGGGAATTAATTTATTTAAATTCTATTTTAATATTTTGTGTAAGGTTTTTTCCTTAAAATTTTATTTTCTCATAATTATGTTGATTTATTATAAGAGAAATCATAGTAAGGGTGATACCATATTTATTTATTTTCAATGGATCTCTATTTTCAAAATTATGGGGTTGTATTTGTATTACTATGTTGTTACATTCTTCTATAAGGGTTACATACATTTTTATAAATTTAAGTTTATTTTATAAATATAAATATATATATATATAAATTTATATGTGTTTTCAAAACTTATGATATGAGGGTGATTTTATAATTATTTATTCCCAAATTACGGTTCCGGATTTCCAAATTAAGAAGGAATTACATTTATTTTCATTAAAATTTATTTTTAAATGTGAATTTGTATTTCAATTATGTGTATTATGAATTCCATGATATATATATATATATATATATATATTTGTGTGTGTGTGTGTTTAAATATTTATGGGTTAGACATTTCCAGGGTTCACATGTTTTTCTCCTTTGTTTGTGATATATTTTATTGATGTGTATTATTGCTTTACGCAAACTTCTATATAGACCTCCCTAGAATCTCAAGGTTGGGTAAATGTGTATTAGATTGCCTCCCTAGAATCCTTAGGTTTCAACATCATTAGTTCCAAAAAATAGAATGGAATTTATCAAATTCTATATAGTATAAATTATTTTTAGGTATTCATAATTTTAGGTCTACGTGCATTGGTTCCACCCCGAGGAATCTCTGATTAGTATCCATGTATATTAGATAACTCTTTATTTATTAATTTTTTTGTCATTAAATTTTTATATCTACTAGTTGATTGAATGATATTTTATTATTCCTATTTATTATATTTGGGTTTCGTATTACTCCTTAATTTCCTATATTATTTTTTTATTTGTTTAGTGGATTTAAGAAAGTCTTAATGAATCATTTTAAATGAGGTAGGACTAGTCTTAGTTAAAGGATTGAAATTATTAAAAATTATATTTCTCTTATAAATATAGAATTAATAGAGTCCCCAAAGATTCATATATCCATAACATGCCCCCCATGTATCCTTGAATCACATACAAGCATGTTTATGCCCCCTAAGTCTCATAATCAATAGGACACAAGTTAATAACTAGTTCCAAGGGTGTAATTATCACAAATGGGAGGAATCTCCCTAGTTAGAGAACATAATGAAGTACACTTTTCATTCTCATATACTAAATCTCCGGAAATTTTATTATTGCGTTTTGTTACCTTGATACTCATCCCCCATCTCTTTTATATTTCTTGTACTACTTTGATCATTAGTCATCCCATGGATGACTACTGATTAGAGTATTTCGAGCAACATAGGTTCATTTCCACAAGAGATGGATGATGTCTTTCAAATAAAAAATGAAATGATAAATGTTTGGGAGATAAGAATATGAGGATGAAAATTGTCTATAACTTTCACCTTTTAATGAATTCAGAGGATTACATCTACCATAATAGAGAAATTACCTTCTTCCTCCTCACTCATTGATTGATTGTTTACTGAGATCTATTTTCATATTTTTATCAACATTATTTCTTCATCGATGGCATATCCCTATTTTCAAAAATGTTTGCATAGTAAAATAATTATACACTGAATTAATGTATTATTTCATATTTTTGTTTAATTTATTTCTTTTCAGTATTACTCATATAATAATTGATTTCTCTTACATGTGGATTCTTTTGTTCGATCCTATAACTGAGATAATTACAACAAGAAAATTCATCAAGAATGAATACTACCATCAAGAAAAGATATATTTATAATACTTGTTTAATTAATTTTTTCATCATTTTATCTAGAATTTTCAAGTTAATTTATTTATTATTTTTATCTAATACTTATTTAGTTTTTTTCACAGATCTTTTGGGAAGTTGTGTTTTTCTTTCAACTATCTACAAAAATAAACAAAAGAGATAAAATGATTCATTCTTCCAATGTTACCACACTTTTTATGTTCTTTTACTTTTTTTACAAACTTCCTACATTACATATTGATTCTATATTATTATCAAGGAAACTTTTCACATTGTTGAAATTCTCTGCTCCTCTGACTATCAACAAAGAGAATGGATTTTCGGCTAAGAACATCGATTCAATATGAATTGTTAGTAGTTCGACATAGAATAATAATGTAATAATGGTAAAATTGGTATTTAAGATTTTTTTTAAGAATTTGGGACATGTAGGAATCTTCAACACCTCAATCCAATGAACAGTGTGATCGGTATGACTCTAAGTGATTCTTTTTATTTAAAATTGACATTAATATTATTAAAAAGGAAAACTGAGATACTCAAAACAAAGAAAACATATTTTTATTGTTTTTATACTTTACAAAAATGATCCATATGTCATTTGATACATGTATGAATTAGTCGAACCATAGTTCAACGCATGGTGTGACCGCTATAACTCAATGTGTTCGTTATCGGTTTAAAATCGACAGTTTAGTTCAAAAAATGTCACTCACAAAAGAAGTAAAATACTCTCATATATTCTTTATAACTTAGGATATCAACTAATAAGTCTTTTATGACATTTAAGAATCTGGCACACATCTAACTAATACACGATGTGACCAGTATAGGTCAATGTGCATGTTTCCATTTTAAAATGACATTTTAGTAAAGAAAACAAATGACGTACTCAAGAAACAAGAAAAAACATTTGAATTGTTTCGATGATTTAGGAAAATGATACATAAGTCATTTGAGACATTTATAAATCATACATACCCCAATCCAAAGCATGGTGTGGTTGGTATGACTCCAAGAGCATTTTTTATTTAAAAAAGACATCAATTTTAATAAAAAGGAAAACTATCCTACTCAAAAATAGAGAAAACACATTAATAATGTGTAAATACTTTAGAAAAAATATACATAATTCATTTTTGACCTATAGGAATTATCCTCCCCTCAATCCTATGGACAGTGATCCTGGTATAACTTAATGTGTCTGTTATCAGTTTAAAATCGAAAGTTCTGTTCAAAAAATGTCACTCGCTGAAAACTGAGAAAACATTCCCATATTTTCTTGAAAATTTAATACATTTATTAATAACTTATTTTTGATATGTAGAAATTAGTTTCATGTCAAACCAATAAACTATGGGATTAATATGATTCAATGTGTGTGTTTCTAGTTTAAAATGACATTTTAGTAAAAAAGAAAAGAAACATACTCAAATCTGAATAAACGAATTCAGATTGTTTTGATACTTTATGAAAATGATTCATAAGACATTTTTAATCTGTAAGAATATTTCACACATCAATCTGACTCATGGTGTGACTGATATGACTCAAAGTGAATCTTTTTATTTAAAATTGACAATAATTTTAGAAAAAATTACAACTCACCTACTAAAAACCAAGATAAAACATTCGTATTGTTTTGATACATTAGTAAAATTATGCATAAGTAATTTTTTAAGTGTTGGAATCATCCAAATTGCAATATGATAAATGATGTGTCTTTTATCATTCTAAAATCAACATTTTAGTTTAAAAAGTGTCACACACTAAAAACAGAGTAAACACACTCATATTGTCTTTATAATTTAGGAAAAAAATTATAAGTCCTTTTTGACATGTAGGAATTGGTATCATGTGAAACCGACAAATGATACAACCAGTATGAGTCAAAGTGCACATTTCCAGTTTAAAATGACATTTTAGTGAAAAAGACATATGGCATACTCGAAACTGAGAAAACAGTTTCAAATGGTTTTGATACCTTAGAAAAGCGATCCATAAGTCATTTGAGATTTGTAAGAATCAGTCACACTTCAATTCGATGCACAGTGTGACTAGTATGACTCTAAGTTCATTTTTTCAATAAATAAGTTTCATTTTAGTTTAAAATGTGCATCACATCACCAAAACTATGAAAACGAGCCTAGATTGTTTTCTATTCATATAAATTGTATATTCATACTTTATTTTTCAGATTTCATGGTGTTTTGGGTGTTGTGGTGTGCTATTACAGCACATTTCACTATTCCCCTTTATCAGTGATTATAGAAGCCCTGATAAATGGTCCTTTATTAGCAATTGAAAAAATGTTGATAATTGTTTCTTTTATCAGTGCTTATAGAAGCACTGTTAAAGGAGTATTTTATGAGCGCTTATAGAACCACTGATAAAGTTTACCTTTATCAACTCTTCTTTAAGAGATGATAAAGGAACCCTTTATCAGTTCTTTTTTACCACTCATAATAGACTCGAGATTTTAATCTCACTCCAGTAGTAAGCACTTATCTAGCACTAACAAAGGCCATTTTTAGTGTTGTTAATGGCATATATTTAGTACCAGCAGAGGAATATTTTGTAACTAACAATGCATGGAAAACTAGATTACATATAAAAGTAATAGTGGGACTCTATAGAGAACTATCTATTCTTGAGGATGCATGATTTTATAAAAATTAAGGTACCTACAAGTCCATAAACAATGTGTGGATCTCTCACAACATAGTGAGCTAGGGGGAGTCAATAGAAGTGTTCTAAGTGATGTAGTGCTCTAGCCCTAAAATATTGTAAAGGAAGTGTGCCTAGCATAGAGTGACTGTGTCTTAACTCTTGTATTCTACAACTAATGAAGATAAATGGATTTATGTATGATTGAAACATTTCTGACATATTCTCCTTGAACTATCCCTTGGTGGTGAACCATGTAAAATTATTGTGTTACCTATTTTCATGTGATTGTTTATTTATTTCTCATTCTAATCAGATAGGTTTAACATGTTCCTACCAATATGGGATCTAGATCCATCACTTTTAAAGAAACATTTTACACCATAATTCACCCTTCCCCTCTGAGGGTGTTTTGGGGTCCTTCAAGTTGTATATGAGCCTACAAGTTACTTGTGTTTAATCTATCCTTCTTTATTGTCATGGAGAATACAGTTAATTTCAAGGGAGTTACCCTTTTTGATGGAATTAACTTTCATATATGGAAGAACAATACGAGATCTCACATAAGAAATATTGGGATGGAAGTGATTTTTTCCACTACATAAAGAATATATGTCACTAATCCAATAAGTTTTTCTACGACTGATACAGACAGGTAAATAGTTGATACTGATACTAAAACCGAAAATTCTCTCATTGTAGTAATATCTGATCAAATAAATTTGAAATTTATGAGATTCACTTCAGCCAAGTCTATGTGGGAATTTTTTTAACTATATATGAATTCGACAAAAAAGTGAAGGAGGAAAACACCATGTTCTTCATAATAGGTTCGATTATCTAAATATGCATCTTGATTAAAATTCAGATACCTTATTTAATCATATTACTGAATTTTTTGGAGAAATTCTAGGATTAGGTGAAAAAATCAAATACATTGTCATTGTGAAGAGAATATTGAGAAGGCTTCCACCACTCTATAATCCAAAAGTGTCATCACCTGAGAAAAGGGATCTTTATAAACATTATATAGATGATCTGTTGAGGAGTCTGGTGGTATATGAAATGAGTGTCAAACTATAATATGCAATGACTCATGTATAAAAGGAAGAGGATTTCAAAGTCATGGAAAAAATTGATATTTTAGGGGAATTTTTTAATGAAGTTAATGATAAATAAAACTTATTTCTCTCTTTGATAAGAAATTCAATAGAGAGAATGGGATATTAGAAATAAATCTTCCCTTGGAATTCTTTCATTGTGGTAGAGTTTTGCACATTGGTTCTTGGTACTCAAGGAAGTTTGATTATGAAGAAAGTGATGTTGGAAACCTATATAATCCTAAAAAAATTCTCAAAAGGTAGACTTCAAATATGGATATAATTTACAAAGGAATATATTTTTTGTGAATAAGATGATGATAATAATTATTTATTTAAAAAATAATAACCAAAGTTTAAATCTGGAACCCAAGAGTGTATGATAGCTATTGTGAAAACTAATAACTATCAAATGATAGAGCTAGAGATGATTAGTTGATCACTGGTGTTGAAATCATGTTTCAAATTAGGGATTCTCTTTATAAGATTAAGAATCAAAGTAACATATGGAAAAAGTGAAGAGCAATTGTGGAAGAATCATCATAATATAATGATCATCTTTAAGCTGAAATTGAACAAATGGAAGATGTAGTGAAGGAACAGTCAACAACCTTTGAAATCATAGAAGACATATAACTCCCTGACCCTAGTTACCTAGATTCAGTTCAATATTACATAACATTGGAATGATATAAGGAATCATGTCCCAAAATACCGATCAGTTTAGTAGCCTTGGATATACTAGATACAAACATAAGTTTTACATAACATCATGAAATGGATAAACAACAACATTGTGTCCCATTTGAACACAATCATATCCCTGATCCTATTCCTAGAGATTAATCTTTATATACTTATTCACATCCTGGGAAAAATAAACCAAAGAAAGGGGTGAGCTCAGATGCTCAGTAAGGATAATAATATATTAGAAATGATCATAAATAAGAATAAACATTTAAGGAAATGTATTATACTAAAACATAAGAATTTTCAACATAAACATTATCATAATATGGAAAATATAAATCAAATAATGTCATTTAATTATTCACATGGATATTCTACTAGTCTAATAATCATATGCAATATCAATATCCAATTTCGTAATGATAGAATGCATAATGATGGACATCATAACCACATAGTCAAGGCCACGTGACAAGTCTACAAACAAGATTTTGTTGTCAAGGCCTTATGACAAGACACTAGTTTGTCTCAAGGGACCTACTGAGGTATCGAGGATCTGTAGAGGGCTTCACCCATCACTTACTAAGTCCCATACATTCCTCATATGAAAAGTTTGAAACATAAAATAAACATTCATATTAAAAATATCAGAAGAAATATATATACATTAACCATAAATCATGAATGTTATAAAAATAGAACATCTACAGTCAAACATATCACAAAACCTTCAATACAATATAGAAGATTGTATTATAATTAATCAACTTCCAACAAATGTAAAATCCAACGAAGGATGTTGACATAAATGAAATCGATCCAAAAACTATTTGAGTGAAATATTTATTTCAACATTGAAATAATTTAAAAGTAAATAAAATATTTATTTTTAAAATATTGTTATAAGATTGTAAGTTATGCTTAAAATGTGTTATAATGGTGGAAAATATCCGCACCTGCCGTATAATTAAAAAATCATTCTTACCTTAATTTATCAAAAACATCATAAAGTACCTTATTTGGAAAACGATAAAATTGTTTACTTACAAAACATTTTATAAAAAGTCAAACAAGGGTATAAATTACTTTAACCTATACTCTAGTAAATAGTAAAAATGTTTTGAAAAAGAAACACGGATGTGGATGATAAAGAGGTCCCAGTAGATACTCACGTATAAACAACCTGATATAGTAAAGAGATTGTTGAATTAACCCTTACCTTGTAATTTTCCTTGACTGGGGGTACATTAACCTCTTGTATAAAAGTTAAATCATTGTTATTAAATTATACTAGAACCACATACATAAATAAGTTATCATATATGATCTTTTAATATTGTTTTGTTAATAATATGAATGTAGTGTCATTTTTTGGGGTGTTAATGGATTCGTTTTACTTTATATGTTCTTCTATGTAAGTTACATTTGATATGGATAGGATTTATATGATTCATATTTATAATTATATTAAGTTATTAAAAATTATTTTTATTCATAAAATGAAAATTATTCTTGAATGGTTACGATGTGGAATGAATCTCATAGTGTTCGTGGAGATGGTAATCCATACGTACGCACGAGCAACAATCCCATTCTATTGATAGTAAAATAATATGTAATTGGATGGTATATCATATATACAGAATCATAACAAGTTATTTTTATTATTTACCTCAATTATAATCATTATTATACCCATCAAAATAATGATGTGTTGAATAACAAACTACACCACGACGTGGAGACAGTTAGCCGTACGTACGCACGTATGGTTGCTTTGTCATTCATATGATGGATAGAATAATGAATATGGTTGTAAAATATTTATAATAACATCACAGTATGAATAAGTTACTAGAGTTATTATTGTTTTATGGATACAACAAAGAAAGATGAAGTGGTAGAAGAAAAGAACTTTGAAAGAGGTGATGAAATTATTACCTCTTCTTTAGGTGATTCCTTTTGATTTGATCAAAAGGGTTCCTTAGGTTGGATTCTGATCAAAGAATGGCCTCTAGGTTGTTTTTGGGTATTTGGGAGGTTATTTGATTAGGTTTTTGATGAGAAAAATTTCTTTGAAGGGGTGATTTTGATAGAAATAGAAGTACCCTTTTATAAGAGAGGTGAGGGTGACTTTAGGAAAAGCTTAAAATATTAATTTATTATACAATCATATTCTATTTATAATGGCTCCAAAAATAATTTATTTCGAGACTAAAGTGGGGATGGGTTGAAAACCTCTCAACCAATATGTTTTATACAGGTTTAGGTCACCATATTAACCTTATCTTATAGATTTATCTCTTAGTTAAATAGTTTATCTTTTACCATGTATTATTGTATTATTATAATAAATGGTTAATAAACTTACTATAAAAAACCCTAGAGAACCCAATGTGGTTCATTATCGACATATAAAACATTATCTAAGTCTTTTGGGAGAACCTTATATTTTTAGAAATATTATATAAATTAATAATGTAATATTTGTTTTAAAAACTCATTTATGTCAATTTTGACACTATTTAGTATTTGGTTTTTGTGAAAGTCATAAAAACATAATCACTTCAAAAAAAAATATTTAATATACTCTAACATGTCATATTAACCTATAAAATTCATGTAATAAATCAAAAGTCTAAATTTATAATTATTTTAACATTTATAATATCAATTATTTTAATCTTTCAATAATAAGGTAATCACTACATCATTATTGTGTCATAAATAAATTTAATTATTTAATTTCTAAAAATTATAAATAAAATACCATTATATAGGAAATATATTTATCTTTATAATGAATATTTTTAGTCGAATTTATCTTATGTATAACCCTATATTAAAAATGGTTTAGTTATTAAACTTTGAATTTAATACTTTTAACTCTTCTTTAAATAAAATAATAATAAATGTCATAATCTACTCCAAGTGGACCAAAATGATCATATTTTATTATTAAGGTAGATTTTTTTATAAATACCCATATCCAATTGAAGTAGTACATGTTTTAGGGTAATTGAAATATCATTTTTACATTTAATTACCCAATTTACTTTTATCTGTGGTAAATAAAATTCAAGAGTTACTATTCATCAGAAAATATTTTCATCATATTGAACCAAATTTTACTTACTGATGTCAACTGAGTCTTTCAGATTTTTGAAATTCATTTCATAGAAGAGGTAAAATTATGTTTTATGTAATATTTCTAATGTGCCTAGAAGTTGGGTAAAAGACATTAAAATGTTCAATAAAATTTTATACATATAATTTTATTATAAAATGATTGCAATGAATTACATTCAGCTTATATAGGTATTATGTAGCACACCTAACATTTTATTGTATTTTTATCTTAAATAAATTCTATTCATCACTATGTTTCTTTTAAACAACACTAGGTTATTTAGGAGATAGTCAAAACCTAGCCATTAAATATAAATTTTCCACTTCAATGTTTTGAATTTCGAAAAATGGTCATCTAGAGTTGTGATCAATATGTCATTTGGAGTCTGATAGAGCAAACTTGATTTATTTTGAATAGTAACATACCCTTATGAATAGTAATATGAATAGTAATATGAACATTGTGAATAGTAAATAATAAAATAATTTTATTTTCTTAAGGAAATAAGATAATGTGATCTTAATTAGTTTTTCAATGAGAAATAAAACTAATTGTACCTTTAAAATTGTTATTTTTCAAATTAACTATGACTTTATTTAAATATTTAATTAATAATATTTAGAAAATTATTTTTAAAAATTGGAGTTCATTTTTTAATTCTACTCGTCGAAAAATGGTTCGGGTAAATTTATGGGATTTTTCTGAAATTCTAGAATTTTTTATGAATAGTGAAATGCGATAAAATACCGTATATACAAATTATCAGTTAAATACACTATTTATGACATAATAAGTGATTTAAGGCCACTTGGTTAGAAATCTCATGCACGTATTACTATTAGGGGTCACACGAAACAACACTATTGGTTGTCTTGAGGTAAATAACAAAAAAATGAATTAAATATTCAAAATTTACCCCTCTCCTCCACTATAAAAACCACTCACCACTCCCTCTTCTCTTCAATACTCTAAGCCTTGAATCTCCTCAAAGTTCTCCCAAAATACCCTTCCCTAGTCACTCCCCATGACCAGGAATCTCTTGGTCTTTCCAAAAGACCAAAATCCCTTCCCTTAAGGAGGTTCTCGAGGAAGTTATTTCAAGAGGTAAAACACCTTTCTTTTTTCTTTTAGTTTCATTTGAATTTATCTTCATTTGTTTTCCTCTCCTCACCTCCTCTGTCAAAATGATCATGGTAACTCCAGTATCATATATATACTGTATTTATATGATGTTAATGGAAGAATCAACATCAATATTCTTACTCCCTCCCTTTTATTTTTATAAATGAAATCAACGTCCATGAGGTTCCAATTTATAACCTTCATGGACGACGAAGTTTCGTTCTTCAATCGTTCCTTCATTACTGGTCATGAAACCATAATTATGGTTGAACCAGGTCATAATATATGTATTTTATCATGATTAATGTTCTGGAATCTTTACACATACATAATATGGAATAATAATACAAAACAAGTTTATTGAGAACAAAACTACCAAGCCAAATTCAAGCGTTTATTTTTAACTCATCGAATGAGTCATCCTCATGGTATATAACCGAAATCATTATAAGATAATTTATATCTCTTTAATTTCACTGATAATTTATATTAACAATTCTGTATGTTTAACCATATTTCAAACTAACTTCCATTCATGAATACAAGTAAACAAATCATGAAGCCAAATAAGAAAATGCTTCCAAAAATATAAAATTGAATCTATTAAACCCATCAAAAAGGTCATTAATGAACTTAATAAGGTTTTAAAATATCAATTAAATGTTTATTAGGTTATGTAATTATTAATTAATGAATCTAAATTTTATTATTCAGGTCATTAAGAATAATCAAGAACACCTTCGAGCATAATGTAAGGGATCCTCTCTCTCACTTTTGATCAAGAATATCCTCTATGTTGTGCCCTTTTATTTTTAATTCCTAGTGATGGAATATGTTTAAGAACCTCCCCCATATTTCTCTTATTAAATATAAATAATTTAATACCCCTTTACCTCTCATTAATCCCACTCAATAACACTCATTACCATGCCGAAATGTTTGTAAGGGGTTTCTCATCTCACTTTCATTTTTGTGATATTTTCATAGTTAGACACTTATTTCTTGTATGTGGTATATGTGTATTGCCATTTGATATATAATAACATGAATCTTTTTATATTATTGTTATTCAATTATTCATTTTAGTGTTATTGTGTTCTGGTAATATGATTCAACTGATTACATTGTGATAAGGGCCTTTTTCTCAACTATTACTTTGTTGTGACTAACTTTGGATTGTGCACCTAATAATCCTTATGTGGTGTAACTACTACCCATTTGAGATCACTTTTCATTTGAAATTATATTTATATTAAATATCCATAATCTCATATCATGGGTATGTTTGTTGTCTAAACCGTATTCCATTTTACATATGGTGTTTATTTGGAAAGTTATTTTATTATTGATGAATCTGTATACTCTACTCTATAGAGATATTGAAAAGGCATATTGATCTTGTATTGAATTAATGTATAAAGAATGATTCGGACATGTAGTGGTGGGTGGGTCCCTCTATAGCCCCTCGATGCAACGGTAGGTCTCATGAGACAAATCAGTTGGCGACAAACCCTTCGAGTTTGTTTCCAAAACATCAGACGGGTTACTACCCACAAAACTAAACTATTTTTATCGTATTATTGTTTCATGTGCCAGATACATGATGTATAATTAATAAGAATTTTTTTTATTCATTATTAGTTATTATTATTATCCATGAGGTTTTCACTATGATAAAATCTATGGTTGCAGTTTCATTTACAGTTTATTAATGGCATTTGTTATTCATTTATTTTCTATGTCATATTGATTATGTCAGATTGATTGTGATTTTCTTATTATTGTACTCATTCTTCTTCTATCTGTAACCCTTACTAAACGTTTGAGCTCACCCCTTTCCTTGTTTATTTTCAACAGGTGACAAAGAGGAGATCGTTTATTGAGTTCTTGTGGATGCAGTTTTTAGTTTCGTTATGTATTGTATTTTGTAAACTTTTCCAATATAATTTGAGTAACATCTATATATCTAGTTTCTTCAAGACTACTAAAATGAGAATTCCTTTGGGATTTTCATTCCTTATAACCATTCCAATATCACAATTAATGTACCTTCTCCAGTCATGAGGGGTTATGGCATTACATCTTATGTATCTATTTTGACCTAAAATAAATTTAAATAAAAAAAATTATTTATTTTAATTAAAAGTTGGTTTTAAATAATAACGCAGTGTTTTTCACTATTAATCAAAAACTAAACGTTTTTAGAAAAATACCGAAAATTCACTATAATCTAATTTTGATATTCCAAATACAAAAATGAAGTCCATTTTGAAAAATATAATTTCTAAAATTTTGAAAAGTGGGTATTACTATTCATAATGGCTAGTTTGATTGGTCATAGTGAGATAGAACTTGAAGTTGCATATTTTGGAAGATATTACATTATTCCAAGAGAAACATACCATGAAATCTTGGGGTGTTAAATTCTTCCCTCCTTCAAATAATTTCACCCTCTAAATTTTCTAGAATATTACTGCTTAAAATGATTCTGGTCATTCTTCATCATAAGTTTCTCGATTTCCCATGTCGCCTCTTCCATCTTATGATTACCCCATGGAACTTTTACTAGATGAGTTGCCCGGTTTCTCAACACTTGTTCTTTGGTATCAAGAATCCTGACAGGCTCTTCATAATAAGACAGATTGAGTTCCCATTTTATTTCTTCATAGGAGAGTACATGTGTTGGGTCAGGAATGTATTTTCTCAACAGTGATACGTGGAACACATCATGAACTTTGGAGATACTTGGATGCATTCATAAATGGTAAGCTACAACTACAATTTGTTCTAGAATTTCAAAAGTGATGATATACCTAAGACATAATTTACCCTTCTTACCGAAATGTATTACACCCATCCCCGGATATACCTTCAAGAAAACATGATCTCTTACTTGAAATTCCAAGTCATTCCTTTGGTTATCAGCATAGCTATTTTTTCAACTTGGGGATACTTTGATGTGGGTTTAGATAATCATTACCTTTTACATTGTTTCCTATAAAATTTCTAGGCCTACGGGTTTTCTTTCACCAACATCATCCCAACATGTTGGCGTGCGACATCTCTTTACATATAATGCATCATATGGTTCCATCTAAATACCTGAATGGAAGCTATTGTTATAATAAAATTCTACCAGAGGTAAATATTGATCCCATATACCTTAAAAGTAAAGTGATAAAGATCTCAACATGTCTTCAAATGTTTTAGTAGTCTGTTCTGATTGTCCATCAGTTTGAGGGTGGTTGGCAGTGCTCAAATGAAGTTCAGTATCTAGGGACATCTGAAGACTTTTCAAGAATCTTGATTTAAAATGGGGATCATGATCAGAAACAATCGATAGGGGTAATCCATGACGTCTTCTAACTTTATTAATATATATTATTTCTAAATGTTCCAGTGGTAAATCTTCTCTTATAACAAGAAAACGTGCTGACTTGGTAAGATGATCAATAATGACACGTATTGCATTATTCCTTCTTGAAGTCTTTGGTAGTCCCATGACAAAGTCCTTCATAATATCATCCCATTTCAACGCACGTATGGGAAGAGGTTGGATGACTCTTCCAGGATGTTGTCTTCCTGCTTTAACCTCTTGAAAAACCATACATGTTGACACATAATCTGAAATCTCCCTCGTCATGTTGTCCCACAAAAAATGTTCCTTAAAATATCTATACATCTTAGTGATACTATGGTGTATTGAGAAATTAAAGCTATGAGCATCATCCAAAAATCACCTTTTTAAATCAGGTATGTTAGGAACACAAATTCTCTTCCAAAATTTCAAAATCCCATCTTCCTATACAAATTTGATCGATCTCCCATCATTCACACCTTTAATTTTCTTTTGAATCCACTCATCATCAGTCTTAGAACTTTTTATCCTTTCTAATAAAGATGGTTTGGAAACCATTTGAAAAATTATTGATGTTTTACCTTCCATTATTATTCTCATATCCATCTTTACTAGATCTATGAACATAGGATCCCTTTCTACTATCATCTTGTTCAAAATTCCAAGATCCTTTATGCTCAAAGAATATTTCACCATATATGCCTTCCCCAAGTGGTAGCGTATAGTGAAGTCATAATACATGAGTAGTTCAAGCCATCATATTTTCCTCATGTTGAGTTATTTATATGAGAAAATATACTTCAAACTCTTTTGATCGGTATATATCTCACATTTTTTCAAATAGAGATATTGTCTCTATATATTCAGAGAAAATATTATACCTGCTAACTAAATATCATGAGTGGGATAATTTTTTTCATGAATTTTTAGATGTTGTGATTCTTAGGATATAACTCTATCATTATTCATAAGGACACAACCAATTCCTTTCTTTTAAGAATCAATATAAATAACAAACCCATCATTCCCTTATGGTAGAATCAAGATAGGAGCATTGACTAATCTTATCTTCAGTTCTTCAAAACATTTTTCACACTCTTTTGTTCAAACAATTTTAACCCCTTTACGTGTGAGCTTGGTTATTGGATAAGAAAATCAGGAAATATTATGGATGAAAGGCTGATAATAACCTGCTAAACCAATAAAACTGTGTACCTCAGTTATACTCGTCGGTGCTGGTCATTTTTGGAATGCCTTGGTCTTTGAAGGATCAGCATAGATTCCATCCTTAGATATATTATGTCCAAGAAAAGAAATCTCCTGAAGCCAGAATTCACACTTACTAAACTTCCCACATGATTCATTTCTTCTAATAATCTTTAGAATAGTACGCAAGTGATTTTTATGATCTTTTTATCATTTGAATTATTCCATGATATCATCAATAAATACAACTGTAAAGTCATCTAGATATTACTTGGAAACTCTATTCATTAGATCCATGAAGACAAAGGGAGAATTAGTTGGTCCAAAAGGAATTACTGTAAACTCGTAATGCCCATACCTGGTTCGAAATGCTGTTTTCGGAATGTCTTCCTTATTCACACAAAACTAATGATATCCAGATCGATGGTCAATATTTGAAAAATATTGAGTTCCATGAAGTAGGTCGAATAAATCATCAATGCAGGGTAGGGGATACTTTTTCTTTATTGTCATAGCATTGATCTCCCTGTAGTCAATGCACAACCTCATAGATCCATCTTTCTTCTTAACAAAAAGAATAGGGGATCCCCATGGAGAAACACTAGGGCAAATAAATTATTTATTATAAAATTACTCTAGTTGTTACTTTAGTTCCACTAGTTATACAGTGGAATTTCTATAATGGGTCTTTGATATGGGCCTAGAACCAATAATTATATCAATGGAAAACTCAATTTCTCGATATGGCGGATGTCCAGGTAAATAATCTAAAAACAAATCAACATATTCTTGCACAATAGGTACATCCTCTATTTGAACATTCCTTTCCTCACCCATAGATATTTCATTCGCTTCCTCCCCAATAATTGAATTTAGTAGACCTACTTTGGGTGGATCTAGATAAGAATCAAATGGTGACATTTCTTCTCTAAAAATAAGGTATTCCTTATCATCATCAAAAATTGCAACCTCATTCTTCTTAACATATATTTCAACATCATGGTATGAAATCCAATCCATACCTAGGATCATATTCAAATAAATCATGGGTATGAGGATGATATCAGCAGAAAAATAATGTTTATATTTCCTAATGGGAAATGATTCACAAAACATTATTGCAATGATACTTCCCTTAAGAGTTTTCAATGAATACTTCCTTGTTAAATCAAATTGGAAATACCTAATTTTATTATCAAACTCAGAAGATATGAAACAATGTAGTGATCTATAATTAAATAATGAATTGGTTAAATTTGATGAAACCATTAAATTACCTTCCACCACATCATTCAAAGATTCAACCTTAGCAGTAGTGATTGTATAAGCTTGTCCTTTCTCCCTTGTCCTTTTCTGAGGTATGTTTCCTTAGCGCTTAGGAAATTCATTTGCACAATGCCCCATCTCTCTAAAATTGTATCATTCAACATTGACGGCCTATTTTTCCCTTAAAATCACGAGTTTGGTGGCCTTTTTCACCACACATGTAACATACTCTCATTCCCTTTAGGCAAGTACCAAGGTGTTTCTTCCCACATTTGTTGTAGGATGGAAATTAAACTTTTTCCTTCTTCCCCTTATTTCTAATTCCAGAGTGTTCAACAGATCTATTCTTCTATTTCTTTTCTTTAAATTCATAAGACTTATATAATTCCTTTTTGGTTTTGATATCACATGAGACAATACCTTCATACGATGAGATGGATTGTGAGATTAATTCTCGACAGAGAAATTTTTTTTTACCCATCAAAGAATCGATCAATCTTACTTCCTGGGTTATGTATATAATCTAATGCATACTTTCTAACCTTGTAAAGTTAGCCTCGTACTTTGGAACATTCTCATCCTCCTTTTGCCTCAGACCTAGAAATTGTCTTTCCATATCTGTTCGATGGTCATGAGGAAAGTATTTTTCTATGAAAAGATATTTAAACTCCCTCCATTCCATATTTTATAATTATTCATCTTCTTTTGTGATTTTAATTAATGACCACCATTGATTTGCATATCCTGTGAGGCAATAAACTACCATGAAAACTTTTTCCCTTTCACTACTCCCCAAAGCATGAAAAGTTTTCTCTAAAGAACATATCCATTGATCACTACAAGTGGATTTGTAGTCCCATTGAATTTTGGTCATTCTTGCCTTAGAAAGAGGTCTAACATTCATCCTCCATGTTCTGGATCAGGTTGCTTCATACAGGTAAGGTTATTATTCATAAACTGATTGAGTGAACCCAGTATGATGATAAGCTGATCATCACCAGCTCCACTATAATTATCTTGATTAGGAGGGAAATATCTTCATGTATTACATGGATTGATACAATTTCTATTCCTTCCACTACGTACCATTTCTAAACAATGGCATATACTAGATTAGTTTATAAATCACAATACATAATTCCAAACTTGTAAAACACTTAACATAAATTGAAAAGGATATGGATATAATCCATAATAAAAAAATCTTTTAGGAAGTATTTACTCATAAATCCTTCATAATGGCTTGTAAAGAAAATGTGAATTATAATAATCATATCCCCCGGGAATGTCGTAACCAAGAGTTCATCAAGGACCATTTTCGTGTACCAGGATACCCTGGGTAATGCCCAAAACTCCTTGTCGGAGTTTTCTCTCCTAGGTACATCTATTCCAGAGCCGCCTCTACTTACTTGTATCCAAACATAGTTGTATTTCTTGGAAAATAAAAAAAATATCTACATTACCAATATTATAGGAAGTTATTCTATACTAATCCTCAAAGTCTATCTTAGGGTAATGTTCTCTAATCATTGTTTCTCTAAATAATGCTTTTATGGTTTGTACTAAACTTCCTATAATACAAAATATATTTACCTGACCCAAGTTACCCAGAGTCGGTGCATTATTATATAACAATATCATGATACAAGGAATCATGTCCCGAAAACCCAATTAGTTTAGTATCCTAGGAAGTACTAGATACAAACATAAGTTTTACATTACATCATGACATGGAAAAAAAACAACATTGTGTCCCATTTGAACACACTCATATCCCATATCCTATTTCTTCAGCTTAATCGTAATATACTTCTTCAAATCCTGGGAAAAATAAAACATAGAAATGGGTGAGCTCAGATTCTCAGAAAGGATAACAATATAGTAGAAATGATCATAAATAAGCATAAACATTTAAGGAAATGTATAAGACTAAAACACAATAATTTTAAACCTTAACTTTAGCATAATATAGAAAATATAAATAAAATAATTCCATTTACTTATTCACATGGATATTCTACTAGTTGAATAATCACATGCAATATCAATAGATAATTTCAAAATTATGGAATGCATAATCCCAGACATCATAACCACATAGTCAAGGCCTCATTCCAATACTACAAATAATATTTTTTCAAGGCCTAGTTCCAAGACAGTAGTTTGTCTCATAAGACCTACGGAAACATCTAAGAGTTATAGTGGGTGCCACCCGTCACTTGCTAATTCCAATGCATTCATCATATGAAAAGGTTGAAACATAACATAAACGTTTGTTTTAAAAATATCATACGAAATGTAAATACTTTAACCATAAACCATGAATGGTATAAAAATAGAAAATACAATGTAAAACATATCAAAAAACCTTCCACACAATAATGTATATTTTATTATAATAATTAAACTTCCAAAAAATGTAAAATCCAATGAAAGATGTTGAAAAAGATAAAATCAACCAAAAACTATTTTAGTGAAATATTTATTTCTACATTGTAATAATTTAAATGTAAAAAATAATTTATTTTTAAAATATTATTATAAGCTCTTAAGGGAATCTTTGAAGGTGTTATAATGGAAAAAAATAGACGCACCCACCGTATAAGTTAAAAAACATTCTTACCTTAATTAATTGAAAAGGACATAAAGTACCTTGTTTGGAAAACGACAGAAATATTCCTTACAAAAATATTTATAAAAATTTAAACAAGGGTATAAATGAATTTAACTAATACTCTAGTAAATAGTAAAAATGTTTTCAAATACATTTTTAAGAGACACACATGTGGATGATAAAGAGGTCCCAGTAGATACTCACGTATAAAAAACCTCGGATAATAAAGAAATGTTGAATTAACCCTTATCTTTCACATTTCCTTGATCAAGGGTACGTTAACCTTCTGTATAATAGTTAAATCATTTTTATTAAATTATAAAAGAACCACATATATAAATATGATATCATATATGATCTTATAATATTGTTTTGTTAATAATATTTCAGTAGTATCATGGTTTCAGGAGTTAACTGATTCATTTTACTTTATATGTTTTTCTACGTATGTCATGTTTGTTATGGATATGATGTATTTGATTCATATCCAAAATGATATTATGTTCATAAAAATTATTTTTATTCATAAAATGAAAATTATTCTTGAATGGTTATGATGGGGAATGAATCTCATCATGTTCGTGGAGACGGTAATCCGTACGTACGCATGAGTGACAATATCGTTCTATTGATTGTAAAATCGTATGTAGTTGGATTGTATATAATATATACAGAATCCTTAACATGTTATATTTATTATTTATATGAATTATACTCATTATTATACCCATCTAAATAATGAAGTATTGAATAACAAACTACACCACAACGTGGAGACGGTAAGCCGTACATATGCATCTATGGTGACTTTGTTATTCATAGGATGGATAGAAGAATGAATATGGTTGTACCATATTAATAATAACATCATTGTATGTAGAAGGTACTGGAGTTATTATTTTTTTATGGAAACAACAAAGAAAGAGGAAGAGGAGGAAGAAAATAACATTAAAGCAGGTGATGAAATTATTACCTCTTCTTCGGGTGATTCCTTTTGATTTGATCAAAAGAGCTCCATAGGTTAGATTATGATCAAAGTAAGGCCTATAAATTTAATTGAGGGTAGTTGGGAGGATATTGGAGTAGGGTTTTTCTGAGCCAAATGGATTTGGAGGTGTGATTTTGAGATAAGGGGAAGTACCCATTTATAAGAGAGGTGAGGGTCACTTTAGGAAAAGCTTAAAATGTTAATTTATTATACAATAATATTCAGCTTATAATGGCTCAAAAAGAATTTATTTAGAGGATAAGGTGGGGATGGGTTGAAAAAATCTCAACCAATAGGTTTTAGAGAGGTTTAGGTCAACATATTAAACTTATCTTTTAGATTTAACTCTTAGTTAAACAGTTTAACTTTTACCATGTATTCTTGTATTATTATAATAAATTGTTAATAAATATACTCTAGAAAGCCAAGAGAACCCAAAGTGGTTCATAGTTGGCATATATAATCTTATCTAAGTCCTTTTAACAGACCATATATTTTGATAATATTATATTAATTAATAATATAGTATTTGTTTTAAAAACTCATTTATGTCAATTTTGACACTATTTAGTATTTGGTTTTTCTGAAAGTCATAACAATTTTATAACTTCAAAAAATTCTGTAATAAACTAAAACATATCATATTAACCAATTAAATTCTTGGAATACCTCAAAAGTCTCGATTTACAATTATTTTAATATTTTAAATATAAATTATTTTAATCATTCAATAACAAAGTAATTACTACATCATCATTGTGTCATAAATAAATTTAATTATTGACTATCTAAAAATTATAAATAAAATACCATTACGTAAGAATTTTTTTTATTTATAATGAATGTTTATATTCGAAATTTATTCTATCTATAACCCTATATTAAAAATGGTTTATTTATTAATCTATGAATTTAACACTTTTAACTCTTCTTTAAATAAAATAATAATAAATTTTGTTATCTAATAAAAGTGGACAAAAATGATCATATTTTATTCCTAAGGTTTATTTTGGTTGAAATAATCTAATACAAGAGAATTATGACACGTCTTAGGGTAATTATAATATCATTTTTACATTTAGATACCCTATTTACTTTTATCCATAGAAAGTAAAATTCAAAAGTAAATATTCACCAAAAATTATTTTCATCCTATGGAACCAAATTTTACTTACTGATGTCAATTGTGTCTCTCTGATTTTTGAATTTCGATTCACAGAAGTGGTAAAATAATGTTTTAGGCAATTTAGCAAATGTTTCTAGAAGGTGGGTAAAAGAGTTTAAAATGTTCAATAAATTTTTATACATCTATTTTTATTATAAAATGACTAATGAATTACATTGAACTTATACAGGTATTATATATCTATTTTGACCTAAAATAAATTAAATTAACATAAATATTTATTTAAATAAAAAGAAGTTTTTAAATAATAACGTAGTGTTTTTCACTATTTATAAAAAATTTAATGTTTTCCGAAAAATACCAAAAATTCACCCTAAGATAATTTTGAAATTCCGAATCAATGAATTAAGTCCATTTTGAAAAATAAAATTTATAAAATTTCAAAAAGTGGGCATTACAATTCATAACGGGTAGTTTGATTGGTCGTGGTGAGCTGGAACTCGAAGTTGCATACAGTATAAGCTATTGAATTATTTAAAGTGAAACGTACCTTGAATTCTTGGGGTGTTACCAGATGTAGTGGAACTGAAGATTGGAATTAAATAACAGGAAAATTTCATCAATAAAATTACATCTGGAGTAGAGGATAAGTCCAATACTATTGAGGGTCTTTAAGAATAATTGGTTACTCTTAGGAGTAAACTTGAAAGTGAGTCAAATTCAAAAGAAACAAAGAATAAAATATAGTTTGGTACATTATCTAATACTGAACTACTAGAGATTAAAAAAAGGGTTTTTATAGAGTATAAATTGTTTTTAATGATTGAATATCTATATGCATGGGAAACAGTGGAATTAGTTACGATGCTGAAATATCAAAACCTGGGAAGAAGATAAACCTAAGAAAATGGAAATCAAAAGTTGAACATATCACAAAGTTAACTAAAATCCTTTCAAAGAGATCCTAAAATAAAATTTATAGGAGAACTGAATCCTATCCACAAGTTTAACAAAATGACTGGCATTCAAACTTTTCTACTAAGGAGATATGGGGAGGAACTTAAGTGAGAAAACATTTACTCTTGGTAAATTTCAATTCTACGGCTATATAGGGTATATCATGTCATACTGTGAAGATTAAATGAGCTATTTTAATGGGGAATAGATTTGAATTCTATAAGGGAGAATGAATGCATACCTCACTTATTATAGAAGAAATAATTTCTATGGATATTTTTTTCATTGTTCTAACTTTTATCATAAAGCTATTTATTGTAGGTAGAGGAATGGCGTGAACAATATATTTAGAATGCATAGAAAATCCAATAATCATCAACAAGACTATGTTTCTCTTGCAAATAGGTTTTATCCTCAGAAACAAGAGTATGAGTATGATGAACCTGTTCACATGAAAAATAAATTTTAAAGTACATTTTTATCCTTCACTCAATCAAATATTTCATTGAAGGAAAAGAAGAAAATTGAAAAAATCCAACCTTGCAGTAGTATCCCTCAATGTTACAAAGAGTAGTAGCACTCAGATTCTTTATAGTGTATTCACATATTATATGATAGGAAATATAGACCTATTAAAAAATTTTAAGAAAACGGTTGATGGAACAGTAAGGTTTGGTAATGATAGAACATTTAAGATAAATGGTGGTGGAAGTACTGAACTTGATAATGCTAATATGGAGAAAACTACAGTTCTATATGTAGATGGTCAGCATCACAATATCTTCAGTCTGAGTCAACTATGTGATTTGATACTGATGGTGAATTTTAATCAAAATCGGTGAACTATTAGAGAAAAGACAAGGATTTCACTTATGAAAGTATACAAAACATATGGAAACTTATATAAAGTTGATAGTAAAGTGATCATTTTTTACCTGATAGTAGAATAAGAAAAAAACTTGTGGCAGCAAATATTGGGTCACATTAATCTACAAGACATGGAAGATCTATCTAATATGAATATAGTCATGGATATCCCTAATCTGAAGCATGAATGGGAAAAGACTTTTGATGAGCGTGTATGAGGGAATTTTTTCTGTAGTTCTTATCATCCAAAGTAGAAAAGGGCATCAAATCTTCGTGATATCAATCATATAAATGTATGTAGTATGATAAATTTTGTTGGAACATGTGGAGAAAGATACATTGATCTTTTTATTGATTTTTATAGCATAATGGCTTGTTTTATGGTTATTCATAGGAAATGACAAGTACTTGATTGCAAGAAAATGTATCGCAGAATAGCTGAGAAGGATAGATATCAGCCAATCAATAGGTGAAAAATATGGCCTGAACTATGCTAATTAAGAGTCATATCCCTCTCTATTACTAGAAAGAGGTTTTTCAAGAAACATTGTATACTCAAAATCCAATAGGGATTTATATGAGAGAAACCAAGACCCTATATGAGTTGTTTCTTGGAAGGAATCTCTCTCTGAAGTATTTTCATGTTTTCATATGTAATTATTTCATTCAAAACAAAAGATATCAAGGGATTTATGGTGATTTTGTAGATGAAGGAATATTCCTTGGATATTCAACGAATAGAAAATCCAAAAAAATGTTTTAATAATAATCTTGAAATAATTATGGAAAGTAGTGATGTCAAGATCATTGAAGATAAGAACACCAACACCTTGAGGGGATCTTATTTTGATGTGATTGTAGATGTAGAAGATAGTGCACAAGGAAATGATTCAAATGAAAAAGTAGACGATGGAGTTTAAAACATTCAAAGGTCATAGCACGATGTTAATTCAAAAGCAGAGTCAGAAGAGGAAACTATAGTTCAAGAAAATTCTTATGAAACATACAGTAGAAATCTAAGAGTATAAATTTATCAATCTAACATCATTGGGGATTGAACAGTACCCATACATACAAGGAGAATGATGAATAATTCACAATCTTCCATCCTGTTAGTTGTGGAACCATCCACATTTAAAAGGCTACAAAATATGAATAATGGGTTAAATCCATGAATAAAGAGTATGATCAAATTGTCAAGAACCAAACAAGATATTTAGTTAAGGGAACCAAAAACCATAATTTGATTTGTATGAAGTGTAGTTTTTAAAATAAATTCGACGATCATGGAAATGTGATAAAAAATAAGGTTTGATTAATGCATAAAGACTATTCACACATTGATGGTGTTGATGTTGATGAATCATTTGCTCTGGTGGCTAGATTGGAGTCAATCATACTTTTACTTTCCATAAAAATTCATAGAGGATAAAAATTGTTTCAAATGGTTGATAGAACATCTTTCCTAAATGGTGTTCGTGAATAATAAGGCAACATAGAACAACGAGTGGGGTTTCTACTTGCTAATGGTGAATTGAAGGCTAGCATATTGAATAAGGAACTCTATGGTTTGAAGTAGGAACCATGATTATTTTATTCTTTATTTTATTATTATCTAAGGAAGATCTAATTTAAAAGAGGACCGGGTCACAATCTATAAGGGGTGAGTGCTTTAAAAGACCATTTCATGGTACTGGTGTATGTATATGATATTATATTTCGTGGAAGCAGGAAATGATCAATGGTTGAATTTTCCAATCATATTAAATCATAATTTGAAATGTCTATGATTGGTGAACTTATATACTTCTTGGGGTTTCAAGTGATTTAGATGAAAGGCTGCACTTTCATTTCTCAAGAAAATTATGCAAGAGATTTTTTGAAGAAGTTCAACATGCGTGACTCCAAACCAATGATGACTTCGATTTTGATTAGAAATAAACTTGGAAAACATGAGGATGAGACTTTTTTATATCTCACCATGTACATAAGAATCATCAGAAGATTACTATACTTAACTACGACATGGCTAGATATTATCTCTGCAACATTCTTAGTGGCTCTCTTTCTGAGTAATCCGAAGGAAGAACATATGGAAGTAGTGAAACGAATCATGAGGTATATTTATGGTACTCACAAATATGGATTATACATCGTTTTATAAATAGATAATGATCATTCTTCATTTTATAATGCTAACTGGGATGGAGATGTGGTAGATAGAAAGTCCACAACTGGTGGAGCATTATTTATTAATAAGAAATGTTTGGGTTGGTTGAGTATGAAATAAGAAAGAACTTATACTTCTCCAATACAAAGGATGGAACTCAACTACTTTGTACGAAGTAACAATAGAATGATATTGGAAATGAAGTGAAGAAACCAATGGTAATTCACTATGATAACAAGAGCTCAATCGATCTCATGAAAAATCTTGTTCAGTATTCTCTCATAAAACACATTGAAACCAGATATCACTTTATCAAGGAAAAAGTTGAACAATGAATGATTAAAATGGATCATATTGGAACTAATGATCAAGTGGAAGACATATAGAATAATCTATTTTCATCACATTAGTTCAAGATACATCAGTTGAACCTCAGTGTTAAACCACCTCCCAGTTCATGATAAAGCTACAGTTTCTCCCCTCTCCCCAGTTGAATTAACTATTATAATATATTTGTGGAAGTGATGTTGGTTTATGGGGGAGATTCAACCTTGAGGGAGTTTATTTTATGCTCTACAAGACAAAATAAGGTTATTTGGGTTTATTTACAATGGGTTAGAATAGAGAAATTCAATGAGTTACAAAGGGGAGAATAAGAATGAAGAAAACAATTTTATACAATTTAGTGTTATGAGGAACACAGTCAGAGCCTATCTTAGAAATATTTATGTGTTCCAATATATGAGAACCCAATTCATGCTTCCAATATTATTTCATACATTGAGTTTTACTTACATAGTCTTAGAGAGATGGCTGAGTTGTTTCTTGTGTTTCAGGTTTGGATATTAGCAGATGTTTTGAATTTATCTATATATTGCCAAAAAACCCAAAGGGGAAGTTTTTTTGATGTAAGGATATTATTTTATAGTAATGGATTTTGGTTTGGGTTTTTTGTCAATCCAAAATGGGTTGATCATGGAGTTTTCAAGAAAAGGTATCTAACAATACATGCTAAAAATAGTGTTGATGGTATATTCGTTTCCTAGTTTTTTTCAAATTTTTAGGCCTCGAAATCAGAAGTTTTATTTTTGGAAAAGGAAGAATTTTTGTGTAGGAGTGAATAGTGTATAGACTGTGAAGAATAGTTTGTAGACTGAAAAGGGAGTACCTGGAATTTTATTACTTTGTAGCAGTGTCATACAGATGACGAAGCATTGTACACTTACCATGTAGGGAAAACGGTTCACGTGAAGCATGGTACACAGACAACAGAGGGAAAATGGTTCACGGATGCATTGCAGTTTTTTGGAGGAAAATAGTTCACGTGATGTCTCATAATTTATAGAAATGAGGTAGTGATTTTAGGATCCAAAAGGGGATTCTTTTGTAGAAGACATCGTTCATCGTGAAGGAAGAAATGTGCTACGTGGACCTTGGAGGGAAAAATAGTTCACGGGTGGAGCACAGTACACAGTGAATGATGTACCACATAAAAACATTGAGGAAATAGGATTAGAAAGATTTTTAGATCTATTTTCCAATATAAGGATCACTAATCCCTTCATTAGTTAGAGAGATTTTAATTAAAAATACATAAGGAATTCGGTGAAGTCTGAAGTGGTTCACAAAAAGACAATTATGTGAAGGAAGAGGTTCACGAGAGAGGATTCTCAGGAAGGAAAATAGTTCCAAAAAGATTGTTCGTGGAAGGAGTTTTGTGGGGAACTATAGCTCATAAAGTAAAACCATCCACGATGGAGAGGAACCCTTCAAAAGAAGAACTCGTCGGTGAATCATAGATGGTTAGTGGAAAAAGGGTCACTCCATGGAGGAAGAAGTTGTTTGTGAAGTAGATAGGGTCCACATAAGTAGAGGAGTGGTGGTATGTAATGAAAAATTGTTACATGGTGCAGCACAGTTCATGGAGGAAGTAGGCCAGTTCGCGAAGGAACAGTTTGCGAACTAAAAGTGCACAAAAATGTGGATTACATCTAAAGGTAAAAGAGGGACTTCAATAGAGCATCTATCTATAGTTGAGGAATTGTTCTATAATGAAAATGAAGTGACCTTCATGTATATAAATAATGTGTGGATCCCTTACAACATAGTGAGCTAGTGGGAGTCAATAGAAGTGTTCCGAGGGACGTAGTGAGTTATCCCTAAAATGTTGTAAAGTTAGTGTGCCTAGTATAGAGTGACTGTGTCTTAACTCTTATAATCCACAAATAGTAAAGATAAGTGGATTTAGGTACGACTGAAAAACTATTGGTGTATGTTTCTTAGATTATCCGTTAGTGGCGAACAAAGAAAAATGGTTGTGTTACCTCTTTTCATGTGATTGTTTGTTTACTACTTGTTCTCATGAGATAGGTTTAATGGGTTCCTACCAACGTGGGATCAAGATTTTTCGCTTTTGAAGAAAAAGTTGACACGATGATTCACCCCTCTTCTCTTAGGGTGTTTTGGGTTCCTTAACTAATTCCCCATCAAAACTATGTGGACTTTGATTCCCAGTAAATTAGGATACTTAGGACCCCCCCCCCCCCCAAGGTTCAATCCTAACACTATCACATTCATGTCGGTTCGCCCACATCCTTACTGCAAGACGTTTAACTACATGAGATACTATAAATGCATGGAATTTGATACTTTTCTTCTATACATGATATGTAGGAATCCACCTAGAGGTTCAATCCCATCACTCCCTACACTCCATCCATTTCATCATCACTTACTCCATATCCATACTGATTCATACCTAGGCCACCACATCCGGGTGAGATAATTCCATCCACATCATTTTTGCTCCTAGTAGCACCTGAGCAGTGAACCATGCATAATCTACACACTATCCATGTTCTTACAACCAAGAGTGTTCCTATTAGGATGAGAAACTAGCCATGTGTAATACCTAAATCAACACTTTGATCTATGTGGGTTTTGATCAATATATTTTACACATGGCACATAGGAATCCTCCTAGAGGTTCAATCCCATCCAATGGAAAACCATGGTGTCCCCCTCATTGGGGCCCACCTTCCTAGATCTTTCTTCAGCAGTCCCCAGATCAATCCTCCTGGTGTGACATTTTCCCTTTATGGGACACACCATTCCAGGGTCCTCTCTTATCGAGCATTTTGATACATCCGTATACTAAACATTTCAGGCGCTCCGTTACAGTGACATACCCATCTAATCCACCATCATAAGTGTTTTGATTAGTTTGATCATTCTCCTCTAGACATTAAACTCATGAATTACCTCATTTTAAACATATAACACATGAGGAAACCCTCAGATGATATGCCTCTATAATGAGATACCCTACGATCGAATACATGTGACCAATGTTCTCGCATACAGAGATTCCTCGAAATGCATGATATTACCATCTACTCCAACCAAATGTTTCTTCTCTATCCAGACCCCTTGGAATGTCAAAAAATGTAGCATAATTAATAAGTGTCCACAAAGATATGGAACTCGAAAAAAATTTCACGTACAATTACTTGAATATATGAGGGAGTCCTAGACTAGGCGATAAATTCTAAGGAGGAATCCACAGAAGGAGGAACCAATATTCCATCATCTCATTTCTATCAAGGAGAGACATCTCTGATGAAGTGATTAATACCACCTGCATTTGGAAAGTGGGAAAACAAAATCAATATAATGTGTCTCCACGACGATGCGCACGTCGGCCGCAAAAAAATTTCGAAAACAAGGTTATTGCAAAAAAACATTTATTTGTGGTGGGTAGGTATCCCGTCATACATAAACTCCCAGTATATAAAAAATATATCATAATGGGAATATTGAACCATTTTAAATAATTATTTGTGATGGGTGAATCTTCCCATCACAATAAAGTAAACTAAAAATAAAAAAAATAAAAAATGAAATAAAAAGAATAAAAATAATAAAAATAATAATAAATATTTACAAAAATATAAAAAATTAAATATGTAAAACTATAAATATATGAATTTATAAAAATATAAAAAAAATTGTTCATTCAAATATCTATTAAAATAAATGTGACAAAAACTACATAAATCAATGAGGGATAGGGTCATCTAGAGGTTGTGGAGGAGGGATCTCCATCCCTAAACCCTAAGTCATCCATCGTATGTACTCCATCATCTACTCATGATGTTACTCCCACCATCGACGCATCTCATGTTTTTGTTGCTGTTGTCAATGAAGATCTTCTTGATCCATACACATGGTCCTTATAAGCTAGATATCAGCTCAAAGGTGCTCCTCATACTATGCAACATATGATTATGACTCTCTATGAGCACCCCAAGATCTAGATGATGACATGGTAGTCGTACCATAACAACTCACAGACATCAATTGAGATCGAATAACAATAACTCATCTCTTCTGAAAGGAATATTTAGTCTTCTACATCCATGTCACTTCTACAAATCCTGCTACACTAGTTCTCTGATCCTTAGTCTCATACTGACTCTCATCCTATGTCTAAGAATTTGAGTCCTCATATGACTCCTTCAATTTCAATTTTAATTTAAAATAGTTAAAATATTATAATCAGTTAATTTTAAACCACAAAAAAATTATAATGACCACAATATGATGTTGGAGACCACCTATAATCTCTCAAGTAATATGATCATTTTACATCTTCTTATAAACATTTAAATTTGTAATATTGGTATGTTCGACTGCCTATATGAGTATAAAATAAATAGTTCACATTTAAGTTATATAAATTATTAAAAAAATGTACTTACCATATGTCATCGATTCATACTGAATGTATGAATAACAATTCATTGTGTCACCTCCAACCTCCCTCAGTTTTGTCAACCTAATGATGTTCTCCTCTGAAAACAAGCTCACATTCAATATGAACATAATCCTTCCCAAACGTGAGATGAGATGCAATCTGGTCCGTGGGCATAACAAGACTGATCAAAATATATGACTCCAACTTTCTGCATGGATTTCCTTCTCAGATTGAGAAAAACCCGATGATAACACTCATGCATATAGACCTCCCAGGCCTCCCAGATAGAGGCATGCATGCTATCATTGATGGTATACCATAAAAACTAAAAGTAATTAATAATATAATGTTAATAGTTAAATAAATATCAAAATATCTATTATTTATTTATGTACCATCCAATGATCAAACATGTGCCCCCAAACATCAATAATAATCTATTCTCATGTCACCCATGATCTAGAAAAATAATTCCAAAATATATAACTCCCATATCCAATATCTATATGTGAAATTTTTTCAATAAATAGAACAAAAAATCAAAAAATTAGTATATAAAAAAATTAAGGAAAATCAATGAAAACTAACTAAAATACACGACTAAACATACCTCTGCATGCACACATCAAAATAAAGATGTGAATGTCACTTGGGGATAGGGTCAAGAATCATAAATTTTTAATACAATGATCCCTTTGAGTCAACTCTAAATTGATAGTAGCTCGAGGATCAGATGATGAAGCATCAGGCTCGTCGCCATAGAGTCCAGGATCTTCCAACCCACGAAACAGATCAGATAAATGGTATTCGACCATCTAAAACATGAAATGACTTTTTTATTAAAATAATTTACAAATATTATTATATATATATAAATATATATTATATGATTATAAACATAATTTAATTATTTCAACCTTTATCTTCATCTCATCTTCATATTTTATGGTGTCAATATCTTAATATTCATCCTCAGTGTCATCAATTTCTATAAGAGTTTCAACTTCATCATCTCTTGCTATTTAAAGTTAATTTGTTACATCAACAAAACCATCGTTACCATAAACCCATAATTGTGGGGTGTCATCATCTATATTCACATCTCATCATGGAAAACATGTATATGGAGTTGTCTCTTGAAAATTTTTAATTCCTTTCACTTTAGAGAACTACATTTACTTTGGATAAAATGAAATTAATTATATTTAATTTTTAGTATGCACCACTAATCATTTAAATCCCTTAAAGCATCACAATACTTTTCAAAATAACTTTGATGTTCCTGATGATCCAATAAAAATGGTTATTTTATTTCAATAAAACTTTTAAATTTAATATTAATCATTACATGACACAGATAAAAACACAATCCTCTATTAGTATCCAACCAATAATATTTAAACATCAATACATAATTTTATCCTATATAACACAGTTCAATTATTTATTCTAGCATGTCATAAAATTCAACTTAATATTATCTTTGATGAGATACTCTCAAGAAATCAACACTATTTATTGTTTTTTTATTCCCCATATTCACCTGTATGAAATCAGAAATCATTCACCACATATAAATTATAAGATTTAATGATTTTGGATGGTCGGTTACCCAATACTCACAATCGATTATCAATTTTATCAGTATGTTGAGATAACTAAAAATATGGAAACCAATTATCAATATATCAAGTAATAAATTTATTTTCTTTTTTAACCATAAACAATTTAATTTACCATTTTTGAAAATAGTAGGAAATATTGTTTTTCCAATGTTCTTCAAGAGTAGTTGCTCTAGTTTATGGAAACTACTTATTCATATAATAATCATATACTATAAAAATAAAATAATATTAATTTACTTTAAAATATATATAGAATAGGTCATAGTAGAACTCAATGTAAAAATGATTTCATTTATTCACAATTGAGTAGAATATATGCCTAAGCCCTGTGATGTTCATCATCTGAAAGTTATTTTTCATGAACTCTACCAAATACTTGTTCAGTCTGATTAAAAATTGATAATTTATTGATCATTTCACCCTCATATATTCGTTCATTATGGAATATTCGGTAATGTTTTGATGGATATTCAGATTGAAAATAATGAGAGAAGAAAAAATAAATTTCCTCCAATAAAAATATTCTACAATTGAACCTTTAACCAATATTTGTTATGTATATTTTTCATTAATTTCTTCATTCATCTCTTATATGGGTACATCCATTAGAACTATATTGACCCTATAAATTTTACTTCATGTGGATGATGTAATATCAAATGTTCCATGGAATCAAATAAATTCAGAAGATTTTTTTCCAATTAACATAAAATTGAAACAACATCTTCTTACAATCTACTTAGTGCATCTAAGTCTATTATTGCAGAAAAAATATCTTAGAAAAATTATGATATTTTTTTAGTTCATCCCAAATCATATAATTCAAAAATACTTTAAATCCAATCATTATATGTATTTCCATTGTAAAATGAAAGTCATTACCCTTTAATATGGTAATATAAGAATTTCAAACACATCTAGACAAATTGGAAAAATAACCATCTAAAAGCCTCAAATATATAATCGACTAACATAATAATTAACTATTTTCTTCTAAAACTATATAATCCTATTTTTTCTTCATTAACTTATATGATATGTCATTTTCAAAAAGTTTAAGATTTAGTCTCCTACAAATTTGGGAAAGATCTAATCACACATTTATATTTTCTTTGGTCTTATCAGGCATCTTCAAAACATTATAAAATATATTATCCAAATAGTACTTCACAATATGCATGAAATTCAAAATTTGACAGTCCAAAAAATTAGTTTAATATGGAAGATCCCAAAAAATGCTTTATTTTAACCAAATTGTTTTCTTTCCAAAAGCCATATATTTTTTGTTAGTTTATAGTCAGTCCAAATGTAATAGAAGGTAATGAAGATACAATAGATTTTAACTCAATACTCGAGACCATTTTTGAAGGTCCATCTCTTTCAATTTTTCCTTTTTTAAATGATATTTGTTCCTTTGAAAAGGGTGATCGGTAGGAAGAAATATTTGATAACAGTTGAAAAAACAAGTTTTTTCCATTGAATAGCACAAAATTCTTTCTTTCACTCATAGAATAGGGACATGATTTTGGAGCATGTGTACTCTATTCAAATAACATGTCATATATTGGGAAGTTAGTAACTGCCCACATTAATGTATCTTTCATTAGGAAATTATTTTTCAAAAAAATAACATATGTATTAACACCATTACTCCATAATAAATTCAACTTAGTAATAAATAGCTTCAAATAAACATAAATATTTGTTTTGTAGATTTCATGGAATTAATAATTTCTGAAAGATATATTTCATATTCATCAACCTCCAAGGAGGTAAGTTGTACAGTGTTAGAAAAATAGGCCAATGCAATTATTGACTTCTATAAGAACCAAATAGATTGAACCCATTAGTAGAAAGACACAATCACATGATATAAGCATCTAAATAAAAAGATGGATGTCCCTGGTCAAAATGTTTCTATGAATCACTACCATGAGGATGATTTATTTTTTCACCAGTTGAAATATTGGTTATATTCCATGACATCAATGACACTATTTTCTGAGACATAAATAAACACTACAATCTGGGTGTATGCGGGGAATACCTCAACTTTTAAATAAAATCCAATCCAACCTTCCCTGATTAAGGTGCCTTTTACCTCTATTTTTCGAATGTATAAAATCTAACTAAAGACTCATTTTCACCATAATATAACATGAAATCATTTTAACATGTATGAATCTTTTTGAAAACCATGACCCAAATTATGAACCAGGGTCTTGCTGTCATATAAATTTATAGAAAACTCATTTCATTCAGGTAACCCTTATTTTACCAAAGATAATATTTAATCATAATAGCTATTTTACATTCCATTATCTAATTTAATAGCCATAAATTTTATAAAGGCTAAAAAAAATTTATCCTACATCCATGATATAATGATTCCTTAGAAGACTTAAATAACTCATAAAATTGAGATGGTTCCATTTTAGAAGTTAAATCAATATCATCCTGAGTTTTAGTTTATTGAAAAGATAGACTAGCCACATCATTTACTAAATTTTGAAATTGTGATGGATTTGGAACTAAATTATTATTATCTTCTTCAGAACTCCATTCATCACGTTGATATCAAAAACAAATTTGTTTAAAAAATGCATTAGATGACCCCCCAACATTGTCAAATGTGTCAAATATATTTATATAACATTTCTAACATGGACAATTAATTTTCCCTTCTGATACAAATTCTATTTTTGATGATGAAAATGATATAAAAGCTTCAAAACCTTCAATATATATATGATTTATAGCAGAACCATTTGGATTCCTATGGTTATTTATCTAATTGTGATCATATAATAAAAAATTTTGTGTACATACTTATTCCATTTTTCACTAAAAAATATTACTTATAATTAAATAAATATAAGGAAATTTTGATACCAAAAAGATGAGAATTTTTAAAAATTAAAAACTACTTGTAAATATTATTAATCATATATAATTACCACTTTTTTCTAATTCTTTACCAAAATGTTTTTATAATTATCGTTAATTACCAGTAAGTGAAATAGAAGTCCAACCAAGGGGTGTGAGGGAAGCATGAATTAGAGGGGATGTAGGCGGTGATAGAGGGAAAAATTCTAGTTCTACTACATTTATATGGTTTGGAGGAGATACAACCATAGATAAACTCACAAGTTTATTGATTGTTGTATCTCCTCCAAACTATTCAAACACAAGGGCACTATAATTCATTCCATCCATCTTCTACTCCATCCCCTACACTTCATGCTTCCCCCAAGGGATGTATAGAGTGGAGGTGATGAAGGTGACCACATAGGGAAGGAATTTTAGCATAGATAGGTTTAGGTTCACTAAAATTATTTCACTCTATCATCACATTCACCCCATCCGCTCCATGATTACCTTATTCCCATTGGTCAACTTTCTATTACTAATTTTGGCTAATTATGGTTCATTTTTGCCAATTGTGGTTAACCTTTACTAATTTACCACCAATTTTAGATATATTTACGAATTTATAGATAATATTCACAAGTTTTACTAATTACAACATATTTTTAATAATTATAGTTATTTATAGTCAATTTTCACTAATTACTATTACTTTTAACTTAATTATAGTATTTTATTATATTTATTTCTAATTTATTGGCAATTTTTACTAATTTCTACTAATTACCCCAAATTTTTAATAATTACAGTGGTTTTCCATTATTTTTACCAATCAAAACTAATTTTTAATTTTTATTGTGATTTACAGTAATTGTTTACTAATAAGTGATAATTTTTAATAATTATAGTGTTTTATCACTAATTTTTACTAACTACCACAAATCTTTTCTAATTACCATTAATATTTACTAATTATAGTGATTTAATGTTCATTTTTACTAATCTTTGCTAATTATCTATAATTTTTAAAAATTTGGACAGTTTAAAGATAATTTTTAATAATTATTGTGACTTACCACTAATATTTACTAACTGCTGCTAATTTTCACTAATTATTGTGATTTAATGTTAATTTTTACTAATTTATGAGTAATTTATACTAATTTTTACTATATATCGCTATTTTTCAATAAATATTGTGATTTACCATAATTTATTACTAATTACTATTAATTTCTACTTAATTATAGTGATTTATTTCTAATTTTTATATAATAATAGTGATTTATGGCTAATGTTTTATAATTATAGTGATTCATCACCAATGTTTACTAATTACCACTAATTTTAACTAATTATTATTAATTTTAAATAATTACAGTGATTTAATATTTATTTTTTACTAATATTTACTAATTACTGCTAATTTTTACTAATTTACATTAATTTTTAATAATTATAGTGATTTTACAATAAGTGTTCATAATTTTCTCTAATTATAGTGACTTAAGAGTGTTTTTTACTAATTTACCGGCACTTTTACTAATTTTTTCTAATTATCTCTAGTTTTTGTTATTTATAGGGATATTACCTCTAATTTTTCATATTTTTAACTAATTACCACTAATGATTAATAATCATAGTGATTTATCACTATTTTTTACTAATTACCATTAATTTCTACTAATTACCATTAATTTTTACAAATTATAGTGATTTAATGTTCAATTTTACTAATTGCTGCTAATTTTTATTAATTTTTACCAATTACCACCAATTTTCACTAATTATAGTGATTTGCTATTAATTGTTACTAATTAACGTTGTTTTTTTACTAATTACAATTATTTAACATTAATTTTTTACTAGTTTTTACTCAGAATTCTAATTTAAAAAAACTATTCTGATTTACCGTAAATTTTTACTAATTACTGCTAATTTTTACAAATTATAGTGGTTTGACATTAATTTTTACTAATTACTGTTATATCTTAAAAATTAGTATAACTTATTATTATTTATTACTAAGATTAATAAATTTTTACTAAGTTTTGTTAATTTGAAGTATTTATTTATTAATTATAAATAATTATTATAAATAACACCAACTTAATGATACTTAAAACTATTTATTACAAATTAAAACTATTTACTTTTAATTAAAACAATTAATGATAATTAAAACTAAATATTTATAATTTAAAATAACTACTTCTAATTATAAATAATTACTTTTAATTAACTCTAGTCACTACTAATTAATAATAATAAATTCTAATATAATAGAAAATAAATAAAATAATACTTAAAAACATTACAGAAATATATAAAATGAAGCTTTGATGGGATGCAAAGCTCAAAATTTCCTTCCCTGTAAAAATTTAAACTTTTATGTGAAAAATTGAAGAGAAGCAGAAGAAAGTTATGTAGAGAATATTTTAAATGGATAATGATTGAAAAAAATGGGGGTTTATATAGGTTTGATTAGTAGTGACAGGACTATTTGCTATGAGATTCTCATCACAAATATTACCCACCATAAATATGTTAGTCAATGGTTAAAAAGTTATTTTCAATGGTACCTGTCACAAATAATCTTTTGACAATAGAGTATTTGTGATGAGACCCATTGTAAATAACTTTAAAAAATAAAGGCTATTTGCAATGGGAACCTTCTTTGGTTGCAAATAACTATAAACGACGAAGGGAATTCGCGATGTGAACCTACGCCCGTCGAAAATACCCTTTCCCAATTTGTGGCAGGAATCCACGCCAAAAGTATTTGCGACATGAACCTTTTCCCATCAAAAATAAGTGTTTATTTAATATTATTTGTGATGGGATTCAAATCACATTTCAAATAGTCATTCAAGTTGGACTATTTGCGACAACCTACAAGCCCGTCACAAAAAAATGTTCTTCCTATAGTGAAAATGTCACTCTCTTTCTTTTAATATCTAATAAATTTTATGACAGTGCTAAAAAAACTTATTTTCAGTTATAAATTATTATTTTAAATAATAATAATTTTTTTAACATTTTAATTTATTTTTAATTTGTAGTGATGATATAATTACCTTAAATGATTATGTAACGCTGATATAATGATATGGAAAACAGTAGAAAAATGAAGTGATTTATTTTGACAACTATAAAAATAATAATTTTTGGTTGATTAAAAGAGTAAAAATAATTTTAAAGATGAATATAACATAATATAATTGTTTTAAAGGTTTATATTTAAATTCTACTATTGTCAAGTTGTTTTTGAAGTAAAATTATCTAAATAGTTCTTAAAATGACATTAATAATATTTTGTGTTAAATAATATTTTATTAAATTATTTTAAAATAACCAAAATTTTGAAAGAGGAAAATTATAATGATAAATTGTCGAAAATTTTATCCCCTATCCATTTATGATCCAATTTTTACCTTATATGTAATATTATAACCCTTTAACATTAAAAAAGTCATTACCACGGTTAATATTAAAATTAGTTACCCAAGAGGTTAAACTAAAATATAAGATTAAAAATGATATATAAACCAATAAAATTTGATATAATTATTATATTATGAACATATCTTCGTTATCTTAGAATAAATATTATTTTGGGACTATTTGATATGAGTTAGACACATATTTTATTATAATATTTAATGTATTTCAAAAAATGACATTAATGACAATTTTTAATAATTAATATTTTATAAAATGATTTAAAATTCCTATAAATCCTATATTCATATAATTTAATGGTATATGTTTTAAAATATCAATCAAGGTCCATTTATGGGTCACTTGTCTTTTTATAGTAACTTTATTTACCCCTAAAGAGTAAAAAACTCTATTATCGTGGTAATTGTCAAAAGGGTTAACATGAGGTTAAAACAAAAAGTTAAGGTTGAAAACCTCACCCAACCATATCCAATTTTTATAGTATGAGATTATTTATACTTATAATCATATTATATTATAATTATATCAATTTTTATCCATTTTATCATGAAAAATTAATTTATATTAAGTTAATATTTTATGAAATTCCCAGAATGCCCTTACCTCTCTTATAAAAGGGAACCCCCTCTCCTCTCTTCTACACAATTAAAGAGCCATTTTTAAGAAAATACCATCCCAAATACCTTCTTAACATATCTACCCTTGTTATAGAGGTATTATTTTATAGAAAAATACCAAAATTATAGGGATTATGGTGTAAAGAAATGGAGGTTGTCCAAAGAAGAGGTATAACATTAAACTGACTGTTTTAGTTTTATTTCTTCTTATACCACCTTAAAATTTTATTAAACCCTACCTATATAAAAAATAATTATTTAACATATAAAAATATTTTATTATTATACTACCATAACCAATATCTCTTCTCTTCCATCAATTGGTAAATGAAACCATCCTTCATATGTATTGTAGACTACCACCTCGAGAACCGATGTAATTTGTTTTCCATCACCACATATAATGAATGGTTATAATAATGGATTTAATTTATATAAATGTATATTATAATAATTACATAATTATAATTATTTGAGGATAATATTTCATCTTTTTTGTTATGATTTCATTTACTGAAATATTATAACATCATTCATGCGTACGTGTGGATTACAACCTCCACGAAGTGATGTAATTTTTTATCAACACCTCACATGAATTGTGTATATAATTTTATTTAAAAATATAATATTAAATTTATTATATAATTATAATTTTTTATTTTAAAATAATACTTACCTTCTTTCTCTCATGTTCGTTGAAAAATGGGAATGTTACTCATGCGTATATACGGCCTACCATAACCACGATTATAACAGAGTTTATTTTTCCTAACCATATTTAGTGGTTGGATTTAAATTATAATTGGTGTATAAAAATTATAATTATTTCATTATTATTATTCTGTAAATTATTTAGAAATTTACTCTTTTAAAACATTCATCCTACCACTGTTGTTTTGGGATTATGAACTGATCATCCTCAAAACAACAAGTATATATTTTAAGAGAATACGTAATTAAATATGGAATTAAAATTAATGAAATAAATGGTTTAAGGATAATAAATTATTACTATAAAATGTTATTAATAAATCAAATATTTTATATATTTTTGTTATTTAGTAGATAAAGGACATACATGGAAATTCTGGACTCAAGGTATGGAATTTCTAGTCTTAGTTTTTATTTCCGAGAGACATATGTAATATTATCCACTCATTTATTTTATGTGGTGTATATAATTCAATATTCATGTTATATCATGAATATCATTATTTTAATGATATTTAATGTTTCATTTTATGTTATTCTTTCATAGGTCTTATGATTCAAAAGTTACCAAAGTGGTAACCTTTCTTCATCTCAATATTGTTTTGTTGAAACATTTTTTATGTTATTCACCTATATATGTTTATGAGGTGTATATACTTACAATTTAAAATTCAAAACTATGAATAATTATTAATTCATGTTTTTTCAATTTAAAATTTAAATTATTTCAACCATGGGGTTTCGATTTGAAAGTTACCAAAGTTGTAAGGGATTTACAACGGAATCCCACGTTACTTTGGATTATTTATGCTTCAATTTAAAATAATAAAATTACATTATTATTATTTTATAAATAAGTATAATATTTATTATTTTATGATTATTTATTTATAATAAACATTTTACTTTCATTTTCATCACTTTAATTACTCAAGATACATAAATAATGATTTTAAGAAAAAATGTCTTAACTTTTCTCTTCGGTCAAAAAATATTTTTTTCTTCCATGTACATGTTTTATTTAAAATATTTTTAATTTTTTTATTATTATCCTATGAATTTTTAAAATCATTTATATAGATGTTTTTATTTTTATAAAAATTCATTAAATGGATCTTATTGACATTTTCAGAATGAGGAACCTTTTAATTTTTACCAAAAATATGAAAGGAATATTTGTTTAAACATACTCCACTTGAACAAAATTGCATATCATCAAGAATGTGAAACGCTTTGAATATTACTTTAAAATTTTCTAAGGTTATTTTCAAATAAAATTTTTCTATAATATTTGGTAAATTTTATGATTTTAAATAATTTTTTTAAAGTTAAATAGGGTATTTTCTTCAAGAAATGATCCTTGTGGTTTTTTGAGGAATTTTATTCTTTGGTATCATCCTTTGATGTTACATAAGACTTAATAGAGATATGATCCATTGATACCATCCACTTTTATTATTTGGAAGGATTATTATGATTATTATCTAAGGATTATTCTATAAAACTGATTTCTTTCCCACAGAAAAATTCTGTTATGATGAAAACTTTATAAAGTCTCTTTCATTTACATCTTTATGTTATGAAGAGATTATAAAATGTCTATGAAACCCATTTTATTTTCACCAGTTATAATATGAGGAATGTTTTATGATCTTATATCACACATATATTTTATTTTCATTATGTGATGGTTGGGCCTGAAATTATATAGTCGTCCAATGCATTAGGTAAAGATGGATACCTCATGAGATAATAAGGACTGGAATGGGGAGTAACCTCTATTCGGTAAGGGGATCTATCTATTTTGATTGTCTTTGGAGTAAACATTGACTAAGGATTAAATGGTTTGGGGAGTGAACACAATCCAAAATTATATTCTCTGTTAAAATACTTGACTACTAAGGAAATGATTTTCTATGATTATGTGTATCCGAAAAACATTTGTCTTATGACATTGTTATGCTATTGTCGCTCTTATCATTTGAATCCTTTAGGATTCATGTCTTATGAAATGCCAAGATTTATTCCATGATTAAATATTATGATCTATGATATCATGGGAATAGATTTATGATTAAAAATATCTGGTTCTAATACCCATACTCCCATGTTATTTTTAAGGGATCATTGATATCTCCCTTATTTACCCTTATTGAGCATCGGATCTCACCATTTATTATGTTTTCTTTCCCTTAGTTATGAATAAATATTTTAATTATGTTATTCCTAATAAGTTTACTTGATGTAAATAAAATTTGGTGGCTGATATAGATATTTACGAACCATTGTTTTATGTATTCAAGTTGTTATGTGAGATTTTGTCCTCATTCTCTAAGACATTAAACTTAAAAGGCCCTTTTGTATGTAAGTGATCCAATATTACCCTTGATGTTGTAATTTATGGATGGTGGAAATTTGGCCAATTTTATTGGTATCAAATCCATAAATATAGAGATTATGTTTTTTTCATAGGCCTTAGTAGTTGGGGATCTGGGTTGTCATATTTGGCATTATGGGTTAGTTTAAATAACTTTTGGGATTAAGATGATTTCATGTGAGGTTAATATAAGAGTTATAGATACTATCTTGGGTTTATAAGTTTAATGTTTATTATATGTTCAAATTCGTCTACACCCCCTTTTAGGTTTTATGTGATGGGATTTTGAAGTGATTTGAAACATTATTGGGTTTTAGGAAGAATAATCTATTTAAATAACCCTTTAGGTTAGTATATGGTTTGATGTTAAGTTAATTATGGTTAATTGGACAGTGGTACACAAATAATCTTAAAGGTTATAAAGTTATTCATTTACAAGGTGATATTTTTTAAGATATTTATGTTCAAGGTAAGGATTACATTTTTGGTTAGTATTTAAATTTTATTGAAGATATTTTTTTGATGTTCAGTACATTATATTATTATATAGTGTTTTATCTTGCTGATTAATGATATACTGGGAGATGTTTTATCAGTTTGAGTTATATATAACCCTTGGGATTAACATATGATTTAGCATGAAATATTATTTAGTAACAATGAAATTAAAATTTTGGTGATGTAATTAGAAAGGTATGAGATCACCTTTGAGATTAAAATATTCGTTATTGTTGAAGTTATTTGGGTTATAGTGTTATTTATTTTTGTTGGACTCTAGATTTGGAGATTAATATTACAGATTATTAATTTGGGGAATTATATTACTTTGTGTTAACCATTTTCTGTTATGTTTAATGTAAAAATATTGAAGAAATATATTGATTCCCTTTTATAGAATCATCTGATCCATTAGAAGTTAATTTTAGTGCTTTAGGCCTGAAAAATTTATCAGAATACTCTTCATTTGGGGAAACATATAATATTGTGGTGGAAATTGATTAAAGGAAAAAACAATAATTTTCATGTATATATATTTCATTATATTATTAGTCTAGATGATAATGTAATTCCTAAACACTGTGAGAAGGATATGGAAAAAAATATGGTGTCCTAATACCTTTATTTCCAAATAATTGATGGTGTTTTTCACACCACTTTGGTTTACGGTTTTATGGTCACCCAATTTCTCATTATCATTCACTTTATTGTGATCAATGATATCAATCACTCTCTATCATTTTTTCAACTTTACTTTTCATCCTTGTCCATATCACTTCCCACTAATATTGTTATATTTGGAAACCAAGTTATGGGTTATTCAAGATGACTTTAGTATTTCCTTTTCTTCCCTTTCAAGACGAAGTTTTATTGACCCTTTTTAAATTGTGGGGTTTCAAAAAAGTAATTTTCAAATATCAAACCCTTTATTACTGAGAAAAATTTAAAATTATGTGTACATAAGTTATTAAATGGGGGATAATGTAACACCTTGATATTTTTAATGAACACTATGTTTAATAGTGTTTACAACATGAAACACCAAGCTTACACAAACCATGAATTATTATTAACATTGTTATAACATAGTCATTAAATTGGATGGTATGAATTGGATTAACCATATATTTAAATACTTATAAAGTCGATTCTCAATACAAATGTATTGATTAATTCCTGCAAAATAATAACTCAATTTTTAGAAGTAATTTTATTCTTTAAAAATACGTTTTCATTTATTGTAAATAAATATTGAAATTAATTTCCTTAAAATTTAGAAAAATTATTTTTTAAAATTAAATTATTTTTAAATCATTATATAAAAATTATCTTCAGAAAAAATTTGGGATTTTTCTAAAAAGTTTGATTTTTATGTGAATAGTGAAAAATATTGATTTTTGAAAAACTGCCATTTATTTTCATTAAAAAGTACCATTATAATTTTGATTTGATCTCAAAGTAAATTAATTAATAATTAATTATATAAAATCTTATTAATTACGTTCGAATCGTCATTATACCTGATTTTAGAATATGTTCATTTCTAGGATTGGAAACACATTTATCTAAAAACTATTTTTCATTGAATTTTATGAATTTATATTAAAATTGATTTCTAAAAATTCTAGGAATCTAATCTTGAAAAATAGATCTCATAATTTTAATAATGTGGTTTGTATTTTTTAAATATTTCCCTTTTATTTTTTTCATTATTAATAGTAATCTTAGTAAATATTTGTCACATTAGTAAGAGTTAGTTAGGTAATTAAGGTTAAAAATCAAATGATAAGGACTACAAATAACCATAAAAATGAATTTAATCATTTTTATGAGTGAGGTTCTACCATAATCATCCAATAATCAAATTTATTGTAATTCTGTTTTATTTTTCTTTGAATATGAATCGTATATTATTTTAAGTAAATAAAAATTAAAAAATGTCATTCTATTGATTTTAATTCTTATAATTCTTTTTGGAATTGATGAAAAAACATATGTTCATATATATATTTTTAATTTAAATATTAACTTAATTTTTATCATGTTAATTTATTTTTAATTTTTAGTGATGAACTAATTACCAAAAATGCTTACACAACACTGATAGAGTACTTTTGAAAGTGGCATAAAAATTAATTATATTATATTGAAAAATCTAAAAATAATATTTTTTGGGTTATTTAAAGTATAACTATATTTTTTAAAGGTTTATATTTTAACTTCATTGTTTTCATGTTTTTTTCAAAGTCATATTATGTGAATAATTCTTAAAATGACATTAATATTATTTTATATTCAATAATATTTTATTAAATCATATAAAAATAATAAAAAAATTAAAGAGGAAAATCATGAATATAAATGGTCTATAATGTTATTCCTTTTCCATTTATTATTCAATTTTCACATTATATGTAAAATTATAACACTTTAATATTGAAAAATTCATTACCATGGTTAATATTAAAACTGTCTAATCTAGGGGTTAAACCAAAAGATAAGATTTAAAATGATATCTAAACCTTTAAAAAAATTAGGATGATTATATTAAGTTAATATTTTCCTTATATTAGAATATATTTCTTTTTATAACCATTTTACATAATTTATACACATATTATATTATTATATTTCATGTATTTCCAAAAATGACATTAATGATATTTTTATAGTAAATAAAATTTCATTAAATGATTTAAAATTCCTAAAAATCATATATTAAGAAACATGAGCGCTATATGTTTGAAAATATCAACCCTATTAAATTTATGGATAAATTTTTCTTTTATATTAACTTTCTTTACCCCTAAAGAGTAAAAAACATTGTTATCACGATAATTGTCCAAAGGGTTACTGAGGGGTTAAAATAAAATGATTAGGGTGAAAATCACAGAAAATTGAAAAAAAAAATTATTATATGAGAGTATTTAGATTTATTATTATCTTATATTTTAATTTTATCGATTTTTATCCATTTTAACATGAAATTTTAATTTTTTATGATTTAATACATTAAGAAATTTCAAGAATTCTCTTCCCTCACTTATAAAAGGGAACCCCCTCTCATTTTCTCTCTACTCTTCAAGAACCATTTGGTTTATCAAATACCTACTCAAATACCCTAAAAACATCACTACCCATATTATAGAGATCTTAATTTTAGAATAATACGAAATTTATAGGGATTAAGGTGTAAAAAAGGAGGTTTTTCAAAGAACAGTTATTTCTTTTAACCAAAGGTTTTAGTTTCATTTATTCCTCTACCTACTTTAAATATTATTAAATCATGATGATATAATAAAATAATTATATACCATATATTGAAAGTTTATTATGTTAATGTATTAACTTATATCTATCTTCTATTCCATCAAATGAAAAACAGAACCATCATTCGTTTGTATGACGAACTACTTCCTTGCGAATCAATGTAATTCATTTTTCATCACCACATATCACAGTTAGTTATAATGATGTATTTAATGTATATATATTATAATAATAAAATAATTAAAATTCATTAAGGATAAAATATCATCATTTTTCTTATCATTTAATCTATTTAAAAATGATAATGTTGTCTGTGCATACTTGTGGACTACCACCTCGATGAAGTGATGTGATTTGTTTTTCATCAACGCATCACATGGATTGTATATATAAGTGTATTTAAAAAGATAATACTATATTTATGATATAATTATAATTATTTAAATAAAAAAATAATACTTAACTTCTTTCTCTCATGTTCATTGATAAATGGAAACATTACTCATTCATACGTACGACCTATCCTCTCCATGATAGTAACATGCTTCATTTTTTGTAATCATTTTTTCTTGGTTATTTTTAAATTTATAATTTATTTATAAAAGATATAATCATTTAATTATTATTATTTTTTGGTTCATGTAATAATTACCTCTTTGACCATGTTCATCCTATAAATTTTTTTTTGAGATTATGAACCAAACATCCTCAAAACACCCGATATAGACTTAACAGAATAAGTAATTAAAATATTCATTAAAAAATGAAATAAATGGTTTAAGGATAATTTATTAAACCTATAAAATTTTTGTAAGAAATAAAATAATTGATATAAGTTTGTTATATAGGAGATAAAGTACGTACATTGCATGTATGGACTCGAGGTAATATATTTTAGTCTCAATCTTATTTCTGGGAGACAAATGCCATATTGACCACTCATTTCTTTTATGTGGTATATACACTACCCTCTTTTAATTTTATATCATTAATATAACTATTTTAATGATATTTAATATTTTTTATACTTTCATGGTTATTCAGATTAAAAACTAACCAAAGTTGTAAGGGTTATTTGTCTCAATAAGATTTCATTGATAAATATTTGATATTATGCATCTATTTATTTTTATGATGTGTATATACTGCCCATTTTACGTGTAATATCATGGAACATTATTAATTAATCATATTTAAATTTAAAATTCAAATTATTTCACCCAAATGGGTTTGATTTGAAAATTATCAATGTTTTTATGGATTTATGACTTAGACCCATTTTATTTGATATTTCTTATGTTCGATTTTCTATTAAGAAAATTATATGATCCTTATATTGTAAATAAATTTAATTTCTCTTATACTTTAGTAAGAGTTATAGAAACATTTTTTCTTTTAATTTTTCTTCATTTTAAGTACACAAGAGTCCAAAAGAATGTTTTTAAGAGAAATAGTCTTCATTCCTTTCTTAAATAGAAAATCATTTTCCCTGCATATATATGTTTTATTTAAAATATTTTCAAGAATATTTTTAATATTCTCCTATGAAATTTTAAATTAATTTTTACCCAATTTTTAATTTTTATAAAAAAAATAAATGTAATATTCTTTTCATTTTCCAAATGACCCACTTTTTACTTTTTACCAGAAAAGTGAAATTATTATTTTTAACATACTAAGAAATGATCAAAATTCCCCACCATTATTAGAGATCAATGCTTTAAAGATTCCTTTAAAATTTTACAGGGTTATTTTATAATAAATCATTTTCCTTAATATTTGGGATATTATAAGATTTTATGTAATTATTTTAAAGTATAAAAGTGTATTTTCCTCAAGAAATGTTGTGAGTGGTATTTTAGATAAATTTTCATCCCTGATAAGATCCTTTGATGTTACTTAGGCCTTACTAGAGATTTGATCCAATGATTCCATCCACATTATTTATTTGGATGTCTTATGATGATAATGATTTGAGGATGACTTTATGAAACATGTTTCTTTACCATAGGTTAATTATTATATGATTAAACCTTTATGAAACTGGTTTCTTTTCCACAGGTTATACTATGATGAGATGATGAAATGTTTTTGACACCATTTTACTTTTCTAGGGTTATGATATGATGATTGCTTTATGATCTCGTGGAATGCATATGTATGATTTTCATTATGTGATGGGTGGTTCATGAAATATATATCCCACGAATTCATTGGGTAATGATAGATATATCATGAGATAATAAGTATTGGAATGGGCAGTAAACCCAATCCAGTAAGGGACTCTGTCTATTATGATAGTCTTAAGAGTGAACCTTGACAAAGGATATGATGATTTGGGGAGTGAACCCAAAACACTATGATAGTCATTGAAGTAATTCTTGACTACTAAAAAATGATTTTATATACTAATGTGTATTCCATAAAATTATGCATTTTTTGAATGTGGTGGTCGCATATCTAATGTTCTTTGATTCCTTTATGATTAATGTCTTATGTAATACTGAGAATTATTTCATGCTTCAATATTATGATCTATAATATCTTGGGTATGGATTTTCAATTGTTATGATAATGTTCTCATACCCCTATGCTCTTGTAATGTTTAAGTATTTATTTATATCTCCCTTATTTACCCTTACTGAGAATATAAGCTCACCCTTTATTATGATTCCTTTCCCTAGGTTATGAAGAATGATTTTAAGCATGTTATTCCCAAGAAGTTTTTCAGATATGAAGAAAATTTGGGATATGAAATATATTTTTATGAAATTTTTGTTTATTTGTCTAAGTTGTTATATATGAGTTTCCCAAATTATCTAAAAATCTAAACCTAAATGGTCCTTCGGTTGGTATGTCATACAATATTACCTTTGATATTGTACGATTTGGATGGTTAAAATCAGATCACGTTTAACAGTATCAAATCCAAAAATGAAAAAATTATGTTTTTAGAAATGAATCATGTCGCATGGGTTCTGGGTAGTCAAAACACCAACCATGTAATAGCATCTGAAGGGGTTATAGATCCATTTACAGTGGCTCCACATGGTTTTCCAGATCATGAAGGCTAACTATTAATCCCTAGTTCATTCACCACTTTCACCAAAAAACATTAAAATTATTAGAACATTCCATATAACTCCAATGAGGATCAATAAACCATAAAACCATATCATGATGCATGGAAAACGATCAAAAATAGAACTCCAAATCAAGATTCTATTCCAAAATTCACCTAGTAATTCAATTTTCATTACAAGAGGTGGTGATAAATCAACTATCCATGATCTACCCCTTGATATTCGATGATCCTATTCTATGTTCTACCATAATTCACCCCAAATATAAGGAGTGGTATCTATTACGATTTTGTAATGAACCAGCCTGGGTCAAGTTGACTCATCACATGACCTAGCTTTCCATAAAGATTGAAGCACATTCTCAGTCACCACAAATTGGAAACAAGAACTAAAGTACCAAAATGTTACAATTTGGGAACATTTCATCCTTGGAATCTAGTAACAACATCACACATATTCCAATGAGAATACAACATGACTCTCCCAAAATTTGGATGTCCATTTCATCATGTAAACAGCTCCAAAAATTTTAAGTAATAAACAATGTTGAAGAAAAATGTTAATAATAATCTAGAAACTCATAATCAATATTCCCTAGGTATAAACAAATAATATTCAACACTAATTTATAAAAACAAGAAAAAATAGAGAACCAAAATCCAATATGCGAGACAACCATAATATGATCATGAACAGTGAGGTCAATAAAATGTAACTCAAAATCTTCACTAAGAATCCTAACCATTCTAAAAGATCCCAAACTTCATGTGAAAATATTCCACTACCAGAAAAACACCAATGAATTATGATGATTATCAATTAGAGACACCATATTCATTTCGCTCCTTACCTTACTTTTATTGTCCAAAAAAATAGTCATACAACCAAGAGAATATGCACAGTGTGAGGAAAGGCCCAATATAATACCACATTGAATCTATATAATGAATTTATACATGAAACCCATTAGTTCATGTTTGAAAAAAAAATAAGAATAAATATTTCATTTTAAAAAGATTTTATTGAATCATTCTATTTTCATTAATCTAAACAAAGTCCCAAAAAAATTATAGAAATTATAAATCAATAAATAAGTTGGAAACACTACATGACTAACATTAAACCAAATAAAGGTGAAATAATAAATATCACACCTAAACAAAGGATCATCCATTTATCATCACAAACATTACACTATCATTATGGGGAATCTCTAAACAAAATGATTCAATGCCACTTATACTCGCTTACAAAACACTAGCCAACTTATGTGATCCTAAACAATTAATACAACCCAGGATCCTCAAGGTATCACCATAAACGACCCCTATCTAGCATCCTTCCGAAATATAGAGAAATATAGGTCTACTCTTCTACATATCCAAGGTCACCCATGTGAATATAACAATCAATCCGTCACAAATGAAATACATGTACATTCAAATAATACCCATAATGAATAAACAACCAATCAATGAAAACCACATTTAAAAGAATCCTTTGAAATAAAGTTGGTATATAAACTCCCATTGAAATAATTTAATAAAACAAATTTGGTCATAGTACTTATTTTTTAAGTAAAATTAATTGAAATTCTATTTGAAACATTTTATCAAAAACTTTAAGTGCAAAAAACACCATTTTATCAGGAAATACACTTGAAGAATCCATTTAAAACCATACATACTATAAAACCGTCCATGAACATTAAAAAAATACAATAAATCGCAATAAATATAATTAATCAAATTAAACTAAAGGAGATTCATAAACATATGGTATACCATTGAAAAGTCCCATTAAGTACAAATACCCACCATGAAACCAGATTTAAAATTGTTGATTTCGATGTAAACCACGTGAAACGAGTATAAGGGATCCCCATAAACCTAGAACAATAATAATGTTCCATAAAATCCCACCCCTAACCCCAGGTTTGACCCCCACAACCACCTAGTATTCCAAAATTAAAAGAAGAAGGAAGAAAAATAAATTAAAGGAGGAGTAGAGGGGGAAACCAAAATAAATAAAACCTTACCTAGTATAAATATGCTAATATGGATGGAAATCAATAATGAGGAAAAGGGGGAGAATATCCATCTCTAAGGAAGGGCTACTTGCATGAATAGGGAGGAATATAGGAGAAATATGGGTTAAAAATTATAATAGTTAAATGGAAATTTTAAAAGTTTAAGTGAATATAAAATACCACACATTTGAGCCACATGATTAAGGAAACCATGCACCCACTATGTGGGTCACACTTTACCCTAAAATCATGTTGCACAATTTTATAGAAACCACCACATAGTCTTCTTAACTATGCGATAATCATGAAGAAAAGTAATGGAAACCCTACTCTATAAGGACACAAGCTTGACGTACATGAACATTACATTACTTTTTCGGAGTACTTAATACATTATACAAAAAAACACTGAAACCTATATTAGTTTAGTATCATTGGAAAATAGGAATCATAAACAACTGGTTCCTAAAATATCTATATCATCTCCAAATTTTTATCATCAAAACTAGAACCCATTTTTGACATGTATTAATTAATACCCTTCTTCATATCTTGGGGAAAAGAAACATAAAAATGGGTGATATCAGATGCTGAGTAAGGGTAAACATTGAAAATATCCCAAATACATGAATATAAGAATTTAAAAACATAAAAATAACTTTTGAAAATCATACCATATATAAGATATATCAAAATCATGAGTCATAAAATAAATCATCGTAGTTCATAAAAGATAAATCATAAAGAAGCATGAGCCATCAGAAAATAAATTTGGCATAAAACATGGAATTGCAAAAAACACATAAGCATAAGAAATAATTTCTACATTATCCAAGGCTCATTATGAAGGCCATCATAGTTGACAAATTCCTATACCGAACAATGTTCAATCTTTATTCTAGCCTTGTATTACTGAACCAGAATTATTTACCATTATAGACCTATATTATTAAACTAGATTTACTTGTTATTCAAGTCATTTTTATCTCAAGAGATATAAATCATTACCCAATGAATTAGAGAGATATATTTTTCTTACCCATATTATAATGAAATCATTCTTAAATGTTCTAAAAAACATAAATCATTTATAATATCATAACCCAAGGTATAAAATGGGTTTCTTAAACATTATTTAACCATAATCCATATAAAACAAATAGATTTAATAAATATAATTCTATAATAAACATAATAAGACCATAGTAATAATAGGGAAAGAAAAATAAACCTATTTAAAGAATATCATATTATATGGAAAATAATTTTGATAAAACACATGAAACTAATTCTTTATGAAAGTATCATTTCTTCTTTAGAAATTTTTTCTTTTCTCAAAATGCCACACAATTTTAAAAGAAAATAATATCTTGGAAAATAAACTTGAAATATTGTAAAGGAAGATTCGTGGAATTAGGGAATTATGAAAACATCAAAAATAAAATCATGTTATATAATATAAAAGAAAACATTATTCTCATACTTTTTTTAGAAATTCAAAAAGTACCTCATATCGAAACTGAAAAAATATTCCTTTCATACCATTTTGTAAAAATTCACCAATGGATAAAATTGACTTTAAACAATTGTATGAGGATATGAAGAATATTTTAAAATAAACATGTATAAAATATAGACATGGATGATAATAATACCCTAGTAAATACTTATGTATAAAAAATCTCAAATAATAATGAGATTTGTGAAATTATCCCTTACTTTAGGCCCGGGTTCCCTAGTACGTGTCTGAACCCCCTCTTCTTCGATAACCTCCCCTATATCACCTCATAATGCCCTAAAGTTTGTATTTTGAGAATACCAAATCATATATAATGTAACTAGGGACGTTGATGAGGTTAATGGGTAGGGGATGACCAAGCATGAAGGATCAAGGTGAAGTGAAGAGGTGGGAGAGGAGGTTCTCTTTTATAATTGAGGTGTGGGGAACTTTTAGAAACTCCAAAAATATTAAATTATAATAATCTCTAATCACATCTAAAAACCTCCAAAATTTTCTTATTTTAAATATGAGATGAGTTAATGTTGTAATCTCATAATCCAATAATTTTTAGATATGTTATGATTTCCTTTTAAACCATATCATTTCATTTTACCCTTAATTATTCTCTTTTAATTTTAACTAAGGTAACAAAGGGTTCAATATTAAAAGTGTAACTTTTTTTATGTAAATTAGACCATAAATGAATAATCTATAATATTTTAGAGTAAACCATAATTATTTTATATTTTTTAAAGTATTTCCGATTTTTAAATAATTTAATCAAACATTATTTTGACAAAATATCAATAGTGTAAATTTTGACACAATTCATCTAATGGATTTTTAAAAATATCAAGATAAGATGTCAAACTCATACAAAATATTTCATTATATCTCAAAGTGGTAAATGTCTCATATTAAATTTTTTGGATATATTAATTACCCAAAATTATATTTATTTATGGTATTTTTAATAACATTAATTTGATATTTCCATTAATAAAATAATTACTGCATCGGTTTTGTTTAATTATTTAATATACTTATTTGCTAGGTAAAAATTAAAAGTAAAATACAATGATGAAGATAAATCCAATAAATTTAATAAGAATACTTATAGTTGAATATATTTTATAGAAAATTAGATTTTAAAAATGTTGTATTTATTAAAACATGAATGTGACAACTTTAGCAACACTTTAATTAAAATAGTATAAGAGTCCCAATCATTACTATATGGATATAAAAGGACAATAACTCAAAAATTGGATGATTATATCTGATATATACTCTACCAAAAATAATTTTTCAAGTGTTTTAGTATTTTAATGGTTTTTATCATTTTAATTAAAATTATTTTATTTTTTTCATCAATTAAATATTTTCTACATCATCATTGAATATGCCTTTAAAGAAATTATTTAGTCCCTAAAAATTATAAATAATTTACCATGATGTGGATAATTTCATTATATTTAAGAATACTATTTATTATTTAATTTTTATCATGGTTATATCTATATTAAAATTATTATCCTTATAAGAAATAAGAGGGTAACATTTTTTCACTTTCATGTCAATTTCTTTAATTTTAATAATATTTATATCTTTTTCATGAAAAAAGTCCAATAAATGAGTCAATTAAAATCCTTAGGTATTAATGGTCATTTTTTACATATACAATAGGATTTTGGTAGGTGTTAGGGTAATTTTATTGTCCTTATCATATTAATTTTCAACCTAAATTACTCAATTTACCTTTAACCATGTTAAATAAATATTACCGTAGTTACTATTTATTATATCCAAAAAATAAAATTATTATATTAATATAATGTGGACCCACTAATTCCTAATATGGAATCATTTTTCAAAATTTTAAACACAGAAGTTTCAATAATTAGATTAAAATTAATCATATTGAGGGAACAATAAAAGAGGTTTTTAAAAAGTAAAAACCATCAAAAGATTGACATGTGTTTATATCAAATTTTAGGGTAAAATTTACTTAAAATAACTAAAATTGGATTAAATTATAAAAAAATAATATAATTATACTTTAAAAAATTAAAAGGATAATATAAAAATAAAAATAAATTAGATGAAAAATCATTTTTGAATTAAAATGTAGTATTTTTGACTATTCATTAAAAAACGAAAGTTATTAGAAAAATAACAAAAATTTATCCAAACTAAATTTTTAATTCCCACTTCCAAACAAGAATTTTATTTTTTTCAAATAGAATATTATAAAGTTTCGAAAACTAAATTTAAATGGGTGCTCCATCAAAAGGTGGAAAAACAACATTTAAAAAAATAAATCTTTTATCAAAAAATTGATTTTCCTCTTATATGATGTCTAGAAAACATATAACATGAATTTTAAACATTATATTGAATGCTTTAAATATATATTCCATTAATAAAATCCATCAAGAGTTGTTTCATTATTTTATAAACTTGATTAAGCTCATTCTTGTGTGAAATGAGTTCTATCAAAATAACTAGAAATTATTTGTAACACAATCCATGCCTAGTGTTTCATATACCACAAGCTAAGTTAGTGTTTAATATAGCACAATATTTCCTTGGTGTAAAATGTGACATAAGAAATAAGATAAATTAAAGAAATCTATCTCATAAATATCTACAGGTATTACATTCTACCCCCCCCCCCCTAAAATGAATTATGCCCTCGAAATTCATTGGGCTTATAAAAGGATAGAAACCCACATCATGAAAAAAAGACTAAAACAACCTTTTAAAAAAATTAATATATGGAAAATAATAGTTACCCAATGCAAATAATAACTAAGTCTTTATGTAGGAGAATATAGGTTATGATTTGGTGTGGATGAAAAGCATAAATATTCATAAAGATTATTGATCACAAGAAAGTTTTTGATCCAGTGAAAGTTAGTAATATCAAAACCATAAACTAAAGAATCATTAAAGAGGTCATTTATATCCTCAAAAATGATGATAATAAGTCACATTTTTACATCATGATCCCATTTCTTAATGTTGAATAATTTTCATGAGATGATATACTTTCTTGATTTCAGTACAATCTCACCATTGGTCGTACCTTGAACAATTTTCCTCTTCATCTCTTATTTAGTGAAATTAAGATGAATTTTTCATATATAATGCATTAGAATATTATGCGATCCATAAATTGAATTATTGGTCCTTCCATATTTCCTTATCACAACAAAAAGTTATCACAAGTTATCAAATATTCATAAGTCCACCTATAGTGAGATAATACTTTAATCTAAAAGGCTTCATCTGGAGTATAAATTTTACTATCCATAAATTTATATCCTTATAATCCTTCTGAAATCTAAGAATAAAAATGGTATAAAGAGGTACACTAACTCTGATTAACATTTACCCCCTATATATCATAAATAATACCTTATTTTCCACTACTAGAAATTTAAGCTATAGCCACAGACCTATAAACATGGCTTTATAGGTCTTTTTCTATAGCTTTCTTATAGACACGGTTTAATTAAAAAGTGTGGCTAAAATTAGGCGTCCCCTTTTTTTTCAAAATCCGTCAGACTCCTCATCCATTCTACCCTGATCCACAACCCTCTACGCCATCCTCATCCATTCTCCCTCGATATCTGACCCTATGCGCCCTTGACCTCCCTCTCATGGTAGTGCCCTCCTCCTCCATCCTCCCCTGATACCCTCTGCGCGACCCTCCATCACCAACGATGCCCTCTTACCATAGTGGCACCCTCTTTACAAATACCGTCTGTGCACGACCCTCCACCCCAAAGGTCCACTCTTCCCACAGTGGTCCCTCTTCCCGAATACCCTCTATGCAAGACCCTCTAACCCTGATAGGGCCCTCTTCCCATGCTAGTGCCCTCTTCCCAAATACCCTCTACGCGCGTCCCACCAACCCCGACAGTGCCCATTGTGACCTCTCTCACCATTTATTTTAATTTCATTCTAAATCCATAACATGGAGGATTTTATATATTTCGAGGAATCATGTTGATTTAGATCAGTCCATCCATCAATATCGGATGGAGAGGCTCATATAACTATGTGGTTGGTGGTACCTAAGTTTCTTCTTCAATGTATATGAGTTGTATGTTATTTATGATGTGTGAGTCTTTAAAAATATGTGAAAATGTCTTGAGATGAAACCGGATTGCATTTCTTCATGTTTAAAGAGTGAAATAAGAATTTTAGGGTTCTGATATGTCCTTTGGTTGTTTTTTTTACTGAATGAAAATATATACCCATGTACATAATGTAAAACATTATGGAATTAGGGATTGATAAATTAAGATGGGTTTCATTTAATATTTTTGACTTAGAAGACCTTGTTAAGTTCCCTTGAGTTCCATTTAATGGTGGGGATATCTTATATGTGAGAGGTTAACATGGGGCTTACCTCATGGTAAGATTTTGTTTATGATTGGTAAATCGATTGTTTTTATGTTGTTCCACATTATGGTTTTCTTATTTTTGGTGCTTCAATTTTTTGGTACAAAAGTACATTTATTGAAATTTTTTTATTCCAAAACTGATTTGGGGGGATTATTTGTAAAATATTTTGAATATCATGTACAATGTTTCAAGAGTATTAAGTATTAAAAAGAAATTGTGAAATGATTTAAAATGAAAATACATTTCTTGTAGTGTTTTCATTTAAAAAAATTTAGTGATTAATTTGAAAATGGGACTCATGGATGTTTTCGATTAAAAAAATAGGTCTTATGAATTTTCTTGACATTCGCATGATGATTTGATAGTTATTGATTTCATTTTATAATTTGGGAAATGATTTAAAACAAAATGGTATTTTAGAAAATTTATTGGTATTATGATGGAATTCATGAGGTGTTTTGAAAATAGAGGAGAACTTTATGAAGTTTGAGTGAGTTATTATTTTAAATAAGTTTATGATTATCAAATCTAGTGTTATTATTTTTTGAAATTATATACATGGGAAGTTGTAATTTTACCCTATGAAATGGATTTTTTATTTTTTTTTAAGGAATTGAAATTCATTTCAATATTATTTTTCATTAAATGATTTGTCATACTTATTTTTAAAATGTGGGATTTTTAAGAAATATATTTTTATAGTTTGATCTTATTTAAGTGATTTTAGTTAATCCCATAGTTCTAAACGAGATTTTTGTTTTTGGAGGTATAAATCATATATGGTTTAGAACCATGACATTTGATATTTAAATTAATACTCCTATAAATCTCTTAGTTGAAAGTATAGAGTGTGTCTCTTTGGATGACCATGAGGATGATTCTTCTCATCATTGGGTGTAACTATTCTAGTTCTAAATTATTCCCATACATTGAATGGAGTGGTAGAGTTGAACCATTCCCTATTTTTGGGTTTCTTGAATCATTTTCCATTGTTTCACAGTGATTGGGGTTTATTGTAGATGAAAGAGCAGTTTGAATCTGACTAGACATATTGGAAAGTGATTGCCTAGCCCTTTTCTTTTTTATATTTATCAAAATTTGAGTGATCAACTGTGTTAGGTCCTATTATGGTCCTAAAATTAGATATAACCTGATAGGGGGGGTCAGGGTATACCAATCAAACCCAATTTAAACACTTTACCATAAATATCTCAAGGCCTTATTTGAATCTCGACCTCTTAAACTTAAGGTTTACTCTTTTTTATCATTTGATTAAATTGTTCCAATTACCAATACACTTGACCCCTTATTACGATATATTCATTATGTTTTTTTAACTCAATTTTCATGGGCATGAAGTGGCCCATGTTGTTCGAGGATGACTAAGGGGGTAATTCTCAAATAAAATATGTCAAAAGAGGGGGAGGGTTGTTCCACAGAAATTATATGTTATGATTTTTATATATTTTACATAGACTTGGATCTTGTTTAAGAAATTATTTTGGTGTGTTATAGGTTCTTGAGTAGCCAGAAATGGACAGTGGGAAAGGATATGGGGATGGGTTCAAGGGGTGTGCAGGGGGAAGGGGGGATGGGGTGTGTAGGGGGGGAGGGGAATTGGTGTGTGAAGGGGGAAGCGGAAAGGGGCAGGGGGTGAAAGAGGGTGCTAGGGAAGGGGGAAGGGGTTGAAAGGGGTTGTGCTGGGGGAGGGGGTGTGCAGTGGGGAGGGGGTTGTGGGGGGTGCAAGGAGAAGGGGGTGTAAGGTAGTGAGGGGTGTGTGTTAGGGGCAGGGGGTGAAAGGGGGGTGAGGGTGGGGAATGGTGTGGGGTGCAGTGGGGAGGGGGAAGGGTAGGGGTGTGTTCAGTGATGGGGGAGGGGGTGTGCAGGGGGAGGGGGTGTGCAATTGGAGGTGGGCAGTGGGGGTGCAAGGGGTAGGGGGAGGGGTGCAAGGTGGGGAGGGGGTGTGTTAGGGGTGGGGAGAAAGGGGGAGGGGTGGGGTAGGAGGTGTTGGTGTCGGGGAAGAGGGTGAAAGAGAATCTTGATAAAAAATAAAAAAACATCAAGAGTTTTTAATAATAATATAGATGTTGCTGATTCGATTTTTGTGTTATTCTTCATAACTTAAATCATTGTGACTTGAGCTGAATGAGTTATGTTTGAAAAATAAATAGCTTTGTTAATGATCATGTTATTTAGTCTTCAAATGTATATATAAATCATAATATTAATTTTTAATTGTTTCTTATGGATTCATGTATCATTTATCATGTATAGTTGACACACTAATCACATATATATAAGAAGTCATTATATCTCATTTCTTTTCGCACTATTTTCTTATAGTTGGTTTCTTATGATGATGCAGGTTCAATCAACCACTATCGAAGACATTGAGTTCAACATCATATTTGGATAAAGTTTATTCCTTTTTTATTCTTTGGCCCAATTTTAATTAGGGGTTTTTTGATTTTTGGGTTCCTTATATTTTTGTAGTGTGTTTTGGATTATGTTGAGTTGGATTCAAGTCGTCGTTGACGAAGGCTTACATGTGTATTCTTAGTTAGGCATATACATATATAAGTTCCCCCTTTATATATATTCACTCATGGAAGTATGAATATATATATATATATATATATTGGGTCTAGTTGTTCTTATATATAGATATGAAAAATGCATACATGTATAAGTGTAAAGAACCTTACATACCCAATTTTAAGCTTTTTATATCAACCATATTCATATAAGACCCTTTCAAATGATTATGGTCATCCTATAAAGGGTATGTTTATATTTTTCCTTTTTATTATATATTTTTAAGCATGTTTTCTGTCCATTTTTGTACATGGAAATTAAATGGGATATGTTTTTGAGTTATAAATGTGTATACCCATTTTATTATTCTATGGGATGGGAAGAGGCCCTCACTTTATATAATCCTTCCCCATTCCATGTTTTGGGCTTAAGACCTGACTCCAGAAGTGCACCTGGGTGGAAGGGTCTATAATATTTCCCTACCACTAACCTAGACAAGATTTCTTTCAATCTTTCTATATCTCTAGATCGACATCGATAATGATCCCCACTGAAGAAGATAAACTTAGGTATGTTCCAATATTCATTTTCCTAGTATAGAGAGTTTCTTTATAAAACTCGTATTTTTCTTTCAACTACCTAGTTACAATTATTTTAATATTATTTTGGTTATTTTATTAATATTTTTTTATTTTGACGTGCTAATTAGTATACATGTTCACACTTACACTTGGTTATTCACTTGTGATTTAAGGTATTTCACTGGTTCCATATTGAGTATATAAATTCTTATACCCAACATTATCACCTTATTGGGAATGATAAATTATTCTTTATACTTTAAGTTCCTTATTAACAATGGATTTTTTGGGAATTGATGAGTATTGGGTGGATTGAAAGTTATACCCTCTTAGAGATTGGATATTTGGAGGATCATTCTCTGTAAGTACCAAAACAAATACAAAAATAGGATTCCACATCGGTATTTAGATGATAGTAATTTAATAATAGACATAAAAAAATATTTATTTTTATTTAGAAAACCAATGTTAAATGTATTTTACCAATTGGTTTTAATGCTTCTTATCTACTCATTGCTCTTGCAAGAATGACCAAGCTAAATTGTTCTATATCTACTGCGTGATGTTACAAAATCTAGTTATTCTACACTAGTAATAATTATCAACAACATTGATTGGTTTAATTACTCTATATTCATTATGATGAATTTACCTTTTGGTGTAAAGTTTTATCAAGTTATAATCACCCAAATCACACATGGTTGTGCCTCCATTAAAAGGTAGTGTATTGGTTATGCTAAACTAGGAAGAAATTAGTTCATATGTTCTACATTATCCCTGAAAAAATGTAGGTGTTTGGTTTGTGACTTCAAGTGTGAAAAATGTAGGATGGTTTGTTTTGGTTCTTTATTGGGATTATGATTTGGTGTTCATGATATACTTAGGTTCTTTATTGGGTGTTCTTCATGAAGTTTCATGGTAAATAAATCATGTAGAATGATTGTGATGCATGAAATTAGCCTCCTCTATGTTTTTCATGTTTATTAAGTTGTGGCTATGGATTTTACCCTGCAAAAAAATATTTTCAGTGTGTTTTGAAAAGTTAAATACACTAAATACTTGGGTTATCATCCAAATGGTTATATTTAAACAAATTATAAATTTTAAGAATGTTTTAGCCTTCAGGAAAGTATTTTTAAAATGGTTCAATGACTTCACTACTAGAAATTTAATAAATTTTTATATGTAATTCATTGTTGTATTAACTCAAATTCCATTAAAATCCTTGGAATTGATATATTTTCAAATTTTGTATGATTTTATATTAGTAAAATAAATCTTTATTGATTTGTTGATTTTAGTGATAAAATTTTTATGTTTTCATTAATTAAATGTGTTCTCATTTATTTTTATTCAGTTTATGAGGATTCTTATGTTCCTACCATTGATTTAAGTGCATAAGACAATGCAGACATTGATGATGATGGTGGTCTGATAGGAGGAGAGAATGATGTTGGTGTTTCTGAAGGATATGATGAGGGTGGGGTGTGCAGGGGGTAGGGGCAGGAGGTGTGAAGGGGAAGGGGGTGCTTAGTGGGGTGAGGGTGTGTAGGGGGGTGTGAAAGGGGCAGGGGTCTGCAGGGGAAGGGGTAGGGGAAGGGGGGTGTCATGGGGAGGGGGTGTGCATGTGAGGGGGTAGGGAGTAGGGTAGGGGCAGTGTGGGGGTGTGAAATTGGTAGGGGAAGAGGGTGTACATGGGGGTTCTGGAGGGGGAAGGGGTGTGGATGTGTAGGGGTGTGGGTGTGTAGGGGTGTGTGCAGGGGGCGGGGTGGTGTGATGGTGGCAGGGGAGGGGAAGGGGGTAAGGGGATTGAAGGGGAGGGTGTATGGGGTGTGTAGGAGAGGGGGTGGAGAGCAGGGGGTGTAGCAGGGGGAGGGGGTGTGCAGGGGATGGAGACAGGGGGTAGGGAAGGGGGGAGTGTAGAGGTGTCCAGGGGGTAGGGGAAGGGGTGTGTATGTGTTAGGGGTGTGGGTGTATAGGGGTGTGTGCAGGGGGCAGGGGGATATCTATGAAGGGGGTGTGGGTGGCTTCAATGGGGTGGGGGATAATTCAAGAGGAGAGTGTGGGGGGGTGTCCAGGAAGGGGAGTGGTGGGCAGGTGCAAGGAGTGGGGGGCTGCTGAAATTGATCGTTGGCATGTTATTCTCCATTCATTTCCATCATTTCAAACCAATTACTTTGATTCCACACCATTCATTACTTCCCAGGTTTGGTTTCTTCAAATCTTCATTCATACTCACCTGTTCTTACCCACCACTTTGATGCTACTCCATCCCAGGTTTCGTCTTGTTGACCTCCCCTTTGTTTTTTTGCATTCACCCCTATATTTTATATTTCCATTTTTATGTTTTCTATGGAAGTAAAAGAGGTCTCAATAGCATCTTAAAGGCATTCAGGGACTTCATGTCAAACCATCCAGGCATTGATCCTGCATTTTCTCTATAATAGAGAAGGTTCATGAATCATCCCTTATAATCAGGGCTCTACTTGACATGTAATTTTCTATTTTTAAATCCCACGTAGTTGGTTTTGATTTTGAATCAAGATACTTTATGATTGGTGTTAGTGAAATGTTTGTAGGATTAAACATTTTATGTGGCATAAGAATCAATTTTGGATTAGTTAACTCTCTTCTTGACCATTCAAACATTTATGCCTTTCATTTTGTTGTTGGATTGGTTCTGATTATGTGGTGGATGAGTTATTGATGTTTTTCTTTTTCTATGTATTCTAATGTGACCACAAATATATATATATCTTTATGTGCTTTATGTTTTGGGTGTTTTTTTTAAGAATCATAACTTTATTGGGGACTTAGCACTATTTATTTAGTGGTGCTTGGTATTTTTTAGGATTTATGGTTATCTTTTTGTAATGCTTGGATTATGATGAGTACAAATTCATGACGGTTTTCCTTTTACTTTGAAGTTAATTTATCTTTTAAAGAGAAATAGCATAAAATAATTGGTTCCCTTTAAATTTTTTATTCTTCTATATCCATGTGTTTCTTTTAGAAGTTATTGAATTCTTGCAAGCATTTCTTTCAAAAGTTAGTGAATGCTTACAAGCATTGATCTACAATATCTATGGCTCTAAGAGACCATGAAAAATAATTATGGTTTGCACTGCAGATTATCTTCTAGCATAAAAGGATTTTCTAAAGGCTATTATAGTTTAAATACAAGGTATTCATCTTCATACATTAGATGAAATTGTAGTGATATATTTTAATTTCATAAAAACAGTAAGTTTCTTGCATTTTATATGTGTATTGACAAATACTTCATTAATTGTATTTGATTTATTTTATGATATTATTTCATAACATACTACGTCATGAAATTTAGTTAACATAGCCATTTAATGAATATTTAATGATATTACTTCATAACATGCTTTGTCTTACATTTTATACGTTTCCATAAGTGGTCTTCCATTTACTTAATTGCAGTTTAAACAAAAAAAGTAACTATGGATACACCATAATATTTCAAAATTCAAATTATTGGGAATGATTCAATGGAAATATCATTTTCATGGCCACCCCTTTCTCACCATAGTGCACTGCAACAAACACCTTTGAATTGGAGCATCATGGCCACTCCTTTCTCACCAAAGACCTTTTTTTAGTTTTGTTGAACTTAAATGATTGAATCTAAAATTGATTTTGTTTTTTAGGCACTTCAATGAGAATATCTAGGTTGATATAAAAATATAAGAGGATGGTTGACTTATTAAAAATAATAAAACCACATCATATCATTATAGGGGACTATGTAATATGGGTTTACTTGTTTAGAACAATTCATTAATGCTTCCACTTATTGGAAATATTTTGAAATTCTAGATTTTAGGATGTTATGCTTATTGAGTGTTTGTGCTTGAATTGTTGAATACTTTTCATGATGATGTTATTGACATGAATCTGATTATGATGGTCTTTGAAAATTTATTTATTATGGTAAAACATACTTACTATTGATTTTTAATGTATGATAATGTCTATTTTTAGATTTATATTTCATGATTTTTTTGTTGAAAATATGTTAAATATTCATTAATGAGGGTATAATGGTAATAGAAAAGCTATTTTCATTGTGATTTTAATGTTAAATGTTCACTGTAATTTTCTCTTATCCTTCTTAAAAGAGTTTCTTTACATGTTGTTCTACGTGTTTGGCTGGAAATCATGATTTAATGCATGTGCACACTGAATTTTCATTCAAAATGGATGAATATTGTTACTTTTTAGAGGGATGATACTGTTATAAACCTTCTTTTTACAAAAAAATGTGGTTCTATCTTTTCATTCTCTTCTGGTTTCAGAATATTTTGGGATTTAGGGGGGTCCAGGGGGCTGTCCAGCAGGGGGGTATCTAGGAGGGAGGGGCTGTCCAGGGGGGTGCAAGGGGGTCTGTAAGGGGGTGAAAGGGGGTTGTACAGAGTGGAGGTACATGGGGGGGGGGGGGTAGGAGGGGGATATCCAAGAGGGGTGAAAGGGGGTTCTGCAGGGGGGTGAAGGGGGTTGGGGGCAGTGTGTAGGGGTAAAGGGGGATGGGGAGGGGTGGTGGCGGTCCAGGGGGTGTCCAAGGGGGTGTAGTTTTCACGGGCAGGAGGGGTTGGGGGCTGTTTAAGAGGGGTAGGGTTGTCTAAGAGGGGGTCTAGGGGGGTCTATAGGGGGAGGAGTGAAGGATGATGGGGGTAGTGTGCAGTGGTGCAGGGGGAGGGGTGATGGGGGCTGGGGGATAGTGTGCAAGGGGAGGGGGTTGTCCAGGAAGGGGGGGGTCCAATGGAGGGTGTCCGGGGGGTCCAATGTATGGTGTCTGGGGGGGGGAGTTTCCGGGGGGTGGGGGTGTTTGGGGGTGCTCTGTGGGGGGGGGGGGGGGTCCAGTGGGGCGTGTCCAGGGGTGGGGGATCCAGTGGAGGGTGTTTAGAGGGTTTGAGGGGGTCTCTAGTGGAGGGTGTCCGGGGGGTCCAGTGGAGGGTGTCCAGGGGGTGTATAGGGGAGTCTAGTGGACGGTGTCCAGGGGGGGTCCAGGAGGGTCTAGGGGTGTCCAAGGGGGGTGTCTAGTGGGTGTGTCTAGGGGTGGGGACCAGGGGGTCTAGGGGGGTGTCCACGGGGGGTGTTTGGGGGGGTTTCTGTTGAGGAATGGGTGTGGGGGGCTGCTGTAGGGGGATGGGGGTTGCTTCAAGGGGTGGGTGCTGCTGAAATGGGTGGGGGTTTTCTGGGAGGGGGAGTGGTGGGTTTATGCAAAGTGGGTGGGTGATAAAAGGGGAGTGGGGGGGATTGTCCAGGAAGGGGAGTGGTGGGCTGCTAAAAGGGGGCAGGGGGGAGGGTGGGGGTTTTTTATGAAATTGTATGGGATATATCCATGGTTTAAAACCATGTCTAAAGCCCCATATCCACTTTTTGAGACATGGATAAATCCCTATAGCCACAGTTCCAAATTGTTTCCATAAAAAATGTGTGGCTTGAGCTTCTACCACGGTTTGAAACCTTAACTAAAGGGATTTATCCACAATTCAAATTGTGGCTATAGGCTTTTATCCATGGTTAAAACCGTGGCTATAGGGTTTTTCCATGGTTTGAAACCATGGCTATAGGCCAAGGCCTATAGCCATGCCAATACCATCCATGGTTCAATAAACTGTGGCTATAACCTATAGAAACGATTTTTTGGGCTTATTTCCATGGTTTGAAACTGTGGATATAGCCCAAATTTCTAGTATTGGTTCACATTCCAAACATGTGAACACCTTTATCATGTATTCCCTTAATTCATGGTAATAACCTAAATTACCATGTATCCTTATTGAAAACATTCATGTTTATTTATTTCAATACTTATTGGATATATTATTTAGGTCCCAAAAAATTTTATACTTCATCTATGATAGCATAACCCTCTTGAAAACAAATCCATTATTAGTTCTAAAGAAACTAGTATCATCCAATTTACTAATTCAAAACTAACTTATCTTTATCCAAACATCGTTATCTAAATATAACGGACATATTAATAGATTTATTTACCATAATAATGTGTTCTCCAAATATATCACCTTACCCTTAAGTCACGTTATTATGTCCTTATAACTATTCAACTTATCATTTTCAATCATAAACACATATATATCATTATTTGTATAACATAATCTTCGAATTCTGAAACATATACCCCACAATCATACTACATTATTCTTAAACCATTACTTAGGATCAATCAACATAGTCTTTCCTAGAATATGAATTATGTCTTAAGGTTCCTCAACCATAATCTAACGAAGATTGTTAGGTTTAATGTAAGCAATAATGCTTGAGCATCCCATACCTTTCACATGTCATTTACAATCTCTTTATCCTTGGTAGTATAACCAATATTCATGATTCTCTCCATGATATTTCCACTTAGGAAATCAATTTTTATAATACACAAAATTTCCACACAAGAAACTTTTAATTTTAACCATTTTATATCTAGTTTTGTCTATTTACTAAGACCAAAAAGAAAAGTGTGAGAAAAATTATCATAGATGAAAATCACATAACCAAGATAAATTACTTATAATATTTCAATCTATGACACCTTGGGTTTAATCCCAAGTCATTCATAATTTTTACTAAAATTATAGGAGTGTAACCTATAGTTAGACTAATCCTGAGGGACATCCCTAGACATATCCTTAGAACTATCTCTAGGGGTATTACTAAAGTTTTCACATCCTAGTTTCCAAAGGTTAACTAAACATTCACTATGATACCAACTGTAAAGACCCAATATTTACTTACATGAAAATTACATTAATTTGTTAGAATACTTAATACATTATACAAATAAATGACCAATTAGAGTATTATTTTAGTGTATTTATAAACTGGGAAAATTTAAAAACGGGTTCCAAAAATATCTACATCGTCTCCTTATTTTTTCATCAAACCTAGAACCCCTTTTGTACATATCTTACTTAAAACCCTTCTTCATATCTAGGGAAAAACATAAATTGGGGTCAGATGTGTTGCTCAGTAAGGTTAAAAATGGAAAATATCCAACAAAACATGGACATAATAATGTTAAAACGTGAACATAACTTTGGAAAACCATTACATGTATAACATATATCAAAATATTCAGTCATGAAATAAATCTTAGTAGTTCATAAGACATAAATCATAAAGGAACATGAGCCATGGGAAAATCAGTTTTGCATAAAACATGGAATTTTAGAAAAAACATAGGAATAGGAAATCATTTCTATATTAACCAAGGCTCATTAACAAGACCATCATAGTGGAAAAAGTCCAACACTGAACTGAGTTCACTCTTCGTTCCATCCCTCTATTACTGAACCAGATTTACTTTTCGTTCTAGCCCTGTATTACTAAACCATATTTACTTTTCATTCTAGTAATGTATATCTCATGAGGTATAAATCTTTACCCAATATATTGGAGGGATATATAGGTCCCACCCATCTCACAATGAAATCAGTCTTATGTGTGCCAAAAAAACATAAATCATTTATCATAGCATAACCCAAGGATTAGAATGGGCATTTTAAACATCATTCCATCATAATACATAAAAATATGATTTCATAAATATCATTCCATCATAAACATAATAAATCCATAGTAATAATAGGGATAGAAACATAACCCTATTTAAATAATGCCATCTTAGATGGAAAATTGTTTTGATTAAACACTTGAAATTAATTCTTGGGGAAAATATCCTTTTTTCTTCAAAAACATTTTCTTATCTCAAAATACCACACAATTTTAAAAGAAATGTATTTCATTGAAAATAAACTCAAAATATTATAAAAGAAGCGTCATGAAAATAAGGCATTATGAAAGTATAATAATATGTTAATGTTGTATAAGTTAAAAGAAAACATTATTCTTATACATTTTTTAAAAAGTAAAAAATTATCTTTTATCAAAATTAGAAAATTCCATTCAAACCATTTTTTAAAAATTCACCAATTGGTAAAATTGACTTTAAACAATAATAGAAAGATATGAAGAATATTTTATAATATATATGTATAAAACATGGACATGAATGATAAATATACCTCATTAAATACATACATATAAACAATCTCTAATATTAATTAGATTTGCGAAATTATCCCATACCATAGATTTGGGTTCCTTTGTATGTGTCTGAACCCCATCTTCTTTGACAAGCTCCCTCTAGATCACCTCATAGAGAACTATAGTTGGTATTTGAGAATATCAGCACCTCTATAATGATACTAGGGATGTTTATATAAAAAATAGGCATGATATGTCCAATCTTGAAGGAAAAAAGTTAAGTGAGGAGGTGAGGGTGGAGGTTCCCTTTTATAATTGAGGTGAGGATCACTTTTGGAAACTCCAAAAATATTAATTTAAAATAAACTCAAACCGCATCCAAAAATCACCATATTTTTTTATTTCAAATATAAGAAGAGATAATTTTGTATTCTCATCAACCAATAATTATTACACGCGTTTTGATTTCATTTTAAAACTTATAATTTCATTTTACCCTTAATTATTCTATTTTATTTTTAACTAAGGTTACAAATTCTTCAATATTAAAATAGTGTAATTTATTTGATGTGAATTAGATCATAAATGAAAAATATAGAACATTTTAGAGTAAAGAATTATTATTTTATATTTTTTAAAATATTATATGATTTTTAAATAATTTAATAAAACATTATTTTGACAAAATATTAATAGTTTCTATTTTGTCACTATTCATTTAATGGATTTTAAAAAATATTCATATAAGAATTTAACCTTGAACAAAATATTTTATTATATGTATAAGGGTTCAAGGTAATATAAAAAATTTGTTGGATATATTAATTATCCAAATATTTATTTATTTTGGTATTTTTAATAACATTAATTTGATATTTCCATTAATAAAATAATTACTACATCTGTTTTTTTGTAATTATTTAATATACATATTTATTGGGTAAAAATTGAAAATAAAATATTATGATGGGAAAAAATCCTCTAGATTTTATAAGAATACTTATAGTAGAATATATATTCTAGAAAATCAAATATTAAAAATGTTATATTTATTAAAACATGAATACAACAACATTACCATCACTTTAAATAAAATATTATAATTTTCATAATCATTTCCATAAGGCTTCAGATGGTCAATAACACCACAATTGTATGATTATAGTTGAGATATACTCTACCAATAATATTTTTTTGAGTGTTTTTGTCTTTTAGGATATATTATCATTTTAATTAAAATTATTTTATTGATTTTTCATCAACTAAATAATTCTTTCATCATTATAGAATAAACATTTAAGGTAATTATTTAATATCTAAATATTCTAAATTAATTACCATGATGTGTATAATTTGATTATATTTCTAGAGACTGTTTATTATCTTTGTTTTATTATGATTTTCACTAAATTAAAATTATTATACTTATAAGAAATAAGAGGGTGACATTTTTTCACTTTTATGTCACTTTCTTTCATTTTAATAATATTTATATCATTTTTATGGAAAAAGTCCTTTAAATGAGTATATTAATAACCTTAGGTGTTAAGGGTCTATGGTTACTCATCCAATATTATTTTAGCAGGTGTTAGGGTAATTTTATTTTCCTTATTGGATTAATTTGTTACATAAATTACATGATCTACCTTTAACCACGTTAAATAAAAATTATCATAGTTACTATTCATAATTTCCAAAAAATAAAAGAAAACTATTAAAATAATTTGGACCCACTGATTCCAAATTTGGAATTAATTTTTCAAAATATGGATAAAAAAATTGCATTAATTAAATTAAAATTAATCTTATTGATGGAATGAGAAAATGAGTTTTTAAAAAGTAAAAAACATCAAAAGATTGACGTGTTTATATCAAATTTCAATGTGAAATTACTTCCAATGACCATAATTGGTTTAAATGATAAAAAATTAACTTAATTATAATTTAAAACCTATTAAAATAATAATAAAAAAATATAAATTAGTTAGATGAAAAAGTAGTTTTGAATTAAAATGTAGTATTTTTCACTATTCATTAAAATATGAATTTTATTAGAAAATTATCAAAAAATTATCCAAACTAAATTTTGATATCCCAATTCCAAATAATAATTTTATTTTCTCAAATATAATAAAAAAGTGTCAAAATTGGGTTTAAAATGGTTGTTCCATCAAAAGGCGACAAAACTGCATTTTAAAAAAAATACAGCTTTTATCTGAAAAATTGATTTTGTTCTTATGTCATGTCTAGAAGATATAAAAGATGAATTTTAAATATTATATTTATTATGTTAAATATATATATTATTAATAAAATAAATCAAGAGTGATTTTATTATTTTATAAACTCGAATAAACATAGTCTTGTGTGAAGTGAGTTCTATCAAAATAACTAAAAATTATATGTAATAGAATACAATAATAGTTTTGCATCCCATATCACATGGATAGACACATGGTTTATATTAACCATGTTCTAACCATTAACTTGGTCCAGTTCTCTAAAATTTTCAAAAATTTCCTAAAAACTATTAAAACTCTAAATTTAATGAAACAAAAAGGAAAAATAAAAATATTTTTTTACTAGAAAGTCAGGGGAGTTACAGTGTCTGTCCTTATACATGAGATTATTAGAAATATACATCATAAATCATGTAATTTGATGTATAGATGAAAACTTTGATGAAATATGCTAGTTGAGAGTTAAAAGTTATTTATGATATGGGTGATATAAAATTAATTAAATAAGTCAATAAAGGATTTTACATTCTAAGTTAATAGAAGAAGATAACTATGTCCTTATGGTTTAAATATAATTGTCTAATTAAATCTATTGCCTGGGTAGTTCATCAATGAGTTCATTTTAGAATGTAAAAGAAAGATAAATCCAGAATATATGGTGATGAAAAACTTATTCATCCTACTTGATTATATATCTATATATAGGGATTATATTATGAAGTGGAATTCATTGAAATGTTGTTATCATTTCAACATTAACTTATTTTTCTATAGGTGATTTTATGTGTTACTAGATGATGATCATTAACATTAGATAATTTTATCTAATGAAACAGATAATGAGGCTTATAGAACCACATAAAAAGTGGATCTATATTCTCATTAAATTCCATTGAATTTAATATTAAGAACAAATATTATTCTCATATTATGTGATTCTAATTATTCAAGTATCATTGATCACATAAATTAGGTCACCAAATATTTGTGTTCAGAATATGTGAGTTGAATTTTATTATCTAGGTTATTTTTAATGAGTTAATAATTAAATTTTTATTTATTCAGCAGTTCAGTAAATTGATTGATATAACTTTTTATTTAGTTATGTGAATATTAATGTAAATATTGATTCATGATTTTTAGTAAAAAATATTTATTTATTTATTGAATCAATAATATTATTCTATCTGAATAAATATTTTATTATACAAGGTTTGATAAATTCCGAGATGGATTGATTGTATGAGTTAATGTCCCTATGATGATGTTATATTTAACTACGTGTTTTTTCCATTTCTTGAGTTATAATAATATTATTATTATTATAATTTGACTTAGGGATTACATTGAAAAAGCTATTGTATATAAGGATTGTGTGTAATTATTCATTGTTTAATCTTAATAATAAAATTCCAATTATTTCATTTTAGATACAATAAAGTTTTTTTGTATAATGGAGAGACTATACAATTATATTAATCCTTAGAGATAAAATCGCCCTCCCACCCTCTTAAGAATAAGATATAGTATCATTCATTCTTTATTATGATTAATGGTGAATGAAACAAAGCACTAATTTACTCTATTCTAGTAGTTATAATAACAAGAGTATTTTTATATTATTTTTGGAGCATGTGTGGATAAAGAATGTGAAATACGCACTTGGATCCTCTAGGAAAATTATAATGCAATAAGAGTGGAAACCAAATTAATCATAAGTAATTATCATGTTTGAGGTAATTATAATTTTAAATTAATTGAAAATTAAATGTGAAAGATACTCTCTAAGATATTATGGTGTTTCCACCATTATGTTTTTCAGATATTAACCATTAAAACTGGTGAAATAAATTGGGCACCAAGCCACCTCTTCCTCTACATCTCAAAACCTTAAAAAAACTTATGTCACCTGTTGAAAACTATAGCGGGGGAACCAGTACTCACCAAGGTATAATTGTGTTGAATAATGTATTACCAACCTATATGGAGGAATAATGCCTCATTTGAGCAAATCACATCAAATGAGGGAATACCTACCTCTATAGATAAGGGACCAGCACTTTGTTAGTGGGCGGAGTTTATAACTCTATTAGTTCTTTGAGGGGGATACATACATTATTGGGTCCAATGGATTTCTAAACTCATTCTTAAACCTGGAGGTCCCATTACTTGAGTATTTGGGAGAGTTATAAAATTTTGGGATACATTAAAAGGACCCATACCCTATCATAAACATGCCTCTATTAGAGCACTAAACCCCAAGTCTTCTTTGATTTCATCTCTTGAACCATGCCATCATCTCTAAAAATTTATGATCCTTTAAAATACAAAAATGTCATATAGAAATCCTTTTATGAACAAAAGGATCATACTGTCATGATAAATGTCAAAAAAACTCAAATTTTACTAATTACTTGTCTGATTGGAGCCCTAGGGTGAGAATATAAGAAAAAAACGGGGAAACAATACATGACATGTTCTTTTATATACACGATTTGTAAGATCTTTGGGTATATACATCCTTCATCACACCATGTTGATTCAAACTACATGGTGTGGCCTAGGTAGGTATATGGTGTATATATCTAGTGTTCTATTATATGACACCCCATTTATCAATATTTTTACTAAAAGGTTCATTATGACATAATGGTTTAGACCATACTGTAGTCTAACCTTTTGTGCAATGTGGCATAATGTTAGAAAATATTCCATGGATGATATTCAAGATAATTATCATATTAAACTATAATAATAGATTTGGATTCCATATTATACTCCAACTATCATATATGGTTACTGTCATCATAAAATTATGATTATGAAGGGTTTAATATTCAATATGTTCATTTAAACATTAGAAAAATTAATGGTGTATCAGGTTTAATGTTATAAAAATTTGTAATGTTAAGAGACGTTTATGAATGTCTCATAAATTAATTCCTACCATTTGAGACTATTAGGTGCCTATATAAGATTACATAGTCCTTATTTATATTTTTTTGAATATTATAAATATTCATAGACAATGATATCAATATCTCATTAGCACCCAACATTTAATGTTCTATCATATCATGGTGTTGAGAGAGGTCTTTCTGGATAATTAGTTTATTCCTATAATCTATGGATGCCTCTAGATGAAGGATTGTTTGAAATTATTCTTAGTGATATCTATCAAATGAATATGAAAATATTTTATAAGGTGTAAGTACTATTGTAAGACATTATATTCTTATCACTCTTCAATTATATTCTTTCCATGTGTATAGATAAATCCCAATCGTTTTTGGAATTAGAATTGGTCATCCATTATGTTTATAATGTTATAAATCCACCTAAAACTATTAATCATGGTGAATAGATTGTATTTGGGGAAGAAAATGTATGATTTCAATATGTGTTAAGGATATGAGGGAGCTTGGAATATTTTCATGGATTCATATCATGAAATTTCATGTCATGACTGATAAATCAATCCTCCCTTATTATTATATGGTTAATTGTGATCTATTATTAAGTCTATACCATGTGTCGATGATTCTGGGAAAATGCACATTGATTATATCAAGTGATAAATATGGATGATTTTAATAATATATATCACCTAGAAGAGAGACATGTTAAAGAGGAAGTGTTGAGAAGGGTGCCTATTTTTTATAAGATTACACTTGGTATTTTACCAAGTGTTTGAATATTGAGTTACCAAAAATTCAAGTCATGTCAGCCACCCAACAAGCCTAGGATATGTCTGGGTAAATATTTAGGTAATCCTATATATACCCAAACTATACTATCATAGGAGGTTCAAAAAAAATTGGGCACATGCATGATGCACAAGGAGCAAGTAGGTCGCATTGTGGGGCAGTAGCACACAGGTAAGTCAGCATGGGGTAGTGTAAGTAAGAGGTTCCCCAAGTGGACCAAGTTACTCACATATGGACAATATGGAGTGTATGATTTATTATTAAGTGCACAAACTCATTGAGATTAATCAATGTGGGATATCCATTTAAAATGACATTTTTCCTATATGTTTAAAACATACATAAATAATGAGAAATTGTTGCATGTATCATATTCTTATTTTAGTTGTCTATGGTTCTAAGAAACAAAGAGGTTCCTCCTTATTCCCTATACGTTTATCTTATGTTAACATATAGGATATTAATGTAGAATATTTAGGTTTTCACATCTTTATAAAAAATAAGATGATCCTTCAGGTGTTTACTACTTACCATGAAAAGCAGGAAGATGAGGCATGTAAAATCCCAAACCAACTGATTGTCTTGGGTCAGGTTAGAGGTTCTACTAACCTTAGAACTACTGGAAATGGGTTCTAAGCCAACTTATGTATACCCATTATTTCGAAAAAACTATGTTTATAGACCATTTGTTTTAACCTATACCGATGATTTTTTAAAAATCGTGCAAATTGTTTGTTAAAAATCATGCACCACTCAGGATTCTCCTCCCCCTCCCCTTTCGAGAGCCCTAATATCCATTTCACTCCCCCCCATCCAACCTCCACCTCGACCTCAACCTCAACCTCAATTTCCCAGCCTCCACCTCCATATAAACCTCCCATCCTCTACCTCAACCTCTCAGACCCCATGTCCTGGCCCCCACGTCCCTCCCTCCACATCTGCCTCCCATCCCCTCCCTTTATCCACCTCAACCTCTCGTCCTCTCACTCTCGGCCTCCCACCCTTCACTCATTGCCCCCCTGTAGGTTTTTTACCCTTTCCCCCATAGGTTGAGCAATTTTTTCACCCAATTGATGACCACCCTTCTGCTCCTCTAGTATTATCCCTTGATCTTCTTTGTCGATGTGATTCCCATCAGTAATCTCATGTTTGTTTAGGTGCACCCCTCTAGGTCAAGGCATGTTTCTGTTTGTCAAGGGGCATCTCTTGTTCATCCAACATTCTCCTCTTATTGTGTGATTTTGTGATTCCTATCTTACTTGATATGAGTTCCTAATACTTCTCTATCCACTATTTTGACAACAACAATACACTTTAATTTGATTTATAGGTAACTTGATGTTTTTTTAAGTTCCTTATGTGTATACTAATATTTGTAATTCTATGATCTATTGAACTATAATATTAATATATTTTCTATAGAATCATGAAATTGAGATTAATTTATTTCATAAAAAGAAATAAACACTTAAAATGTGTGTATAAAGATGTATTAGATATGTTTCACTGAATTTATCTCAGTGAAATATTTAGTTATGATTTTTTCTTCTAATTATGTATCATCTAAACTTGAAGTTATTAGAATAAAATTTTTGGATCTTGTTATGTATTAATTTAGAAATTAAATAATGACATTAAGGATTTTGAGTTGTTATAAAATATGAATGCGGTGAAGCGTAGTTATAAATTTTATTAAAGACAACATTATATCGTGACTAGTGTGGTTGTGATTGTATTTTTAAAATTTATTGTATTTTCAAAAGAGATTCCATTATCTAAAGTATCATTGTAAAAGAACATAGTTTTCTTTTGTAATGGAATTTTATGATACTACATGATCAAAGAGTTTTCAATACTAAGAAACTGCATCTTCTAAATGTTTATTGATGATTTCTAGTGTGGGACATTATAGATCATATAGAAAGAAGGTGTGTACCGGATGATGCAGGATGTCATGCACGCCGCCCCGCTTCACCTCATGTAATAGACTATGATCCAAGAATCACCACGAATACACCAAAAGCTCATATAAGTATTTAATTTTTCTTTCATAATTGTGTGGGAATGATTAGATGTAATTGTATTATTATTTAATTGTTTTTGTCAACTATCCACATTTAATTATTATTTTTTAGATTTAATAGTATTATATTTTAAGTTCATGTAAAATTATTATTGAGAGTATAATTCTAGCATCTAATGTGTTAGAATCTATAACACATGACTTTTTTTATTGCAATTTTTCATCACAAACTCAATCATTACTTTATATATTATTAGATTTGTTCCACAGTATTATGATATCATCAATTTATCATTCATTACTACACTATGAACATTAATTTCATTATATGTATGAGTTATTTTTTTTTTGAAAATATTATCAACGAATTCAATTTTTTCATTACAACAAAAACATTATATGTTTTCATGTCAATTAATTTATTGATGAATGTATATAGTTTCCTGATTTTTTTTCTCTCTATGTGTGTTATATATTATATAATTCGTTTATTATTTATTTCAATTTTTTTAATCATTTAAATATAATTGTATGAATCTATATAAAATATAGAATCTTTGTTTTTAACATTTACAATCTATGTGTGAATTGGGATGTTTCGTTAATAAGTTATGAAATTGATATTTCCCCTATTATTTTCTCATCTGATGATTTTAAAATGTTATTTTTATGTTCGAATATAATTAACTACTTATGGATTATTTGTTTTAATAGGTAATCATCTGAGCTGTAGAAGAAAAAGGCATTCTATTACCCCACCCAATATAATGTAATAATTCATTAAATGGATAGCAAAAAATATTCCAAAAAAAGTAATTTTCTATGTTAAAAGCATGAAACTTGATAATCAATTATTTGTTTACTCTAATAATTTGACACTTCATTGTATGTTTTATAAGATTCATTAACTGTTTTAACTTCCCTCTAACATAACCACACCACATCTATATGTTACATTTAATTCCATGTTAACATTATGAGACTGACCATTTCATTTATATAACTTTATGTTAGTTATGTTCCAATATTAATGTCTTCTTCCAAACTCATGTGAACATAATAATATTTCATGTATGCATAATGTATTAACTATTTTGAAAAAAAAATTATTCATCAATTCTACTATGTTATTAAAGATGGTATGCCTTTAATTATTGTGAATTTATCTATATTGATAATAGTTTAATATATACCAAATTTGGTTGACAAAAATATTTATTGCATATACATTCTGTTACATGTGCATTTTCTAATGACTTCTATAATAAATTTTACGAACGTATTGTGTTATTTGGAATTTTGATTTTAATGAATTTTGAAATTTCATGATTACATATAAGTATTTTATAATTATTTCAATGAATTTTGAAATTGAATCCAAAATATAGTCCAATGAATTATAACATAACTATTTTTCATTTTCACTTTTCTCGTCTATATTTTTAGGAAACCACATTTATTCTAGTACTATTGAATATAATATTACTACAACCTGTGAATATAACATTATATAAAATAATAGTTTTTTGGGTATCAAATTTTAAAATAAATAATATATAAAGCAATTTTAGGTATTGAACGTTTGAAACATTACTTTGCTATTTGGGTGCGGATTTTTGCATTTGATTTTATTTAGTATTGGATAATAATTTTGGTAAAAAAAATTACATTTACCATCCCTTTGAATTTATCTTTTCATGTTCCCTCAAATATTCATTTATGTTTTTGGAATTCTTCATTTTTATAGTTTTCCTAAGATCTAAATAATGGCCTTTTTATCTTTATTCTCCTCACATTTTCTTAAGATCAAGGTAAACACTCTACTCATCATTTTTTCATCATGAAGGAGAATATGTAGGTAATTTTACATATTTATAAGTAATTAGTCTTTCTTAAAAAATAATTATTCTTAAATGATTTCTTTTAGGATATGATGTGAATTACTTCCTACAATGTCTTGCATTTTGATTATGTTTTCATCAGGGGTGATAAATTGGAATTATTTTCTGAGTTCTCCCACTATCATGAATAGTAATGTTATAGTGTGAATTTATTATATTAGGAAATGACATGCATTTTGAGTGTTTTAAATCATTATCAATTAAAACCATCATCAATTGGAATTTCTATGAGATGTGTTTTGATTCTATCTGGTTACTAGTGTTTGAATAAATCATCAAGTAAAACATGTTTTATTTAATTATAAACTCATCTAAACATATTAATTTGTTTGACTAAAGGATCCCATTTTTATTCTATGAAATGTATATTTTTACATTCAGAAAATTTCTTATTCATTTCCATTCTATACAGGAGGGTGTATATAATCTCATGGTAGTGGTATGATGCGAAGATTTATTCTTCTAAACTGTCCTTTAGAAACTGATTACTATAGTGCTATATTATATTATCTTATGAGGTGATTTTTTATTCCAATTATACTATGAAATGTATCCATTGGTCTTTATCAGTATTTGAATCCCTCTATTGTATTTCTCTTCAAAATTGTTTTCATCTCTCATTTCATTCCCTTCTTCAATGGATGGATAACCAAGATACTATACTCTGTTGTGGAAAACATTATTGTATTATGGAGCCCGCTGGTGCTCACATCAATCCTCACCTTCAGGACTATGATCATTTTGAGGATTCCACTCCATGTGAGTATGGTTTTCATGACCACAACGGTCTTCATGATTTTGTGGGAACCCATTGGGACCTTCCCTCAAACCATGATCTTGATGTCCCAAGCCATGATCTCCCTCAAGATATTGGATCATTACATGACCGTTACTAAATTTTCTATAGATTAAATAGAGATAGTGGAGAATTGGGATAGTTTCATCACCATCGAGGTCAAAAAATGGATCTTTTAGCATTGATGAAAGTGATGAAGAACCCAGTTAGAGGAATTTGAACCTAGAGATTCACAGGGGGAGATTACAGCCATAGTTGAGAACATTGAATAGAGGAAGTCTTCTCTCTTAGATTCAATTCTTGGTGAAATGAACAAAACAAATGGGACGGTGTATACTTGGATATTGACTAATTTTTGATTTATTAGTTCAATTATTGAATTTATAGATTATTGAATAGATTTTTATGCTTTCTATCCTTTCATCAGGTCAGGATTTTTGGCACAACTGCATACGTTTCCCAAAAATCATGGATTAAAAGTGGTTCCATTCAAGAAAACATCTTGTTTGGCTTGATGATGAACCTACAATGATACAGGGAAGTCATCTGGGCATGTTGTTTAGTGAAATACTTGGAAATAATGGAATTTAGGGACTAGACTAAAGTTAGGGAGTATGGAATCAACCTTAGTGGTGTCCAAAAGCATCAAATATAGATTTCTGGAGCTGTGTATATGGATCTTGATAATTAACTTCTTGATGATGTTTTTAGTGCAGTAGATTCCTACAATGGTTCATATATATTCAAGTTGACAACCCAGCATACACTGTAATTTTAAAAGTATTATAAAGTATTTTTGATACATTTCATTCTTTTTTTAAGAATTTGGGAGGGGGCTTCTCAAAAGTTAGACCATTTTACTGGTTACCCATCAAGTTGAATTATTGCATAATTTTTACAAAAAATAGTTGAGTTTCCTTTAGTCCATTTTATTGTTTTTTAAGTAGGTCTTTTCTGAGTTGACCTGTAAAATAGGTTATGCTAGATGGGATGATAGTGAAATTTAGGAAGTATATATATATACTTGAATCTGTAATGGATTTTAATGATTTGGTGATGGTCTATGATAGTTTTATGGAACATAATGAAATTGGCCGCAATGTGCCTCCCATGAGTTCCCCTAAAACACCAAACTCGCCAGAAGTCTCATGAGAACATTTATAATCCACCGGTGAAGGCATGTATCTCAAATATGTTTTGTCCCCTGAAGTATCATATGAACCGCATGAATATGTTTAGTCTTTATTTTTACCTTCAAATATGTTTTTACAAGTATCGCATCATTCATCTTCAACTGTCTCCAAATACATTTTGTAATTTTTTTACCAGTCAAGAACTATACCCACAGTTCATTGAATTATGAGTATATTATTTCTAGTATGATAATCTATATATATTATTCAACTAAATAATTTGGTATTATGGAATTTTCTAGGCCTATAAGAATGATTATAAATATTTATGGGTATATCTCTATCCCAACACCTCGGTATCCCAGAGTTTATAAAACTGCAGGTATAGCCTATACCCACGGTTCTAGGGGAGATACACATGGTTCCAAACTGTGGGTATATGTTATATTTCTAGTACTGTAGGTGACATCCTTGAGATACCAAAGGCTAGAAATAAATAATAATGTATTAGTAAAAATATAGGGGATGTTTTCCCTGAAGAAACAAAACAACCTAACATGAAAATATTATGACAACCAAACTAACTATATAACTAAAATTAAAACCAAATAAAAAATAACATCATAGTTGTAATGATAATGTAAAACATGACATCAAACTTAAATGGGGAGACAACCTGAGGTAATAACATTGATGTGCCATCACTCCCAAGACACCAATAGATACCACTAATCTCTAAACACCCATCTTAGGAAGTAGCATCATGATTCTCTACTAGAGAAATACAATACCTTTACTTTACATGTGTCATGATGAAAAACATATGTATACTGAAAAAGTTTATATTCGTGGGGTTTGTAATAATACCAGTAATACTTCCCCAAGAGACCTCCCAAATCCCACCACTAGGAATAGAACATGTTAAATCCTAGTTTATAATTATAATTTATAATAAATAGAGGAATATAAAAATATATTTCCATAATAAAATAGTTTAAAAAATAGTTAAACTAAATTAATTTTCAAATTCTTTCTTTACAATTGGAATACCCATCCACATTCTACACTCACACACACATGCATACCCAATAATAATACCTATACTTGTGAGAAGTGCTCCATCCTTCACCAAGTCATCACAATGTGATAATTAAACTAAATTGGTTTTTAAATTATTTCTTTACACATGGAATACCCATCCATGTTCTACGCTCACACACACATTCATACCATATAATAAACCTCATACTTGTGAGAAATGATCCATACTTTACCATGTCATCAAAAGCTAATAATATCATGTTCCCTTAGTCATGAGAACCATTTTAATATTAGAAATGCCTAATAATATGAAATATAAACACATGCCACCATGTATTCTAATTTATCATATAAAAACCATTCCATAATAAACATTTATTACCATCGAAAATTTTCACCGAAAATATGTATTTCATTCAAACAAAAACCATAATTTTAAAAGCATGATTTAAAAATTACAAATCAAGGGGATTTTTGAAAGCCAATCAAATTCCTATGTTCCCAAAACCATAATTTTAAGATAATAATTTAAAATTATTATTCAAACGGGTTTGCAAAGGAATTAAAAGTCCAATATTCCCAAATAATAAACCAAAAGGGTTTCCTTCAATAAATCACTCAAATATTAATTTTAAATTCATATAAAATCATTTAATAATACTATGCCGTCAAGTCCAAGAACATGTGGAGAAGAGAGAGAATCCACCTACCTCTAAATAGGTTATGAAATTGAAGAAATAAATTAACAAATTTCTATATGTGAAATTGATACTTCTTCTCTTCAATACATCCCAAAAATATCTCATTAAAATATAGATAATAAGACATAGTTTTTTCATTAATAGATTTGATCAATGTATCAATGAGGGAGGAGATGAGTTGATCTAGATAGAACAAGAAAGAATGAGGAATTATCATTGATTATAGAGATCAAATGAACTTTATTTTACAAAATCACCTTACGGGATAAAGGAAATCTCCAAGGTTTTCTAAGAGAGGATAAGAGTTAAATATCCTAAGAGAACAGAATAATAATGAGATTTATTGAGTGAAAATCGAAGCCAAAATTTTATTTTTGGAGCATTTATTTCATGTCCCATGGTTAGGCCATAATTTTTTCAAACTAGGTGATAATAGTTCACTCACTACTAGACATTACCCCAGGATCCACATAGTTGTTCCATAATATTTGGAAAACCATATGCCAATTGTGCGATGATACAACCTCCATTTCATCCCCTTGCATGATTGGTTCACACAGTTTGACAAACTATGCATTAATAATGATCCCCCACTATCTTCATACATACAGCTTCTCCTGGAATGTGTATAGTTTGGAAAAATCAGGCAATAACTATAAACATTTCCATAACCTCTTACACAGTTTCTAAGAGATAGTTCATCCTTTCCTCTAACCGTTATCAAATTGTGCACTCCCATAAATGCTTCAAAAAACACTCCAAAACCATCTAGAAGCTACAGAAAAAACAAACTGAGTATTATATAACATCAAAATACATAATAAAAGGGGTAAAGTTCCTAAAATTGGGGGTGTTATATTCTCCCCAACAATGGTCTTTTCATCATTATAAATATAGAGAGTGGTGATGTTTTGGAAGATATTAGGCCCCTATCCATGCAATTCCTTATCACATTACCATGTATCTTCCTAAATCTAATCAGGTTTCCATAAGACTAGTACTAAATAAATAGTTTCCCATGATATATATTCTCATGTATATCTATACATGTTATTGACATGTGAATCAATATATAATATGGATAAAAAACGATATGGTTGTATCGAATAACAGAGTCAGTATTAGGTTGGTACTTCTTCAAATGAGATACATAAAGTACGTTGCACATAGAGCTGTATCTTTCTGGTAAATACAATAGATAAGATGCATCACTAATTATTTATAGTATTTTAAAAAGTAAAATATACCATATAGATAATTTACCTTTCTTACCAAAATGATGATTTCCTTATCTTGGAGAGACTCTCAAGAAAACATGATCACCTACGTCAAATGATTATGGCCAACGATGATGATCCATAAATGATTTTTTATGGCTCTGAGTTATCTCCATTATTTTCCTGATCATTTTAATATTATTGATCATATAATGAAAAATTGTAAAACCCCAAGCTTCCATGGTACACTTCCTTTTAAATAATTCAACAGCTTACACTTCACGCAACATTGAGTTCAAAAAAACACCATGGTCTATCAAACTAGCCGTTTAAAAAGCGATTCTGAATAGTATTAACCAAATTATGAAAATTTTAAATTTTATTTATCAAAATACAATTAATTTTTGAATTCAGAATATCAAAATTTTCTTATGGTGAATTTTTGGTATTTTTATGAAAAGTTTCAATTTTTATGAATAGTGAAAAATACTGTAATATTATTAAAAACCAAACTTTTTCATTTAAATAATTGTTTTTCTTTAAATTTATTTTAAAGTCACAATATATAAATAATAAATAAATTATTCCAATATACATTATATGAATAATTTTTATAATAGAATTAGATATAAAAATTTTATTAAACTTTTGAACGTCTCTTTTACCCGTCTTCCAACCCCATATATGGATTAACATTAAATGTAATTTTACCACTTCTGTGAATTGAATTTTTAAAAATGTACATTTATGGTTGTAATAATCATGAAAAATTTGGTCTAATAGGATCAAAATAATTTTTTGTTAAAAGTAACTTTTCAATTTTATTTTCCACGGTTAAAGGTAAATAGGGTAATTAAAGTTTAAAATAATATTATAATAATATAATATTACCCTAACATGTGTACTAATTTTATTGGATAAGTTTTTTTAGACAAAAATCAACGTTATTCCTAAAATATGATACTTTTTAATCCACTTTTGTTATATTATGACATTTATTGTATTTTATTTAAAGAAGAGTTAAAAATGTCATATTCAAATTTTAATAACTGTGTCATTTTTAATTTGAGGATATATAAGTGATATGGTCAACTAAAAAATTATTTACAAAAATAAATGAATATATACATAATGGTAATTATTTATAATTTTAGGAAATAAATAATTAAATTAAATGGTGACACAATAATAATGCAAAAATTTAATTATTAAAGGAAGAATCAATTAAATGATACTAAAAATATTAAAATAAATATAATTTTACTAAATCAATGACATACAAGAATTTTATCGACAACATAGAGATTTAATTGACATATTTAAAATATTTTTTTGATGTTAACATGTTTTTTTGATATTCTTAAAAATTGAAATATTGAATAGTATCAAAATTGACAAAAATGATAATTTAAAATAAATAATATTTATTAAATGTTATAAAATTCATAAAAATATATGGTTTGGAAAAATAACTAGTATATTGTTAAATATTTCATAAATGATCCAATTCGGGTTCTTATGTCATTTTATTTTAACTATAATAACCATATATTATAAAAGGACAAGTAAACACAGTAAGCGTTAAACTGTTTTACTAAGGGTTAAATCCAAAATATAAGGATTATTTTGTGACATAAACATTTATAAAAATCATTATATAATATTATTTCAACACATAATTATCTTATACTCTAAATAAATCACTTTTTATCTATTTGAAAATGAAAAACAATTTACAATAATTTAATATTTGTGGAGTTTTCCAAAGTGCCCCTCTTCAATCTTATGAAAGAGAACCTATCCTTATCTCTAATTTACACATATATATCCATTTGTATCAAAATAATCCTACCCAATTCTCCTCCAAACATTCTTTACTTCATCATAGAGCCTGTACTTTTTTCAGAAAGCCATCCTAATGATTACTTTGGTGGAAATCAAAAGGAGGTGCTCAAAGAAGAGGTAATTGTTTTACCAATTCCATTCAATTTATTTTCTTCTTCTACTTCTTATTCCTATGTTGTTTCTGTACAAAATTAATTACTACTATATCATCTATATTCTTATATGTTATTATAATTATTTAACTACCATATTATTCCATTTATCCATCCTACGAATAACAATATCTCCATGTGTGTGTACGTATGGCTTACTGTCTCCACATCGTGGTGTAATTTGTTCTTCAAAAATAATTCATTTGGATGGGTATACTGATGAAAATAATTAATATAAATAATGAATATAAAAAAGATAACTATTATTTATAATTAATATTCCATCCAATTCCATACCATTTAACCATTAAATAAATGATATTGTCGCTCATGCTTACGTATGACCTACCGTCTCCATGATGCTGTGAGATTCTTTCTCCACATTATACTTTCAATAATGATCCTAAAATTTATAATATGAGTATATATAATATTTATTATCTTCATATCATCCTGGATATGAATAAAATACACCATATTCATAACAAACCTAACTTAAACAACAAAACATGAATAGGAAAATGAAGTAGTTAACACCCGAATTTTGTTTTAATATTGAAATATTATTATCAAAATTATATAATAGTATAATATAAGATATCATAAATATTTATATGGTTCTAGTATAATTCAATATCATACTTTTACGATTATACAAGAGGTTAACTCACCATTTACTAAACTAAAGTACAAGGTAAGGGTTAATTTCACAATGTCAGGATTATCTGAGGTTGTTTATACTTAAATATCTATTGGGACATCTTTATCATCCATGCCCAAGTTTCTTAAAATGTATTTTAATATATCATAGAAATTTTATTAAAGTCATATTTACCCATGTTTGACTTTTTTCAAAATAAATTAAAGTAATATTTCCATCGTTTTCAAACAATTTACTTAATGGCCTTTTCGACAAATTAAAGAAAGAATGTTTTTTAACTTATACAGAATGAGCAACTATTTTACACCATTATGACCCCTTAAAATGGTGAATCTTACCTTACAATATTATAATATTATTTAAAAAATTAATGTTTTCTATTATAATTTCACGATGTTTAAATTATTTCAAAGTAAAAAAAGGGATATTAATCTCAATGAGTTTTAATGATTTTGTTAGATTATTTTCATCTATGTAAACATCCATTGTAGGAGTTTATGTTTAATTAAGGTTTATTTATTATGATATAGTCATTTATATTGTATTGAGTTTTTTATGATATATTTGACTATTGATGTTCTATTTTGATACCATTCATGGTTTATGGTTAAATTATTAACATTTTGTATTCTATTTTTAATATGAATGTTTATGTTATGTTTTACCCCTTTCATAAGAGAAATGCATTAGACTTAGTAAATTATGTTTTAGGCCCACTGCAAACCCTTTATGCATCAGTAGGTCTCATTGAAAAAACTAGTGTCTTGTCATGAGTCCTTAACGGTATAGTTATGTATGGTCTTGGAACGAGGCCTTGACGGTATGGCTATAATGTCCATCATTATGCATTCCCTTTTATGAGAATGTTTATTGATATTTCATGTGATTATTAGACTGTTATAATATCCATGTGAATGTTTAAATTGAGTTATTTTATTTATTATTACCATATTATACTAAATATTATGTTTAAAAGGCTTGTGTTTCCATTTAATACCTTTACTTAAAAGTCTATCCTTATTTATGATAACTTCCACTATATTGTTTATCCTTATTGAGCATCTGATATCACCCCTTTCTTATGTTTCATTTTTGACCAGGATGCAAAGAAGTATATTATGACTGACCTCTAGGAATAATCTAAGGTATATGAGTGTTTTTCAAGGATACATTATGTTGTTTTTAATTTCATGATGTAATGTAAAACTTATGTTTGTATCTAGTTTTTCAAGGCTACTAAACTGAACAGTCCTTCAAGATTTATTTCTAATGATAATTCCAATGTAATAAAATAATTCACCCACTCTAGGTAACTAGGTTTGGGGTATTATAATTGGTATCAGAGGAATATTAATAGAAAAATTGGAAACTAGATTTAGAAAAACCATTATTAGGGAACATTACCCTAAGATAGACTTTGAGGATATGTATAGAAGAACATCCTTGAATTTTTCTGAAATAGAGATTGTGTGGTTATTCCTAGAAAATTCATCCATGTATGGATACTGCAAGTGGAAGTGGTTCTTTCATAGATGTAACTAGGAGTAATAACTTGGATAAGGTGTTCTGGGCTTGACTTGAGGTAACATAGTACATGACAACATGCCTTACTATTCACCTGGTTTGATACTCTCGGGGGATATGATTAGGATAATTAAAATTTCATTTACAATCAATTGTGAATAATTAATTATTAAATATGTCCCTAAATAACGAGTTTTATGATTAAAAATTATATATGAATAAATTTTTCAATTTATGTTAATTGTTTTACTAGTTTTGAATTATGCGTTATGATTCATAACCTAAACTAGTGTATGCCATTATTTAGAAATTGCACCTAGTGGAAGGAAAAGAAACTGTATCAATGCATGTAATGCCTCTTGGGATTACCCTCTTGTGAAAGATAATGATAGTGTGTTGGTGATTCAATTGGTGTTGAACAACTTATAATGATACTGGGAAACTGAATCAATATATGAATAATAATATTACCCGTATGGAGTCACCTGATCCACAACATAGAGGATCAATGTTAGACTGCTTCATGTGAAAATAGACTTCAATATTAAATGGGAAAACATATCCATTTTTAGCTAAGAAATGGATTAGTTCCTTTGAGAAAATATATCTCTCTTTGGGGAGTAATGAAAGTGAAAAAGTTGTTATGTAATTCTATCATCTATCAGAAGATGCAGATCAATGGTGGTCATTAATTCAAAACATGAAGGAGGATAAAGTGGTAAAAAATATGGAATAGATGGAATTTAAATAAATATTACTATAAAAATACTTTCCTCATGATATATGTGCAGATATGGGGAGAAAATTTCGGATTCTAAGGTAGAAGGAGGAAGAGAATGTTGTAAAGTATGAAGCTAACTTCACAAGGATAGCAAGGCATGCTGCAGATTACATACATAACCCAAGAAGTAAAATTGATCGATTCTTTGATGGGATAAAACCATTCCTATGACGGGAACTAGTCTCACAATCTTTCTCATCGTATGAAGATATAGTTTCTTGTGATATCAAGACAGAAAAGGAATTCTCTAAGTCCTATGATATTAAAGGAAATTAAGAAAATAAGAGAGTAGTTGAATACTTTGGAAAAGGAAATTATTGGAAGAATGGAATGTTGGTATTAGACCCTATAGTAATTGTGGGAAGAAACACCATGGTACTTTCTTATAGAGAATGAGAGTTTTTTACAAGTGTATAAAGAAGACCACCTAGCTCATTATTTTAAGGGGAAGAAAGAATCTATCAATGTTCATTTCTATAATTATAATGATATGGGGAATTATGAAAATGATTGTTCTAATCCTCATGGAAACATTACCGAGAAAAGAACAAGGGATCAAGGACAAGCTTTTACGATCACAACTACTGAGGTTGAAGTTTCTAATGATGTGGTGGCAAGTACATTAATGGTTTACTCAAATTTAGACAATGAATTATTTGATTCTGGATCCTAACATACCTTTATATCTTCCCAATTTACTTTAAAAATTAGATATTTCAAATTCACATTAATAAGGGAGTTGTCAGTCAAACCCCCTAAGGTAAGTCTCGTTGTAATAAATATATGTCAGGAAGTTCCCATTATGGAATATAAATGTGCTTTATCTACTAAATTTTTCATCATACCTATGGTCGCCTTTTATATAATACTTGGTAGGGATTGGCTATCAAAATATGATGCAAAAAATTATTACAAGAATAATGAAGTTTCGATATGTGAGGAAGAGGTAGAATTCATTAACTTTAGTGATGAAACATCATCACCTGATTCTTATCAAAATCCTCCCCATTAGCTTTTCTGAATGATATTATTGGGGAGTAAGATGAAATAACATCTAGGGATGAAGAATGAAATATTCAAATTGAGTATGTACCTATTTTAAATAAATTCATTAATGTTTTTATGAAATATTTTCCCAGACATCCCCCAAATCCTGAAGTTGGGTTTTGAATTGATTTAATCTCTAATGAAAAACCAATATCAATAAACCCCTATAGAATGTCTACAGTGGAATTGGTATAGTTGAAGAAACAACTAGAAGAGTTAAGTAATAATGGATTTATTCACCCTAGTTTTTCTCTATGGGGATCCCCAATTCTTTTGTTAATAAGAATGATGGATTAATGAGGCTGTGATTGGCTATAGAGAAATAAATTCCATTATAATAAGGAACAAGTTCACTCTGCCTCACATTGATGATTTTTTTATCAAATTCATGGAGAACAATATTTTTCTAAGATTGAACTTCATTTTTTATATCATCAATTATGTGTAAAGAAGGAATATATTCCAAAGACAGCATTTCGAATGAGGTGTGGTCATTACGAATTTATGGTAATGCCACTTAGATTGACTAATTCACCCTCTATTTTTAGGGATCTAATGAACAGAGTGTTGAAGGAATAACTTGATGATTTTTTTTTAGTATTTATTTATGATAACTTTGTGTAACATCCCAAGGTTTTCTAAAAATAAATTGAAAATGCTTGAAATTTTGTTTAAGGTATATATTTATAAGTATCCTTTAAACATAATTTTATTTCTTCTATGTTTTGAATTTCAAGAAACTATCATCTACAATTGTGTTCAGTATGTTATTTCGAGTCTGATGGAACAAACTTGTTTTTTTTTGGTGAATAGTAACATGCCCTTATGAATAGTAATATGAATAGTAATATGAATAGTAATATGACCTCATGAATAGTAAATAATATTATTATTTTATTTTCCCATGGCAATAGGATAATGGGATCTTAATTAATTTTCCAATGTCACATAAAACTAATTGCACTTCAATTTTGTTATTTTTCGAATTAACTGTGACCTTATTTTAAAATTAAATTAATAATATTTAGAAAATTATTTTTGAAAAATGGAGTTCATTTTTGAATTCTACACGTCGAAAAATGGTTGGGGTAAATTTTTGGTATTTTTCTGAAACTCTTGAATTTTCGGTGAATAGTGAAATACGGTAAAATACCGTATAATCAATTTATCAGTAAAAATGCACTATTTATGACATCATAAGTGATGCAAGGCCACTTGCTTCGAAATCACATGATATTTTCATTAATTAAGGCCACTTTATTTGAGATTATTCATAGTCTTGATAAAAATATTATAATAATAATTAAAATAATCTAAAATACCTCCCCTCCTCCACTATAAATACCACCCTCACTCCCCTCTTCCTCCCACACCTCTCAAGCCTTGAGCATTGTCTAATTTCTGCCAAATTCCCTCCTCAATCTTCTTCCCCACGTCCTAGAGCTGCTGGTCTCACCAAAAGACCAAAACCAAAGCCCTTAAGAAGGATCTCAAGGAGAAGAGATCAAGAGGTAAACATCCTCTTTCATTTTCATTCTTTCCATCCATTTTATGTTATTCTCTTCCTTTCCCTTTGTCTTTTGTTGGGATATTTCATTAAATATTTTCCCTTACAGTCCAAATTTTGTATGATTGATGAGATATTCCATTCCTCTCATCAATCTTGTTTTTATGAAATTTTTAGAGGCGCCGTTAGGCTGCCGAATATTTTGTAAGAAATTTCTCATGTTTTCTTTATTTCATGATTCCTTCCACTTCTTTCTTCACCCCCTCTTATCCAAGAGGCATGAAATCTACAGAATCATGTATATTCTGTATGTTTTCATGTTTATGGAAAATTACAAATCATTATTCCTCTCCTCTTTCACTTATTTAAAGAATCAAAAAACATTGTCCATTTGTGTCGAATTACCGATATCGTGGACGATGTATTTTCAATTTCCATTAATTATTTCAAGTCTGGTCATGAAACCATTTATATGGTTGAACCAGGTTATAATATATGTTTTATGAATCATATAAGGTTCTGTAATTCTTTTGTACTCATGATTCAAACTTATAAGACTAAATGAAATTGTAATTATCAAAGAACCACTTAAATTATCTAAACGAACATAATTAATGTTTTAACTTATAAATCATCATCATATAAGGCACCAAAGTGATGAATGGTATAATTTATGGTACTGGAGTTATGTAACTAATACTCCATTCCAATTCTGGAGTTTCACTTCCAATCAACAAGAACGATTCATCATGAACCGATCGTGAAAATCACAAAAGACCTCACCCAAAATAATGCAAGGAACAAAATACTAACAAATAAGGGGTGAAATGAGGTTATGAAATGACCATATAAGATGTTATAAACATGAACACGTTTCTTTAAAATACTATTAACACTCTTTTAACCATTATACAGGAGGTTCAAACAATTTTGAAGTAAGACAAGCCCAAGGTAAGGGAATTCTTAACCCGATTTCCATTCTTTGGGTTAACCTTCTACTTTATAATTTATGTGCTATTTAAATTGTTTGTGTGATGGGTTCTGTTTATATTATGTTTAATTATGTGTATTTACAGAGTATATACATATTCCATCCACTCAATTAAGTCTCCCTTCAAGTATATGATGTTTATAAGGGACTTTTCTTCTAAAATCCTCTTTTAAAATTCTGTTTTATAAGATTCAAAGGCAATGTTTTTATGCTATTATTTATGTTGAATGATTATGTTTTGGCTATTGGGCATTGTTTATGATGAAGGGTGGGACCTATATTTCCCTCCAATGCATTGGGTATGAGTAAGTTGGAGGTCGGCCGTATGGTTACTCCAAGTGTAACTGTGATGGTTACACAAAGTAAGGTAGCCGTGAGGGTTACAAATTTTAAGGTAGCCAAGATGGTTACAAGATTATGTAAGTAATGCTCCAATATACCTTTATGATTATAATTATGTTTGTATGGATCTTGTGTAAATCTCATGTTACACAAAGTAAGATTTTATGGGTGTAAATCATGTATTTTGAAAATGTTTTCATATGTCTTGTGTATTCTTGGACTAATTCCTTCTTTTTCATACCTTACTGAGCTTTTGTGCTCATCCCAAGTTTTTAAATTATTTTTCACAGGTTAATGGATGAATAATACAAGGAAGGAAGACATGTTAAATGTAGAAGAATTGTCAAGGAGTCTTGTTTTATGTTTTAATGTTTTATATTCTGAGGAAAATGGAAACTGATTTTATGGTATCCACTATGTAACAATGTGTAATGTTATGAATATTTTGTCTTAATTCTCTAAAGCTCTAAACTTGAAAAGATCCTCAATGTAAAATGAAGTGTTTTCTTGAATAAATTCAAGATTATGCATGAAATAAGTGCGGGTCCTTACAGTTGGTATCAGAGGATGGTTTAGATGACTTTAGGGGTTAAGGTGATGCTAATAGAAAACCATAAATAATTCTTACCCTATGTTTAATTTGTTATAGCATTTAAAGATTACCATGTTGATTCATCTAAGAAATGTTTGTTTAGAATGGTTGTCCGCAGAAGGAACATGGATGCTGAAGAGGATAGGCACCGACAGAATGACATCCTTCCTGATCAACAGCCCGGAATGGTAGGGATTGGAACCGAGCAGTTTGTGCCGGTAATGGCTCAGCTAACACAGGCAATAAATGGTGGTGGCATCCATGCAAGAGGACAAATAGATGTACCCCAACGGAACATGACAGTGGTGGAACATTTTATGAGACAGCATCCTCCTGCATTCAGTGGATCTTCTGACCCAGTGGCAGCAGAAGGATGGACTAAGGCCCTTGAAAAGATATTTGATGTTATGGGATGTTCAGACAATCAAAAGGTAAGTCTTGCCATTTATCGTTTTGAAGGGGAAGCTGATCAGTGGTGGTCAATGGTAAGGAATATCAGGGGTAGAGAGGATTTTGATGCCTTAGTATGGGATGAATTTAAAAGTCTTTTTCTGGAAAAATATTTTCCTAAGGTGGTGCGACTTAGAATGGAGAAACAATTCCTTGAACTGAAACAAAAGGAGGAAGATTCAGTGGCTATGTATGAGGCGAACTTCACCCGACTGGCGAGGTATGCTCCGAATCTTATTCTGGATCTCGATAGCAAAATCAACCACTTTTACTCAGGATTGAAGCCAATGTATCGAAGGGCGTTGGCCTCCCGTGAATTCAAAAGTTATGAGAAACTTGTCTGATGTGCTGAGAGGGTAGAGATGGAGTTTGCTGACGATCACATGCAATTTGGAAACAAAGAGAAGAAGAGGTCAAATTGGAAAGCAATGGGTAAGAATCAACCAATGAAATCTGATGGTAAGAAAATACAGTTTCCAGTTTGTGAAAAGTGTGGCAAGAAGCACCCTGGGGAATGTCTTATCAAAACTGGGAAGTGTTTTAAATGTGGAAAGTTTGGACATATGGCCCGAGATTGCAATGAAAATGATCCAAAGACTAATCCTGATAAGCAAACTATAAAGTGTTTTAAATGTGGTGAGATGGGTCACTATGCAAATGCCTGTCCAAAGAGGGATCCAAATGATGCAAAGAAGCCAGATTACAAGCAGAAAGGTGTAGTGAGATCCTTTGAGACTACGTCAGCAGATGTTGGGCCATCCAATGAAGTTGTATCAGGTACTTTGTTTGTTCACTCAGATTTTGCTAAAGTTTTGTTTGATACTGGGTCTACACATTCCTTCATCTCTGAGAAATTTTCTAGTAAATTGGAAATATCACCTCAACAAATGATACCCGAACTTGTTGTTAAAACACCAGGGGGAAATGTTATAGCAAAGAGGAATTATAAGAATATTTCTATTGTGGTATGTGGAAAGACTTTACCTGCAAACCTTGTTGTTTTACCCTTAGTCGAGTTTGAAGTTATTCTGGGGATGGACTGGCTTTCTGATTATCATGCTAAGATTGACTGTAGAGCTAAAGAAGTTGTTTTTCAGAAAGAATTTCAGTTTGTATACAAGAATGAACCCATACAATTGATAACATATCAAGAAGCTGAGAAACTACTGAAAGATGGAAATGAATGTTATCTGGCTCATATTGTTGAAAACAAGGGAACTATTCAAATCAATGATGTGCCAGTGGTAAATGAATACCTTGATGTTTTTCCTGAGGAGTTACCCAGTGTCATACCTAAACGAGAAGTTGAATTCACAATTGACTTAGTTCCTGATGCTAAGCCAATTTCAAAACCCCCATATCGTATGGCTCCAATAGAACTTCTTGAATTGAAAAATCAGTTGCAGGATTTGCTTGTCAAAGGTTTCATTCATCCCAGTACTTCACCATGGGGAGCCCCTGTTTTGTTTGTTAAAAAGAAAGATGGTTCCATGAGACTTTGCATTGATTATAGAGCTTTGAATAACATCACTGTTAAAAACAAGTATCCTTTGCCTCATATTGATGACTTGTTTGATCAGCTCCAGGGAGCTCAGTACTTTTCCAATATTGACTTGAGATCCGGATACCATCAGCTGAAGGTGAAGGAGGATGACATCCCGAAAACAGCCTTTCGTACTAGATATGGGCATTATGAATTTGTTGTTATGCCATTTGGGTTAACTAATGCACCTGCTGTATTCATGAATCTTATGAATAGAGTATTTCATGAGTTCTTGGATAAGTTTGTGGTGGTATTTATTGATGACATTCTGGTTTTTTCTAAAAATAAAGAGGATCATGAAAAACATCTAAGGGTTGTTTTACAAACTTTAAAAGAAAAGAAACTATATGGAAAATTCAGCAAGTGTGATTTTTGGTTGCAACAGATTTCTTTTCTTGGGCACATTGTAAATAAGGATGGAATAACAGTTGATCCTGCCAAAACAAAAGTAGTTGATGAATGGCCAAGACCCACAAATGTTACAGAGATTCGTAGTTTTCTGGGCTTAGCAAGTTATTACCGACGCTTTGTTGAGAACATTGCACGGTTATCTAGCCCAATAACTAAGTTAACACGGAAAGGGGTTAATTTTGTTTGGACAGAGGAATGTGATGTTTGTTTTCAGGAACTAAAGAAGAGATTGGTGAATGCTCCAGTTTTGGCCTTACCTTCCCGGAATGGTGAGTTTGTCATCTATAGTGATGCTTCTTTGAAGGGACTTGGTTGTGTTTTGATGCAGAATGGTCAGGTAATTGCCTATGCGTCGAGACAACTTAAACCTCATGAGATGAATTATCCCACACATGATTTGGAATTGGCAGCTGTGGTTTTTGCTTTGAAAATATGGAGGCATCATCTATACGGAACCAAATGCCAAATATATACTGACCATAAAAGTCTTAAGTATATATTCACTCAGAAGGAATTAAACATGAGGCAGAGAAGATGGCTAGAACTGATAAAGGATTATGACTGCACGATTAATTACCATCCTGGAAAAGCAAACAAAGTAGCGGATGCCTTAAGTCGGAAAAATCATGCATCATTAACCATGCTACGTTTGGAACGTGATCCCTTGATTAATGATTTGATAAATTTTGGCTTGGAAGTTGTTGGTGCAGGGAATATATCTGTTTTGTTTCAGGTTTCAGTGCAGTCTTCGTTGTCAGACAGAATTATGAAAGCGCAGAGGGAAGACCGTGAGCTACAGAAAAAGGTAGAATTGGTTAAAATGGGTAAGTTTCCAGAATTTAATCTTGATAAAGATTGTGTTTTAAGGTTTGGAAAAAGGTTGTGTGTGCCTTGTGATTCCCAGCTGAAGAAAGAATTGTTGTGTGAAGCTCATAGTTCTCCATTTTCTGTTCATCCTGGAAGTACTAAGATGTACAGAGACCTTCGAGAGTATTACTGGTGGAATGGGATGAAAAGAGATATTGCTGATTTTACAATGAAATGTTTGACATGTCAGCAGGTTAAAGCAGAGCGACAGTTACCGAAGGGGATGCTTCAGCCTTTGCCGGTGCCAGAATGGAAATGGGAGAATATATCCATGGATTTTGTGGTGGGACTACCAAAGACTTCTCGAGGTAACAATGCGATATGGGTTATTGTTGATCGGCTAACACAAAGTCTGCTCATTTTCTTTCTATTCGAGATACAATGACATTAGATCAGCTTTCTCGATTGTACCTCAAAGAGATTGTCAGGTTACATGGAGTTCCTCTTTCCATTGTGTCTGACCGAGATCCCAGGTTCACTTCTAAATTTTGGAAGGGACTTCAGAAGTCTTTGGGCACAGAGTTGAATTTCAGTACAGCTTTTCATCCTCAATCAGATGGGCAGTCAGAGCGAACGATTCAAACTTTGGAGGATATGCTTCGAGCTTGTTCAATGGACTATCAGGGAAGTTGGGATCAGCATCTTTCATTAGTTGAGTTTTCTTATAATAACAGTTTCCATTCCAGTATTCAGATGGCACCTTTTGAGGCCTTGTATGGAAAGCGGTGTCGGACTCATGCGTTTTGGGATGAAGTCGGTGAAAGAAAGTTGATGGGGCCAGAATTAGTAGAAGAAGTGGCTGAGAAAGTGAGGATGATCCAACAACACATGAGGATAGCTCAAAGCAGGCAGAAAAGTTATGCAGATAACAGAAGGAAAGACTTCTCTTTCAAGGTAGGTGACCATGTTTTCCTTAAAATATCTCCTTGGAAAAGTGTGATGCGTTTCGGTAAGAAAGGGAAACTAAGTCCACGGTTCATCGGTCCTTTTGAAATCTTGGATAAAGTTGGAACAGTTGCGTACCGCGTAGCTTTGCCTCCGAGCTTGTTTCAGGTACACAATGTTTTTCATGTTTCGATGTTGAGAAAGTATGTTCCAGATTCATCACATGTCTTGAGGCCGGAAGAAGTTCAGCTAGCAGAGAACCTTTCTTATGAAGAAAAACCGGTTCAGATTCTTGATCGAAGAGAACAGGTATTGCGGAATAAGGTAATCCACCAGGTAAAGGTTTTGTGGAGAAACCACATGGTTGAAGAAGCAACATGGGAGTCTGAAAATGCTATGAGGGAAAAATACCCTCAGTTGTTTAATAAGTAAATAAAATTGCGAGGACGCAATTTCAAGAAGGTGGGGATAATGTAACATCCCAAGGTTTTCTAAAAATAAATTGAAAATGCTTGAAATTTTGTTTAAGGTATATATTTATAAGTATCCTTTAAACATAATTTTATTTCATCTATGTTTTGAATTTCAAGAAACTATCATCTACAATTGTGTTCAGTATGTTATTTCGAGTCTGATGGAACAAACTTGTTTTTTTTTGGTGAATAGTAACATGCCCTTATGAATAGTAATATGAATAGTAATATGAATAGTAATATGACCTCATGAATAGTAAATAATATTATTATTTTATTTTCCCATGGCAATAGGATAATGGGATCTTAATTAATTTTCCAATGTCACATAAAACTAATTGCACTTCAATTTTGTTATTTTTCGAATTAACTGTGACCTTATTTTAAAATTAAATTAATAATATTTAGAAAATTATTTTTGAAAAATGGAGTTCATTTTTGAATTCTACACGTCGAAAAATGGTTGGGGTAAATTTTTGGTATTTTTCTGAAACTCTTGAATTTTCGGTGAATAGTGAAATACGGTAAAATACTGTATAATCAATTTATCAGTAAAAATGCACTATTTATGACATCATAAGTGATGCAAGGCCACTTGCTTCGAAATAACATGATATTTTCATTAATTAAGGCCACTTGATTTGATATTATTCATAGTCTTGATAAAAATATTATAATAATAATTAAAATAATCTAAAATACCTCCCCTCCTCCACTATAAATACCACCCTCACTCCCCTCTTCCTCCCACACCTCTCAAGCCTTGAGCATTGTCTAATTTCTACCAAATTCCCTCCTCAATCTTCTTCCCCACGTCCTAGAGCTGCTGGTCTCACCAAAAGACCAAAATCAAAGCCCTTAAGAAGGATCTCAAGGAGAAGAGATCAAGAGGTAAACATCCTCTTTCATTTTCATTCTTTCCATCCATTTTATGTTATTCTCTTCCTTTCCCTTTGTCTTTTGTTGGGATATTTCATTAAATATTTTCCCTTACAGTCCAAATTTTGTATGATTGATGAGATATTCCATTCCTCTCATCAATCTTGTTTTTGTGAAATTTTTAGAGGCGCCGTTAGGCTGCCGAATTTTTTGTAAGAAATTTCTCATGTTTTCTTTATTTCATGATTCCTTCCACTTCTTTCTTCACCCCCTCTTATCCAAGAGGCATGAAATCTACAGAATCATGTATATTCTGTATGTTTTCATGTTTATGGAAAATTACAAATCATTATTCCTCTCCTCTTTCACTTATTTAAAGAATCAAAAAACATTGTCCATTTGTGTCGAATTACCGATATCGTGGACGATGTATTTTCAATTTCCATTAATTATTTCAAGTCTGGTCATGAAACCATTTATATGGTTGAACCAGGTTATAATATATGTTTTATGAATCATATAAGGTTCTGTAATTCTTTTGTACTCATGATTCAAACTTATAAGACTAAATGAAATTGTAATTATCAAAGAACCACTTAAATTATCTAAACGAACATAATTAATGTTTTAACTTATAAATCATCATCATATAAGGCACCAAAGTGATGAATGGTATAATTTATGGTACTGGAGTTATGTAACTAATACTCCATTCCAATTCTGGAGTTTCACTTCCAATCAACAAGAACGATTCATCATGAACCGATCGTGAAAATCACAAAAGACCTCACCCAAAATAATGCAAGGAACAAAATACTAACAAATAAGGGGTGAAATGAGGTTATGAAATGACCATATAAGATGTTATAAACATGAACACGTTTCTTTAAAATACTATTAACACTCTTTTAACCATTATACAGGAGGTTCAAACAATTTTGAAGTAAGACAAGCCCAAGGTAAGGGAATTCTTAACCCGATTTCCATTCTTTGGGTTAACCTTCTACTTTATAATTTATGTGCTATTTAAATTGTTTGTGTGATGGGTTCTGTTTATATTATGTTTAATTATGTGTATTTACAGAGTATATACATATTCCATCCACTCAATTAAGTCTCCCTTCAAGTATATGATGTTTATAAGGGACTTTTCTTCTAAAATCCTCTTTTAAAATTCTGTTTTATAAGATTCAAAGGCAATGTTTTTATGCTATTATTTATGTTGAATGATTATGTTTTGGCTATTGGGCATTGTTTATGATGAAGGGTGTGACCTATATTTCCCTCCAATGCATTGGGTATGAGTAAGTTGGAGGTCGGCCGTATGGTTACTCCAAGTGTAACTGTGATGGTTACACAAAGTAAGGTAGCCGTGAGGGTTACAAATTTTAAGGTAGCCAAGATGGTTACAAGATTATGTAAGTAATGCTCCAATATACCTTTATGATTATAATTATGTTTGTATGGATCTTGTGTAAATCTCATGTTACACAAAGTAAGATTTTATGGGTGTAAATCATGTATTTTGAAAATGTTTTCATATGTCTTGTGTATTCTTGGACTAATTCCTTCTTTTTCATACCTTACTGAGCTTTTGTGCTCATCCCAAGTTTTTAAATGATTTTTCATAGGTTAATGGATGAATAATACAAGGAAGGAAGACATGTTAAATGTAGAAGAATTGTTAAGGAGTCTTGTTTTATGTTTTAATGTTTTATATTCTGAGGAAAATGGAAACTGATTTTATGGTATCCACTATGTAACAATGTGTAATGTTATGAATATTTTGTCTTAATTCTCTAAAGCTCTAAACTTGAAAAGATCCTCAATGTAAAATGAAGTGTTTTCTTGAATAAATTCAAGATTATGCATGAAATAAGTGCGGGTCCTTACAGTTGGTATCAGAGGATGGTTTAGATGACTTTAGGGGTTAAGGTGATGCTAATAGAAAACCATAAATAATTCTTACCCTATGTTTAATTTGTTATAGCATTTAAAGATTACCATGTTGCTTCATCTAAGAAATGTTTGTTTAGAATGGTTGTCCGCAGAAGGAACATGGATGCTGAAGAGGATAGGCACCGACAGAATGACATCCTTCCTGATCAACAGCCCGGAATGGTAGGGATTGGAACCGAGCAGTTTGTGACGGTAATGGCTCAGCTAACACAGGCAATAAATGGTGGTGGCATCCATGCAAGAGGACAAATAGATGTACCCCAACGGAACATGACAGTGGTGGAACATTTTATGAGACAGCATCCTCCTGCATTCAGTGGATCTTTTGACCCAGTGGCAGCAGAAGGATGGATTAAGGCCCTTGAAAAGATATTTGATGTTATGGGATGTTCAGACAATCAAAAGGTAAGTCTTGCCATTTATCGTTTTGAAGGGGAATCTGATCAGTGGTGGTCAATGGTAAGGAATATCAGGGGTAGAGAGGATTTTGATGCCTTAGTATGGGATGAATTTAAAAGTCTTTTTCTTGAAAAATATTTTCCTAAGGTGGTGCGACTTAGAATGGAGAAACAATTCCTTGAACTGAAACAAAAGGAGGAAGATTCAGTGGCTATGTATGAGGCGAACTTCACCCGACTGGCGAGGTATGCTCCGAATCTTATTCTGGATCTCGATAGCAAAATCAACCGCTTTTACTCAGGATTGAAGCCAAGGTATCGAAGGGCGTTGGCCTCCCGTGAATTCAAAAGTTATGAGAAACTTGTCCGATGTGCTGAGAGGGTAGAGATGGAGTTTGCTGACGATCACATGCAATTTGGAAACAAAGAGAAGAAGAGGTCAAATTGGAAAGCAATGGGTAAGAATCAACCAATGAAATCTGATGGTAAGAAAATACAGTTTCCAGTTTGTGAAAAGTGTGGCAAGAAGCACCCTGGGGAATGTCTTATCAAAACTGGGAAGTGTTTTAAATGTGGAAAGTTTGGACATATGGCCCGAGATTGCAATGAAAATGATCCAAAGACTAATCCTGATAAGCAAACTATAAAGTGTTTTAAATGTGGTGAGATGGGTCACTATGCAAATGCCTGTCCAAAGAGGGATCCAAATGATGCAAAGAAGCCAGATTACAAGCAGAAAGGTGTAGTGAGATCCTTTGCGACTACGTCAGCAGATGTTGGGCCATCCAATGAAGTTGTATCAGGTACTTTGTTTGTTCACTCAGATTTTGCTAAAGTTTTGTTTGATACTGGGTCTACACATTCCTTCATCTCTGAGAAATTTTCTAGTAAATTGGAAATATCACCTCAACAAATGATACCCGAACTTGTTGTTAAAACACCAGGGGGAAATGTTATAGCAAAGAGGAATTATAAGAATATTTCTATTGTGGTATGTGGAAAGACTTTACCTGCAAACCTTGTTGTTTTACCCTTAGTCGAGTTTGAAGTTATTCTGGGGATGGACTGGCTTTCTGATTATCATGCTAAGATTGACTGTAGAGCTAAAGAAGTTGTTTTTCAGAAAGAATTTCAGTTTGTATACAAGAATGAACCCATACAATTGATAACATATCAAGAAGCTGAGAAACTACTGAAAGATGGAAATGGATGTTATCTGGCTCATATTGTTGAAAACAAGGGAACTATTCAAATCAATGATGTGCCAGTGGTAAATGAATACCTTGATGTTTTTCCTGAGGAGTTACCCAGTGTCATACCTAAACGAGAAGTTGAATTCACAATTGACTTAGTTCCTGATGCTAAGCCAATTTCAAAACCCCCATATCGTATGGCTCCAATAGAACTTCTTGAATTGAAAAATCAGTTGCAGGATTTGCTTGTCAAAGGTTTCATTCGTCCCAGTACTTCACCATGGGGAGCCCCTGTTTTTTTTGTTAAAAAGAAAGATGGTTCCATGAGACTTTGCATTGATTATAGAGCTTTGAATAACATCACTGTTAAAAACAAGTATCCTTTGCCTCATATTGATGACTTGTTTGATCAGCTCCAGGGAGCTCAGTACTTTTCCAAGATTGACTTGAGATCCGGATACCATCAGCTGAAGGTGAAGGAGGATGACATCCCGAAAACAGCCTTTCGTACTAGATATGGGCATTATGAATTTGTTGTTATGCCATTTGGGTTAACTAATGCACCTGCTGTATTCATGAATCTTATGAATAGAGTATTTCATGAGTTCTTGGATAAGTTTGTGGTGGTATTTATTGATGACATTCTGGTTTTTTCTAAAAATAAAGAGGATCATGAAAAACATCTAAGGGTTGTTTTACAAACTTTAAAAGAAAAGAAACTATATGGAAAATTCAGCAAGTGTGATTTTTGGTTGCAACAGATTTCTTTTCTTGGGCACATTGTAAATAAGGATGGAATAACAGTTGACCCTGCCAAAACAAAAGTAGTTGATGAATGGCCAAGACCCACAAATGTTACAGAGATTCGTAGTTTTCTGGGCTTAGCAAGTTATTACCGACGCTTTGTTGAGAACTTTGCACGGTTATCTAGCCCAATAACTAAGTTAACACGGAAAGGGGTTAATTTTGTTTGGACAGAGGAATGTGATGTTTGTTTTCAGGAACTAAAGAAGAGATTGGTGAATGCTCCAGTTTTGGCCTTACCTTCCCGGAATGGTGAGTTTGTCATCTATAGTGATGCTTCTTTGAAGGGACTTGGTTGTGTTTTGATGCAGAATGGTCAGGTAATTGCCTATGCGTCGAGACAACTTAAACCTCATGAGATGAATTATCCCACACATGATTCGGAATTGGCAGCTGTGGTTTTTGCTTTGAAAATATGGAGGCATCATCTATACGGAACCAAATGCCAAATATATACTGACCATAAAAGTCTTAAGTATATATTCACTCAGAAGGAATTAAACATGAGGCAGAGAAGATGGCTAGAACTGATAAAGGATTATGACTGCACGATTAATTTCCATCCTGTAAAAGCAAACAAAGTAGCGGATGCCTTAAGTCGGAAAAATCATGCATCATTAACCATGCTACGTTTGGAACGTGATCCCTTGATTAATGATTTGATAAATTTTGGCTTGGAAGTTGTTGGTGCAGGGAATATATCTGTTTTGTTTCAGGTTTCAGTGCAGTCTTCGTTGTCAGACAGAATTATGAAAGCGCAGAGGGAAGACCGTGAGCTACAGGAAAAGGTAGAATTGGTTAAAATGGGTAAGTTTCCAGAATTTAATCTTGATAAAGATTGTGTTTTAAGGTTTGGAAAAAGGTTGTGTGTGCCTTGTGATTCCCAGCTGAAGAAAGAATTGTTGTGTGAAGCTCATAGTTCTCCATTTTCTGTTCATCCTGGAAGTACTAAGATGTACAGAGACCTTCGAGAGTATTACTGGTGGAATGGGATGAAAAGAGATATTGCTGATTTTACAATGAAATGTTTGACATGTCAGCAGGTTAAAGCAGAGCGACAGTTACCGAAGGGGATGCTTCAGCCTTTTCCGGTGCCAGAATGGAAATGGGAGAATATATCCATGGATTTTGTGGTGGGACTACCAAAGACTTCTCGAGGTAACAATGCGATATGGGTTATTGTTGATCGGCTAACAAAGTCTGCTCATTTTCTTTCTATTCGAGATACAATGACATTAGATCAGCTTTCTCGATTGTACCTCAAAGAGATTGTCAGGTTACATGGAGTTCCTCTTTCCATTGTGTCTGACCGAGATCCCAGGTTCACTTCTAAATTTTGGAAGGGACTTCAGAAGTATTTGGGCACAGAGTTGAATTTCAGTACAGCTTTTCATCCTCAATCAGATGGGCAGTCAGAGCGAACGATTCAAACTTTGGAGGATATGCTTCGAGCTTGTTCAATGGACTATCAGGGAAGTTGGGATCAGCATCTTTCATTAGTTGAGTTTTCTTATAATAACAGTTTCCATTCCAGTATTCAGATGGCACCTTTTGAGGCCTTGTATGGAAAGCGGTGTCGGACTCCTGCGTTTTGGGATGAAGTCGGTGAAAGAAAGTTGATGGGGCCAGAATTAGTAGAAGAAGTGGCTGAGAAAGTGAGGATGATCCAACAACACATGAGGATAGCTCAAAGCAGGCAGAAAAGTTATGCAGATAACAGAAGGAAAGACTTCTCTTTCAAGGTAGGTGACCATGTTTTCCTTAAAATATCTCCTTGGAAAAGTGTGATGCGTTTCGGTAAGAAAGGGAAACTAAGTCCACGGTTCATCGGTCCTTTTGAAATCTTGGATAAAGTTGGAACAGTTGCGTACCGCGTAGCTTTGCCTCCGAGCTTGTTTCAGGTACACAATGTTTTTCATGTTTCGATGTTGAGAAAGTATGTTCCAGATTCATCACATGTCTTGAGGCCGGAAGAAGTTCAGCTAGCAGAGAACCTTTCTTATGAAGAAAAACCGGTTCAGATTCTTGATCGAAGAGAACAGGTATTGCGGAATAAGGTAATCCACTAGGTAAAGGTTTTGTGGAGAAACCACATGGTTGAAGAAGCAACATGGGAGTCTGAAAATGCTATGAGGGAAAAATACCCTCAGTTGTTTAATAAGTAAATAAAATTGCGAGGACGCAATTTCAAGAAGGTGGGGATAATGTAACATCCCAAGGTTTTCTAAAAATAAATTGAAAATGCTTGAAATTTTGTTTAAGGTATATATTTATAAGTATCCTTTAAACATAATTTTATTTCTTCTATGTTTTGAATTTCAAGAAACTATCATCTACAATTGTGTTCAGTATGTTATTTCGAGTCTGATGGAACAAACTTGTTTTTTTTTTGGTGAATAGTAACATGACCTTATGAATAGTAATATGAATAGTAATATGAATAGTAATATGACCTCATGAATAGTAAATAATATTATTGTTTTATTTTCCCATGGCAATAGGATAATGGGATCTTAATTAATTTTCCAATGTCACATAAAACTAATTGCACTTCAATTTTGTTATTTTTCGAATTAACTGTGACCTTATTTTAAAATTAAATTAATAATATTTAGAAAATTATTTTTGAAAAATGGAGTTCATTTTTGAATTCTACACGTCGAAAAATGGTTGGGGTAAATTTTTGGTATTTTTCTGAAACTCTTGAATTTTCGGTGAATAGTGAAATACGGTAAAATACCGTATAATCAATTTATCAGTAAAAATGCACTATTTATGACATCATAAGTGATGCAAGGCCACTTGCTTCGAAATCACATGATATTTTCATTAATTAAGGCCACTTGATTTGAGATTATTCATAGTCTTGATAAAAATATTATAATAATAATTAAAATAATCTAAAATACCTCCCCTCCTCCACTATAAATACCACCCTCACTCCCCTCTTCCTCCCACACCTCTCAAGCCTTGAGCATTGTCTAATTTCTGCCAAATTCCCTCCTCAATCTTCTTCCCCACGTCCTAGAGCTGCTGGTCTCACCAAAAGACCAAAATCAAAGCCCTTAAGAAGGATCTCAAGGAGAAGAGATCAAGAGGTAAACATCCTCTTTCATTTTCATTCTTTCCATCCATTTTATGTTATTCTCTTCCTTTCCCTTTGTCTTTTGTTGGGATATTTCATTAAATATTTTCCCTTACAGTCCAAATTTTGTATGATTGATGAGATATTCCATTCCTCTCATCAATCTTGTTTTTCTGAAATTTTTAGAGGCGCCGTTAGGCTGCCGAATTTTTTGTAAGAAATTTCTCATGTTTTCTTTATTTCATGATTCCTTCCACTTCTTTCTTCACCCCCTATTATCCAAGAGGCATGAAATCTACAGAATCATGTATATTCTGTATGTTTTCATGTTTATGGAAAATTACAAATCATTATTCCTCTCCTCTTTCACTTATTTAAAGAATCAAAAAACATTGTCCATTTGTGTCGAATTACCGATATCGTGGACGATGTATTTTCAATTTCCATTAATTATTTCAAGTCTGGTCATGAAACCATTTATATGGTTGAACCAGGTTATAATATATGTTTTATGAATCATATAAGGTTCTGTAATTCTTTTGTACTCATGATTCAAACTTATAAGACTAAATGAAATTGTAATTATCAAAGAACCACTTAAATTATCTAAACGAACATAATTAATGTTTTAACTTATAAATCATCATCATATAAGGCACCAAAGTGATGAATGGTATAATTTATGGTACTGGAGTTATGTAACTAATACTCCATTCCAATTCTGGAGTTTCACTTCCAATCAACAAGAACGATTCATCATGAACCGATCGTGAAAATCACAAAAGACCTCACCCAAAATAATGCAAGGAACAAAATACTAACAAATAAGGGGTGAAATGAGGTTATGAAATGACCATATAAGATGTTATAAACATGAACACGTTTCTTTAAAATACTATTAACACTCTTTTAACCATTATACAGGAGGTTCAAACAATTTTGAAGTAAGACAAGCCCAAGGTAAGGGAATTCTTAACCCGATTTCCATTCTTTGGGTTAACCTTCTACTTTATAATTTATGTGCTATTTAAATTGTTTGTGTGATGGGTTCTGTTTATATTATGTTTAATTATGTGTATTTACAGAGTATATACATATTCCATCCACTCAATTAAGTCTCCCTTCAAGTATATGATGTTTATAAGGGACTTTTCTTCTAAAATCCTCTTTTAAAATTCTGTTTTATAAGATTCAAAGGCAATGTTTTTATGCTATTATTTATGTTGAATGATTATGTTTTGGCTATTGGGCATTGTTTATGATGAAGGGTGGGACCTATATTTCCCTCCAATGCATTGGGTATGAGTAAGTTGGAGGTCGGCCGTATGGTTACTCCAAGTGTAACTGTGATGGTTACACAAAGTAAGGTAGCCGTGAGGGTTACAAATTTTAAGGTAGCCAAGATGGTTACAAGATTATGTAAGTAATGCTCCAATATACCTTTATGATTATAATTATGTTTGTATGGATCTTGTGTAAATCTCATGTTACACAAAGTAAGATTTTATGGGTGTAAATCATGTATTTTGAAAATGTTTTCATATGTCTTGTGTATTCTTGGACTAATTCCTTCTTTTTCATACCTTACTGAGCTTTTGTGCTCATCCCAAGTTTTTAAATGATTTTTCACAGGTTAATGGATGAATAATACAAGGAAGGAAGACATGTTAAATGTAGAAGAATTGTCAAGGAGTCTTGTTTTATGTTTTAATGTTTTATATTCTGAGGAAAATGGAAACTGATTTTATGGTATCCACTATGTAACAATGTGTAATGTTATGAATATTTTGTCTTAATTCTCTAAAGCTCTAAACTTGAAAAGATCCTCAATGTAAAATGAAGTGTTTTCTTGAATAAATTCAAGATTATGCATGAAATAAGTGCGGGTCCTTACACTTTGTATACTCTAAAATATATGAAGACCATGGGAACCACTTGTAGATTATTCTGAAGTCTCTTAGAAGAAAAGAATTTTATGGGAAGTTTAGCAAGTGTTAATTCTGGCTTCAATTTTTTTTCTTGTCCATATTGTCTCCAAAGATGGAATCTCTCTAGATTATTCAAAAAAAGAAATCCAAGAATGGCTAGGACCAATTATTATAACCAAGGTATTCAATTTTATTAATTTAATAGGTTACTACCATAGTTTTGTCTATATTTTTTCTCGATTGGAAAACCCATTAACCAAGATCACACATAAAAGGGTTAAATTAATTTAGAAAAAAGAGCGTGAGGAATATTTTAAATAACTAAGGAGATGATTATTAAATAATATTATCTTGACCTTACCATTTGTAATGATGGGTTTGTGATCTATATTGATGCATCAAGGAAAGGAAATGGTTGTGTTCTTATGAAAAATGATCGGGTTATTGCATAAGCATCAAGGAAGTTAAAAATTAATGAACAAAACTAACCAAATCATGACCTTTTGTTAAAAACAGTAATATTTTCTTTAAAGATATGGAGACACTATCTCTACGGTGAAATATGTGAGATATATACGATCATAATAGTTTGAACTATATTTTCTCAGAGAAATAACTAAACATGAGATAAAGGAGATGGATTGAGATACTCAAGGATTATAATTTCACAATACACTACCACCAAAGGAAAGAAAATAAGGTGTTCGGTTATTTGATTGGAAAGGACCATATAGCTCTAAACAAAATGAGAGTGGGAAAGGATACTATGTTCATGGATATAGTAAAGATGGATATGAAAATTATAATAGAAGGTGAAATTTCACTACTTTTTCAAATGGTTTCCAAACCTTCTTTATTATAATGAATAAAAAGTTCTTAGTCCAATGATGAGGAGTTTCAAAAGAAAATTAAAGATATAAATTATGGGAGACTGATTGAATTAGCATTTGAAGATGTTATCTTGAAATTTTGGAAGAGGTTTTTTGTTTCAATTGTACCTGAGTTGAAAAGGGAATTATTGGATTATGATCATATCTCAAATTTCTCTATACACCCTAGTGGAACTAATATGTATATAGATTTGAAAGAAAATTTTTGGTGGGAAAACATGAAGAGGGAGATTGTTGATTATGTGTTGAGATGTTTGGTTTGTGAATAGGTGAAGGTCGGAAGACAACATCCTAGAGGAGTCATGAAACATCTTCATATAACTATGTGGAAATGGGATGATATTACGATGTACTTTATTAGGGGCTACCAAAACTCTTAGAAGAAATGATGTGATATGGGTTATTGTTGATCATCTTACAAAATCATCACATTTTATTGCTATAAGATAATATTTTCCACTTGAATGTTTATCAAGACTTTACATCAATGAGTTTGTAAGACTTTATGGTGTATCCCTATCAATTGTTTCTGACCATGATCCTCATTTTACATCAAGATTCTGAAAAGGTATTCAAAAGGCCCTAGAAAATGATCTTTGTTTGAGCACTTCCTACCACCCTCAAACAAATGGAAAATAAAAAAGGAATATTCAAACCCTAGAATACATATTGAGATATTTCTCACTTGACATTCAAGGTATGTGGGATTAGTATTTACCTATAATATAATTTTCCTATAAAAATATCTTCCATTCAACTATTCAGATGGCGCCATATGAAGCGTTATATAGAAAGAGATGGCATACACCAACTTGTTGGGATGATGTTGGTGAAAAAAAACTCATAGGACAATAAATTGTTGAGGAAATGATGGAAAAGGTGAAGACTATTTAGACCAATATCAAAAAATCTTAAATCGGGAAAATCATCTACGTCGATAACTGAAGAAAGGATTTGGAATTTCAAGTGGGAGATCATGTTCTCATGAAGGTATCTCCATGGAAGTGTGTTATAAGATTTAGTAAGAATGGTAAATTATGCCTCAAGTACATCAGACCTTTTGAAATTTAGGAATGAATTGGAGTTTTAGCTTATGGTTTGGTAATGCCACCAAGTCTCTCCAATGTTCATGATGTATTCCACATATCACTGTTAAGGAAATACAGGCCAAGCCCAACACAAGTACTCACCTACAATAAAATTGAACTAGAATATGATCTATCTTATTGTGAATAGTATATCAAGATTATTGATACCAAATAACAAGTGTTAAGAAATTGAATGACTTGTCACGTAAAAGTTCTTTGGAGAAACCATAAAATGGAAGAGGCGATGTGGAAACTAGAAGAAATTATAATGAAGAACCATCCGAATATTTTTATAAAGTGATATTCTAGATATTTCAAGGACGAAATTATTTGGGGAGAAGAATTTAACACCCCTATATTCCATAGTATTCTTTCTTTTAAATAACTCAATATCTTGTGCTGCACGAAACATCGAGTATTCAGCACACCATGACCTATCAAACAGCCCGTTTAAAAACAGTTATGAATAGTATTAACCAAACTATGAAATTTATAAATTTTATTTTTCAAAAAAGAATTTATTTTTAAAATTTTAATATCCATATAATATTATTGTGGATTTTTTGTATTTTTCTAAAAAGTTTCGATTTTTTATGAATAGTGACAAATACTACATTATTGTTAAAAACTCAAAATTTCATTTCAACAATTATTTTACTTTAAATTTATTTTAAATTTACACTAGATAAATATTAAATATATTAGTCCAATTTAGGACATAATAATCATTTTTATAGTATAATTATATATAAAAATTTTATCAAATATTTAAATGTCTCTTTTACCCGCCTTCTAACCACATATGCAGATTAGCAATAAACATAATTTTACTGCTTCTATGGATTGAATTTTGGAAAATGTAAATACATGGTTTTAATAATTATAAAAGATTTGTTCTAATATGATCAGAATAATTTTTGGGGAATAGAAACTTTTGAATTTTATTTACCATAGTTAAAGGTAAATAGGGTAATTAAAGGTAAAAATAATATTACAATAATATAATATTTCCCAAAAAATTTTCCTAATTTTATTGGATAAGTGTTTTAGACCAAAATAAATCTTATCTAAAAAATATGATACTTTTTAATCCACTAGTGTTGGATAATGACATTTATTATATTTTATTTAAATAAGAGTTAAAATTTTCATATTTAAATTTTAATAACTATATCTTTTTTAATATGAAGATCTGTATATATAAGTATTATGGTCAACTATAAATAGTTTTTAGAAAAATAAAATGATTATATACATAATGGTAATTTAATTATAATTTTATGAAATAAATAATTAAAATTAATGGTGACACAATAATGACAGAGTAATTTAATTATTAAAGGAAGAATCAATTAAATGATATTAAAAATATTAAAATAAATATAATTTTACATAATTAATTTCATACTAGAATTTTATTGACAATAAAGACATGTTAGTGACACATTTGAATTATTAGTTCAAAGTTATTATGTTTGATTGATATTTTTGAAAATGAAAATATTGAATAGTATCAAAATTGACATAAATGATACTTTAAAATAAATAATACTTTATTAAATGTTATAAAATTCAATAAATATATAAGGTTTAGACAAATAACTATTATAATATAAAATATGTCATAATTGATATAATTGGGGTTATTTTATTATTTTATAGTAACTATATTAACCCTATATTATAAAATGACAAGTAAACACGGTAAGAGTTAAACTGTTTAAGGGTTAAATACAAAAGATATGGTTAATTTTGTGACCTGAACATGCATAAAAATCATTGGATGAGAGTATTTCGATCTATCCTTATCTTATCCTATAAATAAATCAATTTGTATCTATTTTAAATCGAAAATAATTTTATCATATTTTAATAGTATTGAAGTTTCCAACCCCCCCCCTCTTATAAAAGGGAACCTATACTTATCTTTTATTAACACCTATAAAGACATTTGGCTCCAAACAAACAAAACCAATTATCCCCCTAACTTCCTTAACTTCATCCTAGATTCCATAATTTGTGAAAAAATTCATCCTATGGAGTCTGTTTGAGAAAATAAAAAGGAGATGCTCAAAGAAGAGATAATCATTTTACTAATTCTATTCAGTTTTTTTTCTTCTTATAATTCCTCTTACAATGTTGTTTCCATTCCAAAGTAATTCATCCATTATAATATGTTTTATTAGATTTTATTACAATTATGGAACAACCATATTCCTCTATTTATCTAAAATACATTATATTCATATTAAACATGACTTACACAATAAAACATGCATAGGAAAACGAGGCAGTTAACACCTGAAACTATGGTAATACTGAAATATTTTTAACAAAATGATATAAGAGGATAATATATGATATAATAAATATGGATATGGTTCTATTATAATTTAATAACATACTTTAACCATTATACAAAAGGTTAATGCACCCTCAAATAATGGAATGTACATGTTAAGGGTTAATTTTACAATCTCATTATTATCCAAGGTTGTTTATACATAAGTATCTATTGGGAAAATTTTATCATCCATGTACATGTTTCTTAAAATTTATTTTAATATGTCATCAATAATTATTAAAAGTAATTTTTTTCCATGTTTCAATTTTTATAAAACATTTTTAAAGGAATCTTTCCATCATTTTCCAAACGAGGTACTTTATGAAATTTTCAAAAAATTAAGCAAAAATGTTTTTAAACTTATATTGCATGAGAAGTTATTTTCTGTTGTTGTGAAACCTCAACATTTTGAAGATTACCTTACAATATTACAAGTTTATTTTCAAAATAAATGTTTTCTTTTATAATTGTGCGTCTTTTAAATGATTTCAATGTAAAAAATGGATATTTCTCTCAATAAGTTTTGATTATTTTGTTAGTTTATTTTCATCTATGTCAACATCCTTTATAGGATTTTATGCTTAATTAAGGTTGATTTATTATAATAAAATATTCTATATTTATTGATGGTTTTATGATATATTTGACTATGTATGTTCTATTTTGATACTGTTCATGGTTTATGGGTAAAGTATTACCATTTCATATAATAGTTTTAATATAAATGTTTATGTTATGTTTTATCCCTTCATAAGAGGAATGCATTCGACTTAGTAAAAGAATGGTGGGGCCCGCTATAGCCCCTTGATACATCGGTAGGTCTCATGAGACAAACTATTATCTTAGAATAAGGCCTTAATGGTATGGTTATGTATGGTCTTGGAATGAGGCCTTGATGATATGGTTATGATTCCCGATATTATACATTCCCTCATTATGAGATTAGTTATTGATATTGCATATAATTATTAGACTATTAGAATATCCTTGTGAATGTTTAAATGGAATTATTTTATTTATTCTTGTTACATTCTGGTGAATATTATGTTTAAATGGCTTGTGTTTCAGTTTTACACCTTTCCTTAAAATTTTATTCTTTTTTATGATAACTTCTGATATATTGTTTATCCTTACTAAGAATATGAGCTCACCCCTTTTTTATGATTCATTTTTCCCCAGGATGTGAAAAATTATATTTTGACTGTCATACAGGGATAATATAAGGGATATGAGTGTTTTTTAAGCAGACACTGTGTTGTTTTTTCATTTCAATATGCAATGTAAAAGTTGTGTTTGTATCTAGTTTTTTCAAGTCTAATAAACTGATTTGTCATTCAGGATTTGATTTTTGGTGATCATTTTAATTTAATAAAATAATGCACTGACTCTTGGTAACTAGGGTAGGGGTGTTACAAAAATTTTATTTCCAATAAGTGAAGTCTCACCCAATTCTACCCATCAATGTGGATAAAAAAATGACAACCATACAAAGATTCAAAACAAGTCATATATATCAAGGCCTTATTACTGTTATTGTATGAGAACTCCACTGATAATATATTATCCTCCCAAGAGCCCCTAAAATTGATAACATATGAACTAATAATATTTTATAATGTTTGGATAATCTATTTAGATTTTCTATTCATATGAGGATGATAAGTTTTTCTTATGGTAAACTAGGTTCCAATGGACCATTTTAAGGATTTCCAAGTATGATATGTAAACCTACTGTCCCAGTTAGAGTTAATTATAACTGGAATTCCATGTGGATTTACAAATTCTTAAATGTATAGTTTTTAAAAGTATTACACCATATTAGATTCATGAATAAGGATGACGTAACACAACTTTGTGAATCTTTACACACTCACCCATATGACGTCGTGTTTCCAAACCATTCTTGGTATACCTATGACAAAATCCATAGCTATCTTACCCTATTTCCCATGGGCATAGGTAAATATAGTAACATACTAGCTAGTAATTTTTGTACTACCTTAACCTGTTGTTTGGTGAGGCATCTCAATACATAATTTTTCACTTCATTACTCATGAAAGCCCACAAAAACTATGCTCTCGTCACCTTATACATCTACTGAATCCATGAATGAACAACCCATATCAAGTGGTGGAATAGAGAAAGGATTTTTCCAAATAATTTGTAGGAACCACAATCCATTATCTAAAACAGAACAGATATTCCTAATCTAGTATTCATCCCTTAATGGTGACTTCACCATTAAGTTTTAACCTCGTTGTTATACATTCAGGATCAGATGATTGGGTATCTTTAACCTACTCAATCAAATTAGGAAAAAGAAAAAAATTAATGAAAAACACAATAAAACCTTGATTAGTACAATCTTAATTCATATTGGATGTAACCATCCTCAGTTTCCATTGGTGTGAATCCTCTCTAGTGAATTGACTATATGGCATCCTACTAAATGGAAAAACCATGAAATTGTCTTTTCCTATTGTATAAATCATGTCAAAGTAAAAAAAATATGAAGATATTCTATCCATATTAATTATTTTAATTAAAATATCATTGTGAGAATAGGTGGTTCAAGATTTTATAATCTTTGAACTCCCTAAAATTATAAAAAAAAGATAATTATTCCATATTTTCAAGGAATATAAGATAGTAGATAAATATAAATCATGAATTAGGTAATTATTTTCATGAACCCATAACTATATTGAATCATAATCTAAGAAATGGTCTCCCTACATGAGAATACATCCCAAACTAGATCTGGATGCATCATAATATACCACATAGCCTCATCTCAACTCTAAATGTAAGTATAATTTCAAGTGTAAAGTGAACCTAAATATCATGAAAATATTTTTGGTAAGATTCATTCCATTAGAAAGGTACACATTTTATTTCCAATGCTTTCATCAGAGACAAAAGTCATGAAAATTTATAAAAAAAAGCATCAGTGATACCCTGTTAAGTCTAAGAATCTACATATATCAAAGATGTTCTTATATGGTTTCCAAGAGATAACAACTTATATCTGTTCAGGGTATATGGAAACTCCACATATAGAAATTTTTTACCCAAGGAAATGTTTCTCTTGTATCTAGATATCACACAATGAAATATTTTTATAAAGGCAATGTTCTTGTAAGATACCCAACACTTAGCCCAAGTGATGTTCATGATCAATCATAGTATAAGAATACACTAGAATACCCTAAAATAATACTACATAATGGAATCAATACACCTCTTAAAGATCAGATTTATCAATTCCATAAACAACTCTCCTGTATTCTTATGACCAAAGAATAACCACATGTTCATAATGACCATAACAAATTTAGAAATTCATCTTCAGAATAGCCACCTTACGAACTCAAAGTCAGTGATATCCTGATTATAAACCAACAGTAGAGGAACATTTGGCTCCCCTAAATTGTTATAATATATTATCAATTCAAATAAGTGGATATCAATTCTTTATCATAAACTGGTCTTGATTATGATAATCTACAAGAAGCAAAGGACTTCCATTCACTTTCTTTACCAAGAGAACATGTTCTTCCTATGGAGATGTACAAGGTTGAATGGACCCTTTGTTTTCAAACTCTTTTAGAAAATCATTTGTTTCCCTCAAATCCATTCGTGTCATCCTATAGGATATAATTGAAGTGGGAATTTTCACTTGTAGGAGATCAATCGTAAATTCCACTTCTCTTTTTATTGGAAACCAATAGAATTTTTTGTGAAATACACCGGTAAATTAATCTAGTATGGTTGGAAAATATTTTTGTTTGTTTTCATCAATGGTTCTCAAATTAATTTCTAACAACTAGTAAGATATAGTCCCAAACACTAGTACAAAGTTCCTGCTATGGTTGAATTCACATCCCAACCCCCTTTAAAGAGATGATGAATTCCATCCAAATATGTAAAACTAACCTACCAGTCACAATAGTCAATGTGGGCATGGAAAGATGCAAACTAATACATTCCAAAAATAAGTTCAAATATGTCCATCTCAATAATAGTTAAATCCCAAATAAATTCAATCTCATCGATAGTTATAGAATACACTACACACTTAATGGTCATAAATTCTCTTTTTTTAGAGGTGTTTTAAGTTTCAAGACATGATACATAATTTTGACAAAAAATATCATAAGATTCATAACATAATCAATAATAAAATATTTTTATGTCACAATATTAAAAAACATTATATGGAAGTAGAGTTTAATAGAATATTACCTCATACCATCAAATGACAAGATTGGTCTGCCATGTTCATCTACTTGGCATCATAAAACAACTTACTCACTCTCCCTTGTTATTTTCTTCCAATCACTATTTTAGGAGTCAATTTTTTATAAGAATCACCTTGGATCACTCATTTATAATGATGATAATTATTCTGATGAGATTTCCCCATCAAATATTAAGAAGTCTAAGACATGCAAGGTATTTGCAAAAACCAAATTTGGACTGCTATGACAATAACACTAGAGATATACCATATTATTATATTTGGGAAATACTCTAGGTGGTGTTGTACAATATCACTTAATATGATCAAAAAATCCAAATTAGAAACATCAAAACTTGGTGTTGGTTTTTGGAGTAATGTTGATCGATCTCATTGTCAGATTTTGAGATTCTATACTACCTTAGAAGTAGGTATCCCTGTTCAACTTAGTTCTAAAATTAGATTTCTCGCCTATTCTCGTAGATAAAAATGCACCTCCTCCAGTTTCATTTCCATCGATATCTCTTTCTTCCACTATTTCTCTATTAACCATCTTCAAATAGTCAATAATACAAAGGATAACTATCTTATAGAAAACTTTTGGTTGTTGTCTTGAAACAATAATGCATACCTTCATAGATGCACTAATATCTAATTAATTATAAAAATAAACTAAGATCATAAAATTATAGAAATATTCCATCATTTATAGATTATCATTCCTTAATTTGAACAAATCTATTATTCAGGATACCATAAAGGTGTGAGGATATAATTTTTTATTGAAAAAATTTTCAACTTCTTGCCATGTAAGGACTTTGTTAAATTTATCCACCATTAACATGAAATATCCTCTTATATATATAATTTTTACTTCAATTTTAGATCATCCAGTTTTTCTAAGAAATTAACATTATGATTCATTCTACTAATCTAGACTTAGACATTTTTAGGTTCTGAATCCCCTAGAAATATTTGTGGATACTATTTCTGAAATTGAACAGAATGATCCACTTTTCTTGTTTCATTAGTTTTATTTCACTTATAAATAACATGATAATATTAAACAATGATATAGAAAAGTTTTTGGATCACCTATGGCTCAGGTGAAACCACATTTGTTGGGGCCTCTTTTTGTGTGTTTATATGATGTGACTTTGATCCATTTATCTATAGATTGATCAAAAACCCACTTATTCATCACTCACTAGAAACTAAAGTATTATAAAATTCCTAATAATAAAAATAAACAATAATTATAACCAATTTTTTGAAAATAAACAATTTTAACCATTTAACAAAAATTATCAAACATAAGACAAAAAATGAATCCCTAGTGGAAATTCTCACTATTATTGCCTGATATGCTACAAGTATCATCCAAACGATGATGAATCGACCAATAATGACACATTTTTTAACAATCCCATCCATTATATTATCTTAGGTCAGATTAGAGGTTATAATAAACTTAGAAAACATCCCTATGACAAAAAAATTCACAATAGATTCAATGGGATTAGTAAAAAAATTGGGGATGATATACCTCAAATAATAAACACAACCTGACAAGTTAAAATACTAACAACAAAACCAACTATGTAATGAATGAGTAAAAAATGATACAATTGAAATGAAAACAAAATAAATAATAACATAATATTATCGATGATAAAGTAAAACATGACAACCAAATAAAACTAGAAGAAAACTTGTTGTAGTAGCAACGATGTGGAATCACTCCCACGACACAAAGAGAGAACACTAATATCCAAACACCCATTTGAGGAAGTAGAATCATGACTCACCATTATATAAATACAATACGTTTCCTTTATCTATGTAATTAAGAATAACATCTACGTACACACTAAAGTTCATATTCAAGGGGTGATTACTCATACCCAGTAGGCTTTCCCTAAGAGACTTACCAACTCATGTCACCAGCACAAGAACATTTGAGCTCACAGTTTATAAATATAATTTACAAAAAATATAGGAACATAAAAAAAAATTACCATAATAAAACAATTTTAACAAAACAATTTAACTAAATCAATTTTTCTTTTATTTCTTTCCACTTGGTATACATATCCATGTTCCAAACTAACACACACATGTATGCCGAATAAAAATTCCAATACTTGTTAGTAGTGATCCATCCTTTAATAAGTTTTCATAAGGTGATAATCACATGTGAACATAGGTATTATCCTTAATTATATATCTATAAGGCCTCATAATATTCAATATGAACACACAACTCTTTGTATATCAAGTTCTCATATAAAAAATATTCCATAATAAACATTTCTTAAATTTAAAGCATTTAATCAAACATTTGGATTACATTCATCCAAATACATAATTTTAAAAGAATAATTTAAAATTATAAATCCAGGATATTTTAAAAATACAATAAAATTCTCATTTTCCAAAAACCATAATTTTAAAACCATAAGTTAAAACTATAAGTCAAATGGGTTTTTAAATCCATTAAAAATACCATAAGACCAAATCATAATCCAAAAGTTTTTCCATTAAGAAATAATTCAAAAATTCCATTTCAAATCCAACCAAAAAATTTAATAATACTAACCATTCATGTTATAGAAAACGTGGAGAAGAGATAGAATCCACCAACCTCTTAGCAGGTGATGACAATGAGGAATGACACAAAGAAACTTATAAATCCAAACATGGAACTTATTTCCTTTAATAGGACCCGAAAGGATCTCACCAAAATAAAGATCATGGTATATAAATATATCTATAAAATATTCGATCTATATCTCTATGAGGGATTATATGAGAGAGAATATGAAACTATACGGACTTACCATCGATTATAAATATCTAACACACTTTGAATCGTCAAAATCACCTTCCAAACTAAATGTAATCACCAAGGATTCATAGGATAATATAGGAGTTCAAGATAAAAGGATTCCTAGGAGAGTATAAGAGTTCAATATCCAATGATTATAGGAGAATAATGATTGTTTCATGGTGAAAATAAATGTTAAAGTCTAATTCCTAGAGCATTTAATGCATGTAACATGGTTAGGTTTCACATATTCTTAAACCATGAACCAAATTTGCACATTCTACTAGACATAACCTAGGAAGGTTCATGGTTTGGAAAACTATACACCAACTATACGATGATTTTTCCTTCAATTCATCCCATCGCATGATTGGTTCACATGGTTTGACAAACTCTACACCAACCATTCTCCTCCAACAATCTCTATGTGTATCGTATATCTTAGCAGGAACATGGTTTGGAAAAATATGCAACAATCGTGAACCTACCTAAAAAATCTTTCACAATCTTTTATAGATATTTCATGGTTTCCCCTAACCATCCTCAAAACAGGGACCTCCATAAATGCTTCAAAGACCATTCATAATCTCCCAAAACAAAAGAAAAGTATTATATGAATTCAAAATAAAAAATAAAAGGGGTAAAGTACATTAAACTGTGGTTGTTACAAGAAATACCATGAGGGGGAGTAAATTTGAAAATAATCTATCAAAATTAAATTTACATAGAAATATAGAAATTCTATATATCTTACTAAAGTGAAAATTTGAAGTTTGAGAATCAAACATAGAATCCTGTTTCTATAAGTATTAATCATATCATATTGGGGAGGGGGTTATTAATAAATTAATGAGATTAAGGGGGATTTTAGGACATTAACATGAATTATTTTGATGTTTTTTGAGAGGTTTGCATGTTACATAGTCTTTATCATGAAACTAACTGATCAACTACAATTTTTTTGGATAAATAATAAATTTCTGAGAATGGTATCATATGCATTTTATTTTATGGAAAAACTTTATTTCATCTATATATAATATTTATTTCTACTATAGGAAATCCCATGTGGACTTAGAGTTGTCTAATTAAAGGCTTTTTACAATGAAATTCATGTGGTGTAATCCTTATCTCAAGAAAGGCTATAGGATTCATTTTATATAGAAGAGTATGAGAGCTTTTAATGAATTAAATAAATATAATAAGACCCCAATATTATTACTTTGAATTTTATTTTCAAAACAGGGGAGAATATGAATCTTATATATTGACAAAAAATGTGCTTATTTGGGAGGTATTGACAACAAACACAAAGGAGGATATTTTTTATCCCAATGAGTAAATTTTATTTGTTTTTAATAAGGTTGGATTAAAATGTGTGTTGAGGAGTTTATGGTTCTTGTAAAATTGTCACATATTCATGATTTTTCATTAGAATTCATGATTTATAATTTAATCTTCCCTTATTATATGATGATTAATTGTGAGTTATTATTAAAATTAAATTTCAAATGACAATTATTTTTAGATTAGTCCCATTTATTTTATCAATGGAAAATATGTATGGTTTTAAAATTACATATCACTCAAAAGAGTGACATGTTGAAGAGGAATTGTTGCGAAAAAAGCATACATATTTTTTGAAATGGATAAAGATTGATTGTGATATATTCTCAAAATTCTATTTCATGTGGTAATGAATCTTGGATAAGGTATATTGATTTTATAAAGGTAAGAATATTGATGAGTTTAAAAATATGTTTCACTTAGATGAGTTGAAAAATATATTATTCCTTTTAGTTTTATTTTCAAAAAGGGGTAGAAAATGAAGGTCACATATTGATTGAAAACTATGTTTTTTGAGGCATTGAAAATAAAAAAAGGGGGGGGATTATTGATCCCAGTGACTGAATTGTATTTATTTTCAATAAGGTATGATGTCAATATTTGTTGAGGAGTTGATGATTCTTGGATGATTATCATGGATTCAGGATTTGGAATTGGATTTCATGATTGATAAATAAATCCTCCCTTACTATCTGATGATTGATTGTGAGTTGTTGTTAAAAGTCTTGGTAAAGTTCCAATGACTATTAGAGAAGTATTATTGATTATATCAAGGGAAATATATAGATTTTTTTAAACATATATGTCATATGGAAGAGTAACATTATTAAGAGTGACTATTAAAAATATAACCCATTTTTTATGTGATTACACTTTATATTTTACCAAGTGTGTTAATATTGAGTTACCTAAAATATGATTGAATCCAGCCTGAACTGACCACCCAAGAAGCCCAGAACATGACCATGCCAAGATTGAGGGTATCCTAGATCTATCTGACCTATACTGGTTGAGGAAGTTTTGAAAAAAATTATGGTGAATGCATGATGCATGGGGAGAAAGTAAGCCACGTTGTAGGGAAATGATATATAGGGGAGCTAACACGGGGAAGTGCAAAATGAAGGTTCTCAAAATTGACCCAGTAACATTAATATGGTCGATAGGGAGTGAGTGATTTCTGTTCCAGTGAAGGAACTCCTTAAGATTCTTTTATATGGGATGGCCATTTAATATGAAATTATTACTTTTTGTTTAAATGGAAAAAATGATAAAGTTATAGATTTATTGTATCCTTCTTTTGAAAATTTATGGTTATGTATATTTAGAAACACAATCATTATTTTGATCAAATGTAAAAGATAAAACTATCTTCATGAGTGCACACCGATGGGACAACAAGGGTAAGTGTTCAAATGTTCATGATTTCACTGCACGTATGATATATTGTCGATGAGAATGAGGTTACAACACACCACATTAATAAAGGTGAACTGACCGCACATTCAAAATAAACCAAATGAGAGTATTTATAAGCATGTCAGGTGAAACTACAACATTAAGAGATTAAGACCTATCACATGAATAATAATAAGAAGAAGAAGAACTGTCCACATGAGTAATACATCCTACTGTAAAGAATGAGTTTGAACCTACCATTGGATTCACCCAATCAAACAACCAACTTAGAGATTGACCTAAAATGATCTCTATATGGTCATTAAACTGAACTCATGAAGAATATTCTATTATGAGTAGTTTTAGTTATTGTGATTAGTGATATGATGCATCATATGGTAAAATGAATGATCACAAAGAGAATATTAAGATCTCAAGAAAAAACAAATCATACAAATGTATATTTTTGTGAATAAGATGTTGTGTTTAGTACTAAGATAAAGGTGAGTCTGGGACCCATTCATAGGATGTGTTGACATGCATGACTTCAAAGAACATATGTTGCACCAAAATCATTGTTGATATATCCGATGAAATAAACAACTAGATATCTATGAGTGGTAAAACATAATCAAATACATTTTCACGCATGAAAGAAACACATGAGATGAGGTTATGTGTTGTCCTCATGATGTGAATCATATTCATATAATTAGTTTTCATGAAATATGGAGCTTGAGTTATTGCTATAGTACACATTTTGTACTAAATATATGGATGAGATGTCTATTATGGATTAAATTCCATGATAAATCAGCAATAAATGTGTTATGAGGTAGCATAAGTGTATGATAGGTAATTTAAGGAATCCATGACATTTAATAAGTAAGTATTATGTGAAATACTTGATTCCATGCATGAATTTGAGATGGTATTCCACATAATATTGATGTGGTATATAAATTAAGAATTTTTGTGAAGTTTAATGATGTATTAATAAATAAAGAATAAATTTATGTGGATATTATTTGGAGATTTAAATGAGGAGTTCCACATTCCATGATATATGTAAACCATGTATTATTTTTATTATTCATTGACCACATGAAGAAAGAGGAAGACACGGGACTTTTTGGTATTTAAGTGTGATGATACAATTAATCCAAGGCTTCAATGATATAATATCATTATGCGTATACTTTGATTAATGTAGTGTTTAAATTAAAAATAAAGTAATAATACTTGAGTCCATTTATTATTTTAAAATAGTATCTAATATTATAGATTATTAAAAAATACCACGTGAGAAAAAATTCCAAGTATTCATGGGATTTGAATGGAGATATTGACTCAGAGTTTGAATGAAATATTAATTACAATGAGAAAACGAAGAAATATCCTCCATTTTTTAATATTAATATTACCTTGCATTTATATTTAAGGAATTTATATATTTAAAATATAAAAATATAGTTTAAGATAGTTTTCTCTATTAGAGTAAATATGTGATCAAGGTATCAAATAAAATAGTGGTGTGAGTGTAATTATAAGACATGAGAATTATTAAGAGAGTTTTATACACCAATTATCATGGATAGAAGAATAAGAGTAGAAAAAGTTTGGTATCTAAGAACCTAAGAATTTGAGAAGATGAGGAAGATCCAAATATCTCAAGATCTTGAGGATGTATCAAGACCAACAATGCTATTGAAGTTCTTTGGAGGTACATGTGAAAATATATTGATCCATTTACTCATGGATGAAGAGTATATTTCCAAGTGGGGTAGAATAAATCATGTAGAGGAAGAATATATTTCTTTACATGATAATCATTGAATAGGTGAAGTTTATTTCATTGGATTCTAGAAGCCCTAAGAACACAGTGGATTCTATGTTTGTTGAAAATTGTTAAAGGGGGAACATTGGACTCATTGTTGATAGATCTGGACTATACATGGTTGTAATTTTTTTAAATATAGTAGAGAATTCAGGTTTTGGTATATAACCGTCCTGAAATGGAGTAGGTTTTCAGGTTGAACCATGTAAACAATGTGTGCTGACATCTTTCATATATATACTACACATGAATTGAGGACTATTATAATTTTTTGAATGGATTGAGAACCATCAAAATTTTAAGACATTTAATTAAAGTATAAATAATTCATAAATAGAATACCATTTATCCCCCCATTTGGTTTATCTGGCCTAACGCGCTTTAGAAACCAAATTGTGGAATCAGATCCAATCTATCAATTTTTAGTTTTCTTTTTCAATGATTAAAGAATGTTATAAAATGGATTTTTCCAAGTACCACAACATAACCTCTTAAAAACCTATGTTTTGTTTCCTGATTTTTATTGAACATAAAATAGTATAGTGAAAATTTGGTTTAGCCCTTACGAAAGTTTGAAAACCATGCCACATGATAGGAATTTATTTTTTAAAGTATTGTAATAAAATCATGTAAACTAGATCATATAACTTGATGTTAATTGATATGGTTAAAATATTTCTATTCCATAGTGTCCTTCACCAAGAGTAAAATATATTTCAAAGTGAAAAAGGGAAATACATTTAATATTTTAGAATAATAACATGATACGACTTCTCTAAAATGATTTAACCCTCCAAAATGGCTTGTCTAAAATGGACAACCCAAAAGTAAATGTGAATTGACTTCCAAAATGGGTTTGGTTCATAGTATAACTAAAAAACAAAAATACCTATAAAAATTATCTTGGTGGAAGCTATGGTGGGTATAATTTTAAATCAAATATGGTTTTGTCAAAATTAAAAAAAACCATTACCAGTGAAACTCCACTAAGACATCACAAAATCCCTGGGGGGGGATTTAAACTATACCAAAAAAAATTTGGTATATTTGATCTAGGTTTAAAGATTATTTATGAATAATTTATAAAGTTATTGTAAATTATAAAATAGTTTGAAATATAATGTGTTAATGTTTATTTATGAATAGTTCATAAATATAAATATAAAATGATTATATTAAGGCCTTATTTGAAAAATTATTTAAGCCATTCCAAAAGGAGTTTTGGATATTTATGTAATTAATGGTCTTAATAAAATGTTAATTTGAGGTATTAAATTTAAATTAATTGTTTATATAAATTTTAAATGATTATTATTCAATAATAAAATTGCTCATAAATTATCTCATATTCTGAAATATTTAGTAGTTTATATTAAAACCATGTAAATGATAAAAGGAATTTTTCATAATGGATAAAATTTAATTGTTCTTATTTATATGTGCCAAAATTTTAAAGTGTATGTAATTGATTTATATATTATTAATTTTTTGTAAATTTTTTCTCATGATTAAATATATTAATTATTCATTAAATTATTTATTCCCAACTTTATTCATAGATATAATGTTTTATTACGAATTGTGATGTATGAATTAGTTTAAATAAGTAGTTACATTATAATAATAATAAATGATTTATTTTTCATCTACCTTGAATTTGGATTGTATTAGGTTATGATTTTACATTAAGAAGTTAATCATAGTTCATGCATATCAAGTGTTAGAAGTATTATGAAATATAAATATTCCTTGTTTAAAGTATCCTTGGGTAATGGGGATTTATGATGGGATTCTCATTATTATATAGTCTTGTTCCTTGTTTAGAAATGTGGGGGTCAACTACCTTTCACATCAAGATTAATCTAGTGGGGATAGTTGATTTCATATGAATTTAATCCTTTACATGGAAATTTTTCATGTACATTACTTTTGATATGCATTTAGACATATATAAATATTGTTGGATTTTGATTTGGGTTTGTAACACTACTTTGAGTTGTGTAAAGAGTATCACATCAATATGGATTCAAAATATTAATTTTGTTGAAGGAAAAAAGATTCAAAAAATAAAACATGAGAAGATTGAATATATAATGGGAATATATTGAGATAATATAATGATATAAAATAATTTTAAAAGGACCATGTGTAAGATTAATTCCAATGAAAAAATTTCAAGACCTCTATCATCCAACCTAGTTGGTTCATGAAAAATTTTGGTTCCCAAAGATTATCTTGTATAATGAAAGAAAGAAATGGGATGACTCAAAGAGTAAGGTGCCTTATTTTTTGGATTTATATTTGGGTTACACTTCGCTGAGAAACCCTATGAGATAAGATATAATAGGAATAGTTTTGATTTTATACATATTATGGATTGGGTAATGTGGTTTACTTTTAACTATCCAAGATTTATATATAATATGATTGACATGATGGACCCGCTAAATAGTTATGTTTTGAGAATAAAAACAAAGTAGACTCATTTCTTAGTGAAATATAGATCTTAACCCACTAATATATTTGATGTAAATTATAAAATGGGTAATCATATTAATGGAATTTCATTTAATAAAGTTATTATTAGATGAATATAGAAAAATTATACTCATTTGATAAAAATCATATATTCTAGATATAAAGGATTCATCACCATTGAACATGTCTATGAGATCTATCCTTGAAATGGAGATGCTAAATGGTAGAAACTTCTTGGAATGGCATAGAAATATGAGAACAGTTATCAATAAATAAGATAAAATTATAGGTTGTAATGGTAATACCTTCCTAAGTTACTTAATTTTGAAGTTATTAAACAAGTAAATCTAGATTATTTTATAAATCATATAATGATTCCCTTAATATTTCAAAGGAATTGGATATAATATTACCTAAAGAACATTATTCTTAGCTCATGTACTCAAAATTATTGAGAATAGAAAATGACTAGGATAGACTAAATGATTCCATTAAGTAATATTCTAGCTATGGAATTCATTCTATCATCATTTGAAATATGTTGAAATTGTAAATAAGTTCAAGAACATTTTACCAGGTTTCTTAAAAGTATTGAATATTGATGAGCATTACATGATATTTCTAGAATAATGTGGTATGTTGAGGGTACATATGGGTAAAATTTTAACCCATAAAATAATTTTTGGTCTACCAAATAGATATCCTTGTTTATCATAATCTAAAGATGTATCAATAAGGTGGATAAATGGTTATATATGAGATAGAATTTTATAGGATACCTAAAAGTGTTTTAGAAACCTCAATGATATTTTATTTCAAGTATTAATGTAATAGAAATAAATTCTAATATTTAAATTGTATAAGACACCAAATGTAAACTTTAAAAATGTTATAAATATGAAAGAGTTCAAAATCAAGGAAATAATTGATGGAGTTTGCAGTTCAATTTAAATGATGGGGTAAGGGTTGTTAAATCATGGTTTGAATAAAAAGGAATATATAAATTTTATATAGATATAAATAAATTTTGATTATAGTTATGATGTTTCTATTCTATGATAAGAAAATTTATTTATTACCAAGAGTTGTTATGAACAATATGATAAGAGGATTATAAACATGGTAATAATTAGATCCAATTTTGTTACATGTTTCAGAAGTAGATGGGTTCATTTTTTTTATCTTGGATAAAAAAGGTATTCCAAGATATTAATTAAAATATGTGTAATTGAGATTCCACCACCGATCAATGGCATATTTTAAAGAAAAAAATAGTTTTTTTATAAAGTTACTCAAAACACATTGAATACCATATATTATTTGGATACAATAGTTTATTTTATGGTTATTCACACTAAATTAAATATGTATTATATCCTGTAAAAAATGAATTTGTGTATATTAAAATGATATTATAAGGAAAAATAGTTTTTAAGAGGCTAATGGGAGTGTTTTTTAATATTATATAATTTCAAAGTAAGAAAATAAAATATTTTTCAAGTCAAATTTCATATTGAATTTAATTTGATGTCCAAAAAAAATTTATGGTATAATGATATAGATAAATTTAAAGGGTTATATTTAGTTATAATAATCAAGTGAATATCATATTATATCCTAAAGGGGTTTAGGATATATTGGAAAATATATAATTTAATGAGTTACATTTTTTATCAAAATCACGACTGAGGAAAAGTTTGATGGAACTATTGTAAGAACGATGATGATGATATACTTAGAAAGAGTTATATGTAGACAATAAGAAGTTATTAACATTTTAATATATGATATTCTAAAGTAAATAGGTAGGAATCAATATTGAAGGAATTTAAAATTTGGAATATTATTCATAAATCTCACAATTATTCAAAATGGATTCCTTTGTTGATGTTACTCACTAAAAGAGTTTACTGGGAGGGTTTTATTCAGTGGCCACATAGAGATGTGGTAGGAGTTACAAAGTGATTCGATGAGTTTAAAAAACCTAAAAAGTGAAGAAAATATAAGGATGGAATATCATTCTATAATATGTGATATAGTTATATAGACACTCATGTATTATTTAATTAAGTATTATTAAAATAGTTTAATCATGTGAAATTTGTCATGTTATATAAAATGTATACTCTATATTATCATTATTTCACTTTAGCTGTATATATTTCATAAATTTAAATGATAATTGACCTCTCTAAGTATGACTTTGAGTAATCCTAAATTGATTTTCATCATTGAGTATTACATTTTTTGATGATGTTTTAAGGTTATCATGAGTTGAATTTGGTATAGAGATATGAGATATGACAAAGAGGTATAAGGAATGTTTTAAATGTTGGGTAATCCCCCAAGTATATGCTACTTGGAGTTTAATACATTATGTTTTTAGTATAATAAGGGTACATATTTCATATATTAATTTCTCTATACCTAAGTTTGGAAAAATTCCAAGGAAGAGAACCTTTAAAATTTGATACATTTCTTACATAATCCTTGATTATTAGCTAATTAGGGGGTGGTTGGGTATATTTCTAAGAATATCATCATATGGGGATTATCCAATATGTCATTTCCCTATCATATGTCTAGTGTGATATTCGGGACCTCAATTAAGATAGAATAGAAAGTGTATGGTAATAACTAGATATTACATATGGTGTTATTATATATTTGGATGAGGGTCATGTGATGTGTTGATGCACTTTAGATGAATGAAATGTGATGTATTCTTCAATCTAGGTAGTCAATGAGAAATTAATCATTAATGTATGAGTATTTATATAGTATTCACACACTATAGGTCACATGGTTATTCAATATATTGAAAAAATATATCATATAAAAATGTATACTTGAATATGATGTATATGGTGGAAAAATATATAGAGACACGTGTGTTTGAAATAGATCATGTCATATCATTTTATAGCTTGAGTAACATTGATTATCTTCTATAGGTTTTACTTTTATTACATTCATAGATTCAGTACTTTTTAATTGTTTGCAACACTTTAAATTCCCATGGGTTTACACTTTATGTTCATGTAGATGAGAATAAAGTTTATAAAACTCTGAGAGATACCCCAAAAGTATTTTGGAGGATATCTAAAAGATGTTTGGGATGGTTTTTTCAAAATTTGTACATATGAAATAACATATGGTTAAAATGAATGATATCTTATCTAAAAGTAATTTTGAAATTATCCAAAAGGTTTTTTTTATATAGTTTCGTGATTTTTTGTATATGATGTAACATATATCGATAATATTATAAGTCAATAATTATTTTACTGTAAGTGATAGATTTAGAGAAATTATCACTAAATATTTCTGACATTGATGAATCAGTTACATGTGAAAATAAATTCATTGATTAAATGGATATATGAATTAGCTACATGGAGTAATCAGTTATGTGAATTAGATCTATAGAGAAATTGGCTATGTGGTTCCAATTAGCTACATGATTCATTAAACTATTATAAATTTAGAGATTTAAGTAATATGTCTGTGTGATTTGACTACCTGATGAATAACGTTAAGTAAAGAATGACTGTGTGGATCAATTTGGTTACATGATTTCCTATCAAGGGATTTATGCTATGTGGTGATCCAGAACTGGCTACATCATTATTCACCCTACATAATTATTACCATTAGAGTAATTTATTTGGAAATTAAGGATTTCATAGATGCATTTAATATTTGATTATATCATTATGGTAAAATAAATTTCCAAAAAGTTTTAAGTGCCATCAGAAGAAAATTGTTCATAATAATTTATTTTTTATTCCTATTACTAAAGTATTTTTGAGAAAAGGACATCTAGAATATAATTTTGAAGAAATATTTTAAGTTATATTTCTATTTGTAAATAGTAAGTGAGAATATAAGAAATATTATTTTAATAAGAATGTATATACACAAAAGTAATGAGAACATAAGTAAGAAATTGAACTCTCAACTTTCTCAATCGAATTTTTTTGTGCTGCTTCTATGTGACAAAAAAATAATAAGAAGATTAAAATTTTATATATTTTTTCTTTCAAGATTAACCTTAAAAAAATTTGAAGACTCTCCTTGAGCTATACTTCATTATTTTTTCTCTCATATAGAATTCTTTTTCTTTTTTCAGTTGCACCTTAAAATGGTGTGAATTATTGGTAATATCTCTTTAATCATTTCTACTACCGAATATGAGAACTCCTTATAATTTTTTTTAAAGGATGGTATTTTATAAATCCTCGATGGAGTCTAGAAAAAAATCATTTTTTTGTACCAAGTGATGTATTCTTTTACTCAGTCGAGAAGACCCTAGGAAATAGATAGGTTCTAGTGAAAATCACCAGGAAAATAGAGTTGAGTATTGGTGGAGTGGGATAGGGGATTTCCGTTCCCCAAACCACTATAAATTTTTTAGGTTTTATAATTTTATTTTTTAGTTTATTTCCAATGTTTTATTTTTAGAAGGAAATATCAAAACCTTTCATACCTTAAAAGTGGGTGTTTTAACATGAAGGCCATTTCTAGAACTCAGTCCACCCCCTCTTGAGTATTAGTGTAGTTCATATACAACTAACAATTGGTATTAAATGATGTGAATTTGGAGTTAGTAAATCTATATGGTTGAAGTATTAAAGATAATATTCAATGGATGTTATGGATGACAATATATAGGGCATGTCTAAGGTCAGAGCTCCATAATTTAATGGATAAAACTATGGATATTGGAAGGCACATATCATTATATATCTTAAGAACCATGGGCTAATGTTTTACTTGAAAGATGTTAAAACTTATTGAATTCTTATAGAAGATCCAGATAAGTGGGATGATACTGCTTAAGTTGAATATAATATTATCTATAAAGATATAGATACTATTATATATGGAATAAGTACATATGATTTCAATAAAGTTTCACAATGTGATAAAACAAATGAGATGTGGAAAACCTTATTGATTGCCTATAAAGGTATTGATAATTTTAGACAGATGAGATAATACACTATTAAGTTGATGTTTGGAACATTCATAATGATTTATTGAGAAACCATAACACATATCAATGGATGGTTAATAGATATTGTGAATAATGCTACCTCTCTAGGAGAACTAATTTCTGAATCATGCCAATATCTTAATTTTCTTGATGTTCCAACATCCAAGTGGATTTTAATTTCAAATACCATTATCAAATCTATTTATTTAAAATATTTCAAGATTAAAAATATCATTGGAACTTTTATGATGTATGAGGTAGAGATGTAAGATAAAGATGGTGACCATAGAATTATTAACAAGAAGAATGTTTCTTTGAAAGTATCAACTTTATAAGATGATAAGAATAGTAAAGGAATACAAATTATTGAGTCATATGATTAATATAATTATAACAATTCTACTTCAAATAGGGATCTTTCTCATTTCTTAAAGAAGTTAAAAAGGATTTAAAATAAGAGAATATTATTCAATAAAACCTATATAAATTAAAAAAAATGATGGGTGTTATAAAGAAGTAAGGAGTTATGAGTGAAAGAATATTTTACATATCAAACCATGTTTTCCACAATTTAAGAATAAAAAAATCTAACAAAAAGTATAAGTGGAATCCATCATACAATATATAGTGAAATAGTTCCATGAAGTCCACATGGAGTGTTTCTTAGGATTATATTGATGAGAAATATCTAGAATCATAATATGAGATCTCTAATAAAAATGAAAACATGTGTTACATGGCACACTCTAATGAGGTATGCTCATTTGATTCTTCTGAGCATGAGTTTGATTCTAAAACTAAAAGTTTCCCTTTTGAAGAATAAAATTAATATTTTATTGTGCTTGAAACCAAATATGAAATCTTAAAAAAGAAAAATAAATCCCTTAGAAATTATTAAAATGATTTTATTAAATAAAAAGAGGACTTAAATAAAAAAGATATGCATCTAGGAGTCAAGATGGAAAATTATGTTGTATATTATGTTGAATATGGAAACAAAATTAAAATCTTATAAAGATAATTTCAATACTCTAAAGATTATTCTAGTGTTTTCTTAAAAAGAGAAAAATAATTAAACCAAATCCTTGTTAATATTAAATTCCAAAAATATAAATTTGGAATAGGAAGCAGGGGTGAAAAACCAAAGCAATATAAAAAATATTTTGGGGCTAGTTCCAAGGACAAACAATTATCTAATGTTTTTTTATTTAATTTTGTAGAACCATAAAACTATGATAATAGTTTTAGTGTAATAATTCCTTAGTCTTTTTGGGTTAATAATTATTTTCTTTTAATAATTTTTCAAAATTCAGTGCTAGAATTTCCGGATAGCACAAGAAGATTAGGGTTCCCAAATCTTTGGTTACTAACATTTTCGGAACCTAATGAATATTGGTACAAAAACAATTTATTTTTTATTTATTGTATTGGGAAAATCATAATGATCCTTAATAAAGAGTGATATATGGATAGTATATTATAAAGGCATATGAGTGGAGAATTTTCCAATTTTCATTCCTTTTCCAATATTGATGAATGCTACATCACTTTGGTGAAAATTACAAGGTTAAAATTAAAGGAGTTAGATCATTTGTAAATCCTAGCTCAGTGATCATAAATAAAGTTCTTTATATAAAAGGATTAAAACATAACCTAATAAGTATTTCTCAACTTTATGATGAGGGTTATTCTGTAGATTTTTTTAATGATTCATGTTATGTTTTCAAGGATAGACTTTATAAATTTAAGGTACCAAAATAGAGAATGTCAATAACTTATGTAGAATCCCGCACTTGAATCCACCAAGAGGTTCCCCAAGACAGTTATCCATATGACCTCAATCATGCCTCCCTATACTTCAGAGGCTACTAACTAGTAGCAAGGGCCTAGGGTGTTTCTGTGGGGAGATTATTCCCTCGTGATTTAGAGTGTTGTACAACGGTAATAAATATATATATATATAGTGGAAACAAAAAAACATGTTGTAGTTGAATAATAAAGATGGATCATCCAATATAAATAAACAAGAGAAACCTGAATAAAAAATACATATAAAATGATGATGACGATCATGTTTATATAAAAACTAAGTTAGGTCCACTAGGTCGAATACCCTGGGGGTGAATCAGGGTATGATAGATTGGAACTTTTTCCTTTTGGATCTTGTTTTATTGTTAAAAAAACTCAATTCTACCTTCATATCTTATAAATATATGAACAGATATTAAATCATGCACATGAAAAAATGATTTTTACTTGGTTCACCCTCACTGGGCTATGTCCAAGTAGCATACAACAAAAATGTGTTGACGTACCAAATTCACTAAAGCTCAAATCCAATAATGAGTACAATGTTCGGGCTAAATCTTCTATGCCCAGGCTCACTTCCTTTTAAAATTTTAGGGTCTGATCACTGCATTCTTAAGGGTCACTCCCTATGCCTCTTTCTTTGGCTCAATGCTCGTGGAAAGGATCAATGTCTTCCTCTTCCTTCGCTCACTGCTTTTGGAAAAAAAATCCACACACAGTTTAGGGACTTGTAGGTCAAACATATTTTATGTACATGTAGGTCCCTTCATTTTCATGAATTATTGCATCCTCAACTATAGGTAGATGCTCTGTTGAAGTTCCTTTTTCACCAGTAGATGAATTACAACCTCTCGGATACTTCTAGGTATTGGGAAATACTTTTGAAAACTGATTTGAAGTTTTACAAGCTTCCTTGTGAAAATCGCAAATAGCCTCTCACCTCCAAATACTGTGTACTGGGTTTGGTATGAGAACCACCTATCCCGCATACTGCTAGCTCCTCTGTGAACCACCTCTGTCCATAGACTGTCTCTGCCTTCATTATTGCGTACTGCTACCGCATACCGATTCTGCAAACCTCTCCTCTGAATCACCCTCTGTCTACGTACTATTCTCTGTTTGTGGACTGTCTTCAATTCCACGTATTTGAGATCCCCCTCCACATAAATTTTGAGAAACTATCCCTCTCATATACCAGATATTCCTCTTCTGCAGATCGAGACCACTCCTTCCATGTACCAGACTTCCTTCTCTGCATACCAGACTTCCTTTGCGGGTGAAGAATCTCTGTAAACACCTTCAGCGCGAACCACATTTGGACTTTGTCGAACTACTAGAGAAAAATATTCTTTTTAATGATGTTAAATATTCATAGTAATCGGTGGGATTTGTAATTCTTATATAGGAAAAGATATCCACTAAAATCACTAATCCAAGATTCACCAAATCTTCAATTCAGCCTCCACCGCTTACCAATCCTTCTACTGTCGTGAATCTACATGCCTCCTGCGAACAGTTTTTCCATGCAGTTCACATACTACCTTTTCCCCTATGTGGTTGATCACCTCCTCTGTCATCAATCCATCCAAGTACCACACCATATTTCTCTATGAACCGTTTTCAATTTTTTAAACCACTTCATCATACCATTCCTGCCGATCCGTATATCGTTCCTAGAACACGATATGTGACCCAAGAATAATGGTAAATGATTATCATCCTTTGAAAAATTTATTAAAACTTCTTCATACCATTCAATCCTATGAATAAATCCTAACTTTTTCAACATCAAACTCCCAATTTTGAGACCCAAAAATTTGGCAAATACTGAGAAACTGCACCACATTAAAAACCTATCTTAGGAAAACACAAACCGTTCTCATTTTCAGTCATCTGGCTTTGAAAAAAAACACAATATCACCCAAAACATATCAAGAGGAAAAATTGAGGTATTTTTTCCCAACAATATCCTCCTTTGTGTTTATTTACAACTCTTCTCAAAACAATGCTTGCACATTTTGATATCTCATTAAAACTACTTCCATCTTCAACCACCATTCACTTTATGAGATGAAAATAGCAATCAAGTATTTACTCAACACATACTCTATGCACACATGAGCCATGATCGGATTTAGAAACTAGATTAAATGAAAATTTCATCAAATAATCACATCATTTCTGACACCAATTTTTGATACCAAATTGATACCAATTGCTACATGCTCAAAGTCTTCTGACACCATTCCAACACCACTCTTCTGCTTTTATCATGATCCTCTGTTATCATGATATCTATTCTTTGATAGACCACTTATAGAATCGTCATATTTAATGCTCCCTCTATGTTACAGCTCCTCAAATAGCTTCAACTCAACTTCAACTCCCCCTATCTTGCTACTCCACTTAGCAGCTTCTCCCTTGATCATTTCTCCCATGGAATATTCACATTTTTACCCCCTTTAAATGAACCAAAATGACACTCCAGGGTTTTCTGCAATAGGGTAAATAACACATATCATCACATTAGGGAAAGACACATCATACCTCGGGGAGAGGGGTCCAAATTCCACACTTTTTCCAGTGCGGGAAGTTGACTGGAATCTTTGAGCCAGTCAATTCCTTTCAAATTCTTCATTAGGTAAGGCATTTGTAAGAATATCTGCAACTTGTTGTTTTGTAGGAACATATTCCAACATCACAAGCCTTTGCTCCAATTTCTCCTTGATAAAATGTTATTTGATTTCAATGTTCTTTGTTCTTGAGTGATGGAATGGATTTTTTTCTCATATTTATAGAACTTTAATTATCAAAATAAATCCCAATCAGAGATTTCAATTCAACTCTCATATATTCAAGTTGTTGCTTCATCCACAATAGATGCATGAAATATTGAGTATCCGCAATGTATTCATCCTCTATGGTGCTCAATGAAATGAAATCTTATTTATTTCTTAACCAAGAAATACACAACCTTCCAATATAAAAAGCACCTCATGATGTCACTTTTATATCATCTATTGAACCAGCCCAATATGCATCTGTATATCCCGATAACTCTGGATGAAATATGTCATTATACATTAGGCCAAAATCCATTGTTCCCTTGTTATACCGAAGAGTTCTTATTTACTGCAGTCATGTGGCTCTCCTTTGGATTGCTTAGATATCTTTCTACTTTTCATGGGGAAAATAAAATATCAGGCCTTGTCACTATTAGGTTCAAAAGACTTACAATAATTTTCCTACATTTTGTGGTAGTAACTACCTTGTGTTCATCATCCTGTGATAGTTTCATCAGAGTAGAAACTAGAGTCTTCATCTCTTTGGAATTATCCATTCTGAATATTCTCAAAACCTCCTTAGTGTACTTATATTGTGAAATAAAAGTGTCATCAATTTCATGCATCGCCTGTAAGACAAGGAAAAATGTCATCTCAACAATCATTGACATTACAAACTCGCTTTTCATTAATTAAAAAAATGGTTTGCATTGTGATTTATCTGATCCATCGAAGATTATGTCATCTACATAAACCAATACCATTATCCTTTGACTGTTTCCATTTTTGAAATATAGATTATAATCAAATCCACCATGTTTGAAAATGAGTTTTTTTAGAAACCGACCAAGCCTTGAATACCATGCTCATATTTCTTACTTCAATCCATATAAAGCCTTATTTAGTTGAAAACTCTGTTTTTATCTTCATGAATTAGAAAACCATTTTGTTTTTCAATGTAGACTTCATCTTCTAGAACTCCATTCAGAAATTATGTCTTGACATCCATCTTCAAAACCTTAAACTTTTATTAAACTACTATGGCCAAGAATAATCTTATTTCCTCCCGCCATACAATGGTTGTGAATGTATCATCAACATATATAACCTCTATCTAGGAGTACCCTTTTCACACTAGTCATGCTTTATTTTGAATGAAAACACCATCATCAATAATTTTGTTGTGAAAGACTCACTTTGTCCTGATAATTTTCTTGTCTGTTGGTCTCAAAACAATTTCCTACGTCTGATTCTTCTCAATTTGGTCAAGATATTCATTCATTGCCTGAAGCCAATTCTCATATCCAGCTGCTTCATCAAAGCTTTTAGGTACCACTTGTGAAAATTACGTTGATTTTTGTAGAGACTTTATCCTTCTATTTTGCACAGTTGTTGTCTGATCACTAATTATGTTATTCCTATCAATTTTTTCTCTTCTTGATGGTCTCTGGGAAGACACTAATTTGTTCTCATCATTTGAGTCCTCTTCTGAATCAACCTCTATAGATGGTGCGTCTTCTAACCTTCTCATCTCTTCATCACTGTCCTCCTGAGTCTGATCATGCATTTTTTGATGATTATGATCATTCTCCAATATGGTCACATCATGACTTTCAAATATATTTTCCATCCACTTATTGAATCATTTATATTCTTTACTTATCATTGAGTATCCTAGGAATATCCCTTCATACCCATGGGATTCAAATTTTTTATGTTTCTCTTTATTGAGAATGAAACACTGAATTATGAGTATTCATAATTACTTAAAAGATGGATTCTTTCCATACCATAACTCGTATGAAGTCTTATCCTCTTTTGGACAATGTAAATATCTATTTTATGTGTATATTTTTGTCATCACTGCTTCTTTCTAGAATTTCATCAGAAGGTCTTTCTCAATGGGAATTGTTCTGGACATATTTTTTAATCTGATTTCTCCTCTCAACTAATACATTTTGATGTGGAGTTCTTATGACCGAAACTTGATTTCATATCCCATATTTCATGAGATAATCTTTTACTTGGCTATTTGTGAACTCCGTTCCATTATATGTTCGAATCGTCCAGATTTTTTGACCAAGCATCTTTTTACATTCCCTTCGATATCTTGTAATGAAACCAAACACTTCAGATTTGTGATGGATTATTGATACCCATTCCATTCTTCTATAGTCATCAAGGAAGAGAACATCATATCTCCTCCCATAAATAGCCCTTGATGAAATTGGACACACACATCAATATGTACCAACTCAAGAAATCTAATTGACTTTTTCTCGTTTTTATTAAATGTCTTTTGAATGATCTTCCCCTATTTGCAGGCATCGCATATATGAGTACGATCATGTGATAGTATAGGTAAATTTCAATTTGCATCATATTTCACTAGATCTTATAAGGAACCTTGGCTTCTATGGCCAAGATGCTTATGAAATACCATGTTTTCTTTATCTGAGGAGATAATGCACATATCTTCTTCTCAACTCAAGAGTTATAGATTCCATTTAGTACGCTTTCCTTGAAACACAACAACACCATCCACTACCTTGATGATACATAATTTCTTGGAAAATCTTATGGAATGTCCTGAGTTACACAATTGACTAACACTAATAATGTTGTGACAAAGCCCTTTAACAACCAAGACATCTACTCATCTCATGTATTTCCCTCCAAACATGGATTTTCCTGAACCAATAATTTCAAGGCCCTCATCATTACCAAATATTATGATACCTTCTTTAACGTACCTGATTCTGATCACTATATCCTTATTTCCCATCATGTGGTAAGTGCATCCACTATAACTGATCTATATCCTAATGCAATCTGATTCCTTGAATGCAATTTTTTCAACCCCTGCTTTCTCATCCCTTTTCTTTTTTAACCAATTATTTGACTTCATACTCATCATGGAATGATAATCTTGATCTTCATCATCTTATGATGAACCAGGTTCAAGTTTTATGGATAAAAATTGATTTTGAATTTCCATCTCTCTTGATGATACATTTGGCATCTTCTGATGAACAAATTTGATCATACTCAGCACATTCCTCTATACTGTTGATGTTCAATATCTTTATATATGACCAAGTCCTTTACACTTAAAACAATAACCATAAAATGATGAACTGGAATTTTGATCTTTATATGACCACCTATGTTGGTCTTATTCCTTTTGGTACCTCATTTCTATGGAACATACATTTTTAGAATGCCATATCATACCACATCAAATGTATATTATGTGAGGTACATTATTATATGGAAATGATGCACCACTAGTTGTGCCTTGAGTTATCTGAATCTTCTTATTTTGCTTCGTATCCAAATCAATCATTAATCTTAGAGTGGGTGCTTGTGGTCTGACTTGAACCATAATAGATTTTTGTTTTCGATCAATCCCCATACCAACTTTATTATTCATAATTGATTGTTTCTTCTATTCTGATGGACCACTCTACTCAAATCTCATATTATCTATTTCGTGTAATATATTCTTTCATGATGTCGATCCGAGAGTTTTCAGTTTCTCCAGATCATTAATTTTTCATCGCAGATTTATAACTTCCTCTTCTAGGTGTTCGTTACATTTGATTTGATCTTTTACAATTTCAGTCAAACTATAAATTTCTATTTTCTTTTCTTCAATTTAAAGATTCTACTCAACCACCTTTTCTGATAATTCTATCATTGAGGACCTTAGCTTTTTGATTTCTGCATTCAACTCATAATTCTCTTCTTCCAGTAGCTGCATGAAGAATTTGGAATCACAAACAACTTTTTTATCTTTCTTTGTTTTGGCTCTCAGAATATCTACCTCTTCATGGGAAGCTTCTAATTCATCTAGAAGATAAACTATTCCTTCAATTTATCATTCTTTTTTGTCAATTTCCTCTCTCATTAGTGAATTTCTGACAACTTCCACCAAATCAACAATTTTATGATCCCTGAAGCCGTCCAACTCTTCAGCCCCATATTCTTCTGAAATTTCATCTTCTTTTGAAAGTAGATTCTTCATTTTGAAGAACTTTCTCCTAGTAATTCTCCTCCCTTTATCATTTGTTGAATAATTATTTTGGGGAATTTCTTCATTTTCATCATTTTCATCATCAAACTTCTTAGGAAACTTTGCTGCAAAAGCCCCTATACTCCCACATCAGAAGAAAGAAAATGGATTTTTACCTTTAAACTTAATTTTCCCCTTTTCAGATTAGAGGAGAGAAATGACATTTCATCATCTATATTGTCCTCCTCAGGACTACCTTCAATAGAGATATTCTTTATGGCCTTGAATTCCACTTCCTTAGACTTCCCCTTTTCCACTGCATTGTTATCATCGTCTATCATTTCATACACTACAAGGGTACTGTGTAGGTTATCTAGTGTTAGATATTTCGGGTATTTCTCTTCCAACATTTAAAATTTTATATTGAACGCGGTGGAAGTTTTCTCAAGATGCATTTCACAATCTTTATATCTTCAATGACTTCTCCAATACCCGACATGTATTACAAAATAATATTTATCCTATCAAAGAATGCATTAACAATCTCATTGGTATTCATTCTGATATCTTCATACTTTTTCTATAGAACCTACAGCTTTTCTTCTCAATATTTTGTGTCACCTTCATAAATGTTCAAAAAAAATTGCAACTTTGCATGTGATGTTTTATAGGACATCACCTTCGTGTAAATTGAATTCGGTAGAGCTTCTACTAAACCATTGATCCTTTTAGAATCAGCATACTATTATCTTCTTTCATCTTCTGATAAAGCACCACTATTAATGTCAACTGATATTCCATGCATAGCTACTGTAAAGAAATCCATCCCTAGTGATCAGAAGTAGTGTTTCATTTTATTCTTCCATAGTTGAAAATTATTTCCATTAAATATCGGAATTTATTTACGATTGGAAACCTTCATTTCTTATTTTTGAGAGAGAACCACTAACTATCAATATTTCTTTCTGATACCAATTGTTAGGTCCACTATGTCGAATACCCTAAGGGGGGTGAATCGGTGTATGACAGATTGAATCTTTTTCCTTTTAGATCTTGTTTCATTGCTAAACAAAACTCAATTCTATCTTCCATCCATAGAAATATATGAACAAATATGAAATCATGTACATGACACAATGATTTTTACTTGGTTCACCCTCACCGGGCTACATCCAAGGAGCATACAATGGCAATGTGGCGATGTTACAAATTCACTAAGGCTCAAAGCCAATAATGAGTACAATGTTCGGGCTAGATCTTTTATGCCTAGGCTCACCACCTTTACATAGTTTAGTGTATGATCATTACATTCCCAAGGTTCACTCCCTATACCTCTTTCTATGGATCACTACCAGTGGAAAGGGTCATCTTCTTCCTCTTACTTTGCTCACTGCTCTTGTAAAGGAATCCACACACTGTTTATGGACTTTTAGGTCAAACATAGTTTATGAACATGTAGGTCCCTTCATTTTCACAAATTCCTACATCCTCAACTATAAGTAGATGCTCTGTTGAAGTTCCTTTTTCACCCATAGATGAATTACACCTTCCAAGATACTACTAGGTACTGGGAAATACTTTTGGAAACAGATTTGAAGTATTTGAATCTTCCTTGTGAAAATCATGAACCGCCTCTCACCTCCATGTAATGTGTACTGGGTTTGGTACATGATCCACCTACTTCGCATAATTCTACCTCCTCTATGAACCTCCTTTGTTTTTGGACTGCCTCCTCCTTCTCTATCGCATACCACTAATGCGTACTGATTCTTCAAATCTCTACTCTGAATCACCCTCTATTCGTGAACTAATCTCTGTTCGCGTACAGTCTTCTCTTATGTATACCGGAGCTCCCCCTCTACGTACCACTTTCATAATTCTCCCTCTCGCGTATAGGAGATTCCTCATCCGTGTACCAGAATTCCTTCTCCGTGTACCAGACTTCTTTTGCGGGTTAAGAATCCCTGCAAACACCTTTAGCACGGACCACGTTTAGACTTTACCGAATTCCTAGAGAAAAATATTATTTTTAATGATGTTTAATCTCCACAGTAATCAGTGGGATTATAAATTCTTATATAGGAAAATATATGAGCAAAAATCACTAATCCAAGATCTACCATATCTTCGATTCAACCTCCACAGCTTACCAATCCTTCTGTTACCACGAATCTGAAAGCCACCCACAAACTATTTTTCCACGCAGTTTGCATATTGCCTTTTCTCTTACATGGTTGATCACCTCCTCCATCATCAATCCATCCATATACCACACCGTATTCCTCTACAAACTGCTTTCAGTTTCACGAACTACTTCGGCATACCGTTCCCGCCACTCTACATACTGTTCTTGAAACATGGTACTTGACCCATGAATAATGGTACACGATTATCATCTTTTGAAAAATAAACACAATCACACCCAAAACATACTGATATGACACCTTGAGGGATTTTTTCCCTATAATCCCCACCTTTGTGTTTGTTAAAAACTCTTCTCAAAACAATGCTTTCACAATTGGATATCTCATTAAAAATCCTTCCAACTCCAACCACTATTCGCTTCATACAATTAAAATAGAGATCAAGGAATTACTCAACACATACTATAAGGATGTATGAGTCATGATAGACATTAGAAATAAGAGTAAATGAAATTTTCATCAAAGAATCACATCATTTCTAACACCAATTGTTGATAACAAATTGATACCAATTGCAGAGTGTGGGAAGTCTTCAAACACCATTCCAACACCACACTTCTACTTTTATCACAATCCTCAGCTATCGTGATATCTATTATTAGATTGATCACTTCTAGAATCATCATATTTAATGCTTCCCCTAAGTTACAGCTCCTCAAATAGCTTCTGCTTAGCTTCAGCTCAGCTTCAACTCCCCTTATCTCACTACTCCACTTAGCAGATTCTCCCCATGTATTTTCTCCCCCTAGAATATTCACATTTTCTCCCCCTTTTTCAACGAACCATAAGGACACTACAAGGTTTTCTTCAATAGGGTAAATAACACATATTAGCACATTAGGGAAAGTCACATCATTCCTCGGGGAGAGGAGGTCATACATCCACACTTTTTCAAGTGCAGGAAGTCGACTGGACTCCCAGATCCAGTCGATGCCTTTCAAACGCTTCGTTGGGTAAGGGATTCGTAAGAATATATTCAAATTTATTTATATAGGAACATACTCAAACATGAAAAGCCCTTTCCCCATGATAAAATTATATTTGATTTCAATGTTCTTTATCCTTGAGTGATATACTATATTTTGGCTCAGATTTATAGCACTTGAATTCTCACAATGAATCCTAATTAGATATTTCACTTCAATTCTCATATCTTCAAGTTTGTGCTTCCTCTACAATAGTTTCATTCAAGTTTACGTAGCTACAATATATTCATATTTTGTGGTGATTAATTAAATGAAATCGTGTTTCTTACTTAATCGAGAAATACACAACATTTCACGATAAAAGGAACCTCCTGATGTAGATTTTTTATCGTCTCTTGAACCATCCCAATCTGCATCTGTATATCCCAATAACTCTGGCTGAGATTTTTCATTATACATTAGTCCAAAATCTATTGTTCCCTTGATATACCGAAGAATTATTTTTTATTGTAGTCATGTGGATCTCATTTGGATTTCTTTGATACCTTGATTCTTGGCATATAGAAAATATAATATTAGTCCCTTTCACTGTCAGGTACAATAGACTTCCAATAATTCGCCTATACTATGTGGTTTTAAATGTCTTGCCTTCATTATCCCATGGTAGTTTCATCCGTGGAGCTACCGGAGTCTTCATCTCTTTGGAATTATGAATTTCAAATCTTCTCAAAACCTCCTTGGAAAACATAGATTGAGAAATAAAAGTTTCATTACTTCCATGAATCACCTATAAGCCAATGAAAAATTTCATCTCACCAATCATTGACATTTCAATCTCACTTTTCATGAATTTATGAAACTTTCAGCATTGTGCTTCATCTGATCCACCAAAGATTATGTCATTGACAGAAAAAAAAAATCATCATCCTTTGAATGTTTCCATTGTTTAAATATAGATTATAATCAACTCCACCACACTGGAAACCGAGTTTCTTTAGAAAACCATCTGGTTGATCAATGTAGACTTCTTCTTCTAGAACTCCATTCAGAAATGCTGACTTGACATCCATTTGGAAAACCATAAACATTCTTTGCACTACTATGAACAAGAATAATTTGATTGACTCTAGCCTTGAAACTGGTGAAAATGTCTCATCAATATCTATACCCTCTTTCTATGAGTACCCTTTTCAGAGTAGTCGTGATTTGTTTAGAATGTCAACATCATCTTCATTAATTTTGTTGTGAAAGACCCAATTTCTCCCGATAATGTTCTTGTCAGCTGGTCTCAAAACAATTTCCCATGTCTGATTCTTCTTAATTTTTTCAACCTCTTCATTCATTCCCTAAACCCAATTCTCATCTCCAACTACATCATCAATGATTTTAGGTTCCACCTGTGATAAGTATGATGCTTGTTGTAGAGAATTCATCCTTCCTGTCTGCACATGTGTTGCCTGATCACCACTTATGTTCTTCCTATAAATTTAAGCTCATATTACTAGTCTCTTGGAAGACACTGATTTGTTCTCATGATCAATTTTTTCTTCTAAATCAACATATGGAGCTGGAGCATCTCTTGACCTGCTCATCTCTTCATCACTGTCCTCTCGAGTCTGATCAATAATTTTCTAATGATTTTGTTCATTATCCACTATGGTCACATCATGAATTTCAACTATCTTTCCCTAACACTTATTAAAGAATTTATACGCTTTACTTTTCATTGATTAGACCAATAATATCCCTTCATCCCCATGAGATTCAAATTTCCTATGTTTCTATTTATTGATAATGAAACACTTACTTCTGAATATTCTAAATTACTTCAATGATGGATTCTTTCTATACCATAACATGTATGGAGTCTTCTCCTCTTTTGTACAAGATAAAACTCTATTTGATTTGTATAATTCTTCTATCTCAACTTCTTTCCAGAATTTCTCCAGAAGGTATTTCTCAATGAGAATTTTTCTGGCCATATTTTTGACAATCCGATTTCTCCTCTCAACTACTCCATTCTACTGTGGAGTTCTTACTGCTAAAACTTTATGCCTTATCCCATGTTTCTCAAGATAATTCTCCACTTGGATATTTGTGAACTTTGTTCCATTATCTCTTTGAATCTTCCAGATTTTCTAACAAAGCATCTTTTCACATTCCCATCGATATCCAGTAATACAACTGAACACTTCAGATATGTTGGTGATTATTGATACCAATGCCATTTTTCTATAGTCATGAATAAATAGAACTTAATATCTCCTCCCATCAATAGCCCTCAGCGAAATTTTCCCACACACATAAATATGAACCAAATCAAGAAATATCATTTAATTTTGTTCATTTTTCTTATATGTCTTTCAAATGATCTTCCCCTATTGGCAGGCTTTGCATGTATGAGTACGATCATTTGATAATCTACCGAAATTTCAAGATACATCATATTTAACAAGATCTTCCATGGAACCTTGGATTATATGGCCAAGACGCTTATACCATAACTTTTTTTCTTTATCATTGGATAGAAAGCATGTATCATTTTCTCCACTCATGAGGTCGATATTCCCTTTAGTATGCTTTTCTTGCAACACAACAACACTATCCATTTTCTTAATGATAGATAAATTCTTGGAAAATCTGGAAAGTCCTGAGTCACACAATTGACTAACACTAACAAATTTGTGACTAATCTCTTTAACAACAAAGAAATATAATCATCTCATTTATTTCCCTAAAAACATGGATTTTCCTGAAAAAAATAATTTTTAGGCCCTCATCATTACCAAATCTTATGCTACCTTCTTTTTCATACCTAATTCCAGTCACTAGATCCTTATTTCCCATCATGTGGGAAGTGAATCCCATATCAATGATCCATATCCCAGTGAAATGTGATACCTTGAATGCAATTTCTACAACTACTAATTGCTCGACCCTTTTTCATTTTGACCCAATTCTTTGACTTTACACTCATCATGGAATGATAATCTTAATCTTCCTTACCATGTAATGGACCAGCTTCAACTTATAGGGATGAAAATCGATTTTGAATTTCCTGATCTCTTGATGATACATTTGGCAGCTTCAAATGAACAAATTTGGTCTTCCTTAGTACATTCCTCTATATTGTTGATGTGAAATATCTTTTTATAAGTGAAATTCCTTTACCCCTGAAACAATGACCATCAGATGATGACCTATAATTTTTAGCTTTATACGACCACCTCTGCTAGTCTTGTTCCCTTTGGTACCTCTTTTCTATGGAAAATGCATTTTGAGAATTTCCCATCTTACCACAACAATAGCATATTATGTGAGGTACATTATTATGTGGCAATGATGCACCACTAGTTGTGCCTCGGGTTCTCTACATCTTCAGATTTTTCTTCATATCCAAATCAATATTTTATCTTGGAGTGGGTGCTTGTGGGATGACTTGAACCATGATAGATTTTTGTTATATATCAAGCCCCATACCAACCTTATTGTTCATAATTGATTGTTTCTTCTGTTTTGATGGACCACTCTGCTCAAATATCATATTATCTATTTCCTGTATGATCTTATTTCCTGATCTTGAACCGAGAGTTATCAGTTTCTTATGATCTTTAATTTTTCATCACAGATTGACGACTTCGTCTTCTAGTTGTTCGATATGTTAAATTTAATATTTTCCAATTTTAGTCAAAATATTAATTTCAATTTTATATTCCTAAATTTTAATATTGTACTCAATGACCTTTTCTGGTCATTCTAGCATTGAAGACCATAGCTTTTCAATTTTTACATTCAACTCATAATTATCTTCTTCCTGCTGCTGCATGAAGAATTTGGAATCACGAACAAGTTTTTTTGCATTCTATGTTTTGGCTCTCATAATATCTACCTCTTCTAGGTTCCATCTAACCTACAACATCCTTCCCAGAAATAAACCCATCGGCCCTTACCCACAGTTTCTAAATTTAACCCAAAACTAAAGAAAACACACCTCATAGAAAAGATGTAACCTTATAACCTCCCCTTATTAAAAAGTAATCCCCAAGTTTCCCTTAATGGGGTAATAAATCATTGTCTAAGAAAAGTTCTGGCCACTAAGCACATACATCTGTCTCTTGCTTCCAGGTCTCTTCATGTACATGAGAGTACTACGACAACACTTGGACTAAAGGAACTATCCTGCCTCACATAACCTTTGTGCTCTAGTCAACGATATGTATTAGATTATCTTCAAAGGATGCATAGGCCTCAACTCAATATCCTCAGGGTTGAATGAGTGATATGGGTTAGCTTGATATTGGAAAATCTATGATATGTGGAAGATATCATTCATGGATTGTACCTCTAAGGTAATTAAAACCAATAGGCTACCGGACAGACTATCTCTATGATCTCGAAAGGACTGACATAATGGGGTGATAGCTTACCCTGATCCCAAATCCTTCTATGACCTAATATAGGAAAAACTCACAAAAGGACCTGATATCCCACCTCAAACTCTAGAGGTCAACAATGAAAATCAATATAAGACTTCTTCCTGGACTAAACTATATCCATACACTTTAGAATCAATTGTACTTTCTCTAAATTCTCTAGAATGATATGAGGACCTAGTTGTGATACCACACTTTCCTTTAACCAGCATAGGGGTGAAGGACATGGTCTATCATCAAGGTCCTCATACATATCAATTTGAATCATTTCTTGAAATCTGTTATTGTATAAAAACTTAGAGAGAGGTATATGTTTTTCCATTATCTTATAAAATCAAGGACACATTCCCATAGCATGTCCTCAAACACATGTATCATCATTTCAGACTACCTATTGGTTTGGTAGTGATATGTTGTACATCATAGAACCTATAAGTAAAGTCCTTTATAAACTCTCTCCTAGAACCCTAATGTAAATAGGGAAACTCAGTCGGATATGATATAATGGGGAACACCATGAAATTGAAAAGTCTCCTAGATATAAATCCTTCCATGCTCATTAATAGAGAATCTCTCTTAGATAGGTGGGAAGTGTGCAACCTTGGTCAACCTATCTATGATCACCTATAATGAATCACTCCCTCAAGGGGATATCAATAATACATACATTAAATCCATAGTAACTTCATTAAATGTCCACTAAAGAATGGATAGAGTATATAAAAGTCTTTCATGTCATTGGTCATTTTCCTTCACCTGATGATAGGTGGAACACCTCATGATGAAACCTACAATTTTCTTCTTCATACCTGTCCACCAATACTGATGATATTTTTTATGGTACATCTTGGAAATATAATGGTGAACTTCCCTAAATGGATCATGATATTCCCACATCATCTCTTCATATATGTTTGAAGTAACCAATATACATCCATAGAATATTAGGATCTCAGTATCATCAACAACTCAATTGGTAGGTGGGTTCTCACCTGAGACACTTTCCCTCAAGATGAGGCCCTTGGGATCTAAAATTTGTATCATTTGTATTATCTCCAGAAGAAATGGTGACACTAGTAAGGCTACTAAAATTGGTTTCCAATTACATTTTTCCACCTCTAAATGCATCTCAGAAAAAAGATCCATAAACTTCCACTCGCTGTCGGCCTCCTGAATGGCTTGTGTCTGAGTCACCCAACATAGGGCATCAACTACTGAATTTCCATTCTCTGGTGTATAAATAAGATCAACAACAAATGAATTTAGGTTTTCTACCAACCTGCACTACCTAAGATTCAAGTATCAATGTGTGGATATGTATTTGATACTTTTTTTATCCCGGTAAACAATGAACTTCTCTCCCAATAGATAGTGACTCCAACAACATAATCATGGACCACGACAACTAGATCAAGGTCAATAATATGGTAATTACAATAATGAGATCTCAACTAGTGTGAATCATATGCTTTATCCTGGTCTAACTACATCAGAACATCTCCTAGATTGGTTCCTGAAGTGGAATAATTAACAATATAACTTCTTCTAGGATCTGATGGGATCATGATTGATGCTGATGTCAGTCTTGCTTTCAACTCTTGAAAATATATCTCACAAGATTTAGACCAAAAAAACTTCACACCTATCTTAGTCAGGACCATAAAATTTTCTTCTAAGCATGATAAATACTAAATGAATCACCTATAATAGCTAGTTATTCCTAAGAAATTAGGTATGTCAAAAACATTCTTGGGATGGACCCAGGAAACCATAGCGCTCACCTTATATAGGTAAATAGATACCCCATCCTCTGAAATGATTTGACCCAAGAATTAAACCTTATCAATCCAAAATTGGAATTTTTTTAGTTTAACATATAGCTGGTTCTCTCTCAGTGTAATCAACATGATCTAAACATTGATTTCATGAAATTTTCTAGTGTGAGAATATACTAACATATCATCCATTAAGGTTACCAAAAATGAATCTAGCTTTAGTTGGAAAACCCAATTCATTAAGGACATGAACACTATAGTTGTGTTCTTAAGGCTAGACAACATAACCATATACTCGTACAAGATGTATCTACTACGGAACACTATATGTGGTATGTATAATGGTATAACACATACTTGATGGTAGCACGGCCTCAAATAAATCTTATAGAAAATTTTATCTCCTTGTATATGGTCAAAGAGTCCATCTATACAAAGAAATTGATTTTGATTCTTCACTATAATTTGATTTAACCATCTATAATCCATTCATAACCTGATGGAACCATCCACCTTCTTAGTGAAAAGTATAGGTGAACCCCATGGAGAAATACTAGGTCAAATAGAACTTTTTTTCTCTATATATTTCTACTGCTTATTGAGTTCCGAGACCTTGGTAGGTTTCATCATATAAAAAGTAATGGAAAATGGTTCCACACTAGGAACTAGATCTATGGTGAACCCTACCTCACTCATAAGAGGTAAACCAAAGAAATTGTCTGGGAAGACTTCCCTAAAACAATCCACCAAAGGATGGAATTAAATAAACTAAATTCTCTAATTACTCTTTAAGAGAGCAACCATCTAGGATGTCTCTTTTCCCTGTCCAATACTCTCACGTCCATCTCAAATATACTGAATATTCCATATGCCTTTATGATATACGTGTGGGCCCCAGGTGCGGTAAACAACACTCTATGGTGGTAGCAATCAATGTGGTCTCAATAAGGAAGTAGATAGTCCATACCTAGAATGATGTTGAAGCCAATAATATCGAAGGAAAATAAATTATACAAGACACGGTGCCCACCTATCTCAAGGGTTCACTCCATGCACTAGCGTACACCCTCTGATCGTACCATGGATACTGTGTTGATAGTCAGGATGTCGTGAAAGTACTCTATCTCTAGGCCAAGAATTTACATAATTTAAGTACATATAAAAGAGTTTGATGAACCTATATCAAATTGACAGGAAAATAAAAAGGATGATATTATAATAGTATCTCTACCCAAAAAAGGACATGGACTCTACCCCTGATGTGTAGGATGTACTACATAGATATGGCATGAAATATGACCTTGAGATGCAACTTGAATAACCTAGGAAAGTCCACTATGGTAGCACAAAACCTATTAGGTATAACTACCTCATCCATGACCAACTCCTTATCCTAATTAGATTATAGTATACCAGCTCCTAGCTTGATGTGGAGCTAATTATCATGCACCTAAAAGTGATTTCGGCACAAGTCCTCTCTCACTGATCATTGGAGGGAAATATTGGTAGAATCTCTATAAGTGAATCATCCTACCACATGCCCAACACTTGGTCAGGTCCCTCATACACTAAGAATTTTTATGTCGTATCCAGCCACACTGGTGACACATCACATAGTTTTCAGTGTGTGAAAACTCATTGGAACTGCAACTTCAAGCTCCCAAGAACCAACAATTCCTATTTCTAGACAAACCATCTCCCTTTCTGGAAGCTGAACAACCCTAGCTGAAATTTCCACCTTCCCTTATTTTACGATCTATGGTGAAGTCCTAGTTAAAAATTTCTTAAATGGTAGTCATCCAAGAAGCTTTCACTAAAAATCAAATGTTGTATCCAAGACCATCCTCAAAAAAACTCGTTGTGGTCATCTCATCAGTGGTAAGATTATATGTGAAATACTAGAGATTGATAAAATAAGATGAATACTCCATCACTGACATGGAACCCTGCTAAATGTGTATAAACACTTGAGCATGGTCTTCTCACAATGTATGGGGGAAAAGTAACCATAGAAGGCTACTTGAAAGACTGACCAGAAAACCCAGATGATGTCTATCTTGGTTGATGAAACCCCACCAATGTTTAGCAGAATCATGGAGCATGTAGGTATAGAGATTGAACCTTTTCTTTAGAGTCATCTCAAGATGGTTGAAGATTAAAAGAATGACCTCTTTCTAAGACTCAATATCTTAAAGACCACTATCCCACAAAAAGGTGGGAGGATGCCACTATTAGAACTTACAGGTCGGTTCTTACATGGTAGGGGAAAGTTACTGAGCACCCTATACAAATTTCATAATGTGGTAGAAATTTAATTGGAAATGATAATTAGTAACCAATTGAAGATCAATAGGAGGTTCCCCAGGTGTCACTACATGAGGTAATATGGGTAGATCAAGGACCACCACCCCTAGAGAATGTTCATCGCCACTCTTATAGAATATGGCATGATAACATCAAGGCAACATAGGTCTATAATTTCCAAGTGCATGCCTTAGATAATATTTATAGCAGAAGATGAGAAATAGTGAAAGTAATAAAGGATAGTTACACAACCTTCTTATAACAAGTCACACCTCTCTAACTTCTCCTAAAACCATGTATAGATAATAAGGAAGAATCATAGATGTATCACAAGAGGAACAACTTACTTCCCACTACTAGGATTAGGTTAGGGTCAAGGACTCATATAACACAACAAAGGATTCGATATATGGAGTTTCAATTGCTATGTATAGAGGAAAATTCCATTTATTTTGAAATTGGAATCCCTATCTAGAAGTAAATTTTCATTTTAAAATTTTAATTTATTGAAATTTAATCTTATTTATTTGGATATTTTAATCTAAATATAGTTAATTGTTTTATCAATTCCAAATTTATAATGGTACATACTCATTATAAATTTCAATTGGCATGTCAAGTAACTAAAACCTGACCTTAAAATCCCATATTAGGATATAACATGTCATGGATAGTGATTTTATTGAATGAAATACCATTCTCAATTTATATAATTTCTTTCTTCTTAAATATTATTTGGAATTCATCAATCAAATCAACTAATGTTTCAACCCATAGAACCAGTGGTTCCTAGATCAAATGTGGAATAATTGGTTAATTAACATGTCATAATAAATTTATGCATGGAAGAACAAATTAGGTTGATGTAGGAACTTTATTTAATCCAATAATGTTAACCCTGTAATAAATTTTAGCATGTTTCAATTCATAACAACAAAGGTGCACACACCAAGCACATGAAATAGTGGAAATTCATGAGAAAATATAAATATGGTATGCCATAATGCATGAAATTTATGTCCTAAGGTTCCTAGTATGATGCAAGAAATGATACTCCCTCATCTAATAGGGTCAAGGTAAATAAATTTCATCATAATAATATCAACAATAGTAATGACACAAAACAAGTGTGTCACCAAACAGTGAAATCAATACAACTATAATAGGAAAAACCAATAACAATCATTAATTATCCTAGGTAATTTATATTTCCCTTGTATGTGGGTTAGATATTCCAAGGAATTTGATCATTATAAAATTCCATTACATCCTAGTCTCTGGTATAATAACCAAATAATATGACAAAAGGAAAATCATGTTATGATACCACTTTGTAGAATCCGGCCCTAGAAACCACATAACAGTGCCCCAAGACTGTCATCCTCATGACATGAAGTGTGCCTCCCCATATGTCAGAGGTTATTGACAAGACTCAAGGTCTAAAGGTTTCTCTATAGGGATATTATACCCTCATGAATCTTATTGTAGCTCAATGATACTCATTATAGATAAGCGGTGAAAATAGATAAAAACATGTTGTAGTGGAATAAAAAAATAAATCATCCAATATAAATAAACAAGTAGAAGATGAATAATAAATTAATACAAAATGATGATGATGATCATGTATATATAAAAAATGAGCTCACAGGATATAGGGGAAACAATCATATACCAAAAGTTATACAAAAAATAAATTAAATACCAAAAGCTAATACTACTATAATCACGAGCATATGAATGATCCTTTTCACCCAAACTCCATCCTAGGAATAAAAATTTGACATCAAAACTGGATGATTCCCTTTATCTATACCTATAATCAAGAATTTTTCTTTGGTATAGAGGCCGGTCCAAGTAGGGTGTGAGATACACTCAATAGTCCAACACCAATAGTGTCTACATCAATCTAGTTTGTGCATATAAAATGATCATTGTTCCAACAATAATAAATGAAATGATGAAAATAAATAAATACATCAGACCATGTTTCACATGGGATACCCAACTAATACCAGCTACTTTGTCCTAGGATGGATGTATTTGAACCAAGGTGACATGTGCAAGAATGATATAATATATAAATGGTTCACCATAAATAAAGTATCAAAAGGTGTAACATCCCCAAACATTTGATTTGGCTTGGCATATACATCCCTATATTTTCAACTATACATTCTTTATCTTTAATAATTAAATCAACTTTAGAATTAAAGAAGTGGAACCATGATCCTATCCAAGGTGATTCTTTAGGAATCCCTAGTATCTCTCTAGGGGAACTTCAAAATCCCAATGCCATAAGATTCCGTCCAAGGTGATCCATAAATGGAATCCCAAGTATCACTCTCAGTATGTCATGTAGTCAACCCTCTAGGCCCATCTCTGGTATCTCACATAGGGGACTGAGTATCACTTGTGACCTGGTATGGCCATCTGGACACTAATCCCTTCCACGGTGTCTCCCCTATATAACTATTATTTCTCGCAAGTAGGTAAGGTAAATGCACAATGATCCCATCCTAGCCATAACTACTATCGATCTCGTCATGTATAAAATCCACAGCAAGCCTCATTTATAGTGTGATGATCCCATCCAAGGAGTCCTTAAATTGGGAACCTTATATCACCCTTGTCATGTTTTAAAAGTAAGTTAGCTATCAATAGATCATATTATTTAACAAGTCATTTTTTAAAGATTCTTTTTTCAAGTTGGTCATTTCATTTAAGTAAGATACTCAAGATATGGAATAAAAAAAGTTCATAATATAAGGCCTAACAATTCTCATTTCCATATTATTTATTATGAGGAAATACACCTAAAAATGTGGTTACAAATTTTATAGAAATGTCAGTTAGGATATTAAGGAATTTCATAACCATAGGGGTGGCGTGTCTCAAGGCTTTCAACCAAAGGGGTGATTCACTTGTAGCTAGTACCACATCAAGAAAGAGAACCCATTTAATTAAATTTATTAAGAATTATAGAGGCTTCTATGGAAAGGTATAGGGTGCTTCATGATAGAGCATAATATAAATGCAACTAAACATTAGGGAAATAAACTAGACCAACTACCTTAGGTTTTTAGATTACTACTCATCCTTTGTGGGCCTTTGAATTGAGATAGAATGGGATAAAATGAAAAATCAGACAAAAACCCTAAAAATAAGTATTAACATCTCCCAAAAAAATAGCACAAGATATATGAAGAAATTATAAATAGAAGGAGGTGGAGTGTAGATTTTACTAAGAGGAATCCAACACACCTAAAAGTGAATAAAATAGAGCCCGAACAGAGGAAATCTGTATGAACCTAGATTAGGCATTAAAGGGGGCTCTTGCACGTCTTCTCTTGATGGATAAAAGAGGAGATCTGTCAAAAATGATCCCCTACCATCTTTTGAAAAAAAACATGTCTGGTCATTTTCATGGTGTGTAAGTTAATTACACGTCGTTTAATGCTCAATTCCTTTTCCTTAAGAAAAAATAAATTACATGGCATGTAACCTTATTACATGTTGTGTAATGCTCAGTCTAATTACCTCAATGGGAAAACCACCATATGATGTGAATGGGGTTTTTCCAAGACAATATGTTTCATGTATTTAGTACACACCAGGCATTTGGACTATAACTAGGTTCCAACCCACTTACAACCTCCATTATAGAATCAAACCCATTGGCCCTTAGGCGCAATTTCTGTTTTTAACCCAAAACTAAAGAAAAAACACCTCATATAAAAAACAATATATTACAACTTATATCTTAATTATTTTTGTAGATAAAAAATTAATTGTTTAAATGATGAAGCAAATAAATCTTGTATTTGGTATAGAATACCTGGACATTAAAATGTTTACTATTTGATAAAATTTTATAAGAAAAATTTACTTTTATATTTACCTCAACTTAAATTGAATAAAGATAAACCATGTGATAAAATTTAAATGGGAAAGTAACATAAGTCATCTGTTAAATCAATTAATGAAGTTTCTATATATGAAATTCTGAATGTTATCCACATGGATTGGTTTATACCATTTATTATAGTATTCCTAAGTGAGAAATATTTCATTTATGAGTTAGTTGATATTTTTAGAAGATATAGTTGGGTTTTATGTTTGACTGTTAAAAGTGAAAATTATGTTATTTTTATAAGTCATTGTAAATTAGGTCAAAATAGAAATATACTAACATTATTTATTGGAGAAGTGACCATGAGGGATGATTTTAGAACCATGATTTCAATTATTATTTTTCAATACATGATATCAAACATACTCTTTCATCTCCAAAGAAACTTTAATAGAATGGTGTTGTTTAAAGTAGAAATAAGACCTTGTAATAGATTTCAAGGATTTTTATGTGAATATAACATTCCTAATAATTTTTTGGATTAAGATATAAATACAAAATTTTATGTCATTAACATAGTTCTAATTAGGATTCTTTTGAATAAAACACTCTATGAGCTATAGAATAATAGAAATCCAAAAGTTGGGTACATTAAAGTGTTTGGATAAAAATTTTATATTCTAAACCCAAGGAAAATCTTGGGGAATTTGATCCAAAGGATAGTAATGTAATATTTATTGGTCATTCTTCTACTTCCAAGTCTTATATATTTTTCAACAAAATGTCCAAGATTGTTGAAGAATCAACTCATGCAAAATTTGATGAAAGTGGTCTATTTGATATAAAAATGAATAATTTTGATAACTAATGTGATTCTTTGGAAAACATGATTCATTAACCCATTTTTTACAATAGAAAGGTTGATGATTTATAACTTGTCTTTGGTGAACCAAATCCAGAAAGGGAAGATACTAGCAAACTATAAAGTGTGCTACATAAACAAACATGAATCCTAAAAATTCATCACTTAAATAATATTATAGGAATATTAGATGAAGGGATGAGGAATAGAATATAACACCTGGAGATTTTATAAAATATATTTTTTCAATTAAATTTATTTTATTTGATATCTTGCATTTCACGCAACACTGAGCCTAAACAAACTACAAAATATTATAATTTAAATATGACCATTATAACCTAGCCATTATACTGGATGGTATGAATAGGATTAACTAACTGATGAAATATGTAGATAAATTTCTTACTCAATATTGATTTATTGTTAAATTATTATAAAAATAATCACTTAACTTTTAGGAAAGTCATTTTATTATTCAAAAATGTATTCTCTTCAAAATAAATTTATAGATTTTTATTATAACATATTATTATAAATTTATGGAAATTTTAGAAATTTTATTTTATAAAATTAACATAATTTTTTAAACCATTACATTAAAATTATCTTAGGATAAATTTTTGAGAATTTTCCAAAAATATTTATTTTCCAACGAATATTGAAAAATACTAAATTTTATTTAATTTTTTTTTTGTTTAAAAAATTTTAAAAATATAACGAGTTATAAAATGGTTTAAAATTAAAATAATTTTTCTTATATTTTAAATAATCCAATTAATTTCATTAAAATCAATTTTATTGTTCAATTTGATATAAAAACATTTTTATACTTTAAAAAGTTATTTTTCTGAAAATTTGTTTTTATGTAAACAATGTGTTTTTATCTTAATAAAATAAATTTGTCATTATTTGGGAATGAATTAAATTAAATTTACATATTATATACACAATAAATTTTTTTAAAATTTATCTAATATTTTAACTATGCATGAAATTATAATAAATCTAATTTTATGCCTAAACATATAGTTTTCTAAAAAGGTGTTTTCATCACATTTTGTGCACCTACATTTAAATTAATTTGTAACACTAATAGGTATTTAATTTAATAAAATTTAATCAATATTTTGGAATCATGAGGTTAAATTTTTCTAAATATCCCCCTTTTATTTTTTGTTAAATTGAATAATAACTGTGGTAAAATTTATCAGCTAGCTAAATCCTAAATCAGGTTTATCTATGTTAAAAATAAGTGATAAGACCTAAATTTTTCATCTTAATTATTATTTTATTAATTTTATTATACCATTAACACCTTATAAATTTAATTTAATTTTTTAATTGATAATTTTCTAAGAAAATGACTTGTATGTAATTTAAATCAGATAAAGTTACAAAATGTCACTCTCTAAGTTTTAAATATATGTTATGTGACCATAAAGAGACAAAATCATATTATGAATGAATATATGTGTATATTTTAGGATTAATGAAATTATTTTCATTATATAAATTTATTTATAATTTTTATAAATTACATAATGACCTTAAATTCTTGTGCAATGCTTATATAATATTTATTCAAGTAATAGAAAATTAAAATAAATGATTTTAAAAATATTAAAAGAGAAATAAGTTGAAATATGTAATGTATACCACTAATTTTATAGATCTATATGAAATAATATGTTGGTTTGGAATTATTATATTCTAATTTCATATTTTTATTGATGTATTTAAAGTCAAATTAAATGAATAGTGTTAAAAATGAAAATAATGATATTTTATTATAAATAATATTTTAATAAATTATATAAAAGTTATAAATAAATTATATTCATCAAAATTAATTTTATATGGTTTTAAACATCAAACATGGCCCATTAATTAGCCTTTTTATATTTAATATTAAAATTAGCAGCCATTAAATTGAAGAAAACATTAATATTATGATAATTGTCAAAAGGGTTAACTGGGGATTAAAACTAAAATATATTGGTGAAAACTCACTAAAAAAGATTTGAAAAATTATTTTATGAGACTATTTTAACTAATAATCATATTATATTGTAAAATTATCAATTTTGATCAATTTGTACATCAAAATTAATTTAAATATTTTTAATACTTTTTGAATTTCCAAGAATGCCCCTCCCCTCAATTATAAAAGGGAAACTCTCTTTTCACTTCCTCACATCGCTTTTTGCCTTATATATTGGTAAATTTATGACAAATTCCCTTTTAAACTTATATATAAACATCCTATAAGTTTTTTTCTTTCCAAAATACCAATCATAGTGCCCTTAATAACAGATATAAAAATGTTTTTTCAAAGAAGAGGTAATCGCTATAACAGATCAATTTCTTTTTAATTCTCCTTTTAACTCGTATAAATTTATTTTATTATAAATAAAATAATAAATTAAGTATCCAAAATATACTAAAATTTTATTATTATTATTAATCCACTATTATTTATCCTCTCTCCATCAAATGATAAGTGAATGTGTCACTCGTACCTACATACAGCTTACCATCCCCACATAGCGATACAATTCATTTATCCTCACCATATTTTATTGATGGGTATTGTCAGGGGTGTAATATTTATATATTATAATTAAGAAATGATTATACCTCTATTAAAATAATATTATATCTAAATTTTTACCTTAATTTTTTTGTAAAATGATAATGTCGTTCATGCATATATGTGGACTACCACCTCCACGAAGTGATGTGACTCATTTTTTATTTATGTTTTAATTTTATGGTAATAAGGATAGAATTAATGGAAATATTTGATTTAATAACTATTCTGGAAAATTCATTTATTATTTTACTTTCTTTCATTCCATCCTTCAGAAAATGAAAATAGCAAATATGCGTACGTACAGACTATCTTCTCCATGAACAGTATAATTCAATATTCAATCTATACTTTTATGAATGAATACAAAAATGTATATAAGGAATATGTATAATATATATAAAATCATTAAAATTATGTAGAATATTGAAATTTTACAAAATTACAATGACCCGGACTACCAAACAAAAACATACAAAAACGATGTAGTTATCACCCGAAATAGTGATTTTAATAAATAATTGTAAATAAAAGGATGATACAAGGATATAATTAAATAATATATGGTATGATATATATATATATATATATATATATATATGAATATGGTTATTTAATATATTTATAATAAATCTATATTTATTATACTGGATATTTTAACACATATGAAGGCAGTTATACCTAAAGTAAAGGATTTTCATCTCACTTGTATTTTTGTGGGACACATGAATTATACAGCACTTTTTTCTATAGAATGGTTTATATAATATCCATGAATTTATTTTATGATTATTATTATTGAAATTATATTATATACATATCCATATAAGTATCTTTATTTAAGGGGTATTATGATTTAAAAGTTACCAAAGTGGTAAGGGTTTTATGTCACAGTCTCATTGTTTATCAGGATTGAATATGATTATGAATCTGATCATCAAATATTATCATTTACCTCTTAATAAATTCATTAATTTTATTATCATATAGTTATTTTTTGAAAATAAATGTTTTTATTTCATTTTACTCATGTAAAGTACTCAAGAAATCAAAAATATTTCTTTTAGTAAAACTGAATTCATTTCTCTCTTCGATCAACTTTTTTTCTTCCATATCCATGTTTTCTAAATATAATTTTTTAAATAAGGATTTTAAAATTTTTCTATGATATTTGAAATTATTTTTTACTTATGTATGAATTTTTAGAAAAATGTTTAAAAATTAATATTCTTTTTATTTTCCAAACAATGTACTTTTTTTCATTTTTAAAAAAGTGTGAAAGGAATGTTCTTTTAACTTATATAGCATGAAAAAGATTTCCTTCCATAATGGATGCAGAATTCATTGGAGATTAATTAATAATTTTACAATGTTATTTTCAATGAAAATTAATTATTTATTACATGAATATTTTTTAGATTTTGAAAAGTGGTTTTTAAATTAGAAAGGTTATTTTCCTCCATAATGTTATAATAATCTTTTGATTCATAAATGAAAACAACCGTTCATGTTTCATATGATTTACTGGGGATATGATCCTAGGATACCATCCTTATTATTTCTCTAGATGTTTTATTTTTATTATGGAATGATTTTTATAAAACCCATTCATTTTCCATAGGTTATTCCATGATTAAATGTTTATAAAACCAATTTATTTTCTTGGGTTCTGATATGATGAATGGTTTATGCTCTTTTGGTAAACATGTGTGTGATTTTGATAATGTTATGGGTGGTGCATATATCTACCCGTAATTAATTGGGTAAATATTTATATCTCATGAGATAAATAGTAGTGGAATAGAGAGTTAACCTAGTTCTGTAAGGGGTTATTTACACTATGATAATATTATGAGTGAGCTTTACCTACTATGATAGTTTAGAGAGTGAACCCAATCCACTATGATAGCAATAGCAATGAATCCTTCACCACTAAGGAAATTATTTTCCATGCTTATGTGTATGTATTAATTCCATATATTATGTCAATGTTATGCTTTCATGGCTCATGTTCTTTGATTCTTTTATGATTCATGCATTATAATCTTCCATGTTTTATTCTATGATTTAATATTATGATCTATGATATGTAGGGTATGGTTTTCAAATATTATACTAATTTATTCATACCCTTATTATCATGTTATGTTTAAGTGATCATTAATATATCACTTTTACCCTTGAAGAGCATTTAAGCTCACATTTTTTTATGTTTCTCTTTCCCCGGGATATGAAGAAAGGTTTTAGTTATGTTATACCTAATATGGTTACTAGATGTGAAGAAATTTTTGGATATGACATAACTTCTTATGAAACAATTTTTATTTATCAAAGTAATGTAAGATATTTCTAACTATATAAACCTATAAAACTAAAAGTTCCTTGATTATGTAAGTGGTGTAATATATACATTGATGTTATAAGTTTTGGGTGGTTAAAATTGGGTCATATTTATCACTATCAAAGGAAAAAATGTAAGTATTGTGTTTTTAGCATTTAATCTATGATTGTGGGTCTCAGGATTTCATTATTGATGGGACTAAGCTGATGATGATGGTTTTAGGAGTTGTCTTTTGTTTTCAAGGTATGTTTTGAAGAAAATAAATCACTTCAGTTTGTTTTGTGGAAACAATTGTTTAGGGTTTGTTTTTAAAAGAATTAGACCCATGTTAATTGTGACAATGCTTTGCTGGTTTTTATTTCATATAAATAATGAAATGATGTGAGAACTTGAGATAAGAGATTGATATAAAAAAGGGGAGTGAAAAATATGCTTCCAATTTGAAAAGAATCATATTTAGATTGTTTTTCAAGACAAACAGAAAAGAAAGCAGTGGTAGCTATTGTTTTTTAAAAGAATTAGAGAATAATCATGTCCAGATTGTATCGGTCATCTTTCAAGACAATTGTATCTAGATTATATCGATTGTCTTTAAAAACAATTGGATATCGAGTGGAAGTGAAAAGTGATGTTGATTGAATAGGTGATGTCGATTTAAAAGTGATGTCGATTGAATAGGTGATGCCGATTGAAAAGTGTGATGCCGATTGAATTGGTGATGTCGATTGAAAAGGGTGATGTTGATGGGAATGGTGATGTCGATGGTAATTGGTGTTGATCCAAGTGGTTTTGATGGAAGATGAGACACCGATTGTTTTTTACAAAAATCATATCCAGGTAGATGAAAATGAATGAGATGGTGTTGATTGAGAATAAATTATATTCCAATTGTACTGTATCATATCTGGGAAGATCCACGTCTTTAGATTGTATTTTATCATGTCAAGCATTATCGTAACCATAAATGATCAGCAATCGTATCCAAAAATTATAAAAAAAATGATCAGTGAATGTATCTATCAATCGTAACTAGAAATTATCAGCCATCGTATCCATCATGATCGTAACTAGAAATGATCAGTGATCATATCCAGCATGATAATAACCAGAAATGATCAGTGATTGTATCCAACATGATCATAACCAGAAATGATCAGCGATCATATCCAGTATGATCATATCTAGAATTATCATATTTGGCATGATCATAACCCATTATGATCGTATTCAGGATATATTGTATCAAGTCCATTTTTTATTCAAAAAATACCATGCTAGGATGGAGATGAATAGAAATAATCATGAATGAATGGAAAGTTACAATTCTTTCTGATTGAAATCAGGAAATGCGAAATCTAATCCTCAATGAATTCAAAGTCATGAATGAAGCCATGATACAATCACTAGTTTGTGAATGAATGTATTTGCGGGAGATGATGTGTTTTTTTAAGTGGGTCAAGATAAAATAAAATAAAATGGATATTGATGAATGAATTGTCAAGGGGGAGCCTTTCATTTGAAATATTGAGTGTATCTCAAGTGGAGAAGTGAATTTCTTCAAACACATTCATTTGGTATTGTTTCAAGCATTGTTTTAAATAAATTAGTATGAGAGAATCATATTCAAACCCTTGTATTGCTCATAAATTGTATTCTTATTGACTATAGAAATGATATTTTGGAAAAGAAGATATGAATATTGTGGATGTTTTGAAAATAATTGAGAAGCATTGACAAATCATTATTTCTTCGAGATTTTAGAAGAAATTCAGATTTTAGTGAATTTAGGTGAGCGGGAAAGTGGTTTTTGGATTCCCACCTAAACATGTTTTGGGTCACCTATAAAAGGTGTGAAGTACATTGTACTTGTGTGATTTTGAGAAGATTGAGAATATATGTGTTTCTAGAGAGAAGAAAAGATCAATTCTATTCGGATTGACAGTTGTTTTGGGTGGTGTAAATTCATTCATAATCTATTTGGCATGACAATTGTAGTCAGGAATTGAAATGGTGTCGATTCAATGCTATTATTTTCTATCTGAATGAATCGTAATTGGAGCTTTGTTTTGAAATAATTGGAAAGAGATCTTTGTATTGAATAAATCATGACTGGGAGCTTTGTTTGAAAGAATCATATTTAGAGAAATCAAACTCAGTGTTTCATAACAAAGTCCAGGTAGTTCTTACCTTTCTTCTGGGTATGGAATTGATGAATTTTTTTACAATTTAAATATATCTGTTGAATTGAAAATAAGCACAGGTAACATGATTTGTTACAAAACAATTGTATTACTCTATTGTATTAAGAGGGAGCACACACACTAGTGTAATTGTTTCATTATTCTACATGATTGAATGAGTACATCTTTCTCATTGTAATCGTAGGATTGTTTTATAAAGGGATTTTATGGTATTACATCATTTCCAGACCATACCAAGAATGTAGCTATTCTTATTTAATAGTGAGTCTTGTAAATATTTGTGTTCTTAGAGATATGTTTTGATTTGTTTCTTAGTAGGGAATTGAAATCATTAACAGAAGGTAAAGGTTGTTTAAATTGAAAAAAAAACAAAAAAGAAAAATAGTATCACTGATTCACCCTCTCCCCCTCTCAATGATACAATACTCTGACTGGGCACTTTCAATTGGTATCAGAGGGAAGGTTACATTCGTTATTCTTTGGTGATGGAGAATGTGAACTATGTGAACAGTAAAGGTATTCTGGTTTTTTATGGAAATAACTATCAAATCTAGAATGATATAATGCTTCTATATCTTATGTCTATCAGTTATGATGTTCTTGAAGCCGCAAAAGTTAGGTTTCCTCCCATTAATGATAGTGCTTTACTTACACCTGTTGATAAGAAGTTTCTTGAGAATGATGGAAGGGTCAAGAATGTTATATTATCTTCACATTCTGAAATTGAATTTTTGAGAGTGAAAGGTGTTTCCATAGAAAAAGGTATATGGGATAAGTTGAAAAACATAAACAAAGGAAATACAAAATTGAATAAGGAAAAGTTTCAAATATGGAGATTGAAGTATGAAGATTTGAAGATGGGTGAGCATGAATCTGTTGGGGAATTCTTTACCTAGGTGAATGAAATTGGGAGTACTATTAGATGTCTTGTTGAAAATCATAAATACTCTAGAGTTTTTGAAAATATCTTGATAATATTACCTGAAAAATTCAATGAAAAATTTTCTTCATTGGAAGACAGAGACCTTGAAACATTATCTCTTAATGATTTACATAGCACTCTTATCAAATAAGAAATGATAAGGGACAATGATATGAAGAACCAAATGAAGGTTGATAGAGGAATGTATTTCAGGGCTATTAAGAAAGAAAAGTCAAAGAATATTTTTATTTAAGCTGAATATGGTGATTCTGATTCTGAAAATGAGGTTTATAAAAATCACAATAGAATATTTTCCTTATTTTCTAACAATGTGAAAAGAGGTATAAGAAAATACAAAGGGAAACTTCCCTTGAAATGTTTTGAATGTAGTGGTGTTCATCACTTTACGGCTAATTGTCCTTGAATAATGAAATAATATAATAGTGATATTGAATAAAGAAAGATAAGGTGATCGTGGAAGAAAATGGGAGACAAAGGAAAAGAAATGAAATTCTTCAAATAAAAAAGAAGAATATTCTTGTCCAAAGATGTTGAAGAAGAAGAGAGTGATGTTGAATCTGAAGAATCCATTGAGTATGGTAAGGAAAATACTTTCATTTCAATAGTGAATTATGAAGATTTCGGAAGCATAAGTTTTGAAGAAGAAGAAACTCAGATTGAAATATATCTAAAAACGAGTTAAAAGAATATCTCTGAAATGTCATAAGGCTGGAAAAGAAAAACAAAAAAATGGAAGATGAATGCTTAGGAATCCAAGAATGTTTTTCTGGTGAGAAATAAAATATTATTAAATATATTGATGGTTTGAATAAATCTCTAGAATTTTAAAAGATTCGTAATGATCATTTATAGGTGAAGATGAAAGTAAAATATGGAGAGTGGGAACTTGTCCAACAAAAACTCTCTAATGATGAAACGAAAAGTCTATGTTTCCAAAACACTATCACTGAATTTGTTGAATATTCTCATAATGAGAAACATGATAAGGTTCAACAAAATATATCTTTAAAGAGTGAGGAGAAAAATGTAATTGTTTTTGAAATGAAGAAAGCTTGGAATGTTATGTATATGGCCATGACCAAAAAGGTTGGGAAATTTTTGAAACATTATGAATCTGAAAATGTTTCCAATTATTATAGTTCTGATAATTCAGAAAATAAAAGAAAAAATCTTATTGATAATAGAAAGGTTGGTGAATAATAAAATAAAGAGAATAGGGTGGATAAGAAATACATTTACATTTCTGATCAGTATGGAGGTTTCAGAGGAAAATACTCTTTCTATGGGTATTGCCGGTATTGTGGGGGATTAGAGAACACAAAAATTATGTGTTGGTTCAATCAAAAACATTACTATTATCCTATAGGTTATGAAAGGAAGATATTTATGGGGAGTCAATCTCCTAAAAGAAATAAAAATGAAAAGTTTGTCTTGAAGAAATCTTAAATAATGAAGTAAAGACTAAAAATATGTTTCAACCAATTGAAACTATTTTTGAAATATGTCAACAACCTAGACACCTTGATAAAGGATGTCTTGTTTTGTTACCGGCTTAAAAAAAGATTCTCAAATTTCAAAAACTTAAGGTGAAGATAGAAAATAATAGAGAAAAAGAACTTATTTTTGAAACTGCATTAAAATCCATGAAAGGAGAATTACCCTAGATACTTTATAGTGGGAGTTCTTCTCACATGATAGGAGAATTGAAATTTTTGAAGCATGTGAATGATTTTAAAGAAATTCTGGTGAAATTTGGAAATGGTGAATCTTTGAAAATCGAATGTGTTGGGTCATCCATCATTGGAAAATAAAAGATGAAATATAAGAAAAACATGTATGTTGATGGGTCAAAACACAATCTTCTAAGTGTTTCACAATTTTTTTTGATGAGGGTAACAAAGTTATCTTCAAGAAAGATATATTTGTTGTAAAGAGTGAAGAAGATTGAAAGATTGTTACAAGAGGTCAACATATGAAAGGAAACTTGTTTCATGTTGGTGATTCGAAAAACTCTTGTTACATAAGTATGGTGGAATAGAATCACTTATGTCATAAAAGGATTGGGAATATGTATTAGAGAAACATGAGAAAGTTATCTAAAAGAGACAGTGTTTGAGACATTCCGAATTTTCCAAGAAGTAGATATTTTTGTTGCACTATTTTCCAGAAATGAAAGATTAACAATTATTTGCATAAGAAGGTTGATATTTGTTATAAAAACCCCCTAGATCTTATCTATTATAATATATGTGGGACAATGAGAAAACAATAAACACATTGAGATAAGTACTTAATTACTTTAATTGATGATTTTACTCACATTACTTTTGTTATGTACATGAAACACAAATCGAATGCTTTGAAAATGTTTAAAAGATTCAGAAGAAAAGCTGAAAATGAATATGAGTATTCTGTAATGAAGTTGAGAACTGATAATGGTGGTGAATATAGAAGTGAATATTTTGAAAACTATCTTGAGAAGCATGGAATTATACATGATTATAACACTTCATACACTCCCCATCAAATGGGGTTGCTGAAATAATGAATAGAGGCTGGTGGAAATGGGAAGAACAATATTACTTGAGCATGGCCTTTCTCATTACATTTGGAGGCAAGCCTTGAGTACTGCTATTTATATTCCAAACTATTTTTTCAATATGACTCAATCAATTATGATTCCCTATGAATTGTTTTATATAAAAACTCTAAGTTTGAAGCACTTAAGAGTTTTTTAAAGTCCTTTTATTATAATCAATAAAGGTGGAAACTACGGTAAGTTTGAGAAAAAATGTGAGGATAGAATCTTTCTCGGCTACTCTCCAAAAGGAAGAGGATATTAATGCTAAAAAAAGAAACAAAAATAATTTTTTATTCAGTAGATGTGAATGTGATTGAATTATCTGAGAAAGAGAAACATGTTCAGTCAAACAATGAAGTTGATCAAGTTGAAGAAAACAATTCTGATAAGGGTATAGACAATTGTGTTCCTTCTTAAGAAGAATAATAGGACTCATCTATTTCATGTGGTGAAGATAATAAAAAATATTATCCAAGGATGAGGAAACATGTGTAAGTATGAAATATAATTGGTGAAAAATATTAGAAGGTTCAAACAAGAAGAACAACCAATTCCATTACACATACTTCATTGTATTCAAAATTGGAACCAAATGATGTGAAAGAAGCTATTGAGCATCCAAAAGAGGTTCAAGCCATGAATGAATAATTGGATCAGATTGAAAATAATAATACAAGGACACTTGTACCCATGCCTGAAAACAAAAACATCATTGGAACAAAATGGGTTTTCCGGAACAAGATGAATGAAGAATGTGAGGTTATAAGAAACAAAGAAATATTGGTGTGGCAAGGGTACTCACGGATTTAGGGTATTTATTTTAATGAAACCTTTTTTCCTGTGGAAAGATTTGAAACAATCATAATGCTTCTTTTTGTTTCCTCACAATGAGGCTACAAGATCTTTCAAATTTATGTTAAATATGCATTTCTAAATGGTGATCTTGAAGAAGAGGTTTATATTGAACAACCTTATGGCTTTATGGTTGGGAAAAATGAATATTATGTGTGTAAATTAAAAAATACATTTTATGGACTAAAAAAGATCTGAGGGCATGTTATTCCAAATTGGATACATGCTTAAGAAAGATGAATTTTAACAAAGGAAGAGTGGATAACAATATTTACATAAGAGAAAGTCAAGAGTAATCCCTCATTGTAATTGTTTATGTCGATGATATTATATTTGTTGGAAATGATGAAGGAATATTTGAATGATTTGCTGAAGAAATGTAGAATGGATTTGAAATGTCCATGCTGGGAGAAATGAAATACTTACTTTGGTTACAAATCCAACAAAAGAAAGAATAAACTTTCCTCTACTAAGAAAAGCATGAAAAAGAAAATCTCAAGATGTTTGGCATGGAAAATTAAAAACATGTTTCCACACCCACTTCAGTTGGAAAAAATATTAGTAAAGATGTAGAAGGAAAATATGTTGATCAAGAAGAGTATTAGAAGCTGATTGGAAGTCTATTGTATATGATTTCCTCAAGACCTGACATTGTTTATGTTGTTACCTAATGTGTAAGATTTCAAAGTGATCCAAGGGAATCACATCTTTTTACTAGAAAAATAATTTTCAGATACATCAAAGGAACAACAGACTTTGGAATCAGGTATTTCATCTCATATAGTATTGATTTATTTGGGTATTACGATACAGATTGGGAAAGAAATGTTGATGATTGAAGATCTATAACTAGTGATGTATTATTTTTGGTAAATAATTGTGTTAGTTGTCATTCGAAGAAACAAAACTCATTAACTCTCAGTACGGCTGAAGCTGAGTATGTTGATACTACTCAAGATGTTGCTCATCTTATGAGGAAAAAACGCAATTTAAAGACTTACTTGTTCAATCGAAGATATCCATGCTCTTGGGTTGTGACAATCAAAGTAAAATCAATCTCACCAAGAATCTAGTGCAGCATTCTCATTCTAAACATATTGATATCAAATATCATTTCATCAAAGAGCATGTGGATAATAATGAATCGAATCTAGATTATGTTCTAACATCAGAACAAGTTACTGATATCTTCACAAAAACTTTATCAAAGGAATCATTCTCAAAAATGAGGTTGAGCATGGGTGTCCAACTTCTTTATCTTCAAGGGTGAGTTATGTGTAACTTTCCCCTATCTCATCTTACCTTTGGATTCTTTTGTCAAGGGGGAGAATTATTTTTTTCATAAATGTATTACAAAAAAGAGATAGTTAAGGGGAAGCTGTGAATTCAGCATCGTTTAGTGTGTGAACTATTCAAACTATTTGTTCGAGTGGTTGTAGAAAAATAAATTGAATTGTTTTCCTGGAAGAATGAAGAATAAAAGACATGGCCATGATCAGTATTTTGGATATCATGGTTTTTCTATTAATAATTCTTGTTTCCTATAATGATTTAGCTCATGTAGACTTAGAATTATTGATATATAATCCATTAATCGACTTTACAAAGTTCATTGATTTATGAAACATGGTTGAAAAAAATAAAATGGGGGATAATGTTGGGACCAAGCTGATGATGAAGGTTTCAAGAGTTGTATTTTATTGTCAAGGTATGTTTTGATGAAAGGAAATAACTTCACTTTGTTGTGTGGAAAAAATTGTTTTGGGTGATTTTGAAAAGAATCAGACCTATGTTAATTGTGACGATGATTTTCTAGTTTTTATTTAATATAAATCATGATTTGATGTGATAACTTGTGATGAAATATTTATAGAATAAAGGGTGAGTTAAATAGATGATGCCAATTTTAGAAATAATCGTATTCAAATTGTTTTTCAAAACAATCAGAAAATAAATCAGTGGTGCCTATTGTTTTTCAAAACAATCAGAAAATATTTGTATCTAGATTTCATCAGTTGTCTTTCAAAACAATCATATCCAGATTGTATCAATTTTCATTCAAAATAATTGGATACAGTGTAGAATTGAAAATTGATTCCGATTTAATTGGTAATGTCGATTGAAAAGTGATGTCGATTTAATAGGTGATGTCGATTGAAAAGGGTGATGCTGATTGAATAGGTGATGTTGATTGAAAAGGTTGGTGCTGATGGGGATGGTGATGACAATGGTAAGTGGTGCTGATCCAAGTGGCGCTGATGGAAGACGAGACATCTATTGTTTTTCAAAACAATTGTATTCTGGTAGAAGAAAAGGAATGAGATGGTGTTGATTTAGAATGAATCATATTCAGATTTTATTGTATCATATCTAGGTAGATATGTGTCTTCATATTGAATTTGATCTTGTCCATCATGATCGTAACCAGAAAAGATCAGTGACTGTATCCAACAATCATAACCAAAAATAATCATGGAATGTACCCAGTAATTGTAACCAGATCAGCGATCATATATTGCATGATCGTAACTAGAAATGATCAGCCATCGTATCCAGCATGATCGTAATCAGAAATGATCAGCGATCTTATTCATCATGATCATAACCAGAAATGATCAGTTATCGTATCCATCATGATCATAATAAGAATGAATGTATTCAGCATGATTGTAACCATTTTTGATCATTTTTAGGATAATTGTATCAAGGCCATTTGTATTCAGAAAATATCATGATTTCATTGGGATGAAAAGAAATTAGTATGAATAAATAGAAATTTACAATTATTTCCAATTGAAATCAAGCGATGCTATAAATTATCCACAATGAATTCAAATTAATGAATGAATCCATGATACAAACACTTCTCGATGAATGAATGTAGTTGCAGGAGATGATGTATTTTCTGAAGTGGGTCAAGAAAAAAGAAAATGAAAATGGAGATTGATGAATTAATTTTCTAGTGGGGAGCCTTTTTTTAAATAATGATTGTATCTCAAGTGGAGAAGTGAATTTATTAAAACACATTAATTTGGTATTGTTTCAATAATTGTTTTAAATAAATAGGTATGGTAGACTCAGATTCAGACCCTTGTATTTCCCCTCAATGGTAATCGTACTAAAAATAGAAATGGGAGTCTGAAAAAAAAAAGAGATGATGATTGTGTAAGTTTCAATAATAATTGAGAAGCATTGACAAATTCATAATTTTTCTAAGATTCCAGGAGAAATTAAGATTTGGGTGAATTTAAGTGGGTGTGAAAGTGTTTTTGGATTCCATCCTAAACATGTTTTGGGTACCCTATAAAAGGCATGAAGTACTTTGTACTCTTGTGACTTTGAGAAGAGTGAGAAGCTCCAGATTTCTAGAGAGAATGAGAGATCAATTCCATTCAGATTGACAATTGTTTTGGGTGGTGTCAATTCATTCATATTCTATTCGGCATGAAAATTTTATTTAGGAGTTAAATTGGTATTGATTCAACTCTATTGTTTTCTATCTGAAAGAATCATAATGAGAGCTTTGTTTGGAAATAATAGGAATGGGAGCTTTGTGTTGAAAGAATCAGGAGTGGGAGCTTTGTTTAAAAGAATCATATTTGGAGAAATCATACTCAATGTTTCATAACAAAGTCCACATATGTATTACCTTTTTTCTGGGTAAGGAATTGATGAATTGTATTACAATTTGAATACATTTTTTGAATTGAAAAGAAGTGAAGGTAACATTAGTTGTTACAAAACAATTGTATTACTCTATTGTGCTAAGAAGGATCACACATACTAGTGGAATTGTTTCATAGTGCTACACGAGTGAAAGGGTACATCCAAATTATTGTAATCCAAGGATTGTTTTCATATTAAATTGTATGGTATTAGATCATTTCCAAACCATACCAAGGACATAGCTATTATTATTGAATAGTGAACCTTGTAAATAATTGTGTTCTTTTGGATGTGTTTTGATTTGTTTCTCAGTAGGGAATTGAATTCCTTAACAGGAGGAGAAGGTTGTTTCAATTGAAAAGAAGCATAAAAGAAAAATAGTATCACTGATTCACCCCCTCCCCCTCTCAGTGATACAATACTCCAACTGGTGACTTTCAATAGTTGGTATTATAGGTTGGTTTAGATTACCTTAAAGATTATGATGTTTTCATTTGAAGTTAAATTAATAGTTATGGATACCATTATGGGTTTAAAATTTTAAGGTTGGTCATAAGTTCCTTTTCATAAACACCCCAACACCCATTTTGAGTTTTAAGTTGACTAACAATATTTTTTGAGACATTTTATTAAGTTGAGGTATATTTAACCCTTAGGTTAAATGTGAATGATTATTTTGGGAGAATACTATTAAAATTTTGGGATGAAAGATGAAATGCATGAGATAAACATTGAGGTAAAAAATCATTAATGTTGAAGATATTAAGGTTATTTTGAGGATTTTCATCATATTTTTTGGAAACAATATTGGAATTATTTTAATTTTATTTCAGTAAAAGTATAATGCATAGGTCGAGCAAAAAATTGTTGCATCTGGATAGTTAGTGGGGGCTTGAACCCATAAGCAAAGGGTGACAAGAGTTTAATGCCAACCACTAGCCAATGTGATGTCCTGTTTAGTATGAAAATTTTTTTCTACATAATTTTTTTTACATATAACGATTAAGATGATTTTGGGAACATATGTTTTATCACATAGATAACCATGGTATTTATAAGTGATTTGGTTATTAGGTGACTATTTTTATTTTTAAATAAGTTTATTTTTTTGGAAACCTTGCACGATTAAGGTAAATAGAAATATTTTTGGATAATATGGGATTTTATTTGAGGAATAAAATTTGATTTATCTTTTGGAATCTTATAAGATGGTAATTTGGGTCTTCATGGTATTTATGAAAATTATTAGAAAATTTTGAATATTATGTAATTAGGGATTATAGATATTTGGATATAAGACTTTTGGAGTGACTAATGTTGATTGAAGATAATTGTTAAATTACTCATAGAAGAATATGTGATCAAATACTTCTGATTACACGATTTCAAACTTAGTCAAGAATATTTTGAAGAATTTTGAGGTTAGTTATTTATTAAATGATATGGTCGAACATTGGGTGTTATTATTGAGACATTATAGATTAATGTTATATTTAATCATTTAAAGTTTTATTAATTTTGGGTAATTATCTTATCTTGTGCTAACCATTTTTTTGTTAATATCTAGGGATAGGTGTAATAACTTCTTAGTCTATATGGTAAAGTAATTCCTCAACTTTAGGAAAATGATCTTCTAATATTTTTTGATAAATTGATTGTCACATTCCACTCTAAACAAATTATAATGTTATCTCTAAAATGGATATTCTTTCCAAATCCATGTGTTCACTTCCTTCCAATGTTCACCTTATGTGAAAACCTAGTTTGTGTTATTTTATTTTACCTTCTTATTTCCCATTCCCTCTTATCAATAAGAATTATTACTAACCCTTTTTATGATGTGGGTTTTCAATAATGAAATTTTTAAATATAAAACCACTGATTATGAAAAAAAATTAAAATTTGAAGGACAAAATTTATTAAAGTGGGATAATGAAACACCTTTATATTTTATGAAATAATTTTTTTCAATTAAATTTAATTTCTTCTAAATATTTCATTACATGTAACACCATGCAAAAACTAACTATGAAATATTATTATTTAAATATAATCGTTATAACCTAGACATTATATTGGAGTGTATGAATAGGATTACATATTTTATGAAATATATATATATATATATATTTCTAAATAAATAATTATGTAATGATAAATTATTATAGAATAATCACTCAAATTTTAGTAGTCATTTTATTTATCAAAAACAATTTTTATTACTTTTTGAGGGAAAATATTATTATTAATTTTTGGAACATTTAGAAATTTTATTTTTTAAAAGTGAACATAATTTTTCAGACTTGAATATTAATATTATATTAGGATAGAATTTTGATAATTTCCTAAATACATTTATTTTTCAATGAATAATGATTTTTTTTATTCAAAACTGTATTTTTGTTTCAAGATTGTACAAAGTTCAATATTGTTTTAAAACAGTTTAAAAGTTAAATTAGTTCTATTATATTATAAATCATCAAATTCAGTTCATTTAAATTAATTTTACTTTTTAATTTGATATAAAAACATCTTTATATGTAAAAAAGGCATTTTTATGAAAAGTGGTTTTTTGTACACAATGTGTTTTTATCATAATAAAATAAATTGATAATTATTTCTTAATTATATTAATTATATTTATATATTATATAGTCAATAAATTTTTTAACATTTTTTAATATTTTTACTATCCATTGAATAATAATAAATCTACTTTTATGCTTAAATATGTATTTTTGAAAAAAGTGGTTTTCATCACGTTTTGTGAAATTATATTAAAATTAATTTATAAAACATATAGGTATTTAATTTGATAAAATGGATTCCATATTTATAATAATTAGGTTCAATTTGGTAAATATACCTCTTTTATTTTTAGTCAATATAAATTGTAACCGTGGTAAGATTTGTCACCTTAGAAAATGGTAAATCGAGTTAATATATGTTAAAAATAAGTGATAAGGACATAATTATTTATATTAATTTTTATAGGACGAATTTAATTAGAAAATTATAAAATTATTATCTATATTAATTTTTTAAATGTATACTTTTCTATTAAAATGACTTATATATTATTTAAATCAATAAAAGTTACAAAATGTCACTCTCTAATTTTTAAATATATAATACGTTTCCACATTGGGAAAAAAATATTAATTAATAAATGTAATTATTATGAGTTTAATGAAATTTTTTTATTATATAAACTTATTTATAATTTATATAAATAATAAATTGCCTTAAATGCTTGTAGAACAATAAAGCAATATTTATTCAATTAAAGAAAATTAAAAATAAATGACTTTAAAAATATTAAAAGTGATATAATTTGAATGATTTTATGTGTCACATTATATATATATCTATGTTTGTGTGTGTTTGTGAAATATGAAGGATTTTTGGAGGCATTAAATTAAATTTTCTCTTTTTTATTGATGTATTTAAAGACAAATTAAATAAATGTTGTTAAAATGACATTAATGGTATTCTATAATAAATAATATTTTATAAAATGATATAAAAATCATTAAAATATTATATTCAAAATAATTAATGGGATATAGTTCTAAACATAAAACATGTCCCATTTATGGATCTTTTTTTATTTCATAATAACATTATTAACCCTTAAAGGGATGAAAACATTAATATTACTGTAATTATCAAAAGGGTTGGCAAGGGTTAAAACTAAAAGATAAGGGTGAATACATACCCGACACTTTTTCAAATATTATTTGATGAGAATATTTAGACTCATACCCATATTTAATTTTAATATTATCAATTTTGATCTATTTTTATATAAAAAATATTTTAAATTAATTTAATACTTTGAGATATTCCAGGAATTCTCCTTCCCAAAATTATAAAAGGACACCTATCATTTCTCATCGTAATGCCACATTGAGTCTTCCAAATCTAAAAACCTATACTTATTTACATTCTAAAATTCCCTATCCATATAATGGATGTTTTTTATTCCCAAAATACTAACCCTAGAGCCCTTAAGAGGATATCTAATGAAGGTGTTTCAAAGAATAGGTAAGCGCCATACCCCATCACTTTCTTTTTAATTCTTATTTTACTTTCTCTAAAAATATTATTATTCATAAAATAATAATATAGATATTAAAAATAAACTAATTTTTTTTATGATTATTAAACAACGTTTACTCTCCCTCTTTCTATCCAATTAGAAGTGAAAGTACTAATCGTGGGTATGTACGACTTACCGTCTCCACATAGAGATACAATTCATTTCTCATCACCGTATTTTATGGATGGGTATTATGATGTTTATAATATTTATATATGATAATTATGACATTATTATACCTCTTTATATATAATATCATATATACCTTCTTACCTTCCAGTCCATTGGAAAATGATAATGTCGTTCGTACATACGTGTAGACTACCACCTCCACAAAGAGATGTGATTCGTTTTTCATTTACATTTGAAATGGATGGAAATAAGGATGGAATAATGAATATATATGATATATATGATATAATAATGATTCTTTATAGGTGACTTATAATTTACCTTTCTTTTTTTCATCCATCAAAAATTGAAAACAACATTCATATGTACGTACGGCCTATCGTCTCCATGAATTGTGTAATAGAATTTTTTATCTCTACTTTTATTAATGAATATAAAATTTTATATAATGAATATTTATAATATTTATATCAAAATTATAATTTGATATATTATGAAACCATGATAAAATTACAAGTACTAAAACTATCAAAAATACATACAAGAAAAATGAAGTAGTCATCATCCAAAAAATGGATTTTAATAACAAATTGTTAATAAAAGAGTGATAAAAGGTTATAAGTAAATCATATATGGTATGATATATATGATTATAGTTATTTAATATATCTATAATAAATTTATATTCAATATACAGGATATTCCAACACCTATGAAAGAAGTTGGACCTAAGGTAAGGGATTTTCGTCTCACTATTATTTCTATGGGAAATATGACATATACAACAATTTTTTTCTTTTGTGTGGTGTATATAATTACCATAAATTTATTTTATTATTATAATAATAAAAATTATAGGATATATATATATATATCTATATAATGATCATTCTTTCATTGGTATTACTATTCAAAAGATACCAAAGAGGTAAGAGTTTTGCGTCATAGTCTCATTGTTTATCCGGATTGATTTTGAATTTACCTATGATGATGAAATATTATGATATACCACACAATAAACTCTTTAATTTTCTTATACTATGGTTATTTATTGAAAATACATGTTTTCCTTTCTTTTCCTCACCTCAAGTACTCAAGAGACCAAAAATACGTCTTTAAGGAAAATTGAATTCATTTCTCTCTTCGGTCAAATTTTTTTCTTACATATCTATGTTTTCTATAAAAATATTTTAAAGAATGATTTCAATATTTTTCTATTAATTTTTAAATTAATTATTACACATATTTTAATTTTTACAAAAATGGTTTAAAAGTAATCTTCTTGTTGTTTCCCAAATGAGCTAATTTTTGTATTTTTTACAAAAGTATGAATGGAATGTCTTTTAACTTATATAGAATTAATGAAATTTACCACTATAATAAACACTAAATAATTTTAAGATTCAATTATAGGTTTACAAGTTTCTTTTCAGAGAAAACATTTTCCTTATTAAGTGCATAGTTTTAGATTTTGAAAAGTGATTTTTAAATTTAAAAGGATATTTTCCTCAAAAATGTTTTAATGATATTTTATTTCATCAATAAAAACATAATTTGATGTTTCTTATTATTTATGGGGGATATTATCTAAGGATTATATATTTATTATTTCTATGTAAGGTTTATTTTTATGATGTATTGGTGTTTATGAAACACATTCCTTTTCCACAGGTTATGTTACGATGAAATGTTTATGAAACCCATCTATTTTCTTGGGTTATAATATGATGAATGATTTATGATCTTATGGAACACATATATATGATTTTCATTATATGATGTGTGGTAAATATATTTACCTCTGATTCATTAGGTTAATATTGATATTTCATAAGATTGAAAAGTTGGTAATGAAAATTGAACTCAGTTTAGTAAGTGACTATGTCCACTATGATAGTCTTGGGAGTGAACTTTTACTATTAAAAAGTTCAGGGAGTGAATCTAAACCACAATGATAGTCTAGTAATTTAATAATTGACTAATAAGGAAATTATTTTCTATTATTATGAGTATATACAAATTAAATTTCTTATTCCAATGTTATTCTCTCATGAATCATGTTCTTTGATTACATTATTATTAATTCCTTGTGAACTACCAAATCTTATGTCATGATTCAATATTATGATCTTTGATATGTAGGGTATGGTTTTCAAATGTTATACTCATGTTATCATTCCCTTATTCTCATTTTATGTTTAAGGGGTCATTGATATCTCACTTTTTCACACTTACTAAGTATTTAATCTCACCCTTTCCTAAGGTTATGAAGAAAGGTTTTAGGTATGTTATTCCTAATAAGTTTGATATATGTGAATAATTTTTGGAAGATGAAATAGATTTTTATGAACTAGTTGTTTATGTATCCACGTTATATAATATTTTCTCCTAATAATCTAAAACTCTAAACCTAAAAGGTCTTTCAGTGTATAATTTATCCAATATTTACTTTGATTTTATAAGTTTTGGGTGGTTAAAATTGGGTCACATTTATCGGCATCAAAGATAGAAATGTAATGATTTGGTTTTTAGCACAGGATCTAGGAGTGTAGGTATCAATATGTCACAAATAAGGGGTGTAGTAAAACATGTAGAGTTTGTTATATTTTTTTCTTTATAAGATCCTAAAACCATACAAGAATCCTTAGTTTATGTGTGTTGGGTTTTAGGTATGTAATATTATTTAAACTAGTTCAAGAATAATGAGGTATGGGAATTAGTTTATAGACCCTCATATTACCCATTTATAGCGAAAAAATTATTTCATAAAAACAAAAAACATGATCATGGTGTGATCGTGAGGAATATGTCAAGATTAGTAAAAAATTGGTATAAACAAGATGAAAGGATAAACTCTTAAGATACCTGTGCACTCATGAATAGATTATAAGTCATTAATAATCTCCTAGATTATGAATTGCATACAAATTTCAAATCATTTTAGATGGATATAAAATCTACATTTTAAAATTGTTTTATTTGGTTAATTTTTATGCTTAAAAAACTCCTAGTTTTTAAAATCCACACTTTCCAAATTTTATTTTCAAACATTCCAAATCACATTATAGACTTAAATAGGAACCTAGAGCTTGGTATGAATATTTATGTTCTTTCTCTAGTCAAATGGATTTTTAATTGGAGTGAAAGATCAAACTATTTTCAAGAAATATTCATCTTTAGATATATTTCCAGTTCAAATATATATTGATGATGTGATTTTTGGTTCATGAAATTTGAAACCAATAATTATTTTTCCAAAAATCATGCAAAAAAATTTTAAATGAGCATAAAGTGTGGTTTACATCTCATTCTTGGTTTTCATACTTATCAAAAATTATTTTTTATGATGAGAAATCAAATAAAATACACACTTTACGTAAGATTTTTGGACTCAAAAAATGGTAAATTACATGCAACCACTCTGAGTTCTAATGAAAAAATTGATTTGGATGAAGCAGGGAAACCAGTTGATAAGTTATACAGACAAATAATTAGGAACCTTATATATTTGACTACTAGTAGACCATAAATTATGTTTGTAGTATTCTTATGTACTCGATTCCAAGAAATCCCAAGGAAGCTCATTTAAAAGATAATAAAATAATTTTATGGTATTTTAAAGGGATGGTTTTTCATTCCTAACATTTTTTCCAAAAAAACCCTAATTTTAATTTTACATCATACTTAGATGCCAAATTTAGTGGTTATAGAATATATAGGAAGATCACCTTATGAAATTTTTCCACTTTCTAGGTAAATATCTAGTATCTTAGTCTTCTAAGAAAAAATACTATATTTCATTATCCACTTTTGAAGTAGAATATATAGTTGCTGGTAGTTTTTTGCACATGTGATGTAGATGAAACTCACCTTGCTGGATTTTGGATTCAAATTTTGTCATGTATAAACCAAATTTTATAACACCAATGTAATCAAAATTTCTAAGAATATGATAAATCATTCATAAACAAAACACACATTTTTAAGTCATTATTTCTTAAAAGATAATATTCAGAAAGGTGATATCTCACTTGAATTTATCTCTACTAAGAACCAATTAGCTAATATTTTTACAAAGCCCCTTACATGTGAATGTTTTTATATTTTTAAGAAGTAATTGGGGTTATTTCATTCTAGGTGATTTTAATTTATTATATTTATTTATATTATATTTTAATTTGTACATTTATTTATAAATTTGTAGTATTTTAATGTAGTTTGGAATTTAAATTAATTTTTTATGCATGTATGTTTATCTGTATCCTATGTTTTATTTAAGAAATTAGTTTCATTTAATATTAATAAAAAAATATTTATTTTATTTCTTATTTTATTTCATTTTATTTTATTATTTATTTTATTTCGTATCAACCCCTAAACATAAATCATATATGCATCCTTTTAACAAATCGGGTACATAACCTAAAAATAAAAAATCGACCCTCAGCCTCCTTTCCATTCACCTACATCGCTTCATCACTAAAGTTAAACCATCATATTTGTCTCTCTTTAACCTATAACATTCATTTCACAATTTTGAATTTTAATTGTGTAGATGATAGTTGTTATAGATATTCTAAGAGATCAAAAGAAGGTGGTGCATATTGTCGAGCGCTAGAGGGAAACGTTATGGACATGACTTAGCTAAAAGGAATAGAGATGTTTCTTAAGGTGGTTTCTCAATTCCAAAGGATAGGAATTCATTTTTATGAGAAGATATAGGGGTTTCAATTTGACGTGTAAGTAAAAAAGTTCATGATGAATTCTATGTTATAGTCCGAAAATATAGAGGACAAGCTGTTAACAAATTTAAATATGAAGGATTTCCTAGTTTCTTTTGTGGAAATGGATGAAGTCCTGCACTATCCATAGGAGGCTGAGTTCAGTTTTATCCAAACATTATTTGGTACATGATCTATATGACCTACTAAATTCTTCAAGTTTCTATTTTTATCCTCTTCTTTTGAGGAGGAGGTTGTGTAATACTTGGATGCTGAATGAAACTGCTTAGAAAGTTCATTCAAACTGGCATTGCTTTGAGAGTGGGGGAGAATGAAAATGTACTTTTTTAGGACATGTATCTTTTATATTTCCTAATAAATAATTTAAAGTTCAATATCCCATGTTACATGAGGAGTTTATGTTCCACTTTTGTCAGGGGAAAGAAAGTTGAACTACTACCCTTATAGAAAAAAAAATTTCCCTAGCTCTAAATAAGAAAGAATATGATCTTCATGAGGGAGAAATTGTTAAATGTTATAAAAGAAATACCTTTTATATAGTTTTCATAAAAAAAATTGTTATAACTAGGGTGATTTCTTTAATTATTTATAGTCAGTTGGATAGGAATTTGCAGCTCTGGTGGTTATACAACCTCCAGTACCAACTCAGGGGGAGCCATCCACTACCTCACCTCTTAGTGATACAGAACATGTTGAGATGGGGTCTTCTATGGAAGTAGATGTGATTGTTACTTCCATACAAGAGATATATTTTCTATAAATAAGACTAATTGGGGAATTTATAATGATTCAACAAGTTATGGTTTCTAGTGTTGTTGAATCATTTCATCTAGTTGTGCTAGATATTGTGACATTTATAGAAGCTAAAGAGGGATGTCAAGTTGAGACTATGCACAATGTTCCTTCTACTGAGGTTAGAGTATAATTTGAGTCTGATCACATAGTATTCTATCCCCCCCTTGTATAACTTGTTACTGAAATAGATAGACCTAGAGATATAGTCTTTTAACAATATGGTGTTCTCTTTTATACCCCACTTCCCATTCCATATCCTCCTCTTATGAAAGAAGATGCATCATCAATATTAATATTATCTAAAGGTTATGTTATTAAAATACACATGAAAAAAATTTACTCTTCAGTGATTAATGATTTTGATAATCTTAAATGATATTTTGATGAGTTGAAAATGAGAAAATATCTTATAAAGATGAGATCAAATAGCTGAAATAGAATTTAGTGTCTCGGGATGATTTTGGAAATACTATTGAAATGATGGTTAACTAAACCACATCGTTAAATAATATTCAAATAATGAAACCTATTGCATCTAGGGTGATCCCAAAGGAAATTGATGTTGTGATATAACATGTGAATGATCGTAGAGTAATTTTGATACAATATCAGAAATAAATAACCTTGTAGTTTTGGTGGAATCTCTAATGGAAATGGTTCAAAATATACCTCAAGCAAAATTATATCTTTTAATGTCTTCTCTTGATGATATTTAATGATTCAAGATAGATATGAAATATCACTTGTACACTCTAAAAAGTGTGTTTTTAATTCTGTTTGAATTCATCAAAAAAATTCATCCCAGTGCCACAACCACCTTAGATACATAAGTAATTCTTGATTTTTAGAATCATTTTGACCAACTGTTTTTAGATTTGAGTTCAGTTTCCTCTCATATCTAATAATTATAGTGTGATATGTTCACCCATGTTCTTATTCAAGAATTAAGAAATGATATGATAGCTAAGTGTCTTGATACCTAATAATATTTTATAAGACTTCATCTTAGGATGGATGTGAAATTTAATGACATGGTTGAATATCTTTAGAGATCTATTTATTTATTTATTTATAAGTTACAATAAACCTTGGGAGTATCCATGAATGTAAGAGATATTATTTTATGTTTGATTTATCTAGTCAATAGAAATCATCAATTTTTTTCTCATATGTTGGTCAAGATTCATGAATGGATAGAAGATCTATATACAGACTCTTTTGAAGAGGATTCCATCTTCTCAGAGTCTGAAGAATATCATATTGTTTCTATGAGTTATAAATTAAATGAGCCTATTGTATATAGTCCTCTTTGGATAGTTTTAACTATTCTAGTTTCTTCCAGTGCTTCAGTTTCCAAAGAACCATCTATTATTGTTCAAGATGTTACTCTTGTAATTTTGGAGCAGCTAAACCATGTTAATCAAAAACTAACACCTTTACAGGAAAGGAATATTAAGAATCAAGCATCAGTTAACCATATTCAAGTTAAGATATATTCAAATCCTCCTATATCTTAAAAAATTCCTTAACCTATATCTCTAATTAGTGATCCTTGGAATTTTTTCACTAGAAAAATTGAAACCTTTAAAAGAATATTGAACAATGTTTTATACTAAATTTCTCAGATGAAAAAAACAAGCTTAATTTTCTATTCTAAATTTCTATAAATTAGATATAATCAAGATTATTGATATGTGTGAAGATTTGATGTATTCTCTCAGAGAAAGAATAACCCTTATACCAACACCTCTTAATACATATGAAAGTTCCAGGTAGAGTGTAGATGTTGTCTTTGATCCATCCAACATTTATAAGAAAGAATAATCTAAGGTTTTTTCTATTTTTGTAGATAAATATACTAAGATGAATCTAATTCTTCAATGGATGGGAAGAAACTGAGATTTTCATGTAATGATTCCTATGACTTCAGTATAGGCTTTGGGAATCCTGAGAAGGTGTTCAGAAAACCTACCCAAAGAATACAAGATAAATTAGGTTTTGGTACTAAAGATATTTGGGTCCCCTATCTTAGAATGTTTTCTTAAATCTTGTGTTTGACCATCCTAGTACATCTTCCTCCTTTACAACTTTCAATAAACCTCTACCCAAACCACCCTCTGATTTTAAACCCATCTAAAAACTAGGGAACTCTAACTAATTTGTATAATATATATGTTTTATGGGTTGAGTGGTTTTATCTTTGTAACAATTTACATGATTAATGAAATTATTTTATTGTGTTTCAACTAAATCATTTTTATTTATTGATGTTTTATAAATTTTTTTATATTTATTGGATTTTTTATTTGTTATAATTTTCTTAATATCAGTCCTTCCTTAATTCTAATTCATTACTGGTATTATATATTATTTATTCATAATTCGAGGTTATATATTAACTATTTTCACCTCTCATAACCCTTTATTTTTAATGTCAAAAATGGGGTAGAAAATAAATAATATAGATAAAGTGGGAGAAAGTATAAACAAAAGGTTTAAAAATTATTATACATTTCATATTTTTTCTGAGAAGTCAACATAAATCCGTAAATATGTTAAAATTTCATGTTTACTTTTTAATGAATTTTTTTATCATAAAAACAGGAGATATTGTTGGACTACTAAAGTTGTTACAACATATCCCATGTTCTTTATAATTTGATAATCTCAAAAACCCTTCATATTTTTTAATGATTTTGTTTTTAAGTATTTCTATTTGGATTTATCTTTATTTAGACCAATTCTATTGTAATTCCGTATTTATAAAAGTTTGCTAAAATTTTATAAAGGTTGTAAAATTCATCTACATGAGGTAATCAGCCATATGAATATTTTTATATATTTAGAAATTGGATACATGGATTATCTATGTGAAGGAATTGCCTATATGACTACATAAAAATTCCCTTTTTTGAGGAATCAGTTAAATGATAAAAAAAATATTTTGATGAAACAGAAACATGAATTAGCTACATCAAGTATTTGGCTATGTGAATTGGATTTGTGGAAAATTTGGTTATGTGGTTCCCATCGGATTCCTGATTCATTCAACTATTCCAAATTAGGCCGTGTAAGTAAGCTGACTACATTATTTATTTATGTGAATAATTTATCCATGTGGAGAATGGATATGTAGATCAATTCAGCAACATGAATTTGAATCCATTTATTTTGGCTATGTGGTGATCCAAAATTGGATACATCATTTTATAACCTATATATTTATTACCATTGGAATAATTTAAGTGGAAATTAATGTTGTAATCAATACATTAAATATCAGACTACATATTTATGGTAAAATAAATTTCCAAAATGTTTCAAGTACTGAGGGAAGAAAATAGTATGGAATAATTTATTTCTTAATCATGTTACTGGGGTATTTTTGAATAAATGATAACTATAATATAATTTTGAGGTCATATTTTAAAGTATATTTCTATTTTGTAATAGTAAGTTAGAATATAATCAAGGGTATTGGAACAAAAACATATATACATGGAAATTACAATGACATAATCAATAACTTTCACTCTCAAATTTCTCTCTCAAATATTTTAATGTGGTTTCTCTATGCTATTAAAAATACAAATAAGATTCAAGTTTTCTATAGTTTTACTTTCAAGATCAAGCATTCTTTATTTTAAAACACTCTACTTGAGTAAAGATTCATACTCTTTTCTACCCTGAATAGCTCTTATCTTCCTTAAGTTTAACCTTACAACCGTGTGCTTCATTTATAAAATCTCTTTATTCATTTCTATTGTTAAAAGTGATAACTCTTTATACTGATTATTGAATGATGGTGTTTTGTATATACTTTAAGGATACCAAAAAAATATCACTATTTTGTACCAAGTTCTTGGTTCTTGCACTTAGGTAGGCAGTCCCTCGGAAATGAACTAGTTCTAATGAAAATTATCATGTTCTAGCAGTTGGTTATTAGTAGAGTGGACTAAGGGATTTTGATTCCCTAAACCATTATAAATCTTTTATGTTCAGTATTTTTTATTATTATTTTATTTCAATTTTTTTATTATGTTAATGGAAAATTATAACCATTCATAACATAAAAAAATGTGGGTTTAACTGAATAAATTTTCATGAACTCAATTCACCCCCCCTGAGTCTTAGTACAGTTAATCTTCAACCAACATGGATGACCCTTTTCTTTGAGGTTGTTTCCAAATTTTGTAGATATGGTATGTTTCTCACATCCCATATCATCCAATGATTTCCCAATAGTAGTTCTTACACCTTAAAGGTTAGAATAATTTTATGAAATTTTATGTTTGGTGGATGTAGATGTCACCTGATTCTTGGAATGTGTTTTTCCGAAATCATGATATGTTTCAGCCTTTACCTATGATGATTTATTGAAATTTTCATTAATATTATTTATCTTACTTTTAACCTCAAGTAGTATTTATTTGGTATTACAAACATAACATTCCTTATAAACCAGTTTCTTACCAAGATATTCCACTATCTTTCCTTGTTCTATAACTTTTAGCTTAAGGTTTTTAATCTCTTCAATATATGAACCTTATTTTTTGATTAAATATTCTTTTAATTTATCCTTTTTATCACTTTAGTTATTCATAATTATAATTTATTCCTTCATTTTTTTATTTTTCTCAATACAAGCCACAAGTTCTTATCTGAATTGATATTTGCAATAGGTTTTTCAACCTTATTCTGTTTCTCTATTGGATGTTTATTAATTTTTTTTAATATTATCAAATAAATTTATGAAATTCTTCTAGTTCTTATCTTCTAATAAAATATTTTCATTATATTTGTACATAACTTTATTACTTAATATACTTATTCTATTCTTTTTAGTTAACAATATCTTACTTCTAGGGGATTTATTATCTTCCTTGGATGTTCCATCCACTTCTTCCATCAATTTTTCTCTTCATAATCATCATTATATTCTACAAATTTATTCTAAAGAAAATTGATATAAAATTTTAAATGAATCCACACTAAAAATATTTATGTGAGATTTTTCCTCTATACTTTCCGATACCATTTCAATAATTATTAGAGATTAGAGACATGATTTTATCTTTTCCTTCAGCTTCAACTTCATTATCATCTGATTCACTGAGTCCCACTAAACCATGTTATGGTTTATGAAAATTCACCATATTAAAGGATTGAAAATCTATTTTTTCCTTAATCTTATTTTTTTAATTTTGGAGATTTCTCCATCTAATATTCAATAAGAAATTTTTTCAATTCATCGAGAGATAGATCTTCATTATTTTCTAAAGTAAAAATATTATTATCAAACATGTCTAGAAAGTTTCTCAAGAGTTTATTAACAATGATATAATTTTACAAGACATTTCAAAATCCTATGATGTTTCTAAAAATTTCTTTAACTCTAATAAGGTACACATCTATTGTTCAATTATTTTTTATTCTAATATCCTCAAACTTGCTTCTCTAGATTTTTAGAATTGAATCCATCACATTAAATTTTACTTTGAAGATACTTTCAATTTTTTCTTATGTTAGTTGTGTTGATAACTATTACCTTTATATAAATTTTTTTGAAAAATGCATAAGAATATAATTTGGAGCTTTCCCATAAACATCTATATTTCTTTTATCAAAAAATCTCATAAGAGCATATTTCTTAATGGTTGTAAACCCAATTGTAGCTGCATCAATTACCTTCAACTCAAGAGATAGAAAATATGGTATCATTTTTTCCATCCAAGAAATTATTTCCATCAAAGGTAGGAATACATGTGACATTAACTGAGGTAATATTATCCATGATAAGGATCAAATAGAGGGAACTTACCACTTATAGCACTTGATGTTTTTTAGGATCATAAGAACCACTGATAATGAGGGGATGAATCACTGGTTATCTTTTACAATTTCCTTCATATTTGAAATTAACCCCTTAAAATTGTTAGATTTTTATATCCTTTTGAACTTTATAGAACTTGTCCACAATTTTTTTTCCATGTAAGTAAATTAAATTAGATAACACAAGATTTCAATGATTATCCCTTGTGTCAGTGACAACATCCTTACCATGTCGAATCCCATATTTCTAAGTAAGTCCACCATAATAAGAAGTGAATAAAAATCTGATGAACTTTATTTTTATTTGTTATAACACCATCAATTACAACTCAAGACAATTATCCTCAAATATGTTCTATGTCTGGTGTACAAAACATTTATCCTCACAGACTCTTTGGATCCTTTTTCTGATATATCTGAATGAATCCTTTGTCTGATTCCTCCAATAAGTATATCTATCTGGTACCTCTTCTTCAACAATGGGTTACCTTGGTTGGAATCTCATGCTGTTTTGAAATCATAACACTTATTCTCTATGTCTGGAAAATTATTGAATCATCTACAAAACATGACATCTAAAACCTTCTTCAAACATCCATGAACTCAATATTAAGGAACTTATTTAAACATACTTAACCTTATCAATATTAAAAGAAAATTTATTGAACAACATAGAATCATCGTCATTAAAGGTTTTGTAAATTTTATGTAAAGATATTAGGAACTCTATCCTACAAGTGTTTGTTTGATGAATTTATTAGGAATTCTTTATTTTTTGAACATGTAAATTACTTTTGACAAGTGATTATCCTTGTTCAAGTCATCTATGACTAGTTAGCATTGACTAAATTACATAGTTTAATAAAATCAAACTCTCTTCATCTATTGCTCTTCATATACAACCTATGACCAAAGGAAAACTTCTAACCAATGACTTCTTATTTCTTCATCCAGTCACCCAGCATTAGATCAATCTAAATACATGATTCCAAATGAAAAATTAGGTAAAAATTCATAGGATAATCCATTTGATGAAATCATCATGATCTGTCCAATGTACATCCGTCCAATGAATCTTTGACTGATCATACTAACTTAACAAAACTCATCATGGTAACTACATTGGTCTTCCATGCACTTCACCCAACATAGAAAGTTCGATGTAACTTTTTTCAATGCATTTTATTTGATAGATTTTATACTATAACACACTCCCTGAAATTATGACATCAAAATTTGTTCATGTTGTAATAAAAAAAATAATCACCTTTCACTCTATCAGCTTCTATCCAATAAAACTCTAGATGTTTTCCATCATACATGTTTGTCCAATGAAACTGAAAGTGCCTGTATTTTTAACCATATGCATATCCATTTGATCATCCTTTCACCTATCCATTTGATGTGTTCAAGTTGATACCCATCATAAAAAGTATTAATTCATGGATTTATAACTTTATCTATATAAACCATAATGGTCCGAAAATTTAACTTAATATTTGTACTAGAACTTAAACTTCAACTTCTCACACTATGTACTTCTCCCCCTATATACCTCTTTCAATTTTTAAAAAATAATCTAAACTTAGTACAACATGCTTCTTGTTATTCTCCATTTAGTAACACTTTACAACTTTAAATTTCATACACTTATTATGAACTTATCTTGGATCATGAGTATCTTCATGAAATTATGAACTTGAAGATAAAAAATCATCGTTTGAATTAATGTAATTCTTCTAAGATCAGTAAGAAAATATTCATAAAATTATTTATTGTCTTGGATAATGATGGACTGAATAACTCAATAGGGGGTGAATTTATTTATCAAAAGATATTTAAATTATATACCACTCTATTTGATGTATTCATGTCCAATTTTCTTTCTTAAGAGTATATGTTTTGGAAATGTAAAAAAAGAATAAATAAAATTGAACATAGAGGTTTATAGTGGTTCGAGGAAAATAAATCCCCAAGTCCGCTCCACCAATGATCTACCCCTTTAGTTTGGTGATTTTCACTAAACAACACTTTTACTAGGGGCACAAAGATGAGTATAAGAAGTTGTCACTTAATACAAAGGTCCAAGAGCATTTAATCAGGATCTCCCTTTATAATACTTATGTCACGACCCGTCCCCCGGGGCCCGTGTCGTAACTACCCCAAGCCCGCCTTCCATAGGCCAGGGGATGAAGACTAGCACCAAAGGCGTAAATCCCAACAAAAAGGTAATTCACAACCTTTATAAAAAAACAAACACCACAGAGTACTCAAAGTGAATTAAACACTATGTAAACAGAAACAGAAGTAGGTGCTGAAAAGTAAATGGGCCAGAATACAAACCCAACTGAAGGAGCAGTACAACTGAAAGTAAAGTAAAACTCAAGGACAACAGCTGAAAGGTGAAAAGCCTCTCCTGGATCGTCCTCTGGCTTCCTACCTGAAGGGTAGGTACATATCTCCTCCTCATCACTCCACGTCCGTCCGTCTCCTCCGGGTATCGACTCGATGTGATATCCACCTCCGGGCACTGACTCATCGTGAGATCCTCCTCCAGGTACCATCCAGCTATACAAGCCTCAACCATGACTAGTGATTTCCATCTTCTGCAACCAACACAATGTAGTGCGGGCGAAGCCCGTGCAGGGGTGAGTATACGATACTCAGTAAGGACCCCGAGACCCTTGAAGGTCTCCCTGAATCCACAAAGGATAAACCAAAAAGAAAGATAAAATCACGAAGTATCATCCAACACTACTTAGTTATATGCTCATACATATACCTAAGTCATCAAATCCAGTTCATCTCCAACTCATGAGCTCTAGTACAATCCAGTCCACTCAGGAAAGTAAAACTTAATCCAAACAGGAAAGTACGACCCAATCCACACAAGAAAGCATAATCCAATCCACACAGAAAATCAAGTCAATCACATCGAATATAATGATTTAAAGTCAAGACTCAGCTCACATAGGTATCCATTTACGAAGAGGGGTGGAGATGATTAGATGTAGCCTCTGAATCATCTCCTCTACCGAACCCACATAGGATCCAAGTTTAGTAGTCGTCGCTACCGAACCCACGGAGGATCCAAGTATAGTAGTCATTGTCATCGAACCCAAGGAGGATCCCAGTACGGTAGTCGTCCTCATCAAACCCACGGAGAATCCTAGTATGGTAGTCATCCTCATCGAACCCACAGAGGATCCTAGTACGGTAGTCATCCTCATCGAACCCACGGAGGATCCTAGTACGGTAGTCCTCCTCGTCGAACCCACGGAGGATCCGAGTACGTTAGTAATCCTCGTTGAACCCATGGAGGATCTGAGTAGGGTAGTCTTCCTCGTCGAATCCATGGAGGATCCGAATATGGTAGTCATCCTCGTCGAACCCACGGAGGATCCCAGTACGGTAGTCGTCCTCGTCAAAGTCGCAGCCAGCTCTAGGGATTCTGCACACAGCATGCTCGTTCTGGGAGGGTCTGCTCCACGATCCAAGGGGTTCGATACATAAACGGTCACTTTGTCTAGAGTTTATGTATCTCAAAGTTCCATCATGTCAAAAGGAACTCAACGCGACAAACGGCGCGTCAATCGGACGCCCGGTCTGAGAGTTATTGGCTTTTTCGTTCCAGGGGCCTGGTTGGTTTTTAAGTCAAAACCAACCCAACCGTACTCTAACTACATCCAAGTCAAAAGGACCATCTCACTAAGAGGAATCCAACAAAGTTGATGACACATCAATCGGACGTCCGGAGCTCAAGTTATAAGCATTTCCGCTCCGAGGGCCCGGTTGGTTTCGGGTTCGAACCAACCCGGCCATATCCAAAGTTCTATGAAATCGTGAGTGCAATATACAGAAAATACCGTATCGATCCAAGGATCGTGTCTCAACTGACGTTGTGTCAATCGGAGGTTCGTAGCCCAAGTTATGACCGTTTGAATGAATCTGCCCATTTTTTAAGGGGGTTTGGGCCCGGACCGACCCGGCCCAGAACCCCCTAGGTCGGCCTGAACCGGGTCGACCTGACCCGGGTCCGGGTCCGGCCCATTAGGGCACTTCTCGGCCCAGCCGGCGTGGCCCGGCCCAGCAGGCGCGGCCTGGCCCGACGCGGGGGTCCTGCTCGGCGCGGGCGGCCCGGCCCGGAGCGGGCGGCCCGGCCCGGTGCGGGCGGTTCGGCCCGGCGCGGCTGGTCCGCACGGTGTGGTGCCTGTGTGCGGAGCGCACACGGAAGGGGGGGTGTTGCCCCTGGTCTTGAAACGGCGGCCCCCCACATGAATGGGGCCCGCCCTATCTGCCGCCGGGGGTTACGACCCCCGGCCTCCCCGAACGGTCGGTCGTGCTAGCCGGCCGATATACCACCGCGGGACCCTGCGGTCCCACCCTTCCGAAGCACCGGCGGCCGGTTTATCCGGACGCCTCCAGGTGTTCTGCCTCGGCCAAAGGGTTGCGGCTCTTGATGCTTCGGCGGCCGGGAAGTCTGGCCGCCCCCTGTTGGTGACCGCTGCGGCCTTAGGCCGTGGCCCTTCTTCGACCGACGCAGCGCGTCGGCGCCCCACCCCTCTGTCACGGCCCGCTTCGGCCGTGACATTCCCTCGAGTTCTCCGACGCGGCGCGACGGCGCCGCGCACCACTTCCACAGCTCTTTTCATTCCCACACGGTGCATCGGTACTACGCCACCTTCGTTTGAGCCACAATGAAGATCAACAAAAAGGGGAGGAGGATCGGCCTTGTTTGTGCGGTCCGATCTCCTCCCGTGATAACGATAGCAAGTGGACAAATAGATTAACGAATAACATTAATTAATCTTGAACGTAAAACAATTCCCTACCTCGATAACGAGTTGACGATCGGTGAGCGTTGTGGAAAACGACGTTGTGGGGTGAGGCTTCGTACACGTTGACGGAGATCATCCGAGGTGGAGCGGTGTCTCACACTGGCTGCGGAGAGGAGAAGAAAGGCACGATGATCACTCCTTGCGGTGACAACATTCTTCATCGAGGTCTTGACGTTCCTCGCGTTCTCCAATGAAGAAGATGAATATCCCCAAGGCTTTGGGTATTTTCTCCCAATCCTTCTCACACAACAACCCCCCCCCCCTAATAAAATAAGGTTCACCTTTATTTTATTAATCCCAAGCCATGAATTCAACTCTTAATTAAATACATTGATTAACTTAATAAAATAATTTAATGAGAGAGTTGACTTGTAATTAAGAGGGGCAGAGGATGAGTTACACATTTAGGTGTTTAATGGGGTGTTAGGAAATTTAAGGAGGTGGGGGCTCTTGTGGGCCCCACCCCAACTTCCTCACAACTTCCTTTCCCTCAACTCTTACATCACTAGTGGTGTAAATAAAATATAATTGTAAAACAACTATATTTTTATTCTTCACATTTTTAACAAATCCTCCCGATTAAACGCACATCCGGAAAAGGTGTTCCTAAGAAATTACCAGCGTTGTGGTTTCATAGGTGCCCTCAGATTTTGATTCCGAGCACCGGTTCAAAAGTTAGGAAAACCCGCTCGTTCGTTCACTAAATGTACCCGAGCTAAACTTCGAAAAATGATTTTGGGCACACCGGCCTCAGAATCAGGTGCCGTCAGAAACTGCGTACTCGTAAAATCCCAAAGAATTTTTAAAAAAATCCTTGAAATTTACGAGTCTTTACATTACTCCCACATCATGTCTTTATGTCCCTGTAAAGATAAATCACAAACTAGGGGAACAAATGAGGGTACTGAGCACGCATCTGAAACCTCCTTCTCCCAAGTGCTCTCCTGGAGTTCTCGTGCTACCACCTGATGCGCACTAGAGGAATCGACTGCCCATGTAGTACCCGCTCTTATCGATCCTCGATTTCCACTAGGACCTCCGCAAAATTTGCGCCATCATCAATGTCCAGCTTCCCATGGTCGATGATATGCGTTGTGTCGTGCACATATCTCCTCAGCTGAGATACGTGGAAGATGTCGTGCACCTGGTGCAACTGAGGTGGATGCGTTAAGCGGTAAACCACCTCGCCTACCCTGTTGAGGAGCTAGAAGGGTCCGATGACGCACAGAGATAACTTGCCACCCCAGACAAATCTCTGAAATCCCCGTCGAGGTGAGACCCGTAAGAAAGCGTGGTCACCATCCTCGAACTCTAGTGGTCTCCGCCTTCTGTCGGCATAAGACTTCTGTCGGCTCTGAGGTGTCCTCATCCGCTCCTGCATGACCTGAACCTTCTCTGATCCTACAAGAGCTGCTAATATTTCTTCTTTGCCGATAAGAGAAATCTGGTCTCATCCCCTGGATGAACCACGTTCTTTGCCTAATAAAGTCAATCCCAACATGGATGATACTAATCCATACCAAGGATGACGTCGTAAGGCCTCGATGATACTACCAAGAGATCCAATCGTTACTCTCACCTCCAAGGGTTGAGTCACACTATCGGCATTAGTGTATGGTCACTGGGTCTCCTCCAGTAGGTATCTCAAAAGTGAGGGTTAAGTCAATAGTTTTAAACCGGAATCTCTTAGTATCAACTACATAAAAAGGGCAGGGAAAAAAATATCACAAGAACAGTGTCTTTTATTACTGCAGCCCAAGGTACAAAGACACAAAACATCAACAAATCTAGAAGAAACATGAACAAAAGTCCCCATGTCTGGAGCTAGTCCCGCTCCTTCCAATCTGCTCCCGGAGCTCCATGGTCGTAAGCCTCAACTGCCTGAAGCTGAGCACTCCCCTTTCCACTCGTTCCCTGCGGTCAGGGTGGTCTCCCTGGTGGTGGTGGTGGTAGGGCCTCAAATCGTCACCCACCACTCACTGCTCGGCAAGCTCCTCTGCCTCTTCTGCCTGATCCCTGCGGACCTCCATGGTCGAACCTCTACCTAGGAGGTCCCTCTACCACCTGCTGCTCATCTGCAGGATGAGTCGGGCAGTCTCAAGCCATGTGACCCTGTCCGCCGCATGCATAGCACTGCCTGCTCCTCGTGTGGCTGGCTCTCCTTCGTGTGCCCCATACCATTGAATCTGCATCCTGAGATTTCTCATCTGATGGTCTGGCCCACTTGGACCTCTGCGTCATTTGTCTACTGCCAGCTGCAGAAGACTCCGCTACGGGTCATCCTGCGGAGGGTCTCACCACTGGTGACTGCTCGGCGAGAAAACTCTCCACTAGAAGGGCACTCTCTAACACCCCTGCCTGTGTCGGGATGTTGAGGGAGATCATCGAAGCCATGATCTCATGCCTCAGCCCCTGCTTGAAGGTTAGGGCCCTGAAGAACGGTTCTCATACCATATCTATGGAGTACCACGAGAGATCAGTAAACCTCACCGAGTACTGGGCCATGGTCATGTTGCCATGCCGCTGCTGTAGTAACTTCTGAATGCGCACCGCACGGAGGGTGGATAGAATGAACTCCAAGCGAAAGAGGCTCTCAAAGTACATCCAAAGTAAAGATGCCTCATCGTGCACCTGGAGTATCAATCTCCACCATCTACCTGCTACTGCGTGCAGGAGACTCACTGCAAGGATCACCATGAGATCATCTGGTGTCCCTACTAACCTAAAAACTCATACAACAGCCTCCAACCACTCCTCAACTGCCTGAGGGTTTATCTCCTGGTTGAACCTAGGTGGTCTTTGAAACTGAAACTTGTACAGTTCACTAAGGCGACGTGCACTCTCAGCGGCTGGGACTGGTGGCATCGGTGGCTTGGTGGGTAGAGGTACCGCCGGTGCCCCCGCTGTAATAGGGCCCTACACCGAGGCCTCGTCGGTCGGTGGGATGTTGTCTCGTACAATGCTCAGAACCCTAGTTGGCTGCCATCATGGGGCCATCCTGAAAAGAAACAGGTGCTCCATGGTCAATACAGTATACCTGGTGAGCTGACACAAAGTAATCACAAAGAAAAATTTTGAAACACACATGCAATCAATATTTCCGTGCACTGAGTCGGAAATCAAAAGTCGGGGTCTAGGTGTATGGATACGTCGGTCGCCGCACCAACACTCGACTCCCTGGACTGATAACCACACTCAATACCCTTAACACTATTGCTTCACCAAGAAGAAAGATCAGAGTCTTGAGTCCAACGGTAGAACCGAACGCCTCTGATACCAATTTTTCACGACCCGTCCCCCGGGGCCCGTGTCGTAACTACCCCAAGCCCGCCATCAATAGACCAGGGGCTGGCGACTAGCACCAAAGGCATAAATCCCGATAAAAAGGGAAGGCATTGCCTTTATAAATGAAAACAAACACCACAGAGTACACAAACTAAAGTAAACACTAAGTAAACTGAAACAAAAGTAAGTGCTGAAAAGTAAATGGGCCAGAATACAAACCCAACTAAAGGTGAAGTACAATTGAAATTAAAGTGCAACTCAAGGACAACAACTAAAAGGTGACAAGCTGCTCCTGGATCGTCCTCTGGCTTCCTACCTGAAGGGTAGGTACAGATCTCCTCCTCAGCACTCCATGTTTGTCTGTCTCCTCCAGGTACTGACTCGACGTGATATCCACCTCCGGGCACCGACTCGTCGTGAGATCCTCCTCCAGGTATCGTCCAGCTCTACAAGACTCAACCACGACCAGTGATGTCCGTCGTCTACAACCAACACAACGTAGTGCGGGCGAAGCCCGTGCAGGGGTGAGTATACGATACTCAGTAGGGACCCTGAGACCCCCCAAAGGTCTTCCTGAATCCACAAAGGATAAACCACAAAGAAAGATACAATCACGAAGTATCATCCAACACTACTTAGGTATATGCCCATACATATACCTAAGTCATCAAATCCAGTTCATCTCCAACTCACGAGATCTATTACAATCCAGTCCACTCAGGAGAGTAAAACTTAATCCACACAGTGAAGTACGACCCAATAAACACAGGAAAGAATAATCCAATCCACACAGAAAATCAAGTCAATCACATAGAAGATAATGATTGAAAGTCAAGACTCAGCTCACACAGGTATCCATTTACGAAGAGGGGTGGAGATTATTAGATGTAGCCTCTGAATCATCTCCTCTACTGAACCCACGTAGGATCCAAGTTTAGTAGTCGTCGATGCCGAACCCACGGAGGATCCAAGTATAGTAGTCATCGTTGTCGAACCCACGGAGGATCCTAGTACGGTAGTCATCCTTGTCGAACACACGGAGGATCCTCGTACGATAGTCGTCCTCATCGAACCCACAGAGGATCCTAGTAGGGTAGTCATCCTTGTCGAACCCACAGAGGATCCTAGTATGGTAGTCATCCTCGTCGAACCCACGGAGGATCCGAGTACGGTTGTCGTCCTCGTCGAACCCACGGAGGATCCGAGTACGGTAGTCATCCCCATCGAACCCACGGAGGATCCCAGTACGGTAGTCGTCCTCGTTGAAGTCGCAGCCAGCTATAGGGTTTCCGCACACAACACGCTCGTTCCAGAAGGGTCCGCTCCACGAGCCAAGGGCGTCGATAAATCAATTGTCACATAGTCCAGAGTTGATGTATCGCAAAGTTCTGTCATGTCAAAAGGAACTCAACGTGACAGATGGCGCGTCAATCGGACGCCTGGTCTGAGAGTTATTCGCTTTCTTATTCCAGGGGCCCGGTTGGTTTTTAAGTTAAAACCAACCCGCCCATACTCCAACTATGTCCAAACCTCAAGCGGGGTAAGTCTAAAGGACCGTCTCACTAAGGGGAATCCAACAATGTTGACGGCACGTCAATCGAACATCCAGAGCTCAAGTTATAAGCATTTCCGCTTCGAGGGCCCGGTTGGTTTTGGATTCGAACCAACCCGGCCATACACAAAGTTCTCCTAAACCTTGAGTGTATTATACCTAAACGACCGTCTACATCCAAGGATCGCGTCGCAACTAATGGTGCATCAATCGGAGGTTTGTAGCCCAAGTTACGGGCATTTGAATGAATCTGCCCATTTTTAAGGGGGGTTTGGGCCCGGACTGACCCGGCCCAGAACCCCCTGGGTCAGCCCGAACCGGGTCGACCTGAACCGGGTTCGGGTCCGGCCCATTAGGTCGTGACCCAGCCCGGCTGGCGCAGCCCGGCCCGGCGCGGGGGTCCAGCCAAGCGCGGGCGGCCCGGCCCAGCGCGGGCGGCCCGACCCGGCGCGGCCGGTCGCGTTTGTGCGGTCCAATATCCTCCTGTGATAACGATAGCAAGCAGCCAAATAGATTAACGAAAAACGTTAATTAATCTTGAACGTAAAACAATTCCCTACCTCGATAACGAGTTGACGATTGGAGAGCGTTGTGGAAAACGACGTCGCGGGGTGAGGCTCCGTACACGTTGACGGAGATCGTCCGAGGTGGAGCAGCATCTCACACCCGCTGCGGAGAGGAGAAGAAAGGCACGACAATCGCTCCTTCCGATGACATCATTCTTCATCGAGGTCTTGAAGTTCCTCACGTTCTCCAACGAAGAAGATGAATATCCCCAAGGATTTGTGTATTTTCTCCCAATCCTTCTCACAGAACAACCCCCCCAAATAAAATAAGGTTCATGCTTATTTTATGAATCCCAAGCCAAGAATTCAACTCTTAATTAAATACATTGATTAACTTAATCAAATAATTTAATGAGAGATTTGACTTGTAATTAAGATGGGGAGAGGATGAGTTACAGATTTAGGTGTTTAATGGGGTGTTAGGAAATTTAAGGAGGTGGGGGCTCGGGTGGGCGCCACCCCAACTTCCTCACAACTTCCTTTCCCTCAACTCTTAAATCACTAGTAGTGTAAATAAAATATAATTGTAAAACAACTATATTTTTATTCTTCACATTTTTAACAACTCCTCCCGATCAAACGCACCTCCAGAAAAGGTGTTACTAAGCAATTATCAGCGCTGCGGTTTCATTGGTGCCCTCGGATTTTGATTCCGAGCACCGATTCAAAAGTTAGAAAAACCCGCTCGTTCGTTCACTGAACGTACCTGAGCTAAACTTTAGAAAATGATTCCAGGCACACTGGGCGTCAGAATCAGGTGTCGTCTGAAGCTGCATACTAGTAAAATCCCAAATAATTTTAAAAAATATCCTTGAAATTTATGGGTATTTACAACCTATCCATGGTCTTACATACTATTAGAGTGAGTGAAAATAAAGTAGAGTGAGATACAATAGTTGAGAAATGATTGAAGTGCATAGTTTCAAGAAGCAACTGATAGTAGATGAAGATTCATCCTGAGAAAATATAAGCTTGAAACATAGATCAAGATGATCTTTAGTTCAATTGATGTAGCAGATAAGCTTAGAACATTATGAATTGATTTTTAATATGTACAGATCTCATGTTTTAGACCGGGGAAACCATATTTCATTCTATTTACATTCTTTATTCCATACTTCTTTTTGTGTTTTTTCCAACTATTCCTTATATTGGATAATTTGAACTTAAGAATAGGATAATCCTAATGGTCGAATTATCCATGCACTGATCCTAATAAGATAGGAAAATAAAAGTATGTATTTGTTCCTTCCAAATATGGATGTACATTTGTGATCACAATGCCTGAGATTTTCTCGTTCTATGAATTTTCCTATTCATGGAAAGTCTTGTGAAGTATGATCTTTATGTAAATAAATAATATTATTTTGATATACTAAAAAGGAATTAAGTGACTTATCACGATCTTAGTACGGATAATAATGACATTTTTTTCTATCAAGTATTTATAAGATATCAGCAAAACATAATGTTCCTCATCAAAAATCATTCTGTAAGATAAAGAATATTTTCTTCATAAGATAATTAGTCTTCAGTGTATCATAAGATAATTTACCCACATAAGATAAAGTGTTACTGGCATATAATTCAATTTTCTTTAACTTCTTCTTGCTATAAATATTCTTCAAAAGAATAAGTCCTTTCATATTTTCATTCATGACAAGAAGTCTCTGTGAACATCTTAAGATAAAGTCTTACATTTTCATTTATATTTCTAATTAACTAAAGAAGTTCCTTGAAATTTTTAAGATAGAATGCTTGAGTTGGTTAAATAATTGAATACAAAACAAAATATGAATACAATATGAACATTAATAAGCTTGTTAAAATAAAAGTAGGGATTATTTTAATCATCAAAACACATAAAAAATAGATGTTTTTCAACAATACACTTTACAAAAATCTCCCCCTTTTTGATGATCACAAAACATGTGAGATAAAAAAACAAATATTTTTTAGATATGTTTTATATTTTTTAAAAAGGAATGTCTGTTTCTTTTCTTATGGAAAAAAATGTTTCCTTTTGAAATTAGAAATACTTTAGGAATACAAGTGGAATCCTGTATTTTCTCTTTATTATCTCTCATTTTGTGATATCAAAAAGAAGCATAAGAAGGAAAATATTTCATATTATAGATGGATATGAATTAACAAACATAGTTCTAGAAGAATGACTAGTTTATAATGAAACCATGAAATAAGAGAAATAAAGATCAAAAAATTAAAAATGAAATTATGATTCCAAAACATAAAACTTATAAAAGTTAATACTTAACAATAATAATCATCACATAATATATATAATAAGGTAAAGGTATTATAATAATAATTTAAGTTATCATAACCATCCAAATGAAATGTTATTGTAAACTGATTAAGATGTTTAAATTCTATAAAAACTTCAGCATATTTCAAATGTTTTAGAAATTCCCAACCATCAGGAAAAAACATCATGAACTTCAATAGGTATAATTATCAAATTTTCTACTAAAAATATATTTAAAGAGGTGGTTTCTTGAATTAAATGGGTTGGTCGCAAACTAAAAAAGATAAAGGCATAGGAGCGTCAGTCGTTGTACGAATAAAATAACCTAGAGTCATTGAGGATGCTCCAAGACCAGCACAATCTTCATGAGAAACCATGAATGATGTTTATTGAATGTCATAGGTAGCTTGTTGTTCCCTTTCCATGTCAAAGTTATCGGAACATGTAAAGGGTAGTTTAAATAATGTTTTAGGGAAAATGAAGATTTATCTATTTCAATCCTTTTATGTTCCCTAGGTTGATCCACTGATGGATCAAATATATCTCTCAAATGATTAGAGGCTTTCAGATAACGATCATAAATTTGGGGTCCATGTATCCTCCTCCCACGTATTTGATAAATTTCTACTCCAAAAGTATAAATTATTCTAAACAATCCATTCTTAGAGTAGTTTAGATTTATTTTAAATCCATTCCACATCCTCTAAGATAAATTTACAAAAAAAATCTACAGGTCTCTTTTCTTTGCACAACTAGAGATCAAGTTCTTAAAAACATCCACCTGATTATCTAACAACTTCATGACAGACATAATTTATTTTTCTTTATAGGTCTTAGCTCTATTTAAGGATTTTAAAAAATAATTGACTTCTATTTTATCATCATCTGAGAAAATTTTCATGTAGTTTTTCATCACTTCTTGATAAATATCATCAATTTTCTTCTCAATTTCAGCACAGTTATTCATAAATGATCTGGATAACCTTCTTAGAAGTGTAAAGTAAAAAAACTTATGTCTCTCATCCCTTGAATAGTGTTTTATTGAGATTTTTCAATTCTTTGAGTGATCATATATCTTAACTCTTGTGTTGATTTATCAAAAATGCTAATAGTTTCCATCATCGTAACTGGAAATCATTTGAATTAATCAACAATTTTTCCTTGAATGTTTTGACATACTTCTTTTATCACAACTTCATATTGAATTAAATTGATAGATACAGTGATAGATTAAACATCTTGAGATAGTTCTGAAAATTTTGACCGAACATCTTAACTGAGTGTGATTGTAGTAGCAGGTCATTCTAAACATTTTTCTAAAATTGATTATATCAACATTCTAACTTCCTAAATGTCCTATTCAGAAGCCATATGTTCACATAGGGTTATTTCTTGTTGAAGTGATTCAGAAACATGAAATTTTAGTATATTGAAACCAGAGTTTAACTTTGAAATGGTCCTTTAATTTTTTGATACTTCGTCATCAAGAGTACCTTGAGGAAATAGAGGAATTCCTTTCCTAGTGAACTTATAGAATTAGTTCTTGAGAAAGTGGATTTTCAACGACATTTGGTATGAAATCATAATGACATGATTCTTTCATATCTATATTTATAGATCCTTCATCATCCATTCTTTCCATTTCATGAAATTGAGATTGAACTATAAGTGGAAAAAGTTTTGAACGTATATAGATGGCCTTATCTTGACTGATGCAGAACATTTGAGTGATAGCTATTTCTATCCTTTAATTTTCATTTTGAACTAGTGGAGATGTAGGAATATGAAGTGTGATTTCTTAACCAACCACTTATGTACTTATAGGAATACAAATCCTAAATCTCCTTATCAAATGAAGTTTTTTTTCTTCATCATCAAATATTTTTCTGGTCTCAAAAAAATGAGATGATCCATTTACAACTATTGGTATTTTATCCAAACTAGAACACTCACCTAGAATATGAGTAGAGAATATTTTGGGCATCGAACTATAGGGAATCAAAATTTTCAAAGATAAATCCAAATGTATGACACTCTTCCCTAAAACACTTGGATTCAGAGTCATCAGAACATGATATTTCATTGCATCATTTTTATCCAAGACAACTCCATCATTCCGAAAGATTAGGGTAAGAATTCATCCGTACAGATAGAAGTTCAGTGACTTATTTTTAATGTGGCACATATATCATAGGATATATCGTGCTATTTTGATTGGTTTTTCAAGAACAAACAGATAAATCAAAGAAACATCTTGAAAAATAATTTTATCAAATTCACCATTTCTTTGAGCGATTCCAGACTGAATAAATTTGACCAGAAACTTCCTTTCTAGTTCCATTGTCCTTACTTTCTTCTTATCAATAAAAACTATTCAAAAGAGAGATTACATGATTTTTATAGGATTAACACCATATATGGAACATAGAGAGGTGTAAAATCATATATATACTTCATGAGGAACTTTCAAAGCTTTATCCAATTTAATTGATGTTAGAGACAACTCTATCTTGTTGATTTTTGAAGTGATTATGTCTTCATCTTCACCAAAGTGGAAAGTATCATACTCATAGAACTCACAATATTATTTCTTAAAAACTATATGGGTTCACGATGAATTTAAAATGTATTCCCATCCTTGATGATTTATAACCTTTTTCAACAACATATTACTTGTATCCAACCATTTGAAATTGATGTCTCTTCCACTAATTTTTTTTCTTGATATCCTCTATCATTTCATCCTCCTAGATGAACAACCATTACATCCTTTGGTTTTGGCAATTTTTATGGGGTTGAGGGATTGGAAGGTTGAGAGTGATAGGGTAAAAAGGGTTAGACCAAAGAGAAAAAAGGTTACAAACTGTTTGAGATTCATTTCGCATGTAGAGTTGATACTCAATCTAACCTTTTTTAGTTCTAGGTAAATGACGGGTCATATAGTAATGTCATTGTAATTATTACTAAATATGAGTGTCATAGACTATGAGATGTGACTATTACTCAAAAAGACATCATAAGAAGATATTTAAATAAATCAAATAAGGTTCCCACTATATATACATATGAGATATATAGTATAAAATAATACTTCGTAAAATTAGACATACCTAATTCATATTTAATAAAATCAAATCTGTCAACAGATAGAGGTTTAATAAAGATATCTGATAATTTTTTTCTATGAAAACAAATTCTAAAGAGATATCGCATTTTTTGCATAATCTATTAATAAATGATGTCTTAAGTCAATGTGTTCTATTCATTAAAGGTTTATTGAATGCTTTGAGATGTTGATAGTACTAGTGTTATCATATCTAATTGGAACCTAATTAAAATTAAATCCAAAATCCATTATGGTCAGTTTCATCCATAGAACTTGTGCACAACAACTTCTTGTGGAAAAATATTCAGCTTCATCAGTTTATAATGCTATAGAATATTTATTTTTACATGACCAAGACATAAGATATTTACCAAGAAAATGACAGGCTCCTGAGGTGTTTTCCTTATCTAAACCACATCCATCAAAATCAGAATATGAGTATGAAATTAATTTAAAATAAGATCTTTTTTGGAAAAATAAGATAAAGAGATATAGTTCCATTTAAATATCTTAATTTTTTATGGTATTTAAATATGATTATTTTTTATTAGATTGAAATATTGCACATAGATGTACTGAAAACATAATTCCTGGCCTACTTATAGTAAGGTATAACAAACTTACAATGATTTCTCTATATAACTTGTTGTCAACTGGTTTTCCAGTTTCATTTGATTCATGTTTTATATTTAAACTCAAAAGAGTTGAGTGAATCTTACTATTTTCAAGTAAAAACTTCTTAAGTTAGTCAAGTATGTATTTTCATTGATTTAAAATATTTTTGAAATCCTTTTTATAAATTTCAAATCCATGAAAATTGTGTAGTTCTCCCATCATGCTCATTTCAACTTATTTTAGAATAAGTTTTCAAAAATCATTGCAATGACTTTGATTTTTTGATCCTAAAATAACATCATAGACATATATTTGTACTAGAAAAATATCAATAAACAGGTTGTATTAAATAGGGTAGGATCTTTTGTTCCTACTGTAAAACCATTTGATAGAATCCAAGAACTTAATCTTTCATACCACACTCTTGGATCTTGTTTAAGTCCATAGAGTGCTTTTGTAATTTTAAACATAGAATTTTGAAAATGAGGATCTATATAACTAGGTTGTTGTTCTACATAAATTTCCTCCACTTAAAAATTCAGATTTTACATCCATCTAACATAATTTAAAATTTATATAGGATGCATATGCTAGAAGGATTATAATAGATTCTAATATATCTATAGGGGAAAATGTTCGTCATAATATATCCCTTCACCATGTTTATAACCTTAGTAAACAATCTAGCTTTATTTCTTATTATTACACCATGATCATCTTACTTATTTTTAGAAACCCATTTGTTTCTCATTATAGAATGGTTTGGGGGTCTTTAAACTAATTTTCATAAATTGTTTTTGTTAAATTAATTTTTATCTTCTTGAATTTTTAAAAAATTATTCATCTGATAAGGATTCTTATACAAATTTAGATTCTAATTAGGATATTAAGGAATATAATTCTACTAAATTTTAGACATTTCCCTGGGTTATTACTTCATCACCAAGGTTTCCTATAAAAAAATTTAAAGGATGGTCTTTAAGGTTTCTTGATGTTCTTAGAGACACAATTTATAGTTCTCTAGTGTATTACCTCATTAGATTTTGTTTAAAGTAATCAAGTCCCAAATCATCATTCTTGTTGACATGAAATAAAGGTTTATGTCTCATATATTTTGCTGAATCCTCTGGATCGACAATTTGAGTCATTTTTTTACTGAAAGGATAACTTTAATAAAATTCCACACTACAAAATATTTCACTTTTTCCAACATGGACATATGTGTTGGTAAAATCACATTTTCTATTGGAAAATTGTTTTACCAATAGTTATGTCCCTGTCACTAAACTATTGGTGAAAACTCTATCATTAAATGTTATTGCGATAGAAAAAATGATTATATTGTAATTATAATAATACCAATAGAAAATATATATGTTGGAAAAAATGTTTAGTAACAGATTAATAAAACTAATATATCTGTTTCTAATATTATTAACATTTATAAACTGTACTAGCAATTAATATTTGTTCGTAAATTATATTTTAAATTTTGGAATTAAAATATTTATCATTATAATTTTATATAATATTTATTAATACAATTATATATAATATATTAATATATTTATGATATAATAATTATAAAATTAGCCTATATGAAACATAAAAAAAATGAGATCTCATTTGAAAAAACAAATTCAAATAGAATTCAAATAAATTTTCAAACTTGATGAAAAAAAAAGAAGCTCCATGAAACACATTACAGAGCTGTTTAAACATGTTCAAACTCTAAAATAATTTACATGGAGCTCAGTTAAACTTCATCTCCAATATATTTCTCATAAACATCAGACGTCGTTGGAATGGAATCCACATTACTTCACATGAACAACTATCTCATTTAATGGATTTGAACATGTACAACTTCATTATCATACCTTTTAAGACCACCCTTTCATCTTTAAAGAAACACCTATCCACTTTAGACATCACCATCACCAACAACGTTATGATCACAAGCATCACAGTCCATTAACAAGCAATGTTCACAAGCATCACCTGTTCATAAGCAACATTTAGATCACAAGAAGCAGCTGTCCACTTACAAGAACCTGTTCACAAGACATGTCAATTCACATACATTCAACACATGTACACTAGAAGCACCTGTCCACTCACAAGAATCACCTTTCCACTTACAAGAAACCATCACAGGAAACATTATGATACCAAGCAACGCCAATCTAGCTCCAGATCTGATCACAAGTATCACATGTATAAACACAATGCAACAAATTGTTTTCATTTAAAAACATGATATAAAAATATCATCCAATGACCATAAAAATAAGATTATCTAACCAGTGGAAACAACAACCATAATATGATCAAACAAGAGACCAAAACAACCATAAGATTATCCATCCAGTTATCACAACCAGAATATGTAACCAATGAGAATAACAAGAATATCTTACCAATTATCAAAACATCTTCCATAATTCATGATAAAAAAATAACCAGTGAGAAAAATAATAGAAAAATGACTAGAAGAGCCATTAAATGAAAAAACAATAAAAGTGACCACATTATCAAAAGATAACCAGTGACCAAAACTGAAAATAACAACGTATGACATAAAAATAACTTGAATATTATCTATCTTGTGACCAAAAACCATTGAGAATGACACTAATATCAATTAAGAGTGACATGTAACTCAAATCTATAATCTAGTAACACTACATTAAATTCCATAATCTAGTAACACTGTATGAAATTCTATATTCTAGTAAAGATGATTTAAATGGATAATGAAACTTATTTTTGATTGATAATGATGCCTAATTCAATAGTTGAAACCCTGTTTAGTGCAATGAAAAACCTTAGTCATTAAGGATAGAGTTAAAAATATAGTCTTGAATGAAATTTTCAAATTGTATAAACATAACTAGGAACTTATTATCACCTGTAGGATTTAATTAAAAGTAAACCAAAAAATTTTATGTTAGTGGATTGCTATACGATGTTAATTTTGATGAGGTTTTGGAGGTGTTTTCCATGTGAGGGATGATAAAGGATGACCCTAAAACAAAAATGTCTCGAGTGAATATATATGTTTACAAGTAAATATGAAGAAAAAGGGTGATTCACTTGTTACATATTTGAAGGAACCTTTAGTTGCTTTGTCTATACAGCTCTTGGATGGGGCCTCTGTTCGACTAGGTTGTAATACCCCCATGTTAGTGATATGAAAAAGTGGATGGAAGAGGAATATGTAAAGATAAGTATAATTGACTCCATCAAGGGTTGTGAGAATCATCCTTAGCGTATTGTCCTGATGAAGTTTAAGGATAAGAAATATACAATTGCCCATATAGTTAATGAACGGGTGACGTTTTTGTGGAAGGTAGGTTGATGAAATAATGGATGATGTGGTAGTGTCAACCACACGATGGTACAAGACCTAGACGTTGACACTGGCCAGTTGAGAAGTTCAGCACCAAACTAGAGGCAGGCGTGTAAATTATAAATCAAAAATAAATGTTCACCCAAATGTTTTTCATGTTATTGAAGTAGGAATTCAAATCATTACACATTTATATTACATTTATGACCCTAAAAAACTAGGAACATTTTGAGGATATTTTATTTTTACTTTCTTCTCTTGCATTATTATTCTTAGTGAGGGTGAGGAGTTCACATGCACCTATTAAAAACCTCTTCTATAGGGGGAAAAATGGATCACATAATTTCCAGATTCCAATAATAGGCCTGCTAATTAGAGGAAAATAGATTTGTATTATAGGTCATGTTCATGAGAAACAAGATGATCTAAAAACCAAAAAGTTAGTGAACCATTATTTATATTGATCACATTTATATTTTTATCAACTTATGGTTCTTGTTCATTATTCTGTTGTTTAATTTTGTTGAATATTTGTTGTAGGTGGTGATTTTTATAGAGTATTATAATGATGAAACCAAGAGAGATAAAAAGAGTTATGAAAAAAATAAGTGACAAACATACAGTCATCTTGATTTGGAGGAAAGGGTGAAGGTGGTGAAACCATAGCTTGATGCTATCATATTTGGAGGCATGGGTTAATGTGGTGAGTTTACTAGCATCATGATAATGGGAGATACACCACCCCAAATAACTTTAGTTGATGTCCTATACCAACAGGAACCCGAAAGATGAAACAAAGAGTCACAAAGAACATAAGGTATCCTAAAAGTGGCATCACCATTCATGAATTAAAATACAAAGTCACCTAAAAATCACTCTATTGAAAATATAACCTTTCTTAGTCCTTTTTTGCAAAATAAAAATATAATGTAACATTTTAGAATTTTGGTGCATGTTATATTTTCAAGTTTGATTCCACATGTACATTACAAAATCCATATACAAATAGTTTTGTGGCCAACAAAAAAGTTGAAACAGTAGGCATCAGTGGGAAATAGTGGTAGAAATCAGTTGGGAAAATAATAGATTAAGAAGACATGTATATAGTGTACCTTTCCCCCACATTTATATTTCAGTATGTGAGAATAAATTAGATATTTAAATATTATTGGGTGTTAGGATATGACATGTATGCTCAATTGTTGAAGTGGATAGCTTCTTAAAGTTGTCTTTAATATGTTGGACTACATTTCTCTCTTTATTTTCCTACAAAATAAATAAAAAACATTAATATAATTAAAAAACAACAAAATAAACACATACCTCAGTGTTTTATTTCAAGGTGAACAACTGATCCATTGTATATACATGGCCAATCAATCTTTATTTCTGAAACCTCTTCTGTAATCCACCGGGATCAAATGGTACAATAATCCAGAAATGAAGTTTGACTTTTTATCTATCTTCTCTTATACTAAACATGTAACACCTTTCCAAAAAAACTAAATAAACAATTAGAGTTCATGTTTGATAGAGGTAATTATTAAGAAAAAATTCCAATTTTATACAAGAAATAAGCCCCACTTAGATATTTTATTTCAAAAATGAATGTTTTGAAATTTTTCTCATAAAAGGGAGTAATATTCTGATTTATTCTCTCAAAAAATCAGCTACATAAAATTTTAGTGAAAGTGTTAGGTGTAAGTGCTCTTCAAATAAAAATTCCACACTGATTTCATCATTGAAAACCAGTTACTCTTCATCTTATAAAGGTTGAAATATGATGTTTGTGTAAAGGGGTAATTAAAACTTTATTTTATCCACACTAAAAAAGCACTCATTTATATTTTTAAATGTTTTCAAATTAGTACATTATCTCTTTCATCCCATCATAACAAATCATTTCAGAATAAATTTCATCACTAAAAAATCAATTTCATCTAATTCAACATGTAATTAAAAATCTTCAAGGTCATTTTCAATTTCAAGTTCATTATCCAATTAATTAAGTAATTTATGTTCAAAAGGATGATTTTACAATTTATATAGATTGAAATAATTGATTTCAGTATCAAAAAAATTTGTTCAGCAAAAAAAATTAGCAAGGAGGTAAAGTTATATGTGTTCACAAGAATATTTAGAAAACAAAGGTTTACTTTCAACAATGAAGAAGTATGTACATTTTGAGTTTCAAGAATTCAGTTCATCTTTTGATGGAAAATCAAAAGTGGTAAATGAAACCTCTAAGTCCAATTCAACATGTTCGTCTTCATTTACATTTTTATTTCCATTAGAAAAATCATCCCAAAAAATCTATAATTAATTTTTAATCACTGTTTTTAGGAATTTCATAATTAAATTTATTATAAAAGGTCATTTAAGTAGTTGTAATATCATCTCGACATGAGTTTTCATTTTTATAAGTAGATTCAGGGGATCTTACATTACTAGTTTCAAACAAAATGTCATTTTCATTGAACAAAAAATGTGAAACAGTAGGACAATACTCAAAAAAAATTTAAATATCATCTAAAGTATACTCACAAAGAACACATGAAACAATGGTTTATTTTCCATTTTAAAATTCATAAAAATTATGTAAAACCAAGTGCTTAATTTTAAAAAATAATCATGTTACAACGTACACAACCAAAAACACACACACACACAAAATACATGATAAAACAAGTTGTAGATAAAAAATCATACTCGCAACAACAGAAGAGTTTTTTTCAAGACACATCAATGGATTTCAATGAAATCAAGTGTACGATCATCAATTGTAACATCATCAATGTCCAATATAGCCAGATTTTTCTCATTGGCTGTAATGTCGTGGATTTTCCATGTATTATTTTTAAATATTATATGGAATTATTTCGAGACCATACCTTTTGATGGCATGTGATTCTGAAGCCCGGGGTGCCCAGAATAAATGTTTTAATTAATTTAAACTTTAAATAGCACGGGCGAGCAGTTTTCAAAAATAATAGAATAACTTTTAAATGGGTGCCCATATCATAAATTTGAGGGCACCTTTGCATTTAGAGCCGAGACTTTACCTTAGGCGGGGCTTAACATTGAACGGCACGGGTCGGCTGCAAAAGTTAGTTTTTGGGCATTTTAGAGAAAAACAATTAGAAGAAATTAAATAAATTAATAAATTTTTTTAATGTTTCTGAAATGAAACAATGATTATTTTATTTAAATGAGCATAATCCTGGGGTAAGACTCATAACCCTAGAGTTTTACCCAAGAATCCCTTAGAGCTTTCGATAGGAGCCAACCTTGAAGGATATTTGACGAACACTGAAAAATGACGACACGTGGATCATTGTGAAGTGAGATCGAATCCAAACCAACAAATGATCTCCCTATTTGTCAGAGACTAAGGTAGGGGTTTGTTATTTCGATTCTTTTTTTCCCATTCTTGGATTAAAATGAAGAACGTAGATCAACCCAGGAACAGGTTTATCCATGGATTGTATGTTCTTGAGGGAGGGTTATTGTTTTATTTTCTTCGGGTTTCTGATTATGGGATTTAATACATTCTAGATTTTTTTTGGTTTTTTTATTCTTCTCCATTTTATCCTACTAACAGGAGTTGATCAACACCATGAAAAATGATGGTGGAGGTTCGTTCCTCAATTTTCTTTCGGTTTTCTTCCACTTTTTACTTGTGTTCTTCGCGTTCTTTATAGGGTGAAGATAAACAGATCATTGAGCACACGTTCTGCAATTCAATGATCCAAATTGGAGGTATGACGTTGTGATGACCTAGTGGAGTTGCAAAGGCGATGAAAGCAGAAAAATCGACACGGTTCGAGAGTTATCGTTCTTCGAGTGTTCTTCATGTGGGTGAATCAGACTACCTTTTCGGGGCAGATAGGAGGCCCGAAACTGACATATTCAGCTCCTTATGGTTGGGGTGACCTAAACCCTATAGTTTCGACGTGATCGGGTGGCCGGACTGAGGGTCGGAGGAGAAACCGGGGCACAGCGGTGATGGGCATAAGTTTTGTAAATTCCTGAAGAACACGTTTTATATCCCTAAGTACACACTATGTGGGACCGGCCTAGAGGTGGAAAGGGTTATGCGATGCACGAAGTGATGAAATATCATGTTCCATAAATAACACAGCATGTGGGTCCTTATGAGCACTCAGCGTGTATCCCAAGCGATACAGGGACACAAGATGGAGTACACAGTCGTGTACTCCACCATACAGCCAGACCAGGCCGGCTGCACGGGTTACCCCGTTTATCAGTTACACGAGATGGCTCACACAGGATAAAGTCATGTATGGGCACATGGCCACATACATGGATCCAACCCCAATTACTCAGACATGGTGTGTGATCTGTACTAAAATCCATGTACTGACATTTCTACATGACAAGCCTTGTGACACGGGCTATTGTACACGGGTTGTACCCGGGGTCTGGTGACACAGCGTGTGACGCTTCTACACACCCTGTGATTTTCTGTACATGACTTGATCTTCTTGTCCACCATATCTTGGACATGTTTTGTTAGGTTTAATGCCCCTTTTTCTCATTCCACCTGAAGGTCAGGTATCGTTTCCTTTTACAAGAGTATGATCCCTTCTGTAGGACATTCCAAGATAGAGTCAGGTATCCCTCCAAGAGGCCTGGAACGAGATACTCTATCCATTATTGACCCTTGGTATAGTTAGGTATCGACATGACTATCCCAATAGGGCGCTGATCCTCTACTTATCAAGTGAATCCAGATGAGTCATGGTATTCTCCAAGGCCCTAGCAGTGATCCTCATTTTTGTATCATGATCTTTCCCCACTCATGGGTGTGTTGTCCCGGAATGGGTGTATCTATCTCTCGTGACTTTTTCCAATGTGCAGTACTTCTCAAAATGACGTCATCAGAGCTATCAAAATCATGGAGTGAGTTCTCCCGAATGATTGCATTGTGTAATCTTCAAACAGAATCCCTAGCGGGGAACATCAGTTGTGTGACTTGTCTCTAGACTACGGGTCTGGTTTTTGAGTATATCTGGTTTGGGTTCACCTATTATATGTTCAATAGACATATACTATGTAGAGATGATTGTACCTTTACTTTGAGTATTTCATTGTGGTTTGGGGTCCTCTACTGAGTATTGTTATACTCACCCCTGAACGGGTTTTTCCTACATGTGTCGTGTCTTATATAGATGAGCAGTCTTTTGATAGAGTCTAGGGAAGATCAGGATAGGACCAAGCTTTCTGAGTTCCCTATAGGCCGAGGTGTTCATATGGATATGAGCATTAGTCCTAGTACCTCTTTGTGTTTACAGGTTGGACATTGTTGTTTTCAGACTCCGGTTTTTAGTGGGCTTGTATTCCGGCCCAGTTTACTTTCAATGCTTTACTTCCTGTTGTACTCTATTGGTTGGGTTTAGTTGTATGCATGAATTTGTTCTTTAGTGGGTTTTTTTAAATTTCTGCATTTGTGGACTTGGAGATGCATGCATGTGTACAGGTATAGAGGCAATTCCACCCATGTTAGTAATATGCCTACTTGGTGCTAGTCACCAGCCCCTGGCCTTTTAAAGGCAGACTTGGGGAGTCGCGGTACGGGGCCCACTAGGATAGGTCATGACATAGTGGTATAAGAGGTGGTCAGTTCTACCTTAGAACCAAGAGTTCGTGACATTGGTTTGGGGAAATAGTGTTAAGTGTTTTGAGTTCCTCTTTTAGGCTAGAGACACCTGTGTTGGTGCGGGTGGCTGACATATCCATGCACCAGGACTCTGATAACCTTCTTTTTGACTCGGTACATGAATACACTAGTTACGGGTGAATAAGGGGTTGGTACATGCATCATATAAGAATGGGATTTGTTTTCCATGACCTTTGTGTCAGCTATCTAGATATACTCTTTGACCATGATACATCTTGTTCCTTACAGGATAACTTTGTGATGCATACCTGCTAGGAATCCGCAGCATGATCACAAGGATGACCCCCTCATTGATGAGGCTTCGATACAAGGACCAGTTCCCCAGGAGTTTCCTCCAGGTGTTGCACCTGCTATACCACCACCAGTGGAGCAGCTCATGGTACCTACTGTACCAACAGATGAGGGTCATAGGGTAAGCATGCTCCATGAGTTCCAGAGATAGAGAAATCTCAGTTTCTAAGGTGAGCCTGACCCTTAGGTGGATGAGGACTGGCTTGAGGCAATGACCAGAGTTTTCTATCTCATAAGGACACCAGAGGACCCGATGGTGATCCTAGTAGAGAGCCTTATTCAAGGTTATGTGAGATGATTGTGGAGTCTGACCACACAGACTCCTGAAGAGGATACTCCTTTATAGATGGAGTTTGAGTGACTATTTAGGGAGGATTTCTCACTAGTTATGTTGAGAGTTGTGCGTATACAAAAGCTTCTTCAGCTCCAGAAGGGCAGTTTGACGGTGGATGACTATTTATCGAGGTTCACCAACCTTGACATGTACTCGATGGATATGGATAGGGATCAGTACTTAAGATCTTGGAACTTCAAGTGAGTACTACGATAGAACATCTGAGCTATTTTCATGAATCTTTACATTCCAACTTATACTGGAGTGCTCGAGTGGGCCTTGGTGATCGAGATCTTCTTGGAAGAGCAGAGACAGCTGACGGCAGTCAGTAGCAGGCATGCAGGTGTGGAGACCTTGGAAGCAAAGAGCCGACATCAGGCACACGGATTAAGATGTGGGATACATCATAAGAGGACCTAGGACAGGGTTTTGATATTCCATGTCTCTTAGGATAAATCCAATCGGCCTAAGGAGAGGTAATGCTACTCGGGCGATGGTAGGGGACATCTCGCTAGATATTTTCCATCCCATCGAGTTGCTGACAGGGTGATAGTGGATGGGCCACAAAGGTAGAGGCAGAGAGTGGAGAAGACAGCCCTGCTAGGTGGCAGACATGGAAGAGGGTTAGGGAGACCAACAGGTGGTGGAAAACGCTTCAATCTACTTCCACCACCACCCCCAGGAGGTCCTCACTAGGCTCATTAAGCTGGGGGATAAGGGTGGGGACAGCTGCATGCAGTCAAGGCATACGACCTACAGACTACAGGGATGATCTGAGGTATGATCTGTGTCTTCTATACCTTAGATTCTATACTTATAGACATAGGTTCCATTCATTCCTTCCTCGCAACATGTCTTGTGAGAAACATTGAGAATCTGGTAGAGTCTTTGACTCAATCCTTACGCTTGGAGACACCTACGGGAGGAGACTCGATGACCATGCACCATTTCATACAGTGTGATATTACCTTTGGAAGAGAGAATTTTGGTTGGAACCTCTAGGTGGTAGTGTCGAGGCTTTACAACGTCATTCTTGGTATGGATTGGTTATCTTCGATCCATGCCCAGATTGACTACTTTAGGCAAAGAGTGCAGTGTGTCTGCAATTAAGGGATGGGGATTTCTTTTGTCGGAGAAAAGGAGACCCGGGAAGCATATAATGGGATCATGCATAGAAGAGTACATCCAATCACCATTGAGTTGGCTAGCCTTACCCTTAGAGAAATAGATGTTGTGTGCTTCAAGTTTCCAATAGCAGTGGCAGGGTATGAGGATGTATTTCTCGATGTTGTTCCAGGACAACATCCCCGATGGAAAATCAAATTCCCCATCAACATACACCCCAGGATGACACTAATTTCTCCACCAGCGTATCGGATGGCTCTTGTACAGATTCATGAGATGAAGGTGCAGTTGGAGGATTTTTCAGACCAAGGATTTTGTAAGACCCAACATTGCACCATGGGCGGCCCCGGTTTTGTTTTCCAAAAAGGCAGACGGGAGTTTTAGGTTGTGCATGGATTACCAGCTCTTGAACCAGGTGACGGGGAAGAACATGTATCCACTACCGAGGATCGATGACCTCTTCGACTAGCTGAGAGGGGAACAACGGTTCTCAATGGTTGGCCATCAATCAGGTTACCACCAGTTATGATTATGGGACAAGGATATACTGAAGATAGTTTTCAGATGCCTCTATGGTCACTAAAATTACTTGGTGATCCTTTTCGGCTTGATGAACGTCCCCGCTGTGTTCATGGGACTTATGAACTAGATCTTTTGGCCATACATGTATGGGTTCATAGTGGTCTTCATCAACAACATCCTTGTGTACTCATTGTCAAAGGAGGAGCACATGAGACACCTGCAGATGGTTCTAGACATTCTCCTAGGGCACTAACTTTACAAAAAGCTCTCGAAGTGCCAATTCTGGATTCAGGAGGTCCACTTTCTAGGACATGTCATTTCAGCAGATTAAGTATCTGTGGACCCAACCAAGGTGGAGGTAGTGTTAGCATGGGATCCACCTCCGAGCGTGATGGAGGTATGGAGATTCCTTGGGTTGGCATGATATTACCTGAGATTCATTCCTGATTTCTCCCAAATATTATCACTTATGATAGCCTTGACTAGGAAGGGGCAACCCTTCATGTGGACGGAGAAGTTCCAGCAGTTTAAGGATGAGAACCAGGTTCTAGTGTGATTAGCTCACCCCCTGGAAGTTCCATAGTGGAAGTGGTACAGATTATTGATGGAATTTGTAATAGGCTTACCAAGAAATCCAGGGGGCACGATTCTATCTGGGTGATCATTGAACAACTCACCAAGTCATCCCACTTTCTAGCTATCAAAAAGCAGAGTTCCATAAAGAGCATGGGGTGCCTCTATGTGCTGGAGATAGTTCAGCTTCATGGCATCCCTTCGACAATAGTCTTAGATCGAGACGCTAGCTTCACATCACAGTTGTGGAAGGGATTTCAGGTGGCTTTTGGGAATCATCAATGCTTGAGGATGGAATTCTTTCTCCAGACTGATGGTTAGACAGAGAGGACCATTCTGGTTTTGGAGGATATGTTACAGGACTGTATCTTGGACTTTGGTCATAGTTGGGAGGACCACCTTCCAATAGTTGGGTTTGTGTACAATAACATCTACCACTCCACCATTGGTATGGAATCGTTTGAGGCCTTGTATAGGAGACTCTGTCAGTCACTGATTTGCTAGATCGACCCCAGAGAGTCCGCACTCATGGGTATAGAGTTGGTGAGAGCTACCACTGAGAAGGTGAAGATCATCCGAGAGCGGATGAAGACTACACAGCGATGGCAGAAGTCATATTTTCTATGTATTATTTTTAAATATTCTATGGAATTATTTTGAGATCAAAACTTTCAACGGAGTGCGATTCCAAGGCCCAGAGTTCCTGGAATAAATGATTGAATTAATTTAAACTTTAAACAGCACGCACGAGCAGTTTTCATAAAAATGTGGAATAAATTTTAACGGGTGCTTGGATTAGAAATCTAATGTCACCATTACATTCAAAGAAGTGACTTTACCTTAGGTGGGGCCTAACATCGACCGGTGTAGGTCAGCTTCAAAAGTTAGTTTTTGAGCATTATTTAGGAAACATTTTAGAAGAAATAAAATACATTAATAATTTATTTTATTTTAAAATGTTTACATAATGCAATGAAACTTATTTTGAATAAATGAGTAGGATCCCAGGGTTAGATTCATAACCCTAGAGTTTTCCTCTAGAATCCTCTGGAGCTTTGGAGAGGAGCCAACCTTGGAGGATTTTTGACGAATGCTGGAAAATGACAACGCTCGGATCACTGCACAGCGAGATCGAATCCAAACCGACGATCGATATCCCTCATCATCGGTGACTGAGGTAGGGGTTTGTTATTTAGATTCTTATTTTCCCTATTCTTGGATTAAAATAACAAACATGGATCAATCCATGAACTGGTTGATCCGCAGATCATACGTTCTTATTGGAGGGTTATTATTTTTCATTCTTCAAGTTTCTGATTTAGGGATTTAATCCATGAGAGATTATTTTTTTGTTGTTTTTATTCTTCTCTGTTTGATTATACTAATTAGTGCAGATAACCATGATGAATGACTGCGGAGGTTTGTTCCTCTATTTTCTTTTGAATGTCTTCCCCTCTTTACTTGTGTTCTTTGCGTTCTTTGTGGGGAAACAAACAACGGGTCGTTTCACACCCGTTCTACAATGCAACGATCCCAAACTGAAGATCCGACATTGTGACAACCTAGAGGAGGTGCAACAGTGATGGAAGCAGATGAATTGAAACGGTTTGGGAGTTCTCGTTCATTGATCATTCTTCGTGCGGGTGATTTGGAATGCATTTTTAGGGACGATCGAAGGCCCAAAACTGACGGATTTGGCTCAGTTAGGTCGAGGTGACCTTCAACCTGGAGTTTTGAGAAGTTCGAGTGGTTGGATCGACGATCAGAGGAGAGACTGGGGCGTTATGGCAAGGAGCATCATTTCTGGAAATTCTTGAAGAACACGACGTGTATCCCTAAGAACACATCGTGTGGGACCAGATCAGCGGCGGCTAGGGTTTTGTGATGCACGAAGCGACGACACGGCTTTTTCTTTAACGAACACGATGTGTGGGTCCTTACGCGTACTTGGCGTGTATCCCAGGAGATACACAGACATGGGATGGAGTATACAGTTATGTACTCTACCACATGGCAAGACCAGGTCAGCTGCACGGGTTACATCATGTTCTAGTTACTCAGGATGGTGCACACGGGATAAAGCCATGTATGGGCACACGTCCATGTACATGGAGCCTAATCTAGTTACTCAGACACGGCGTGTGATCTGTACTACACACCATGTACTGACCTTTATACATGACAAGCCTTGCGACACAGGTCGTCTTACACGGGCAGTACCTGGGGTCAGAAGACACAACGTGTGACACTTCAACACGCCATGTACTTTTCAGTACATGGCTTGATCTTCTTGTCCACCATATCTTGGACATGTTTCATTTGGGTTAGTTCCCCTTTTACTCATTCCACCTAAAGGTCTTTTATCGTTTCTTTATATATGATTATGATACCTTTAGCATGAATTTCTAAGATAGAGTCAGGTATCCCACTGAGAGGCTCGGAGTGAGATACTCTATCCATTCTTGACCCCAGGTAGAGTCAAGTATTGACGTGAATATCCCCATAGGGTGATGATCCTCTATATAGAAGGTGAATTCGGATGAGTCGTAGTATCCGTCAAGGCCCTAGTAGTGATCCTCTTCTGTGTATCGTGATCTTTCCCCACTAAAGTGTGTGTTCTCCCAGAATGAGTGTATCTGTCTATCGTGAATTTTTTTGATAGATAGTATGTCTCGAATGAACGTAATCAGAGCTATCAGACTCATAGAGTGAGTTCTCATGGATGACTTCTTCGTGGAATCTTCAAAATGAATCCCTAGCGGGGGGAAAGAGGTTGTGTGACTTGTCTCTAGACTATAGTTTTGGGTTTTGAGTATATCTGGTTTGTGTTCCCCAATAATACGTTTAGTAGAAATATACTATGTAGAGATGATTGTACCTTTTCTTTGTGTATTTCTTGGTGGTTTTCGAGGCCCTATACATATTATAGTTATACTCACCCATGCACTAGCTTTTCCCACATGTTTCATGTCTAGTGTAGACAAGCAGCCTTTTGACAGATTCCAGGGTGGAGCAGGAAAGGACTGAGCTTTCTGAGTTCCCTACAGGATGAGGTGGTCCTACGACTATGAGCAGCAGTCCCAATACCTCTTTGTGTTTATAGGTTGGACATTGTAGTTTTCATACTCTTGTTTTTGGTGGGATTGTATTCTGTCCTAGTTTACATTCAGTACTTCACTTCTCATCATACTCTGTTGGTTGGGTTTAACTGTATTCATGCATTTGTTCCTTATTGGTTTTTTTACATTTCATCATTTTTGGGATTGGAGATGTGTGTGTGTACAGGTACTTAGGAAATGCCTCCCATGTTAGTAATATGCATACTCGGTGCTAGTCACCAGCCCCTGTCCAATTGGAGGCGGGCGTGGGGAGTCGCGGTTCGGGACCCACTGGGACAGGTCATGACATTCACATTAATTGAAATGTTAGTTTGTAAGTCATACACTTTAGGTATGATATCGACTATAACATCTTCATGTATGATATCTTCCTTCATATCAGGTATGATATCTTCTTCATCAAAACCCTATAGTAAATTTATCTGCAATAAATATATATACGAATTAATTGTCAATACTAAATAGAGTGAGGTATAAAGAATAATATATCTATGAACATGAATAAATATACCTCAATAAAAATTGACAAATAAATTTAATAAAGTTAGTGAAATGTGGAGAATCATTATGATGCTCAATATTTTCAACAATAATATGCAAAGAACAAATTTGTTTAAGGCATTGAGATGTAAATTTTCTTATATAAATAAGGGATAATAGTTGTATTATATGTAAGTGAAATAATTATTTGAATCTAATTATTTTTTATCAATATATGTTATATCTAAAGAGTGAACTTCAAAATAGTAGTAGTAATCATTATGAATGGTGGGATCCTAATTGTGTTTCATAGTTATTAAAAATGTTAGAATCCTAAGAATCCAAGGATGGCATACAAAATAGAATTTTGATAAACAATAACAAAAAATAGTGATCATACAAGCATAGAATTCATCAAATCTTCTTACAGATGTCTTGGGAAAAATTTACATAGCCATACGGACAAGGGGATATCATGGATTACAATCATAATATATATGAATAACAGTAAGAATTTTGCTGATATGATGTCAAACTAAGAAATTTCAGCTCGCCATCAAAGTGAAAACCAAACTACATAATCACTCTTCTAGGTTCTGCACCAAACTGTTGTGCACATTTCAGTTCACCTGATCACCAGAATCCTAAACTATCCACTATTGTAGCAACATTTCATGATTTCCAAGTCATAAATCAATGCACAATAATTAGTATATTCTAGTCCTACCATCCACTTGAGAAAAAATTAATTCTATCCAGTGAATTTTTTTCCCACATAAGAAACGGTAAAAAGACCGACATCAAACTGACTCAGAATAATCAGATAGCTAAGTACTCTAATTTGACAGACTAAACATCAAACTAGTAGAACCACCATCATCTTGAGGGTAAACATAGGCCCACATTAAATATATTCAATGAGAAAATGAACCGATGATAACTAGATAACATCTTCAAGATCCTCAACACCAAACCCTTCAATGCAACAGGTTCCATTGATTTATGGTACTAGAATCATTGTTGAGAAACACCAGGACCCCAAGATGCATCTCCAGGCTTCACCGCTATGAAAATCATCCAACAAAACAACCTCAACAAGAAACTAAAATCCCCACAGCTGCTTCATAAGAAAAACAATACTCCAGCCAACATGACCACAAATACTGCAAGAGGAAAATGTTCGATTTTAGGAAGATCCGCCGAGATAGGAGATGAATCGATCCCTTCCCATGCATTTATCTCCTTGGAGAAGAAGGAGGGGTCTAGTGCAGCCATCTCTGATTAGGTATTCATCCATTCAAGAGAGAATCCCCCATATTAAAATTAAGTAATTAAATAATTAATTTATTAAATTAAATTTTATTATATTTAATTTTGTTTGTTAAATTAAATATAAAAAATAAATTTTCATGTATACAGAGAGTGTACACAAAATATTTTAATGTTCATTAAATGAACAACATTGAAAAATATACAGTATTTATATTAATATAAAATTGGAAATTAAATTCAATTAAAGACATATTTTTAATAAAACCCAAAAAATGAATATTGACTTTGGTGTAAAAATAATATATATATATATATATATATATAATTTGGTTTCCTTTGACTGGTTATTGATAAAATCTTTGTTGTTATTAATTGTTTTATTATAACATTTTTTACTGATAGAAAAATATTTCATGGTTATAGTTATTATTGATAATGAAATTTTTGTGTTAGTAAAAAGAAAATGTTGGTTTTAGTATGATGGATCAATAGATTTTACTATTTATAAAAGATTTGTGGGTATTGAATGATCAATGTCAAAAAAATATTGGTAAAAAATTGTGTTGTTAATTAAAACTAATACCAAAAAAACTAAAATCTATTGGTATTGTTCACATATACCAACAAATATATTATCTAACAGTAAATTTTTGTTGGTATAAGTCATTTTTTGTAGTGTCACATGAGCTGATTCATCAACAACATTTTACCTTTAATTGAAAACTCTATAAGATTTGGAAGTTGTAGAGTATCCTAGCAAGATACCTTCATCAGCCTTTGGATAAAACATTCAAATATTATTCTTGGTGTTCAAGAAGTAAACCTTACATTCAATTACATTTAAGTATCCTACCTTAGGTTTTCTATTATTTCACAACTCATAGGGTGTTTTATTTAAAATAGGTTTTATCAATACTCTGTTAATGATATAACATTTTTTTTAAGAGATTCAACCCAAAAATGAGTGGGCATGTTATATTCACATAACATAGTCCTAAAAATATCTTCCAAAGTCCAATTTATCATTTCGAAAACACCATTATATTGAGGTGTCTTAGGGGCAGAGAATTTATATTTAATTCCTTTCTTATAGAAGTAAGAATTAAATTTATTAATCTCAAACTCTCCTTCATTATCACTTCTTAAAGACATGATTTTAACATCCTTTTCATTTTTCATAAGTTTGTAAAAATTAATAAAAATAGAACAACTTCACTTTTAAGTATTAAAAAGTAAACCCATGTAAATCTGAAAAAATATTCAACTAACACATAAAAAATAACTTATTGGTAAGGCATGTAGTTATATTTGGTCCAAAAAAATCCGTGTGGATAAGTTCAAGAGGTCTATAACTATAAACTTTTTTAAAAAGATTTGAAAGATGACTTATGTTGCTTTCCCATTTGGCATGTATCACATTGTTTCTTTTTTTCCAATCTAAGATCAAGAAAGTCAAAAATCAAATGATTTTTGGAAAATTTTCTCAAGGAATGAACATTTTGGTGTCCAAGACTTCAATTTCAAACCCATGATTCATCAACTTCAGTATTTAAACAATTTACATTTTTCTCTACGTAGTGAAATAATATCTAATGCATAAACATATTCAATTCTATATGATTTAAACATGATACATTTATCTTTAAAAACTAAGCATAAATTATTTAAAAAATCAATATAATTACCATAATAATAAATTTGAGAACTACCTATCAGGTTGTTCTTCAAGCATTCAATGTAGAGAGATTTGTTGATAAGGATAGATTGTAGATTTCCATATAATAAAATGCCAACTATTTTTTCTTTTTCATTGTCTCCAAATGTGACATATCCTCTATCTAATTTGGAAAAGGAATAAAAATTGGTGTAGTCTCCACCCATATTCCTTGAACAGCAACTTTCCATGAACTATTTTCCATTGTTTTTTTTAGGATTGTTTCATACAATGACAAATCAAACAAAAGAGTTCTTTGGTACCCAAATTATTTTGGGTCTAGAAATGTTAGCTATAAAATATCTAGGCATCCATAATTGCATCAGTTTTCTAGAAAACTGTACAGTTTGTTTTGAATATTAATTTCAAAGAATTTTTTTTAATTCCACCAATTTGAGGATTTTTCAAATAAAAAATATTTGAAAAATTTTCTATTTAATCACAATGAAAACTTGTAGCATTAGGAAGATATTTATTTCTTAATTGGGTACAAAATATTTCTTGTAAACCTGAGATTTTTTCCTTTACTTCCAATTCAAAAAATTTCTTTTCTAGGTTTCCTTTGACCAAGAATTTTGTTTAGATTGTCTTCTCCATCAGTAAAAACACTTGAAACATCTTTAAAATATTGACCTTATTTATAGAGATTTTCAATTTCTTTGACTTATTCAGCATTGAAAATAATAGATTTTTCCAGTTGATCTTTCAGTTCTAAAATATGATTATTCATACATTCTTCTTCCCCAAAGAATTTATTCTAGGAATTCCAAAGAGCTTTATTTTTATTTTTCAATATTTCATTCTTTATTTCCAATATTGTGTAGTATTCATTTAGTTATTTATGTGATCAATCTTCATTTTCTGAATTAAGTTAATGCTTAGAATAATTATAATGTACCTCATACATTTGTGCCATAAATCATATGTTTGCATTTTAATTTGTAGTTTCATCTTCTGATTAAGATGATTTGAATTCTCTAGAATCTTTAGAAGACCTCTATGCGTCTTTTATAGATTTCTTGGACTTATTATATCTATTATTCATGAAATATTTCTTCTCTATCTTCTTTTTATCTTTGATTCTTGGATATTTAGTCTTGATGTGTCCCGTATTTTTTCATTCATATAATCTCAACTCTTTAGAGTTGTCACCATGCTTTTTATGCCTGAAGTATCTTCTGAATCATCATATCTAATTATATATTTTTTTGAACTTTCATGTAAATTTAGAAAGTTCATCATTCTATTTATATTTTCTTGAGAAGTCTTCTTCCTCGGATGTTTCATATATTTTTCCACTTCTTTTTCTTTCATCTTTGGAAGTAGAGGATTTTAAGGCATCATTTTTCTTTTTGATTATTCAGGGTGCCTCATTTGAAATTTTTATCTTGGATTCATACATCATAAGAGTTGTAGTGAGATATTTTATCTTGAAATCACTTACCTATTTATATTTTCTAATAGTAGTTGGTATTTCACTATACTTAGGTGGTAATACTCTGAGAACTTTTAATTTATGTTCAATCTTAGTGATAGGTATTCCTAGATTATCAATGTTATTCACAATATCAGTAAATCTTCCATTCAATTGAGTAAAACTCTCCACTTTATCCATTTTTAAAGTACCAATCTTATACTTGGTTTTATCATATATAATATCTTTCAAATCATCAGTTCCTTTATATGATACTTCTATAATAGTATACATTTCATGTGACGTTTGACATTGAGAGATTCGTTTTAACTCATCTAGTCCTAACCTACATATTATAGCATTCATAGATTTCGAATTTAAATCATATTTTTCTTCAGCTATATCATCCCATGTTTTTGGTTCTGTATTAGTAATTTTGTTGGGATTTACTTCTTTGAGATAGACTTTCTGACCAAGATTCTTTAGATAAATGATCATGTGCTCTTTTTAGTATCCATAGTTTTCACCATTGAAGTACGAAGATCAAACCATTGACATACCTTCTCATTTATCATCCATAGAATAAATTTGGTGATAGATATTTTTACTTCAAATTTTGACAGTTGTGAACTCAAATTTCACTTTCTCTAATACCAATTGTTGTCCTAGATAATAAATGGATGAGTAACACAATAGGGGGTGGATTAAGCTATTAAAAGATTATTTAAAATATCTACCTCCCTCTTTGAAGCATACACATATATTTTTCTTTCTTAAGAGTATATGCAGTGGAAATGTAAAAGAATTAGAAAGGAAATTGAACACAGTGGTCTATAATGGTTCAAGGAACAGAAATCCCAAAGTCAACTCCACCAATGCTATACTTATTGAGCTTGGTGATTTTCACTAACCTTCCATTTTACCAGGGGTCTTCCAACTCATTAGAAAAAAAATTTACTTCATATAAAGTTCCAAGAGATTTAAACTAGGATCTCCCTTTATAAGACCTATCCATGGTCTTACATACTCTTAAACTGTGTGAAAAAAAATTAGAATGAGATAAAAGATTTGAGAAATGATTGTAACGCACAATTACGAGTAGCAATAGATAATTTTTGAAGATCCGTACTGAGAAATGATAAGCTTCAAAGATAGATCGGGATGATATTTAGTGCAACTGATGTAGCAGAAAATCTTGGTACTTGACGAATTGATTTTCAATATGTCTAAATCTCCAATGTTTGACAAGGGAAATCGTATTTCGTTCTCTTCACATACTTCATTCCAAAAAAAAATTTGTTTTTGCCAACTGTTCCTTATACAAGGTGTTTTGAACTTAAGAAAAGGATAATCTCAATGGTTGAATGGTCCATTTAGTGATCCTGATAAGACATGTTAATAAGAGTATGTATTAATTCCTTCCAAATATGGAATTTCTTTTGTGACCGCAATGTAAGATATTTTCTCATTATCTGAATTTTCCTTTTCATGGTAAGTCTTATGTAGTCCAATATTTCCTTAAATAGATAATATTTATTTGATATACTAAAAAGACATGAAATGAATTATCACAAGCTTTGTAAGGATAATCATGATATTTTTTACTATCATATCTTCATAGGATATCAGCTAAACATATTTTTCATCATCAGATATCCTTCGGTAAGATAAAGAATATTTTCTTCGTAAGATAATCAGTCTTCAGCGTATTGTAATATAATTTACCCACATAAGATAATGTGTTACTAATATATCATTCACTTTTATTAAACTAATTCTAGCTATAAATATTCTAAAAAATAATAAGTCCTTTCATATTTTCATTCCTGACTAGAATTCTCTCTAAAAATCATAAGATAAGGTCTTATGTTTTCATTTTTATTTTTGAGTAACAAAAGATGTTTCTTGAAATTACTAAGATAGAATGATTGTGTAAGATAAATACTTGAATAAATAGTGTAATATGAATAAAATCTAAAACCCTTAACAATCCTGTTAGAATAAAAGTAAGAATTTTTTGAATCATAAAATAACATAAAGAAGAGTTGTATTGGAATAATAAACTTTACATAATTATTAACAAAACTTTATTTAAAAATCTAGAAACTCTATCTTAACTAAGATTAAAAGCATTCACAATAAGTTATATTGAAAAAAATAACATGTTACTAAAGATACCAAAATTATATTTAGATCATTTAATTCAACCCATCCTCAAACTCCATTGAGTAAAAATGATATTTTAACCTAATAAAATGTGTTCCTTAGGAATAAGGGTCACTCACATTATAGAACCCATGCTTCTAAATTCTTACACACAATTGGAGCTCTTCAAGCAAGCTAAAAACCAAGATCAATTACTCACCTGACACATATTTGATGGAAGTGTCATAAATAAATATTTTAAAACAAAATTCATGGGTCTCATAAATATAAAAGGCTCATTTTCACTCTTAATGGTACCAAAAGGGTTTTAGAATAACCCTAACTATGTATATATGCTTATTGTGGTATAATAATTTCATGAAACCAAAGATGTGGCTATTTGGGCCCCATTTTAACCAAGAACAACTTTCATTTTACTCTATATAAATAGATCACATAGATCCTAGAAAAAACATTAATCAATATTCCTCCATGTTAAACAATTGACTCCATAATCAAGCCCAGGAAACCTGAAAATTGAAGAAGATATCAGTGTATCCCCAAAATAAAGTTAATACAAAGCTCATACCTTAAAAATAGAAACCTCAAAACATATTAAACATGAAAATTGAAATGCCCCTACACCACCATAGGAACTAATTTCTCCATAGCATCCATAGTGAAAAACTAAACTCTCCACTTGGTGAGGAATCAATGACTAAAATCTAATTTTTTGCCTACTCGTCTTTCCTGAGGATCTCTCTCACTATTGAGGGTGGACCTTGACCCATATTCTCAAATAATCATCTCTTAAAACTAACACAAACTATATAATGAAAACCAAGGATGATGTTACTAGGTCTCATCCTAGTATTATGGAATCCCATAAAACATCTCCTATATTTGAGAACTAACTCACTCTATCAGATAATGTGATTGAAGGGATGATTGCCATTAATAAGAGTCTCTAGTTGAAGGGAATCTGACTAATATATCTAATAGAATCCCTAACTCCTGAACAATGAAATAATAATAAATTAATTCCTAATTATTTTATCAATGAGTATGAGTATATTTGGATAATACAAAAATTTTACCTTGAACACAATTAGGTACCAAATCAAATGTAAAGGTTCACCCATGACATCACCCAACATAACTATACAGAAACAATATTTTCCCTCTAAACTAGGGTGCATCACCACTAGGGGGATTTTAACCACAAAATAACACTCACTCTTAAGGCCCCACTAGAACTATTATACCATAATAAATCAATTACAAATCATGTTACAAGGAATACCTAATCCATAAATATTGACATGAACTTGGTCATGATTTCACTACCTTAAAGAGGGTATAAGACCTACTGAACTCAATTTAACCAAAAAATCATTAGATATTACCTTATAAACAAAATATCAAACTCCAACCATGGTATAGTTGTATCATATTGAGTTTGATTAAAATTCAACCAATAGATATTTTCATTATGGAAGGGAACTCCATTTAGGAACCACCATCTGGTTGGTGAGTGTACTAACCAGATTGGAAAAGTGAGATTAAAACCCCAACCAATCCTTCATCACACAAGTATTAGGATCACCTCAAAAACCCTTGCATCCTTTTTTATAGAACACACTCAACTGAATTAGACTATAGGTGGTCCTATCTAACTTGGTGGGAATTTTATTCTACTCAATTAGGATATATACACTAAGAATAATCGATGGATAATTACCCTTTACTCATAGGGAAAGGGTTCCTCTTAATCAAGCCTCTGAAATAATGCCACACTACTCAAATAACTTATGATAAGAGGATCATGCACCAGAGTAGACTTATCATGACCCTACCCTTAAATATGAGATTATTATGTATGGATTACATCATCAATTTTATAGGATGAACCCACAATGATTAGAGAACCTCTAGGTAAGCTAGTATAGATTGGATGAGAAAGATCACAAATGTACACTACATTATGAAAGTACTAACCCCTATATAAATTTTTGGTCAAGGGGGTGCGGGACCATCTGAATATTGTATTATAGTACCACCACCCATCCAAATAATATATATCAGTTAAGTGAGTACTAACCCTTATAGAAAACCCACACCACACTAAGGGGAAGAGTCAATCAAGGGATTATCAAATCTAATAGTTTAAGGAACCACAACTTTGAACTATCTATCAGTAATAACTATACATCCTTACATAAACCCATGATGCCTCACAAAATATATAGTGGGGGACCTGTGCCTCACCATGTTATAGGATTTTCAGCATAAAGAGTATCAACCTTGATGGAGGGATGGTTCCTCATTGAGAAAACAACATTGAATGTGGGAGTAACTAAATCAAGTGATATAGGACCCCAACCCTACACCTTTTTTATAACAAGCGAGTTCCAACCCCAAGAAAAAACCTAGAGAACCTATGCCTTGAGTAAGTGGGGGAGGGATAAACTCTTGGAAGGTTTGTGGAGGAACCATGGATTTTCAGAAACACGCTTCTAGGGTAGTACCAAACCCTGAGTCTTCTTTGATCATATTTCCCAAACCAAGTTATCATCTTTAGAGAGATATTATCCTTGAAATAATTAGAAAAGATCATATATATCCTCTAATGTCAAAAAGGATCATACCATCATGTTCCACATGGAAAACTATTTGATGGGATATTTACTTGTCTAAATATTACTCCTGGTTAAGAAGACATGAAAAAAAATGAAAGGACGCATAGTACATGACATGTACTTTTATGTACATGGTATGAAATTTTCCTAGGCATTTAATTATAGTATCAGACCATATTAATTCAAACCATATGACACGAACTGGGGAGGTACATATAATGTAGGTGTGGTTGGGTACTCTAGTACACCCCATGTAGTGTGAAATAGATCTATACAACATGTACTTTAAGAATATACTATATATAAGTCTATAAGGGTGGCTAGTTGTGTACTCAAGGATAGACCAGGCCATGCAACCTGATACAACATGAAATATTTTTCTAGACTACCACCATGTGGTATTACATGGCCAAATAGAAATTATACACAACATTTATTACTAATTTGAATGTTATTTGATATTTATTTCCTACAGAAACCATGTTTTCCACATAAAAGAAAGTACATGCTGTGTAGTTACTAGAATACATTCCAAGTAGTCAAGAAATTTTCAAAACCCAATATTTTCACCAAATCATCATTTCTTTCTCCTCAAATCACACATTAAATTCCAAGATTGAGATCCACCCATATTTACATTCCTTTAGTGGTCATTTATATCATATTTCAAAGCCTCATAAACTTCCCATTACAATAAAATCACCAAAAATCTCATTCACATGTTTCTTAATCATCAAACCCTACTACCTCGAGCCCTTTCACACTACATAGATATGTCATGCCACCCCATAACCTTTCACTATTATCACACCTCATGGTATTCCCACACTACACCTCTTGCTTCCATCAACCACCACTATATACATTTGATAGCTTCTAATCAAAACACATGAGGAAAAAAATAAATAATATGGGATAATAGAATTTTATGTGTTCTATATCTATTGAAAAACTAGAAATATCCAACAATAAATCAAGAATAGGAAAATGTTTTTTTTTTGAGTTTAATTTTTCTCCACCAAAATAAAATCGTCACACTCAATAAATTATGATGAAATAAAATGGTAAAAAATCAAATATAATAATTTTCCTATTAAAATATATAAATAATTCAATATGATAAAATCAGAAAATTATATAATGAATGTTTATATTCAAACATTTTATGAATAGAGAAGAACCAAAATAATGTGTCCTACCACCTTGGAGGACTATTAACGCTTCAATATCCACCCATGACCGGTTCATATTCCATCATCGATGGCTCATGAATTCATCTCTACCTCCTAATCTGATGACGTCTCACCTCAAAAGAGTATCTCCAATTCTTCCAACTCTCTCTAAGGTTTATCGAATTCATGTAATATAACCTTATGCAAAGGCTTGAAATATGAATTTGTATCCCATGCTTAGGTTATTAAGTATTCTTATTAAAAACAAAAAAAATTCCAACACTATGACATGAAACTCAAGCTTATATATTAAATGTCTGCAAGGTAAAATTACTTATTTTGGATAAAACTATGATATCATAATTCCTATCAAAGATTTCTTTTTTGAGTTACGAGTTTTTTTTCTCACGGGGTAAATGCCTATTTATTTATTAAATATTAAATCTTATTTAAAATTCACATAACTTAAAATTCCACTACAATTCATACATAGGGAAAACACCATGTTCTAAGATTAAAAAATGATAAGAAAATTTTTCCATTATCATTTTATAAGTTAATTTTTTTAACCATTAAAGGAGATCACAACATTAAAACTCAAAAAATAGTTAAGTCTCATTTGAGAAAAATTAATGTCCTTATAGGGCCTCCTTATATAAGAACCAATGACACTTCCCATTGACCCATATATTTCAAAAAAAATTATAAAAAAGGTAAAGGTTACAAACCATTTTTATCACACTACCATGAATAATGAAATGTTTAATTTCTTAGTCCATTCATGTTACATCATTAAGACTCCTATAAATTATCATCACATGATAATCAATTTAATATGATACCTTGGAGTATGAGAATATGGATGATTCATGCATTATGGCATATAATGTTAATTTCTATGCACAACACCACAATTTAGAGATATTCAATATATCGTGGTTTATCCTAGTATAGAACATTATGTGGTCTAAACCACTACACCATGATATTGAATTTATTTAAAATTTAAAAAAAAATATCATATTTACATAAGGAATTAAGGTATATCTCCATTAATCTCCAACATTCCCTAAATTTATTTAAATTTTTTTCATTCCACCTTACATCGCACATATATGATAACTTGTAAAATTATATCTAAATATCCTTTTGTATGTTTCAAATACACTTTTGGAAATATATCATCAATTTCCCTAGTTATCACATCATATGAAATAAGTTGTGAATAATTATCCATCAATAGTTTTGGATAAACTCAAAAACACTTTCAAAGTACCTATCCATGTTTCAAAAAACCTATCCCCTATTTAGTTAACCATAAAGTGTGACCCCATGGTCCTTTTAGAATTTATAACATGTATGAATTATTTAATTCATAAATTTATGTATAGAGTGACATGATTTAGTATGATCTCTATTAGACACATGTATAGCCATACCCATATACACCAACTTTATCATATACAATTATGCACAATAATATAATCCCTTTATCCCAGACATTGAGTAACCACGGGATGAGGAGTATGTCAATCCTATATAGAAACTCATATATTCTCAATTCTCTAAGTATAGACTGATTAAATGTATGAACACATCACATTTCATTCACCCTGATGGATTAATATATCACAGTTTCCTCATCAAATTGATAAGAACATCTCAAATTTCTTTATTTTGGTATGACTATAAAATCGTTTAATATATATCAATCTAGGGTACGGATATCATATTCTTTATATAAAATGAAATATATATTCTTAGTTAAACCATAACTAGTGACATGATCATAAATAAACTCAACCACCCCTTGATTATATTAACATCAAGGATAGTGTAAGAATGGTATCAATGTATAAATGTTTACATGATGTGTTTCTTTTTAACCTTGGGTAGGAGTATTCAATATGAAACATGAACCCTTAGTATAGTAACGATATACACTACTGGAAAATGGAGTCATTTCCATGGTTTATAGTTATAGATTGATAGAACCATATAAATAGTTCATTATATTTCCACTATTCTACAAACCATGTAAATACGATGGAAATATTAATATTTATTCCTATAGTTTAGAGAACCATTGAAATTGGGTGACATGTTTCCATGGTTTTGAGAACCATTATAGCAGGCCCTATACATTTTAAATTTATTTAAAATTTTAATAATATTAATAATAATAAATTTTTTAATTTATTCCATGTAATAACTAAATAACAATATAATTAATAAACACAAATTTATTCTTAGGCTAGTGTTAAATTCATTGTTCAAAATCTAGGAGGATTCATATTCAAAAATATTTAGTGAATTTTTGTTTTAAAAAATATATCTAGATTTTGTTTAAAGGTTTTTGGGTTTTTATGTTTATTGAAAAAGACAATTGATAAAGTTCCTATGTGTTTTTTGAAATATCAGATAGTAAATTGGTTTTGGAATAATTTAAAGGTTTTTAGGAATTTTGTAGTAAATTTTAAAAGGATTTTCATGAAGGATGATTTTTCATGAAGGTATTACATAACTATGTAGAACTTACATGATTGTGTAGGAGTTAAGTGATAGGGGAAGATGTATAATAATTTTTAAATAGGTGGATCATGAATGTAGTATATGAAAGGGACAACGTGTGGTAGGTACATAGTTTCTAGTCCATAGAGATAAATCGCTTTCAATTCAATGGTGGTGATTTTAAGTGGATTGTGAAGGTCATACACAATGTGAGGTTATATAGGGAATTTATATATGAATGGGTTTTCATGATGTTTTGTACATTAATTTTTGTGATTAGAGGATTTATTTGGTTTCATTGACTATATAAAGATCCCCTAAACACTTCATTAAGTATATAAAAAATTTGCAAGAAAGGTCATCATCCGGGTATTTTGTAAGGAATATAGTAGTTCATGGACCATAATAGTTTATGAAGAATAGTTGTTCAAGAAGTGAAAATAAGGTATTGGTGTAGTATCATGATGTGTGAAATGTGAAGCACAAATAATGGAGGTGGTTTTTGAGGTAGTTACTGAAAGAGTAGTATGTGGAGGTTGTCTGTGAAAGGTGTAGTCCATGTGGGAGACTGCATGAAGTCAGTTTATATAGAAGTTGCATGAGGAGAATTTTGTGATGCAAAATAATTTTTTGAAGAAAAAATGGATTTCATGAGGAAGTATTATGTGAAGGAAAACTTGTGTAGGGATAGTTTTTAAAGTTAATTTCATGAATAATAGTTCGTAAAGTAATTAAATGTGAATAATATTGTACAAAGTAAGGAGGATTTCATCTCAATATTGAAAAATGAACTTAATATCACACCATTGTCAGTTTGAACCTATTTAGAACTGGTTCATTTCATCCGAATATTATTTTAGAGGATTAGTGTGTTTATTTATATTGATATAATAGTTATTTATTAAGTGTGAAAGGTTATAAACAAAGAGGAAGAGTGAGTCAGATCTAAACATTGTAAAAAAATTCACTTTAGCGATTCTAGTATATTGTCCTATTACTTTTGTATACTCCTTAGATCAGCCCAGTTTGGGTGAACCAAGTAAAATTTTTTATGTCTCTTGCGTACTTTAATTTTATTATATATTTATAGATGATAAATAGAGAGAAGTTTATTTTTTAACAACCAAACAATATCTATAAGGGGGATTATTTTAATCTTTAACACCAAAATTCACCTCCTTGTCTTAAGATATTTGACCTAGTGGGTATAAAAAGTGGTATTAGATCCAAAGGTTAAAGGAAATTGAATTGTATCTTAATATAATTCATGGTATTATTAAATCATTAATTGATTCCAATATTTGATGGAAATAATTTTCAACAACAGAAGATTCAGATACAACACTAATTTTTATCTTTAGGCATGGATGTGTAAACAGTTTCTATTCTTGGTTTTTAGGTATGTATAGATAGGATACTATTGTAAAAAATGGGAACATAAATAATTAGATGTTTATTCTAGAGGTATAAATTATTTAGGGGGGTCCATGTCTATCAAAATCAACACAAAGTTGATTTTATGAAAATACTCTCACGTCATCTGGGGAAAATGATCAACATCTATGAAGGTGATTCAAAAGTACGACAATCTAAACTGTAGGTACTGTGGAACAAGTATGAGGACTTGAGAGGATCCACTCAAATGAATCAATTAATGTATTATTTGATTAAGTTCATTTTATTTTGTAGTATATGTGTGGTCTTAGAGAACACCTTGATTATATAAATAGCATAAAGCATTTCTTAAGAATATTTTAACTATGGTTTAATACAAAAGTTTTTATTCTTACCGATAAAGATATAAATGCACTAACATTATCTAATTTATAGTACTTTTGTTGAATATAAAATTTTTAATAATGATAACGAGTTTGTGAAAAATGGTAAGTATAAGGAAGTGGTATTCAAGGCATTTAAGAATCTCACTATAGAGGATGACTCAAAATAAGAATAGGTTGATGAATTCATGTCATTACATTCCTCAAATATGAAAAAGAAAAAATGAATGTTTAAAGGGAAACTTTCACTCTCGTGTTTTCAATGTGGAACAGTTGGGAACACTATATTAAAATTTCCCACTATGTTTAAAGATGATTAAAGGTGTGATGATGTTCCTATAAATAAATCTTCAGATAACATGAATGGTAATAAGAGTACTAAGAATAACTTCATTAAGAAGAAAAACCTTCTCTCGCAATAGGATAATATCTCTGAAGGGATAGAAGTGAATGAGATTGAGGACTACAAGTACCTTTAAGAAGATGTGATCACGGATATTTTTAATGCATCTAAAAAACAAAATACAAGAATGATAATGAAGTATAATTATAAGGGATAATTAATCTACAAGAATAATTTTTAGTGACACTTGAATATATAATTTTTTAGAGATATATAAATAGATAAGGCTAATGGAGTGGTTCATGATTCTAGAATCTACATGTAGTAGAAAAAAGGGGAGAAGTTTAATTTTAGGGAAGAGATTGAAAAACTAAAATCTAATAATATAGAAGACTTAGAGAATTTCATTGAGTACATGATCAGGATTGAAGGGAAGGCCATGGTTATCAATGATATTACCAACACACTAAAATAATAATTCAAATATATCAAAGATCTGAGGAATGTTTTTTAACCTATGACCAAAAATAGAACATCATTAAAGAATCTTAAATCTTAGTATAAAATTGGGAAATTATATTAAATAGAAAATAGATAAGTTAAAAAATAATTTTATAGGTCCAGTAAGTCAGTTAGAGGATTATGATAAGAATAAAAATACACATTAAGGTGAAAAAGATGGTATGGTTATTGATCATAAGTAGAAGGTAATGTTAGCTAATTTCAATACACAGGCACCCAAACTAATGTTGAAGGTTGATTTTGGTATGACTCAAAATAAAAGTACTCATAGAATCAAATATATAAATAGTGTGGTAGAAAATACACATAAGAATTCCCCTCATATTAGGTGTCTTTGTTGGGGAAAGTTGAGATGTTCTCAAAATATCTATTCCATAGACCAAAGGTAGTGAAGGGAACAAGATAAATGAGGTATTTGAGTAGTGTTCAGTATTCTATGTATGAATTTGATTTTCATTATTTCTAGTATAGATGATTTGGACATATGTCCAAGTATTCGTCATTAAGAATGCATAGTAATGTGCCTATTAAGATTTAAATAGGTCGTATGCATCATCCCAAGGGATCATCATATAGGATTAAAATAAAAATATCATTTTTTTTATTTTCAAGATTATGTTGGACCATGTTATTCTGATGATGATCAAATGTTCAAGGAATCTTCATGTGTGAATTCAAAAACATAGATCAAGGAGAAAATAATTAAGAAGGAATTGGTTGCATAGATTTCTCTAAGATTATCAGATAAGATTAGTACATGGATATTTAATAGTGAGTGTACATCCCATATAATGGGAAATAATAATCTTGTCATGGGCATTAAGAATTAAAAGTAAGGTGTCATTGTCATTGGAAATGATAAGAGAATAAAGATTATTGCATCAAGAAAATCCATGTTTGGGGATAAAGACTTGAGAAAAGTTAATGTATTGGTTATCAAATGTTTAAGTAAAAACATTATAAGTGTTAGTTAGTTATGTGACTTGGGGAATAAAGTAAACTATACCATAAATACATATATCATCAAAATAAAGGATGATATATTTGTAAGGAAAGGAGAGTGCATTAATGGGAATATCCACACTATCAATGGAGAAGAAGATATGTAAGTTATATCATATTTGGAAGAAAATATGTTATGAAATAAAAATTTTGGCCATTTGATCCAAAAATACTTGTATGATTTAGTGAAAATGATGGATCTCAAGATCTCTTTAAACTATCATGGGATCATACAAACACATGAAATTTCTATCAAAAAGTAAAAATATTTAAAGTAAACAAGGGTTTTTGAACTAACATATATTGATGTATTTAGACCTATATCACCAATATTTATCAATAGAAAGAGATAGTATATTTTTTTCATTAATGGATAAAATGATATGGAATGGTTTGTGGTCATTACTCACAAGTTTGAGGGGTCCAATTGCATTAATCATCATTGAATTATTGTTGAAAAGATTTCATGAGAGAAAAATTATGAAATTATATATCAATAATGGAAAAAAAATTACATATAACAAATTAAGGTATTATCTTGAAAAGAAAGGATAAGGAACCAAGACTCAGTATTGATAACTCCTTAACAAAATGGAGTAGTTGATATGGAAACATAGATCATAAACAATATGGTAAAAAATATTCTTATTTGTAATGGACTACTAGAATTTTTTTTGAATGGAAGCATTCATGAAATTTGTCTAAATTTATAGAAAATCATTTCTGTGTCCATGAGATGAAAAGACTCCATCTGATATGTGGAATGGACAGAATACAACACTAAAGTACTTAAAAATATTCAAAAGTAAGAGCTTGATTCTTAATAAAAATAAACACATGAAGCTTGAGTCTCAAAGATATGATGGTATTTTTATTGTATACTCAAGTAAGATAAAAGTATATAAATGATTAAATTAAAATACTTGAAATGATGTCAAAAGTAATTATTTCACTGTAGTGGAAAATGAGAATAATTTTCATAAAAATAGCATGTAGTTTCTAGATGAATGTGATGTGGTTGTGAGAATATTAGGGGGAAAACAAAAGGCTAAGTAAAATTTATAAGAATTCACTGATGATGAGTATAATAAAGTTATTCTTTCACATTTATATAATATAAAAATATGATATGAACATGATGAGTAGAATATCATCGGTGACTAGAAAAAACCAGTTCAAATGGGTAGAATGAGGTATTTACAATAAAATTAAACATTATCATAGGTATATCCCAATAATTTTAAAGAATCTTCTAGAGATGATAATTGGGTTTAAGTTATGCAATAATTGAATGATGAAAGTAAAAATTAATTTGGCATGAGGGATTGTTTTGATGCTAAAAAATCATAATATCATTGACACTAAGTGTGTTTATTTTTAAAAAACTGAATGAGGCTGGTATGATGATTTTAAATAAGGGACTATTGGTTTTAAATTTATACTACTAGATAGATGGCATCAATGTTGATCGGAAATTTTTTCATACGGTGAGGATGGAACTAATTTAGTTATTCTTAGACATAGCAGCACAAAAAAGATTCAATGTTTTCTACATTGACTTAAAGTCATCATTTCTGAATGGATTAATTGAAGAAGAAGTGTAAATCAAATAGGTTTATGATTTTTTTATTCATGATGATGAGGGAAAAATAACTAATTAAAAAGGTAATTGTATGTATTAAAACAAGCACCAATAACATGGTACTCTCGACTTGATCTTTACTTGAAGATGCTCAGATTCTAGCATGGTGGAGTTAATCTTAATATCTATGTCAAAAAGAAGAGTGAAAAAATAATAATGGTTCTTATATATTTTAATGACATAATAGTTGGTGGTTAGAATTTACTATAGTGAAAGTAGTTTTCATAATTCAATATGTGTAAGTTTAAAATGTAAATGATTTAATAGTTGACTTTTTTTCATTAGACTAAAAATTATACAAGGAATTCATAGTACATTCATCGGTCAATAAAAGTATTATTAGGAATATTTGAAGTGATTTGTAATATAGTATTATAATGTACTGACAACACATATTGTTAACTTAATGATGTTCTTAAAGGATGGTGACCGAATAGTGGTCAATAACAGATAATATTGGAATATTATTAGAAGACTACTGTATTTAATAGTGACACGAACTAATATTGTGCTTGGAACTTGTCAAGTTGTGAGGTATCAAAGTAATACTAAATAAATAAACCTACTAGCAGTGAAAAGGAAACTATGACATATCAAGGGTATGGTATTCTTGGTTTTCATTACAATTTAATGTTAGAATATGAGTTTTTTGTATTTATAGATGTTGATTGGGGTAGTACAATAGATTCATAATGGTAAACATTAGGATGTTCATTTTATTTTGTAGGATTGTTCATTTCATGGATTATAATGAAACAAGAATACATTTCATTGATCACTATAGATTTTGAATATATTGTTACCACTCAACCTTTCACGCAATTATTGTAGATGAAGTAGTAGCTTGAAGATATGATAATTGAAGTGAAGTATTTTATTGAATTAAAATTTGATTATTAAAGTGCCATAAACCTTGTAAAAATTCATATAAATCACTATAAGACAAATCACATTGAAAACAAGTATTACTTTATAAAGGATAAATATGAACATGGTTTAGTGTTGTCGGAATATGTGCCTAATAAACTTCAAGTTGTAGATATCATGACAAATGCCTTACCCAAAGAATAATTTGAGAGGAATTGATTGAATCTTGGAGTCCATTCAACTCCCCAAACTTATAAAATGTATCCATATAACCCCCACACCATGGGTTATGTTGGAAATTTTATCGCATGTTATTCAATGTTCTTTTACCTTTTGTATACCTTAAAAGAGTGACCTTTGGGTTGGTTAATAAAGGGGGGAAATATTATTTGTGAAAACGAGATAGATTATTCATACCAATTAAGGGGATGAGTAATACTGATGAAGGGGGGATATCTATTCAATGTTAAATTAGGGGGAGCAAGGATATTGGGGGAGTACTTAAACATGATTATTATGAAGTTTTTCTCCTATTGGATACCTATCATTAAAAATATTCATTGACTATTTTTTAATGTTACTTTTGTTTCTCACACTAATATTAAATCATCTGGGATTAGATTACGTGTTGATTAAGCCTTTTGAAGGCTATTTGGAGTGAAATAGTAATAATAGTTTTTAAAAAATAAAGTGAACAAACTTTTTCAATGGTATAGTGAAGTTTTTTAAGTGTTTTTAATGAATACAAATGGGGGTTTGTTAGGAAAATCCTTATAGAATTATTTTTAAGTTTTTTAGGTTATTGGGTTTATTAAAAAATCTAATTTAAAAAGTTATCATGAATTTATTGATAAAGTGGGATGAAAAAGTGGTTTTAGAATCATTTGTAGGTGTTCAATAATTAAATAGAAAATTTCCAAAGGAATAATTTTTTCAAAGTATGATTTTTTCACAAAATTATTATGTGACCTAGTATTACTTACACAAATTCATATGGGCTACATGGCTAGGGAATAAGAATAGAAATTTTATGGCTGGTGGCTCGTACAATCCGTACATGGTACATACATCGTATAGGAGGTACATTGAAGTTGTGAAATAGAGTTTCATTTCTTTTCATCAAGTGGTGTAAATTGTAAGAAATTTGTGAAATTCATTCACTGCATGGAGTCTCGTAGGGAAGTATTATGAAAATTGTAATTTGTGAAGGGTTGAAAAAATAATTTTATGATTATTATATTATTCAAGGATATTTTACTATATCAAGATCCCCTAATCACATTATTAATTAGAGAGAAAATTAACATATAAGATCATTTTAATGGAATTTAAAAAGGTTATAAATAAGATCACAAATAATAATAGTCCAAAAAGAATATAAATTTTCAAAGTGAAAAGAAGTTCATTTTGTAGTACCATGAAGCATGAAGTGTGGAGTGAAAAGAACAAGGGTTGTTTTGTGTGGAAATATGTGAAGGATTAATATATAGAGGATGTTTGGGTAAGGATTATTTCATGAGGTAGACAGTATTAAGGTAGTTCACATAGTACATGTGTGAGGAGCAGTTCATGACACATAGGTAGTTTTTGAAGTGTGAAGGGAGTTGATGAGGTATCATTATGTGAACTATGGATTTCATAAAAATAATATATGTATGGTAATTCATAAATAATAGTTTTCATAGGAATTACATGAGAAGCAAATTGTATTTGTTAAATAGGATTTTATCTCAATGATGGAAAATTTGTTTTATTTCACACCTATGTTATTGTGAACCTATTCAAAAATAATACAATTCATCAGAAGATTCTTCTGCAGGATTTTTGTATTGACTTCAGTTTAGAGAGTAGTGATCTCTATAGTGTGAAATGTTGTAATATAGAAGGGAAAAATATTATGTTCTAGACAATGAAAACAAAAATATACTTAAGTTATTTTGGTACATTTTCATGTTACCTTTGTATTCTCCTCAGATTATCCTTGTTTGGGTTAACTGGTAAAAAATTTTGGTTTCTATTGAATGCTTTCATTTTATCATATATTACCACAATATAAAGAGAGCAAAGATCATTTTTTTAACAATTAATAAAGATTAATAAGGGGGATATTTTAATATACAATACTTTGATTCAACCCTAATGGTATTTAACCTAGTGGGGACAACACATTTTTTATTTAAACCATTTCAATGGGTCTAAAATCATGGAAATATAATTAACATACCAACCTATTTCCATGATTCATAATCTATGGAAATAGTCCACTTATATCCACTGTTCTCTTGAACCATGGCTATAAACCTATATTAATGGAGGTGTTTACCATGTTTGGGTAAACTATGTCCTGAACATATAGACATGATTTTGGGAGATATAGTCATGGTTATAAACCATGTCAATAGCTTATATTTCTAGTAGTAATCATATATTACACTAGATGTGGTATACTTATTGGGTGGTTAAGCACACAGAACTCATTTTTTGTGTCTCATGTGAATATTTTGAATCTCTATATGAAATCATACCCACACTATCCTTAATTTTTCATCACAACCTATAATACTTCATGATGAACATCAATTAGGGATAACTTAAATTCACAATTTGAGAGGTTAATTTTCATTTGAATTCATGATTATGTAAATCCAACATGAAATAATAATAAAATGAATAATTCCTTTTGTATAACTTGATATATTCAATATTATTAAACACATTTAATAATATTAATAAAACCATACATATGTTCATACCTAATCAAGTCCTATATGATATAATATTTGGGAAGCCTTATGTTATTATATTTTAAGAGTTTTTTAAACTCATTACATCTATATATAATTACTTCCATATCTCTGTGTGGAAATCTTACAAAACCTCTCACTAAAGGGTACCATTTATGTATAAATAATATTTGAATAATGGTGATACTAAGATTAATATTATTTAAGTTCAACTCTTTGAACAATAATTAGAAACCCCTTTTATTTACAATATCCAATATTATGATGTCAATTAATTTTGTTTTCTACTTACAACTCATTCTAATTTAATTCTCATCATCATAGAATAATTCCATTTATTTATTTAATACTATTTTAGTAACAAAATTTAACTCTTTACATTAATATCTATAAAAACACAAACTAAATTATTTTATGATATAAAGTGACTTTTACTTTTAATCTATCTAGTTTAATCATTTATTTATTATATTTTGAACTTTCTTAACTCCAAATATATCCCATCATGATCTTAGAAATTATTTTTTCCCTGAAATACCGTGATAATACATATAAAAACTTTTATTTATTTTTAAATAACACTTACTTCCTCTTAGTGGAAAAATTTAATAAATAAACTATTAACATCCATATCTTATATATAATTCTATTTGTTTGAAAAAATATTATAAAAAATATGTCACTAAATGGCAGTGGTAACTCTTTACCTCATATTTCAATAAATATATTGGATAAAAACTTTAAACTAAGATAAAACTTATTTTATCCATATATTATTTTAAAAAATCTTATAGAATTAGGTTAATCATAAATATGTGTATTGAACTCATCATCTAATTTATTTGTAACAACCATTTTTTACAAAAACCACTCTTATCGCATAATGGGAAAATAAGATGAAAAATATAAAATATTTATTCTAATTAACTATATCTTTAATGTGATCCAAAACATCCAACTCTATGATGTATCAACCCCTTTATCCATTACATGAATTCATACTTTAATCTCTAATCATAAATCCTCTTTTAATTTTTAATTGCTATACATGTTCACAATAATTTTTCAATTTATAGTTGGTATCATATATCTTTCAAAATCTAAGAATATATTTCCATAAAATCAGTAGATAATTTTACTTCTTCACAATATTTCTTTCCTAACTTAAGATATTCAAAGGAATTTCTCCTATAATAAGTAATATTACCACAATGGAAGATATTCCACTTCTTCTCGACTCCTCCCTTAGGTTTTAATGACCTCGACTATCTATCAGATAACAATTTTTGGAATTTCCAAAATAATTTTTCTTCTTTTGGTTTGAACTTCAACCCTATTTAATTGTTAATACAACACTTGAGACTGAACCTCCTACGTCATGTTAAGCTATCTCCTTTTTTAGTAAATATTATAAGTTAAATTCCATGGCCAAATAAAGTCATAAAGGAGACCCCAAATTCTTTAATTTATTGATGTACCCAGTCATATTGAGTACATGATTTGATTTTAAAGTTCCTTTGGTCATATTTCAATTAAACAATGCATTTAAAACCTCATACCTCTCATTATTAGCCTATTCAAGATAAATAATTTTCAAGTTATTTGTCATCTTGAACACATTCATGTTCTCATATTACATTCACATCTTAGGTTCCATGAACATAAGAATTAGAGTGGATACATCCAAAAAATATTTTTTATGATTATCATAAGAATATAAATCCATTTATTAAATAACTTCACATGTTGTCTCATCATAAAGGGGATTCTCTAACATATATAATTTTACTTCATGATTAGTAAAAATTCATATGTTTTTATACCAATCTAAGAAGTCACTTACATTAAGTTTCCCTCGTTCTAAAATTGATCTCAAAGTCATGTTTGATGATGATGATAGAATTTTATACATAACAGACACTTTTATTAGATGAGTATCATGGTTTATATTAATTTAATAAATAATTTTATTAAATCTTTTCACCCAAAAATTATGAACACTTTTGTTTTACATCAAATTCATTAGTGGACCATGATCCATATTTTATTAGTATTTGATTCCAATTTATTGTTCCTCTCACCACTTTGTTATTTAGATAATAAATCATGCCAACTATATTATTTATGAATCTTGGATAACATAGTGAAAGAATAATTAACTAAATCTATGATATAGATTATCTCTACTCCATTATTCTAGTATCATAACTCTTAGGGATTCATTAATAAGTGTAACCCAATAAACACAGGGGGATTTGGTTTCCTAACTCTTAGGGTAATCCATTTCCACCATGCCTTGCACAAGATAATCCATGGGCACTCAAATTTGACATTAACCTACAATATTGGATTATTTTGGTCATGAAGAGTGTTCAATTTGGAAATAATCTAACACTTAGTATTTTTAAATTAGCTTTTATATTTCTCCCCATTTTATCACATTTATTCCATTTATATGTATGTGTGTTTCAAATGATTTAGTTTTGATTCCATATCCATTCTACCAAATAAATATGTTCAAAACATATTTATGACTAAATTTTTATAAAACTCATTGCTTATAAACTAACATAAATTAAAATACCTATATAATTACACATATCCTAATGCATCATGTAACATCCTCGTCTAAAGGCCACTCAGCAGGTTCCATGACCTGGTTTTCCAAAAGACCTGAAGTGAACCTCCCCATATACCAAAGGTTGTTGACTAGCAGCTCGGGTTTAGGGTAGTACCATAGGGATACTATACCCCCTGATCAGAGTGTGCAATAATAGATAAATAAGTTGATATCATATATCAAAAAATAAAATGAAGTCAAAAGAGAAAAAATATAATAAAGTCTGAATAATAAATGAAACACAATAAAATATCGAACAACCATATCATACAACATTCAACCACACACTAGGTTGTTCTTGAATAAATACCAGTATAAAATAAAATAAATGGTGTTATCCCCAAAACCAAATCAACCATGTTCAATGGGGACCCAAGTAGGGTGTGTGTACAAAACTCAGTAAGGCACCGCCAATGTGGTCCCATACCACTTGATATATGTAATGATCTATAAAATTTATATTCTCACTATAAATAAATAAGTAAATACATAAATAAACCATTAGACAATAAATAAAAATAAACCAATAATACTTTATACGATCTAATGTCAAAATGTCTCTAAGAACATCTTAAGGACCATGCCAACCCATGTACCAAAACCATACCATTTTTTATCCTAAAGTTTGTAACCCAAATAGACCATACCTAATTCGGATTAAGTCAGGGTTCCTCTAATCATGTCTTTATAAACGTACCAACCATATAAATTCTGTATCCTAGTGTTTCCTAGGAATCCCTTATATCCAGGCTCAATTCACCAATAACTCAAGATGAATGTCTCCACAGGCATATCCCAAGCTTCCTAAGAATCTCTCCTAACTCTAGGAATTGATAATGGATCAAGGACAATACCCAACATCCTAGAAAATCACTAAATCAAAGTCATCCCCCAAGTCTCTATACCAAATGGTTGGATCCTAGGTATACCAGGCATACCAATCAAGAATAGGTAAAATTATCAAGCTTAAATGGCCAAAAATAAGGGATGACTTGGGCATCTCATAAAATAAATATAAAAGTGAACACAGTTTCCCATGCCTTAGTGGAAGGATTATAGACATGTTTTGTATCCTAGGGACATGTGGTGTCTAGTTCATTCAATATTAACCCAAGTTCAAATCACGTTAACCCCGACATTATTTATGTGGCTCAATAACTGGGACCCAAGTGGCACCGGGCATCCAATATAATGTCATCACATTCAATATGTCTCACAAATATATCTCATAAGGTCCACGTTTGGATCCTAATAAACACTTATTCATATCCACTATGTTGTCACATCAAGTCAGGCCTATAATTCGGGTCCCAAAAATACATATGGATATCATAGCTAGCTTCATCCACACAAAAACCATAAAGGAGTTAAAAGAAGTATGAGGTTGGTCAAATTCCTAAAACCATCAATATAATTCCACATCCCCATGGGATTATATGTTTGGTGATGGTTCTACGGTGACACTCACTATCATCTACCCATTCCATACACACCCGCTTAGGGTCGATCAGTCTTTGAAAACTCACCAGGCCCCCTAGATCACAGAACAATAGAGGCACCCTCATATGGGTCCCCAGTCTCAGTCAGTGTCTCGAGTCAAAACTTGATGGTCTTAGGATGTCTCATTATATGGAATCATCAATAGGGTAACATGAATTTTCCATCTGTATGGTGTCTTACATATGAAAAAACACTCAACATATGGCACATATCCCATATCAGTCCTCAAGGTTTCACTCAGTTGGTTCACTCAGCCAACCCATGTATATTTCAATTATAAGCTATGGAAACATCCCTTGATGTTCTAGTATCAAAGGCTACCTAACCAATGATCATGGCCTTGACCGTCGTTGATTGAGGCGGCTACCTAGAGTATAAGGGGCCATTGTGGCCCTTGTTTTTCCATAGGATTTGAGGGATCTTGTTTAATTAAATAATTTAATTAATTAAAAAATTTAGAATTCAATTTAATTAATTAAAAATTCTTTTAACTAAATGTATGAATACCTTAAGGTGGTGTTGCCACATTCTACAATGCATATAATCATTTTCATAAACAATCGGGTGTGTATAAAGGACCACCTACCTTTATTTGGTTCCTTCTAATTATCATCAATGGTTGGAAGTAGCTTCCAAATCCAATCCAGCCATGTCCATGTTCGGCCTAGCTCACATCACCCACCAAGTACCCAATCCATTCCACAACATTTCAAAAAAAATTCATAATTAACAGTTATAATTAATTTAAAAATTAAATTCAAGGGAATAAATGTTGAAACACCCATTGGAATCTCCCACCATATAGGAACCAACCAAAAACTCACCCATAACCCACAACGTACCCTCAACCTCATTCTAGAAAAAATCCCTAAGACGAAACACAAATTCCATAATTAATTTAAACAAAATTTAGACAAAAACCTAAGAAAATTTTACACGCCCATATACCTTGATGAATCACAGAGAAGTGGTGTGTAGAAGTCGACTCACAATCTCCTCTATGCAATCCAAGTGGAATCTCTAAGGTACAAGTCCAGTTACACCATACTGTAGTAGAATCATGTCTAAAATACATAACCAAGGAACTCAAAATTTATGGAAAAGAAAGGATGATAAGAAGGGAAGTTATTGGAGGATGAATACTCAACTATATGTTAAAGAACACACTCATAATCACCCAAATACGTGGAATAACAAAGAATGTAGAGAGAGAGAGAGAGATCATCCCATTGGGTTGTTTTCGGGCAAGGGGGAGAAGGGGAAAGAAAAATATGGGCCAAACTTTTAATTCTTGTAGGGGAAAATGGTAAAATCCATCTTTTAGTTGATTTCATGGTTTGGTTTTATGGTTGGCCAAACCTTGTTCCAACAATGAATTTAACACTGTCACAATCCCCTATAAACAATAAGGTTATGGTGCATGGTTTTTCAATCCATGAGTTGACTGTGTGATATGTTTTTGTACCTTTGTAGGAACTCTAATGCTTTCAATAGCCCTATCACATGGTTGGGGTGCACAGTTAGCAATAATTATGCACCCTAGGATATAATTTCAAATCCCCAAACTCCAAGCCCTGACCCCCCCCCCCCCCCCCAAGAATTCTTAATACCTATAAGGAAATAAATTACCTATCTGAATTGGGTCCTTTGAGAGGTTAAAACCCATGGAATTCTGTTTGTTAACTTTGATCAAAATTTGAACCATCCAGTAATTGAAAATTCAAATTGCTTTTGTAATTTTCAACTCATACAAACATGAAATCTTAAAATATTACAACCATAATACTTATCATCTCTAAAAAGTCATAGTGGTTGTCCATCCGCATATCTTTACTTATCTTGGTTATCAATCTACCCTCAAATATTAATGTTCTAACTCGAACACCAAACACACTCCTAAAGAAAAACCCCAAAATTCTGGGTGCTTTAGCCTATGAACCATGAGATGATGCCCATAATGATTTCTAAACATCATAAAAATGATTTCTTGATCCCAACTAACCCAAGAAATGAGAATGTAAAAATCCAATTACTTATTCATCCTATAGTGCTCCCCACCATAGGTCATAGATTAAAATGGATGATTTTGAGGCATGACATGTCGTACTGTCGAAATTGCATCTCCCAATATATTTTAGGTTTCATTATGACACACTCTATATAGATATAAATTCATTGAATCTGATCACCTATGAAAACAATTTTCGAACCTCCTTTGTCCAACCCATCTCGAAAAAACTCGGATCTAACTATTGACACATCACCAGGTTACCCAATCATGAAGCCTTTAATCCTGAAGGCACCTCATGATCATACCAAAAGGCTCATCGAATCTCATACCCAGATTCCAATTATGTTCCACAGTTGAATCAACCATGTCCATTTCCATCATTATTCTACACTATGAGCATCATTGCTCCACCAACCCAACCATGATCGGGTTCCCCAAAACCATACTGAGTCCAATTCCCATGATCAAACTCCACCAGATTCCATATCCAAATTTTATACCTATAATTAACTAATGAAACCCATAGTACATAGATTCATTTACATTTCAGTATCAAAATCCCCAAAAATATTTTCCAATGATCGATCTTAAACTCTTATGCCCCATTAGTAAGAGTCTTATGTCACTCGTGGCCGACATCCTTCCTCGCCATTGGAGTGTCCTTATTGTATAACTATTGAACCAAACTCCCACGTCATAATGAATGTATCACCATTAAAGGTCCAATGGTTAACTTCCCATAATATGGCTCACCCTAAACTACTCCTCAAGCATCAACTCATCATTTTTTATATAAGAAAACATGTGATTCTCCCTCTGAGCCAAGCTTCTCATCCCATCAATACCTAACTAGGATTGATCAAAATATATCATACCATATGATCTGATCTATTTTAAAAAATAGAAAAATCTATGGGGAAATCATTTTGTTTCATCCAAAACTTTGGTTAAATGGACCAAAAATCCTCTCATCTATCTTGTCAACCTTTGGCTCACACACAGTCGTTTCCAATTTCAAAATTTAACAGGTTCCACATGTTAACACCTTCTGTCACCTTGATTATTTTAAGAATAACATGATTAAACTCTCGTACCACACAATACATCAACCAAATAATGATTATTTGAGTCTTACTCCACCAAAACGAGCTATCCATTCTCAACAGCATGTCAACTTTCCAATCTAGGAGCTCCCTTGGAAATCCTCTCCAAAATTGGGTGCCTTACTAGTTCTAAGTTTATGTTACAATCACCCACCTCATGGTGTCATTAAATAACATTGATAATTTACCCACACTCACATAGTGCTCTAAACTCACTTATAACATCAAGTTCAAGAAATCCAATAGTCTTATCCTTTATAAGTTAGTCACAACACTGAATCACTCAAGGTGAATCCTAAAAATAGAAAGACGTCACTATTCCCATACTATAGACCCCTAAGCACCTTTCATGGATAAATATCAATCAAAATCATATACCTATGTTTCTCATACCTAATGAAAAAACAAACCTCAGGAAAACTTTTATAAAGGGTTTCCCTCCATCAATGCAAGGCTCTAACTTAATAAGAAAGAGTCAAAACATAGTGTCTTTAAAACTCCCACCTAGCCCAACCAGTCAGGTATCACATAATAACTCATGATAAATCTAAAATAGTTTCCACATCAACCCACAATATCAACATTCTAAATAATCCATCTCTAGGGTCCCATATATGCAAATTCAAGTCATCTTATGCCATGAAATTAGCCTATAAGGGAACTGATTCTCACCAAGCATCAATAAATAGTACTTCTCCCTTAAGATTCACAACTTATCGAGGTTCACACAAGTATAATGAAATTTTCCTAGATGATCCCTATCGAGCCACTATATCCATATAGTTCGGTTAAGTTATATGTCAATCCAAGCTATAAGGAAAAACACCATATAGTTTTTTAATGAAATTTTATAAAACCGGGCCTGAATATTGACAACCCACGACTACCACCCACCAAGGAATCATGTGCCTCACTAACCTACTCGGGTTAAAGTACTTCCTATGTATGGATTATTAAGTCATCAGAAAGAACATCACTATGGATCCACATGAATTTCTATCAGAAATAGATATGTATAAAACTCAAGCCAACAAAGTCGAATTTCACCAAGTATTTTTATGTAAAATATATATATGAGTAGTTATTGACACTTTAAATAGTTGAGCCTCAATCGTTAGTGAAATAAGTCACACTGTCATTCCTATATCATGTGAATTTTACCTGCCTCATATGATGTATGAGATGCCTCTTGCCTCTATAGTTCAAGATTCAAAAGCCCAATAATATTCCTCTAACCAATGGTCCAATATCTAAAAACCAATAACTCCTAAATTATAAATCTAAAACTACATGTGCATCATAGTAAGTGAAAATCACAAATAACCATAATAGCATAAAACAAAATTATCAACTCTATACCCATCGTAACATGTACTTCAATCAATAAATGTGTTCATGGAATAATAATTCAGATTCCTTCAAAATCCTCAACACATCCCTATATTTCATATCTACAAAACCCTGAAATATTAAGATAATAGAAACGAAACATTTGATACCAATTTGTAACATCTCAGTCTGGAGGCCACTTGAATGGTGCCTCAATTTTATTTTCCATAAGGCCTCAAACACTCCTATCCATATTCCATAGGCTATCAAATAGTATCGTGGGTCCAGGGTAGTACTGTTGGTAGACTATACCCCCTAATCAGAGTGTGTAGTAACAGATAAAATAACTCGATATCATATATCACAAAATAAGTTGAAATCAGAAGCAGATAGATAAAAAGAAGACTAAATAATAAATGAAACACAATAAAGTCCTAGACATCAATTCCATACAACTACGAACTTCCCACTAGGTTGGTCATGCATACATACTATTAAAAAAGAAAATAAAACGCGCTAGCCCCACTATATCACCAATCCTAACTCTATACCAATCTCACAACAACATTTTAGTAGTATGCACTATCAAGAAATCCTAGGCCTTAGCCAAAATATGTTCCAGAAATAACTATAATAGAGATTCATGGGTTACCATGTGAAATAGTGTCCTGAACAGGGTGTGAGTATAGAACTCAGTAGGACACCACAAATGTGGTCTTGTACCAGATGGTATATATAGTGATATGTGAAAGTGACATGCTCAATATTAATAAATATGTAAATAAATAAATAAAATGGTTGATAATAAATAATAATAAACCAACAAAACCTACTTTGGAATGATGCTAGAATATCTATGAGCACATCTCCTGGACCATGAGAACCTGTGTACTAAAACCATTTTGTTGTTGAACCTTAGGTCCATGATCCTAATCCACCATAACTAATTCAGATTGTTATAGGGTGTCTCTAAGAATATCTAGATGACCATTCCAACTATATAAATACAATATCCTAGTTTTTCTTAAGCATCCCTTATATTCAGACTCAACTAGCCAACAACTCGTGATAAATGGCTCCACGACTAGATCCCATAAGTCCTAGGAATATTTCCCAACTCTAGGTATAGATAATGGCACGAGACCAATCTTGGAATCCTAGGAAATCTATGAATCAAATTAAATTCCCAATTCACAATGCTATATAGCCAGATCCCAGGCATCCCTGGCATGCCAACCATGAATAAGTAAAATCATCAAGCTCAACTAGCAGGATCCTTGGGATTACCTAATAGTCTCATAAAATAAATATAAAAATTATCATAATTCCCAAGTCTAAAAGGTTATATCCTAAACATACTAGGTATCATAGGTAACTTTAGTGTTTAGGGTTCCCCAACTAGACCCAATGTCTAATATCAATGTCCTAATCATTATTTATATGGATAAACAATTGGATCCCAAGTGTCCCTAGGCATCCAAGATGATTTCACTTCATCAAATCCATCTTAAAACTATATCTCACAACTCCCAATTTTGTTTCCTAGGAAAAAATATGGGAATCCACCATAACATCACATCATGTTAAGGCCATACTTTAGGTCCCAAGAAACACATCTGGGAAACATTTCTAGCTACATTCATAAAAAAAATTGTGAAGTGATAAAAATGAGTCTTGCGTTGGCTGAACACCTAAACCCATCAATACAATTCCTTATCCCCACAAATGTACACATTTGGTACAAGTTCTAAGTTGAAACCCAATACTATATTTACCCATTAAATACACACCTTCTTAGTTTTGGTCAATCTTCGGTCATCTACTAGGTTCCCCTCGATTACAACATAGAAGAGGCACCCTCGTATTGGTCCTCGGTCTTAGTCTGGGTTTCGAGTAAAAAACCACCTATCCAAATATATTTTATCCTATGGTGTCATTATTAAAGTAAAAAAAATCATCTCAGATTCATGGTTTCCAACTTACAAGATAATACTCAAGAGATGGCACATGACCGATCTTAGTCTCAGAGATTTTTCTCAATCAGTTCACTCACCCAACCCATGTTTGTTTCCATTATAAGATAATGAAAGACCCCTATAGGAGTTAGCATCAAAGGCCACTTAACCAATTCTCATGGAATCAACAATCGATGGTAGAGATATCTTCCCAATTCATAGATTCCCTCCATGGTACTTATCTCTACATAGGTTGTGATGGATCTTATTTAATTAAATAATTTAATAAATTTCAAATTTTAAAATTAAATTTACTTAATTAAAAAAATTAATTCAAAGGTTAAATGCCTTAATGTGGAGAGATCATATGATATAAAGTATATAATAAAATTCATAAACTATAGGGTGTGTATGTAGGACTAATTACCTTTATTTTGTACCCCCTAATTATCTTCAAGGGCTGGCAACAGCTACCAAAGAAAATTTAGCCATGTAAATGCTCAACCCAGCTCACATCACCCACCAAGTACCTAATACAAGCCATGAAATATCAAACAATTAGATATAATTAACAATTAAAATTAATTTAACAATTAAATAAAATGGAATAAACAACAAAACACCCACCAGAATCTCCCACAACATCATAACTAACCAAACACTCATCCATGACTCAAAATTTACCCTCAAACTCTTTCTAGAAAAAATAAATAATACAAATCAATGATTACATAAGTAATTTTATTAAAATTTAGGGAAAACCCAAACAAAATTATATATGGAAACATATCCTTATTAATCATTGATAAACGATGTCCATAAGTTGGCTCGGGATCTCCTCTATGCAATCCAAGTTTAATCCCTAAGGTACAAGGGTGATTCCACCATAATTTTATGGAATAAAGACCAAAATCACTAACCAAGGAACTCAATATTTTTGGAAAATTATGTAGGAAAATAATAGAATCCACTAAAGGAAGAAGACTCATCTAAAACTCTAAATAACACACTCATAATCACACAAATCTGAGGTAGAACAGAGGAGGGAGAGGGAGATTCGTTGGTTGGGGTATGTATGTCCAAGGGAGGAGAAGGGAAATAAAACGATGGTTTCCCCATTCAATTAAAATTGGGTAAATATTTTAAAATATATTTCTAATTGGTTTTATAGTTTTTTCAAATATTTTGGAAAGCCATGTTCCCACCATGTGTTCATCACTTCCCCAAGACCCTATACCTATACAGTTATAGTATATAGTTTTACAAATCATGTGTTGGTCGTGCGACATATCTATGCACCTAATAAGTAACTCACATGGTTCCTAAGGTCCTACCACATGGATTCTATGACATCTCAAGATTTTTATGAAATATTTCTCTTAAAATATATTAATTTCATTGATAGTTTTTGTTACAAGAAATATCGAATTTAGATGAACCACATAACATTATTAAAATATTTGTTGTCTATTATCACCGAGTTTTTGGATTGGGGTTGTGAATATTAATAGAAAAATTATGATAAATATATGGTATAAACATTTATAATATTAATTCATTAGTTATAAAATGATCATAATTGAAAACAAAAATTATTTGAAAATAAAAGTAATGTTTTTTCAGAAAAATTGTTCTTATGTGAAAAATGAATTTTTATATTAATAAAATAAATTAATCAAGATTGGTGAATGATTTTAATTAAATTTATATATTATTTACTTACTACAATGTTTTAAACATTCCAAAAATATTTTTTATAGTCATAGGATAAGAATAAATCTAGTTTTATGCTTAAAATGAATTATTTATATAAAGAAGCTTTATCTCATTTTACGCACTTACTTTAAAAATAATTCCATAAATTTATAGGTATTTAATTATATAAATTTAATTAAATATTTATAATAATGAGTTTAAGATTTTATAAATTTGTGCATTATATTTTTTTTCAAAATGAGTAATCACTGTGGTGAAATTTATCACCTTAGTAAATGGTAAATCGTGTTAATCTAGGTTTAAAACAAGTGATAATGATTTAATTATTATTAATTATTATTATTGTATGAAATTAATTCTATAATGAACACATTAATCTCTAAATTTAGTTTTATAATTAACAATTTTCCATGAAAATGACTTATATATTATTTAAATTAATGAATGTTACAAAATGTCACTCTCTTAGTATAAAATATCCCTTATGTGTTCACATAGGGGGGAAAATAGTATGAATTAATATGAATATTAGTTTTATTAATAATAAAATTATATAAATTATGGTAATTTATTTATAATTTTTATTCATTTTATAATTAACATAAATTCTTATACATCACCAAATAAGTATTTATTCAATTATTGGAAAAATAAAATAAATGATTTTGAAAATATTAAAAGTGATATAATTTGAGTAATTTATCGTGTTACGAGAATTTTATAGGTGAATATGAAATATTATTATTGTGTTAAAATATTATATTCGAATTAGACCTTTTTATTTATGTATTTTATTTCAAATAAAATAAATAGTTTCAAAATAGACAATAATGATATTTTATAAAAATAATATTTTATTAAATTATTTAGAAATCATTAAAATCTTAAAATTATACAATATGGATATTATATGTTCTAAAATTCCATATCTGTTACACTTATAGGACAATTATTACCATATATATAAAAATTACATCCTTTAATATTAAAAAATTGTTATCGTAGGTAAAATTAAAATTAGTTTACTAAGAGTTAATCGAAATTATAAGGTTTAAAATGACACTAAAACTTTTCTAAATTATATTTTTTTAATGTCATTACAACCCTATACTACCTTATCATAGATTCCCTATCCATTTGGAGGTGTTTTGATTAATAATGAATTTATTATAATTTAATCTTTGAGAAATTCCAAATGTGCCCCTCACCTCAATTATAAAAGGCTACCTCCTCCCTCACTTCATTACACCATTTTTAATCTTAAATATCGATTAAAATCTACCAATTAATCTTATAAAATTCCCTAGACATATTATATATGTTCTTTATTTCCCAAAAGACTAACCCTAGATCCCTTTAGAGGAGTCCAAAAGGAGATGTTTCAAAGGAGTGGTAATCACCTTAACCAACCACTTTATTTTTAATTATTATTTTACCTCCTCAAAATATATAATATTTTTAATAAAATAAAAAATTAATTATCCTAAATATACTGATATTTTATTATAAATATTAAAGCACTCTTATCCACCTTCTTTCCATAAATGAGAAATGAAAGTATTACTCGTGCATACGAATGGCTTACCGTCTCCACAGTGAGATAGAATTCATTTTTCATCGCCATATTTTATAGATGTATTTTATGATAGGTTTTATTCTTATATATTTTATTCATGAAACAATTATACTTCTTGAATTATAATATTATGTATACCTTATTACTACCCAATCCTTTGGGAAACAACAATGTCGCTCGTGCGTATGTGTGGACTACCACCTCTTTATAGTGATCTGATTCATTTTTCATTTATATTTTACTTGGATGGTAATTAGGATGAATTTTATGAATATATATTATATATATGATATAATAATGATCCTATGAGGGTGAATTAATTTTTACCTTTTTTTCATTCCATCCACTAAAAAATGGAAACAACGTTCACGCGTACGTACAGCTTACCGTCTCCATGAAAAATGTAATTAATTTTTATATACCTATATTTTTTGGATGAATATATTTTATATTTAATAAATTATTAAAAAAATTTATATGATAGACCTATGGTGAATATAAAATGGCTAAAACTACCAAACCAAAACATATATAAAAAATTAAATTATCTCCCTGAATTGTGATTTTAATAAAACATTGTAAATAAATGGGTGATAAAAGGTTAAAATTAAATCATAATGGTTTTATATATATTATTATGGTTCTATAATAATATATATAATAAACATATATTTATTATATAGAAGTATTTAAAACGTATGAAGGAATTCAGACCTAAGGTAAGGGGTTTTATGTTAAAATCTCATTATTTATCAGGATTATTTATGATTAAGTTTTGATGATGAAATATTATAATAAATACCCCAAGATACTCATGAATTTTATTATAATATATTTATTTCTTTAAAATAAATGTTTAAATTTCATCTTCCCCACATTTTGTTCTCAAGAGACCGAAAATGTTTTTTTAAGGAAAAACAAATTCATTTCTCTCTTCGATCAAAAAAACAATTTTTTCCCAAATCCATATTTTAAAAAATGTTATAAATAAGGTTTTTAATATTATCCTATGAATTTTTCAAATTCATTTTTACCTTTTTTTAAATTTTTATAAAATGGTTTTGAAGGAATCTACTTATTATTTTCCAAATGGGGTACATTGTGACTTTCATGACAAAAGTAAATAAGGAATTTTTTATTATAACATTTAGAACATGAATTAAATTTCCTTACATCATGAATAATAAATAATTTAAAGCTTAATTTATAATTTTACAAGGTTAATTTCAATAAAAATGGTTTCTTTAATATTTAAAAAGTTGTTATATTTTAAATAAGTGATTTAAAAATGTAAATGATATTTTCCTCAAGAAGGTTTTAATGAGATTTTAAAGGTATTTATATTCATAAAAGTTAATAACCATTTATATCACTTAAGATTTACTAAGTATATGATCCAAATATACCATTCTTATTCTTTATATGAATGTTTTATGTTTATTATGATAAAATGAATATAATTTTTTTTCTTTTTTGTGGATTATACCATGATGAAATTCTTATGAAATCTGCTTTTTTATACATCTTATGATATGATGAATTGATGAAATGATTATAAGACATGTTTATTTTCTATAGGTTATGCTATAATGAAATGTTTATTATATAAATTTATTTTGATGGGTTATAATGAATGTTTTATGATCTTATGGCACACATATGTATGTTTTTAATTATATTAAGGGTGGGAACTATATCTCCCTTTAGTGAATTGGTTAAAGATTGATATCTCATGAGATAAATTGGATTATAATGGGGAGTGAATCCAATTCAGTATGGGAATTTTTCCACTATGATATTCTTGGGATTGAACCTTGACTACTACAATGTTTTGGGGAGTGAACTCATTACACTATGATAGTATTGGAAAAGATAATTTACTACTAAGGAAATCATTTTCCATACTTATGGGTAAGACATAAACACATGTCTTATGTTTATTTTATATTATCATGGATTGTTTTTATTGGTTTATTTACGATTAGTGTCATATAAACTGCCAAACATTATTCCATGACTCAAGATTTATAGTCTATGATATGCATGGAATATTTCTCAATTGTGAATCTCATGTTCTCATACCATTTTATATTTTTAAACTTATATGATCATAGATATATCCCTTTTTTACCCTAACTGAGCATCATAGCTCACCCTTCCTTATGTTCCCTTTCCCATTGTTTTGAAAAAAGGTTTTATATATGATATGTATAACAAGGATTATAGTTATCAAGATCTTATTGGGAGATTATGTAGAAATATTATGAACTAATTTTTTATGTTTCCAAGTTTCTAAAGATACTATACCTATACGATTCTGGCATGGATCATTATGTTATATAAAGAATTTTCGCCTATTTTGATATAATATCTATGTATGAAATGTATGGGATAATATAGTTGGTATCAGATCAAGGTTTAGTTAACCTTTAGAAACTTGGATGAGAAAAGTTTAGTATGAACGACAGGGATAAGTCTAATTATATGATAAAATTATAAATTTTTTGTATTGATCATGAATGACCTAGATTAAAACTAAGGTGTCATAGAATAAGGTGTCATAATTTAGAAATATTATAAATTATTTTATATGATTTTTTGGTTTTACAATATGATTATTGTTGCTCAAATTATACTTTTATTTCAGAAAAATTATGGAATGTAATGGAATCACATTAATGATGAATGTGACAAACAATGCAATTATTGTCTACCTGAGTAACCAGATGTTATGGGAGATTGAATGAAAAATATCATTGTTATGTTCGCAAAACTTTTTCAAGATATAAATAACATTGAGATTACAAATGAGAAAAGTAGGGAAAACATTATATTGAGTCCATCATGAGGCAACATCCACCTTATTTTAGTGGGTACATTGATCCACTAGTTGCTGAGAAATGGATTAGTACCAATGAAAATATATTTTCCATTCTCCAGTTTTTGGAACATTAGAAAGTTATTATTTCTATTTATTATTTGGAAAGTAAAGAAAATAAATGGTTTAATATTATCATGAACATGAAGAAACATTAATAAATTGAATCAATGGAGTGGTCTTAGTTTAAGTACTTATTTATCAATAATATTTTCTTGTATTATTTTTATGAAAATGGAGATTTAATTACTTGAGTTAAAATAGAATATGATGAATCTATTGGTACCTATTAGGATAATTTTACAAGAATTTCAAGGTAAATCATCCAACTTGAAAGTAACATTGATAGATTCTTTATTAGATTAAATTTAAGTCTCTAAATGGTATTATCTATAAAGGACTTTGGAAGCTATGAAGAAATTGTTCAATGTGACATCAAGATAGATATGGAGTTTGGAGTTACCAATAAATCTCATGGTTTTGATAAGCAAATAAAAATATAATTCAAAGGAAATTCTAAAAACCATGTAGATAAGAAGATAATCTTTCCTTTATGCTCAAAGTGTGGAAGAAAAAATGTGGGAATTTTCATAAGAGGACTCATAAATATGTCATGTGTATAAAATAAGGTCATTGGGAAATTGAAAACTGAAATTTTGAGAATAAGTTAGCTAACAATAAAAATAGAGAGAAATCACAATAGAAGTAACCACCCACACTAAAATGTTTTTAATGTGATGAGTATTTAAATTATTCTAACTAGTTCAGAAATAAAATGGTTAATGATTATGATCAACATCAATAACCTCTTAATCCCAAAGACAAAGATAAATATCATTCTATCAATGTTTCTAATGGGGTTATGATAACGACATGGTGGAAGACACACATACCATCCACACTAAAACAAATAATCACTTATTTGACTCTAGATATACCCGAACTTTTTTATAAAAATAACTTTATATGGGTATCACAGTACCAACCTAATGATTAGATGTTAAATTAGTAGTGAAACCCCATAATGGTATGATGATTTCATACCAAGGATATGATCATTCTTCGGTTGATTTTTTTTAATGTGTTTCTTGAAAATATTATAATTATTCACCAATTTGAATTAGTTGTTATTTTGATAATGGATGGGATTTATTTATATAAATCCCACATAAATTTATAAGGAAGGGAGGTTACATTTTATATTCTAAACGAACCAATAATCATATTTCATTGTAATGAAAAAATGGGCTTCTGATAGAAATTTCATCTATAATATGGGTCATGATTCTTAATCAAATGAGGAATTTATCTTAGATGTCTATGGAGAAACTCAAAGATGAATATATGCCTATTATTTGAGAGTTAATAATGTCTTTATAGAGGAGTTTCTCGGTCTTCCATTGAATCATGAAGTTGATTTTTCAATAGAATTTATACCTGGTGTTACACCTTATTTCCAAGACTCGATATTAAATTTCCCCAATTGGGTTGCAAGAATTAAAGAAAAAAATCCATGAGAATCTTGAAAAGGTATTCATTCCTCCAAGTGTGACACCTTGGGTTGAACCTATTATTTTTGTTAAGAATATTGATGGATCAATGCGTCTCTGCATTTATTATCACGAAAATAACAAGTTCTCTATCAAGAACTAGTATCATCCATCCCATATTTATGACTTGTTTGATCAAATCCATAGAGATCGATACTTTTCAAATACTGATCTTCATTTTGGATATCATCAAATGAGGCTCAAGAAGTAGGATATACCCAAGATAACATTCCATGAAAGGTATGAACAATTCAATTTTATAATGATTCCATTTGACCCTACTAATTCCCTAGTTATCTTTATGGATTTAATGAATAGAGTGATTATATATTTCCATGATAATTTTTTGTTAGTCTTTATAAATTATTTTATTATATATTAAAAGAGAAAAAAAGAGCATGAAGATCACTTGAGGTTTTTTCTCAAGACTTTGAGGAAGAAAAGAATTTATGAAAAATTTACCAAGTATGAATTTGGGATTTTTAAAGTTTCATTATCGGGTCATATAATATCAAGTGAGGGTATATTAATAGAAACTTCAAAGATAGAAGTTATTGTAAATTAACCCACACCAACCATTGTGACTAAGATCTGTAGTTTTCTTGGTTTGTCTAGATATTATCGACACTTTTTTGTATAATTTTTCAGATCTAACGAATCAACTCACCAAGTTAACATAGAAGGGACACAAGTTCCATTTGATGGATGAAAGTGAGAAATGTTTTAAGGAAATACAGATAAGTCTATTCATTGAACCTATATGCAACAACCCTGTAGTGGAGAAGGGTTTGTTATCTATAGCGATTCTTATAACAAATGAAATGGTATTCATGCTTGTGTAGAATGATATGGTTATATATTATGGCTCATGATAATTGATGATACATTATAAAATTACCCAAATCATGATTTGAAGTTATCTATAGTAATTTTTACATTAAATACGTAGAGGAATTATCTTTATAGGGAAAGGTGTGACATATATACTAATAAAAAAATAAATTATATTTTCACTCAGAAATAGATAAACATGAACCAAAGAATATGGTCTGAGCTGATCAATGATTATGACTTCTCAATACATTACCACCCTAAGAAAGTGAACAATGTGGAAGATGTTCTAGGTTGAAATAATTACACTAGATTATATATGATGAGGATAAAAAAATATCTGGTATTTCTATAATTTTAAATGATAGATCTTAAAATCTTAAAGGAATGGGAGAAATATTATTTTCTCAAATCAGTGTTCAACCATCTATCCAAGTAAAGATTAAAGAGGTATATAAGGAAGATGTACAGCTGAAAAAAAAGATGAAAATTGTTCCCAAGTTCAACCTTGATTGTGATGGAATAATAAGTTTTAGAAAACAAGTCTCTGTCCCTTTAGTATTATATATAAATAAGGATTTGTTGGATAAATATCATAGTTCATTATTATCTATTCATCCTAGAAGTATTATAATGTATAGATATTTAAAAGATTATTTATGGTGGTATAGCATGAAGATAGATGTTACTGAGTATATTTCTTAGTGATTTGTACGTTATCAAGTTAAGGATAAGAGATAGAAGCCTAAGTGAGTGTTACAACCATTACCCATACTAGAATGGAGATGGGAAAATGTCACAATGGTTTTTGTTGTCAGAATCCCCAAAAAATATGAAGGGAATAATGTTTTATAGGTTGTACTAAATCGCCTTACTAAGTAAACACAATTTATTACCATTAGATAAGATTTCACTCTTGATCAACTTTATTAGTTATACATCAAGGTAATGAAAATATTTTATAGTGTACCACTATCAATCGTGTTTGATCAAGATCTGAGGTTTACCTCAAAGTTTTTGGAGAATTATTTATAAGGATCTGGATACAAAGTTACGTTTTAGCGCTGATAATCATCCTCAAATATATGGATATTAGGAGAGGAAAATTAAATCTCTAGAAGAAATATTGAGATATTTCTCTAAGGATTTCAAAGTTTGTTATGATCAAAACCTTCCTTTGGTGGAATTTTCATACAACAATATATTTTACTCAATCATTCAGAGGGCTCTTTATGAATCCATCTATGGTAGGAAGTGAAAAAAATTCAATGTTCTGGAATGAAGTTAGAGAAGGAAATATATTGGGACCTAATAAATATTAATAAATTATAGATAAGGTTATATCCACTCAATGGATTATAATAGCATCTTATATTTGATAAAAAAAAGTTATGTTGACAATCATCGGAAATATTTAGAGTTTAAAATTAGTGAAAAGTTATTCCTACAAATATATATTTAGAAGAGGGTGATTAGATTTAAAAATAAGTGGGATCTAAGACCTAGTTGTTTCATTCCTTTTGAAATTATATGTCGTATTAGGATGGTATCTTACCGATTATTACTTTCACTGAATCTCTCTCAATTTCATGATGTGTTCTATATATTTCTCCAGAGGAAGTACTAACCTAATATTTCTCATGTAATGAAATTAGAGTTCATACCACTAGAAAAAGATATTTATTACGAATAAAAACTAGTAAAGATTATTTATTGTAGAGATAAATTGTTATGAAACATGACCACTCATGTGGTCAAAGTTTTGTAGTGAAACAATCAATTTGAGGAAGACGTGTGGTAACCTGAGGATGTGATGAGGAATAATTATCCTCATCTATTTTTATTTGAGTAATGAATTAATAGGTATGAATTAATTTTATGGGGGTATATTGTAAAACCTTGAGGTTTTTATAAAATATTTCTAATTAAATAATTTTATTTCTTCGATAACTTTTGTTACATGCAACATCTAGTTTAAACGAAAAATTTAACATTATTAAAATATTATTTATCTGTCATCACCTAGTCATTGGATTAGAGGGTTTGTATATTAATAACTAAATTATGAAAAATATATGGTCTACACATTTATAAAATTAATTCATTAGTTATAAAATTACTATACTTAAAAACAAAAATTATTTGAAAATAAAAGTGATATTTTTTTGAAAAATTGTTTTCATGCGCACAGTAAATTTTTATAATAATAAATTACATTAATAAATTTTGTGAATTATTTTAATGAATTTTATATATTATTTATTTTATTAAATGTTTTAAACATTAAAATAATATTTTTCTAGTCATAGGATAATAATATATTTATTTTTTTCTTAAAAGTGTATTATTTCTACAAAAATAGTTTTTGTCACGTTTTTTTCACTTAAATTAAAATTAATTTTTTTCATTTATAGATATTTAATTAGATAAAATTATTTATATATTTATAATTAATAGGTTTATATTTGGTAAATATACTTATTTATGTTTGATCAATATGAATAATAACCATAGTAAAATTTATCACCTTGGTAAAGGGTAAATCAGGTTAATCTAGGTTAAAAATGAGTGATAAGTCCATAATTATTCACCCTAATTCTTATATGATGAAGGTAATTCATTCCTCAAAACCTTATTCTTGTAATTTAGTTTTTTAATAGATTATTTTACATGAAAACAAATTATATATTATTTAAATCAAAGAAAGTTACAAAATGTTACTCTCTTAGTTTTAAATATGATTTATGTGTACACCTAGATACAAATACTATTTATAAATTAGTATTTATAGTCATTTTTTAATACTGAAATTATTTTCATGATCTTAATTTATTTATAATTTTTAGGTATTATATAATTACCTTAAATTCTTACACAATGCCAAAATATTATTTTATCAATTAATAGAAAAATAAAATAAATGATTTTGAAAATCTTAAAAGTGATATAATTTGAGTAAGTTATATTTTTTCAAAAAAAAATTATAGGTTAATATGAAATATTTGTGTTTTTAAAAAATATTATATTTGAAATAAAACTTTTTCTTTATGTATTTTAAGTCAAATTAAATAAATAGTGTAAAAATTGATAATAATGATATTTTATCAAAATAATATTTTATTAAATTATTTAAAAATGATAAAACATTGTAATTATACAAGCTTGATATGATATGGGGAACATTTTGGCCATATATGGTCCAATTTTCACCTTATAAGTAAAAATTACAACCTTGAATGTTGAAAATGTTGTTATCATATTTAAAATTAAAATTGGTTAACTAAGGGTTAATCAAAATGGTATGGTGTAAAAATATATCAAAACTTTTCAAAATTATTATTTTTTGATGATATTACAACTATATACTTCCTTATATTTGAATACTTATCCATTTTGAGTCGTTTTTATTGATATTCAATGTATTATAATTTAATTTTTTGAGAAATTCCAAAAGTGACCCTCACGTCAATTATAAAAGTGTACCTCTTCTGTCAATTATTTACACCAATTTTAACCTTATAGATTGAAAAAAATCATCCTATTTATATTCTATACTTTACTAGCCAAATTATAGAGGTTTTTATTTCTCAAGATATTAACCCTATATAACTTTATAGGACACCTAAAAGTTTAATTTCAAAGAAGAGGATATCACCTTAACCGATCACTTTATTATTAATTATTATTTTCCCTCCTCTAAATATATTATATTTTTTATAAAATAATAACTTAAATATAAAAAATATACTTAAATTTCATTATAATTATTAAACCACCTTCATTTACCCTCTTTCCAACAAATGATTAGTGAATGTATCACTCATGCGGGCGTACAACTTACCATCTTCACATAGCGATACAATTCATTTATCATTACTATATTTTATGGATGGGAATTATGATGGGTTTAATATTTATGTATGATATTTATTATATATTTATACTTATTTTATTATAATATTATGTCTACCTATTTACTATCGAATCATTTGGGAAAGGATAATGTTGCTCATTTGTGCGTGTGGACTACCACCTCCATGAAGCGATGTGATTCGTTTTTAATTTAAATTTTACTTATACGGTGATGAAGATTAATTTATGTATATATAAAATATATATTATATAATAAGAACCCTGTATGGGTTAATTAATATTTACCTTTATTTCATTCCAACTGTCTAAAAATGAAAAAAATGTTCATTCATATGTACGGCTTGTCATCTCAATAAACAGTGTAATTCATTTTTCTATACCTAACTTTTATGAATGAATGAATATATATATATATAATATTTATAAAATTATTTAATTTTTGGAGATTATGGAACTATGATCAAAGTAATAGGGTCAAAACTACCATACTAAAACATAATAAATAACAAATCAATTATCACCCGGGATAGTGATTTTAAGAAAGAATTATTAATAAATGGTTGATAATAGGTTAAAAATAAATCAAATATGATTTGATATATTTTAATATGGTTCTGGAATAATATTTATAATAAACCTATATTTATTATATAGGATTGTCAAAAATGTATTAAGGAATTCGGACCTGAGGTAAGAGGTTTTATGTTATAATGTAATTGTTTATGATTATGTTTTGATGATGAAATATTATGATAAACCTCTAAATATAATAATTAATTTTATTCTCCTTTTATTATTTATTTAAAATATATTTTTTCCTTTTATTTCCACACCTTTTTTACTAAAGAGACTGAAAATATGTTTTTAATGAAAACCGACTTCATTACTACCTTCGATAAAAAAAATGTTTCTAATAAGGTTATTATTATTCTCATATGATTGTTTAAAGTAATTTTTCCCATTTTTTACTTTTTTCAAATGGTTTTAAAGGAATCTTCTTTTAATTTTCCAAATAAGGTACTTTTTGACTTTTCTAAAACAAAATTGGAAGGAATGTTTTCTTTCAACTTATGTGGAATGAATAGAATTTCCCTCCATCATTAACACTCAATAATTTGAATATTCCTTTATAATATTACTATATCCATTTCAATAAAATGGTTTATTTAATATTTTTGAATTTTTTATATTTTAAAGAATTGATTTCAAAATTAAAAGGATTTTTTCCTCAAAAATGTTTGAATGATATTTTAAAGGTATTTCTATTCATCAAAGACAACAACCTTTGATATCACTTTTTTCTTACTAGGGATATGATCCAAGGAAACTATTATTATTCCTTCTTTGAATGTTTTATGTTTATGATGAGAATATTCTTATATAACCAATTTTTTTCCCTTGGTCATACCATTATGAAATTCTTATTAAACCCACTTACTTTACCATGGGTTTCTCTATGATGAATTGATAAAATAATTATGAAACCTATTTATTTTACACTAGATTTTACATAATGAAATGTTTATGAAACTAATTTCTTTTCATGGGTTAGAATGAATGTTTTATGATATTGTGGCACACATATGTATGATTTTCAATATTTGACGAGTGGGACCTATATCTCCCTCTAATTCATTGAGAAAATACTGATATCACATGATATAAATACTAAAATAATGGAGAGTAAACCCAATTTAGTAAGGGGTTTTTTGACTATGATAGTCTTGGGAATGAACCTTGACTACAATGATGGTTTGTGGAGTGAAACCATTCCACTATGACAATCTTGGAAAAGAGACTTGACTATTAATGAAATTATTTTCTATGATTATGTGTATTCCAAATAAACTAATGTATTATGCATATATTATTCTCTCATGGCTCATGTTTTTTGATTTATTTATGATTCATGTATTATAAACTAACAAGATTTATTCCATGACTCAATATTTATGATCTATTATTTGAAGGGTATGGTTTTCAAATGTTATGATCATGTTTACATTCACTTTTTCTCATGTTATACTTATATGATCATTGATATCTCATTTATTTACTCTTACTAAGAATCAGAGAATATCCTTTCTTATTCTTTCTTTCCCTTGGTTATGAAGAATGGTTTTATGTATTATATGTCTAAGAAGGATGATAGTTATGAAAATCTAAGTGGATGATGATGTATATTTATTTTGAACTAGTTGTTTACATTTCTAAGTTTCCAAAGATACTAGACCAATATGATTTTGGAATGGATAATTATGTTATGTAATTAATGTGCATCTATTTAGATGAGATATATATGTATTAAAAGTATGGGTCTCTATAGTTTCACAAATTTTCCACCTGTAAAAAAATCTATAGGGTTGGGGTTCATTGTTCGCACTAACAGTCCACCAATCGTGCACCCCAGTCTTTAATTTCAAATCCATAAACTCCAAGGAATAAATACCTGAGGCATTATTGAAATATATAAGGGGATTTATTCCCATTCTTAATCCAAACCTTGGAATTACACTCAAAAACATCAATCAAAATCCAACCCATATAGTAATTTAAAATTTAAATTTCTTCTATAATTTTTAACTCATACAAACCCAGAATATTACACATCACACACTTAAGTTAAATAAAACTCTTTTATGTAAAAGATTAGAATAATATGAAATATTAAATATATTTAAGGTAAATCATATTAAAATAGGTCATAAATCCACTAATTTCTTGATATATTATAAACTCTATTAAGCTTAATTGTAAAAACTAATTTTTGTATAAGGCATTAGAACTAAAGGAATGAGAAATCCTATTGGTCTAATTTCTAAAGGATTAAATAGTGATGATAGAATTGGATATAACCGAAGTCTAGGATTACAAATATAGTAGAACCCAAATATTCAGATTGGGTGGTCAAATGGTACATCTAAAAGATGTTATTTTTAGTTGTATCGATTGGGGGTTAAAGTCAGCAGCTAACATTAGAAGTTACCAGCCTTGAATTATTTGATGGATATATTATAGATAATTAAAATTCTTATAATATTTATTATACAAGATCATTGGAACATGTTCAGTATAGTAGAATAAGTATGTGAGTTTTTTGAAGTCTTTGGTCGAGTTGAGGGTTCATCTATAAAGATTGGAACAGGTGGCCTTCTCCCCATTAAGTTCGTGAGGAAGAAAATACCAGAATCATTAATTATGTCCTATTAAAAATAGTGGAATGGATCACTTTTCTACTCTTTTTTAGAAGTTTTGTGTTATGGTTTTGTGGATTATTGATAGTTTGTCTTCTAAGTTTCGGGTGTCATAGTAAGGGTTCTCATTCTAGAGCTTTTTTTATACCTTATAAGTTCTATTGAACATCTTTACATGGTTTATCGAAATTTAACCATGGATCCATCAAGAGGTATGAGAGAATAGTTGGAGTCTTTAAGATGATTAGACCCTAGAAAATGTGTTTTTGATCTCATTTCAGTAGCATCATTATACCCCATACTTATAGGAAAATAAATATTGATAATTATTCTATATCTATCTAATACATTTACTGAAAGTTAGTGGAGATTTTCAATTTTTAAGGGATAAAGTCATAAGAGAGTAATTCCCAAATGGAAAATTTTTACAAAATGTCTTTTGGGTTCTGGGGAATACATATAGAGGATTAAATACTAAAAAAGGACCATGATATTTCATTAATGGGTACCAATCCTAAAGTGATGAAAAAAGAAGAATGGGAGTGGTTTGAAAATAAATAATTGGGGTCAATTCAGATTTCATTTTATTGAAACGTGTATTTTAATGTATGGTAAGGGAAGAGTGCATCAGGACTTATAAGGAACCTCATAGACATATATGAGAAACCCATGATGATGAAAAAAAGTGTTCAGCTACAAAGATTGTTCAATATGAGGATGTTATATGGGAAGTTTATTTCTGATAATATTAATGAATTAAATATGATAAAAATTTAGTTAGATTCATTGAAGGTGGATTTCGGAGATCTGTAATGGGTGTTGTTATTACTCTCATTTCCCCTTGAATCTTGGGATGTGATGGTCACTGATGTTCGTAACTCGAGAGGGAGGAATGATCGAGTGTTCATGGATGTTTGGGATTTAGTTATGAATGATGAAATTCATTGTAAGGATATCAAGATATATTTTGATAATTTATATAGTGTGGAAGGAAGTGGGAATTATGTAACATGTTAAGGTTAAAAAAAGTTGAAGGAGAATCAGATGTAGGAGTAGCTCAGTGGAAGGTGGTCCATTATGCTAGAATTATGGGAAGAAAGGTCACCTCGAGAAGCATTTCATTGAGTTTAGATTCAATTCTAGAATATTAACTTTCAAAAGTGGATCAAAAAATCATATGTTGTAAGATATGAGTGTTTTACTCATAATTTATACTAGTTCACTTGAGTCTTGATTGATAGACTTTGGTGATTTAGTTCACTCAATATCTGAGAGTATACGTATTAAGAACTAAACTTATAGAAGATTCCACAGGGTGCATATGGTGTATGATAAGGATAATGAGATAGTTGGTATTAAATACATGTACATATAGATAAAGAGTACAATATTTAAAAAATTTCAAGGAGTATGACATATTCCATGATCAAGGTAGAACATAATTTCTATTGGACAATTAGATGATGCAAGTTTCTTTAAATTTTTATAGATAGAGCATGGAATATTTTACATGGATCCATGGATACAGAAAAATGAGTGAAAGATGAGACTCTATGCCTAAATTGGGTATCATAAGGTACGATTCATACCAAATAATTAGTTTATGTGAAGTTATGACATGACCATATATGTCACCTTTGTGATAAGGGGGTGAAAATCTTTATTGTTAAAGGGATATTGGAGACTAGAAGCATTGAGAACAAAATATGAAAGAAATTCATTCTATGGAAGTAGTGGAAGATGTATATCCAAATATAATGAAAAAATATCAGTAAATAGATGTTGGAGTTGGTTTATACAAGTTTATAGGGGCTACCTATGGTTCACTATCATGGAGGATCACTCAACTAAGTGACTTTAATCTATGATGAAACAGAAAAAATGTAGGTGTTATTTATAAAAAAGGTATGAGGTGTTTATAATCTTCATCAAATGGAGAGATATTTTGGAAAAGGAAACCATATAAAAAGTTAAATTTTTAAGGTCTGATAATGATTGGAAGCATAGAAGTATGGAATTCTATAGGTTCTATTGGTGTAAGGGAATACAATTTGAGAAGATCATACTATGAAATCTAAAACATAATGGATTCATGGTGAGAATGATTAAGACATTGGATGAAAAATAAAGGATTATTAGAGTACACATAGGATTATCCAAGGTGTTTTGGGAAGAAGTGAGGAATTATGTGAAAAACCTAATCAACAAGAGTCCTTCTTCTCCATCTGGGTAAAAACATCTAGAAATACATTGTTCTAGAATTAATGTTGAATTATCTCATATCAAAGTATTCATTGTACTTACATAAGTATATGTTGATTCCAAGTAATGATACAAGCTAGAGGATAATTCTTGAGCATGTTGCTTTTTAGGTTATAATGTCAAATATTTTTTATTTTTGAATCTAGGATAGGAACCATAAAAGGTGTTTCAAAGTTGAAATATCATCTTTATTAAATATATCATGTTGAATGATAATGAAATAGTGGATAATTATGATTGGAACAAAGTATAATTATAAGAAAAGGTTCAATTGAATGGGTGTCTAGAAGTTATAGATGTTCTATAGAATTAAATAATCATGTTAGTGCCGAAAACACCAAACTGTTTGGAGGAAATTTTGGATGGTAGTCAAGATCTGATGGTGTTTCTAAGGACTAAAGTACTATAGAGCTCAAGTAATATTGAATCTTGAGAAAAATATATAGAATATATAGTTCTATATGTTGTAGTACTCGAAGAAGAATAGTTATAGAGATAGTTTTAGATATATACTAGAGTGAGGTGCCAAGTGATAAGGTTTGGAAGTGAACTACACTAATTATAATGGAAGGTTTATTGCTAAAAAAACCAAAATATGTGAGAAGTTTAAGAGTAACAATTTACTGAAAGTTATCCATGATGGATGAGATTTATTCCCACCATGTGTCCAAGACATGGGGGCTAACAAAAATACTTAGAGGGAATAAAATTATTTATAAAAATGGGGTTATCAATTGAAGGATGAATTGGATGGTAGGTAGAGGTATGAGTGTTGGATAGTTGTTAAGGGGTTTCTATAAATAGAAGATATGTATTTCTTGGATATCTTTTCACCAGTAGTTAAATATATGACCATTTAGATAGTTTTGAACATGGTTGTAATGGAATAAATTCATATGGATAAACTAGTTGGTTTCATGAAGTATATAAACTAGGGACATGTGTGTAGACTCAAATTATGCCTTTATTTTATGAATAAATCACTAAGAAATTTGAATTATAATTTCGGTGACTTCCTGGTGGATCAGATGCTCATCTGTAGAAACACTAACCATTTCTATTTTTGAAATTTTTTTGATGATGGTATTTTCATCATATTACTTCTCTATGATGATGATATGATAATTATAGTACTTGTTAAGGAAAGGATAAATTATTTGAAAAATTAATTATAATAAAATGAATGATCTCTTATATAAAAATGGATTTTAGGGATGAGGATTGGGAGAGAACTATGTTCTGGAACATTGTACCCGACTCGGGCTGATTACATCAAGAAATTGGTGTATTTTCTCAGCATGAGTGAGGGGAAATGGATTACAACATGCCTAGATGGATACTTCAATATAAAGAAAGAGAAGTAACCATGAGTTTAAGTTGAGGTTAATTAAAAGTAAAATATTCCATATGCATCAGTTGTTGGAATTTTGATATATGTTGTAGTTTGTACTCATACATACATTACACAAGTAGTAGAAGTTTCTAGTGGATACATGTTGAATCCCATAAGATAACATTAGGAGGTAATGAAGTGGATTCTATGGTACTTATCAGGTTATATAATCTCAGAAATTTTCTTCAAAATGGATGATTCATTGAAAGGTTATGCTGACTCTAATTTTGGTGGATATGGGGACACTCAGAAAAGAAATATCGGATATGTATTCACTTTCGAGGAAAAGGTATTTACCTAGTTGTATAATATTCAACTAGTAGTTTCACTCTTTAAAATGAAAGAATAGAATAATTCTTAATAGAAGCTAAGAATGAATTGATATGGCTGAAGGGGTTGTTCGATGATCTTAGAATGAGGAAAGATGTTGGGAAGCCATTTTTTGATTCACAAAGTGTGATTCACTAAGACAAAAATCCAGAATTTCATTCCAATAATAAGTATACTCAATAAAATTATCACATTATCTAGAGATATTGGAGGATTTAGTGTTGGATCTACAGATGATAGAAGGAGCTTTGAATATGGAGAATACGTTCGTCAAGGTCATAGTTCGGGATGTGTTGTGTTGTTGTTTCACCTCGGTTGGGATTGGTTGACTTGAAGTATAGTTGGGGAACATTGAAGACTATAATAGGAGATTCAATAAGGAAAGGAGGTCTTTGAGATATAATAGAGGACTTGGTGGTAAATCCAGGAAAATGATTCTCAAGTGGGGGGTTGTTAGGCTCAGCTATGAAAACCATTTTTGGGCAAATGCATTAGAACTAATATAAGGATAAATACTGATATAACTACTATAAAACACACAATATATAGTGCTGATAAAGGTATCCTTTATCAGTGCTAAAAAAGTGATGATAATGGGTACCTTTTATTAGTGATAAAAAAAAGATTTGATAAAAGGTACCCTTTATCAGTTTTTTTTAGCACTGATAAAGGGTTTCCTTTATAAATTATTTTTTACCACTTATTAAAGGTACCCTTTATCATCTCTTTATTTTTATCACTGATAAATGGTAACCTTTATCAGTGCTTTTTTAAGGGCTGATGAAAGTCCTGATCACGAGGCAAGTCCCACATTGAAACAACACACAAGAGGCTGCTTCATTATATATCATTCCACCGCATGCAATGCTTAGAATCTGGTTGTGGGGATGATCTCCTATATACACTACACAAATATATGTGGGCCCACATGAGCCATGGCCAAACCTATGCTTCACCCTAGCCTCAGCTCACCTAAATACACCCATTCAGGTCCTACACAACTCTGCTCGACCCAGTCCAAACCCAATTATTTCATACAAACCAATAAAAAATAAAATTATTAAAAATAAAAATAATAAAAATAATTAGACCAATAAAAATAAAAAAATGAATAAATAAAAAATATTAATTTTTTAATTAAATAATTATTAATAAATTTAATATAAATATATATAAATTATAAATATTAATAGATAGTATATATTAAATATAGATATATAAAATGAAATAATTAATCAAATTAAAATTAAAATTGATTAAATTTAATAAAAATATCTAAAAAAGTATTAATTTAATAATTATTAATAAAAATAAATAAATTCAATATACATATATATAAATTATAAATATTAATAAATAGTATATTATAAATATAGATATATAAAATGAACAAATTTTAATAATTAAAAAAATAAAAATGAATATATTTTATTAAAAAATACTAAAAATGAATAAATTAGAACATTATTAAAAAAATTATTAATGACACAATTATTAATATAAATGAATAAATTTAATACATATATTTATACACATTAATTAAAAATAGTAATAAATAATATATATTATATATAAATATATTAAATGAATAAAGTGTAATAATTAAAAACATATTAATTTCTTATTCATTTTTAATGGTTTTTATACATAATTATTCATTAATACATTTAATATAGGAATATATTCATATATATTTCTCTATATATAAATATATAAATATATATAATATCTCCTAAAATATGATTTATATAAAATAAAATATTTATGCTTACCTTAAATAAGCCATATATTTTGTGAAGATTTTTTTATAATTAAAAAATTATATTAATTAAAAATATTGACTAATGGTATCGTGTAATGGAAATTAATTGAATGTCATTTGATTTTTCAATTTTACATATATCAAAGGTGCATTAAATTGATTTCACACATACATATTTGTAATTGGTGCATTTTAATATACAATGCACACACACAAATATTTATATAATTAATGATATCTTAATAGAAACACATACACCTAATAATTATGTAATTTATTAAAATATTAATATTTATTTTATAATTTCATTTAGTAACATGATACATTTAATATATTATGTTTTTAATCGAAAAAAATTATTTATTTATTTTTAATATTATTACAAAAGGTATTATTTATTCATTTATAATATTTTTTTGGGATTTTAATCATTTTCTAATTTTTATTTTTATATATTTATTTATTATGTTTTAATATTTTCAATATGTATTCATCTTAATTTAAATATATATCCATTTTTATAATAATTTATATTTAATTAATAAAACATATCCATTTGTAGTTGGGGTGGCACGTGAGTGGTAACCCCTTTAATCCTGCATCCAAAAGATCAAAGTTCGAATCCAGGCAATCCCCTTGGGGAATTTATGATTCAAGTGGTGATGCAGGCATGATGTGAGCATGTGGTGATGTAGGCATGATGTGGGAAGGCGGTGATGTTGGTATGATGCGAATAACCCGTGGCGCAGGCCTGGTGATGTAAATAGGATGATATAGGCATGACATTGCACTGGGCCTTCGGGCTATATTCTTGGGCCACATAGCTTTGGGATATGGGATATGTAATGGGTTTTCATCTACCTAGATAGAAAGAGGTATTTGATTTCAAAATAAAAATAAGCTTCGACCTCAAATTTTTTAAAAAATTATAAAACTTGTCCATTCTTTCAATATTTTTAAAATGTACTCATTTTTAATTATTCAATTTCATTCATTTTTAAGATGCATGAATTTAAGATTATATATTCATTAATAATGTGAAAAATATATGTGTAAACAAATATTTATAAATAAAAATATTAATAAATATAGATTTACTATATTTATAAAATTATATATTTATAATTATAAATAAATAATTTTATAAAGTATTTATATACTTATAAATAAATAATTACCAATTTAAAAAATTATAAAATTATAATAAATATGTTTAAATAAATAATATATTTACTAAATTTATATTTATATTTATATTTATATTTATTTATTAAATATATATATATATATAATAATGTAAATATATATAATGATATAAATATATAAATATTATTTTTTAAATAAAGTATTTATATAATTATAAATAAATAATTATATACATAAATAATTATAAAATTATAATAAATATTTTTAAATAATGAATATATTTAATATATTTATATTTATATTTATATTTATATTTATATTTATATTTATTTAATATATATATATCTATATAATTATATATATATATAATTATATAAATATATTAATAATTATAAATATATTTATAAATATATTTATTTATAAAAATATATATAAATATATAATTACTATATTTATAAAATTATATATCTATAATTATAAATATATAAATATAATTTTAGAAAAAAGATTTATATAATTATAAATAAATAGTTATATATTTAAATAATTATAACATTATAATAAACATATTTAAATAATGAATATATTTAATATATTTAATAAATATAATTATATAAATATATATAATGATATAAATACATTTATAATTATATAAAAATATTTATAAATGTATTTATTTATAATTATAATTATAAATCATTTACCAGGGATAATGTTTTAGCACTGATAAATACACCTTTTATCAATGCTAAAACTTTAGCATTGATAAAGTTGGATTTTATCAACGCTTTTTTAGTACGGATAAAGCTATATCTTTATTAGCTCTAAAGAAGCACTAATAATGATACCTTTTGTCAGTGATGCAGACACTGGGGAGGGGCAATTCTAGTGGGTTGGGCCTATAGGTCATGTAATGGGCATAGTATGCATTTATGCCTTCGGGTCATGTATTGGCCTTCGGTTTATTTTGGGTCTTGTGTCATGGGCATACCGGTCATGTTAGGGTTCCTCTTCAAACCTTAGAAGGGGGATTATCCATAATAAAATAAAAATATGGCCTTTGGGCCATTTAGGACCTTAACAGAACTGATTTCAGTCGCTCTTCTCAAGCTCTTGTGGAATTCCACAAATTTTGTTGCTTCCCCTCAACTTTTTCTTAGATGAATCAAGCCTCAAATCTAAAGGTATGTTGTTTTTTTCTCCTCCTCTCTTGTTGCTTTCTTGTTCGGGTTCAACGGTGAGCGTTAGTGTGGAATTTTCTTGCTTTGATGCTCTCATGGGTTTCATGTTTAGGGTATTTAATCCTCGTTCAACTCTTATTGATTTCACAAGCCTGGATGGTCAAAATTTCACCTTTCAAGTTCAACAATCCCCCTACAATTGGTCTGAGTTCCTTAGGAATTTTAGGCCTAGAATTGTATCTTCCTCTCCTTTTATGTCCCTATGCATTGATTTGGGGCATGAGAACTCCCTAATATATGGAACATGTTCCCTACTATATGGAATGAGTATTGTTCCACTTAGTAGAATGTAAACTCTCTTCATACCTAAGGTTTTGTGGGAGATTTGAAAAAAAAAACAGAACAATTCTATGCCAAAAAAATATAATTACGATTTTGATCATTTTTATTGGATATGTTAAATTAATATTATGATTATTATATTAGGAATTGATGAAAAATATAAATGTGATTTTTTTGATTTATTGAATCCATTGAGTTTTGAAAACTCATAGGTGAATCTGATCTTTTCCTTTGATGGTGGATAATCTATTTTTCATTTTGTTTTTGTGATTTTATATAAATTACAAACTTATACGAAATTGAATATTCTTTGGTTTTTGAAAATTTTTATATTCATTGATGAAAATATTTTTTTGATTATTTTTTAGACATCTTTTTCAATAAATTTTATTTTCTTAATGGTAAATGTCTATCAGAATTTATGAAAATGTTATTTATTAAGATCATTTCATGGTTTTTTTTATAAAAATATTCATTATAAAAGAATAATATTTTGATTTACTTTAAAAAAAGATTTAAATTTAAAATGATAAAAAAAATTGGAATGATTTTATAAACTAAATGAATAATAGATGTGTTGTTTATGAAATTATTTAATATAATGATTCTATTTTTTGAATATTGTTCTGAAAAATGATTTCAAAATGATGTCTTCAGAAATAATATTAACTTGATTCTACTAGATTCATTGTTTATAATGAGGGGAAAAGGTCCCACCCAAAGGTTGGTAGATTCTATGTCTATATGAAGGTTTTAAAATTATAACTCTCCCTTGAGGTTATTAGATTCTATGTTTATATTGAGATCTTAAAGTAGATTTTCAATTTGGATTAAAATATCATTTATATAGAAATTTTTTTATTTGAAAATGTGATCTTTATAATAGTTTTACTTATATTACCAATGGAAATTATTGTGAAAGATGGTTACGAAATGAAGGGTTTCTCACCAAGTAGCTAACTCTTCCACATTCCTTTTCCAACATAAGATGATTTCTCGATTGAATGTATAATGATTACTAACTTCAACATCATTATTCTTTAAAATAAATTGACTTTCCTTTACATTAACAACCAATTCAAAAAATATATAACTTCATCTAATGGGTACTTCCCTGGTCAATTTAATTTATTCTGTTTAAAATTCCCACTAACTAAGAAAAATAGTTTTTTGAAAAAATAACAGATTTTTAATATTAAATAATTTTAACCAACTACTATAAAATTTAATTATACATATTCAAACCATTTAATAAATTTTTTTTACAACATATTTATTAGTGACGATTTGGTTAATATATTTCTGTAATAGATTCAGTTGAGTAAGAAATACATTTTATTAATATTTTTATTAAGATATTTTATAATTATGCATGAAATAATGATTTGAAAGTCCTTGATTTATGATGTAAAGTAAATCATAACATGGTAAATGGTAATAAATGATAGAGGAACCATTTATGCTTGACATTGGTACCTATAATTGGTAATATTTCATAATTAAATTAAGTAAGGATCAAAGTTTTATCGATACTTTTCTGTGATCAAATTTCCGATATTATTTCAATTACTCACTACTTTTTTTGGATCTTATAATTAATAATATGTGACATTTTTTCACTAAAAAGTGATAGCCACCTGAATTTTCCCACCCCTATAAAGCTCTACTAATACTATCAATGAAACACCACCTAACCCACCACATACCAAGTAGAGAAATGAATAAACATTAACTCCACCCACTTGTTTAACTACCTAGCAAGGTTATAGAAACCGTCCTTGAATTACTGTAGTTTTATCATGGGAATCTAAGATAAAATAAAATTCAGTCCTCATTCCAAAGTCATTTTCCTTTCATGGAAAAATTTAAGGCTTCCTTTGAATGTTGAAACTTTAATAGTTATCTTAGCATGATCTTGGGTCAGATCATCCAGCTGAGCCTTCTCATGATCACACCAATCAAGGATCCCCTTTTAGGGATTAGACTACTGCTGCTTCTTTTTTCATCTTTAGGAAACAAACTAAGAAATTTTATCCATTTCTCACTAAATCCTAGCCCAAGAATATTTACATTTAAGTAGATAGCTTTCAACATATTCATCTTCATATCCAAAATTGTTTTTATAGAATTTTTTCCCTGAGACTCATCCCCCATCTATTCTAGACATGCACCTATGATTCTTGAACTACTTTGAGTGTTGGTCATCTCATATCGAGTATTGGTGATAATTTTGAATGAATTAAGAGTATAAAACCTACCACCAGTAGAGTAACTCTTTTCTTAAATTCAATTACCCATTTCTTTCAAAGCATACAGAAATTATTTGAAACAATAAAATGTTAACTTCCCCTTATTAGAATTATCTATAACTTTCACCTTTTATTGTGAATATCTTATGTGTACTTATTTATTTATTTTTAAAAAATGAATATTTTATGAATTTTATAGGATGGATATGAATCATAATGGATGCACGCTAATTTTATAAAAAAAAGAGTATGAAGATAAAGTTAAAGAGTCCATCAAGTTTTCAATAAATCATACATATAACCCTTCTCAAATCCTTTTTTCATGTTAATGTTATTGTTATTCAAGAAACATTAGTTCGTAAGAGTTTTAGGAATGTTTGATTTGTCATGGAATAAACTAGATCTATAAATGTTGGAGTAAAGATGGGGAAAAATTGAATGTTCACATCGATTATTATGATACTACATTTTATGGATCATTTGATATGAATACCAGTGTAAATGGTCATGGATATCATATAAAAGAAATGAAAGTGGAAATTTAGTATGACCTTTATGATTTTCCAAATTTGTTTGAGAAGTTAAATAGTTATTCTAAGAGATTATTTTTTATAGGTTCTACTAATTACAAGACATTATCAGTTGTATTGAAGTTATATAATTTGAATTTTGGCAGTAGATAGAGTGACGCTAGTTTTATAGAACTACTTGGTCTCCTGAATGATATGATGCCAAAATAAAATGAAATTCCTTATAGATCATATAATTCTAAATTAATTCTAATTTCAATGGTAATGATCTCTAAAAAAAACATTTTTTTAAATGATTAAAAATTGTTTCCCAAGGACCGTGAATAACTCATAAAATTCCCTATGTGTTGCACGAATTGATATAGGAAAGATGAATCAAGTCCTTAGAAATTTGTATGGTACATTCCTTTCATACCAAGGTTTATAATACTATATGGAAGTCAGGAAAACTGAGATAATTAATATGGCATACAGATACAAGAATTAAAGATAGGAAACTACATCACACAACAGACTCTCCTCAGTGGAATAAAATTGATTATGAGTATCATGGATTTGAAAATTATTCTAGAATATTTTTTCTTATACTATCTATAGATAGAATAAATCCTTTTGGTGTATAAATTATTACTCACAGTACATGGCCAGTCATATTGGTAAAATATAAATTTTCACCATGGTTATGTATGAAGCGTGAATGCATTATGTTGTATCTGCTTATATATAGAACAAAAAAATCTAGTAATGATATTTATTTCTATTTGTATCCATTGATCGAATATATGTAATTGATACAATATATATATTTTTCAATGTATTATACTCATAGAAGTGAGGAATTCACATTGAGGTCTGTGTTGTATGGGATGGTAAATGATTTTCCTACTTATAGAAATGTTTTAGGATATAACATTAAAGGAATGTTGGGGTGTCCTATTTTTGATGAATGTACACACTCAATTCGATTGAAACATTCTTTGAAGACTATTTTTTCCAGACATTGGAAAAAAATTTCTCGAAAACATAAATATTGATCCTAGATGAAAACATTATATGGGAATACACAAAAAGATACAACACTATATCCACTAACGGGTCATCAACTATTCGATATAGTGAATGATATTGACACTGTTTTTGGTAAAAAAAATTAAAAAAACATGAATATATTAGGTTGAAAAAATAGATCAATTTTATTTGAATTACTGTATTGGAATTTTTTGTACATAAAATATTTTCTTGATGTCATGCATTTAAAAGAAATATATCTAATAGTGTAATTTTTATGTTACTAAATGTTCCTAGAAAACCCAAAGATGGCAACATGGATGGGTTAGAAATGATTAACATAGGGATAAGGGAAGATTTAGCACTAGTGAAGGGAAAAGGGTGGAATTTTCTTCCTCTATCAACTTACACTCTATTCAGATAATAAAAATTACAATTGTTTATTTTCCTTAATGGTGTAAAAGTTCCATAGGCGTATTCATCATATATAAATAATTCCATGTTAATGAATAATTTGAAGTTATAGGGACTAAAAGCACATGAATATCATATTTTGATGTAATATTTGATGCTCATATTTTTCATTTCATTCTACCTAAACATTTATGATAGACATTAATCAAACTATGCTTATTTTTTAAATCCATTTGCAGTAAATTTATAGACCTGATGAAGTTTCCAATCATGAATATGGAGGTTCCTATCATATTATGTTAATTAGAGATTTTATTACCACCATAATTCTTTAATATAATGGTACACCCAAGGGTTCACTTAGTTAGATAGGTTTAACTATGTGGTCCTATCCATTATAGATGGATGTACCCCATTGAACGGTATATAATGATTTTGAAAGGGTATGTCAAGAATTAAATTTGAATTGAAGGTTGTATTGAATAATGATATATTGATGAAGAAGTTGTTGAATTCTGTATGATTACCTATCATATGTTGATAGCATTAGTCTCATAAAGTCTCATTATAGTGGATGCCTTAAGGGTGAAGGGATTTTTGGAAGATATTTTGTTACAATTACCATCAAAGAGTGGGATCAAGGTCATCTTTACATTTTACATAGTAATGAAGTTTTTGATCTAGACACTTAATCCCAAAAATAAATTACTAGATATATTAATCCATCAAGGGATGATGTTTGTATATCAAATACACATAATAAATAGTTTATAATATTGTTTAGAGGCCATATTTATAAGGAGTTATCTAAAAATTTGAATTCAATCTTTGAAAGACTTTGATGGATAGCGAGGGGACCAAATGAAAATGTTATATCCTATATAGGTTTTTTAATTAATAATTATTCAATCGACACAAAATAACACAATGACTGCAGTATGATGAAAAACAATGGAGTTACATTTGTGGTGGAAGCAATGCACATATTTGGCCTCAATGGGATTTTCCAGTAGCCATTAATAGACATTTCTCTGTAGTGTTCTTTTATTTTAGATAATTTTCATAAGGAATGTGTTTTAATGGCCACTAGAAAATTCCATAGAGGCTTCCAAACTCTTCTTACAAAATTTTATCTATGGGATGTTGAGGGGAAATTAAATCCCCACCCACTAATTACTTATGCACACATTATAAAAAATGAAACATGGAATGATTTCATCAGTCGTCATGATGAGAAATCATTTTAGGTTCACTATAGTTGATAATATTGTATTTTACATTATTTTTTTATCCAATTTGATTAAAAATTGTTAATTTTTAAAATAGAAAAGGTGTTCTGAAAATAAAGAATGTGAATCAAAACCAACATACCCCTATCTCAATGTAAAGATGGGATATGCTTCACTAGAGAAGAAATTGGTATAAATTTTAAATTAACAATAAAAGTGTTATGTGATATAAAATAACATATTTTACTTTGTTTATATAAATATTGGTGAATAAAAATTTGAATCCACTACCATCCCACATAATTTACTATGCAAGGAGGATCACCTCAATAAGGAGGGTAAACTAGTTGATGAAAACACAAAATAACTATGGAAAAATGTGTAAGTATAACATAATAGTAATTATTTATAATTTATATCAGTATTATATAAAAATATCTATTTATGTTTATATGTTTATTATATGGATTAGACACAAGAATCAGTAGTGACCATGCTGGAAGAAAAACTACTTTCAATTCCTTTTAATAAGACTAACAATATGATTGTGGTAAAGGAGTAGGTTTTAGAGTGTCTCCATGAACATATTTTGAGAAAATAAAACAACAAGAAGATACATATAAGATTATTAAAGGATTGAAGGTAAAAATAAATGAATTTCAAGATATTATTTTTCAGTTTGGTGTGGCAGAAAAATATATGACAAAGGATTAAAGAAAACTGGTGGTGGAATAAAGATCATCACATGAACAACCAAATGACTCTGCTAGCTTTGAGGCTAGTAATTACCATCAACCACATACCTTACTAGAGATAATTGATCTTCTTCGTTATTATTTATCCTAAATTTGAATAAAAAATGCTGATAACTTTATATTACTAAAATTCTACAGGGTAAAGTTATATATGATTTCTATTTTGTTAACACCCACACACCTCCTAGTTGCTAGGGGTATGGTATATAATATCCTTAGAGAAAATCTAAATAATAAATTACTCCAAAAATATCACATGAGAGGGGGGATTGAGTTGGATCAATAGTTAATCGCTAAGTTTCATGTTCCACTTCATGATCTGGATATTACAACAATAAATGATGTTATTGGAACTTTTTTAGTATATCCATATAGTCTTATAAAGATACATGAGGTATATATTTAAAAAAAATTAAAAACCTATAACAACTGATGAAAAATGTCTAAATTTAGGTATGGTATTATATATGGGTACATAGATGGGGAAATGGATGTTCAGATCAAGATAATCTAGTGAATCAACCCTGAAATCATAAAGACCTTCTGAGAGTACCTTCCCTCCACCAATTCCACTAAATATTTATTATCATTAAAACATTATACAGATACTGCCTTTAAAGATGAAAATATGTATTACATTTCATATGAAGAACAAATATTTTGAGATTTATTTATAGACATAGTTAGTCTTGAGATTATAAATGAGAGTCTCAAATGTGAATATATACAAATAGTAAATTTTCGTAATACATTCATCAAAATAATTATATAATATATTCATTAAATTTAATAAATATTCATATTTTCTACACTTGTTTATATTATAACTATTTAAATGGGAAACCATGAGAATCTAAATTTGGATTCATTAATCCCTATATCATTTCTATGCAAGAAACTTATTTGTAGAAGGAAGAAATTGATACGGAAAAATAAGTGAAAAATGAATAATTTGAGGAAAAATAATAGAATACTGACTCTTTTTAATGCCTATAATATAGGGGTAAAACTCTAAAATATAATCACATAAAATATAGTTTAATTTTTTTCATTAATTATTTGTTTTTGTTTTTTTAGGAAGAAATGTATGCTAATTGCAATCAATCTAGATAACCAAAATATTTATTTTTTAGATCCAATGAATAGATATCCAACAAACCAACCACACATGATGTGTATTGTGAATTTTTAATGCACTGTAATCTACATATTATAAATAAACATCAAATTATATGTTTTAATCAGTATTTTAATAAGATTTTTTTATGATAGTTCAATCGATAAATATAGGCTAAATCATGGTATGAAGTCAGTGAATTAATATAATAATCTTGTAGATTACTTCAAATGGAAACATATTAGGGTATATATAAAAATATTTAAATATCAGAAAATTTCAAAAAAAATTAATTATTTTGGTCAATTTTTCTATAGTTTTTCAACCAAGATAATAGCAAAGATTGTGGATATTATGTTTTGAAATTTATGAAAGAAACCGCAAACCATAAATTTAATACCATCTCCATATAGGTAATTTCATATGGTAATTAAAATTTCATTAAAAATATTTCTTAATCATTTGTTTGTATATATTTTTCCAGTACTACCATGATTTCTGATAACCTTTTTACTCAAAAGAAGAAGTAAATTTGATTAGAGATGAGTGGGAAATGTATATGGTGAATTAATGTTTTCTAATTTCAAATTTAGGTTATTAACTACTATATATTTGATATAGTATGAGCTATGACCCTAGAAATATGTTTTTATTTGATGTATTAGTATCATATTTCTTATATATTATTTTTGATCTATTTCTAAAGGATAAGTATAATAGAGGAAATAAATTTTTTTAGAAACGAATGAAAAGAATATATGGTGCCAAAATGTATATAGGCATCATTAATAGTTGACTTCATACTAATTATTTAGTAAATTTTATCATCATTTTGTCTAATTGTTTATTTAGTTTCCTTATCATTTTTATCTGATATTTATTTTATTAAATTTATGCATTAGTTCGAAACACATTTCATATGCTCAAAACTGAGCAAACATTCTATAATTATTTTTAAAAATTAGTAAAAAAATCCATAATTCATTTTTCATGTGTAGGAATTGACTGCATTCCAATCTGACACATGATATGGTCATTATGACTCGAAATACATGTTTTAAAAAAAGTGTCATTGTATATTAAAACATACCTAAAATAGTAAAAACTAATAAAAGGATATTATATTGTTTTAAAACATTATAAAAATAAATATTAATTAATTTTTCATGTGTAGGAATTAAATGCACATAAATACAAATCCGTATGTGTTTGGTATGACTCTAAGTACATGTTTTCAATACAAAAGTTCCATTTTAGTTTAAAACATTCATAAAATAGTAAAACCAAGAAAAAAATCATGGATTATTTTAAAACATTAGGAAAACGATCCATAATTAATTTTTTCATGTGTAGGAATTTACCGCACATAAATCCAAGACACGATGAGGTTGATATGACCCAAATTACATGTTTTCAATAGAAATGTGCCATTTTAGATTAAAACAGATGTCAAAATAAAAAAAATAAATAAATCAAAATTTAATTATTTTCAAAATTTATGACAGTGATATATAATTAATTTTTCATGCTTAGTAATTAACAATGCATCAATATGATGCATAGGGTGACCTGTATTACTCAAATTGTGTGGTTTGAATTTAAAATTTTCTTTTTATAAAAAAAAGAAAAGTGACATACTCAAAACTGAAAAAAAAAATATTTGGATAGTGTTTATACTTTAGGAAAATTACCCCCCAGTCATTTGTGACTTTTAGGAATCAACCATACCTCAATGTGATGCATTTTGTACCCGATATGACTCAAATTGTGTGGTTTTTGTTTAAAATTTCCATTTTACTAATGTATAATTTCAAAAAAAAATAATTTATTTGATTTAATTATTATTAATATTTGAATTATTTTCTTATATAGATGTAATATTTTTATTTGGATGGGGTGTTTTGTTCAAATCTGCTCATGGTCATGAAATATTTGAATTCATGGCTGCAATTGGGATAATAGAAACAAGGAAATGTGTCAGTAATTTATACAGACATAATGAAAAGGTGAATTCCTATTAGTTATTTTGTTAATTTTTTCAAAATTTTGTCTACTATTTTTAAGTTAATTTAATTATCATTTTTTTAATAATTATTTATTTTTTCATAGATATTTTGGGAATTCATATCTTAGTTTCATATATCTGCAACAAGCCAAAAAAGACAGAACATGTTGCTATCAGATGGGGTTTTTTAGGCAGTATGGGGTTTCCTCTTCCATCCAAATGGAACATTTTATCTCTTTCTAGGATTGTTTTAGATAGTTTAAATAAAAATGAACATCACATACTTAATTATACATGCCTCAATCTGATACATAGCGTGCTCGGTCTGACTCGGACTGTATTTTTTTAGTTTATAATTTACATTTTAGTTCAAAACACATATCACATACTCAAAATTGAGAAAACACATTCAGATTGTTTCTATACTTTAAGAAAATAATCCATAAGTCCTTTTTAATGTGTATGAATCATCTACACCTCAACCTGATACCTGATGTGCCCAGTATAACTCAAAATGTCTTCTACCAGTTTAAAATTGAAATTTTAGTTCAAAAAGTGTGTCATTCACTGAAAACTAAGAAAATGTGCCTGTAATTTCTTGTTAAAAATAAAAATTATTCATAAGTCATTTGTGACATGTAGGAGTCAGTATCACATCAAACCGACACATGATGTGACCATTATGACTCAAAGTGTGTGTTTTCAGTTTAAAATGACATTTTAGTAGAAAAACAAGTGAAATACTCAAAACTGAGAAAACACATTCATATCATTTTGACAATTTAGTAAAACTATACATAAGTCATTTTTGATGTGTATGAATTAGTCGAACCTCACTCTAATACACAATGTTCCCAGTATAAAAAAATCATCTATTATCAGTTTAAAGTTGAAATTTTAGTTCAAAAAGTGTGTCACTCACTAAAAAATGAGAAAACACACTCGGATTGTCTTGATAATTAATAAAATGATTCATAAGTATTTTTTTAAATTTAGTAATTATTATCATGTCAAACTAACACACAATGTGAATGATATGACTCAATATGGGTGTTTCTAGTTTAAAATGACATTTTTTGTAAAAATCACAAGTAAAATACTCAAAACTACGCAAAAATATTCAGATTATTTTGAGACTTTATGAAAATGATCTATAAGTAATTTTTGATGTGTGGGAATAATCCAAACCTCAATATGATGCATGATGTTATCGTTATGACTCCAATTGTGTCTTTTTTAATTAAAATTGACATTAATTTTAGTAAAAAAGACAAGTGACATACTCAAAACTGAGCAAACACGTTTTCATTTTTTTGATAATTTAAGAAAACGTCCCAAAAGTCATTTTTTGACATGTAGGAATCATCCAACCTAGATTTTTTACACGGTGTTCCTGGTATGCCTCCATGTTTGTCTTCATTTAAAATTGACATAATTTTAGTAAAAAGACAAGTGACACACTAAAAACTAACCAAGCACATTAATATTATTTTGATACTTTAGGAAAATGATCCATAAGTCACTTATTACATATAGTAATTATCTTCACCTCAATATTATACACAGTGTTCCTGGTATAATTCAATGTGCCAATTACCAATTTAAAATTGAAATTTTAGTTCAAAAAGTGTGTCAGTCACTGGAAACTAAGAAAATGTGCTTTTAATGTATTGGTAATTTAGTAAAATTATTCATATGTCATTTTTATGTATAGGAATAATTATCACATAAAACTATAACATGATGTGATTGTTATGACTCAATGTGTGTATTTATAGTTTAAAATTACATTTTAGTAAAAATGATTAGTGGCATACTCAAAACTTGGAAAATTAATTCATATTGTTTTGATGATTTATTAAAATGATCCATGAGTCATTTTAGATATATAGGAATCATTCTAAATTCAATATTATGCACAGGGTGACCGATAGGGCTCTAAGTATATCCTTTTTTAAATTGTCACTAATCTTAGTAAAAAAGACAAGTAACATTCTCAAAATTGAGAAAATGAATTCATATTATTTTTATAATTTAGGAAAATGGTCCATAATTCATTTATGATGTGTAGTAATTATCCACACCCTAATATGATATAATGTGTTCCCAGTATAACTCAAAGTGTATATTATCAGTTTAAAATTGACATTTTTGTTCAAAAAGTGTGTCACTCACTAAAAATAGAGAAAATAAGCTCAAACGTTCTTGATAATTTAAGAAAATTATTCATAAGTCGTTTTTATGCATATGAATTAGTATCATTTAAAAAAGACATACGATGTGACTTGTATGACTCAAAGTGTGTGTTTCTAGTTTAAAATGACATTTTAGTAAGAAACACGAGTGACCAACAAATAAGTGAGAAAACACATTCAAATTTATTTGATACTTTAGAAAAATGATCCATAAGTCATTGTTTATGTTTAGGAAGTATCTTCACATCAATCTGACACATTATGTGACCAGTATAACTCCATGTGTGTCTTTTTATTTAGAATTTACATTAAATCTAGTAAAAAAGAAAAGTAACATACTCAAAATCGATAAAATTTATTCGGATTATTTTTATACTTTATTAAAATGATATATAAGTCATTTTTGACATGTAGTATTCATCCTCTCCTCAATCTAAAACACTATGTGCCCAATATGACTCAAAGCGTCCGATATCAGTTTAAAATTGACATTTTAGTTCAAAAAGTGTTTCAATCACTAATAATTGTTAAACCCCACTCGGATTGTCTTGATAATTTATTAAAAAAATTAATAAGTAATTTTTTATGTTTAGGTATTATTCTCACATCAAACTGACATACAATGTGACTAGTATGACTCAAAGTGTGTGTTTTCAGTTTAAAATCAAATTTTATTAAAATCACAATTGACATACTCAAAACCAAGAAAATTTGTTTTGATTGTTTTTATACTTTAGTAAAACAATCCTAATGTTTTTTTATGTATAGAAATTGACCTCACATCAATCTAACACACAATTTATTCAGTGTGACTCAAAGTGTGTGTTTTCAATATATAAGTGACATTTTCATTCAAAACATGCATCACATCACCATAACCAAGTAAATGATATTATATTTTTTCTAATAATTTTATTTTCTATTAATTAATTAATTAAATTATAATTTTTATATTATACTTATTTAGTAAATTTTTAAAGAGATATTTCTTAAAGATGAACTGTAAATGTTGTGATATGTATGAATTAACTACAACTCAATCTGATACATAGTGTTCCTAGTATGACTCAAAGTGTATATTTTTAGTTTAAAATCGACACTTTGTATTTATTTTATTTATTTATATTATTATTAACATAATAATTTTTTTCTTATATAGGTTAATTATTTTTCTCAAGCTGGGGTGGTTTGTTCGAAAATAGCATGACCAGGGGCCAAGAGATAAACACAAAAGAACATTGATATTTTTGAATGTATGTGATAATTTTTACTTACTAATTTAATTGTAGAAACCAATGTTTAAAATGTATATAATATAGTTTTTTATTTTATTTATGTTGTCAATTTTATTCCATTTAAATTATTTCTTTACAACCTATATTTGATTCTGTTTTTTCTACTATTTTTATTGGTGCAGTGTGTCGTAAATTTAACATCACACTGTAATATGCCCCTTTATCCATAGCTAAAAAATCACTGATAATGGGGGTCCTTTATCAGTGCTAAAAAATAACTGATAAACCCTTTATCATCACTTTTTATATCTCTGATAAAGTATTCCTTTATCACTGTATTTCTAGTATTGATAAAATCTTAGGGATTTTAATCATGCTCTAGAAAACAATGCGTTTTTCGCTGATAATGGCCAATTTTAGCACTGTTGAAGGGTTGTTTTATATCAGTGTGGTCAACTTTTTTATGTCTTATATAGTGATTGTAGAATTGGTAGTGACCAAGGTACAGGATTCTAGATATATTATGACTAAAAAATGAAAACCAAATGATTATATGGTATAACTGGAAGATGGGGATAATGTTTATGTTAGAAAAAATCCCTCAAGGTAACATTGTAGTGTTTTTTGGGTTGTTTGTGTTTGATAAAAGAAAGGTTTCCTTGATCATTTATGGATTTCTAGAAATATTTTTGATAAGCTATGTTGACAAAGATTCTATAAAAATGAATGGTTTCTATGGAGGAGGTATAAATATATTATATATAAGGTGGAATTGTTTCCCAGTGTTTGCCAAATTTTTGGGATCTGAAACTGTAGAATCGAGAAATGTGTTTTTGGTAAAGGGTATTGTGTTCAAGATTGAAGGTGACATGAAAAGTTGTGCATAAGGAATTTTTTGGGATCACCACATCAAAATATATAAAAGGAAAAAAGATCGTGATAGTTCTGAATTTGTGAGAAATATGAGTTTGTGTGCCAAAGGCAGAGTTGCATGTGCAAGTGAAATAAAGATGAAGTGATCTACGAAAAATAATGTTACGTTATCAATATGATCTCAAATGTTGTTTTATGTGCTTGGGGGAAATATTATGCACGTAAATGAAGATGAGAAAGGATCTTATGCGTAGGTTTGGGTGGGTTTATAAATAGATGGCTACCCCATTAATTTCAGTAGTTAAACCCTGAGAGAGAATCAGAGCTCTGAATCGTGGAAGAGGTGTGATCAAAGAGAATTATGTGAAAAGGGATTTGTGCACAAATAATGGGAGTTAGACTCAAAAGAGTTTCATGATGTAACAAATCAAAAAAAATTACATAATAAAAGAACTTGTGTCTGGATGACCAAGGAAGGTGCACATAGTGTATAAGAGTTGTGCACAAGAGGAAGTTTCATGACATTTCATGGAATTTGGGAGATTTGTGACATTATGTAGAAGTTTGGGATTCCCACAAAAATCCATAAATGTCACATTCAATTTGTTATAGTTGCGTGCAAGTCATGGGAAGGGTTGTGTGGAAGTTATTTTTTAGATCTATAAGAAGTTTCCTAGTTATTATATGGTAAAATTGGTATTCATCAAGTAGATGAAACTGATAATTCAATAGAGAATATATTTATAACTGAGGATTTATTAATTATTGATAACTATGGGACATACAAGTCCATAAAATATGTGTATATCCCTTTAAGAGTAATGAGAAAAAGAATAGGAAGATGATTATCCTTTCCACCGGTGGTGAGCAAGAGAAAGAGATAAAGGGAGAGACCCTTGTGAAACTGGTGAGCTGACCCTAACATAGTAATGGTAGTGATAATGGACATATAATTGATCTATCTTAAACCACATTTTTACAATGGTCCTTAGTGGATTTGGTACAATCAGAACATTTCCATTATATGATCCTTGGATGTATCTCATATATGGTGAACCAAATAAAAATATGTGTGTCCATGCACTTGCTTTCTTGCATTACTTTCAACCATCATCATTAGATAAAAAAAGAAAGAATAATATCATCATAAACACTTAAGTGAAAACAAATTTACCCTTATAATAAAGATGTCAAGATCTAGTGGGACAGGAAGAATTTCGAAAAGAATATCCATACCCTGATTCACCCCCCCCCCCCCCCCCTTAGGGTATGTAGGCCCCTTTTGGACCTAACAGTTTACACTGATTCAGAGATTAAATTAGTAGATAAAATTGGGCATTAACAACCTTGGCTCATTCAATGGATAGAGTGTGGTAATAGTAAATCCTCAAAAGATTCATTTTGTGATATCTTCGAAATTGGCACAACATACTAGATAAAGTAGTTGAATCGATAGAAGTCCATGAACGATTAGAGGGTGTGTTTAAAGAGATCATGTCAGGAAAACTTCTCCCCATGAATATAGATAGGTGAAAACTATCAAAAGAACCAAATGAGTCCTTCTATAAATAATGGTACTGGAAATTTATTCGGAAAAAAAGTGATCACTGAGTGATTTTAATCATCTTATATTTACATGAATAAAGTTATTTGCTACATTCCCCCGTGGATTAAGATGCAAGTAAAAACTATGTTGAACTTGTGTTGTTCATGTTTTTTGTTTCTTTTGATTATTTTTTTATGATAGTTATTTTCTAATATCATTTGAAATTTTTTCATTTTAGTGTAATGGCATGGGTGCATTGTTTATTCTAAGTCCATACATCATAGTGCAGGTTCTCATTTTGAAACTTTGCTTCCACCTTGTATGTTCTGATGGATAGATTGTCGTGGTTTAACAGAATTTATCAATCGAACTAAAAAAATCCATATCCATTGAATAGTTTAACCCAAAGTTCCATTATCAATGGTTCAATACTTAATATATGTCTTAATACCATCATAATACTAATAGCTAATATATATATACTATAATTAACATATAAATTAAATATTATAACTCATTAACAATCCATGTTCAAGGTATAAGAATACTAAATTAATTATTATACCTAGAATGTGACTCCTTATATGAATGAGTAATAATTTATAAAAGTTGTCTAAGCACTTTTTAAACTAAATCATAAATCAATTCATAATATAAAAAATTTATATCTGTGAATAAAATAAGGAATAATACTATATGAATGAACATTTCAAAAATTTACACATGAGATAGATATATAATGAAAATTCATAAATAAATAATTTTAAGCAATTATAATTTATTAATTATCATGAACGTTCCATGAATAAATTTATATAAACACTTGTAAAATGATGATTAGACTCATCAATATCAAAGAGTGTGTTTTTACTATCAATTTACCAAATGGAAAATATAGAAAGTCACTTTATATAATTGATAAGTTACTGAGTAAAGTTCATGATATATCACTGCCCACTTTGTAGGAAATATTTTTCATTAGTTGTTCTATATATGAAGTATTCTGCACAATGAAAGAATATTTGTTTCACTAAAATAGTAATAGGAAAACTCCTCATAACTTTGAAAATCCCATTAATATGTTTTATTCCAATTAAATTCATGTAACCATATTATATTATATTATCAAATTATAATAATAATTTCTTCAGTGAGATTTCCATCATATATTTGTAAATAAATTCATTAATATTCTATAATACTTTAGTTCTAGATAATGTACATTGTTTTCTTTGTTCATGAGATGCAAAATGATTATGAAAAACTATTACAATAAAATTTATGAAGGTATAATAAAATATTATTTGAGATTTACTATATACTAATTTTTTTAATGAGCTTCTTAATACGGTCATCTATGAACTCATTTTAGAAATTTTTTCCAATATATTGGATTCAGTGCATAAGGTAGGAAATAGAGGGTTCCTATACCATCTCTAACCAATAGACTATATATTGAATTGAATGGTGATGATACAATATCAAAAAAAATTCAAAACTTTTTTATAACATATTCTTATAACATTACTATAAACCACCTCAATAATTCAAATATTTTATTTTCTACAATTGAAAATACCAATGTTAGTGGACATATATTTTCATATTTCATTTTTTTAATTAATAAAATAAACTTTTACATTACACACAAGAAGTATATGTTAACCTAAATGGATTTAAATGTGTAAATTCACTGATACATGATTTAAATACCCAAAAATCATTTGAAATGTCACTATTTTGGGATAACCTATGTATGTTTTGTAACATACTCAGTACTATCCAAAAAACATTATTTTATCAATTTTATTTTAATTTATTCAACAACTGTAGTAATATTTTAAAAAACATTCACAAACACCATAAACTTGATTTATTTTTTTCTATCTTTTTCACCATGACTTTTGATACAAAATATTATATCTAAAATATTTATAATTATCTCATAAATGAGATTTTATGTGATGTATTGACTAAATTTTATAATATCAGCTATAGTAGATAATATAACTTTTACATTTAGTGATATTTGGATTTGTGATATAATTGTATCAAAGCAATCATTATGCCTCCAATTATTATAAATTTAATCTTAATTGTATATTTTACCTTGATATCTATTAAGTGTATCATATAGTTATCCCAAAATCGGTTTCATAAAATACACAAATTTTTGGTTGTAGAGTCATTTACACAAGAATTTTAATTCATTTCCACATGATACAACTTTACATTCAAATTTAATGACTCTTTATTTTCAAACTCCCTCCCAATATACATATCATACCTACCAACTTGGATTTACCTAAAAAAAATCACCTGTAATTTTTTTGATCAGTTTAACCTCCACCATAACCAAACTAGTTTGTTATGTACCTTAAGTGTGCCTTCTTGTATTCCAAATTCTGTTAAATAGCAACAAGGGTAGATATAAAAAAGTGGGGAGAATATACCTTTAGGTAGAGATAACCATAAAACCTTGTGTAAGAAATATTGATAAGAATTCACCACAATATAACTATTTCATGAAAACCAATATAACAAATAATTGCCAAATGATAGTAAATATCAACATTGTGCTATATCAAAATGATCTATTTTACATGTCATATAATTCATACAATATAAAAAGGATCTCCCTTGGGAAGATTATATACAGTAAGGTCAAAAATAAATATAAGTGGGAGACTCTCAAAAACTATTCCTAAGCCCTAGCCAAGACCTATCTCATAACTCTGACCTAGTTGCTTCATCTTAGCCACTTAAAGCATTAAGGACCTTTCCCTTACCTGATTCACAAAAGATAAAGTCTGCTCGAGTATTGGGGAACCCAAACAGGGTGTGAGTACAACTCAAAAATCCACCACCAACTGTTTCCCAAAAAATTCTTGTAAATATACATTAAAACTCAATATGTAATGTTAATAAAATAAATAAATAAATAACCCATCACCCCCTAAAGTGAACTACACATAAAATATGTGTGACCATACTTGCTTCAGCCAATGTCGTAATGAGATGATAAACCCAGGTTCTGAACATACCTCTAGGATGAACGATACATTACTCATTGTATAATAGTTAGAGTGAATGAGTTATCACCATATAGAATCACTAGGAGGATGATGTATAACTGTCACAAGATATTGATGTGAATGAACCATCACAAATTCAATAACAAAGGTGAAAAGGAAATTATTTAGTAATGAGGATTTACTAACTCCCTGTGGATGATCAACCACCAGTACTCATCCTTAGGTGGATGATATACTACTGTTAAAAAGCTTGGGTGGATGATTCAACACTAATAAAATACACCACAAGTTTATGATTCACCACAGATATAACTCCATGGGTGGAAGATCCATCACTACCATCAATATCTAGGTGGATGATTCAGCATTGTTACTAGTATATAGGTGGTTGAGGAACCACTGATAACAACCTCAGGGTAGATGATACCCCAATTATAATGATAACCAATTGGATGATTCACCATCAAAACTAATTACATTAGTGGATATTATTCCTCCCACATGAATCCTTAGGTGGATGATTCACCTCCATTGACAAACTTAAAATGAATAATATACCACCAAAAAAACTTTCCAAGTGGATGGTATGCCACTAACATCACGCGGATGAGATGCCTTCCACTTACCAAGGGTGGATGATGAAAAACCACTAACCAACTCTATGTGGATGAGGTACCACAAATACGTTATCCATAAAGTGAATGTTGGTGTTATGTCCAATGTATTGTACAGACACACCTAAGAGGGGTGAATCTAGTGTGGTCAACCTTTTTTACCAAATTCCAAATCATTTTTAACTTATCCACTTTAGTATTTGAACCCTAATATTTTTTAGGTTATAAAAGGTTATTTTATGTTTTTCCTAGCAATCCACAACCACATGTAATGCATAAATGTAAACAGTAGATCAACACATGGTATTTTTATATGGTTTGGTTGGGAAACATACTCCTTGCTATGTCAAATCCTATTGATTCATGGATTCTCCACTATAATTGAGTCACCAATTATAAATGATATCCATAAATCATCCAAAAACCTCCTTCACCATAATACATGGGTGGGGTAACCATATTACATAGGTAACAAACCTCTACGATGTTATATAAGGTGGGGGATATTTATACCACATAACATGTTATTCATCTCCCACTAGAATCATATTCATTCCTCCTTAAGTAAATCATAAGTTTATCTAGGGATATCTCTATAGCCTTGGATATTATCTAATTCTTCAACCACACATATTCTTTTAATTCCTTCAAATATTCTTAACACAACATATGAAACTCAATTTTTGTACTTTCCTAGCTTTAAGTTCTTTTTTAGAATCTATTATTGGCCTCTTTACTCAGATATTCTTCTCAGACTCTCAAAACTGTGAGATGAAGTTTATATAATAATCACAACCCACTTATCCTCATATCTTTCTTCTCAGATGCTTCATCTCTCTGACTACTTGTTCACACCTTATTTGAGAGATCTATTTCTCTCATATAATATAACAAAAAAAAATTCTTTATTCTTCTTTGATACCCAACAAGTTACATAGGATCTACACACTCTTCGTTTCATCCTTTTCTTCTTTGACACAAAGTAGATCACTCTTTCAGCACTAGTTTAGATTCTACTTCTTCACTACGACATGCAATGGTTCCTTTTGGTTATTTTTCTTTGAGACCACAACATCTCATATTCTCACCATTCATCATATTTTCAAAAGTTTTGACATACACTTCTTTTGTTTTATGGATAAATAGACACTTCATCTCTACTCTTCTCAAGATCTTCAATATTCCTTATCAGATACATTGGTGGCTATATCTAATGCACCTTTCAGTTTTAATATTCCATAAATTGAATGAATTTTCACAAAAATCATTTGTATTCTAAAAACAAATGTTATAATATACCAATATTTGGTTTCACATGGGTTTTCTTATATCATTTTTCTACTCAAAAAGTATTTTACAAATACCCCTAATTAAATGCACCTCTTTAATACATACAGTTAACTGATTTTATTTCTATTTTATTCTACAAATGGCCTGAATGTACCTTCCTAAATAACTAAAAGTATCTCTACTATTGAAATCCACATATCAATATTTACACCTCTATAAAAATATGCAGCACACATATTTTTAGTGCGGAACTCAATCTTGTAGTAAGAGAGATTTACATGTAACTCTTACAAAACTTGATTTGAATCTTTAAAAATAGTAATAACTCAACACTCTTCTTTTATTATTCTTCTATATCACAATGATTCATAAATGACCCAAGAAAATGATAAATAGACAATTTGAGACTCAATAACATCTGCATTATTCTTAAAAATTTAATAAATTCACTTCATCACATTTAACATTTCCGGATAATATTCCACATATTGATCTTCTTCTCCTTCAACTTGAAGATCAATTTCTTATAATATTTTTTCTTGAATTGAATATTTTGTGATTTTTTCATTGAATATTAGTCCAAGAATGTTCCCATTTTTTCTTCCGAATCAGACAATTCAAGAATTTTTATTTTTCATGCATTCGAGTTTTTGGAAATTCTTAAAGTTAAATATCATGTGCAACATGAAATATCATACAAGATTTATAAAATTTTATATGAGATCATAAATTTATTACCTAAATTATAAATTTCATAAGTCATATGATATTTCGATTTAATATATTTCAATACAATTTAAATATCATATGAGATCTACCGTAAGATAATTGTTATCACTATTTTACTCAAAATTTCATCTGTGGCTCAAGATCTCATACACATGACTCAAATCATCTTTGTTTTATGAATTTTCCATTCGAAACATTTTTTCATTCTCAATGCGTCATAAATGTAAACAAATATCTTTGTAGTAGATAAAATAACTTAAAATCACTCTAAATCACTATTTTTTATGACTTTTAGCTTTATTATTTTCCTAAAACTTCACAAAATATCATACCAGATTCAAAAAATATCATATGAAAAACTCGCATAGGAGAATTTCCTTTTTATTTTTGTAAACACCTTTGTAATGGAAATATTGAAAATTAAAATATCCTAATTTCATAAAAATATCTTTTGTATAGATTAATTGTCTTACACATTGGTCACATATAATAATTTAATATGGTATTTTTTTGTTCCATCATAGGAAAACCATACTTCATTAAATAACCTCAAAGTGACTTCAAATATTTTCAAGGATCCTCAAACTTATTTGAAATAATCTCAAAATATCTTCAAATTCATTTCATTAGGATTATAGTGCTATGAGTTTTTTTCAAGCATTGTCAGGTGGGAGGATCAAAAGAGAGATAGGTGTGATGACACCTATCATCTGGTCCTACTTCCACATGCCTGTTTGAGTTTGAGGGGTGCTCTTCCACATTGTATTGGACTAGAATGGCACAAATTCTTGGAAGGGGGGTGATTCATCTTCATTGATTGATCTCACTATTTCATTATTTGGAAGTGAGGTCGATGAGACTTTCTCTGATGCTTGTATTGACTTTTTATTCCCTCTGGTCATTTGGGACCATGTTAGGGCCTTCAAGTTATGCTTCTTTAAGGAACTCATGTCTATGTTGTGTAATGGGTTCCCTATTTTACCATTATTAAAAAGGGGTTTTATTTATTATATTCAATAAATCTATCTTAACACTCAAACTATTCAAAAAAAATCACATAATATCTTCAATTTATTATAATAATTATTAGGATAATTCAAAAAAACTTCAATACAATGTTCAAGGTGTTACAAAAAATAAAATACTTACAATATATCATTTCAATAAACTCTTTAACCAACATAATTCCATATGTTCTTAAATAAATCATGAGAAATCTCTTTTTAGACTATCCTTCATACCAGGATTGTTTCAAACATATTACATTAACCAAAATGAAAAGTACTCCAAGGATGGATCCACTAACTTCAGCCAGCTTCTCTACAAGCATTGAACCTATTAAATTCTTCTTAAATATAGCTGATGTAATCTGACAAATATACATTTAGTATCATGCCAAATCCTTTTCTCAAACTTTTAATATACATTACTAGAATATCTCTATAATAACATGTCATGTCTATCCATGTATATCAATATATACACTTGATATATGTATTGGGATGCCCCTTGAATCTGCCTAGCTAGTTACTAAAGGTAAGAAACTTCATTACCCATCCTATATAAAAATATTCTCTATATCCTTTAGGTGGATACAAAATTATATAACCAAATTCCTCATTGTTTACCTGATTATTGAATTTATATTTTCCAAAAAAAATACAACAAACACAACCAAACACAATATTTGGCCACAAAAATCTCCCCTTGGTATTTTTTTTATCAACACCATTTTGAACTAAAGTCAATGTTATATTTATCCCCCTTATTGAAAATAAATAAAAATGGAAATTATCATTCCATTGAAAAAATTAGGTATGTACTTCAGTTACTTCTCCCCATTTCTATATAGGAGGATTTTGACAACAAATTATCCCCTTTATTAAATTCATGAGTGATCAAGAGGGGGTTATAAAAAACACTTATATATTTAAGAAAATCATATTATCTCTATGTTCTTTCCCCACATGAGATAAGGGTTTCATTTTTTGATACCAATTGTTTAAAATTTTATGATACAAACTAATAGTTAATAATACCACTTGGTATACCCTACCTATTTACAAATTCTCTATAAATTCCATGAGAGAAGAATTTTAGAAAGAATCACTTCTTACCAATTGCAAGATATAGTTTTAATTGAAAATCAGAGTATTATATTATAATTTATAGTAGTATCACATTTTTGTTAACAATTTTCCATCAACTAATTTACTCTAATTTAAATGGGATAACCCTTTATAGAAAACAAGGGTGATAAGTTTAGATAATAAGGTAGTCCATATTTTCACCGTATATGATGTTATATTTTTTATTCCACATCCTGGGGGTAGCTTATATAGATTTTCAAGAAATTTTAAGAACCAACACTAACTTGTATACAAACATAAAAAAGATTCAAGTGTAAGTACATACCTTATTTAGTTACATAGTCATTCCCCTTGATAAACATAATGAGAATATGTCAAAAATAACATGGGATTTTGGAAAATCATACATCAACCTTCTTTTTTAAGGGGAATATCTATATTTCCATATTCAAGCAGAATATTATAAATATTTGGAATCTTTATCCTTTTGAAATATCTCCCTCAAGGGTTTCTCTCCATACTTTTTCACCATTAATTCCCATCATTGGAACACATTTTTAATAGTCTTGGGAATAAGTTGGATCCTCTAATAGCTCTTTAATTTGATTAAAAAGTATGATATGTATTTTTCGATAAAGATCATACTTTCATTGATGGTTTAACATGTATAGACCACTTCATTCTAAAATTGTCTTTAAATTTCCAAATCTAATCCTTATTTGGTAGCATTGACTTATTATCTTTTTAAAATTCTTTATTAACTGGTATTTCTTTCTTAAATTTTGAAAATAGTTCACTTTGATTCATTTCAACATGCGCTAATATCCTAACCACTTCCAATTGATCTGTCCATATGGTAAGATAATCATTATCAACATGGCTAGACTTCTTCTTTATTGTGGTCTCATTTTTTACAACAACTTTCTTGATAATAATATTCATTATATATTTTCATTTTCTCCAAATATGTCCATGGAAATAGTCATACTTCTCACAACCTCATGTCCAACCCAGTGGAACCTTCCATACACTAATTTATAATTAACTTTTAATTGTTCCCTTCTTGGGAATCTTCTCATACTCTTCAGAAGGAGTGTAAACTACTAATCTAGTCATAGAATATCTATACTTAATTGGTTCTATTTTGGTTTTAAAATTTCTCTCTTATTTTTTGAGTTTCATGATCATATTTTAATGTTCTATGATAATCCCTCTCTTGTCATAGTATAATCACTCCTTCCTTATAGGTTGAACATCCTAGTCATATTTGTTCATTGATTTATTGGGTTTGTTTCTCTTCACTTCTTTAGGTAACAAGGAAGAATAATTTTATTGCTTCACCTACTTCTCAAAATGTGGTGGTTATTTTTCCTATTTAGTAAATTCATGATACCTGGAAGGGTTATACCAACATTCATAAACATAGTGACCACCAATTTTGTTCCTTTCATAGAAATTTTTAAACTATTAAAATCTATTCTTTAGGGATTTATTTCCCCTTTTATGTATGGTTTACTTCACTCTAGTAGGTTGTCTCATTTATTTATCTTTACTCTTACTTGATTTAGGGATAATATATATTTTTTAATGTGGATATTTTATACCAATAATCTATAACCGTATTCATTAATTTCCAATATCTCTATTATCTTCCAATTTGTCTCATTATTTTTTATTGTATCCACTCTCTATATTTAAATGCTTACTATTTTTGGTTTAGAACATCATCATTTTGTTATCCTTTAGGATCACTACATTTATATTACATGAAACTCTACTTTATTGACATATTGTTGGATGTCACAACATTTTTTCTCTTCTAAATTTGTACAAAATTTATCTTTTTTTATTTCCAGAATAAATTGATTTAGCACTACTTAATTTATCAGGAAAACGGGTTACATTTTCAATAAGATAGAGGTGGATGATTATCCATGTTATTTCAAGATCTCTTGACCAGTATTTTTAAACTTATTATAAATAATTTAGTAATATGAAATCAATATGGTAGTATCACTTTTGTCTCTATCAGATTGAGAACATTCATTCGATGTACTTTCCATATTTCTCAACTTAAATTCCACCCCAAGGCACTTCATATTTAGAGGGTAATTCTCATACTCCAATGTTCTTTTCCTAAATTTACAATAATAATTTAATTGATAAATTTTATATTTATTCATTTTTCTTATCTCAATCATAGAGTTATTCAGATCCTTTTCCCATTCTTTTGACCTCTAGCTGATAGTCTTTAACATTCATAGAGAATTAACATATATTCTCCAATGCATTGAACATTTATTTAACATCACTCTAAAACTATTGATTCTAAAATAAATATCTTTACTATTCTTCATCATCCTGAAATTATTTTTCATTTTAAACTATGGAATATTTTTTCCTTAGCATTCATCATCTTGTTGAGCATGTTGTAAGAGCTCGTCTTCTTTATTAATGATGCTTGCAGTACATCAGCCTCTTTATCTATCTATGAATTTTCATCAATTTTTCACTTAATATACTATAAAATATATATAATAACTTTAGAAAGGACCTTTTTTAGTAATATTTAATTTTAGAATAAAAATCACTGAGTGATTCATTAAAATCATCTTCTTCACAGCTTGAGCTAGATTCACGAGCAGAATAGTCATCAAAATATTTATCAAAACTCTTTCCTCTCTAACTACCATAAGAGAGTGGTTATTCCTCTATATTATTCGAAAAAAATCTATTATTTCTTTCCAATTTGTTATGTTTTTTCCTTGAGGTCTTGTTCTAAGATCTCTAAATCTATCTTGATAGGGATGGAAATCAAATTCTTCAACTAAGGCTCTTCTATTTCAAACATCAAAAAATTTCACTTAATATATATATTAGATAAAAAAAATTGAGAGATAATTTCCTAAAATTATCTTAGGGAATATTGTGCTTATTATTCCATTTTTATAATCTAAAAGATATAATTAGAGGGAACCTATGCTCTAAAACCAATTTTTTCATCGGTGAATCATGTGTGGTCATGATTTTTTTACTAAATTACAAATATTCTTTTTAAATTATCCCCATTGGTATTTGAACCACAGATATATGTACAGATATAAATGGATCTTTTACATTTAACACAAAATTCCATAACAATATACAATAAAAAATGTTAAAAGGATATTATCATGTGGTATTTTTACAGGGTTCAAGCCTGACAAGGGAAACCAACTCCTCACCATGTTAACTTCTATTAAGTCATAAATTATTTATTATAATTGAATAAAAAATTAAAATGGGTGTCTAAGTATCATATTGAAACTTATTCCACCATATTATATAGGTGGGGTTACCATGTTGTTTAGGTAACCATCATCCTCTATATTATGCAAGTGGATAGATCTTTACACTTCATCCCATAGTCTTTAGCACCCTTTTGGAATCAGCTTACTTACTCTTTATAAATAAGAACACAAGTCTATCTAGGTATTTATATGCACCCTGAAATATTATCATCATCCTTAAACACATATATTCTTCAAAATTATTCAAATATTCTGAACACAACACATGGAACTTGGTCTATTTACTTACATAGCTTTCAGTTCTTGTTTAAAATTTATTGCTAGCTTCTTGACTCTGATATTATTATCATATTATCAAAAATATGAGATTGGGTGTATAAAATAATCACAATATACTTATCCTTAGCTCTAAATTCTCAGAAACATCATCATTCAACCTACTTATTGTCACCTTCTTCGAGAGAGATCATTTTCTTTCAGTTAACACAACTACCTATTCCTTTTTCTTTATATTTGAGACCCAAAAAGTTAAATAGACTTGACACACTCTTCTTTTGTTTATCTTATTCTTAAACACTCAATATATCACTCCTTAAACAATATTTTGGATCGTTCTTCTTCACTATGACATATATTGGTTCCTCTTGGTTCTTTTTATTCAAGATCACAACTTCTTAGCTCCTCGCCATTATTTACATTTTTAAAAAGTTGGAGATAAACATATTTTGTTGTATGGAAATATGGATAATTTTTCTTAGATATTATTTATATCCATTCTCTTCCATCTCAAGTCCATGAGTGGCAACATTCAATGCACCATTCATTTTCAATGTTCAATAAATGGAACACATGTTGAAAAAAGTAGTCGCTTTCCAAAAGACTATATTATAATATACCTTTATTTGGGTTCCCCTGATTTTAAATGTAAAACATTTTCAACTAAAAAGTATTTCATAAACACCCTGAATTAAATACACCACATTTAATTCATCTCATTAACTAATTTTATTTATCTTTTATTATGATACAATCTTGGCTACATATTCCTCAATAACTCAAAGTATCTCCACTTCTGAAATCCACATGTAAATTTTAACTGCTATAGAAAAATATATAGCAAACATATTTATGGTGTGTAAATTAGTATTATATAATTATAGATTCACATGTAACAATTTAAAACTCAATTTGAGTATGTGTAAATGATAACAACTCAACACTCATCTTTGTTTCTTTTTCTCAATCATCTTTCTTTATCAATGACCCAAGACACTTTTTGGTGATTAAAATTAATCCATTATTGATCTAGTGATTAAATACATGATCCATGAGAATATTTAATGTCTTAGTCTTATATTTTATTGGTCTTGGAGTCCAAAAAAACTTATAGATCAAAATTTTATGGCCATTAGTAGTTATACTTCAAAAAACTGCCAGCCAGGGTGATTCTGGAGCGAAGTCTGGAATTGCATGAAAATTTTCATAGTTGCATGAAAAATATTTCATTTTAATTTAAATAAGTTTCAAAATAAATGATATTTTAGATGCATAAGTTTCATTAATACGTAAGCTACCTCTAAAAAGGAAAGATCACACAACTCTAGGTAGTTGCGCAACCCAGCCAAAAAGTTGTGCGAAAAAGGTTAAGTTACTCGACATGACCAAAATTCCCATAAATATTCTAGAAATCCATATTTTTTGGGAACCTATGGGATTCAAGTGTTTGACCTATCATTCATGAAACTCAGGTTTATACAAAACATAGGGTTGTGTGAAACCCTGAAATCTCAAACTTGCTTGCAATTACCTCATGAAGTCCTTCAATACATGGGTCACTATTTGATATGTTTGCACTCATCTTTCTCCATGGGAAATTAAATTTTACACAAGGTCCAAAATTTCATGAAAATTTATTGGTGGACAAATATAAATTTTTTTAAACATAGTGTTCTATAAAATCATGCTCGTAGTCTGTGACTCACGCTAAGAAATTTTCAGAAAAAATCACAAACTTGCATGTAATTACATAATGAAGTCCTTCGACATATGGGATTATTCTTGAGATGTTTGTGAAAAAAAATCAATGTGGGAAACTAAATTTCATACAGATTCCAAACATTCAAGAAACTCTATTTGCGTGTAACTTTAAATGTAGTGTGAAATAGTATTTTCCAAAACTGTTCTCGTAGGGTATGCCTCATGAAAACTCATTTTCACACAACACAAAAAATTTCATAGAAAATGACCCAATAGAGTGATAGAGATCCTAGTTGTTCACATATTGGTCAATACCATGGGGGATGTAACCCAACACCCCCACTCAAGATCACTACCAAGCTACTGTCTGAGGCCTTCAGCCTTATCCCTTTCCTACAATCACTAACCCCCATGAGAAATATAGAGACACACTGTCAACCTTTTTGGGCCAGATCAACCAATATTTTGGGTTACGAAATATACAATCCCACCACCCATACCAACTATTACTAAGAGTAAAGATTCACCTCTACACCCCTAAATATTCTTTGAGTTGATATAATCCTCTTGGTCACCTTCATGTGCCACAATTTGAGATAATCCATAATAAATTCCTAAAATATACTCACCTTACTCATACATGAGGTTGAACCAAAAAGGGATACTCGAAAATAAGTAACATACCATCAATTTCTAGGAATCTTCCACTTAATAGTCCTCAAAACAGGACATTAAACTATATTATACCCTATGTGACAATCAAAGGATGCCTCATGTGATAAAAATGAGATGCCTCATGTTTTTATCATAATATACCTCATTTAATGATCATGATACAAGACCTAAGAGATCATCATGGTCCTCCTCCTCAGGTGTAATCCCCAATAATATTCCTTGACCCATCAACAGGTCAAAATTTCTGTGTGAACTTAGATGAGAAGGAAACAAGGTGAAAACCTATCACATAGGCTCTATATATATCTATTCTACTCTCAAGCAGTCCCCATGGGCCTCCTCCATAGGTGTAATACCCAATAAAATTCCACAACCCATCAGTAGGTTGATATTACATTATTAAATTATATGAGGAACAAAGAATGAGAAACCCAATTAATAATCCCCACACACAATGTACTAGAACATAACATTAAACTATGATCTTATCTATTGAAACTAACATGAAATGCCCTGTGTAATACATGTAGGATGCCTCTGGGAAGCTCATTTAATAAACCCCACACACAAAATCTTTGAAGATGTCATTAAATTGGGGTCTTACAATATGCAATGAATATGGGATGACCTGTGTAATACATGTAGGATGCCTCTGGGAAGCTCAATTCATAATCTCCATACATAGCATCATGGAACATGATGTTAAACTATGGTCTAACCCTATGCCACAAACATGGGATTACCTATGTAATACATGTAGGATGCCTCTATGAACCTTCCAAGCATAAGACTCAACCATATCTTCACTAATAATAGAACCACCTAGGTAGACTAGTTTCATAAGCCCCATTCATACCATTGCTACATCCTAGGGGTACTCAGATGCATAATCCATAATCATACCATCATTGCCTCTTGGATACACATGGTAAACTTCAATAAGTAATCCCCAATAATATCATCATTTCCCCTCAACAAAATATGGGAATCTCCATGTGTAATCCCCAATCATACCATAATTTCTCCTTAGCAACACTTGGGTAGCTTCTTGTGTATTCTCAAATCATAATAGGATCCCTGTGTGTATGTCCGGAACATTTCCAAGATACATGATGTAGAACCACCTAACTCCACATATTAGTCACATGTAGTTAAATTGAATGAAAAAATCCTTAGTAAATGACATAAAATTGAATCCCAACCCTATTCATTAAAAATAATATGTCCTATGTATGAATCACATGGGATGATAACTCACATATCTAATATCCTTTATGTGAAATCCCCAAACCATCCCTCATTAACGGTCCTTCGGTGACATGAGCATCCTTATTATGTAATGGTAAACTGCATGGATCAGTCCTACTCATGTGATAATAAATTATTACATCTAACTACATGATTTTTTATCTCTTTCCCATAACAGGGTACATAGGACACCTCTTTGAGGTTCAATCCTGACCACCAATGCCTCCATAGAAACTTTATGTATTCCCATTAGGAAGGTTTCACCTTTTAAGTGTGATAATATTCCCAATGGTAACACACTGAATCCCCACCATCCAACCTATATCCAAAGGACATTAAATTTGAGACCAACTTGTCTCCATGAGATATTAAATATATGACCAACCTCTCTCCATGGTACATTAAATCTACGAAAAATATATCTCAACGGGATGTTAAATCTATGAAAAAACTATCTCCAAATAATGTTAAATTTGTGACCAACTTGTATCCATATAATGTCAAATATCTGACCAACCTGTGTCTATAGGATGTTAAATATGTGACCAACCAATCTTCACAATATATTTAATTTGTGACCAACCTATATCTATGGGATGTTAAATCTGTGACTATAATTTCCCCACAATGGTTTAAACATGTGAACTTACTACATGATATGGAATATCTACCTCATGAAATGAACATGATATTTCCAAGGTAAAATTCCTTGAAAGTTTTACAACCCTGGCCAAAACTACCGATGATGGGGATGTGATTATTTAGGTTTCATACCTAAGAAGACTCATATATTATATTTCCTCCAGTATAAAATAGGATGACTTTATAGGTTCCCAACACACCCAATATCTAAAAAAGTATATATGTGACCAATTTCACCATCAGTTCTGACAGAAGGTCACTATCCTATTGAGACATAAGCAATATAATTAATCGATATCCACCTCAAGATGGCATTGAGATTTAGATTCCTAAAAATGAATCACATTTATGAGGGAGACTCATACTAGGCAATGAAATGAAATGATTAATCCGTTGACTGAGGAACTAACATCCCATCATCCCTTTTAGATCAAGGAGTCGATATCTCCAATAATAGTGATAAAAGTTAACCTCCTTTGGAAAGTAAAAAATTTGGGGCAAGCCACCCTCAAGGACCATGAAAAGTCCTTGTGAATGGATAATTATAGAAGAGAAAGGAAGAAAATTTTTACACCTATTTCAAGCCCTGACTTGAAAGTGTTAAATAAAAATAGTGATAAATAGACAATTTGTGACTCAATAACAACCATATTATTATTAAAAACTCAATAAATTCATTTCACCAATTTTTAATGTTGCAGATAATATTCCACACATTTATCATTCTCTTCTTTGTCTCGGAGATCAGTTTCTAACAAAAAATTTCATGAATAACATTTCTTTATAATTTTTTTTCATTGATGATCATCCCAAGAATAATCCTATTTATGTTCGTTAGAATCTCACAATTATGGAATTATCAATTTTTCATTCAATTGAATTTCTCAAAATTATCCATGTAAAATATCATACACAACTTTAAATGTCATTTTATATTTATAAAACATTATACAATCTCATAAATGTCTTACACAGCTAAAACATTTCTTACTATATATGAAATGTTTCTTTGATAAATTTCATAAAAATTCAAATATCATATGAGACATATTGTATGATAATTTCATTGACTATTTTACTTAAAATTTCATCTATAGCTCAATATCTCATAAGCATGACTCAAATCATCTATGCTTCATATATTTTCCCTTTTAATGTTTTTTAATTGTCAATGTATCATATGTGGTAACTAATATCCTTTATGTAGATGGTATATCTTAAATTACTCCAAATCACCATTAATGTATGAATTTTTCATTTTTTCCATCACTTTACAAAATATAAACTCATTTTTAGAAAATATTATATGAGCAACTCACATAGGATAATTTTCTTTTTTATTTCATCAAAAAATTTCTATAAAAAACTTTGAAAATTAAATGATCAGACAAATTTAAAATATCTTCAATTTGATGAATTTTGTGATGAACTGGTCACATAGGATAATTTTATTTGAATTTTCTCAAATTTCATTATAGGAATACAAAACTTATTCAAACAAGATTAGGTCAACTTCATATATTATTAGGACTCTTAATACCTCTTAAAAATCATTTTGGAATATCTTAAAATGGGTATAGGAATTTTTCAGATAATTTCAAAAAACTTCAATCAAATGTTAATGGTTTTTCAACAAATAATATACTCAAAAGAGATCATTTTAATTAATTTATATACCAACTTAAGTTCATCCATTCTTAAATAAATATAGAGACAACTCTTTTCATATAAAACTTCATCCTATAAGTGTTTCCAAATTATTTTAGCAACCAAAATTTAAGGTACTCCAAATATGGATCCTATATCTTTAGTTGTCTTCTCCACAAACAACGAACCTATTAAAAACATATTAAATGAAGCTTATGAAACTTTAATATTATAGATTAATCAACCATCCAACTCCTTTTATCCAACATGTTATATAAAATTCCAGAATATCTTTACAATAATATGTCATGTTCATCCAGGAAGATCAACACATATAATGAAATATGTATTAGAATACCCCTTTAATATATTCATCAAATTATTTAAGGGAATCAGCTTTATTACCCATGATGTTTGTGTAGCTTCTCTATGTCTTTTAAGTGGATGAAAAAATCCATTACCCAAGTTCTCACTATTGACTTGATCTTTGATAATAAATTTAAAAAACACAACATTTTTCCACAATAGATGGATAATCATGTTATCATTGGTGGACGAGCTACCATAAACTCACAAATCAATTATCATAGTAAGAAATTCATCACTTATTGGAATTCACATAATAGTTACTATAAATTTTTATAATAAGGGTTATGCACTCAATATAAAATCCCTCTCAAAATCTCATTCCTAGTCTTGCCCACCCCTAGCCTCTCACATTCCCAATAAATTTTGTTGCAACCATAGTTTGTAATGTGGGATTTGTTTTTTCAATGTTAAGCCCATTGGAAATAAGTTAAATTTGAGAAGTGGTTTTGGGTAGAGTGGAGATGACTAGAGATAATATGGAGATTTTATGAAAAATTCATGCCACGAGAACTAAAATTTATCCCTAATTTCAATTTTAAGAATAAATGATAAATTCACATATGTATGGATTTCGGTTAATATATGAGGGTCTTCAATAAAATTTAAGGTTTCATACATTATCAAAAAAAAATTAAGCACATTATCATTTCATTATATATAAATTGTTTTCTGAAGATAATTTTTAATAAAATTCAATGGAATTGTTAATTTTGAGATATCAATGTTATAGTAGTGAGCCACACTATAAATGGTATGGATATTGATATTATCTATGAATTAACTATGTTGTAATATAGTGGGTGTTTCATGATTAAAGTAATAGTGTTTTGATTGTTAGATTTTGAATGTTAAGCCTTAGGCTATTTTGAAACATCAATCAAGAGATCTTTATGAATATTTCAGTCACACTATGAATATAGAAATAATGTTATACTGATTATACCATAAAGAAAGGACTAAGTCCATTAAAGTTTATCATTGGAATATTTTGGTACATAAATCAATTGAATGAAATGAATCTATAAATCATATCTTGACATATTACCATTTGAATAAAAACTGATAAAGGATCCAACCTATAATGTCATGATGAAATTTTCCACACCATGACTATTGAAATCTGTAGAACAAAAAAATTGATCAATTTTCATTATCATAATGTTTTGGTGTTTTTTGTAATATCAATTAACTAATTATTTGAATTTATATGGTGTATATTCATTTAGATACAATATAATGGTAATATTTAAAGTAGAGGAAGTTTTGAAGTTAATTGAAATCAGATTTTTGAATTTGAATTTTAAAATTATCAAGCTATAATGGATATTGTTCTAAAAAATAAAATATAGGGAATAAAAATAATGTAAATAATAATGAAATAAGTTGTAACAAGTGAGTAATTTATTGAATATCTAGATTTATGAATTAAATATTAATTGGGTTTGAATTTTGTAGAAGATCGGGCTTGGAAGTAAGTATTCTGTACATATTAGTGAGTATCAGTAAGTGAGGAACAAATCATCATGAATAAAAACCCATTAATTCCTAGTGTTATATATAAAATTATTATATTTGTGAGTGTGACCTTCAATTTAACATTATCTTTTTAGTAACCCTCTAAAAAATTAGTGAGTAAAAGAAAACAAGAAGTCATGGACCTTGGATGAGTATTGATATTTTCCTAAATATTATAATAAAAAATTAGAAGAGTAATGATTTTTTAGTATACAAATACACTATTGATATGTGATCCTTATATTTTTCCAAGTGCATATGAGACTAGTAAAATATTCATTCCCATGTTACTTTATATTCTTATATTTGGTTGTGTATATGTGTGACCATTATGATAAACTCAACATGTCTATGTAATAATGAGAACTAGAACTAGTTATGATTGAATTCATAGGAAATTTAAAGTCACCAAATTTCACCCTCACCCCTCTTAGAGTGTATAGTGAGACCATAGTCTATAAAAATTTGTTTTAGAGTCAATTTTTTTCTCGAATAATGTTTAGAGGAATTTATCAAAACAGAGACTCTTGTGAATGAAAAGGTAGTGCCTTTATTTGATGGTTTCAATTATCGAATGTGACAGAATTGAATTAAATAACATTTATGACTTCTAGGGATTTATGTTTACTTATAAGTTTTTCATGGGATTAAATTAAGTGACTCTACTATAATTTCAATGAATAAATATGAAAATAAATTGTCAAATGAAGATTCAAAGGCACTGAATTCCATATGTAGATCATTTTCTAACTATATATACATGAAAGTGATGAGTTGTAAAATTTCTAATTTAATTTGGGAGAAAATTTCTAATATTTATGATGGTGAAAAAAAAGTGAAAGAGGCAAAGATGTAGGTTCTTTAAAATAGATTTGAATATTTGAAGATAATTTCAAATGAAAATGTTGATAGTTTCAACAACCATCTTATTGAAGTGGTTGGATCTATTTACAAACTTTTTGGAAGATAAAATATTCTCATATTATAAAGAATACCAGACATATATTACCACTAATTTATAATCTAAATTTTTTAGCATTTTAATAAGTAAATATTGGAAAATTATCTCTCTATTATTTACATAATAAACTGGACGTATACAATATGAGAGTGAAGCTAAAAATTTATTTTGAAAATTTATAAAAAGAAATGGATTTCAAATATATTGAGAAGTAAAATATTCAAGAAAATGTAGTTGAATAAGGTGTTAGTAATGGTTTCTTATTACTTATGGAAAGACATTTTAAGAGAGACAAAGGAAGATTTGATGGTAATCTAACTTTATCCCATTTTCATTGTGCAGATATTGGGAACACTACTATTAGGTGTTTAAAAATATTTGATGGTGGGGATAGTGATTTTCAATTCACAAAAATATAATGAATGAATTTATCTCCTAGGAGGAACTTCAATTTATAAAATGAAAGGTGAAATAAATTTTAGAGGAATATATTGGTTAGAAAATATGAAGAAGATTCTAACTAAGATACTTTAGAAGGCATAGAAACTAAATTTATCTTATACATAGAATATTCTATAATAGATGCAGTGGGGAAATATAAATTAGAAGTATAATAAGATAATAATCCAAAAGTATTTTTTGATATCAAGGTAGAATTAGAAGGTTCACTTGAATATATTGACTTAAAAATAAAGAATAATTTGAATAATGGAATAATTATGAAGGAATCCTTGAGTTATATCTATGATATTGAGGAAGATATTTATTTTATATAGTAATATGTGGAAGAATTTTAAAATAATCAAGTAAAATATTAAGAAATAGTGAATTAGAGGTTAAATATTTGCGAATAGGCTAAGATTTATTATGGTATTAGTATAATCATCATGAAGAAAGATAATAAAATTAAAAAATTTATCTTTGAGAAATAATCATGAGTAAGAAATAAAAAGATATGGAATAATAAATAATATACATTTTTGGAAAAAAAATGGATAAAATGAAAGTGATAAACAGGGTACAATAAGTCTCAAGCAAGGGCTAAGTTATCAAAAACTTGATTTCATTCATAAAAGTGGTATTGGATATGATATTGAAACATAAAAAAGAAAAAACAATAAATTTGAACTGAAAATGGAAGCAAATGAAAGAAGAAGGTTCTAAATCACTAAGAACATACCAATAAACAAAGAATTTTACCAACACTAACGATATGTGGATAGATATAAATAAAAATATATTTACTCTAATTAAGATCTAATTTAATTGCTACTTATACCACACTATATCTTATAATAAAAAATATAAAATTTTTCTAAGAGTAGAAGAAATTTTAATTTAATAAAGTAGAATTTAAATGTATCCTATATATCATAATATAAACTCATTTTATGGAAATTTAATCAATTAATATAAACTTAGGAATAATTATATTAATTATAAAACAAAATTGGAATTTTTTTGTTTGAAATAAAAATAATAATGGATGCACTTTAACCCAATTAAATTCCTTTTATAAAAAAAATTATCCACTAAAAAAATAAGAATATGATCTAATTTCTTATAATGAATAAAATGAAAAGATACTCACAAATGTATCAACTCATTCTAGAGTTTCATAGAAATATAAGGATCTTATGATGAATAAGAAAGATATTCTCATTGATATATAATTAAAGGCTAAAAATAACATTATTAAGAGGATTATGGATAGTGGTAATTCATGCCACATGATAGGTAACTTGATTCTTCTAAAAACTGTTTAAGTAAGAGTTAATAAAATAGTTTGGTTTGGAAATGATGGAGATTTTAAGATTAAAGTAAGTAGAAAAATCTATTTTTATAAATATTAATTGGTGAATATTGAATTTCTCTATTTTTTTATCTTTGTCACAATTTTCTAAGTGTAATCCAGTTATGTAACTCAGGCTTAGAAGTTAAATTACATAGTAAAGGATGAAATATCAAAGGAAGTTTTGAAAACTCTCTTATGTAAGGATAGATAATTAATAGTAACTTTTATTATGTGGATAGTAATAAGAATACTTGTATCTTTTATATAGAAAAATAGAATAGTTTATGTAACATGAGGCTTGATCACATTCATCAACAGAGTATTGAATATCTACCAAAGATGAATGTTCTTGTTAACATTTCTTCCCTGAAGAGGAATGGAAATAAGATTTATGTTACGTGATTGAGGAGAATGATTTTGAGAAACTCTTACCATACAAAGAAGAAGAGGTAATCAAATCTATTGAATTTGTTCAAAAAAAATGTATGTAGTCCAATCAGATAGATTGAAACTTATAGTGGCAAATAATTCATTTTATTTATTGATGATTATTGTAGGATGAGATTTGATATATGTATAAAATCAAAGTGTTAAGTGTTGTTACAAATCAAAATATCCCTCATAAGATTAATTAATAACACTATAAGAACAATATATATTCTATAGTCATTAATTGGAATGAAATACACTTCCATTGAAGTTGAAAATTATTTTGAAAAACATAGAATAATGGATAAAGTTTCATTGGTAAGGACTCCCCAACAAAATGTATTCATGTAAATAAGAAATCATATATTAAATAACATATAAAAAATATTGATTATTGAATGTGTAATATTTTAAAAATATTGGAAAGAAATTTTTTAAGTGGATGTGTACACTCAAAATCAAGTGTTTATCTGTATTAGGTAAGAGAAGAAGCTATATGAAATGTTTCATCATAGGAAACACTCACTGAAACATTTGAATGTATTCAAAAGGAAATGTTTCATTCGGAATGAAGATGAAAATTAGGGAAAGTGTGGTGATGTAGTAGATAAAGGAATATTTTTAGGATATTCATCAAATATTAAATCCTATAAATATTTCAACAAAAGACTCAGTGAAATAGATGAAATAAGTTATGTAAATGTTGTCGAATGTGAATATAAATAGAATTATGGAAATTTTATCCCTAAAGAAGTTAATTAAGATGAAAATTATATATTTATAAATTTAATATCATCTCAAAATTTCCTATTTTATGATTATTTTGAAGTCAAATAAGAGAAATTTCATAGAGATAAAGGGAGTCAACTAGTGTCTTAAATAAGAAAAAATAGAGTTGATGTTGATCCAAGAATCGTTATTATATAAAAAAAATACTTCAATGCATACCCATAGAATGAGATGAATAGAAAAAAAAATATTTATCATCAAAGGTAGAACTAAATTCATTTGAAGAAGCAGTAAAGGAGGAATCATTGGTGAAATCCATAAATAAATAGTTTTACTAAAATTATAAGAATAAAACTTATGAAGTTATAAAAAACTAGTCATCATAATATTATTGGTACATAATGGGTCTTCAAAAACAATATTTAAGAGAATGTAAGAGTGTTTTAGAATAAATCAAAGCTTATGTGTAAAGGATATGCACATGTTGAAGGAGTTGATGCCGAGGAAACATTTTATCCAATGGAATGGATGGAATCAACAAGACTCTTTCAAGAATTTTTTTTAAGGAAGTGTTAACTTTATCAAATAGATGTAACGTCAATATTCCTAAATTGAGTCTTGAATCAAGTGGTCTATGTAAAATAAATGGTAGAATTTCTTTTTATAGATTATGATTCAAAGGTGTGAAAATTTAAAAGGGGATTTTATGGACTAAATAAAGAAACCTATTCTTAGTATACATGTATAGACATGTATCTAAGAAAGTTGGAGTTTAAGATACGAGGGTTTGGTCACAACATCTATGTAAAAGTCTTAGATGAGGATTATTTCATGGTGATGGTGTATGTGTATGATGTCATATTTGGTAGCAACAAGAAAAATTTTGTTGAAATTGTTTTTAAATTTATGTGTTTAGAATTTGAAATTTTAATGATTGGGGAGTTGAATTAATTTTTGGGGATAAAAGTACATAAAAATTAAGGAAAAAAATAAATCTCAAAGGTGAAATATTCAACATACATGTTAATGAATTTTACAATGGAAGAAATTAAATTGGTTTCAACTCTAACAGTTTTAGGAAAAAAACTTGGAAAACATGTGGATAAATAGAGAGCGGACTCAAATTTGTATAGAATAATTATGGGAGGTTTACTCTATATAATATAAATATTGAATGATATACTCTATGTTACATTCTTGTTATCACATTTTAAAAAAATCAAAGGAAATAAAGTTTTTAGCAATAATAGGGTAATGAGGTGCATTCAAGTAACATTGAATTATGGTTTTTTTCAATGAAAATGAAGATATAAATTTGGTATCTTATTAAAATAAAAACTGGGATAGATATAATTCAGATTGAAAATACATAAGTGGTAGAACCTTCTTAATTTAACAAATTATGTAAGATGGATAAGTAAGAAATTGTATTTGGTATCCTTGGGCATATAAGTGGTACAATATATTTTAATTACTAAGGATTTCATAGAGTTGATGTAGATAGAGTAATAGTTGGAAAATATTGGAGAAGTGTTAATAAAACCAATATTGATTCAATTAGATAGAATGAGTGACATTGATCAAAAAAAATCTGACAAAACACTCTTGAAAAATTCATATTGAGATCCATTTACATTTTATAAATGAAAAGGTAGAGAAAGACATTGTGAAATTGGAATTTTTTTGAACTCAGAATCAAGTGGTAGATATATTTAACAAACTATTAGTTGAAATTATGTTCTATAAGAATCATTTGAGACATTTAATTCAACCAATTTATTAAAAATAAGTAGATTTGATTCACACTCTCCCCATTATACACAATGATTCATTTTTATATTGTTTATTCTTGATGGAATTTATATAATTTTGGGTGTTAGAAGATAGGGGTGACACAATCCATGGGGGATCTCAAAATATATAAAACATTATAGAAATTAACTTTTTCTCTTATTACTTACAATTATTTTTTACTCACATAGGTTTAGATAATTTTTTAATAGCTCTTTGATTGGTTTTAGATAGTGTATATTTCTAAATGATTCCAAAAGATCAAATCTGGAAAAACAAAAAATAATTGAATTTTATTATCAAAAGGGGATAATGGAAATATTGGGAGAGACATATAAATAGAGATCATGGATGGAATTGATTAACATAGAGTAATATATGTATATATGTAAGATTTATAAAAAAATAAAATGGATATGTTTCAACTAAAGATTTAAATATTGTATTTTTTATCAATTGGAAGTCATTTTAAGTTATAAAGTTGTTTGGGGTTTGGTTGAGATGACTAGAGATAATCTGGTTATTTTAGGAACAATTCAAATCAAAATAACTAGGATCAAATCATTATTTCAATTATATAAAAAATAATAAAGTCATATATTTAAGGATTCTAGTTCATACTTAAGGTTCTTATGTGAAATTTAAGGTTTCTTATTTATCATAAAATTTGAAATAATCTATCATGTCGTGACATATCTGTAATTCCATGAAAAGGATATTTATGAAAATTCAATGAGACTGTGTATTTTCATATATCCATTTCATGGAAGTGAGTCATACTATAACTATTATGGATATTGATAATATCTAGGAATTAATCATGATGTTGGATAATGTTCATGTCATTATTAAAGGAACCATTCCATAATGGTTAAGTAGTGAATGTAGAGCCTCAAATTATTTTTTAATATCAATAAAGAGAAAATTATGAAGATTTATATCATGTTGTTATTAAGAAAATATATTTTTATGTTTAGACCATGGAGAAAATAGTAGAGACATACAAGTTAATCTTTGGAATATTTTATTACACAAATCAAGTGCATGTTGTGAATATCTAAATCACATTTTGGCATACTACCAGTTAAAGAAAAACTGATGAATGAACCAACCCGTCATGTTGTGACCAAAGCTTACACATCATGATTTCAAAAATCTATAGAATTTGAACAAAAAATTATGACTTTTCATTCTTATTAAATTTTTGTGGTTTTTAGAATTTCCATTAACTACTTATTTGAATTTATATGGTTGAGATTCACTATGAAATAATTCAATGGTTGTATTTGAAGTGAAGGATATTTGTATGTTGATTAAGATATGAATTTTTTATTTTAATTTCAAAATTATTAGGATATATTAGAACTTAATATACATAAAAAAATAATAAGAACAAAAATAATACCAGGAAGAACGGAATAAGTGTGAACAAGTGAGGAATTTATTGAATATCTAACATTATGACGTGAAAAGTGATTGGGTTTAGAATTGGTTGATGGACGAGATAAGAATTAAGTATTATTGTTCATATTAATGAATATGGGGAACTTAATAATGAAAAATCATGGTGATCACATTTTAATTCTTGGTGTTGTGTCTACAATTTTTATCTTTGTATGTTTTACCTGCATCTTGAAATTTTCTTTTGTATAACCCTCTTAAAAAGAAGTGAGTGAAAGAGGAAGGATCTATGGGCCTTATATGAGTAGTGAACTTATCCTAAATTTTATAATCATAAACTAGTGGATTAGTGATTATTATTAATATCAACACATCATTAATAGTTTCTCCTTATAAAAATACATGTGTGAGTGAACCAAGTAAAATATTTGTGTTTGTGCTTCTTTATATATCAGTATTTGGTAGTTAATTTGTGTGATCATTGTGGAATATTCAAGGTGTCTTTCAAAATATGATTATATTATCTAGTTAATATTGTATTGAGAATAAATTTAAATATACCCTAATTCACCCCCTATTATGGTGTATAGTTTGACCATCAGTTGTAAAAAATTCCTTACAATGTATTGGTCTATGACACTATACATGGATCCTAAAGTTTCAACACAAGAACAAATTCCCATCATAAGTCATAGGTTTCAATTCCATAATATGATAATTCAAGGTATAGGTCATCGATCGCCTAAAATATTTCACACGAATCTGAAAATACCACTCATGGACTTATATGATAGACCTTATCCCAATGTAATGAAGGAAATAGTTTTGTAATTTAAGTTAGGGAATCCACACAAATTAGAGAATCCGATATTTTATATGATGCATTCCACTCATGTAAATACCAAAGGGAAGGTAAGAAATGCCTAACTATGTCTAGAAGGTCCTTGGTATTTGTAAACAACCATTTGATTCTCTCTCAATTGGTTGAAATCAATAAATCTTTCAAATGACTTGGAAAAAAGAATAATTGATGATACCTAAAAAATGGTGAAGAAAATAGTGAATATGAGGGAGATGAGTCATAACTATACTCAAGGAAACCTTAAATGGTATACAACCCATGATTCTAGGCATGAATGAATGAGATACACCACTTGAATATGAAGGATGAGGGATGGAATAACAATGGGGTTAGCTACTAGAGAAAAATGAATAGGGATGGGTTCAATTTAATAATATATTAATTAATTATTTTTAAAAAACTATTCAAGTACCCACCTAATACCTTAAAGTCTTCCATTAAGTATTTTATGGCCAATGGGTACCCACTTTAAGATCTCTAACCACCTGATGGTCCACCTGGAGCTACTCCTCCCTTGACACCCCACCAGGTACTTAGTACCAATCCCCTGGGTACCTAGTGGAATATGTAAAAGGATAAGTTCCCTATAACTTGACCTATTTTCCTATAATAAACCCCTTTATAATATACCAACACCTCCAACACTCCAAAATTCTTCAAACATATATCAGTTCACCACTGAGTTCCACCACCAAGCATCATTAAGACTTGTTGGTGAAAAATTGTGTCCACTATAATCAAATAACATAATCCTACTACCAAGTATCTTTCCAGATATACATGGGATTCCACTGCACCAATACTATAGGGAACCTCTTCCGGTATAAAGACTTCTCGTTTTGATCTACTATCTGAATTGGGTGTTCCTTGAATGATGTTTCCAGCTCTAACTCGGCCTTATTCATACTGATCATGTGAGAAGGGCCATGATGGTATATTGGAAATTGAGATACACATTAAACATCATGCATAACTAAGGAAGTAAAAAACTAATAAAACATGATATTTATCCTCTAAATAACCTCAAATGAACCCATAAACCTGGGCACTAACATCCCCTTGAAGGAAGAAGCATTCACTAAAGCCATGTTATGTATATATATATATATGATATACAGAAACACACACAAAATAAATCATATAGTATGATATAGTATGTCATAGTATATGAAAAACATGAAAATCAGAATTTGTATATATTTTGGCTATATCATTTTTAATGATAAGGGGACAAAATTTTTTATATGAGATATCACTGCCATAATCAATCATAAGGTACGATTAAGCATGTTGTAAAGAGATAATGATATGTGATTTCATGATATTTCATGGTTTAATAATACTAAAATATTGTTTTATATTTTATGTCTTATTTTCATAATCCATTTCTCATGAAATCCTAAGTAATGCCTTTCCAAGAATCGTATATTGTGATTCATTTAGCAAGGCTATGACAATCAAATGGAAGTCTATTGTAAACATGTTAATGTTCATATGAAATATTCCACTTATAGTTATCACTAAAACATTGAAAAAATTGAAATATAAAGTAGTTTAATACATTCATAATATTTGGGTATAATTCAAGGCATTAACTCATGAGTTATCACATGTCAGTTAATCTATGCTTCACTAAGAAGCATCCTCAAGCCTCTATATAACACTGTCATTTGATGATAGTGAGTATCAGGTTTATAAAATGCTCGATCTAGACTCCTTATGTAACACCCCCAAGATTTTAATATGTAATTATCTTTCAAATAAGTACTATTTTGAATATCTTATTTCATAGGAAACATCAGTTCAAAACGAACCATGATACATTTTATTGAAATAAAACTATAAGTATGAAATATAATTGTTCTAATGAAGTTGTTAAGTTGGAAGTTATATATATGAAATATAAAAATGATATATATATATATATAAATAAAAATAAATATAAATTTTAAAACTAATTCATCAATAAAATTCAATTGGTATAGATAAATAACTAATAAGATCATTTTATGTTCAAAAATGTATTTTTCAAAAAATTGCCTTTTTAGGCACTATAATTTTTTATTTTAATAAAACTAAATGTATTATTACTAAATGATAATAAAATATATATTCTATGTTAATACTATATTAATATTATTTCAATTTTTAATTGATAGTAAATAAGAGCAAGAATGGTTAATATTTTAAAAATTCATTTTCCTATAAAAATAGTTTTTCATTATATTTTATGATTTTATTTAAAATTTAAGTTCTCAAAATTTATAATTTTAATTTGAAAAAACTAACCTCATTTTTTTTATTTTTCATAAAAATAATATCTTATAATAGATTTTTTGGACTTTTTTGAAAAGCTTAATTTTTAAGTGAATAGGGAAAAGTATAGTTTTTACTAATACTGTAGAATTCATGACTATAGAAAGAGGTAAGTACGACTAAAAAACTTATAAAAAATTACCCATGGTGAAAAATATATTTAAGGAGTAAGATTATTCATTTAGAAATAATAGGTTTAATTTATAAAACCCATGTTTTGTTTTTCAAAAAATTAATGAATCTTCTATCCTAATAAAAAAACAATTTACGTCTTCCTCTTTTAATTAAGTTTTGTCAAGATATAATTTGGTTTTAGATTGATTTTAAAGACACATAAATATTATTTTTTTTAATAAACCAATTAATTTTATTTAAATCAATGACATTTATAATTTTATCCTCAACATATTTGTTTCTTAAAAATACACTTTTTTTAAATGGTTTTTGTGTTTTATGTGTGATAATATTAATACTAATTTTTATTAACCATAGAACTTTTATTTTAATTTTTTTCCATATTTGAAATCATAATTTAAAATTTATATAATAATTATATTTTCATTTTTATTCATAATAATTAGTTACCGAGGTTAAAAATGTAGGGACCATGGTAAAAGTAAATTAAGTTAAAAAGAGTTTAACCAAGTTTAAAAGAGATAAAAAAATGTTAAAAAATGTCTCCATATTTGTTTTTTATGTGCATATCGACCAAAAATTATTTTATATCAATTTTTTACACATTTTAATCCACTTGACATATGAAAATTGTGCTATATTTATATAAAAAAGTGATATTAACAAGATTTACTTTCCCACCACTTATAAAAGGGGACATACATAATCCATTAAAGGACCCTCTAAAATCAGAATGACATAGAAAACCTGACCCATTTTACTTCCACAATAATCCTCTTCTATTTCCCTAAGAGTCTGGTTATAAGAATTTGGTCTAAGTCTTCAATTTCAAAGAAGCAATTCAAGAGAATGTTTTGCGAAAGTACTAATCACTCTCTAATCAGTTTACTTACCTATATTTCTCCTCCAAACCTATATTACCAATCAAAATATGATAAACTAATTTTTATTTATATAATTATACTTTTTTATGTTTATAGAATAACCATTATCAACTTTTTTCCTTAGAGAAACAAAAACATCTTTAGTGAGTATATGCGGGCTATCACCTCCACAAAAAGATGTGTTTTGTTTTCCTTTACCAAATTACATGTCAAGTTCAAAAAGGGTATTTAATGAAATAATATGGTATTTATTACTTTATTAGTATTATTCTAATATAAATAATTTCTTAACTTCCACCCATTTTTATGGAGAATTAATATATCATTCATGTGTATGTGCGTACTACCATCTCCACGAAGCGGTATGATTTATTTTTCATTAATACCTTACATGGATATTTATAAAAAATTATGAATATATATGATGTTAAGAATTAATATATTTCATGAACATGTTGAAAAAATTATAACACACAAATTAATGTTTATTTTAAATTAATCTGTTGATATCTATAAATTACTTAGCTCGTCCTGAATTTTGTTCTCGCAAACCATTCCCATAGTTTCCATAAAATGTAAAATTAGATGAATAGGTCATTGAAAAAAACTATTTAAATATATTTTATAATATTTTAATGATGAACTTCATATCAAATAATTGGTTTCAATATCTACATTACAAAACATGTGCACAATAATTAGAATTACAACATCTGGTGATAAAAATAAGGATTAAATAAATATTGAATATATAAAAAATTATTATAATCAATGTGCATAAAAGGTTATATAGGATTAATGTTATAAAATAAGTAATCTATATGGTTGTGTTTATTATACATTATTTTAAAGATCTTTCTTAAAATTCATAACTAAAATGTAAGGGTGTTTCTTAACTCAATATTTTTCATTAAGTTTTAATGATTATTCTTAAACATAATTAGTATATGTTGGGTACATTGTACCCTATTATTTCTTTATGATTTATTCCCTATTGATTCTATGGATTTAATTTTCTCTCTTCTAAAATTCCTTTAAATTAATTCTTAAATAAAAAATATGACATTTTAAGGGGTTTCGTCTCAATTTCCATTCATTAGGGCATGTTTTCATGATATGAAAATATTATTATTTTATATGGTTTACCTACTACCCCATTGAATTTTATTATTATTATAAATTTTTATTTAAATTTATTTACAAGAATTATTATAATTCCATTCTTATAACTCTACTGATCCAAGTGCTACTAAATCCACAAGTGTTTTGATGAATCAATTTCCATTTATTGAGTTATGATTATTCTCCTTGAGATTTATCCTTATAAGTTTGGAAAATTATACCTTCAGATTGAATTATATTATACTACTAATTTATTTTTATTGGATTTATATTTCTTGCTCATAAACTCCTTTTTGAGTGATTTTTACTTCCATTATTTTCCTTCGATGGAATTTTTTATTTATAATAATGAAACACTGTTAGGAATAATTATCATCATCTTTGATGGTTGTTTCTCCTTCACGTCCTTGTTATTTATTTTGAAAAATGTTTTATTTTCTTATTTTGAAACCCAAAAATGAATTATCTCATGTTATTTTCTTATTTCTTCTTACACCATTTAAAATAAAGTTTTACCCACCTTTTTATGATGTGGGTTTTCAATAAAGGTTTTTTTTAGAATATTGTGAAAGGATTTTATTTTCACAATTACATATACTATATTTCATTAAAAATTTACTCTAAAAACATTATATATTTTTCAAGGCTCAATTATTTAATTTTTTTAAGTAAAATTTTTCAAAAAAAAATATCGTTACCTTTTTCAAAATGAATTTTGAATGTGACTCGTAACATCAACTATTAAGACTATGGTAGAAATGTTTTCTGAAGAAATTTTTTAAATTTAACTTTAATTTTCCTTGAACAATCTCAAATCCCAATCAAATTTGGAGTTATGTTCCATGAATTACCCAATAAATTATATTATATTACTTTTGTTTTGTGGTATTAAACTTATGTTATAAAAAAATATAATTCTTGATCCCTTATTATGTGATATTGTTTGAAGTTTTCTTTTTAAGAATGTGTTTATCATCATGTAAACATCCTTAAAAGTTATGATGCTTCACTTGAAATATTACTTAATAATTCCATCCACCTTATTTCTCCAAATTTTTTAAGAATATGTTGTTCCATTTATTGACTTGGTAAAGTATTGACATCTTTTATGTTTATTATTCAAATATAGATGTTTATTAATTACAAAGTCAAGATTATTATGGATTTTATTGTTATTAATTTATTTTATATGGTGAATGAATTGGACTTGATTAAGTAATTCTTGGGGAACAAAATTGATCCATGATGCATTAGTAGGTCTCATGAGACAAATGATCCTGGGTATTCAGTGCATTCATGACCAATTATTAATATTATCATAGCACTAAGACTTTATGGTAATATTTGTGTTGTATTACATTATTAATTCATTTTTTATGAAATAAGTTATTGTTATCCATGTGACTGTTTATATTTATTTTCATGTATATAGTTCAAGATCATGTGATTAGTTATATGGAATTATTTTCATCATCATTTATTCTTTTCATATCATCAATTCCTTATTTATGTAATGATATCTCTCAATGTATTCTTTCCCTTCCTAATCATTAGAGCTCACCCTTCTTATGTTTCCATTTCCATAGTTTAAGAATAAGATTAATAAATATGATATTTCTAGAAGGGTATCAAGTGTAGAGAATTTTATGGGAGGTTTTGAATTATTATTATAAAATAAGTAATTATTTGTATAATATAAAAATATCCATTGTATGGGAAAAATAGAGATTTAATTAAATAAATTTTTTCCCTATTTCTCTAAAACCTTACACATAAAAGGTACTTGGTGTATAAGTGACTTAATATTAATTATTAATATTGTAATAATGAATGGTTATGTTTGGGTCTCTTTAGTTGGTTTCAAAACTCATATGTAATATTTGTGTTTATTCAAAATTAATTCTAATAGTGTGGGTTTGGGGTATCACACCTTAACAATGTAGCTCTAATTTCCTATCATGTTTGTGCATAAAGGAACTAGCATGTCATGGTGAAGAAAATACCTTGACATATGATGTGCGATTTAGTTAACTCATGGATACCATTGAAGTTTGGAGGATTAAATCTTATAATTAAATGATAATCATCAAGAATATGTAAAGGCATTCGATGATGTTGTTGTGGATCAAGATTGAAAAGTACACATTTTATAGTTGATCTTATTTTACAGTTTATAGAATGTTTTATATTACTATAGAATAAAGATCTTGGGATGGGGTTTTGTATCTTATATATATTATATTAGGTGTTAATATATCCCTTATAATACTATCATTGTTATTATAGCATCCTAAGAATTCATCTTTGTGAAATAATTTATATAATTGAACAAATAAAAATATTTACATTTTGTATTGTAAGTCAAAAAATAAGATAAGAGATGTGTTCTATGTGTTGTATATCACAGTGTACAATATAGTATATCATATGCTATGATATAGTTGAATATCAATGATTTCATTATAGTTGTATCATTCAACCCCTTCCCTATCATTAATTATCATTGAACTACATTGATTTGAAAAATAGTGCATCATATCAAAAAATTGATATTATTCAGTTCCTAAAAACAATTCTCATGTGTTGTGGTATGTAATAATTAGTTACATGGTTATAAATCATAAAATATGTCTAATAACAATGTTATGGTGCTACTTATGATATAAGGTAAGACATAAAATATGATTATAAATGAAAATTTTATTTTTCTTACCCCCAGGGTTTAACTCATTTGGTAGCGGTCCTGCAAGGTCTCGGTGAGGTCTCGGGTTTGAGTCTCGCCTATATATTCCTTGTTAGTAGTGTTGGGATTTTCTTGTATTTCTCCCCCTTACCCAACTATTAAAAAAATATTTTTCTCTATATTCAATTATAAATTGAATTAATTATTTATAAATTATTTTAAAGTTATTTAATTATAAAGAGTTTATAATTAATTATTAATAGTTTATGAAACATGTATTAATAAATTTTCCTTAAATACTAAGAGTTATTATAAAATAACTTTAAAAAAATAATATGTAATTCACTATGAATTATAAATATTTTATATATATATAAATCGTAAATATTAATTTATAATGTGTTTATAAATTTACAAAGTTATGTATAATATAAAATTTTAATATTTAATAAAATTATGTAATGATCATAATGAATAATAAGAATTGTTAAAATTAAAGGTGATTTATTAGGAAATTATTTAAATCTAATCAAAAATATTTTAATGATAAATTTGATAAAAAAATTAAATCATATTATGTGTATGATATATAGATTATGTAAACTCTTTACATAATAAATATTATATTATAACATGTTTATATTTCATTAAATATAACATATAATTAAATTGAAATTATATAAAATAAATAATATGGAATTTTCATATTATTAAATGTGTTTAAATTTTCTCTATTCAAGAATTATGGAATTTATATAATAAATAAATGCAAAATTATATAATTTTTATAGTTTAGTTTTTATTTATAAATTTATCATAGATTATTATCTCATATTTAAATATGTGAAGTGCTCATTTATTTAAACGTTCTTCCCTAATTCATTCATAATTATAAATTTTTTATATTATGAATAAATGTTTTCTTTAGTTTAATTTGTTAAACTATTTCTTATAAAATATTAGTCCTTTTCTTTGCATCATAGGTATGTCAACATAAAATTTAGTTTTTGTCTTCCATGACCTTGTTTTGTAACTAGAGATTTTATATTGAATTTAATTTTTAATCATAATTTACATATATTTTGTGTAGATGTTTTGATGAATTGGATTCTATCTTGAGAAAAGTATCCACCAGTAAAGGGACTCTAGGTCAGACTTCACACTATCTTAGTAGAAAATTACTTGTTCTATAAAGGTGGGAGTTGGTTATCTATGGATCCAAGATTAATCATATTGTGATTATAAATACCATATGACTCTAAACCTTTACATGAAGATTTCATATATGTTATTCATGAGATTCATTTGAATATTTGTAAATAAGTTTGACTTATATGTTAGAGTGAGTAACATAAACATTTTGTTATATAAAAGGTTACACATCAATATGGTTTGAATATAATGATTTGGTATTGGGAATAAGATTCCACAACTAAATCACTAGAATCTTTCATACACAATGGGAATAACATGAGATAATATGGTGAGATTAAATCCTTATCGAAATACTAAGTGTTATATTTCTTCCAAATAGTCACATTTTAAGGCCTCGATCATCCAACTGGGTAGGTCATTCTAAATCTAGATGTCCTCAGGTTATCTTGGAATTTTCATGGGATTTTACATATCTAGGAAACACTAAGGGTTAGGATACCAGAGAAATAAATTTTGTTTTATCACTATTATGTAAATTAAAAGGGTATATCCACTTTATTATCCAACATTCATCTATGATATGATTGACAAGATTTGTTTTCTAGATATAGTCATGGTTTATTTATGTGAACTAACTTGTGTTATTTGAGCCTAATAATGGATATGATGTATCCAAAATAGGTTATAATTTTTGTGTGATACCGTTTAATAAAATTCCTTAATAAATGGTAATAAAATATGATACTCATATGATAAAAGAATATGTAGTAAATAATATCATCATCATTAATAAAACATAACTTTTAAATTAATCCTTATAAAGGATAAGCTTAATGTAAGAAAATATTTAGACTGGTAAATTAATAAAATTTCTTAAGTATAATGAAAATTATATGTGTTAGAATAATAATTTCTTGATTAAACAAGTATTGAAGTTGTTCAAATAGTGGATATAGTTTCATATTAATCGTAGTATGATTCACTTATAGTTTCAATGGAATTAGATATAAAAATGCATAAAGAATTTTATCATTCACTCATAAACACAATATGATTAAGTATGCTAATGACTTGGTGAGACTAAGAGTCTTCTTAAATCTTATTTTGGTTAAGAAATTAATTATATTTTTATTTATGGGATTTTTAAAACAATGTGAATGAGTTTAAGAAATTTTTTTCCAATATTCTCAAGTGTTGATAATCAACGAACTAAGAACGTGATATCTAAGATATAAATGATATATGGATAGTACAAGTTGGTAAATTTTTAAAACAGAAGAATAAATTTATATTCGAGAATCCAAAAATATTTCTTCAAGAATCCATATGATTTTATTGAAAAAAAAAGGTAAAAAAGGGAAAGATGAGTTATAATTCCAAAAGATGGAATTTTTCTAGATTATTAAATAATTTTATGAAAATTTGTGGAATATCTATATCAGGTATCAATGTTATAAAAATTTATTCCTTGGTTTCAAAGGATATCTTATGTCAACAGTATATTTTACAAGTGTTATAAACATATATTAATTCAAAATCAAATGAATAATTGAATGATATTATTATTTTCATTAAAATAATAAATAAAGAGTTTTTTACATCCAATATTTGAATATAATAGTATTCATCATGATCAGATGAATCTAATAAGAGGATATGTATCCTCATATAACTGTCCTATTATGATAAGATAAGTTATTCATCAATAAAGAGTTGTTTTAAAAAATATGAGTTGGTTAATTTTATACATATGGTTTATGATTCATTGGGTTGTATACCATATTTTTAACATGATACAAAGATAAAAACAATTATCTAGATTAAATATTTTATCTATTTTTTTGAAATGTAAGGAAATATTTTCTTATCACCCATTAGTGGAATGTTTTAAAAAATTATTATTTTTATGGGAAAATTCTCTAAAAACATAGAATAACATATACTATATGTAAACAATAGTTTAGTTGTTAAATAATACTACTAAAAGGGTAAAAGGTGTTATTTATTAAACAAAAAATATTTTTTGTATCTTAGCATGATAATCTAATTATAAAATAATATCTAAGAGTTTAGTGTGGTGATGTTAGAGCTTTGAGAATTTCAAAATTAACAAATAAAGGATTATACCAGTAAAAAGATAATGTGATTTTACCTTATATCCAAAATTGTTTATGATATGTAGTAGTGAAGATAAATTTAAAGATTTACATTCAGTTAGCATAAAAGGTGAATATAATTCTGTAAATACCCTGACCCTAGTAACCTATATCTAGTGGTTAATTTATTACATTTTCAGTAGATACAAGGAATCCCATCCCGTATAACTAAATAGTTTAGTAGACTTGGTAAATAAGATACATACTTGAATCTCACATTACATTTGAAAATATAAAATATAAAACATTAGGAAATTAAATGTTATATATCCTTGAACTCATTCAATGATTAATTATTCATATCCTAGGGAAAGGAAACAAAATAAGGGTGATCTCAGATTATCATTAAGGGTTATGTAAAGTGGAAGTTTTCTTGAATAAATAAGGCATAATCTATATAGAAAGGTAAATAACTGAAAACACGTGTCATTTAATTAATAGCTTGAGTAAAAAATTCATCCACAGATAATATATATTCTTTAATCTCATGGATAATAATAATTGAATACTTGATGAAATAAATGCATAAATATTAGACATCATGATATCTATACCAACAACACAATGTTCCAAGACAGTTTAATCGCGGGGTAGGTATACACCAAAGGACCCATTTAATTTGGCTAACCGATTTGTCTCATGATACCTATTGATTAATTACCCCCCACCCATCATTGTATGTCCAACACATTCCTTATAGATCAAATGATCAATTTAATTCATAAAACTATTCCTTATTAACAAACATATATATTGATTAATGAATAAAAAAATATTAATGTTTTCCTTATCAATTAAATAAATTTGAAATTAAAACACTATATTTAGAAATGGTATATGGTTTAGGAAATAACTATATCCATGATACAAAAAATATGTATATTTAAGGTAAAAGTAAATTTCAATTATCACAATAAAGTGAATGTTTCAAGATAATGTTAATAACCACAAAATTAAACAGTTTCCCTTCAATTAATCAAAAATAAAAGTTTTGAAATAAATAAAAAAATATAAATATAATTTTATTTGAAATACCTTTGAAATATTATATAATAAGCTAAATATTTTAAAATGGTTATGGAGGTGGGAAATTTCATTAATTCCATATAAGTTAAAAAACATTCCTTTTGATATTTTATTGAAAATGACCCCTTTTGAAAAAACATTAGCAATATTAATTTAATAATTTTTAAAAAGTAAAGGATATCTTAAAATTATATTTATAAATAATTTTTTTGAATAAAAATAATTTTCATAAAATAATTTGAAAAAATATTGATATGGAAGGAAAATATATTCGATCAAAAAGAGAAATTAGATCAAATTTTATTTTAAAAAACTATTATTGATTGAAAACATGAATTTAATAATTAATCATCATTAATAAATATATATTTACATTGAATACCTCAATATATCATTATATACACCACATAAAATTAAATAGGTTCATAATACCAAATAAGTCCCAATAGAGTAGAATTGAGAAGAAAATATCTTACACCATGTCTGACTTCCTTCTCACGTGTTAAAAAATCATGTTTGATATATATATATATGTTATAAATATATTATAGAACCATAATAATATATATCATACCATAAATTATTTACTTATAATCTTTTATCACCTGTTTATTAACAATTCTTTATTAAATCATAATTCTGGGTGATAACTACTTCATTTTTCATGTATATTTTGGTTCGGTAGTTTAGGTTCTTATATATTGATCATGATTACATCATATAAATAATTTTAATCATGTTATAAATATCCTGTATATTCATTATATATATTTATATTAATCCATAATAGGGGAAGACAGAAAAATGAATAACACCATTCATGGAGATGGTGGGACGTACGTACGCATAAATATTGTTTTCACATTTTTAAAAGTGAAATGAAAGAAAGGTAAATAATAATTAACCTTTAAAAATAATTATTATATAATTATTATCATAAATATTCATTAAATCCATCATTATTACCATCCATGTAAATCATAAATGAAAAATGAATGTCATCACTTTGTAGAGGTGGTAGTCCCCACATACGCACATGTGACATTACAGTTTTCCAAAAGATTAGAAGGTAAGAATGTATATATTATATTATTATTAAAGAAGAATAATTATTTCATATATATCATATATAAACATTAAACCCATCATAATACTTATCCATAAAATATAGTAATGAGAACTGAATAGTATAACTATACGGAGATGGTAAGTTATACGTATGTATGAATGATAATTCCTCGTCCCATTGGATGGAAAAAAGGTTTAAAATTATGTTTTAATAATAATAATAATATTTTAGTATATTTATGATACTTAATTTTTTATTTTATGATAAAAAACATATATTTATATGAGGTAGTAGAAGAAATAAATTGAAAGAGGTTGGGTAAGACAATTGCATCTTCTTTGGGATACCTCTTTTATATCCTTTCTTAAAAGACCTTGGGTAGGTATTTTGGGGAGAAAAGAACATCTATAATCTTTATATGGGTTTTTTTAAAAGAATTTGGTAGGGTTTTTTTGAGATATAAAACTCAATGTTGTGTAAAGAAGAGAGGGTAGAGGGGCCCTTTAATAAATGGAGAGCGGGGAATTTCTGAAATTTTTTAAAGTATTAAATTAATATAAATTATGTTTTATGCCAAAATGGATAAAAAATAGTATAATTTTAAGATAATATGCTTATTTGTATAAATAATCTCATCAGTTAATATTTTTACATGTTTTGGTTATGTTTTCACCGTTATGTTTTAGTTTCAACCCCCAATTAACCCTTTTGAAAATTACCATAATATTAAAGTTTTCTACCCTTTAAGAGTTAATAATATTTAAATAAAATGAAAAATGACTCAAAAAATGAATTTTATTTTATTTTTAAAACCATATCCCATTCATTTGGATGATACTAAGATGTTTATGAATTTTAAATCATTTAATAAAATATTATTTATTATAAAATAACATTAATGTTAATTATGAAAATATTCATTTAATTTTACTTTTAATAATACAATATAATAATTAATTTATAATATAATGCATTAAAATCTATATAATATATTATGTTTATCTAAAAAATCATTTAACATAAAAACTCACTCATTTTTCTGATTTTTCTACAGTTTCCACAAGAACTGTGTTTGTGTTTCATAAACATTTAAGATAATTACTTTCTTACCAAAAAATAAATATAAATTACCATTATGAAAAAAAATTATATTTAAAAATAATATTTATAACCAAATATATCTTCTTTTTATCCATATTTTAAAAATTTAGAGATAATAAAACAAAGAGAATTACATTCTTGAGTTTTCTTTATATAAGATAATATAAATGTCAAAATCATGGGAAAATGGAAAAAAAAAGGTCATATATTTGAATTTTATATTACTATGGATGATATATACTGATAAAATAAAATTAAATCAATTTTAGGTTAATTTTTTAATTATCATTTTATTTTTAATCTTAATTACCCGATTTACCATTTACCTTGGTAACAAAAATTAACAACGAAACAATTCATAATGTCAATAAATAAAAAATAACAAAATTTAAAAAAAAAATCACCCCTGATTCCAAATATTGAATATATATTTTAAAATTCAATTTATATAAGTGTAGTAATTTAATTTAAGATTAAAATGTGAAACACAATGAAAAACAGTTTTTTTAGAAAAATGCTTTTTTAAGCATATTTTTTTTAAGAAGAATCATTTATAAAATTCATTACACTGAATATAATTAGACTATTTTTAATCAAAATAATCTAATAAAATTTTAAAAATAACCCAAATTTGGATTTTACTTTGTAAATACTTTAAAAGAAAATACAATTTTTTAAAAAAATCAGTATTTCTACTATTTATAAAAAAATCAAAATATTAATAAAATTGGGAAATAAATTACCCTGAGATAATTTTGATATTATGATTTAAAAAATGAATATAATTTTATCAAATAAATTTTCTAAGAGTTTCAAAAATTAATTATAATATTTTCTCAAAAAAATTATAGAAAATATTTTTTTTGAAGGATAAAATAACATTAATAAAAATTGGGTGCTTATTTACTAATCATTTATCAATAAATTTTTATTTTTTATGAACTTTATATATTTTTTATAATATGGTTATTACTATTTATACCCACTAATTCAAAAGATAATTTATAATGGTTATATTTAAATAATAATATTTTTGATCATTTAACTCGATGTTTCATGTCGTATATGCTGTTTAACATAATGTTATTCTTTTAAAATATCAAGGTGTTACATTCTACCCCCCCCCCCCAATAAATTATGCCCTCACAGTTTTATCCTTTTTATCAAAGATTCAACCTTTATTTAAAACCCACTTCATAAAGAGTGATAATAAAACATCCTTTAAAAGAAGATTACAGGAAACATAAAGGTTACCTGAAATATAACTTAATCAGGTTATCAAATCAGAAGATAATTGTAATAAATTTAAAATATATACATGGAAGAGAAAAATAACATCAAAGGAATAATCATGTGATGCAAGCAATAGTCAATGGTTGAGGCTGTGATGGGGTCATTAGGCATGATGATGACTTCTCGATATTGGAGGACATCAGGATGGATGTGGAAGCTTCGGATCACTCTTATGATTCATTTTGGGAATCTTTTACCCTTTGGGCCTTTCTTTATGTTTTTTGGGCCTTCTGGTTTTGGTTGCTGGTCTCATGATGAGTTTGGTCCATTTTATTTCCACATTTGATAGGTAGTACATCACTTTGTGCAAGTATCACTAGTTGGGAGACACTGAAAGCAGTATAAGTGTCATGAAACCAATCATTCTACTATAATTCCTCTATTTTGAGGGACGGATGAGTTCTTATCCTGTTGGATCCTACACAGTTATTTAGTTAGATGTTGTGGAGCATCAGGTTGATGTTGCAATGGTCTCACAATCTTCATCGGGTGGTCATATTGAAAGAGTGATTAGTGTGATGGCACCCATTGTCTAATCCTACCTCATATTACAGTGTGGGACAGAGGAGTATCCTACCTCATTGTATCAGTCCATCATGAAGCAGCTCTTGGATGGGGGTGATGCTTCATCCTTAACAGGACACATATGCACAACTGCTTTAGAAGGGGGGTGGTGATATGTTTTTATAATTCTTTTCATGTTTCCTATTTCTTCCTGGGCCCTTTGTTATTCTCCTTCTTATTAGGAAATTTATGTGGTCTTTAGGTCATTGGGTCCTTTTGTCCATGTTTTGGCCTTTATTCCTCTGGTCCTATGGGTTGTGTATGGGGTTTCCTCTTAACACAGTTCAAAAAGGGCTTTCATTTTTTTGTCTTAATAAAAAGAGGCTTGACCCTCAAACTATTAAAAAAACATCCAAGGACTAATATATAGTGATTGATAACATGGTCATGAGAAATTAAACCACCACAAAAAAAATAAATCCTTGATGGGTGAAAATACCATTGATTTATCATAAATGAAAGTAAAAAACCTAACATTTTTATTTCAATATCATTTTCATAAAGTTGATGTATTCTTTTACATATGATAGTGAACATGATAAATTTTACTTACTTGATTTGTTTCTATTTCATAAGAAAATTTTCTTCCTTTGGTGGTTCTTTGATGAATTTCAACTTCATCTCATACTCTTATGAATATTCAAGATGAATTTTTTCTGTATGACGCACTAAAAATAACTTTTAATGAATCATAAGACCCATAAGACATTCCTAATGCATATAAGTATTTTACAAAACCAAAATGGGTAAAATAAGTTATCCAATACAATGAATTAATTTCTAAAACCTCAATAATAACACCCAAATTTCAACTCAATTCATTCCATAAATGGTTAATCTTAAGACCCTTCTAAAATATGGATGAGAAAATTAAAAATTCTCAAATTTTAATAAAAAAGGTCACTAAATCAACTAAACATTAATCCTATATATAATATTAAGTGTCTCTTAATTTTCACATACAAAATATATGAATACCTTGGTGATGTATTCTCCTAAAACATGGTAATAACCTGAATTATCCAAAAACCTCAATGAAAACTTACTTGATTCCAAAAATTAACACTCTCCTTATTCCTTAAATAAAATTATAGATTATCAAGAATATTATGCAAACCCAAAAATATTTTAGACTCCATCAATGACAACATAAACCACTTTTCTATAAAATCAGAAATCAGTTATAAGGTCATAAGTATTATCCAATTTACTTTATCAATAATCTCTTTATCTTATGTAAACATTATTATTTTAACTTCGGGAACATATTAAGGGTTATTTTTTACTCAATCATATATTTTTCCATAAAATATCACCTTATATTAAATAAATTTTCTGGTTCATCATTATCATTCAATATATTTTTAAAAATCCTTAAAGCAAAACAATTGTAGAACAATCCTTATATGTTTTATGATCCTTATAACTAGAATATCATTGATATGAAACATTTACAACATAATTCTCATATTCAAATACATAAATACTTCAATACTACAACTTTAATAATTGACAAGGCATAATTACTTCCTTGGTCTAGGATTTAACTCTTGTATTAGGGCATTATGTTGGATAATTCTCATGTTCCCCACTCACATGACATTGAACTCCTCAAAAATTCATCACTCTATAACCTTAATTTAAACATTGAAAATATATTCCCCATCCTTTGATACATTCCCTAGGGTATCTCATTCCACATTTTTGACATGAAGGGAACTGATACTTCTTTCCTCCATGTTCTACACTACCCAAGCTCTCAACAAACACTTTTATTCTATTATTTAGTGATTCCAAGAATTGGTTAAACTGAAATTTCTTCATCATATATCATAATAACTGATTAGGTATCATCATAAAATCTTTCACACCAATAATCAATCCATTTGGTTTCTCATAATCATCACATTTTCCATCACATTCATTGTTAACACGATTAATTCTAGTTCAAATCATTGACTACACCAAAAAGCATGGTATGATAAACAATAATCATAGTGGGAAACCATATAATTATGAAAAATAATGTATAGGTTGTCTTTTTTTGTTACCTTGTTTTTATTATATGACACCTTAGGTTTAACCTAGGTCATTTATGATCATTACCAAAACTTTAGGATATTATCTTATACTTAGACTTATCCTCAAAGTCGGTTATACGGTAATGTTCCCTAATCTATGTTTTACTAAATCTATTTCTCAATTTTTTTAATAAACTTACTCTAATACAAACTATAAAGGCCCTAACATTGGTATCCCATAGTCAGTGGTCACTTTATTACATTGGAACTAGATACATGGAATCATATCTTAAAGGACTAAATAGTTTAGCAGTCTTTTTAAACTAGATACATACTTGAATCTCAAATTACATTTTAAAATAAAAATAAAAAACAATGTGAAAGTAAACATTTTGAACTCTTAAAATCATTAAAATGTTTCTTCTTTATATCATGGGGAAAGGAAATAAAATAAGGGTGATCTAAAATTCTCATTAAGGGTTATATACAGTGGAATTTATCTTGAATAAATAATGTATAATAAATATGTTGAGGTAAGTAAAAATGCATTCCACTTAATCAATAGCTTGAGCAGAAAATAAATCCATGGATAATATAAATGAAATAATACCATGGATAATGATAAATAAATTCTCAATGAAATAAATTATTAAATATTTGACATCATTATTTCATACATCATGATATTTATACCATCAATACCTTATGCAAAAAGCAATTCAATCGACGTGTAGGTATACACCAAATAACCTATTTAATTTGGCTAACGAATTTGTCTCATTAGACTTGTTGATGCATCGAGGATATATATAATTTTAGTCCCCACCCATAACTGCACATAAAATATATTCCTCATACATCTAATAATCAATTTAATTCATGAACAATATACCTTATCAATAAACATCTTTATTGAATAAAGAATATGAAATATTAATATTTACCCAATTAATCAAATAACCTTAAAAATTAAACACTATATTTAGAAATGGTATACAATTTAGGAAATAATAATATATATTAGAGAAAGAATGTAGATATTTAATTGCAACTTCATGTTTCATGATCACAAAAAAAAGTGAATGTTTCAAGAGAATGTTAATAACCACAAAATTAAAAAATAGCCTTAAATTCATCCAAAATACTGGTTTTGAAATAAATTCATGTATTTTTTAGAATAAAATAAAAAAAATTATGAAAATTTATTTGTTTTTAATACCTTGTAAATATTTTGGAATAAGCTAATGATTTTAAAAATGGTTAAGGGGATGGGAAAGTCTGTTAACATCGTATAAGTTGAAAAAACATCCTTTTGAGTTTTTGTTGAAAATGAGCCCTTTTATGAAAACTTTTTAAATATTCATTTACTAATATATAATTATAACTTAAAATTTTCATTTATAAATCATTTTTTAAAATAAAAAATGTTTTTAAAAAATAATTTTGAAAAATTATTGATATAGAAGAAAAATATACCCAATCAAAAAGAGAAATAAAATCGAATTTTCAATTAAACTTTCATAATAAAAGACTAACTTGAATTAAATAATTACTCATCATGAATAAATATATATTCATGTTAAATACCTCATAAGGTAATTATATAAACTACATAAAATTAAGTAGGTGTATAATACCAAATAAGTCACATTGGAGTAGAATTGAGATGAAAATACCTTACCATAGATCTGACTTCCTTCGTACAAGTTAAAACCTCTAGTATAATAAATATATTTTAAAACTATAATAATATATATAATACCATAAATTATTTACTTATAACCTTTTATAACCTTTTTATTAATAATTTGTTATTAAATCACACTTCAGGTTGATAACTGCTTCATTTTTCATGTATGTTTTCATTAGGTAGTTTTGGTCCTTGTGAATTGATCATGGTTCTATCACCTAAATAATGTTAATAATGATAAAAATATAATATATATTAATTATATATGTATTTATAGTAATCCATAATATGTGTATATAGAAAAATGAATAACATCATTCATGGAGATGACAGGTCGTATATATGCATTAATGTTGTTTTCACTTATTAATGGATATAAAAAAGAAAAATTAAATAATAATTAACCTTTATAGAATCATTACTATATCATGTTTATATTATATATTCATTAAATACATTATTATTACCATTCATGTGAACCATAAATGAAAAACGAATCATATCACTTCATGGAGGAGGTAGTCCACACTTACGCATGCTGAAGTTATATTTTTTCAATGTATTAGAATGTATGAAGTTAGATATGGTATTATTATTCCAGAAGCATAATTATGTAATATATATAATATATATACATTAAACCCATAATAATACTTTTCCATAAAATTTGGGAATGAAAAAATAATTGTATCACTACATGGAGACAGTAAGCTATATGTTTACGGAACGATACTTTCACTTCCCATTTGATATAAATGAGGGTGGAAATGGTAGTTTCATAATAATAATAATAATATTTAAGTATATTTAGCATAATTAATTTATTATTTTATGATAAATAACACATATTTAGAGGATTTATTATAAAAAATAAATTGAAATAGGTCGGGTAAGATGATTACCTCTTCTTTAGAAGACCTCCTTTAGATCTTTTCTTAAGGGTCATAGGGTTGGTCTTTTGAGAAGAAAAGAACATGTAATATGTGTATAGGGTTTTTTTGAAGAGAAATTTTTATGTTTTGGTTAATCTATATGACTCAAAGTGGAATAAAGAAGATATGGGAGAGGTTCCCTTTTATAAATAGTGTGAGGGGCATTCTTATAATTTTGAAAAGTATTAAATTAATATAAATAATGTTTTATGTAAAAATGTCTCCAAATTGATATAATATGTATATAATGTGTGAATGAATAAAAATAATCTCATAAAATAATATTTTAATAATTTTTGGTTATATTTACACCCTTTTCTTTTAGTTTTAACCCCCTATTAACCCTTTTGATAATTACCACAATAATAAAGCTTTCTAAACTTTAAGGGTTAATAATGTTTCTATAAAATTAAAAAAAATCATAACTAAACCATGGTTTATTTTTAAACCATATCCCATACATTTTTCAAAAACTAATATTTTTATGAATTTTTAATCATTTAATAAAATATTATTTATTATAAAATAACCTTAATGTTAATTTTGGAACTATTAATTTAATTTGACCATTAAAACTACAATAAAATAAAAAAATCATTTAAACCACTATAATATTTCATTTTTGTCTAAAAAATCTCTAAAACCAAGAACTTACTCAAATAATATTATTTTTAGTGTTTTTAAAATCATTTTATTGATTTTTCTATTACTTGCACAAGCACTGTGTCAGTATCGCATAAGAATTTAAGGTAATTATTTCATTACAAAAAAATTAAAAATAAATTTCCATGATGAAAAAATATCATTTATCTTTAAAAATAATATTTATACCCAAAAATATCCTCCTTTTATCCCTATTTCAAAAATTTAGTGACAATAAAACAAAGAGAACAATATTTTTGAATTTTCATTATATAAAATAATATATTGGTAAAAATAATGGGAAAATGGAAATAAAAGCCCATATATTTTTATTTTAGATTATTATGGAGTATATATGCTCATTTAATAAAATTAAATCTAGTGTTCGTGTCATTTTTTTCCTTATCATTTTATTTTTAACCTTAATTACCCAAGTTATCCTTTATCATGGTAATAAAAATTACTAAGGTTATTATTCATAATGTCAAGAAAATAAAAGAAAAATAATTACCAAATTTATACCTCCTGATTAAAAATTCAGAATCCATTTTTTAAGATTCAATTAATGTAAGTGGCATAATTTAATTTAAAATTAAAAATGAAAAAAACAAAAAAAAAATGTTTTTATAGAAAAATGACTTTTAATTATAATTTTTTTAAAAAAATTGATACCTTTACCAATGTAAAATACTCCTAATATTAATTCAAAATAAATTTTAAATATTCTAAATGAGGTTATTTTACATTTTTCTCTTTGGACAAGAGGCATCATCTCATTAGAAAAGGTGTTGGAAAAGATGTGATCATCACATCTCACCCTTTTATTCGCAAGGCCATCAACAATAGATTTAGCTTAACAATATGAATGTGTGGTGAAGTATTTTATTGAGGATATAATATCCAAACATTTTATCCATCTATCATTCATATTCCATGAGATTTTAATTTTACCAGTTCTAACAACTTATATAATAGTGGTAGATTCACATTCAATTCATAAATTGTTCCAGCTCCCTTGACTTTCCATGTCAACTACATTGAAAAAACCAAGAATTTCATCTTCCAAATAGTATCTAATTCCATATGATATATAAATATTTCCCATAACATCACCATTATGATCTCTATAAATAGCTTTAAAGATCGTAGGGCTTAGATTTCCGATATAATCTCAATCAAAGTTGTATTTAATCCATCCAAAAATGGTGAAACCCAAATGACTTAAAAGGTACCTGAAGGAGGGAAGAAATTACCTAAAATATTAAGTCATCTCATATATATGAAGTCAAAAAATGAATTTTTATAGTGGAATGATAAATAGAATTATCATTTTTCATTTCCATAATGATTTATCAATGGTAGATTGGATAATGAAAGAGGCATGCTCATAAATCATCTTATTCCTACCATGCTAGATGACATGAATGAGATTTGAACTGGAAACTCTGAAAAGGTTCATAAGTTTCTTATAAAGATAGGTATTAAAGAAATCTTTGAGATAATCAATAACTGAGTCTAAGTGTACAGGATGGATCTCAAAGATATAAAAAACTACATTCCAGAGAATAATGGTTATGTGAAATATTTATAAAAGATGATTCACATTCTCCCTATACTGATTAAAAAATAAACATCTTGAGTAGAGGGAGATACCCACATTTTGAAGACTGTAATCAATGGGTATTTTTGAGAAGGAAAGCCTGCACAATAGATTAAATCTATATGGTCCAATCTATTTATTATTTAAGGGACCAATACAAATACGAATACTATATATCTATTTCCTGTAAAATAACATATACCTGAGCATGTCAGCCCTATCTAGCTCCAAAATCCATAGATCCTCCCGATTAACTAAATCATAATTATTTATGGCTGATATGACTTCTTCATGAAGTGAGTTAAGACAATCCATTTGATCTCTAATGTTAGTGATAGAATCCACCACTGGAGTAGAGGAGTTGAGCATATCAATCAAGGGAATACCTATCCAATTATCAAACCAAAAACTAAGAGAATATTTTTTATAATCCAATCAGTGTGATTTCAAAGAAATTTTGGGGAAGAGATATTTGAATCCAAGCAAGATAGAGGAGTCGGTATAGTTTAAATTTCCAAATTTCAATCTACCAAATAATCTAGATCTGATAAATCTTGAAGAATTTTATTATTCATTAAAAATCCTCCAAATAAAATGAGATTTAAGGTATTTAGTGAAGATGTGGGTATTTTTTAATGTCAAGACCTCTAATAGAATGTTTCTTGCAACATTTCTTCTAAATAATCATGATAACACTTTTTCATGAATTCTTCTAATCTAAAAATAATAATTAATGGAGATTTTGATGATATTTGGCAAGGAATCATGCCATTTTTAAATCATAAAAGAGTAAAAAAAATTAAAACAATGATGTGCTTCATAATTCAAATTCATCCTACCATTGAGAGGTAATTACCTTTCCGAGAGACTAAGAGTATTTGAATTTGTCTTAAATATGGTAAAAGTAATCAGCAAGGGGTCTTATCCAAAACATGGTAACTCATAACTAGATGAAAGGAATAAATCCTTATCTGATGCCAATTTCACTAATAGTACTCAATTTTTTGGGTGCATCAATTTTTTTACTAAAGTAAATGAAATATTTATTGAAACGAATATCATGGACTGGTACTTTTTCATAATGAAGGAGATCCTTCACAATGTTCATGATATTTCTCTTATCTCCCTATGTGAAGAGAATAATTTAATTGTCATAAAATAAATTTTATGAAGAAGATAAACATCTGGATTCTCAAATTGAATTTAAATCAAACATATCCACCATATTGCGTATAATTTTACTAAGATATTCTTCTTAAATAGAAATGAAAATGGAAAATAGGGTGTCACCCTACCTAACCACTATTGATCAAGTAAAATAACCCTTTATAGGGATATTAATGAGAATTTATATGTGAGAAAAGTATAAAATATATTTAATCCAATGAAAAAACCTCATGTTAAATCCAAATAAAATAAAGACCTTACCAATAAAACTCCAGTCCATGGTATCAAAGGCTTTTTGAACATCAATATTTAAATAACTTTTACCTCTAATGGTAGTTCTTAAGAGAAGATTAACACATTTTGATGAAATTATGTGGTAGTATTGAATGGTTCTCCCTTTGATAAAGTTGAATTGATTCCAAGAAATGATTTTTTCAAGGACTTTGTAAATCATATTAGCATGAATTATTTACATTATTTTATGGATATTTTTACAATAGAAACTATACTGAATTGACTAATATAACTTATATTTTCCACCATTTGAATAATTCATTGAATTGAGAATTAGTACCATATGTGATATTTCCAACCTTGAAAAAATGAATGACCAATTTACAAACATCATAGTGAACGATATCCCAGTGCATTTGGAATAAATTATTAGTTAAACCATCGATTCTAGGAGAGATCACAATGTTTAGGTGAAATAATTCCTCCTTAATTTCAAAGTCTAGAGGAATTGAGGTGATCATGATATTATCTTCATTACTTACCAATCTATTAATGATTCCCTCCATAAAATCCAAGAAATTTTGGACCATTGAAAATATTCTTATAAAATGATATAGTGGTTGTAAATAGATTACATATCTTCCAAAATCTAGTTACCATCACTACTAAGGTAAAGAGGTTTATTCTCTCTTATATGTTTCTAAATGGAATTGAAAATTTTATCATTTTTATCCCAATCAATGATCCATATGGACTTTAAAATATACTTCTGAATATTCTCTTTTATCTTGAGGAGATTATTGATATTATAAGACATATTATCTTTTTGTTCAAGACTTATAGAGTATTTATTCATTATTATAGACTCTTGAAGGAGGTGAAGTGAGTTTTTCATAGAGTCAAACTCCTTCTCTAAAGAGATGAAATATTTTTAGATCCAATCTTTTATCCATATCTTAAGAAATGTAAGAATTATTATACATTCCAAAGAAATTTATTTATAATCCACCGAGTTCCAGGTGTCATGGAAAAGTTTACCACAATTGGGATGAAAAACCCAAGCATTGTTAAACTATAAGGGAAGTGGTGGATACATTTATTTAATAATAAAACTCATGAGGATTGGGTGGTGATCAAAGTTAGAAATTTCCAAGGAAAAAACGATATGGATCCCCAAGTGTTCAAGGAGGCGTCATTAGAAAATGATCTATCAATTATAATAGCATTCAGTCTATTTAAATTCTTTATGTACTAAGTGAATATAGCTCACACCAAATTTATCTCAAACATATTGCAATCTTCAATGAAATATTTGAAATCCTTGATTGAAATGGACTAGGACATGGGACCAAGATTTTTATGAGAGTTAAGAATTGAGTTAACATCCCCAATAAGGATCCAAGGATCATTAACGAAACTAGAAAAGGAAATTATTTCTTACTAAATATCTCTTCTATCTTGGTAATTGCTGAAGGCATAAACAATAGTTCATAATTTTTTTATACCTGATCTAATAAAACAACATGTAATAATCTATTATCTAGTACTAAAAATGGATAGAATTTCAAAATAGAACTTGAATTTTTAAATACTTTAAAATAAAATAAATTTTTCAATAAAATTGGTATTTTTTATTATTCATTAAAAAATGAAACTTTTCAAAAAAATTATCAAAATTTCACCCCCAAGATAATTTTGATATGATGATTTCAAAAATGAAGTTCACTTTACCGAATACATTTTCTAAAATTTTCATAAATTAATTATAATATTTTCTCACAAAAATCAATAAAACTTATCTTTAAATAAAATATATTTTTTAAGGATAAAATTAATTTACTAAAAATTTGGTGCTATTTATTAAGTTTTAATTAGTAAATTTTTATTGAGTATAACCTATATATATTTCATAATTTTTTTATTATGATTCATACCCTCTAAGTAAACAGTTAATTTATAACAATAATATTCAAATAATAATATTTTATGGTCTTTTAAGCTCGGTGTTTTGTTTTGTATAAGTTATTGAACATAGTTTTATTATTTTAAAAGTTTATAATGTTATAATTTCCTATAGGATAATTCCATTTAAAGTAAATATTACATTATTAGAAATGTTTTTTGGATTTTTTTAGTAAAAAATAAATTAAATAGTTACATTATTTCATGGAAAAGTTTTAATTGAATATGATTCAAAGGATAATTATGTCAAAATAAGAAAGAGTTCTGAGTAGACTACAAGAAGTTGATATTGTAACATTAGATGTTGTAAAGTTAATAATTTTGAATATGTTTAGGGATTTAAACCTTAGAAATATGATTCTTAAATTCACCATTATTCAAACTTGACTTATTTATAGATTTTACTCTCTAATGAGTTTAGTGGAGGGTTTTTAATAGATAGTCACATAGAGATATGGTAGGAATTACATATAGATATAATAAATGAATATGACCATAGAATTTTTACTAAACATAAGGCTAATATGGCAGTTCATCTTATATGATGTGATAAACTAATGATTATTTTGGGTTTTTTTAAGTATTTTTAGAAAGATTTTAAGAATATAAAATGTATCATATAAAAGGAAATCATCACATAATCATGTTTTCATGTTTTTTTCATATATTTATATATTAATATAGATTTCATGAAGTGTAATAATAATTGACCTCTCAATGTATGACTTTGAGTTACCCCTAACCAATTTTCATAATGGAATATTATAGTTTTTGATAAAATTTTAATGTTGGTTTGAATAGGATTCTTATATTGAGATAAAGAATATCCTCAAAAGGCATAAAAACATAGAAAAGGTTTAATTATGTGCACTGGATGTCCCACTGAGTACACCATATAAAATTTAATACACTATTTATTTTGTATACTAGGAGTGTATGGATTATATTTGTTCCTTATTACCTTAGGTTGGTGATATACCTAGCCTGTGAGCCTTCATACTTTGATACCTAATTACATAAGCCATTATAGCTTAGCTAATCAAGGGGTGGTTGGGTGTGTTGCTAATCATGTTTCCCATTATATATTAACCACTGTGGGATTTTTCATCTCATATAATGAGTATGAAATTTGGTCCCTTGATTGAGATAGATTGGGGAGTGTACAGTTGCATCTAGATAGTACATACGATGTGATTATCTATTCAGATGAGTTGAATGTGATGTTATCATCTATAAAGGTGAATGACATGTGATGCATTCATAATCAGATAAGTGAGTTTAGAATATATGATTTGGATATTTGGTATTGACACAAACCATTTCCCATGGTCACTCATTGTCTTGCAAAAAGGGAATGTATGAAAATTCATGTTAGTATGAGATAAATCTAGTGTAAATGGGTATAAAGATGCATGTGATTGATAGAGATCATTCCATACCCCTTTATATATTAAGTAGAATTGATTTTTTAATATAGTATGGCCTTATCTTACATATATGGATTTAGTGATTTTTATTTTGTTATCAATTCTATGAAGGCTCGTGAGGTAATACTTTGTGGTTGACTAAATGTGGATTGAGTTTGATTCAGAGAGATACTCTTAAAGTGATTTAGATTTAAATCCAAAAGTTTCTTGGATGGGTATTTACAATGCATATCATGCACTGAGATATACATTGAAATTTATGATAGCTTTTTGAAAGTGTTTTATAAGATATCCAAGAGTTTTGGATATGTTTTCACAGGTTATTACATATGATATAATATAAGGTGAAATAGCACAAATTATATTTGAATTAGTGTAAGTTGGAGATTAAAGTAATAGGTGATCCCTAAATCCATGATATATATATATATATATCATATAGGTGAGCCCTATATATATATATTTTAGTGTATATATATATGATATATATCATATATATATATATATATTATCATATTTTATGCTATAGTAGGTCACAATATACAACATGAAATAAAATCATAATTTTCAGGTATTTTGGATATATCATTTTTAATGATAAGGGTATATATTATTTATCATGTGATGAAATTTCTACACTCAATAATATGGCATGATTTGGTATGTTTTAAAGGGAGTATAAAATATTATTTCATGTTATTTTATGGTTTAATCATACTGAATAGTTGATTGATATCGTATGATGTATTTTCATATTCCATTACCCATGCAACCCTAAGTAATGACTTTCCACAAATTTTATATTAACATTCATTTGGAGAGGCTATAAAAATCAAATGAAATCTTGTCATTAACATGTTTATGTTAAAATGAAATCTTCCACTTAGAATTATCACTCAAACATTATAAGAGTTACAACATAATTGAGTTTCATACATGCATATGATGCATGTATAAGTAGAGGCATTAAATCATGCCTTGTAACATATGTGTTAATGTGTGTTTCACTAAGGAGAATCATCATGCCTATATATAACATTTTCATTCAATGATAGTGAGTATGATGATTTCATAATGCTTGATCTATAATCTTTACCATCGTAGCTCTCTTTTTCTATCACCTTTGTGTATAGTGGCACTAGAATGTTATTGGGAAGGAAGATATAACACATATGATATGTGATTTAGTTAACCCATGGATACCTCTAAAGGTGGAGGCTTATGTATTCCACTTCATTGATCATTATAAAAAATATTCAAAGTTATTTTAAGATTATATAGTGGGCCATTGATGAATGCTATATAATTTGTAGTTGAACTTCATTTATAGTATATAGAATGTTTCATATTTCTAATGCATAGAGATATTAAAAATGGGATTTGGTTGCTTATGCATGTTCTATTAGGTGTTAATAAACACCTACAAATCCTATCACCCTTTCCTATAAATATTCAAATATCCAAACTAAGGAATCCCCTATAATAATTTTTATTCACCTACCTCAAACTCTATAGGACAGATTCACTGGTCTACAAAAGACCTTTCCTTACTCTAAGAATTCATTAACCACCTCCCAATCAAATGCATTTGCTCCAATATTTCTTTCACAAGACTCAGACTAATAACCCATAACTCTCCTACCTAAAACCAACACATAGGTTATTAAAATGATCTTCCATATAAATCCTCAAAAGGTTCCATCTGAATCAATGCCTAACATATATTTTAATATGTAAATTCTATAAGTGAGATATGTTTCACCATAAACCACTAAAATTAGGGATTCATGCATGTAGAATTTCTTAAAATATATGAATGGTATAATCTTACTAGTCATTGGTATGAGGATAGCAGGAAATGACCCAATTCACATATGTAACAAGTGCCTTCTACGTCTCTCGCTAAAATCATGAGATAAAATGGTCATCCCAATCTGAAATGATGCTCCTAGACTCCCCATGAAGATAAAATATCTCAAAATATATATACTACCCAAATCATCAATGAAATAGGTATCCCAAATTGGTAGGAAATGTGTTGAATTTGTTAATTGGTCAATGATAAACAATACCATGTCACTAATATAAGATGAACTTGGAAATACCATCACAAAATATATGGTTACATCATCTCACTTCTAATTATGAATGGATAATGAATGAAGAATACTTGTGGGTCCCTTATGTTCATCATTCACCTAATGATAATTAAATCATCATGAAATGAACCCTATTATGTCCTTATTTATCCCATACCACAAATAATTTCTACAGATGTCATGAAATATCTTGGAAATCCCTAAGTGAACAACCCATCTAAAGGCTTGTGAATCTTATATCGACACTATACTCTTTAACCAACTTCTGTAAGGCCATGATTGATATATAATTCAACCCCTATTTCATTTATTTAAAGAATATCTCCTAAGATTCCAACCCTATAAAATTTACCCCTTCATGGTCATGGACTTCATCAATGATTCCAAAAGGAAAAAGTCCTGAATAAACCAATAATAGTGACCTATCAATCCTAGGATACTATAGATCTTGAATAAATTAATAGAATACTTATAAGAAACCAAAACCTTGACCTTATATGGGTCTCCTGATATGCATATCTCATATAACATGTTCTCCAGGAAGGGAACCACACTAATCCAAATTGAAACTTTGAGCACCTAATGTACAGTCAATGATATCTATGTATACTTAGAACAATATCAAGATTCTGAGCCTAATCCTCCCTTGACTGGAAGTACACCAAAATATCATCAATGAATATAACCATAAATCAATATAGATAAGGACAAAACACCCTATTTATTAGGTCTATAAACACAATTTACATGTTCTTTAACCCAAATGACATCACAACATACTCATACATGTATAACCTTCTTTTAAAAGTTGTATGTGGTATATCGAAAGGCCCCACATGAAACTTGTGATAGCCTAATATCAAATCAATATCTAAGAACCACTTATATCGCCTCAATAGATCAAACAGGTTGTTGATATGAGGAAGAGGATACTGGTTCTTAATTTCCACCTTATTAAGTCTCTGATAATCCACATATAACCATAGTGATTTGTCCACATTCTTAATGAACAATAAAGGATCACCCCAAGGGGACGTGCTCGGGTGAATAAACCCCTTCGACTCTAGACCCTCAAGTTGAGACTTCAACTCTCAAAACTCTATAAAAATCATTCTACAAGATAGAATGGATATTGGATTCATATCGAGAAAAAGATCAATTGTAAACTTGATATTAATTATAATCCTTATTTTTTATATCATTTATATTTCATTTAAAAAAATAAAACAACATATTTAAAAAAATACACATCATGTTTATTTAATAATAATTAAAAAACATATAATTTAATATAAAATTGCTTTTAATATATTATAGAAAATATTTAACTTAATTATAATAATAAAAACACTTTTTTATTTATTTTAAATTTGATTTATATAACTACACAAATATAAAGATATCTTAAAAATAAAACCATAACTTATTTAATTTGAAGTAAATTTAATGAATTATAAATTTATATTTAACATTTTTTAATATATTAAAAATAATAAATAAACTAATTATAATAAAAAAAATTATTTGATTTTTATTTAATTTAAATAACTAAACATATTATATATATATATATTAAAAATAAATATATAATTCATTTATTTAAAACAAATTTATATATAAATTTTTTAATATATTACAAAATTACTTGACCCATAATGGCCCCACCTAGATTGGTAGTAAGCAAAGTGTACCACCCCAAGCCCACCTTTAATAGCCTAGAAGATGATGACTATCACTTAGTAAGTATATTACACAAGATGAGAGGCTTTAACCTAATATACCAGTACATAACTACTAATCTCCATGAAAGATAGAAATAATGAAATACTAGATAAATAACCAAATATAATATTTATAAAAATGAATATGACACACTAAAACATGACACATGAAATCAAAACACCCATAAAGTGGTGAGTATTTAAATACATATTAGGATACCCTAAAAACTATAAAGGAATAAAATAAAGGACTTGGTCATCTAAAACCATAGAGGAAGGGGATAACCCACTCAAGGAATAAGAACCCAAAAATGTCACGACCCGTCCTCGGGGCCCGTGCCGTGACTACCCCAAGCCCGCCTTCCATAGGCCAGGGGCTGGCGACTTGCACCAAGGCGTAAAATCCCAGTAAACAGGGAAGGCATTGCCTTTATAAGTAACAACCACACAGAGTCAGCAAGCGGAAAGTAAAGTGCAGAAAAGTAAAGGGGGCTGGAATACAAGCCCAACTGTAAAGTACAACTGAAAAGGGTAAAGTACAGCAACTGAAGAAAAGACGGCGGCCTCGTGTCGTCCACTGGCAATCCCACCTGAAGGGTGGGTACAGATAGCCTCCAGGCTCCTCGGGTCCCACGTCCGCTCCGAGCACGTCCCGCCCAGTGGTCCACCTCCAGGTACCGTCCTGCTCCACGCCCCAACCGTGATCAGCGCTGTCCGTCGTCTGCAACCAACACAACAAGGTGCGGGCATAGCCCGTGCAGGGGTGAGTACAAGCTACTCAGTAAGGACCCCGAGACCCCCGAAGGTCTCCCGAAATCCACAAAGGATATAGCACAAAAGAAAGATGCAATCACGAAGTAACATCTGACTCGACTTAGGTATATGCCCATACATATACCTAAGTCCCCAATTCTAGCTCTGCTCACGAGCTCAAGAACAACTCAATCCACAAAGGAAAGCAAGACTCAAATCCACAAGGAGAGTAAACAGTAAATCCACATAGGATAGTTCAACACAATCCACGAAGGAGAGTAACATAAGATTCAGCTCAACCAGGTATACTTTTTCAGATGACGTCAAAGATGATCACTGATCCATCTAAGTCGTCGGACCCACGAAGGATCGATAGGTACTAACCCCCGCAAAAGACCCACGTAGGATCGGGCTCACACAGAACCTGTAGGCAGTGGCTCACACAGAACCGGTAGTAAGGACCCACATAGGATCGGGCTCACACAGAACCTGTAGCACTGATCCACGTAGGATCGCTGAGTGCAGTAGTCGACGCAGTCCACTGAGGATCTCTGCACAGTCGTCGCCGCAGTCCACGAAGGATCTCTGCTCTGCCGTCGTCGCAGTCCACGGAGGATCTCTGCTCTGCCATCGTCGCAGTCCATGGAGGATCTCTGCTCTGCCATCGTCGCAGTCCACGGAGGATCTCTGCTCTGTCGTCGAAGTCACAGCCAGCGCTAGGGTTCCCGCACATAGCGAGCTCGTTTAGGAGGGTCCGCTCCACGAGCCGAGAGGCTGATACATCAACTGACACGTAGTCCGAAGTTGATGTATCCAAAAGTTCCGTATCGACAACAGGATCTCAACGCAACAGACGGCGCGTCAATCGGACGCCCGGTCTGAGAGTTATTGGCATTTTCGTCCCAGGGGCCCGGTTGGTTTTTAGGGAAAAACCAACCCGACCGTACCCCGCCTGTATCCGATCCTCGGGCGGAGTATTCCAAAAGTTCCGTCTCACTTAGAGGAAACTACCACAGCTGACGGTACGTCGATCGGACGTCCGTAGCTCAAGTTATAAGCGTTTCCGCTCCGAGGGCCCGGTTGGTTTCGTGTACGAACCAACCCGGCCGAACCCAAAGTCTTCCGAAACCTTGAGTATAATATACCGAAACGACCGTCTCGATCCAAGGATCGTGTAGCCACTGACGGTTCGTCAATCGGAGTTCCCAGGCCCAAGATATGGGCAAAAGACCGAAGAGGCCCGAAAACGGGGGTTCTGGGCCCGGGGCGACCCGGCCCGAACCCCCCCTGGGTCGGCCGCACCGGGTCGGCCCGAACCGGGTCGGCCCGACCCGGCTAGGCCGGGTCCGGTCCGGCCTGGGCGCTGCCCGACCGACCGGACCGGCCGGCTCGGCTTCGGCCGAGCGGCCGAATGAGCCGCCGCGGGTTTGACCCGCGGCTTTGGAGAAACGCGGCCCGCGCGGGCCGCGTGCTGGGTGGCCGGACCGCAGACGCGGTCCGACGGTTCGCCGCCGCCGCGGCTCGGCCGCGGCGGACTCCTCCGGCGGCGCGCCGGGCGCCGCCGCCACCTTCTGCGGGCCGCCGGAGTTGCTCTGGTGGCCCGTTTTGCCTCCCGTCTGCGCCGTTGCTCCTCCCGGGGGCCGACCTTCACTGCGGGATCAACAGATCGCCCCTGCCGCGCGGTTCGTCGTCGTCCGCCAAATCCGCACAAAAAAGGGAAGATCGGCGGAGGGTTGCCGGATCTTGTTTGTTAGATCCGCACCCTCCGTGTTAGTCATAAACATCATCGGGAGGAAAAGAAACGACCAATCAACAATTTTAAATAAATTTAAAATTGCTCCGTGATCGGTTCTTTAAAATTTAAAAGAATAAACACGGGAAAGGCAAAATATTTCAATTCAACCCTTACTTTGTCGTCGTCGGATGAGAGGTCGTCGCGGAATCGCTCGTCGCGGAAGGAGGGGGATCGTTGCGTCGTCGCGGTATCCGGCGTCGCGTCGCCAATCTCCGGATCAAGAACAAACGGATTTAATTAATTAAATCCGTTGCCATGAAATTTAAAAAAAAGGAGAATTTAAACGATCCGATTCTAACCTTAGTTGTCGAACGAGGATCGGCCGCAGAAGAAGAAGCGTCGCCGAAGAACGTCGCGGGTAAAGCTCGTCGACGTCGCAGATCTCGGTGTGCGTCGTCGAATTTCGGTCGCCGGCGTTCTTCGCGTTCTTCGCGTTCTTCGCGTTCTTCGCGTTCTTCGCAGGGAGGGTGGAGGCCCAGAGAATCTCGCACAACGAGTAATCCTCCAAAGGAAAGAGTTGGTCTTATTTTATTATTTTGCCAACGAACGCAAACGCGTAAGTAACGACCCATTAAATTAGTTGAATTAATTCAACGAATGAAACAGCCCATTTAATTCACGAAATAAACCGCCCAATTAAATGGTCTGTTAAGAGTTAAAGAAAACGCGTCGGTTGACTTTTCAGTTACTTTGACGGGTTTTCGCGGGTGCGTTACTTAGCGAAAGAAACGGCGGGGCTCGTGCGGGCCCCACCTCACAAATATCCTACCAAGGGGGTAGGATATTTCTAGATAGCATCCTATCCAGTTCAACTCAGTTCAAGCCGTCTTTAAGTGGCTTCAAGTGGCTTCCAAGCAGCTTAAGTGAAATAAAATAAAGTTGTCGCACAAACTTATTTTATTTCTGACTTAAAGCCCCAAAATTTAAAAACCACGTCTGAGCAAACGCAACTCCGGAAGAGGCGTTTCTAAGCAAATACCGGCGCTGCGATTTCATCGGTGCCCTCAGAATTCGATTCTGGGCACCGGTTCAAAAGATAGAAAAACCCGCTCGTCCGTTCACTGAACGTACCCGAGCCAAACTTCGGAAATTGATTCCGGGCACACCGGGCCTCGGAATCAGGTGCCGTCTGAAGCTGCGCTCTTGTAAAATTCCAAAGAAACTTAAGAAAAAAATTTCATTGAAATTTTCGGGTCTTTACATTACTCCCACCTCAGGGCTTTACGTCCCCGTAAAGATACATCAAAAACTAGGGGAACAAATGGGGGTACTGAGCACGCATCTGAGCCTCCCGCTCCCAAGTGCTCTCCTGGAGGTTCCCGTGCTACCATCTGACGCGCACAAGAGGAATCGACCGCCCACGTAGGACCCGCTCCTGTCGATCCTCGATCTCCACTGGGACCTCCGCAAAAGTCGCCCCATCGTCCACGTCCAGCTCCCCAAAGTCGATGATGTGCGTCGGGTCGTGCACGTATCTCCTCAGCTGAGACACGTGAAAGACGCCATGCACCCGGTGCAACTGAGGTGGTAGAGCCAGGAGATAAGCCACCTCTCCTATCCTGCTGAGGACCTGGAAAGGCCCGATGAAGCGTGGAGACAACTTGCCGCCTCAGCCAAATCTCCGTAAACCACGTCGAGGTGAGACACGCAAAAATACGTGGTCGCCATCCTCGAACTCTAGTGGCCTTCGCCTCCTGTCAGCATATGACTTCTGCCGGCTCTGAGCTGTCCTAATCCTCTCCTGGATGATCTGGACCTTCTCTGTCGTGGCTCGGACCATCTCTGGTCCCACGAGTGCTGAATCCCCAGGGTCTGTCCAGCACAACGGTGATCTGCAGGGTCTGCCGTACAACTCCTCGTATGGTGCCATCCCGATGGTGGAGTGGTAGCTGTTGTTGTACGCGAACTCCACCAAGGGTAGGTGGTCCTCCCAGCTGTGACCAAAGTCGAGAACACATGCACGGAGCATGTCCTCGAGTGTCTGTATGGTCCTCTCCGTCTGACCATCCGTCTGAGGGTGGAAGGCTGTGCTCAGATGGAGCCGTGTTCCGAACGCCTCCTGCAACCCCTTCCAAAGCCGGGAAGTGAAACGAGCATCTCGATCAGAGATGATAGACGATGGCACACCATGAATCCGTACGATCTCCTGGACGTAAAGACGTCCCAAGCTCTCCACTGAGCCCTGCTCTCTGATGGGTAAGAAGTGTGCCGACTTGGTGAGTCGGTCGACAATCACCCAAATGGAGTCGTGACCTCTGGAAGTGCGTGGAAGTCCAGTCACGAAGTCCATAGATATGCCATCCCACTTCCACTCCGGGACCTCCAAGGGCTGTACCAAGCCTGCCGGTACCTGATGCTCTGCCTTCACCTGCTGGCAGGTGAGGCATCGTGAAACGAACTCTACCACAGCTTTCTTCATGCCCGGCCACCAGTGCTGTCGCCTGAGATCCTGGTACATCTTCGCCACTCCAGGATGTACCGCCAGGGGAGAAGTGTGAAACTCTCTCAGCACCTCCTCTCGCAAAGAGACTGGTACGAAGGTACGTCCTCTGAAAAGGATGTCGTGCTCTGCTCCAAGGGAGAAGCCATCAGGCGCCTGACCTGAGGATATCAGTGCACGCTGGGTCTCACAGTCAGCGTCCTCACGCTGAGCCTCTCTGACCCGCTGTAGAAGTGGAGGAGAGACTGTGAGAGACTGAAGAAAGGATGCTCTGTCTCTATCCACGAAGGATATCTGTAAGGAGGCTAGCTGCTTCGTCGCCTCCTCAAGTAGCTGAATGCCCGTCCTCCTGCTGAGGGCATCGGCTACCACGTTCCCCTTCCCAGGAGTATAGACTATCTCAAAGTCATAGTCCTGGAGGAACTCAAGCCATCTTCGTTGTCTCAGGTTCAGGTCCTTCTGAGAGAAGATATACCTGAGACTCTGGTGGTCAGAAAAGACTGTGAAGCGCTCGCCCATCAGATAGTGCTGCCAAGTCTTCAGAGCGAAGACCACTGCTGCTAACTCCAGGTCATGAGTGGCGTAGTTCTGCTCATGCGGCCTCAACTGACGTGATCCGTAGGCGATCACGGCCCGCTCCTGCATCAGGACGCATCCGAGTCCAGTCCCTGATGCGTCGCAGTAAACTACGTATCCAACTCCCTCCTCAGGCAACCTCAAGATAGGTGCGCTGGTCAACCTCTGCCTCAGCTCCTGGAAGCTCTGCTGACATCTGTCTGACCACACGAAGGGTTTCCCCTTCTTCGTCAACGCTGAGAGTGGTGCCGCAACTCTGGAGAAGTCTGGCACGAATCTCCGATAGTATCCCGCTAGGCCCAAGAAGCTCCGCACCTCCGTCACGCTCCTGGGTGGCTCCCAAGCTAGCACTGCCTCGATCTTCGCGGTATCCACTGCAACTCCCGCCTCAGAAATGACGTGCCCCAAGAAATGGACCTCACGTAACCAGAACTGGCACTTTGAGAGCTTGCCATAAAGCTGGTGCTCTCGGAGCGTGTCTAGCACAACTCGCAGGTGGTAGGCATGCTCCTCCTCAGTCGTCGAGTATACCAAAATGTCGTCAATGAAGACCACGACAAATCAGTCGAGGTATGGCTGGAAGATCCTGTTCATGAGGCTCATGAACACTTCTGGAGCATTGGTTATGCCGAACGGCATAACCAAGAACTCATAATGGCCATACCGACACCTGAAGGCCGTCTTCTGCACGTCCTCGTCTCGAACTCTGAGCTGATGATAGCCTGACCGGAGGTCTATCTTCGAGAACCACCGCGCTCCCTTGAGCTGATCGAAGAGGTCATCAATCCGTGGCAGCGGATACTTGTTCCTCACTGTCACTTGGTTCAGGCAACGATAGTTGACACATAGTCGCAAGCTCCCGTCCGCCTTCTTGGCGAACAAAATCGGGGAAGCCCAGGGTGAAACACTGGGTCGGATAAACCCCTTGCTCTGCAAGTCCTCCAACTGTACCCGCAGCTCCCGAAGCTCGGCGGGGGCCATCCGATATGCTGGAGTATATATCGGGGCTGTTCCGGGGTACAAGTCGATGTAAAAGTCTACCTCTCTACGAGGAGGTATCCCTGGAACGTCGTCGGGAAAGACGTCCGCGTACTGGTCCACCACTGCAGGAAAAACTGGACTCCGCACGTCCACTGCTCCCAGGATGAGGCTAGCCAACTGATGAGAGATGGGCTGCACTCTCCTCCGCGGAAGTCCATCCTGTGCTGCAAAGGTTCCCTTCTCGCCGGTGAAGGTAAACCTGCTCCCGTCGGTGCGAACACATCGCACCTTGTGCCTAAAACAGTCGATCTGGGCATGAACCGTGGATAGCCAATCCATGCCCAAGATGACGTCGTAAGGCCTCGACGCCGCTACAAGGAGATCCCAGCCGAAGCTCTCGCCTCCTAGAGTAAGCTCACACTGCCAGCACCAGTGCGTAATCGTCGAGTCTGCTCCCGTAGGAGTCTCTAGCCGTAAGGATCGAGCCAACGGCTCAGTCGGAATCTCCGAGCTCCGAACAAGGGCAGAGGCTATGAAAGAGTGACTCGCTCCTGTGTCTATAAGTACTGCAGCAAGGGTGGAATAGACACAGATCGTACCTCGAATCATCTCTGGCAAGTCGGGGTCGTAGGCCTCCACTGCCTGGAGCTGGGCCTGTCCCTGCCCTCCAGCTCCCTGTGGTCGAGGTGGCCCTCCTGGTGGTGGTGGGGGTAGAGCCTGGAAGCGTCGCCCACCACCCGCTGCTCGGCCAGCTCCTCTGCCTCGTCCGCCTCCTCCCTGCGGACCGCCACGGTCGACCCTCTGCCTCTGCCTGGGTGGCCCCTCCACCGTCTGCTGCTCCTCTGATCGGCGAGTCGGGCAGTCACGATCCATGTGACCCTGCCCGCCGCAGGAGTAGCACAGCCTGCCTCTCGGAAGGCTGGCACTCCGCTGTGTGCCTCGCACTGCTGAGCCGGTGTCCTGAGGCCGTCTGCGTGGGGGTCTGGTCTGCCTAGACCCAAGAGTCATCCGTCGGCTACCTGCTGCCGAAGACTCAGCTACCTGCCGCCCTGCGCTAGGTCTCGCCGCTGAAGAAGGCACTGCCAGGAAGCTCTCGATCAGGAGGGCTCGCTCCAGCACTCCTGCCTGGGTCGGAATGCTGAGGGAGATCAGCGACGCCCGAATCTCCTGTCGTAAGCCCTGCTCGAAGGTCCGGACCCGGAAGAAGGAGTCCCGTACCATGTCGGTCGAGTAGCGAGATAGGTCAGTGAACCTCGCCGCGTACTGAGTGACAGTCATGCTGCCCTGGCGCAGCTGGAGAAGCTCCTGGATGCGCACCGCTCGGAGGGTGGCCGGGACGAACTCAGAGCGGAAGAGGCTCTCGAAGTCCGCCCAGAGCAAGGATGCCTCATCGTGAACCTGGAGCATCAGGCTCCACCATCGTCCTGCCGCCGCCTGCAGGAGGCTCGCCGCGAGAATCACCATGAGATCCGCCGGTGTCCTCACTAGCCTAAAGATCCGTACCACCGCCTCTAGCCAGTCCTCGGCGGCCTGGGGGTCCGCCTCACCGCGAAACCTGGGTGGTCACTGGCTCTGAAACTCATGCAGTGCCCTAAGGCGACGTGCATCGTCAGCGTCTGGTACTAGCAGCATCGGTGGCTCGGCGGGTAAAGCTACCGCCGGTGCCACTACTGGAAAAGGGCCCTGCACCGAGGCCTCGTCGCTCGGTGGGCTGTCGTCGCGCCCTACACTCGGAACCCTAGCTGGCTATCGTCGTGGGGCCATCCTGAAAAGGAGAACAAGAGCACCATAGTCAGAACAGTATACCTGGTGAGCTGGCACAAGCAATCACAAAGAAACTTGAAACACACACGCAATAAATGTTTTCATGCATTAAGTCGGAAATCAGGAGTCAGGGTCCTGGTGTACGGATACGTCGGCCGCCGCACCAACACTGGGCTCCCTGAACTGATAACCACACTCAATACACTAAACACTATTGCTTCATATAGAAAGAAAGGACGATCAGAGTCTGCGGTAGAACCGACCACCTCTGATACCAATTTGTCACGACCCGTCCTCGGGACCCGTGCCGTGACTACCCCAAGCCCGCCTTCCATAGGCCAGGGGCTGGCGACTAGCACCAAGGCGTAAAATCCCAGTAAACAGGGAAGGCATTGCCTTTATAAGTAACAACCACACAGAGTCAGCAAGCGGAAAGTAAAGTGCAGAAAAGTAAAGGGGGCCGGAATACAAGCCCAACTATAAAGTACAACTGAAAAGGGTAAAGTACAGCAACTGAAGAAAAGACGGTGGCCTCGTGTCGTCCACTGGCAATCCCACCTGAAGGGTGGGTACAGATAGCCTCCAGGCTCCTCGGGTCCCACGTCCGCTCCGAGCACGTCCCGCCCAGTGGTCCACCTCCAGGTACCATCCTGCTCCACGCCCCAACCGTGATCAGCGCTCTCCGTCGTCTGCAACCAACACAACAAGGTGCGGGCATAGCCCGTGCAGGGGTGAGTACAAGCTACTCAGTAAGGACCCCGAGACCCCCGAAGGTCTCCCGAAATCCACAAAGGATATAGCACAAAAGAAAGATGCAATCACGAAGTAACATCTGACTCGACTTAGGTATATGCCCATACATATACCTAAGTCCCCAATTCTAGCTCTGCTCACGAGCTCAAGAACAACTCAATCCACAAAGGAAAGCAAGACTCAAATCCACAAGGAGAGTAAACAGTAAATCCACATAGGATAGTTCAACACAATCCACGAAGGAGAGTAACATAAGATTCAGCTCAACCAGGTATACTTTTTCAGATGACGTCAAAGATGATCACTGATCCATCTAAGTCGTCGGACCCACGAAGGATCGATAGGTACTAACCCCCGCAAAAGACCCACGTAGGATCGGGCTCACACAGAACCTGTAGGCAGTGGCTCACACAGAACCGGTAGTAAGGACCCACATAGGATCGGGCTCACACAGAACCTGTAGCACTGATCCACGTAGGATCGCTGAGTGCAGTAGTCGACGCAGTCCACTGAGGATCTTTGCACAGTCGTCGCCGCAGTCCACGAAGGATCTCTGCTCTGCCGTCGTCGCAGTCCACGGAGGATCTCTGCTCTGCCATCGTCGCAGTCCACGGAGGATCTCTGCTCTGCCGTCGTCGCAGTCCACGGAGGATCTCTGCTCTGTCGTCGAAGTCACAGCCAGCGCTAGGGTTCCCGCACATAGCGAGCTCGTTTAGGAGGGTCCGCTCCACGAGCCGAGAGGCTGATACATCAACTGACACGTAGTCCGAAGTTGATGTATCCAAAAGTTCTGTATCGACAACAGGATCTCAACGCAACAGACGGCGCGTCAATCGGACGCCCGGTCTGAGAGTTATTGGCATTTTCGTCCCAGGGGCCCGGTTGGTTTTTAGGGCAAAACCAACCCGACCGTACCCCGCCTGTATCCGATCCTCGGGAGGAGTATGCCAAAAGTTCCGTCTCACTTAGAGGAAACTACCACAGCTGACGGTACGTCGATCGGACGTCCGTAGCTCAAGTTATAAGTGTTTCCGCTCCGAGGGCCCGGTTGGTTTCGTGTACGAACCAACCCGGCCGAACCCAAAGTCTTCCGAAACCTTGAGTATAATATACCGAAACGACCGTCTCGATCCAAGGATCGCGTAGCCGCTGACGGTTCGTCAATCGGAGGTCCCAGGCCCAAGATATGGTCAAAAGACCGAAGAGGCCCGAAAACGGGGGTTCTGGGCCCGGGGCGACCCGGCCTGAACCCCCCCTGGGTCGGCCGAACCGGGTCGGCCCGACCCGGCCCGACCCGGCTAGGCCGGTTCCGGTCCGGCCTGGGCGCGGCCCGGCCGACCGGACCGACCGGCTCGGCTTCGGCCGAGCGGTCGAATGAGCGGCCGCGGGTTTGACCCGCGGCTTTGGAGAAACGCGGCCCGCGCGGGCCGCGTGCTGGGTGGCCGGACCGCGGACGAGGTCCGGCGGTTCGCCGCCGCCGCGGCTCGGCCGCGGCGGACTCCTCCGGCGGCGCGCCGGGCGCCGCCGCCTCCGGTTGCCGGCGCCGCCGCCACCTTCCGCGGGCCGCCGGAGTTGCTCCGGTGGCCCGTTTTGCCTCCCGTCTGCGCCGTTGCTCCTCCCGGGGGCCGACCTTCACTGCGGGATCAACAGATCGCCCCTGCCGCGTGGTTCGTCGTCGTCCGCCAAATCCGCACAAAAAAGGGAAGATCGGAGGAGGGTTGTCGGATCTTGTTTGTTAGATCCGCACCCTCCGCGTTAGTCATAAACATCATCGGGAGGAAAAGAAACGACCGATCAACAATTTTAAATAAATTTAAAATTGCTCCGTGATCGGTTCTTTAAAATTTGAAAGAATAAACACGGGAAAGGAAAAATATTTCAATTCAACCCTCACTTTGTCGTCGTCGGATGAGAGGTCGTCGCGGAATCGCTCGTCGCGGAAGGAGGGGGATCGTTGCGTCGTCGCGGTATCCGGCGTCGCGTCGCCAATCTCCGGATCAAGAACAAACGGATTTAATTAATTAAATCCGTTGCCATGAAATTTAAAAAAAAGGAGAATTTAAACGATCCGATTCTAACCTTAGTTGCCGAACGAGGATCGGCCGCGGAAGAAGAAGCGTCGCCGAAGAACGTCGCGGGTAAAGCTCGTCGACGTTGCAGATCTCGGTGTGCGTCGTCGAATTTCGGTCGCCGGCGTTCTTCGCGTTCTTCGCGTTCTTCGCGGGGAGGGTGGAGGCCCAGAGAATCTCGCACAACGAGTAATCCTCCAAAGGAAAGAGTTGGTCTTATTTTATTATTTTGCCAACGAACGCAAACGCGTAAGTAACGACCCATTAAATTCGTTGAATTAATTCAACGAATGAAACAGCCCATTTAATTCACGAAATAAACCGCCCAATTAAATGGTCTGTTAAGAATTAAAGAAAACGCGTCGGTTGACTTTTCAGTTACTTTGACGGGTTTTCGCGGGTGCGTTACTTAGCGAAAGAAACGGCGGGGCTCGTGCAGGCCCCACCTCACAAATATCCTACCAAGGGGGTAGGATATTTCTGGATAGCATCCTATCCAGTTCAACTCAGTTCAACCCGTCTTTAAGTGGCTTCAAGTGGCTTCCAAGCAGCTTAAGTGAAATAAAATAAAGTTGTCGCACAAACTTATTTTATTTCTGACTTAAAGCCCCAAAATTTAAAAACCACGTCTGAGCAAACGCAACTCCGGAAGAGGCGTTTCTAAGTAAATATCGGCGCTGCGATTTCATCGGTGCCCTCAGAATTCGATTCCGGGCACCGGTTCAAAAGATAGAAAAACCCGCTCGTCCGTTCACTGAACGTACCCGAGCCAAACTTCGGAAATTGATTCCGGGCACACCGGGCCTCGGAATCAGGTGCCGTCTGAAGCTGAGCTCTTGTAAAATTCCAAAGAAACTTAAGAAAAAAATTTCCTTGAAATTTGTGGGTCTTTACAAAAAACATAAAACCTATACATTCATTTTAAGTTAGAGAAATTGGGACACTAGGTTTCACTCATCAAAATCCCAAATAAATAAAGGATTGCACATCATGAGAAACCACATTATGAACTACCCAGCTATCCAAACCCATTTCATCACACTAAACATAGTGTGGGACCCATATATTCTTAAATTAAGCATCGATTGAGAGATTTTACTACAACTAATATAGGACATGTTCCTCATTATACAAGGTCATCAAATAAGGGAGTGACTGAATTCATAAATAGAAGGCCCATGCCCTGATGACTCATGGAATATTAATTAGGGGAGTATCAACCTCTATAGACTCTATGAAGGAACTTTCCTTATTTGGTTAAAGGGGGTACAGAATCCATGCCTAAACTATAGAGGACCTATGATCCATGTATATGGGGGAATATTGAACTTTATAACCCTATGAGAGACTCACAGATTGTCATCAATATGATGTTAAGGGAGTATTGAACCCTAGGGCATGATTTTCTCTTCACACGTGAACCCCAACATCATCCCTACAATGTTAAATCCCAAATCATGTTCTATCACCTTACAAGTGGCCCCATATAACCAAACAGATCATTCCATTGTGATATTTGTGGAAAAACTCCCAATATAGGTTATCTTTTACCCAAAACGTATATATGGTGAAAAGTTTATAAAAAACATCACACCAGAAGAATATCCCCGCCATATGGAGGCCTCTGGAAGCGGCACGTGGTGTTATGGGGTAGGGGAGCACATACCTGTGTGTGACACCCATGCATTTCATGGTGCACAGTGTCATTCTGGGTTAGGTTTGGTGGACATGACTCATTTACATAGTCGTCCTAGTGAAACCTCATGTTCAGTGTATGCTCAACTAGTCTAGATCATGTCACGTCCATCCCAAGTTTTCAGGGAGATCCCCATTATTGGGGTATCACTACTGTGGGCTAGGTGGTTGATGCCTCTAATTCTATTATCATCATCCTCATTTCCACAACTTTTCACCACCTTCAACCTACCATTTTTCCTCCCTGAAGCTGTCATGCTTTCACCAATCATCCTTGAATCCAATATACTATTTGGTATATGATTTAGAGATTTTTTTAAAAGGTTTTCAGGATTTTTTTTAAAAAAACCATAGTTTAAAATTTTTTTAAAAACAATTCCTTAAATGCGTCATCGATGATACCTCATTTTCCCTAAAACAATAATTTTTTTCTGTTTTAATTATTAATTTTCATATATTTAAAATTTTAATGTTTTATTATTATTTTGTTATGCTTATATATATATATATAAATAAAACAAAATTTTTTATCATAATTTATCTCTTATTCAAGTACGTGACTTTTCTAGCCTATAAAATATAAATTATAAGACCAATATAAATAAAAATTAAAACATGGATTAAATATATAAGAAGTAGTCTAAATTAAAAAAAATAATTTCTTAAAAAATATTGATGAAAAATAATTTATAAGCTTTCTAATCCACCAACTTGAAACATAAAAATGTTTCAAGTACATGATCTTTCTAGCCTATAAAATATAAACTATAATACCAATATAAATGAAATTTTAAACAGTTATTAAACATATATGATGTATCCGAAAATAAAAAAAATTCTTAAAAAATGTTGATGAAAATTAATTTATAAGCTTTCTAATCCCCCAATATGAAGCTTAAAAATGTTTCAAGTATGGAACTATATAGCCTATAAAAACTAAACTATAATACCAATATAAATGAAAATTTAAACATTGATTAAACATATAAGAATTAGTTGAAAATAAAAAATAATTTCTTAAAAATAGTGATGAAAAATAAATTATAATCTTTCTAATCCACCTACTTGAAACTTCAAATTATTTCAAGTATGCGAATTTTCTAGCCTATAAAATATAAAATATAAGACAAATATAAATAAAATTTTAAACATTGATTAAAAATATAATAAATAGTTGAAAATAAAAAGAATTTACTAAAACAATATTAATGAAAAATAATTTATAAGCTTTCTAATCCACCTACTTGAAACCTAAAAATGTTTCATGTACATGAATTTTCTGGACAATAAAATATAAAATATTAGAACAATATAAATTAAAATTTAAACATTGATTAAAAATATAATAGGAAATCAAAAAAAATCTTAAAAAATGTTGATAAAAAATAATTTATAAGATTTCTAATCCACCTACTTTAAACTTAAAAATGTTTCAAGTATGTGACTTTTCTAGCCTATAAAATATAAACTATAAGACCAATATAAATAAAATTTTAAACTTAGATTAAACATATGATAATTAGTTGAAAATAAAAATAATTTCTTAAAAAATGTTGATGAAAAATAATTTATAAGCTTTCTAATCCACCTACTTGAAACTTAAAAATTTTTCAAGTACGTGACTTTGATAGCCTATAAAATATAAACTATAAGACCAATATAAATGAAAATTTAAACATTGATTAAAAATATAAGAAGTTAAAGAAAATTAAAAATAATATCTTATAAAATGTTGATGAAAAATAATTTATAATATTTCTAATCCACCTACTTGAAACTTAAAAATGTTTCAAGTAAATGACTTTGCTAGCCTATAAAATATAATCTATAAGACCAATATAAATGAAATTTGAAAAATTAATTAAGTATATAAGAAGTAGTCGAAAATAAAAAATAATTTCTTAAAAAAATTGATGAAAACTAATTTATAAGCTTTCTAATCCACATACTTGAAAGTTAAAAATGTTTCAAGTACGTGACTTTGATAGCATATAAAATATAAAATATAAGACCAATATGAATGAAATTTTAAACATTGATTAAACATATATGAATTATTCAAAGTTTTATTTTTTATTTATATGGGTCTTATAGTTTATATTTTATATGCTTTAAAAGTCAATTAGGTGGCTTCGGATCCTCCTTGACATTCCTTCTTTTCACTCTCACTTCCAAGTAACTTTTCTTACATTCCTTTAATTTTCATTTATTTATTTTATATTTGAAACTCTTTATTTTCAACTACATTTTAGATGTTTAGACTATATTTTAAATTTTATTTACATTGTTTTTATAATGTATATTTTGTAATCTTTTAAATTTATCTACTTGAAATTTAATAATTATTCTTATGTTTCAAGTGGTTGAATTTGAAAGATGTCAAATATAAATTGTTCCAAAAATATAAATGAAAACTAAAATACTAGATAAACATATAAGAAGGGAATATAGTAATAATAGTATCTTCATTTCAACAGACATAAAACATATAAATGAACATGCACAATCAATGTATATGTATATGGTGAGGAGATTCTATCTTACATAGTTGTCTGTGGATAGGGCATATGTATTGAGTTTGTTATAGAGTCTGATGACCTGGAGAGGGATGATCCTCGGGTACTGGAATGTTGATTTTCACATCCTCCAACTATGTGTCAGTGGGAGAAGCTTTCAACTGCATCTCATAATTCCCTCCTGATCCTTCTCCCACTAGGCTGGTAGAAGGACCTGCCATCATTGTTGTGGGGAACCAAGCATGCTATGAAGCTATACCCCAAGGCTGTGATGGATACGGACCCCAAGGCTATGATAGATCTAGAACCCAAGGCTGTGATGGATCTGGACTCCAAAGCTTCGATCGATCAGGACCCCAAGATGGAGAGAACTATGAATATCCTATCAAGAAAGACAGATCCCATGCCACCTGAGGCATATCCTAAATCGGCAGAGGTTTGACTACTAGAGGGTCGACCTCTACCTATGGAATAGGTGAGCCCTCACATATAGAATAATGTTATCTACATCACTATGTTTGTGGATACTCATCACTATCATCTTCTTAAGGATGTTCCTCCATGGTAGAAAATTCCTCTCTATGGGATGGACACTTGAAGATGTTCTCAGAAAGTGCATGATAAGATGACCTTAGCTCCATCACTTCAGCATGGACAGCTGCCCGGCTAAATACCCCCTCCTACTCTTCATCACTCATGAGAACAAGATGCTCTGAGTGACTTCCCTACAAATATATTCAAAATTAATTATAAAATAGTTCAATAAACAAACTAATGGAAATTTATTGACTTACAATCCTATACATCTATTTTCCATGTCGGGTAAGAAACGGTATAGACTTCAGTCCATAACATGGATCATACTCAGCCTACTTTAAAAGAAATAATAGATTATTAGGTACACCCTAAATATGAAACATTGTACGTCTGCACCAGTAGTCGAAAAAGAGGGAATGTAATCAACACCAGTCCTCATCCTGCCTCCCTATCAGCTTCATCCCATAATGTTGCTATGTTTGTCCCGAAAACAGTGGAATCAGATGAGCTCAGAAAAACTGGTGCATGACTCTATCAGGATGATTCCACTCAATAATATGGAAGTGATTGAGGGGCACTACATCCATAGAATTCTCAATCCCAACAGTGTAGTATGGTGGAAACTTTTCCATAATAGTCTATTATGGAATATATGAAATCTGAAATGACATGTGACCATTTTCAAAGAAGATCCTAACTAAAAACCAAAATTGATGCAATTATTAAATTTGTTAGATAGTGATAGATTGTATATATATACCTGGTCAGGTAATAGATAGTCCAACTTGAGCCAATATACACCCAAATGGTGTCTCGAAACTGCGTGGAAATTATTTCACTAACACCACCTATAAAATACAACATCGATAGTGAAAAATAATGTGAAATTAATGTCAATAACTACCGGTAGCATCAGAAACCAATAGAAATTAATGATCATACCAGTGTCCATGCGGAGTGTCATGAAGCACCTCCATCTCTATTGGCGGACCAGCAAGCTTAGGGTGGAATGTGGGGATGCGCTCCTATGCCCACATCTGAATAAGGATGATGCATCCCCCGAGACTTGTGCGGTCCTTGTGGGATAGCCTGCAAAATACTCCATAAGTGTATGAAAAGAAGTATGATCCCCAGTTTTACATCACATTCTGATCAAAGTCCTCTAGTAGGGGTAGATACATCATGTGTACATGCATCCCAGAGTGATCAATACACATGGTCCCTTCAATGAGTTGTAATATATATGCATAAGCATAACGCATGACAGTATTTTCATCAGTATCACTGGGTAAATGTGGAACTTGTGCCTCCAACCAATGTATAGATATAAATTCTCCATCTTTAGCCCTATGGTCAGACAAAATGTCAACACCTAACAAGCATTGAGAACGGTTGGGCCAAGATGCGCGAGTGGGTCCAATAACGGGTCTCCCCTAGATAGGGAGACCAAGAAGCACTGCCACATCCTAGAGGGTGATGGTCATATATCCCTTAGGAAGGTGGAATGTGTGTTTATCTTGTATCCCCCTCTCCATGATGGTAGCAAGAAGGTGATGGTCAACAAATGTGAAATCTGATACATCAATGCCATAGAAGCTAGCATGGCACAAGTATGGTCTAATGGCATATAGAGGCTCCCTGTGAAGAAAATGGTGCACTTGACGCACCTTGATCGATCGATCCTCGCCACCCTCTAGCACGACCTGGGAAATATGGGTATCCTACAGAGGGAGTATTATGGTATCATCCATCTACATATAAACAAATGAAATTAGTTGTAAGTGTAAAATGTAAATATAACATTATGGTTAGAATAATGTTATGACTTGTATAATGCAATACATACCATGTTTATTCACATTGTTTTATGAAGTTATTTTTACAGAAAGAAAGGGGCATGTCTTCATGTTTTTTAAAGAATATTACTAACATGTGGTTAAGATTTGTTTTTTCATAGAAAATGGTGTTTTCTAAGATATGGTTGTATATATTTATATATATAAACATTTTTTCTTTATTATGTAAATGTTTATTAGAAAATGGTGTGCTTTGTAATTTATGTATGACTGTCCACATGATGATATATTTCATGATTATTTTCTCACATGTAAAGGTCATTCTGTAACACTAACTAAACTTCAAGAAATAATTTGTGGGAAATAAACCACAACACAGGAGGAACAGTGACAACAATTATGGGGATGATGTAAACTCATTCCATCGCCACCTTTGTTGTGAATATTCCCCCAGCATCGTGCTTCATTTTCCACAAATTCTTTCTTGAAGTTTAGTTAGTGTTATGGAATTAGTTTTACTAACCTCTATTATTGGTTGTGTACTACAACAAGATCCTTTATCAGTTTTTATAACCTCCCATTTGTAGTACACAAAGGTAAAACCTGACTCTAAACATCAAAAATGTTTTCTGATTATGATTCTAATAGGGTAACTAATATTGAAAAATATGGTTGATCATATAATCTTTATTATACTGAAATTTTATAACATATTCTTGTACAATAATATATGATACTATTATTTCTTTATATAATAGTTTATTATAATATCATCCACATAATGTTTTGAAAACTGAGGTAAAATGAAGATGTTTTTGGGTTTATGGTTCATCTTTTATGTTTTAGGATTTAGTGATTAGGGTTTTAGATGTTGGTTTTTGGGTCTAGGTTGTTTGATTTTTTGAAAATTATTAGGGTTTAGGTTTATGATGTCTGGTTTAGGGTTTAGGTTTTCATTTTTAGGGTTTATAATTTTGATATTATGATATAGAGATGATTTTTTTTGGGTTTAGTGTTCAGATTTTGGGTTTTGGAGTTTAGAAACCCGAGGTAAAAAGAAGATATAACAACATATAATTTATGTTATGAGAATATCATAATGAATAAAATATATCATTGTGGATGAGAGTCTGAACTCGACCTAAAAATGTTAGGGTATCATTTCTTGTTATGACCTTATTGATGAAATATGGTGCATCTCAAAATCTGCCCTTGTTTTGGAGGCTACTCCATATCATTCTGCATCCTGCTGGTCTTCAATCTCCCATTGGGACATAACTGATTGATGTTATGTATCACAATCAGCTATCCTTCGGGCATTGGGAAATAACTACACTCCCCAATAGGCTTCCATTGTGAAACATAACAGTTAGAAATGTTGTCCATTTGGTACACTGGATCAACATATTCTTCCCATGATATGTTCGCAGAGGCACATGTTGTGATGGTGTGTGTGCATGGAAATCATAAGGCCTGAAATATTTCACATTGACATTACCTCATTTCCATTAATACCACCATTTTCCCACTAATGATATTTTTGATGGGGTCCAAATGCTTTCAAACTTCAAATCGAGAGTCTTCTTGTCAAAAAAGGCAGACATGATAACCAGAAGCTTCTTTAATATTGTTTTCAATCTCTCATTGAAAGTTTCATCTGTATCTTAGCTCTTGCTATATTTTTTCTAATGCTAGTTTTTGTCTATCAAAAAAGTACGTCATGAAATGATATAATTTATCTTGAACTAGGGCATTTATAGGTATCTTGTGAATCCCTTTGAAGACACCATTGATGCACTCCACAATTTTTGTGGTCATGTGTCCATACCTCTTCCCCCCATCATATGACAATGTCCATTTTTCTTTTATAATCTGTATCATATAATCATAAACTTCTTGATTAGCCTGGAAACTTTGTTCAAAAAGTTCTTCAAAAATCCATTGATCTAACTCATATACTACATAGAATAGATGATATTTCACATAATTTGATTTAATCTTTACATTGAAATAAAAAAAATAACAAATACAATGTGTACCAAGCCTCGTGATTTCCTTATTCATCGGTTCATTAGGGAATTTTTTATGCATGTTGCTAGAAATGAGTCTAATATAGAACTAATGATGTGCATTTTGGTATCTCCATGTACCGTAATTTTCATTGATTTCCTCATTAATTGTATGATTCCGATCAGATATCAAACAAACACACTAAATGTTGGTGAAATGGTTGTTGTTACATGCTAAAAAAAACTCCATGATTCATAGTTTTCTTTATCTATAATAGAAAAGGAAAGCGGAAGAGGTCAAATGATTTCCATATTGGGTTTCCATAATCAATAATGTGTCCTTTTATTTTCTGTATAGAAACATTCTATCAATCTGTATGAAGTTTTTTCTAAAACAAAACGCGGAGATATAGGGGAGGAATGCCCAGAAAAATTGATAAAATTGAACACGAGATGGATTAAGTAGGTTATCCAAAGACATATGTTCATTTTTTTAAATATGGAATACAACTTGGTTATGATGCATTTGTATGGATAGAATTTGAGGAAACTCTTTATATGATTCATCCCAATCACCATATACCTTCAAAAATGCCTTCTATTTCACCATTCATGCCTTACTATAGGAAATATTATAACCAAATATTTGTTATATTCTCTATTGCACAAGGGATATCGGAACATCTTAGAATGTCCTAATCATCTCGACAATAATGGATGACACAAATTTTACATCCAATGAGGTATGATCTTCTATCAGTCTTGGATGAATGCAAGTATGAACTACCTTAAACCTTGAGATTCTCCAACCTCCAAATGAAATGTCCAGAATCTCCCTCAAGGGAAATCTACAATCATCCCCATACTTCTCACACCATATGAGATAATTACTACATCCAAATTCATGAACTATATAGTTATAGTTCCTCTCAATATAAAATCTCTTTATCATTCTTTTTAATTCATCTTTACTTAGAAAATTCCTTCCAACATATAAGGATTTGTCTAGCTCACTAAACATATCTGGTATAACTCTGGGAAACTCATTTTATAATGAGAGAACATTATTGTTGAATTTAGGCACACATTTCATTGTTTTTAACCAAGACGCAAATAGTGGTGGATGATTTATTATAGGTCGAGGTTGTTTTGCAACTAATTCATTTCTCGAAACCTCCTCCCTAACTTTTGATGGTCCCTCCTTATCAGCATTTTTTTCACCATCTGTTTCATCATTACGAAACTCCTCATTGGATGTTGAATTAACATGTATATCTGAGAGATCATATAGGTTTTCCTCTTCTACATCATTTGGAATTGGATCAATTTCATGTGGCGGACTATCTTCAACCACTCATGTAAGTCTACATCTTTATACAACTAGACGTTGTTATTTTAGAGTAGAAACATCAACATATAACTCCATCATGGTACCATCAAAGCATTGAGAAAATAAATTAATTTCTTGGAAACACTGCACATCAGCAACCAATGGACAAGCAAGAATCCACAATGTTGTTGAGAATAAAAAATTTCTATAACTAATAGACTTGATCTCTTGATCATGTCCCAGATTTAAGGAACCATGAATTCTATCTTAAAGGTCACTTTGGGATACACAATCAGTTGTACTAACCACTGTTATTGGTTGTGTACTATAAGAATCTCCTTTCTCAGTTTGAATAACCTCATTATAGCAGTACACACAGGAAAACATGACACTTTACATAAAAAATGTTTCTTTGAACACAATAATTATAGTGTGACAAATATTAACAATGATGTCTGACCATATAATATTTATTAGAATGTAATTTTAGGATGCTTTTTTATACCCCAAAATATTCTAGTAATGTTTCATTATATAAAAGTATAGTAGAATATATGTCACAGAATGTTTTGGAAACTGAGGTAAAAAGAAGATGAAATATAAAATTAGTTTATTTATCATTGATAAAATGACAGTTCTGATCATATAAATTGAAATAAATAAGAAAAAACATATTAAATAACACATGATTTATTTATAACATAAAATAAATTTGTTGACATTTTTTAATAAATTGTGGTTTAGATGAGATGATTCTCACTTCAGATGAGGTAAAATCCAACTTACTTTTTATTGAAACATTAATAACATCTTCAAAAGATATATACTTCACTTTTTAACTTTAAAAGTCTTTCTAATTTCTAATGAAATAACTTATATGTCATTAGAAGTCCAAAAACTTTTGAAAGTTCAAAAGTAAATTGCATATCCTTCAAAGATGTTAGTAAGCTGGTAATTAAAAATAAGTTGGATTTTACCTCATGTACGAAGTGAGACTTATCCCATCCAAACCATATTCTATTGATAAATTTCAATGAATTTATTGAATGTTATAAATCATTCATCTGTTATTTAATGTGGTTGTTATTTTTCATTTCAATTTATATGATCAGAACTATCATTAGATAATCATTATATAGATTCATTTTTTAGTCCTATTTTATTTATTAATTAATCTATAATTAATCATTTCTAATAATAACTATTATTTATAAACTATATAATATTTATGATACTAAAATTTTAAAACATTTTCTTATATCCTAAACAATGATACTAATGTTTCTTAGTACAGTTTTTACTAATTTAATCATTATTTAATCACTATTTAATCATTAATAAGTTCATCATTAGTTAATCATTCTTCAATCACTCTATAATAGATAATAACGATCACATAAAATAACACATGAATGTTTTACAACATAAATGAAATACCAACATTTTTTAACAAAACTTGGTTTAGAAGATGTGAGCCTAACTTCAGAAGCGAGGTAAAACCCAAATGATTTTTATTTGATAGCTTAATAACATCTTCTATAAGTATATACTTAACTTATTAAGTACATATCATTAGATGATGTCATTAATCTACCAAATAAAAATAAACTGGATTTTACCTCACTTTCGATGTCATGATCATATCATCCAAACAATGTTTAATTGTAAAATGTCATGTTATTTCTTGTATGTTGTAAAACATTCATGTGTAATTTAATGTGTTTGTTCTTCTCCATTTCATTTTATATAATCATAATTTTCATTTTATAAATGATAATTATTATTGGCTAATCATTACATGTATTCATCTTTTAATCCTAAGTCATTCAGTAATTAATCTATAATTAATCATTCTTAATAAAAACAATTATTTCTAAACTATATAATGTTTATGATACTAAAATTTTAGAACATCACGTTATATCTAAAAAATGATACTATTGTTTCTCAGTATATTTTTTAACTAATCAATCATTCTTTAATTACTACTTAATCATTATTAAGTTATTATTTAATTATTTATTTATTCTTTAATCATTAATCATATGATATTCATTAGATAATTATAATTAACTAATCATATGTATTCATTTCTAATCCTAAGTTATCATTAATTAATATATAATTAATCATTAATAATAATAAGTATTATTTCTAAACTATATATAACTAATTAAAATACTTAATAAATAAGATCTTTAAAAATAACTAAAAAAATCAATTAATAATAATAAATTTCATTCATTAATTCCTTTGTCCTTGTCCATTTAATTCTATATCATCATAATTATCATTTTTATAATTGATAAATATAGTGATTTTATTTTTATTTTTTTAGTTATTTTAGTAATTTATAAAGAAAATATGAATCACCTTAAGCATATCCCCTGGGAGTGTCAAATCATGAGTGCAGCGAGGCCCATTGTCATGCACCAATTCTCGTTTGAGTCTAGTTCAAAGTGGTGTTTTCAGGTTTTACCCCTTGATACATCTGTGCTGGAGCCACATTCACTTGTTTGTATCCAGACAGAGATTTGATTGCTTAGATAACCACATAATCTTTTTGCAACCAAAATTTCACAAAACTTAATCCTAAGTTATTCTATACTTAATATATATTTAATCTATGCTTAATCATTAATAATAATTATTATTATTCCAAACTATATATAACTAATTAAACAACCTAATAAAAAATATTTAGAACTAACTAAACTACTTAAAAATAAAATATTTAAAACTAAAAAGAATTAAATTAAATAAATAAAAATATTAAATTAAATAAAAAAATCCTCTAAATGATGATTCTCAAAAAACATCCTTATTTTGGACCACCGAATCCACCTCATAAAAAATGAATTTTTTAGAGAGAGAAGTAGTGGAATTATGAGAGATAGTTTAAAATTGAATTGAGGAGAGGGGGGCTTCCCTTTTATAGGGAGCTGAGGGAGAGGTGGTATCCCCCTGCTGCCTTTTCCATGTCATTGATCCGGGTCGAAGGAGGCACAGGGGATGGAATGCGTCATCATTGATACCTCCATTAAGGCGTATTTTTTAAAAAAAATAACCTATGTTATTTTAACTTTTTATTTCAGAAAAACTATTAAAAAAACTTTGCATTAGAAGAAAGATCAAGGGGGATATGGGAGAGGGAATGACGACCGAGATCTCATACATCATGTGTAGCATCACAAGTTGAGTCTGGTGGCCACTATTCATGCTAAGGTAGGGGTATAGATTCACTATGAGGGTTGGAAAGTGGTACCCAGACCTATCCACTATGGCCACCTTCCTTCATTTCCACCGTTGTCCAATTTTTCACCAAAATTTAAACAAAAATTTATGGATAATATTTATACCATATAATTCCATGGTGTAGGGATTAAAAATCAATAATGAGATTCAAGAATTTAATCCAGCTAAAAAAGCATGAATAATGGTGAAAATAAAAATAAAAAAAGTTCTGCCTCATGTTAGGATCAGTGGTTGGGGAAGACTATGTCTGCAATGGGTTTTGTTGTCGATTCCTTAAAAAACATGTTCTCCACTGGCCTCTTTTTCACAATTTTCTCTCAATATCATCCTCCTCTAATTAGAGTTTTTGAAAAATCCCTAATTATAGATCATATAGATGTTTAAATAGGGAGAACTCTATGTTTTTTTATTTTTAATTTAAACATCTGACATGTTTTCAGTCCTGATTTTCGCAAAAGCAGACTCAAATTATGTCTCAGTTATGGTAAATCCACCGTTTTGGACTCAATAGAGGTGTAATAATTCCGATTTGATATTATTTCAGTAAATATAATCAATTTATTTCAAATTCATGTGCAAGGGGTAAATATAATATCTTATTTTTAATATATTATTTTTGAGCCACTACGATGCCAAAAACACTGAAACGGCTCAGCAACTAACCTCAAAAATATTAATAGAAATGTTATAAATGTTTGAAATTAAAAAATTAGGGTCTCTACATATTACAATAAATATTTAACTTAATTATAACGATAAATAATTTTTTATTTTATTTAAATTTTATTCAAATATATAATCAAATAATTTATATATTAAAAAATAATACATAACTAAATTTATATAAAATATATTTGAAAAATATAAATTTATATTTAACATTTTTTTAATAAATCATAATAAAAAAATAAATTAATATAATTATAAAAGAATATTTATTTAATCTATATTTATTTTAAATATCTAAAAACTATATATATATATTAAAAATAAATATTAGAATCTTTAATTTTAAATATATTTGATCACATATAATTTTATATATATAATTTTTTAATATATTAATGAAAATATTTCACTAATTCTAATATTAAAAATATTTTTTTATTTAATTTCAATTTTATGTAAATAACTAAACAAATAATATATATATTAAAAATATACATTTAACTCATTTATTTATAAAAATTGAACACCTATAATTTAATATATATATATATTTATAATTTTTAATTTTTAATATATTACAAACAAATATTTAACTTAATAATAAAAATAAAAACAAATTTTATTTAATTTAAATTTATTTAAAAAACAACATAAATAATATATATTAGAATTAAATACAAAACTATATTTAGTTAAAATAAAATTAAAAAATATATATAATTTTATATCTAACATTTATTAATATATTATAAAAAAAATTAACTTAATCATAACATGTAATATCCTAGGTTTCACCCTATGGGATGCTTTTTCAATTGTGGATAAGTTTTTTTAAAGAAAATATTTTTCGAATATATTGATTTTTTATTAGAAAGGGTAAAATTTTAAATACATCTTATTTGGGGTGTTGAATTGGAAAACATACTATGTCATTGATTATGAAATGAGGTGCATACTATAGGGTATGAGTTGCAAAATCTTCAGAAAATGTTGAATTTATGTGTCATTGGTAGTGTGTAATTTTAATTAATTATTAAAAATAGATAATATTATTCATTTTTTCATGTAACCCTAATTTTACATCTTATATTCATCTTTTAAGGGGATATAAGTTTAAATAGAGGAGTTCGGGGTCATGGGGTCTTTCAAGAGAAGAGATGATCTACACTAAAGATCAAATAATGTCTAGATTATCATTAAAAGGGTATAGTTCTTTGGACCTTTTAATGTAATTTTTACCTCCAAACTTCTATCTTCTCATTTTTAATTAAAACTTATGAATTTCTTGGTAAAACATCAGTATGTTATTCTTTAAATCAATATGAACATAATATACATTGGTTGCTCAAAATCCAATGAACGGATTTTGAGTAATTAAAAAGATAAGTTTAGTTCTTAAAAATTTATCACTAGAATTTGTAAAACTAGTCCTATGATTTAAAAATTTAGATTCACATATATTAATTTACATATCTCAATGAATCTAAGAATATAAATTTTTCCTAATTTGGTTATTTATTTTTGGGTATATTATAAAGAGATGTTTCCTTACCATTTTTGGATAATTTTCAGATCTACCAAAATCTATAGAAAATTATAAAACAAGACGCATACCATTATGTAGGTATTTAAAATACATATCTAATAGATTGATTTTGGGATCAATTCAATAAATAGATTGATAGTTACATTAGAGTGAATCTTGGTCTATTTTGAACATCTCTCTAGAATTTATATGCCTTAATGATTGGTTTACAAGTAAATTTTAATGTTTATGTGATCTAAGGGATGAGATGAAGTTACTATATAAATTTAGTGGAAACCCAATGATTTATCTCTCTAAAAATCTTTCATAGGTAGCGGCAGAGGGAATCTATAGAAAGGGGCGTGACATAGGAATTGTGTCAATTCATTTATCAATCATAATATTCTTTTTAATAAATATAAACCATATGAGAGGGTGTATTTAATGGTATGATGATATGGTGGCATGAAATTCGATGGTTGTCCAATAAATTAATTAGATAGTGGAGGAGATGTCACATCAGCCCTAGCTAAAACAACTTGGCATGATTACAAGGGTCGCAGACAACTATTTTTTATCATGTAGATTGAATGGTGATCCATGTTTACCAACTTCCACATGGATTCATGATCCCGGGATGATTGGAGCTATCTGATCTTATAGGTTGTATGAAAGCTCGTGTGGCCATGTTATTATATTGGCACTGTAGCTCGGTTATACAGATCTGAGTAATCCCCACTATCTGATCGAGGATCATATGATTTAAATTTTACAATGAAAAAGGTGTGGTGTGATGTGGTGTTGTGCGTGCATAGATCATATGGAGGTTCCACATGGCACCCCCAAATTTGACAAGATATAATGAGCATGTGGTGGTTCATGTAGAGTCCAATTTGTGTTCTGATAGTTGTGTTGGACTCCTCTCAACCCCCGAAACCAAATGGAAGAATGGTTAAGGAATTTTGAAAATTTTTAATGGGTTAATTAAGTGAAGAATTATTGGATTATTATGAAAATTATTATTATCAAAATAATTATAATAATAATTTGATAAAATTAAGTGGTTTCATAATTTTCAATTATTGTTCATCCAGTAATAACTAAATAAGTTAAAAAACTCAATAAAGTGTGAAATTTGTGACTGATATGTTATAATTTATCTGAGTTGATTATATAAAAATTATTATTATTTAATAATAATAATATATAAGGAAACATTGTAGAGACTATAATGAGAAATTAAATTAAGAAATGGGATGAAAGTAATAACCAAGGGAAATGGTTATTAGAGTTAGTTGTAAACTTATTGATTGTGGAAAGTTTGTAGTAGTTAGTAAATAAGATCATTGATCCTAGTGATTATTCTTCTTGAATATGCTGAAAAAATTGTGATTGTCATTATGACATAATTAACTTTATAATATAGGTGTATAAAAGGGATAAGGATATTAAATAATGAACCAAAGGTGAGGTGAATATGTTATAAGATGGGTATTATCTCTGAATTAGATAAAGTGTGGATAAATCACAACTTTAAACTTGAATAATTAATGAGTATCAAAAAGATTATGTGAATTCTTAAAATTTTAATTGGGGATAAAACTCTACATGGTTATCCAAATTACATAGAGGTGATCTTTTTTATCAAGACATGGAATTTTATTTATTTAAAAAAATGTTGATTAAGGTATCAAATTATAAAGGGTTATAATATAAAATAATACTATAAATTATTAATTAATTTTCTATGAATAATGGAAAGGGTGATGGGTTTTTTAGGATCGTCTCATGTGTAAAAAATAAGAAGATGCCTAATAAATAGTCAGATTTATCATCAGTGTATCAACATGTTAATTAAGAACATAATATAAAATAGGCATACCACTTTACTATTGTGATCCATATTTGATAATCATGATGAAGTGTTTTTGATTTAGATTACATGGTGATAGTTAAATTAATCTCATCTCCACAGGTAGTTCACTGGCCACTAGAATCCTCATATTCTTTGAGAGGATACCACAAACTTCAAAGGTGTGCTAGTACCTCATCCTTGAAGAAAAATGGATAAAATGTAAGTAAACCCATATTTGGATTTTTAAAACTGTGTAGCACACACCTCGAATAGAAGGATAATTCCCTTTATATAGACTTACTTCCTTGATGGAACTAGAGCGTCGTTTTCTAATGTTTAGAAGGCTACATATGTTACCTAAAACGTATGGCCATTGAATTTTTTATGATTGTTGAATATTTTAATGATCATAACCAGTTCTTCATTCCATAAATGAATAATATATATGATTAATAGTTGAATAAAACCAATTTTAATACAATTTGGAATCTAATACACCTTATATCATATATTGCAATCCATTAATACTATTTGATAGAGGTATCACCATGTCTTCGACAATATGGCCAAATAATATCCTATGATATACATCACATGAATATCTTGGTATAAAATATAGATCAATAATATAAATTGATTTATTTTAGTGTATATACATCAATATACCACTTTCACTAATATCCTATAAATACATTATAAAAAACTTCACAACCCTATATGAATCAATTAAAACACCTTAGGATATAGTTTATCAAACTCTCTTTATTTTGGAAAAAAAAACTTTGTTTAAAATTTAATTCTTATTAAAATTCCAAATTTTGTGACCCTATGGTCCTTTGTATCATTGAAAATAAATATGAATTCCTATGTTCATAAATGTGAGAAAATAGTGGTCTTTAATAAAATTTTAGTACTAATCAAGATACAAAGGAGTCTAGTGTGATATCGATAAAATACATTCATATCTCTATATGAACATTTATTCCACAATATGTATCATATACATCATATTTATACTTATATAATCCATTTATCTATGAAATTGAGTAAGCACTAGACATGGAACTTATCAATCTAGTGTAAATCATCTCATATATTCACGATTCTTCAAAATAGACCAACCAATTTGAATTGATACATAACATGTTATTCATATTAGTAGATAAGCATACCACATGTCACTCAACTAAGCATGTTCATGAATTTCCTTAGTATAATTCAATCATGGGCCCATATTTATTTTCTTGTCATATAAGTATACAAATATTATCTTGGTTGAACTTAACTAAATACATGATCACCAACATACCCAACTGGTGGAGATATTCCCAAAAACCTTATACATATGATGTCTGTGAACTGTATCGTATTATATGATATGAGAATGTTATATGGTGTGAAATGCATTGATCAATGGAATATCATATTCCTAAACTAAAATATATAATAAATCATATTGAAAATCCCATGCTAAATTGTTATATTTTTTGTAAATAATGATTGATAACTTGGTGTGAATAATATTGTTAATTTTTGCGGAAAAATACAATGGATTAGAAGGAGGATGGAGTTTCCAATATAAAGAAGAATTAGAGTTCCATCCATATATAAAGAATAAAATAGTTCAATATTGATGGATTATTTTTAGGATATTTAAAAATTAAATTGGTAGTTTCTTCCAAATTCAATTTTTATTTTAAGATTATTATGAGATATTTAAGGGTATTCATAATTTGGAAAAGGGGTGTGCAAATGTATCATTTTCTTACATGTGTGTGAGTGGAATACCTCTATATTAGTATTTTTCAACTATTAAAGAGTCGTCCATTTACTATTATAAATTGTGTAAGAGTTTAAAACTACTCCCAATTGGTTATCTATGATATCATGATTCTTTTCACCAGCCTGTGGTGATCGATAATGCACTTTGGGCCTTATGGTGGGGCTAATGTGCGAGTTTTTGTGTTTTTTTGTATAATTTTTTCTCAAAATAAATATGTATATTATTATTATTATTATTATTATTAAGAATTTTAAATTTCTATTTAAATGATTTTTTATCGATGTTTATTAAATGTTTTATGTGATCCATGGTTTGATTTGGCATTTGGTTATGTTTCACTTGGAAAAAAATATGCCAACACAGGTGAGTATAGCACGGGTCTATATGGTGTGAGGAGATAATGGGCCAGTGCTAAGGAGAGGGAGTAAGCACCATGGGAGGAGACATAGTGACCCACTTACCTTTTTTAGGTCTAATTTATTTTAATGAATAGTATGCAATGTGCTGAGATTTATTAAGCATATCCATACCAACTTCAGTTCTGATATAGATCTCAATTTCATGGAAATATATATTTTTTAATGATGTCTTCCATTTATAACCAAAATGATAGTGTTTCTATTTCCTCCATCCTTAGGTACTCTACCTTTCATTCATGGGAGATTTCACACCTTATCTTTGGAATTCATTCCATAACTCTATGCAATAGTTTCACGTCACCCTCTTTCATAGTAATTATTCAGGGTCTGTATATAATAATTCCTTCTATGTGAGACTAATATGATCTCACACTATGTTCAAATAATATGTAATTAAAATAGAAACATCATTATAATATCATTCATGCAATGGAAGAATTTTATGGATACATGAATAATTGCAGTTCATTGAAATGTAAATGTGAGAGATTAAGAACAATCTTTCATCTTGATCATTGAAATGAATGCCATATTGGTAAGTTTAGTGTTTTAATATGACTTTAATATCAATATAATACATCATTATACATATTATTTTTTGTTTTATGACTTTTTCATAAGACTGTTTACATGGGATGTTCATAAGACATTTAAATCCTTATGAAATTGATTCTGATGATGTTTCGTTGTGCATTCCAGAATGAAAAGCACAAATATTTGGTTGCAGGTGTGATTTAAATTTAGGTTTAGGATATTAGTGAAGGAAGGAGATATGTAATCTCCATGATGAAAAAAAATATGAAATTTTTATCTTCCTTTTCATGGTATCATATTTATGTGGTGATTAAAAGAAGAAATTGTGAGTGTTCCGCATAGAAAAATCAAGAACCACATCGTAAGACCTCTATATATGAGTATCTTGTCTATTTTTTATACCGAAATGGTGTTTTTAAAATTATTATATACTATATATAATAATTTATGATATTTTCATATCTCATAAAATTTAATACTCAAATTATTTATAAATACTAATATTAATTTCTTAACTTAGTTTTTAATGAGTTATAAATATATAGGAATGTCCAAGTTTCCTTATTCTAAAAAAGAGATGAATTAACTTGTGTAGAAAATATATATAAGATGTAAAATAATAAGAAGTAAATATTATCATTTTAATTTTTTATTTTCTTTTTATATACATAATAAAAGTTAAGGAAAATGTAGAGAAGCGTCTAATTGGTTCAATTAAGAAAAAACAACATCTATCGAAGAAGAAAAATTAGAGTCACGACATTATATATAGATGATCTTTTATGGTTGATGAAGAAGAAGAAGAATTAAAATATAGGTATATGTTGTTTTCATATCATTGAATAAGATTAAAGATGAGAATAAACCAATGTTATAGTTACTCTCTACATTTTTCATTGAGGCTATTTAATAACTATTGTGAATAAATGATCATAGTAAGTCCGAGTGGAGAGAAAGGACAGCCTTCATTCATATGTTTTTATCATTCTTTGACAATTGAATACATGTTCACTAGTTTATGGAGTACCCTTTAATAAATAGTGTTTCCAGTATAAATAATCCCCTTGATGGCTGATGGTGTCAAGGTAAACAACTCCATTCATTTTCTATTACAATATATTTTCAATGATGTCACCTACCATTACATTGTACAAGCCATTTGAAAACTTGTCAAGAGTCAAGCATGAATATCTACCCTCTCTTATAATCATTATTATATCAATGATAATCCATGTCTTAGAACTCTACCCACACCTAAATGGATTAAGATCTCATATTGAGGTCAAACCATATGAAATTTAATGTGTTTATTTTATTTTCTATTAATATATTACATGATAAGTTGAAGGATGTGATCACATAAATGAGGAATTCCTCTTAACTAGGTTATATGTTTAAGTGTTAGAGTAGTAAATCAAAAAAGAAATTAAAATTTAGTAAAATTTGGAGACACTAATTTTCCCCCTATCCCCCTCAGTGTCCCTACATAATCCACTAGGCTATATTTGTGGTATTAGAGAAAATCCATGTTTTATTCTAATTTGATAAAAAAATCCTAGTTTCTTTTATAATCTTATATTAAGTATAAATAGGAATAAAATCTAGAAGTTTCACAGTTAGAAGAATTATTCTCTATCCCTGTTGAAGTAGACAAGAAATTTCTATCCTATAATAAAAAAATTTAATAAGAAAAGGGAGAGAAATAAGACGAACAAGTGAAAGTAAAAGAAGGATTTACCACTACATGAATCTGACCAAAGTGCTAAGTGATCATTCAAAAAATCTATCGAAAAGTATTCTTTTATGATTTCAACTGTGAAGAATCTGGAGAAGATGAGGTTGTTAATGTAGTTAAATATTTCTACCTTAAAGTTAAGGATTATTTAAAAAAGTTTCCCTTTGAATCAAACACTTTTATACTTAGTGAAATCGAAGGAATACTTGATGAAGAGGCCCAAACGATGGATGAGAACAAATAAATTGAATATTATTTGGCCAAAAAAACTAAATAATCAAAGATCTCACAAAACTATTTGAATCCAAAGAAGAAAATGTATTACTTTATAATGAACATATGATTCTAGATGAAGAAGAAATTAAAATAAGTGAGTGTGAGAATGTTTTGACAAAACAAGTATTTAGTGAGGTGATACATAAAATATAAGAATCACATCAATTTATTATAAATATAAAAAAAATCATAGTTATAAACCAAGGAAAAAAGGGTAAAAAAGCCTAAAATGTTTTACAAGAATAAATAAATATACATGAAGATTATATTCATAATCTAAAGAGATAATAGGAATACAGGGTGGTATCAGTTGAGGATGAAAAATATTCCCTTAACATGAAGTTCCTTGATCATGGGATAAAACTGAAAAATATAGAAACTACCCAAGTTAGAATATCCCAAACTTGTGAAAGTATAGATATTGTAATGAAAGTTTCTATTGATATCCATGTATTTAAAAAGGATCGTTTTTTGGAAAAAAATATCCTGTTATCATATAGAGAATCATCTAGATCCAACTATTAGATTAAGGTACCATCCATCTCCAAATATAATAATTGTATTAACTCTATTTACATAAAAATTATTAGTTTTAAAGAAAAATATGTATAAAATGGAGGATAAAAAATGATGAAAATCCTACAACTATGTCAAGGGTGGATATGAGAGTGTGTCTAAGAACTAGTTCCCCAAGTGAATCCAAACCATTAGATAAAATTTCCCAAAAAACAAGTTTATAGTTCTAGAAATTATAGATAACATGTTGTTGAAATAAAAAAATCAAGGTTTTTTTTCACTTCTGGTATTATTATAGGTTTGATCGCATGGAATTAAATTGTCAACACAATCTATCAATGGTTAAAATTCATAAGATTCCCATATTAAGGGGGAGAAAATCTAAAATATGGATTAAAATTTTTGTGAATGTTTAGAATTCACGAAATAAGATGAGATTACAAACCAAAAATATGTTTGAATACTTGTATGAATTTTATGATTACTATAATATGTGTGGTCATAGTGAATATGAATAATGGCATGAACAACTCTGATATTGACATTAATAAGAGGCTAAAAATAAGAAATTAAAGGAATTTAATGACAAAACAATCCTTAGGTTTAATAAGATAAAATAAAATGATAAGAAATTTGCATCTAAGAAGACTATTAAGGTGGATGTAAAACCCAAATAGATTTACTTTTTTGTGTAAAAAAGGGCCACAAAATAGGCCATTACAAAAAAACCATGGAGAATAATTTTTGAAGGATAAATTCATAATTAAGGAAAGAATCAACCCAATAATAAGATAAAAATATTGGTTTAGTGGTTGAATATATCCCAGAATAAAATGTTAATATGTTACCCAAGCGGGGAAACTCCAAGGTTGAAAAGAAACCATGTGGAGATTATAGAAAAGCTAAACCGGTTTTAAAGGAGTGCTTCATCATTTAGCCAACAGATTCATAAAAGGAAAAGTGAATACAGGAAGCACATGCATATAAATATTCTAAAGTAAAATAATTTATTCCAAATGAAGAATATAAATTTCATTGGGGGTTATCAATAAATGAAACTCAAGGGTTTTAGAGGATTTGTGAGGGAGGTAAAAAAATGGTTGAATATTCTACTACAAACTGATTAACTATATTTCTAGAATAAGAAGATTTTTTAATGAAGATGAAAATGGAACAAATATATGCATGTTCCTTGTTGTATTATCAAAATAGGAACATCCTACATAAAGGAGTGTAAATATTCAATAATTAAATAATTCTTAAAGTAAGGATTTAATTTCAAAAGAGGTTTGAAATCTTGGGGAAGGATTTTAAAGATGAAAATAAAAAGGAAACTCAGTTGAGGATAAATTCTCAACCTTAACGTTCACATTAATTAACAATTAGTTACAACTTATTAACTACCATTTTTATTTCATTTTTATGATAACCATGTGAGAATTTAAGGAGAATCTAGTTCTCAGAAGGATAACTATAGAAATTGGGTAATCTATTATAACTAGACAAAATAATTGTGAAGAGAAAGCTTGAATTATTATTTCAAACCTAAAAATGTTTAAAATTTTCCATTTTATTGCACTCTCAACATGGTAAATCTTGAATCTTATCTAATATATAGATCCACCATGATGAAGATGACCAAGAGTGTCCCTTTGTGGGGGGACACATGAAGATGTTGTTTAAAAGCTTCTAGAACTTTCCATTGAAAAAAAAAATCTAATTTCTAGAAGGTTATATAGGTAATTTCATTAAAAGGGTATGGTTTTATACTCTATAACCCTTTTTTACAAAACTAAAATCATAAAATTAAGGGGGGTAATTTTATTTTTAATCATTAACATGAAAGTAATAATTTTAAGAGAATTCAAGGTAAATTTATAAAGATATAAACCTACAACTTTTTCTTGAATTCTTTTGATTTGTGTGTTGAGATAAAGTATAGGAAACTGGGTTAGAATTACAATAAAAATAGATTTATCAGTGGGAATCAGTTGGCTTTATCATGATGATTATTAAACAACCATTAAATGGTATGTGATAGTCATCCATTATGGAGTGATTACAGGTTCAAGAAATCCCAAAATTATTACTATGTAATGACCATAAAATCTAGACATCCCTTGGTTAATTGGATTATGATGTATTCCAATCACATATTACTATTTTTCATTGTTTATATCTATTATGTTAATAAAGGTTGAATGTTGGTTTATGGGAATGAAAAGTAAAAGGGGGAGTAAATCTTTATGAAATTGAATTGTCTTGATGGATTTGTTGAGACTTTTAAAGGTATAATTCTTATTGATAAATCTAATTTTCCAGTCCCTAAATGAATAATTATAGAATGGTATCACATTTATAGAAAAAATATACTACTTCAATTTCCTTGGTCACTGAGTATTGTTTTCTAAGATGGGTTGTCCCGCATAGACTTAAATTTTCTTAACTATAGGATCATAGCTAAGTTAACATGTGATTATAATTCTTCTTTTAATTGATTCAAGATAAATTAAAAATGATAATTTAAAAAGAGATGTTTTTTTAAGATAAGCGAAGTTTCCACTCCCTATAAACACCATTTTATTTTTTATCCACAAGGGGGAGATGAAAAGGGTAGAATGCACACAAATTGAAATAAAGGTATTTGAGGGTATTGAAAATAAACAAAAAGGGGTAGATTAAATATCTCATAATTAACAGTTTCATTTTTTTCCAATAAGGATAGTTACCATGGTGTGAATGATGATGTCAAATTATGTGGTAGGACATATTAGTTTGGAAGGAATTTGGAGTTTCTAAACTAGAGAAATATTATAATTCCATCCATATATGAATAATAGAAGATTTTAGTATAGATGGATGATGTTGAGAAGCTTCAAAAATGAAATTGAAATTTTCTTCTAAATTAAATATTAATTTTAATCCCATTTTATTATTTTTTTAAGAACAGATAATTTGGAAATTGGTTGTACATATGTGTCATTTTATTACCTTTGTATGAGTAGACTACCTATTCATGAGTCTTTTATAAATATGTAAGATTCATCCATTGACTCTTTAGAACTAAATAAGAGTTATAATTTACTTAGGTAAAAATATGCCATCACTAGATAGTGTGGATTTAATAAAGCATGAGGTGGTATAGATCAACATAGTATGGGGAGAGAATGGGTAGGCATTGTGAAGTAAGATAAAGCATCGTGGGAGGAGTCACAGTGACCAGCTACCCTTTCTGAGGCCTAAGGGGTTTTATCAAATGATATGAAACATGTTGTGATTTATTAAGTAAAGTTGAAATAACTTCAATTATGATTTGGGACTTGGTTTCATGGTACTGTACATATTTAAATGATTTGCACCATTCATAACCAAAATAATTTTTTTCTTGTTGTCTTCAACCTCATGTGCCCAATTTTTCATGAATGATATAATTCATACCACATATCTAGAATTAATACTATAAATCCATGAAATAGTTTCATATCATCATCTTCTACCCCAATCATTTAGGGTATGCATATAGAAAGATTTTCCACATGAGACCATGATGAAATCAGACTATATTTAAATAAATTGTGTTGTAAAGAGAAACATCATCAGAATCTCATACATCCAATGTAATAAGTTCATGAAGACATAAAGGATTTTATTTTACTAGAAGGTAAATATGAGAGATGAAGAACAAGATTTAAACTTGATCTTTGAAATGAGTTCTATACCAAGAAGTGTAGTTTGTGTGTATGACTTTGAATATTCGCATAATACTTAATTGTTTGTATAAATTTTCATTATATTAATTGTTAAAAATAATTTAAAGATAGGAATTTTTTAATATTTTTAAAGTATTATGATATTCATTTTGGAGATGATTTATTTTGAATTCAAGACTGAAAATCAAAAATATTTGGTTGCAGCTATGATTTAATCTACTGTTTAGGATATGAGTGAAGTAAGGAGATCTATGAGCTCTATGATGATCAAAATGTGAATAGTTTCATGCCACAACATGTCTTCATGTTGATGTAGTGTTTATAAGATGATCTTATGAGTGTCCCATGCTGCAAAGTCAAGTGCCATGTCACAAACCCTCTGTATAAGAGTATCATATATATTTTCCATGAAGACATGAATTATTTTAATGGATTGAATATTATGTAGAATAATCCATGATATTTTAATATTTCATGGAGTTTAAATCTCTTAGTATTTCGGAAGATTAATATTAATTTCATAACTTGGTTTTGAATGATTTTTAAATATGTTGGACTCTAAGAGTTTCATTATTCGAATGAGTTGATATTCATATGTGTATTGAATGTATATATATATATAATATGTATAAGAAGAAAAAAAATATTTTGATTTAACTTGACTTTTTCTTTTGTTGTACACACTAAAAGTTGAAAAAAAAGGGATATAAGCCTTCGACATGTGAAATCAAGAAGAAACTAGCATTTTTTAAAGAAAAAAAATAAAAGTTACAAGACTTCTTAGACATGAACCTTCCTAGTTATTAAATAAGAATAATAATAATAGAGGCCTATGATATTTTCATATCATATAAGGATATTGAATAGTATAATATGTTGATGTTGTGGATGTTATCTACATTTTTCATCAAAGATCTTGAAGAACCACTATAATTAAATGATCATAGTGAGTCAAAGTGTAGAAAAAGGTTATCTTATATGTGTATGTATTTATTATTATTTTTAATTTTAATATCTATTCATTGGATCAAGGAGTACCTTTGAATAACTAGATTTGATGCTATAAATAATGCCCTTGAAGGTTGGCGGTACTTGGGTAAACAACATCGTTCATTTGTTGTTTCAGTATAAGTTCAAGGATGCGACCTGCCCTTAATTTGTATCATCCATTTAATAACTCATCAAGATTCATGGATGAACATTTCCCCTCTCTTATAATAATTTTTATACTAGTGATAATTTAGGTTTTAGAACTCAACCTAAACATGAAAAAGATTAGGCTCTCACATTGAGTCTGAACATTATAAAATCTTATGGGTTGTTGTTCTAATCTATTTTTGGATTTTATGATAATGTGTAGGATAAGATTTTATAAATTCATCAATTCCTATTAACTATGGTATAGGTTTGATTATAATAGGGTTTAATTGAGAATAAAGTAAATCTTGGTAAAAATTGTGTCCATTGATTTACCCCCCCCCCCTGCAGTGTTCATGCATGATCCATTGGGCTCTAAAAATATTATAATTGATAATATTATACTACCTAAGGTATTAGAATGATAATTATTGTCATTCAAATATTCCTAAATTTTAAATCATGACCATATACATTGAACTACAAGAAACATGTGGATGATCACTGAATTCATATGATTAATTCATAAATCGACGAAATCATTAACTCATGTGTTATAATATATGAATAAATGAATGGTTCTCAATAAGAATACATGAGGGATTTATAAATGAGGATACTACTATGAGATGGTGTGATGGTGATAGTTATATCTTTATATTCAGTTATCTTCCACTCAAAAATCTCTCTCTTTTCCCTCAATTGTATTTCGAGACACTTATATATTATAGAACGAAAAAAGTATCATGTTTTTGTGTAAAATAATTCAATACAAACCATGGTTACACCATAGAGGAGGGGTTTCATTTTCCTACACCTTTATGATATTTATCAAGAATGTATAAAGATAGTTTCTATATATCATTAGTTTAATGTGTGTTATGTTCTTCATTTTATAGTTTTTATGGTTTCAAGTTTCTCATAAGAAGACGTTGTTTTATGGTTTCATTTTTGTTATATTGTATTTTACAAGTGTTATATGGCCCTAATAAACCTTTTATTGGTATTAAAACCTATTCATGTTGTATTATTCTCAAAATCATGCCTTTAAATGGGGTATTCAATGTTTCTACAAAAAATAGAGCATTGTATCGTCTTAAACGATTTAGTGTGTTTCATTAAATACTAGCGGTTATATGAGGATGGGTATCAAAATATTATGATAGGTTCTTACAATTATTATATGGGATTATCACATAACACATTTAATAATATATCATGTTTAATTTCACATAGTTCTTGAGTTAATAGTATATAAAGCAATATTGTACAAGATCAATCATACACAGGCACTTTATTATTTTGAAATTGGTATTATATCATAATCCACACACTTTCTCACCCAATGCAAGTCCTCATGTGTTAGAATTAACTTATGTGATTTAATATTATACAAATCAATAGTATATATTCTTATTCGTATCTGTTCATGCTAGATTAATCACACATAGGCCTTCCATGCATTGTATTACTATTACATAGGTACAATGATATTGAGTTAATCTCACACAGGTGCTGAATTAATCTCATGTGAGCCTATACTTCATGAATTATTCTTACATGATCTAGTGTGAATTTAATCCTATATATGTAATTATTCACTAAATTAATGTCACACAATTCTTGGATTAATCCTATTCATGTACTATGCCACAAATTTAATCCTTCATGAATCGTTATGCATCGTGTTTAATCCCACGTGGACTAGTGAAAGATTAACCCTATGTAGGTTGAATATCATGCTCTCTCACCTTATGTCAGGCAGTAGGGATTATGCCTACATAGGTATCATAAGTCATTCAACAAAACCTAACAAAAAAATAAAATTCAACTAGGAATTAAATTATATAATTTATTAATTGTTTATAAATTTTAAAAAAATGATATCATGGGATATTTATTTGTTTATAAATTAATTAATTATAAAAAATTTATAATTAATTACTTAAATTTTTATGAAACATTTAATACATGTAGAGAAGCTGTTAAAACCCCAATCAGTGACATGCATGTTAAGCATACCACTCCGTTTGACTCTCAACAATCTCTTGGACTGTCTGTTGGACCTTCTCATAGTAAGGAAATTCATGATACTTCTTTGGCACTAAAGAATGATGCTTCAAGGTCCCCAATACCAAACCCTATTGTAGGTGATGGAATAATATCTATGGCTACATCAACGTAGGTTGTCTTGGAGTAGAGCCTCAAAATGACTTTTTAATAGAAATAGGCTCCTAAGTTTGAAAAAACGTCAGGTCTGGTAAATGTTTCCACACATGATGGCAATGTATCTCAAATGCTATCTCTTTCTAAATCATATCATGCACTCAACCAGGTGACCACCTCTCTGATTGATGGAGGATTCATATGTCAATATAAAACATGTGCAACCATAGAGGCTCAAATAAAATATACCAATACCCATATCTAAGTGACCAATGGAACACAACTTGTGCTTAAGCAGGTGCCTCTTACTGGTGGCATATCGACACAGCCCCCTGGTTATCACCTGATGGTGGGAAATGGTGAATCCAACCCAAGGAGTGTTGGGAGTCCAAACTGAATTATTAAATCTCAGTCATGTAAGGTAAAAATTAATGTTATAATTTTTAATTCATTTGAAGTTTTATCTGCCAATATTAGCAATGATTATGGGAAAAATAATGATGTTGTTTTTGTAGCTAAAAACATGAATATTAATGTTCTGTTAGATCCTTTGAATGATTGTGATGTCCCTTGGATGAAATTAAAGACATGGATGAGGGGGATATATCCTCGTGATTGGGTTGGACACCTTCCTCATCACTATATGAGCACTCTCTCTCAAACGGGTTAATCTATTTCTTTTGTTTTGGGGGAAACTTACGGTTATGTTGTTCCCTCCATCTATCACATTTATTATTTTTCAATAAAGAGGTCGTTGAGCCACATCTTTTTATAATAATAATAATAATAATAATAATAATATATTTGTAATATAATATGTTTATATTTAATATAATATCATATATTTAAATTAAATTTCATATAATGTGTAATATGAACGAGTTCATATTAGATATAAATATGAGATTTTTATATTTATGTAATATTTTAATTTCAATGATGAATAAATTAATTATAAAGTGTTTATAATAAGCTTTTATTTATGAACTATTCATAAATTTATATCACATGTTTGACTTGTTGAGTTGTTAATTTATTTGTTATTCCCTAATTTATTAATGAATATAATTGTTATATTATGAGTGAATGTATTCTTTAGTTTAGAGTTGTTAAACAGCTTATAAGTTTTCATACATGCATCTAAGGAGTTACATACAAGGTATGATAAATGATTTAGATTTCTTCTACCTTGACTTTGGCTTATATTAGGTTATGATCTTTAATTAAGTAGTTAATTATAGTTTATAAATATTAGGTGTAAGAATCGTGATGAGATTGAATTCTCTATTGAGTGTAGTATCCCTAGGTATATGTAATTTGGGATGGGTTGCTCATTGGTCTGGAGGCTTATGAATTGTCATAAAAATGAGGGTTGATTGTCTTTTGATCTAATATTTCTGATGTGAAGATTTTTAATTTCATATAATTTTATTCCTTTGCATAATAGGGTTTCATATACCTGTTCATCGTATGTATTTGAATTTGTATATATATATATAATTGTATTTTAATTTGGGTCAGTAACACATGATATGATTTATGTAAAGAGTTATAATTCAGTTTGATTTGAACATGTTAATTTAGTGGAAATGGAATAGGATTCCTAAATAAATCATTAGAAGTATGCATATATGTAAATAGGATAACATGAGTTAATGTGGTGATATTAAATCAACTTTAAAAATCCTATGTGTTAGATTACTTCAAAATAAATCACATGTTAATACCTTGATTATCCAACTGGGGTTCCTCGGCCAGTGTTGGGTGCCCATATATTATCATGTGTAATGAATGGTGGAAATAGTTAACCCTAAAAGTTAGTTGACCAAATACCACTATGATATTTGGGTTACACATATCTTGGAAACCCCAAGAGTAAGGATACTAGAGGAATAGTGTTGATTTAATCCAAATGATGGATTGTAAAAAATATTTTTTTAGGAATGATGAAGTTTGATTTCTTATTATGAATAGTTGACAAAAAAGTGGAACTCTGAAAGATACAACTTTTCCTATTGAAGATATATAGTGTTAAAATAAACTTTATTAGTCTAAAAATTCATACTCGTTAAGTTTTTATAAATCAGTTAGATCACTGGATAATGTTGAATAGTATTTGTGACAATATGTTGATACCATGGATGATGATTCATGAGAATCATTCCAATCATTTTTTTTCATAAAAGTGTTTGATATGTTAGATTCATTCAATGGGATGTAAAATTAACTTATATTGTTCATAAAATTTAATAGGTCTTAGGTGTAAATTTTATATAAAATAATAGGCTTCCATGATCAATGTAGGGACTTTAGTAAATTTTGTAAGTCGGTTTTACCGATTAACCTATTGAGATCTACTATATATTGGTGGGAAAATTGTAAAATGAAGATGCGTTGTTAATGTGATTAGTGATCTAAATGGATGTTTAGTCAAAATGATTTTAATTTTTATGAATTATTATAAATGAAAAAGTAACAGTGTTCCCATATGGACATTGGACTTAATGTTCGAACCCTACAATCCATTATGTTATTTACTTTTCTTTGATTTTTTCATGCACTTTGTTTCCACCTTCATTGGTTTCAGGGGTAAATTATAAAATTCACAAAAGTTAAATTTTTTTGTTCAAATCATAAATAATTTTACATGACATTCATTCCTCATATCGTTTTATAGGAAAGTGTTTGATGTATAATAGTTATTCAGTGGAATATAAAAGTAACTTATATTGTTCATAGGAATTTTGAGGCTATAATTGGACTTTTTATATGAAATTAGAGGTTACCATGCTCAATGTAAGGAATTTTAAGACTATTTTAAGTCATTTATAATGGTTTACCAGTTAGGATCTACTATAAGTTGGGGGGATTATACACAAGGTGATGTGAGATTAATGGGATTAGTGGTCTACTTTTCTATTTATTCAGAGTGATTTTAATCTTTGTAACTTTTGATAAATGAAAATATAGTAGTGTTATCCCCTATATATAGGATTTAATATATGAACTACATCATATATCTTGTTATTTAATTTTCTTTTATTTATTATTGAATGGGTTTTGTGATTTTTTTTCTTAAGTGTGTTAGATATTTGACTCATTTAAAAGATGAAGGGTGAGGTTCTTCTTCCTAAGTTCTGATACATTGAATTTGGGGGAGATCCATTTAGTCAGGGGTAGTTCTATGATCATTATTTATACATTAATATGTTATGGTGGTAAATTTTTGTGATGGGTGTTTTAGAGGGTTTCTCTTAATAAGTGGTACCAAATCTTAGTTCAAGTCCTGTATACACACATTGGATAATTAACTCAGGTTCACTCTTATCTTGAACTTATTTTGATTCAATGGGACTTTAATTTTATTTGAATTTATGACATTATAATAAGAAATATTAAGGATTGAAAATTTCATTATTCCCTAATTTGGCTTCTATAGGATGCATATGGAAGACTATTTGATTTATAAGGATCTAAAAGTTTTGTTGAAGGGGGTCAAACTACATATCATTGGAAAAGAATAATGGGAAAGGTTGGACCAATAGGCACTAGTATTGGTTAGGATTTCATTGGATTAGAATGTATACTTTAATATCCAGGATAAAAAAATCACAATAGTGTTGATGGATTCTCTAAAATAATTCTATGAGAAGAATACAACTTGGAAAAGGGTGTTCATGATATAGAAGGTTTTCATCATGAGTTTGTTTTAAGGTAGACCTATGACTAATCACTTAAAGGATTTTAACATCATTAAAATATATCTCTAATAAATTAATTTTAAGTTCATAGATGATGTGTTAGATTTTTCAATATAATCATCACTTTTGGGATCATTGTATGAAATGGTAATTAATGTAAGTAATTATTTTAGGAAAACTAACTTGGAGTTTGAGGATGTTATAAATATTATTCTAAATGAAGATATCAAATAGTGGTAAGTCTAAGAACCTACTAGAAAAATATTGAATATTGAAGGTATAGGACAGTATACTCAATGAAATTTAAGTTAGATGAAGTAAAATGGTAATTATAGAGATAGGTGTTGACGTAAATCAATTAGACCCAAACCTATATGTTGGAACTAAAATGGGAGAGGGAATCTCAAGAAAAACTTCAGGGATCATAGAGTGAACTCTTGAAGGGTAGCATCCAAAATTTTAAGTTTTTTTAATATTTTAGTCAAGGATAATAGTAATTTATTATGGAGTGTTATTGTTCCACTGTAATCATGGATCATTAGCTCTAGGTATTCATTTTACTCAACATCTAAGAGGGGGTGCATAATTAATTTATTATTCAAAAATTTGGAAAGGTTCACGTATTTTATGATAATCCTCTTGAAGTCATGTGAAAGTGTGATGTTAAATTCTATATATTGAATGGAAGTTACCTTATATTAAAGGTAGTTTGACACATCTCAAGTCTAAAAAATAACATAATTTATATGGTTTGGATAAATGGAGTAGGGTTTGAAACAATATTTGGAAATGGAGTATGGAATATTTCTCAAGGTTCCATGGTTGTAGATAGAGGAGTAAAGGATGGGAAATTATATATAACTAGAAGACTTGATGGGATACAAAAATTTAGAGCATCAAGTTTCAAAAGTTTAAAGATGAGGAATTTTCATCTTGGGAATATCAGTGAGAATAACTTTAAAGTTATAGTAGTGAAGGTTATGTTAAATATCAATCATATGGAATTGGAATGTTGGGAGAGTTATATTCTTAAAAAATCAGATAAAGGTGTCATTTAATTTGAATGGTAGGAATCCAAGATCTCAAAATTTAGATCTTTTTCACATGGATGTTTGGGGGTCTTCCCCAATTCATTCTCACAGAGTGTCCTTAAAATTTATCACATCCATTGATGATACAATATAGAAAGTATGTTTTTACTTTCCAAAACACAAATCTGAGGTGTTTAGAGTATTTTTTCAATGGAATTCCATGTTTGAAAGAGATATTATAAGAAATATAAAATACTTAGGGTCTAATAATAGTGTTGATTATAGGGTAAATTATTCATAGAACTATTATGTGAAAAATGATTCATGATGGAAAATATTATTCTCTAAACACCAGAAAAATGGTGTGGCTGAGTATATGAATAAAATATTAACTAAAAATGTGTGTATCGGAAGGCTTCACTCCATAATTTCTAAGGTGATTTTGGTGGAAGAGGTAAATTTTTTATCATATCATTTTAAAATAATTCATTCTACACTAAGGGTGATAAAGATTCTACAGAATAAATGATCTAGAAAACCAATATAAGTTAACCTTCTTAAATGTTTTATAAGTTTATACTTTTTCCATCTTGATTCCAAGGAAGGGCAAAAATTTGAATCTAAATCCCATGAATGTTTCTTTAAGGTATATAGTGATGAAAATTTAGATTATATCTTTGGGATGATGAAAAGTGATAAGTAATTAGAATCCATAATGTTATCTTAAAATCAAAGGTCTTGAGGATTTACTGTAACTTGGTGAAAATGGAGTTTTATAGAAAAGAATCAACTGATCATGTTCTAATTGATCTAAAAGGGAGTTTTTGAAGGGTGCATGTTTTGGAGAGTTTAGGGGACACTATGATTATAGAAGTTAGACTTGTAGGAGATGTTCCAAAGAGCACAAGGTCGAGGGAGACTTAGGTTAGAGTATCAAAAGTTTAAGTTTTATATTTTTTAGTACCAAAACAAGAAGATACAGAGCTTAAATTGTAGACATATACTATAATAAAATGACCAATAAAGTGGTTTAGATCAAATGTGAACTAATTAATTTTAATGGATGGAGGGGAACCTAAGATCCTAGTATAAGTGTCCAGTCTTAGTGATTCTAGAAAGCATGGGGTAGTGATGAAGGATGAGTTAGATTAATTGAAAGAAAATAAAACCTGAGGGATAATGGAACTACCATAGCAGATGAAAGTGATTGAGAAAAAAATAGGTTTTCTAGTTAAATGAAGAAGTTTATAGTGAGAAGAGGTATAAAGTAAGGTTCGTGGTGAAATAATTTCAATATAAATAAGGAGCATACTTCTCTAAAAAAATCACTCGTAGTTAAACACATGACCATATAGACAGTGTTGAGTCTTATTGATTCAGATTGATTTCATCTAGAACAGATGGATATTAAAAATATAGTCCATTATGGTGATTTGGAGGAGGAAATCTATATGAAGAAACTAGATGGTTTTAAGTATAATTAGAACAAGGACATGATCTGTAAGTTAAAAATAAGTTTATATGTCTTAAATTAAGTGCTAAGGAAATGGAATTGGAAGTTTTATGCTCTCATGGATGAGAAAGGTATCATGTAGAGAAAATCAATTCATTATTTATATCAAAAAAAATTTTAGGATATATGTTTCATCACAATTCTCTTATAAATGTATGTAATACTCCTAGAAGGCCTAGAAATTTAGAGTATTTAGGAGATAAAATATGATTTACCCATAATATTTGAGATGAAATATCTCAAAAGGTTGAGAAAATATTATGAATGAGGATTGATAGATATAGGAAAACAAATAGGTTAGTTTTATCCTATAGGTATTATATTCATAAGGTAATCAAAAGATTTGGGGTGTTATAATGTAATCTAGTCTCAACTACATTGGTCGAACACTTTAACTTTTCTAAGGGAAAAGCACTAAAAATGGAAGATGGGGTTAATTATATGGTAAAAGTTCAATTTTCATTAGTAGTAGGTAGAATGATGAACTTAATTGTATGTACTCACTTAGAAATTTCATTTTCAGTGGGATTCATCATCTAGTTCATGGAAAATTTTAGGAAATAACACTAGGATGCCCTGAAATGGATTCTCTAAGATCTTAAAGGATTCTAAAACACAAAGTTATGTTTTGGGACAAATATGTCATTGTATGGGTATATAGATATATAATTTGGGGGATTTTTATATACTTATAAGATTACAACAGGCTTTGTGTTCACATTTATAGGAATGTTTGTTATTTTTATATCAATGATATAGCCTATGGTAGCAATGTTCACAATATAAGTAGAATATGTAGCCATAATAGGAGTTGAGAAAGAACTAATATGGTTGAATAATTTTTTGGAGGAGATCAAAAGAGGTGAGGAATGTTTATTCTTATTATATGATATTAATAGTGCAATTCAATTAACCAAGAATCTGGTGTTTTAATCCCAGACAAAACACGTCAACTTAAAATATCACTTCATTTAGAAGATGATAGGGGATAGAGAGCCATATTATTAGAAGATATATATATGAGAAAACCCAAATGGCGTCTTCACAAATAATCTAGTCTAGAAAAGTCAAAGTAAACATTGTTCCTCAATGGGAGTATGGTAATAGGAATGTAGTGGAGACACTATTTTTTTGCGGAAGTTGGAAGGATTGTTTTTTTCTTAAGTGTTGGAAGTTTCCATGGTTTAATTGAAAGAAGTATTCAAGTGTAATACTGTTAAGAGTAGTGAATTTTGATATAATTTTTAGATTAGTTGGTTGGATAGAGGAGCTCTGGAAGATACAACTCATCCTGATGAAGGCAATGAAAATAGAATCATTAACAAAGGAAGGTAGTCAAAAAATTTATGTTCTAGAATTTTGTATGCAACGGTCAGATCACTAGATAATTTCAAACAAAAGTTATGGGAGTACATTGATACCATGAATGATAATACTTGAGATTCATTACTTATTTTGTTTTGTTCCAAAGGGTTTTATATTTAAGATTTATTTAGTGGAATGTAAAAGTAACTTATATTGTTCACTAAAAGTTAAAGGTTGTAGATCGATTTGTTATAGTTAATTGGAGGTTACCATTCTCAATAGAGGGACTTCCAAGAATTTAGGGATTCATTTGTACCAATTTATTGGTTGGGATATACTATAAGTAGGTGGGACCATTATATATGTGGTAATTTGTGATCAATGCAATTAGTCATTTACATAGATATTTAGTCAAAGTGATTGTAATATTTATATCTTTAATAAATCAAAATGTGTTAGTGTTCTCCCATTGATGTATAACTTAATATCTGAACCATATAATCCATTTTGATCTTTACTTTTCATTTATTTCTTCTTAAATGTTTTTTTCAGTTTTGATTGAGTGTGTGTGAGATTCATCTTAGTGTGGTGATTTAGGGTTATTTTCTTCTTCCTAAGATCTATTATGTTGAAATCAAGGGAGATCCTTCTGGTAAGAGGAAGATACATGATATTAGTTTCCAACATTTTAAGTTTTGTTTGTAACTTCTAGTGATTGGTGGTTAATTTTCTTTCTCCCAAAATAGCTTTCCACTCATCCATCCAAGAGTAATATATGATATGAATGGGGGGATTCCCTACCTAAATAACTATGTAGTGAGGGGAATACCAAAGTAGACTTATTACTTATTGAAATATGGATCTTATCCATCTAATGGGTATGACAAATTCAATAAGGGTAATCATTCTAATAGGATCATATTTAACAAAATTACTTATTAGATATTTGTAAAACAATAAACTTTTCTGGTAAAAGCATAAATTATAGATGAATAACATCATCATCCTAAAATTTAACTTGTATTTCAATCTTTTAAAAATATAATATTGATGTAAGAAAAATCTTAAGCTGGTAGATTAAAAAAATTTATTAGGTAAGAAAAAAAATTATATTATTGAATAACCCCTTTCTAAGTAATCAAAAATTGAATTTTTTCAACAAGTGGGTCTAGATTCTAATGAGAATCAAAGAATAATTCAGTCAAGGTTTCCTTAAGAATTGTTTTGGGAATAGAATTAATTATATTTTTAGTATTGGAAATATTCTAATAATGTGAATGTGTTTAAGAAATTTTTACACTATTTTCTCAATTTTTTTGTAATTGATGAACTAAGGCACGTGATTTCAAGGTTTTTGTGCTCTATTGAAAGTACAAGTTTATAAAAATTCAAACAAAAATAATATAAGTTACTTGTAAAGTAAAAAATGTTTATTCTAGTTTTCGATAAGGTCATTTGAAACCTAAAATAATTAGGAATTAAGGAAATTGTTTTCATAAGATGGGATTGTCTAGAATACCTAAATGGGTTTATAAACTCCATTGAAGGTCCATGTTAGGCATTAGTGTTTTAGAAATTAATTCTTCAGGTTTCAAGGGTTTGTGATATAAAATGTGTACTTAAAAAATGTTGTAAATATCAAGAGTTCATAATTAAAGGAAATAATTGATAAATTTTATATTATTCAATCAAATATTGAATTAAACGGATTTTGAACCATGGATTTGAATGTAAATAAAAATATCATGCTCAAACTGAATATTAATAAAGGGTATGTCTAACAATAGCATTTCTATTATATGGTATGAAAACTTTTTTACTAAGAAAGAATTGTTGTGAAAAATATGAGATAACTGATTCAATACACTTGGTTTATGATTAATTAGATTCTATGAAATGTTTTGAAATTCTGAAAAGGATAAAAAAAAATTATCTAGGATAAAAGTTTTCATCTAGAAATATGTTGAAATATGAGTAATTGAGATTCCACTACCATTATTAGAATATTTTAAAGAATAATATTTTTATTCGAAAAATGATCCAAAAATATAGTATACCATATAAGATATAGATAAAATAGTTTATTTGTTAAATATTTCTAATAAAAGGAAATAATATTTATTTCCTAAACACAAAGGATTTTTTTTAATCTTAAAATTATATTCTGAAGAGAATAAAGTTCCTTAGGGGATAGTGTGGGAATATTTGGACTTAAATAAGTTCAATGTTAACAAATAAAAGATTATACTAGTAAAAATTCAAATTTAATGTAACTTAATATCCTAATATATTTTAGGATGTGTTGGTAAAGTAATAATGAAAATAGTTACATTAATTACTAAAGGATTTTAAGGAAAAATTTTTATGATAATGTTTCCAAGAATGATGATGATGTACTTAGAAAGTGTTCTAAGTATAAAATGGTGTTTATTAACATCATAACATTTGATGTTGTGAAGTTAATAAGTTTTAATATGTTTGAGGAGTTAAACATTAGGAATATAATTCCGAAGTCTCACCATTATTCAAACTATCTTACTTCATATATGTTACTCGTTAAAGGGTTTAGTATAAAAGTTTTATTAGGTTGTCACATAGAAATGTAGTAAGAATTATATAAAAATATAATGAGGATAAAAAACCCCAAAATGTATAGCAAACATAAGGTTGATCTGGCAGACTATCATATGTGATATGGTAATATGGGTGCTTATGTATGATTTTTTAAATTTTCTTAAAAGAGTTTAAAAATATAAAATGTATCATGTTATATAAAATAAAATATTCACTTTATCATTATTTCATGTTGGTTATGTGTGTGTGTGTTTTTGTTTATCATGAAGTGAAATTATAATTAATGTATTAAAGTATATATTTGATTTATCCTTAACTAACGTTCAACATGGAGTATTATAGGTTATGATTAAATGTTAATGTTAAGGTTAAAATGTGTATAATTATTATATCAAGATATGGAATATTATCATGAGGCATAAAACATGTTTTGTTCACTAGATGACCCATGAAGTATACCACATGGAGTGTTATACACTATTTCATTGTTATACTAGTGGTGCATGGTCTATCTTTAGACTCCCCAATAAGCAAGGTTTGTGAGATACCTTTCATGAGAACATTCATACTTTGATACCTTTGTTATGAAATCCTTGAATCATAGTTATTAATGGGATGGTTAAGTGTATTGTTCATCATGTAATTTATTGGAGCTTTATCAATATAGTATTTTTCCTCATATATTATAAGTATGATATTTTTTCCTTTTATTGAGATAGATTAAGGAAGTGCATGACCATACCTAGATAATACATACGATGAGATTATCTATTTGAGTGAGGTTTATGTGATGTTATAATCCAAAAAGGTAAATGGCATAATATTTATTCATCTACATGGTTAGTCTATACTCAAATAATGGAGTGCATATGAGTAGTCTATATGGGATTGATACACCCTATGTCCTATGTTTAATCAATTTTTTTTTTACAAAAGGGTCATATAAAAATACATTCTTTCGTGTGATGTGATTGATAGACACATGGAGAAAGATGCATATGCTTGATAGAGATCACACCAGATCACTTTATAACTTGAGGGGCATTGATTCTTTGCTAAAGGCCACTCTTTTATTGCTTTTATGGATCTTTGAATTTATATTTTTTGTCAAAATTTCAAAGTACTATGGGTTTAAACTTTTTGGTTAAATTAATGGTGATTGAGTATGACTCAAATAGCTACACTAAAAGTGTTTTAGAGTTTATCCAAAATGAGTTTTGCATAGGAATTCACATAGTATTTAATATAATGTGATACATGGTGAATTTAATGATTTCTTTCCAAAAGAGTTTTGAAAAATATCAAAGAGTATTTTAGGGTATGGTTTCACAAGTTACTATATATGATATAATATATGGTGATATGGTTCTAAGTCTATGAGGATTTAGGGTGAGTGAGATATTGATGGATATATTCCATAAACCCTTACACATATGATTTACTTGGGCCACATCATGTTTTATGATATGATCATGTCATATGATTTTTTATACACGGATCAAATGAATATTATATTCCTAGATTAAGGAATATTATAGATAATATTATAAGTTATAATATTATATTGCATATGGTAGTTAAATGATAAGTGTATTCATTTGAATGTTCCTGCATTGGACATCATTATTATATAAATTACATAATATGAAATGCATGGAGGATCGTTACATTCATGTGATGAATTCATAAATAGATAAATTCATTTAATTTTTTGTTATAATGTATGCGTAAATGTATATCACTTGAGGAGAATCATTAGGGATTTATAAAGGAGATGGTGTGGTTGTGATAGTCCAAGCTTTCCAAACTGACTATATTCCTTTCTTGAAGCTCTCACTTTTATTTCCTTTTAAATAAGATACACTCACGTGTTATAGAAGGTAAGATTATTCTTCTTTAGTTTAAATTGATTTGGTATGGCCTATGGATACACCCTAGAGAATGAATATTTCTTGGATGCCTCTTTATGGTCTTCATTAAGCATGGATAAAGAGAGTGGATACAACTTATTAGTGTAAATCCCTGAGATTTTAGTATTAATTTCTCATTAAAATAAATAATATATTAAATCTAATGATCTACATGAAATAATGAAATAAAATAAACCTCTAATACATTAAATCAAAATTATTAAATTTTACTATTAAATCATAGCTCTTAAAGTAGTGTGTATAAATAGAATTGACTGCATAATTAAATCTAAACAAGATGGCATTATATAACAGAATTATTCCCCATTTATCTGAGCTTGGTAAGTAGGTATCTTCATTAAGGTTTTCTCTAGACCAATACCAAGCCAAACTCCAACAATTATAGTATGATTGAAATTGTATGCAAGAGAAGTTAAATCTCATGGAAATTTCCATGAGATCTATGCAAGTGGAATCGCAACTCGGGACAGCTGTAAGAACTTATCTTCTACATAGATCTTATATGGAAATAAATAGAGGTTATGTAATTAGAAATTAAGAAAATTTAATTATAAATATATATTTTATAATTTAAACAGTTCACATCTTTACTTTTAAAGAAAAATAAAGTTCATTTTTAGTACTATTGCATTAATAAAATTCAATTAGTATAGTTAAACAAGTAATAAGACTATTTTATTCTAAAAATGTATTTTTTACAAAAATTTTATTTTTATGCACTTAATTTTTAGAAACTAATTATATTATGGATAAAATATATTGTTAATATGAATAATATATTAAGAATGGTTAATATATTAAAATTTTATTTTCTTATGAAAACAATTTTATTTATATTTTTAGGTTTTTATTTAAAAGTTAAATTCTAAAAAAATTAATTTTAATTTGACTAAATTAAATTTATTTTTTTATTTATCAAAAGAAATAATCTTAGGAATATTTTTGTTTTGATTTTTCTGAAATAATCAATTTTTAGGTGAATAATGAAAAATTCGGTTTATTCATATATCATAACTTTTGTGACATCATAATAAACTAATTATGAATTTAATAATTATAAAACATTTTTAATTACCAAAAATATATTCAATAAGTAAAATTATTCATTTAAAAGTAATATGTTTAATTAATAAAACTCGAGTTTTATAACTCAAGTAATCTTTTATCCTAATAAAAATTCTTTTTATTTTCTCTATTCATTAAGTATCCACATGGTCAAATTGGATTTTGGATTTATCTTAAAGATAAATAAATTTTATTTTTCTTAATAAAAAACCAATTAATTTCATGTAAAGAAATAATATTGATAACCTTATCCTAAATATAATCTTTAAGCTTAAAAATACATTTTTTCTAAAAATTGTTTTTACAAGTTAAGCATGCTAATATTAAAATTATTTATTCTAAACCATAGAAATTTTATTTGATAAAAAATTATATTTTAAATAATTATGTTTAAATTATCTAATAAGTTTAATTTTTATTTTTAATCATAAATAATTTATTTAGGTAAAAATTACTTGGCATGGTAAAAAACAAAAATTGTAAAAGTTTAAAATATAAGAGTAAAAGACTTGAAAAATGATAATAAAAATTTCTTTAAAATGTGTAATATATGTTTTTATCAGAAAAAAATTATATAATATATATTATTTTCCACTTTATATTCCTCTTTTCATGTGAAACATGTGTTCCTTTTATATTAAGAGGTTATATTTAAAAAAAATCATTCCCTTCACTTATAAAAGGGACCTTACACCACCCCTTCAAGTACATTATAAAAAATTATAATTAATATTGAAAATCATCCCATAATAATTTATCTATATTAATCTTACATGACCTTAAGCCTATGATCACAATAAATTATTCTGATTTCTTTATTTTCAAGAAGTTCTCTAAGGTAAATCTTTAGTTCTCAACGTGAGTACTAATCACTCCCTAACCTATTTTATTTTCTATCATCCACTTACAAATATAATTTTTCCATTATAATATAATTAAATCATTATTTTTTGTATACTAAATTTTATTATGTGTATGGAATAATAATTATCCTCTTTTTCCCCTTTCCCTTTAGAAAAATGAAAATTTTGTTCGTGTGTGTGTGCAGACTACCACCTTTATAAAGTGTTGTGTTTATTTTTCCTTAAATACCTTACATTTATGGTTTAAAAGGAATATTTAATGAATAAATATTATATTTATAAAATTATTAATATTATTAAAATATAAACTAATTATTATATTCTTTCTGCTCTTTGAAAAATGAGAACACCATCCATGTGTATGTGCAGACTACTGCCTCCATGGAGTGACATTTTCCATTTTCATCACCTCCCTATATGGATGGTTCTAATAAATATTTTATGAATATATGTAATATTAATTATTCATATTTGTAATTAATATTCTTGATAAAGGATATCACAATAATTAATTACCATTATAAATTAATTTGTTGGCATCGATAATTTACCTGAAACAAGCTCATCATTGAATTTGTTCTCACAAACCATGCCCATAGTTTCAATCGTATGTGCATATGGATGAATAAATCATTGAAAAAAATGATTAATATATATTTTATAATATTTTAATGTTAAAATTTGTATCAAATAATAGTCTTTTATAATGACCTTAAAAATCAAATGCAAAATGATCAAAATTACTAACATCTGATAATAAAAATTGACATTAACTATCTAATTAACATGTAATGAATGATTATAATTAAAAACCAAAATTGTAATATATCTGAATAAGGTTCTTAAATATTTTATTAATATGTTTATGTTTATGTTTATAATACAGGATGTTAAATAACTTTCAAATAATTTGACAGTAAAGGTAAGTGGTTTTCTTAACTCAAATTCTTTTCTTGAGTAATAATTATTCATCATTAACTAAGGTTTTACCAGATTATTTTCTTCTATTATAGGATGATGTTATATTTCCTTCAAATATTATTTTCTATGGAATCAAATATTTACATCAAATACAACTTCTTTGATGGATTTCTTCCTTTTTTAAAATTGATGGTGTTAAGAATAATTCTCATCCTCTTAAATATTACATTTTTCTTCCATTTCTATATTTTACCTCCCCAAAAATGTTCTCCTTTAAAATTGGAAACATAATTATTTTTATCTTATTTTAAATTTATATTTCCCTTCTCTTATTTTCAAAAGTAATTTTTATCCATTTACAATGTGGGTTTTATCAAAGGTATTTTAAAATAGTAAAAATGGTTTCCTTTCATGTTCATTTGTTTTATCATCCAATAAAAATTTCCTTGAGATGTTATTTATTTATTTCTCATATCCCTGTTATTTAAAGTTATTTTTAATAATAATATATTTAAAAATAATTACTTCACCTTTTTAAAATTTTATTGAAAGTAACTCACAACTTCTTCTATTATAATAATGTTAAAAATGTTTTTTTAAAACGCTTTTATGGTTATGATTTCGTTTTCCTCTTTATATATAAAGGATTTATTTCCATATAAATTATTTTTCATGAATCAAATTATAAATTTTCTTATTAAATACTCTGTTTGAGTGATTTAATTTTGGGTATCAACCATTTACATTCTTGAGGTCACTTTTGGTTATACCGTCTGGATATTTTATGAACCCCATTTTTCTTTATATAGTTTCTTTATGAAGTGTTGATTGATTACTTTAAATAGTAACACACATATATATATGGATTATTGATATGTGGGGTCCTTTATCTCCCTCCAATTCATTGGTTCAAAGTTTATATCTCATTAGATAAGTATATGCGGGTACAATTTAGTTTTATCATAAGCATGGGTGTGAGTGAGTGACTCACAAAGGGTATAAGTATACAGAGACATGATTAAACTTGTTCACAAGAATGGTTGTGAGTGAGTGACTCACAAAGGTGATTAGTATATGTGTAAATTATTGATCTTTTTCAAAAGTGTGGGTTCTAGTGAGTGACTCACAAATTTTATAAGTATTTACGGACATGATTAATCTTGTTCGCATGTGTGGGTGTGAGTAAGTGACTTACAAAGGTGATGTTCCATGTGATTATGTTTATGTAATAGTTCCTTGATATTATATTTTTCCATGGAAGGACACATTTTATGTCATATACCAAGGATTATTCTCCATGGATCATGTATATTATATCACACTCTTATGCCATGGTACATGTTTGTTCATTTGAGAATAAATGAATTTTTATCCTGAATTTTAAACAAATCTTATTATTACATTTTATTTTTAATATGATATTACTCCTATATTCATGTTATTCTCATATGCTTATGATCTAACCATTTTATGACATATTGATGAGTATTTCCCTTACTAAGAATTTGATCTCACCCCTTTCTTATATTTCCTTTACCCAGGTTATGAAGATGAGAATAACTTATTATAAGTCTAAGAGGGGGTAGATTGTAGCTCGATTATGGAGAAATATTCACAAGTAATGTAAAATATGTAGTTTGTGTAACTAGTTCTCAAAGAAACTAAACCTTCATTTCTTGTTATTTGTGAATTATTTGTGAGTCGTGATATTTAAATTAAATAAATGATATAAAATATAGATATGTTTAGCTTGGTTCACCTCAAATTGTATCAAATATAATGGTTAAATAAAGTGTTTTTATCACCAGATCTAGAAGTATGGGTCTGTGGAAACTCAATTAGTGTAAGTTACATGATGTTATTAATTTTACAGTTTTCATAGTTTCATATTTCTTACATGGGGATCCTATTTTATAGTTTATTTTTGGTTTCATTGAATTGTATAGGTGTTATAAAATCCTAATAAACCTTTTACCAACCACCCCATTATTAGGTTATTCTCGAGGATGGCATAATAAAGGTATAAAAATATAAATGTTTACATGATAAGTATCTTGTCAAACTCAGACAATGAGGATTCATAATAAGTATACACCCCTAGGTATATCAATGACTGTATGGCATTCCATGTGAAATAATTTAGTGGGTTAGTCTAGATAATAATTATTTACATATTATCACATGAGTCTACTCTTTGTATCACATAAAACTCTTTGTATCACATATTCCATGATGAACATTTATTAGGGAAAACTCAAAATCATACTTTGAGGGGATATTATCATTTAAATTTTAATATAAAATATACAATACACTTGAATGAATGATAAATATAGATTTCATTTGTTATAAAACAATGATACATTTAACAATAAATACATTCAATCTCTCGTGTATCTAATACCAAGAGATTTAACATTTCCCTCAAGCTTTTGTTGTGATAATTATTTTTTCAAAGGATCTACTATATTTTTTATGTAGCCACCCAAAAAATCTTTATATCACCCATTTCAATTATCTCTTGAATGATATTGTATTTATAAAGGATGGGTTTTGTTTTTTGGTGAGACCAATGTTCCTTATCTTGAGAAGTATCACTATTATTGTCATAGTAAATCTCAATTTATCCCTTGATGTTAGGAACCACCCCAAGTTAAATGATGAACTTATTTATCCCAATATCTTCCTTCACGACATTTTTTTTAGGGGAAAGCTTAGGGAAGATCCCTATTTATTAAAAGAAAAGAAAAAAATCCCTTTTTAACTGGGAGAGAGTAACCCATTACATGCCCGAAGGCCAGAGGCAAATAGCCAAACCTCAAAACAAAGCAGGAAAAATGCATCAAACCCAAAGAACATCGGATCGCAAACAGATCACCTGACCTTGGATTTCACACCGTTGGGACCACCATCATCGTAGAATCTTCCTTCAAAACATTTAATGTTATGTACTTAGCCTTTTTGTCTATTTCACCATGGTATCTTATTTGGAACTTCTTCAACTGATAGCTCCACCATTTAAGAAAAACATGAAACAAGATTTAGATGTCATCTCATTTTCACCATATTGGAAAATAACATTAGTGTAACCCTTACAATGAAATAATATTATCATCTAAGGACCAATAACATGTCATTACTTATTCTCAAGTAATTAAGGATATTCTTCTAAACAATCCAGTAAATCTCACTAAGATTTTACAGGTATTTACTAGTTATGGTCAAGTCATAAGAAACATTGAGTCGAGTATATAACATGGAATGAAAGATAGATCCTATGGTGGATTCCTAGAGAATCACATCCATCCTTTTTAAATATTTATAAGGATCTATAATATTTTTAATATTTGTGTTATAAAATATTGGTAAGGACCCATTATTTAAGTTCTCCGTGATAAACCCCTGTATCACTTTACCAATATATATTTTTTGACTTGGTATAGTAAACTTATTTAATGTATCTTTTTAAATATACATACCCAGTATATAGGCCTATTAACCCATGTCATTCAATAAGAAACATTTTACTAAATTCACATTTAAAAAATTAAATGTTATGATACCATTTAAAATAAGATGTATGTCATCCACATATAATATTAGAAATAACAAAACACTCCCACTAATATTCTTGTATATACAGGAATCGTCTATATTCATTATGAAATTAATCTCTTTGATTTCACTATAAAAGTAGATATTGAAACTCTAAGAAAATTTATTAAATCCATAAATGGGCTCTTGAAACCATCAAACATTTTCACGGTCAATTGGAACTTCAAAACCTTTATACTATAGCAAATACATGTCTTCAAATAAATCCCCATTAAGGAACTATATTTTGACATCCATTTGATATATATCATTATCATAATGAGATGATATGGCTAGAAAAATCTGAATGGGATTTATCATCACAATAGGTGAAAAGGTCTCTTCATTGATAATACCATGAATTTTTTTATAACCCTTTTCCACTATATAAGATTTATAGGTATACACTCTACCATCCATGAAATTTATCTTATGTAAAACACACTTTTACCCTATGGGATTCACCCCTTTAGGTATATCTACCAAGATACAAATATGGTTATTCTACATTGATACCATCTCAGATTTCATAGAATTTATCCATTTCTTAGAATCAAAACTCTCAGTGTAATATTATTAGGTAGTATTTTCATCATCTAGGAACATTAATTCATCATAATTTGTCATAATAAATCCATATCTATTAGGATCTTAATGAATCCTACCAATCCTTCAAGGTTATTATGTAACCAGATCCAATTTTTCATCTGAAATTATTTATGGAACCAGATCAACCTCCATCCCAGAAAAAATTCTTGTTTTTTGGTCTTAAACATCTCCAAATTCAAACTTAATCCTACTAAATTCAAAAAAAATTGATCATTCTAAAGGAAAAAACAATGATGATATATAAACACTTTATGTTCATTAGAACTATCAAATTAATATCCCACAATATCTTTAGGATGACCAATAATAACTAATTTTATAGATTTGGGAATAAATTTAACAGAAACTAAATGTCATAAGTATTCATCACAACCCTAAATACTCATAAAATAAAAATTGGGATGGTTTTTATACTATATCACACATTTTGTCTTTATTACTACTTTAGATAGAACATGATTTAGTATATAAGACATTTCTTCGAGAGAATATCCCCAAAATGGTATAGAAAAGTTACACTGACTCATCATCGATTGAACCATGAATAATAGGATAAAATTTATACCATTCTATTATGATGTTCTAGGTAGAGTGAGTTGTGAAATAATTCCACAATATCATAAATGATTAGTGAATTCCTGACTTAAGTGTTCACTTCCCTGATCTGATCAGAGTGTTAGATTTGGTGTCCTAATAACCAACTGTTTGTACTTTGATTACATGAATGTACACTTATTATATATTGTTCATTGTTCTGAATGACTATAATATAATAATGACCTGGAATATTTTTTACATTAATAAGGTCATGGAAGATCCCCGCTATGATGAAAACCTTGAAATTCTATAACAATATTCTTAAATAAAGTTTTACGGTTGGATGAAATACTATGATAGGACACATAGTATATAGACTGTCATGTGTTAGTACTCATAAGAAGATGAGAATCTCTCTAATGGAGTTCGCACTTGGTAATCTCCAAGATGGGAGATTATGAGAACAGACCCTCCATTAGTAATTTTTCATGTCTTGGTTTCATCAGACATTACTATATATGAGCGTGTGTAATGGTCCTTATATTGGAAGATTATCATTAACTTGTGTCATGACTCGCGCACTTATATTTACTGATGAAAACCGTCATGAATACATTTGGCGGGAAGTAGGGTATGTTGGGTGCGTCATGAATGACATGTTGTTAATAGATAAGTCGAGGAAGGATTTGTCCCTTCCATATTTATGGAAGTAGATATCTCAGGCCCTTTGATTGAAATAGAATTGTCGCCCAAATTCCATGGCCATGGTGTAACGATGAGTTTATTTCTGGAAGTCAAAGAATGACATATCAATCATATAGGTTTATGACACTGCCATGAAACCTTATTTATGAGATATTGAGACAAAGGGATTAAATTACATGGTAATATTTCATATGAGGTGACATGTCAATGCGGCATCAACTTCTTTCTATTGGGTGCCTTGACCCGTTACTATACAGTAATATTGGACTTTAGGCAAGCCTGCCTAATGCCAACATGAAAGAGTCCTAGAGGGTCACACACTATGTGTATACAAGTATCTCAAGTAGAATAAATATTATTCTCATATGTAGTTTAATAATTATTCAAGGAAGCCTAAATTGTTTTAATGGTGGAGGAATAATGAAATGAAAACAAGATATACATGTCGTGTATTAATTATTACACACCGTGTAGTTTTCATTTTGGAAAGGAAATGAAAAATAGGTACACACCGTGTATTAATGATTACAGTCTGTGTAGTTTTATGATAAATAAGTACACATTGTGTATTAATGATTACACGCCGTGTAGTTTTTCTAGTTGGGATTTTTAGGAAATAATATTTTTTTATTAAATGATATTTATTATAATCAGCGTGGGTGCATGTCAAGGAATTAATGATTCGACGTGTGGGGGTTTTCAATAAGAGTTTATGAAATAAATAAAATGCGTAACACATTTATTTATTTTCATAACTCTATAACCTCAAACCCAATTATAAATATCCTCAAAACTCCAACACTTTTCCTTAATCGTTGTGCACAACAATTCTGGAGAATTCTCTCAAGGCCGAAAGAATTCCTTCCTCTAAGAATGCTCTAAAGACCGAGAGAGATCCTCCTCCATTGAATCAATGCGATCTAAGGTAGAAAACACAAGAAAATATTTCTCCATGCTGGCACCCGGAGACTCCTTTGTAGATGTCCAGAGATACGTGGTGCACATGTGGATCACCGCTAGAGGAAGTTTACACTTGGCTTCTGCGATACAACGATGAATCACATTGGAACGTGATTAGAAATATCAACGAAGAAAGAACTCCGTAAAAGGTACTTCTTATAATTAATTAAATTAATTATAATAAACCTATGATGATCCTCATTTGTGGTTTCAGGACTATTCTTCTTCTTTGTCTATTTCTGTGATTCGATCTGTGGAGTCTGGTGTTTATCATCATATTGATCCCAGATTGATCATTTCTAATGACAAAAAGCCAAGTGGGCACATCCACCCATGAGCTTTCACTACACCTGGAACCTTCAAATGGTATCAGAGCGAGGTTAAAACATTGATTATAGTTATTTAATTTTCGTTGATAATTTATGCATTTATATTTGATTCAATTCGAGATAAATCGTTCTGTAAAACTGAATGAACGAGGTCTGTTATTACTCCTTCATTTTTTGATTCACATCATAGAAATGGCCTTTTAATTTTAATTTTGATTAAAATAAAAATTAGGAACTCATCCGGAGGAGCCGATCTTTCTGTCTGTACAACACAGGCATACACGGCGTGTAGTGAAAACTACACGTCGTGTACTTAGGTTCAACGAACCAGTATTGGTCTACCAAACCACGCCATGTGAATTGAGCATGCCTAGGTATTTATTACACTTTGTTGACCAGAACTGAACGGCACGTGGAAACCGGAATACACAGTGTGTATGTTGGATCAACACACCGTGTAGTCCGACCTGGCCCAAGTGAAACCGTGTACAAGGAGAATCCATGTACCGCGTACATTGGATTGCCAGGACAGTAAACGCATAACAAGGAAGTAAATGCCGTGTTAGATTAATCTACATGTTGTGTACTCCAAAAATTCCAAAGTACATAAAACACGCCAAATCCCTCAGCGTGTACTTTGTATAAAGGGTGAAAACAAATACACGCCATGTAAATAAATCCTACACATTGTGTACTTTCCAGAAATTGAATTTCACCAGGTTTCCTCCAAAAGTACAAAGACACCGTACAAGGAATATGGATGAGAAGAATCTCAAGTAAATTCAGAAAGGAATTTAAGATAAATAATTGATTAATTATAAGATCATAATTAATTGAATTCAAGTGCGACTTATCTTAAATAATAGAACTATTAAAAGAATTTGAATTCTAAATATGCATAAATGTCGTTGAATGCTATGGATGATCACGAGATAGACCAAAGACACTTTATGTGTGTGTAGTTTTATTTAAATTTATTTAAATTCATTGGCATGTGATCCTTCTTCCAATAAAATGTAGGGCATGTGTGCCCATGGTTTCTTTAATGTAAACCCCATGTAATGTAAGATCTCCCATGCTAGAGGAGACAGTTCAAAATCTGAAGCTGAGGTGAAACCTACCCAAGAAGATACAAAGGTGGATAGGTGGGAGCTACAAAACAAAAACCATCAGGTTCAAGGTGTTTTTCCCTAGGTTAGGGTTAGCTTATCAAAACTGCTAGATAAGATAACCAATATAAGCTCATGATCATGCCATCTTATTTTATTTCTATCTGATTTCATGGTTTATTTATTATGTATGTGTTATCACGATCACATAATTAATGAAATAAACAAGCATACAAAGATGGAATAAAATAAAAATCGGATTATGCGTAAACATTATCAGAACATGGTTAATCACTTAAGCAAGCATCACTTGATATTAACAAGCATGTGATAATGCGAAACTACGCATAATTGATTAAAATCCATAAAATACCATATTAAGTCAGACCAAGCCTTCTGTTACTTAATTAAGGGAAAGACTCAATAAAACTATGTGTTTGACCAACCCTTTTTGGGACACTTACTTTTATAAAGAAAGATCTTATGAATGTTTTGGGTTGACTTAAACATTTTACATCAAGAGGATTATCCCTTTCTAGACTTGTTGTAAAATGGAGGCAAGCGTTGAGTAAATCCAAGTCAGGATTTCAGGATTGGGGAGTCCACTCAACAGATCAAGGAACTGTAAGCTCACAGTTGGCAAATACCTACCTACCTAAATACCATTAAATAGCTTGACCAACCCTTGTTGGGGTTATTTGAAGGGAAATATGGATCCTTTTCACTATAATATCAAAGAAACTGTACATTCTGAGTTCAATGGTGAGGGCCATTGGGACTTGATAAAATAGTGGGAGAATTAATAAATTCATTTATTATTTCTCACAAAATGTAATCAAAAGGTACTAATAAATCTGATCTTTTAATTATTAGAATCAATATAAAAAACTCGTCAACCACATTTTCTCTGTGATCAATTATAGATAATGATAATATTCTCACTGACAGTAACTTTCAGGAATGGTTTAGGCGCCTTCGAGTTATCCTACGCCATGAATGAAAGTTTTACGTGCTGGAGTCCTCACTTCCTGATTCGCCCGCACAAGGGGTGAGTGATGAAGATTTATTGTTATATGATCAACATTTTAATGATGCACTCGATGTTCAATTTTTGATGCTATCATCAATTTCTAGGGAGCTCATGAAGTCTCATGAAGACATAGATTCCTATAGCATGTTTAAGCACCTCCGTGGTCTATTCTAGGAGAGATCAAGATAGGAAAGCTTTGATATCTCCAAGGCTCTATTCCAGATCAAGATTAGAGAGGGTGCCCCAGCTGGGCCGCATATAGTCAAGATCATTGGATACATTGAGCACTTGGAGGTTTTAGGGTTTAAACTCCCCGAAGAACTAGGTATCGGTCTCATTCTTGCATCACTTCCCTAGAGCTTCTCTAACTTTGTTGTAAATTTCAACATGAACAACATTGAGAAGTCTCTATCTCATATCCTTATCCTCATTCGCCAATTAGACAATGATATGAAGCGTGAAAAGCCTTCTGTCCTTATGGTGAATAAAAGAAAAGGGAAGGCAGAGAGCTTTAAGCCCAAAGCTTCTTCAAGGCCTTCCAAGAAAAGGAAGATCAAAGGGGAGGCAAGAGAACAGGAGGTTGTTTGTTTCACATGTGGCAAGAAGGGCCACTGGAAGAAAAACTATACCCATCCAAGGAATCAAGGGGAAGATTCATGTGTGTTTTTTATCGAATGTAATCTATCTGTTTCTACCAATTGGGTATTAGACACTACTTGTGGTGCTCACATCTGTATCCAAATATAGGAACCAAGTAGATTTAGAAACATTGGCCGAGGTGAGGTGGATCTGCGAGCATCCAACAAAGCCAGACTCGTTGATGTAGCTGTCAGAGACTACCACCTCACATTTCCTACTGAGATGGTCTTGGTATTAAAAGTATGTTATTATGTACCCTCTGTAACTAAAAACATTATTTCAGTATCCAGATTAGATACTAATGGATTCATCTTCAAGTTTGGAAATGAATGTTACTACTTTTATAAAGATAGCATTTTTTTTGGGAGGGCACATTTATATAACGGCCTTTATGTGTTAGACTACACAAACCAAGTAATGGAAATCGATGACAAAGTTAATTCACATGACTCATACCACACCCAACTTTGGCATCACCGGCTAGGTCATGTCAATGAGAAATGTTTGACAAAATTACATCAATATGGGTATTTAGATTCTTTCTAACTAAAACCACTTGGTGTATGTCATGCATCTCTACAAGGAAAAATGAACAAAGCCCCATTTAGTGGGAAAGGTTAAAGGGATAAAGATCTTCTAGAATTAGTTCACACAGATGTGTGTGGACCATTTCCAGTTGAACCAAGGGGTGGGTTCTTGTACTTCATAACTTTTACTAATGATTTTAATAGATATGGATATATTTACTTAATGAGGTATAAGTTGGATTCTTTTGATCGGTTCAAAGCATACAAGAATGAATTTGAGAACCAGCTTGGTAAGAAGATTAAGAAACTCCACTCAGAAAGAGGAGGAGAATATCTTAATCAAGACTTCATTGATTTCTTATTGGAGTTTGGGATTTTATCTCAACTCACTCCTCCTTACATGCCTCAGTGAAATGGTGTAAGTGAAAGGAGGAACCGCACCCTGTTGGACATGGTGAGATCAATGATGATTCATGTGAGTCTTCCATTATCCTTTTGGGGATATCTATTACAAACAGCAACACACATACTAAACCAAGTACTAACTAAATTGATAAATGGTATTCCATATGAGTTATAGAGTGGATGCAAATCCATGTTATCAAATTTACATGTGTGGGGTAGCGAAGCATTTGTTAAGGCCTCTTCAGGTAACAAACTTGCACCCCAAGGCACAAAGTGTATCTTTATAGGATATCCCAAGGAAAAAAGGTGATATTACCTATACAACCCCTCAGATAAAAAGGTTAAAGTGGCAAGACACGCCATATTCCTTGAGAGGGAGCACATCTCCAAAAGAGATAATGGGAGCAAGATAGACTTTGATGAATTCGAGGCTCAAGATACGTAGGAGTTCATACAAGAATAGATTCCACAAAGCCCCATGGAAGAATAATCTATTCCAGAGACACAAGAACAGCATAGGAGCACGAGAGAGGTGAGAGAACCAGAACGATATGGTTTTATTGTCACTGAGGATGGTAACTCAATATTGGTTGACAATGATGATCCTCTTACCTACAAGGAAGCAGTTGAAGGCACAGACGTTGCCAAGTGGAAAAATCCATGAATTCTGAAATGGATTCCATGTACCAAAACCAAGTCTGGATTTTGGTAGATCCTCCTGTTGATGTAAAGCCTATTGTTAATAAATGGGTATTCAAGAAGAAACTGGACATGGAGGGATAAGTCCGCACCTATAAGTTGTTACTGGTTTCAAAAGGTTTTAGACATCATCAAGGAATTGACTATGATGAAACCTTTTCACCGGTTGAGATGCTGAAATCCATCAGAATCCTATTGTCCATTGCCGCTTACCGTGACTATGAAATTTGGAAAATGGATGTCAAAATAGCATTCCTTAATGGGAACCTCTTGGAAGATGTCTAGATGACACAGCCTGAAGGGTTTGTGACTCCAAAGGATTCCAACAAGGTATGCAAGTTGCAGAGATCCGTTTATGGATTAAAGAGAGCATCAAGGTCATGGAACATTTGTTTTGATGAAGCTGTAATGGAATTTTTATTTGTTAAGAATGAATGTGAGCCTTGTGTCTACAAAATTTTTAGTGGAAGTGCGGTTGTTTTCTTAATATTATATGTTGATCACATATTACTAATTGGAAATGAAGTACCTGTCTTACATTCTGTTAAGGCATGGTTGGATAAATGCTTATCTATGAAATACTTGGGTGAGGCAGCATATATTCTTGGGATCAAGATCTATCATGATAGATCCAAGAGAATTTTGGGCCTGAGTCAAAGTACATACATTGACAAGATACTGAAGAGATTCAGTATGGAACAATCTAAGAGGGGATTGTTTCCAGTGTCACATGGCATTCATATTTCCAAGAAAATGTGTCCTCATACACATGAGGAAAGAAATAAAATGCCAAGGATCCATTACGCATATGTGATTGGGTCAGTCATGTATGTTATGCTATGTACAAGGCTAGATGTTGCTTATGCATTAAGTGCGATAGGCAGATATCAAGTTGATCCAGGAGACCGCCATCGGATGGCAGTCAATACTATCCTTAAGTATCTGAGGCATACTAAGGATATGTTTCTGGTTTATGGAGGAGATGAGGAACTAGTCATCATATGACATGTAGATTCTAGTTTCTAGACTGGTCAAGATGACATGAAGTCGCATACTGGATACATCTTTAGTTTGAATGGAGGTGCAGTAAGCTGGAAGAGCTCAAAGCAAGGTGTGGTGGCAGATTCTATAGAAAAGTCCAAGTATATTGCAGCTTATGAGGAATCTAAAGAAGCAGTATGGATGAGAAGATTTGTCCAAGAGCTGGATGTAGTACCTAGTAGTAAAGATCATATCACACTCTATTGTGATAATACTACAGCGGTGGCACTTGCAAAAGTGACAAGGTCACATCAGCAGACAAAGCACATACTTTAGAAGTATCATCTCTTGAGGGATTTTTCTCAGATAGTTGAAGTTGCAGTGAGCAGTATTTCCATGGAAGACAACATGGAAGACCCCTTGACTAAAGCCTTGACTTAGCAGAAACATGATCATCATGTGAGGTCTAGCAGACTAAAAGTTGTAGGCAGTTGGCTCTAGTCCAAGTGGGATTTTGTTAGAGTTGGTTTCCTAAGAACCAACTATTTGTACTTTGATTACATGAATGTACACTTATTATATATTGTTCATTGTTCTTCATGACTATAATATAATAAAGTCCTAGAATATTTGTTGCATTAATAAGGTCATGGCAGATCCCCACTATGATGAGAACCTTGAAATGCTATAACAATATTCTTAAATAAAGTTCTACGGTTGGATGTCATACTATGATAGGACACATAGTATATAGACCTTCATGTGCGAGTACTCATAAGAAGACGAGACTCTATCTCATGGAGTTCGCACTTGGTAATCTTCAAGATTGGAGATTATGAGAACAGGTCTACCAGTAGTAATTCTGCATGTCTTGGTGTCATCGGACATTACTATCTACAAGCATGTGTAAAGGTTCTTAGACTGGAAGATTATCATTAACTCATGTCATGACTCGCGCACTTAGATTTGCTAACAAAAATAGTCATGAAGACAGTTGGCAGGAAGTAGGGTACGTTGGGTGCGTCATGAATGACATTTTGTTAATGGATAAGTTGAGGAAGGATTTGTCCCTTCCATATTTATGGAATTAGATATCTCGGGCCCTTTGATTGAAATAGAACTGTCACCCAAATTCCATGTCCATGGTGTAACGACGAGTCTATTTCTGGAATTCAAAGAATGAAAGATCAAGCATATAGGTTTATGACACTTCCATGAAACCTGCTTGAGGAGATATTGAGACAAAGGGATTAAATTACACGGTAAGAGTTCGTATGAGGTGACACGTCAATGTAGCGTCAACTTCTTTCTCTTGGGTGCCTTGACCCGTTACTAGATAGTAATCTTGGACTTTAGGCAAGCCCGCCTAATTCCAATGAGAAAGAGGCCTAGAGGGTCACACACTAAGTGTATCCAAGTATCTCAAGTAGAATAAAGATTATTCCCGTATATGGTTTAATAATTATTAGAGGAATCCTAAATTGTTTTAATGATAGAGGAAGAATAAAATTAAAACAATATATACACGTTGTGTATTAATGATTATATGCCTTGTAGTTTTAATTTTGGAAAGGAAATGAAAAACAAGTACACATCGTGTATTAATGATTACATGTCGTGTAGTTTTATGAAAAACAAGTACATGTCGTGTATTAAAGGTTACACGCCGTGTAGTTTTTCCAGTTAGGATTTTGAGGAAATAATATTGTTTTATTAAATGATATTTATTATAATCAGTGTGGGCGCATGTCAAGGAATTAATGATTCGACATGTGGGGGTTTCAATAAGAGTTTATGAAATAAATAAAACGCACAACTCATTTATTTATTGTCATAAATCTATAAACTCAAACCTGATTATAAATATCCTCACAACCCCAACACTTTTCCTTAATCGTTGTGTACAACAATTCTGGATAATTCTCTCAAGGCCGAAAGAATTCCTTCCTCCAAGAATGCTCTCAAGACCGAGAGAGATCCTCCTCCATCGAATCAATGTGATCTAATGCGGACAACACAAGCAAAGATTTATCCATGATAGCACCCAGAGACTCCTTTGGCGACGTCCATAGATACGTGGTACACATGTGGATCACCTCTAGAGGAAGTCTACACTTGGCTTCTGCGACGCAACGACGAATCACATCGGAACGTGATCAGAAATATCAATGAAGAAAGAACGTCGTAAAAGGTACTTCTTATAATTAATTAAATTAATTATAATCAACCTGTGACGATCCTCGTTTGTGGTTCCAGGACTATTATTCTTCTTTGTCTATTTCTGTGGTTCAATCCGTGGAGTATGGCATTTATCGTTGTATTGATCCCAGATTGATCATTGCTAATGACAAAAATCTAAGTGGGCACATCCACCCACGAGCTTCCACTGCTCTCGAAAACCTTCACAGAGAATATTAATACTTCTACCTAAGTGATTCTATACTTTATTTTATAACTCTTCAAACTTTTTAAATGTTTAAAACTTTTTTAAAATAGTAAAAACATAACCATACTGACTGAAATCTTTATTAAATTTTACAAATTTCCTAAACACACCACTTTCTTGAGCACTCATTGGTGCGCATATATCACTATGAATAACATCCAACAGTCTACTAGACCTTTCACCTTTTCCTTTAAAAGGTTATTTGGCCATTCATTCTAATATAAAAGATTTAAAAGTGTCAAATGATTCATAATCCAATGATTCTATCAATATATCTCTATATAATCTTTGAATGTACTTCTCATTTATATGTCCTAGGTGATAATTCCAAAGGTAAGTAGTTTTATAATCACTCTTGAACATCTTAATTTGAATATTATAGAATGAATTTTCCATATCTTGAATTCATAAACCAATAACCATTTTCCCAATTCCATAAAACAGTTCATTCATGTATATAGAACAACTCTTGTTCTTCATAATGAATGAAAAACCCATCTTGTCCAAACAAGATATAAAAATAAATTTTCTATTTATGGATGATACATAATAAAAATTTTCCAATTCTAGAACCAATCCACCTTATAGACTTAGTTCATAAGGGCTAAACTCTAATGTAGAAACTCTTGATTGATTTATAACATGAATATCTACTTCACTTTTCTTCAATTTTCTCATATCTTTATGTCTATGTTTATCAGTAAAAATGTGTGATACACACCCGATATCTAATACCTATGAGTTAGATTTAGAGAAATTTATTTATATTATATTCACATCCATATGCTCATAAATATTCTCTTTAAGAAAAATTATCAACCTTAGATATCAATTTAGAATTATATTATAGTTCATACCTATACGATACATTAAACTTATAGTCATGATACATGCCATAATCTACAACAAAGACATATCTATGGGTGAGGATCATTTTTTACATCTTTTAATTATGTAATCTTAATGAAATTACTCCCAATAAAAGTTATAACCCCATAAATCATGCTCATTTAGTGATCCAAGATCCATGTTTCATCATGAATTATCCTAAATAAGATCCTAGCATAATCTATGAATGTACTCAGTAGAAAATCATTTCAATCATATCACATGTGAGTCTTGGATATTTGAGCAGACAAATCATTATCATAATCTACCATATGGATTAAATAAACTCTATTCTTATGGTATCCTAATAATTAGGGGCTCCTAGATAAGTTTAACGCAAATATTTCATTGGATATAGGCACATAATGGTTAGGGTCACCTATAATATTACTTACATATAGAAGATAATTCAATGGCACTTAATTTTTTGGGTCACCCATTCTGAATAATTGAGGTCATTACAAGTTTTTATTTTGGAAGGAATCTCACACTTAGTATTTGGGGGGTCTTCTTAATATCACTATTCAATACACATAACATTATAATTAAATTAATTACTATTACATCACATGAAATATTTATTATTTTATGTTTTATTCTATTATATATTCATACTTCAAACAATTTAGTTTTCCAATACTTATTCCTTCCACCAAATTAATATGTCAAACCCATATTAATCTATACCTTTTTATACAACATAAAGTTTGCACAACTCACCCAAAAATAAAATCCAAACATATTTACACATATCTTAATTTAACCCATGCATGAGATATATAAAACTCATTCATATAATGGTTTAAAATTATATTAAATCAAAAGTATAAATAAGAGTAATTTTGGAGCACTATACAACCCTCCAGGATTGTGATCAATTTGAACCAAACCCATGGATACTTTACTCAGGAAAGATTTCAATTACATCATAAATTTAACACCTAATATGTAAAAAATATACTCAACATCTAAATTCAAGATAATAAGTTTAGATAAATTTAATTCAAGTTAGATGAAAACTAAATCATATGTTTTTTAACATTGTTTGGCATGATAATTTTATAAGAAGCAATTTATAACAAAAATTTAATCATACATAATATTCACATTATATAAACATTATATATATGAATGTTTAAAAGTAATAAATGAATAAATATTTTATTTATTTACCAAACATGATATATTAATATAAAAAATCATATTTAATTTAGGCATAAAAATATATCATTTATAATTCCAAACACTTGTATTTTATAAAAAACATATAAATCATAAACATTTTTACAAAAAATTAAATTTTCTTCATTTTTATCCTATATTGTATTTTATGATACATAGTGGGGCTATCTATCATAACCTACAATCATATCACGTCTAACATCATGTGATATCATGGGAGGCCTATCATTTTTAATGATATCTGCTATATCAAATTTATAATTTGATCCCCTATTTTACACAACTTTAATTATCTATCATGGCCTATAATAACTCTTATCATAGCTACTGACATAGATTAAAATCATGGGATTGAATGAATTGTATGTTTTTACTCAACCAATTGTTCCCTATGACCATGAAAAACACTAAATCATATATTATGATACCCTATATCATAAAGCATGGAAGAACAATCCAAACGATAGCACTTATCCATGTCAAATCATATCTTATAATATCACCACTATCATATTATGATATATATATATATATAATATTCACAAAATCAGTTTAAAATCATGTTTAATTAATGATTAAAGTGGTTTTGGTACCACTGATGGGTTTTCTAGGATCATCTCATGTCTAACACAGTGGAAGAAATCCAAAAACCAGCATGATCTATCATCACTAAATCAACATGTGAATGAAGAACATAATATAAAATAAGCATACCTCTTTACCATTATAATACATATTTGATGATCATGATGGAGTATATTTTATGGAGATCAAAAAAGAAAAAACAAAAGGGATCTAACCACTATAGGTAGGACATCATTCACTAGAATCATGTTATTCTTCAAGAAGATCCCCTGAACTCCAAAGGTGTGATAGCACCTTATCCTCAATGAAAAGTGTAGAATAGGTAAGAATATGGAGATTTTGTTTTGAAATAAATTATTTAAAACCTATCCAATATAAGTATCCATCTCTTTATATAGTTATCCTTCTTTGAAAGAACTCATACAATGTCTGAAAATGTCTAGAAACTGACATACATTATCAAAAACATATTCCCATTAAAATGATTATAATTATTGAAAATTTCAATGATAATAACATGTTTTTCATGCCATAAATGAATCATATCTATTATTCATAATCAAAGAAAACTATTTACAATATGTTGAAGAATCCATTATACATGATATCATATATCATAATCCATTCATACCATATGACAAAGACATCACCATGCCATCTATGATATATCTAAATCAGATTCTATGATATACATCACATGAAAATCTTAGAATAAAATATATATCTATCATATAAATTGATTTTTTTATAGTGAATATACATAAAAGAGAATGAGGGATGGAGATGTGGACTTCAAATTATAACTTGGTGAAATATTTATGATAAATATTCAGGTAGCTTGGCAGTGATTGAGAAACATAGTGATGTAATTTGAGTTGATTTTGATGAATTCTACATGACTTGTTGCAAGGAAAGTAATTTTTTCTATGTGTCAATAAATATAGTCGGGTAATTAAATAACAATGTTATCTATTATTGAATTTTCATTCACTTCATAGGATTTTGGGAAGTGGGATTCATTATAGATGGTTAAGTGCCTAGATTTCTACATAGGATGTATTGTATGGCTGATAAGGGGTCCCTTGATTATGATTGAGATTTTTATTATATGTATTTTCTTGATATGTAATACAAATTATCACTAATGGATATTAATGGAGGATTGATAAGTGATGGATATCCATGGAACCCACCCTATGTCATGGGTTAGAGTGAGGAAAGATTAATTATACCCTATCTCACCCAACTATATGAGTAGATATCAATGATGAACTATATATGTATATAATCCTACTCACCCACTACTCTGGGATGTGATAAATTTAATATTTCTAGGATATTATTAGAAATGATTAATTCTTATAACATTTCTAGTATGAGATAGATGGAGAGGGGTAATTTCTCTAGTATCCCTGATTTGTGAAAAATATAGATGGGATGGGTAGAGGTGAGTAGTTCCTATAGTATCCTTGGAATGTGAATGTCATGATGGTAATTTAACTGAGTGGTGACATCCATGTCTCTCCCACAATAAGGATTGAGTTGGATAATGATGCACCAAATACTATCTATCCTCTTCCAATGGCTCTAGGATAAAAAATGACCAAATATACAGTTATAGCCCAGATATGTGTATTTCCCCCAGTATACCAATATATAGCTTTATCACTATGGGTATGTATTTACTCTAGTGTTGGGAAATGTATATGTTACTAGATCTAAATTTTTTATTTCCTCCATCTAGAGATATGTATTTCCATCATCACTTCAGATATATATATGAAGATGTGTATTTCCTATAGTACTTCTAATATAGTTAGAGACATATATTTCCTCCAACATCTTGTAATCAATAAATTTAGAGTGTATTACAAGGTTTATAATTTATTATAGGATGTGTGATCATTTTCTATTCTTTGATGTATTGTATAAGTAAGACTTTTAATTTAGTGAGTGCCTTGGAAGTGAGTTTTTGGTATCTTGATAAGGTTTTTTTTATGTTGTTCATATGTTTAGGAAATCATATGTTTAAACCTTATTTATAATTTATTCACATTTTCACTAGTTTTTTATTTATTTGAGTCCTCTATTTAGGAAGAAAACAATGGGTATTGTTATACTCACCCCTACATGAACACTTGTGTCTTGTTCATCTCATGTCTATAAAGATTAGTCAATTTAGACGATGGATGACCATAAATCCTAGAGATGCGGGTATATATCTATATATGGTAGAGTGAGATCATTATGGTGGGCCACCCTTAGACTGTTAGTATTTTGGGATGACACTTTATAGGATGTATTAGTTATACCCAGTATTTTAGTTGCACTTAATTATTAAATTGTATCCCCATACCTTGAACTCTTATGGTTTTTATTATATCAGTCTCATTAAATCAAAACTTTTTGTTATATATATATGAGTTTTTACCTTACTATTCAGTTTATACTTCATGCATGTGTGATGGATGTTGGTCTATGATAGTAAGTGATAAATTTTTTAGAGGTATTTCCTCCCATGTTTGTATGGATACTTAGCACTGGTTACTAGCCCTTGGCTTAGTAGAGGCGGGCTTGGGGAGTCCACCTATTGGTATTTTAGGATGTAATATATTTAAATTGGATTAATAAGATAGATTTTTGAGTTAGGCACATGTGAGGACTATTTAGGATAGTTTTTATAGAGTCTTAATAAGGATCCAATGTACAGGTAGTTGTAATAGAGGAATTTATAAAGGATTTGGTGCCTATAATATTTCTAAAAGAGAACCTTATTTATAATGCATGATTACGGACTTTTTAAGTCAAATATGGTTGAAAATGGTGGATTGTGCATCATATATATCCAGGTAATCATTTTTTTTATTTCATGGTTGATTTGATTAAACCTATGAATAGTATACATGAGATAAGACAGTAGAAGATATATCAACTTTCTCATTATTTTCTATAAGTTAACATTAATATACTATTAGGGGGTCAGTAAGTAGTTATTTATAATATTGGGATGTTGTGTATGCATTGGTGGTTGTAATGATGATCTAGGATAGATATTGCAAATAGTGCATTATGGCATAGCTCTAAACACAAAATTTTAGAGGACCTAAGGAAACTCAGATGCTAGTCTAGCTATGTAGTAGTATCAATTATATGTGGAATGGAATAGAAATTCATTGATTTTTTTTAATTTATATCTATTATTTGATGATTTGATTGAGATTTTGATATCCTTCTTGTGTGATATTTGAGATTCTATAGACATCTAAATGAATTCGAGAGCTATACCACTAAGTTTTTACTAACTTGAATACCAAATGTGGGAAGCATAATGGCATGTGGGAGCTTTGTGATCATAATGGCATGGTGGAATCATAATGGGGATTACAAGCTCTAATAGTGAAGAATGTTCTTACAAAGAATTCTTTCAAGCATAGTAATTTTCATGGATAATTGGAATTTATACTTTTATGATGGAAAGTAAAAAAGTGTATTTATCTTTATTTTCTAGGTGAGGAGACTCTATATGAGGATGTACTATGATATTTCTCATTTAGGATAAGATTTTTTTTGTTTTGGTACCTGATAAAATATTATAAATATAGCTTGGATATTAGTGTTGTAATTACAAAATGATTAGTGCTAAGTCTTTTGATGGAATCATCAGTGTCACTCCACTCTATCTAGGTAATATGGTAGAGTTTAGAACAGGCATTTCTCTAGGTATTGATAAATTATAAGTGGATTAAGTTAGTTTTTGATGGGTTATATGAAATTAGAATGGATGACGTGGTATCCTGTTCATTCTTGTTAAGTGTTAGTGTAATGATTGTTAAGAAGAAGAGTGGTTGATGTTTTCTCTTTAATGAGGATTGGGATATGTGGTAAGATCACATTTCAAGGGTGACCTATGCCTATGAGTAATTAAATGGTAATATTTCTCTATACTGAGTGATTTTTGTTCATTAAAATATTGAGATACTATATGTGGGTAGTAATGATATCTAAGGAGATGAAAGAATATTTTTGTGATAAAATATTTTGTTTATTTGGGTGTTGTATCATGGATTTTAACTAGAGTTTCAGAGATGATTTCACAAGCTGGAGTGATTTTCCATGCTATGAGAAGTTTTTTCTTGGGGAAAGAGATGATGATGAAATGGATATAGAATTTATGTGTAATTATATTTTTAATCATCATATCCTATAATTGATTTTTTTATGGTTTTTTAAACCTTTTAATGAGTGGTTGGTGAGGATATTAGTTGTGATCTGATGTATTATCATAGGAAACTATGTAATTTCTTTAAAAATGGAGAGCTTGATACTCTTTTTAGGATATGATGGTAAATGCTACCAGGGCGTAGAAAAATATTTTGAGAAAGGATAAAATTTTCATATAATGATGACCTAAATATCTAAGTTGATGATTGAGTAGTTATATAAGTGGATCCATTTATTCAAACGTGTGGGAATATCATTGAAGTAAGATTGATATTTGAGGTTTCCATTTTCTGGTCATGGTTTTTGTAATGTGGTGATTGTTTCAACTTCTTTTGAATAATTGAATTTGTCACGAAGGAAATCCTTGAATTGTTTGGTGGTAGTTCTGGTTGACTCTCTGGATGGTCTTTGTGTTCCATTTATTGGTTAGTAGTTAATATTGGATTCCTTTTTATGGGATAAAATACTGATGAATGTGTTGATTGGTTTTCTATGGCTGATCATTCTGAGTATGAAAGTTTTTATGGTGGGAAAGATTTAATATCTTTGGTTTTATCCAAAGGGATACTTTTCCACTTGTGGGATTTTTTTTTGAAGTGATTTTTTCTAAAATATATTATTTTTTATTAAAAGGGTTAAAATATAAAATTCACCATATTTGGGTTGTCAATTTGGATTAAAAAAATGTGTTTAGTTGAGTCTAGAAATTGGTTTTTACTGTAGGGTGTGATTTGCATAAATTTTAGGAGTTGTTGAATTAATATGTCATCGGTGGTTATTATTTTGTATTAATTATTAAAAATAGAGGATATTATTCTATTTTTCATGTAACTATAATTCTCTCCCATATATTCATCTTTTAGGTAAAGACAAAATTATAGGGAGGAGTCCATGGTCATGAGATCTCACTAAATAAGAGAGGATCTATAGTGTAGATTGAATAATGATCGGATTATTGCAAAAAGGTATGGTTCTTTATACCTTTTCATTCCATTTTAACATTTTTACTTCTATATTCTTATTATTGATTAAAAATAATTAAGTTCTTGATAAAACTTTAGTATTTAATTCTTCTAATGAATATAAACGTAATGGAATTTGGTTTTTTAAAATATGACAGACTGATTTTGAGTAATTATATAGATAATTTTGGTTTTAAAAAAAACTCTATAATTATGAGGGATAAACCTTTGATTCATAAATTAAGATTTATATTTGTTAATATAAATCACTTGACTAATATAATGATATAATTTTTTATTAATTGGTTCTTTATTTTTATGGATATTTTATAGATATTTTTTCATTCTATTTTTTGGATAATTTTAATATCTATTAAAATATAAAGAATTAGAAAACATGGAGTATACAACTATATGGGTATTAAAAAAATGAATATAATAGAACCAGATTGGAATCAATCAAATAAATGGATTGAATGTTATCTTGGAGATACATTTGGAATGTTTTGAAAATATCTCTGGAGTTTAGATACATTACAAGTTATTTTTCATGTTTTAGTGAACTGTAGGATGTGAAAAATATGTTATATAAATTTAGAGAGAAAAAATCTTTATATCTTTATAAATCTATTGTGGGTGGTGGTGAAGGGAATTTCAAAAGAGGGGTGTGTTGGAGGAATTATTAATGTTTGATCATCCATTGGGAAACCCCTATTGAGACACATCAGACCTAGGGGAGGGAGAATAACATGGTATGATGTGATAGAGGTTATAGGGTTTGTGAACAACCATTCAATTACATGGATAAAATGAAAATTCATGTGGCCATATCTCCACATAGATACACAACCCTAGGATAATCGAATGACAACCTGAATATTTATGTTTCCACAAGGGTTTATGGCTCCGCTATTCCAAACAAATTAATCCCCACTATCTGTAAAAGGAGCATATATTGTCCCACCACCCCATATCACTCAAATGGTTCTGAAACCCATAGTTATTACTTGACCACAAGCGCACCTCCCCATACTCTAGAAGCTACTAACTAGTTGTAGGGGTCTGGGATGTTACCATGGGGAGACTATACCTCCATATCATAGTGATAAATAAAAAACCAAATACCAAATACCATCCATCAAAAATAAAAATAGTACATTGAAGAAAATAATACAACATGCTAAATTAAGTGGAATTCATAAGTATACAGTCATAAAAACTCATGGTCATTCCTTCATAGATCAAATAACTACCACCATGATAATCACATATACAAGATAAATAAAAGAATAAAATGTATTAATACTATGATACCATCTATGGGCATCACCTCATCCCAATAACCAGAATCCATCTAAGTTATCCTGCTCGATCATGTAACTCTGAGCCACTGCCCAACATTAACTTATAATCAATGAATTTAGCTCGGGTACCCAAGTGACATGATCACATGAGTAGGGTGTGAGTATTGAAGGTACTGGGGTACTTAGTATAAGCTGGTGGTCTAGGTATTTTAAATTTTTCATCATCGAAACAACATAACTTCATCTTTTCTGGTGATCTAAGACCTGGTAGGGGTCCAAGGATCTCATGTGAATTAAATAAGAAATAAATAAATAAACATGTACCTTGTTTGATTCATGGTGTGTTAAACTACCCCTTTTCATCTAAAAACATTTCTTGAAGGATATAAAGTCAAACCCCTTTAGATCATCCACACATTCTTCAAGAATTTGTGTGAATACCAACCAGTGAATTCCAAGTGCTTGCACGGATCTCTGATGACTCCTTCGATGTCACAATAATCACCTCAATTCCATTCCTATGATTAGTGAAGATTTACTTGGATCAATTTCTTGGATGGTGTCTTTCTCTATTAAGGATGTGGGAAAATATATGTTCCCTCAATCAATTGGAATGAGTTTCTTACCTTGAAAACCATAAATGAGATCATCATCTACTCATATAGTGGGTGTGTAAAATACCCGGTTAGGGTTCCCAAAACATGTATATATGTTATCCACTAAATAAGTAATAAATAAATAATTATGAAAAAATAACTATGCCCTAAAAATTATTTATATTTCATCACATACTTGTAATATATATTAAATATATTACGTGATAAACCCGAGTTGTTAACTCGACTCGTAATTCCCACTAATATTAAATGAACCTTTAATATTAAAATAATATTAATTTGTTTAATATTATTCCATGTATTTACTTAAATATTTGTAAATACTTTTAATAAATAAATTTAATCCAATTATTGTGTACTCTAACGATGGTGAATTTATTTATTTATCAATGATTGATAAAAACTTGGATAACTCTCAGACCCCGTGGTGGGGCCCACCATGTCCTATATACATATTCACCAGAATATGGAAGAATCTTGAATGTGCTATTGTGTGTGACCCTTTAGGACCATATCTCAATAGCAGTGAATAATATTCATAGACGAAGAGTGGAATCTAGCAACCCATCATGGCACCTAAAGATATAATGAGTAGTCATAGCAATGACAACCTACCTATGTATATGCATTGTGTAATATAGTCTCTTCATCATACAATATCTCATAAATAAAGACACACACTTATTCCACTGTCCTTTCCTTAATTTATTATTTTTTGATCTAATTGGATGGACTTCCCTTAGACTACCATGGCTATGGATTTAATGAACATACTACCATCCTGATCAACCAAGCTAGAGATATCACTTCCTCAACTCAGAAGAGATAAATTCTATCTTGATCATTCAACCAATGACATACAACCAATGATTCACCCAACAAAAACTTCCTCTCCATTACTTCATTGTTATGGTTTTCACTATTCATCAAATTATGTGATCAAATGGCACGCATTGATGATAATATCAAGTCAGGAGACCAATACACATGTTCATAGATAAAAACAACCAATGAAACCCAAAACATGTGGTGATCCTATTGTTGTATTTATCCACATGATCTCAAATACTAGATATCACTAAGTACGAAATTCATGAGAAGAAGTATCAATGCTTATGAGACCCCATCGCATAATGGTCACACATCATCTGTGACCTGTCAGTATGATATATCCAAACCATAGAAAATTAAATTAAGATTAGTCTCATGGTATCTCTAGGATCTCATTGTATCCTGAGATCTACTATAACACTTTGATATGAAACATAATCTAATGAAATTACCATAAATATAGTGGATGAAAAATTATCAACACTATTATGGTAAGATAAACACACACACATACACACACATATGTATACACATATTAATGTGTATACTTGTAGTGGTAATTAAAGTACATCATAATTTGGGTCTAGAGAACCCACTTTCAAAACTCCCACTTTCACAAGAGCCAGTTACTAATAAATCTCAATTAGCAAGATCTCACATGAGAATCATGATTCTTCTAAGATATAGCTTTATTCAAGGGGTACACCACATTGTCCTCTGTGAATACTCTACTAACTATGACTTCACCTCTCTGGGTAAAATACCTCAAAAGATCAAACTTATTAAGTATATGTTTTTTCCTCTAGTGTAACCATGGATCCATATAAATCTCCACTATCATAGTATTATCATAATAAAGTGGAATAGGGTTTACACTCCTAGGAATAACACCAATTTATGATACAAAGATGTGTATCTAGACCGCTTAATTTTCTTCTTTGAAAGACATTATATACTCAGATTTTTCTATAGAATCGGTGACCACTGGTTTCTTCAAGATTCTCCAGCTCATTGTACCACTATTCAGACAAAATATATATCCTGACTATGATTTTAGATCATCATAATCTATCTAGAAACTAGCATTAGTGTATCCTCTTAAAACTAGTTCCTATTCTCATTCATACACTAGAAATAAGTCATTTGTATTCCTTAAGTACTTAAGGATAGTTTTGAAAACCTCCCAATGCATCTCTTGTGGATTATCTTGATATCTTCCCACCATAATTAATGAAAAGGGAACATCAAACCTAGTACATAGCATGACATACATAATATATCCCACTACCGATGCATGAGGGATTCCACTCACTCTTTCAATCTCATCCTATATTTCTGGACACATTTTCTTAGAGACATTGATACCATTTCACATGGTAAAAAACCCTATAATGAATTTTTCCATACTATACCTTTTGAGTACCTTATCAATATATATACTTTGACTTAACCCAAGTTGTCTTAGTGTTCTATCTTGATAGATCTTGATCTCTATAATGTAGGGTTCTTGACTTAAGTCTTTCATGGAGAAGGATTAATCTAACCAAGACATAACTCACTATAATACTTGCACTTTGTTTCCTATAATTAATATGTCATCAACATATAATACTAGGAAAATTATGGAATTCCCATTAACCTTTTTATAGAAACAAGTCTTGATTTTATTTTTTACTAAAACAAATTCTCTTATAGTATTTTCAAAATGAACATTCCATGATCGTGATGTCTACTTCAACCCATAAATGGATCTCTATAGATTGTATACATTATTTGAATTATTTGACATAAAAACCCCTTTGGGTTGAGTCATATAGATGTCCTCAACTAACATCCCATTTAGAAAATTAGTTTTGATATCCATTTTCAAAATCTCATGATTAGGGAAGGCTATAATTGCAAGCAATATTATAATGGATTTTTGCATTTATAATGGTGAGAAAGTTCCATTATATTCTATGCCTTGATGTTACCTAAAACCCTTAACTACCACTCTTTCATTATAGGTATTGACCTTACCATCTATGTCCAAATTATTCTTGAATACCCATTTTCACCCAATGGGTTTTACATCTGCTGGAGGGTCTACCAAAATCCAAACTTGATTTTGGTTCATAGACTTCATCTTAGAATACATGGAATCTTTATATTTAGTAGTATCCTTGCCTTTACTAGTTCCTTGTAGGTCATAAGTTCATCATTCTCAAGGAATAATGTGTCACCAGACTATGTGAAAAGAAAACCATAATTCTCAGGTTCTTTAACATCTCGAGTTGACCTATGCAGTACTTATGCCTTAGGGATTTCTTTATCTCCCACTTTCCCTTGTGGAGATTGTTCATGTACCAACTCTTGTGTATCTGGAGAATTAACATCATCAAAGTCAACATTTCTCCCACTATTTATAATGTAAATGCACTCCCTTTCTTGAAATGTTACTTTCCTTGAAAAAATCACTTTTTCTATCTGAATGGTTGTATAGGTAATATCCTTAAGTATTTTTAGGATAACCTAAAAAAATTTACTTTGTGCTTCAGGATGCTAATTTTTCACTTTGTATATTTCTAAAAAAATAATTGCATCCCCAAACACATGTTTGTGATAGACTGGGTTTCGTTCCATACCAAAATTCATATGTAATCTCATCTGTAGCTTTAATTGGTACTCGATTAAGGTTATATGTCATTATATTAAAGGCATATTGTAACATCCCGAGTCCGGAGCCCCTCCACTGGTGCCCCGTACCCGGTTCGCCACATGACCTCAAGCGCGTTTCCACGAATGCCAGAGGCTACTGACTTGCAGCGAGGGCCTTGGTGAGTCAGTGGGGAAACTATGCCCTCATTCAGTAAGGTATACGAGGTAAGAAAAACCAAAATAACAGCGGAAGAAGCAACCAACATGCATAACAACAGAAACCAAATAGTGGAAGCAATGTAGATATATAACAATGATGATAATAATGCAGCAGGTAAAAGTATATAAGGAAAATAGTAAACACAACAACGTTCTGAAATACAACTGAAACCAAGTGAAAAAGAAAACAAGGAAAGCTCCTCAGCATCGCGAGGCACGGCTCGGTCCCATTCTCCCCAGCTCCTGGTGCAATCAAGATCCTGAAGTAGAAGGGTGCTTGCCCTTGTCTATACCTGCAGCAACATAGGATTCTTGGGACCAAAAGCATATCCCAAACAGGGTGTGAGATACAATCCCAGTAGGAAATCACCCAAAGATTTGTGCCTAACAGTCAATGAATACATGGCAGTAATAAAATAAGAAGCAGTAAACGGAAAATCACAAACAGCTACAATCCACATTTCTAACAAGTATAGCACACAAGTAAGCAGCCAGCAACAAGAAGAAAAATAGGTAACCCTCTGGGTAGCTCTCACATTCTAACCCATATGGTTCAACCTCTAAGTACTAGCAACCCTCTAGGAGGCACACAAAGTCTCACCCCTCGGGTTCAGCTACGTAATTAAGCAGACTCTATGGGGAATCACTCACCGTCAATTCCCCCTATTGTCTCGTATCTTGCTAAAGGCTCTCTAGGGAAGCACTCAACATCAATTACCCATGTGGCCCACGTCGTGGATCTACAGACTCTATGGGGAAGTACTCAACGTCAATTCCCCCTATAGTCTCGCATCATAATTAAAAGACACTCTGGAAAATATCTTCCGTCTATTCTCCCTTTGGTCTGCTACTCTAGGTTCTCACAGTCCTGAGTATAACTAAACATTCTCAACGTGTGTGTATCGTCCAAGTAAACCTCAATAACTACTTGGATATCAACTAAGGCTCAACAACAATAAATAAACAACAGTCCACAATCCTACAACTAGGCATGGCACTAGAAAAATGCCAAACAGGCAGAACAAGTATGTCAAAACAATCTGAGCACAAACAAACTAATCTAATCACAAGAAATAACCTCTACTAAATCAGTCAAGAAAAACAGGAAAGAAACAAGGGGAAAATAGGAAACACGCAATACCCCGTTCAAGGGTATTGGTGGAAATTGCACAAAATATCCATCAACTTTCTACGGAAAGGCACAAACCACCCACCTCAATCCTAGGAGATCGATATACGTGAACCTCGATGACAGATTCCCCTTATAACGATGTAGATCTGAGAAAACACACACAAAATTCATCCCATGATAACTTGAAAACAAAGATGAATCAAGAAACAAGGCTCAAGACGAAGGAAGAACTCACCGATTTGATTCCAACGCAATCAACCGTGCTCGAATCGGAGAACGGACGGCGAGGCAGGATCTCGGAGAAGATTCGGCCGTACGGATGCTCCCAGACAGTCAAAAACTGAAGAAGAAGATGAATATGGGGGTTAGGTGAAACCCCGGTCCATTTAATGAAAAAAAATAAAGTACACGGTGTTTACTTTTTGAGTACACGGCGTGTACTTCGAATTTTCCGTACTCCAAAATAATCGGCCTCTACCTCGGCCTTACACACCGTGTGTGTGGCCCGGACACGGCCAGCACACGGCTTTGAGCCAGAATAGAGTACATGGAGTGTACTCAGAAAGTACACGACGTGTACTTTGAAATTTTCCAGAAAAAACATTTTTCTTAAAAACTCCAGAAAAAGGAAAAACAGACCTGAACAAAGATCCGGGTTCTTACAAACTTCCCCCCTTAAAGAAATTTGTCCCCGAATTTCCCTAACAAGGTAGAGAAGAAGAATCCCTGAATAGCTCCGGCCACTGTGATCATACATCGGCCTCCCTCTCCCAGGTCTCGTCCTGTACTCGCCCGTGCCGCCATAGCACTCGTACCAGAGGAACAGACCACCCGCGGAGAACCTTCGTACTACGATCGACAATCTGGATAGGATGCTCCTCGAATGACGTATCCGCTTCAAGCTCGACTTCCTCAAGCTGAAAGACGTAAGACGGGTCTGAAAAGTAACGTCGGAGCTGAGAGACGTGGAAGACATCGTGCATGGCCCGATACCCCTGAGGTAGCTGCAACCGATAGGCGACTGGCCCCACTCTCTCCAAAACCTCAAACGGCCCGACGTACCGTGGCGAAAGCTTACCCTATCTATGAATCCTCTTGTGTCCCAACCTAGGTGCGACACGTAGGAAAACCCGATCACCAACCTCGAACTCCAGAGGTCATCTCCGCTGATCATCATAAGACTTCTGTCGAGACTGCGTTGTATTCATCCTCTTCTGAATCAGCTCTATCTGCTTTGAAGTCTCCTGAACAAGACGAGGTCCCATCAAAGCTGTCTCTCCTACCTCCAGACAGCATAAGGGTGATCGGCATGGCCTACCGTATAAAGCCTCGTATGGAGCCATCTGAATGGTCTCCTAGAAACTGTTGTTGCAGGCGAACTTTACCAGAGGAATATGTTTCTCCCAAGAACCGCCAAAGTCAAGGATGCAAGTTCGCAGCATATCCTCAAACACCTAGATCGTGCGCTCGGACTGGCCATCAGTCTGGGGATGGTATGTTGTACTCAAAAGTACCTGTGTACCCAAGGCCTTCTGAAGTCCCTGCCAGAACCGAGGGGTGAATCTCGCATCTCTATTCGAAATAATAGAGCGCGGAACTCCATGCAGACGCACAATCTCCCAGATGTAAAGTCGTCCCAGATCATTGACATTGAAGGTCTCCTTGATCGACAAGAAGTGAGAAACCTTCGTAACTCTGTCGACGACAACCCAAACAGCATCGTTCCCTTGAGGTGATCTCGACAACCCAGTCACAAAGTCTATCGCAACATCGTTCCACTTCCACTCCGGAATGGGTAACTGCTGTAAAAGAACTGCTGGTCGCTGATGCTCTTCTTTCACCTGCTAACAAGTAGAACATTTCATGACAAAACCAAAAACATCCTTCTTCATACCTGGCCACCAGTACTGGCGATGAATATCTCGATACATCTTGGTGATGCCAGGATGAACTGCCCATACTGAGGAATGGAAATCCCGCATCAGATCCTCGCGTATGTCTGTTGGCACCCATACGCGTCCTTGGAAACGCAAGATCTCATCCTCGCCCACTGTCCATCCAGGTAGAGGGTCCTCTCCTGACACACTCTCCCGCAGGACTAAGCCTTCTGAGTCTGATAGCTGTCTCATCCATACCCGATCATGTAGCGTGGAGATAACAGCTACAGAAGATATAAAATTATGTCTCCGTCTATTGTGCACCTCTAGATGCATCTCAGAGAACAGAGCCATCAGTTTCCACTCACTACTAGCCTCCTGAACTGCCTGAATTTGAGTTCTCCTGCTCAACGCATCTGCCACGGCGTTGCCCTTTCTCGGCGTATAGGCAAGCTCGAAGTCAAAATACTGTAGATACTCAACCCATCTGTGCTGCCTCAGATTCAGATCATGCTGAGTAAATATATACTTGAGACTCTTGTGGTCAGTGAAGACCACAAAGTGCTCTCCCAGAAGATAGTGTCTCCAACAGCACAAGGCATGAACAACAGCTGCCAACTCTAGATCGTGCGTAGGGTAGTTCCTCTCATGTGGCCTCAACTGCCGAGACCCATACGCAACGACTCCATCTCCCTGCATAAGCACAGCTCCCAGCCCGATACACGAAGCATCACAGTAAACAGTGTATCTCTTGCCTGGCTCTGGCAAGACTAGTATCGGTGCTGACATCAACCTCCCTTTCATCTCCTGAAAGGCTGACTCACAAGAATATTACCATAAGAACTTTGCCCCCTTCTTGGTCAGACCGGTCAAGGGTGCTGCTAAACGGGAAAAGTCCCGAATGAAGCATCTGTAGTATCCAACCAGCCCTAGGAATCTCCGTACCTCAAAAACGTTCTTCGGATTCTCCCAGGAAACTACAGCTCTCACTTTATCTAGGTCCACAGATACTCCTGTATATGAGATGACGTGACCCAAGAAGTGAATCTGATCCATCCAGAAGTGGCACTTCAAGAGTTTAGCATAAAGTCGATGCTCTCTCAGTGTACTCAGAACGATCTCAAGATGGGTGGCATGGTCGTGTCGAGTGTGATAGTACACCAAGATATCGTCCACAAAGACCACGATGAAGGAATCCAAGTAAGGATGGAACACTCGGTTAATCAGTGCCATGAAAACTGCAGGTGCGTTCGTGAGTCCGAAGGGCATGAATGTATAATCGTAAAGACTGTACCTACTCCGGAAGGCTGTCAGAAGTATATTTGATGGTCTAACGCGCAACTGATGATAACCGGACCTCAAATCGATCTTCAAGAACACCCGGGCTCCTCGAAGCTGATCGAAAATGTCATCGATCCGCGTCAATGGATATCAGTTTTTGACCGTAAACTGGTTCAGCTTCCGATAATCCACACAAAGCTGAAGGGTACTGTCTGCCTTCCTTGCAAACAGGACAGGAGAACCCCAAGGAGAAGTACTGGGTCGGATGAAACCCTTAGCCTGTAGCTCCTCCAACTGCTTCTTGAGCTCCTGTAACTCAGGTGTGGCCATCCTATAGGGAGGAATAGGCACCGATGCCGCTCCTGGCATGAGCTCAATAGAAAAGTCTACCTCACGCTCCGGAGGCAAACCTAAAAATTCCTCTGGAAAGACATCCTGGAAGCGATCCACCACTGAAGGAAAGTCCAACTGTCGATTCCCCTGATCATCCAGATAAAGAATAGCAATCTGGGTCGTCACTTCTCCTAGCCCAAGATGCTCGAGTCCTACCCGACTCGCCCGAACGTCCCATTCGCCTCTATGAAGGAAATATTCACCCTCTGGTGAAATAAAACTGACTTTGTGGCGATAGCAGTCGACAACTGCCCGGAAGGGAATCAACCATTTCATGCCAAGGATGACATCATAGCCTGTCATCTCTAGGACATAGAGATCCCATAAGAAGCGATACCCTGCAAACTCGAGAGGGCACTCTCTACACTGGCGTACACTAGATGTCCTCATTCCCAAAGGTGTGTCCAGTGTCAACGAGTTGGCAGAAGAAAAGATGCAGAGTCCAAGGCTCTCCACAACAGCAATAGAGATAAAGTTATGCGTAGCACCAGTATCGAAAAGGGCTGAAGATAAAACTGAGGCTACTAAAATCGTATCCCGAACAGTAGAAGGGTCGGGATCCTGCTCATGATAAGTCTGCTCCACGGCAAAAGACTGGCCTGTACCGCGGCCCTGCGCCCCTGACTGACCGCTCTGAGCTGAACCTCCCTGCTGGTGCTAAGGGACTGGTGGTTGACCGCCATGGCCTCGACCTCCACCTCAGCCCAAACGGCTATAAGAACTCCAGTTCCCTGACTGGTGAGAGACTGGTGGGGCTGCTCCTGAACGAGGAGTCATGGAAGAACCCCGGTCACCTGCTGCTGGTGAGAATACCTGGTAGAAACGCTGAAGGTGACCCAACTTTCCGAAATATCGACACTCCACGGGGTCTCTCTGACACTGCGGCCTCGTGTACCCTGTCCAGCCACACTGGTAGCATGTCACCTGGCTGCCTGATGATGCGTCTCGCTTCCTCAAATCACCGCGTGTAGGCTCCCTACAGCGCTTCTTGCTGTCATCTGAAGGAAGGCTAGCTCTGGAAGCAGAACCGCCCTGACTCGCAACTCCAGAGTCTCTCAGATTGTGCTCCTCAATCAGTGCTTAGTTGACGATGGAAGTAATGGAAGTCAGCTGGAAGATGTTCACCTGCGAGCGGATCTCCCACCTGAGTCCATCCTCAAACTTTCTCACCAAGAACACCCCACTCTCATCCTGAAGGGGTGTAAAACGCTGCAGCTCAGTGAAACGAGAGGAATACTCCATGACAGATAGAGTACCCTACTCTAAGATCATGAACTTCCGGGCTCGATGGGCCCTCAGAGTCTCTGGGTAGAAGTGGTCGTAAAACACGCGCTGGAACTCCTCCCAAGTCATAGCCTGCTGCTGACCCACCTGTGAGATCACGTCCCACCACCTCTTGGCAGAGTCTCAGAGCATGTAGGTAGAGAGCTTGACCCGCCTCTCTGGAGGCGTCTCCAGATGCTCGAATATAGTCAGCATGGATTCCAGCCATGACTCTGCAGCCTGAGGTCCTCCCTCCCCCGAGAACGTGGGAGGATGATGCTGCTGGAAAACCCGCGTCATGTCTGCCATAGACGAGGTACGAGGCGGTGCTCCCTGTAAGGCCTGCATCATCCTCATGAAACCCTCCTTGAACTATGCATTGACTGCCACAACTGGTACAACAACCAGTGCCAAGGCTGGCTCGGCTGGGGGATCGACAGGAAGTCCCTGATCAGCCCTGTCTGGCGTCTGATCACTGCCTGACGACAGACGTACGACCGGAGGACGTCTCGGAGGCATAGCTCTGAAAGATCAAAAGCACACATTGGATCAGGAAAACAAGGACATAGAACACAAGAGTACAAAATGGGAACAGGGGAATAAAAACACACAAAATTGCAAAACACGACTACACGGCGTGTATAAAACTACACGGCGTGTCTTCTTAAACAACTGGCATGGGTGTGTACGCCTACCCTACAAGTCTTGTACACTACAAACTACACGGCGTGTTAACCCCCACACATGGAGTGTACTTGAAAACTATTCCCCTGTCTGAGTCTCCTTACACGGCTAACCCACACGGTCCGACTCAACCCGATACTACACGGCGTGTTCGGAACAAACACGGCATGCACTAGACAAGGCTTCGGTGGTCCGTGTTGTTGAGTACATGGCCGCCTACATGGTTGGACCTTACACGGCGTGCTCCGAACAAGCACGGCGTTCATAGGCAAAGGCGACATCATCTCGTGTTGTTCGTGACACGGCCGGGTACCTGGAAAGACTACACGGCGTGTTCCGAACAAACACGGCGTGTGGAAAGGAAGGTCACGTCGGCCCATGTTGTTCGTGACATGGCTGGGCACCTGGACAGGACTACACGGTGTGTTCTCTACGGACACGGCATGTTCTTCCCGAGCTTCCCCGGCCCGTGTTGTTAGTGACACGGCCGGGTACACATCTCTGAACTCACACGGCGTGTACCAATGGTACACGGCGTGTTCCTGAAGTTACTCCTACGACATCGTGTTCTGCTCACACGGTCAGTGACATGGCCTGAAAACTACACGGCGTGTATCTAAAATTACACTCCATGTATTCTGGGTTTTTTTGGGCAGTAGCTCAGAAACTGTGCAGAATTCCAGAAACACTAAAACAAGGGAAAAGGTGCCAAATTCTGATCCGTGAGGGCCCATAACACCTCAAGAACCAAAATTCGGCGTTCATTTTTTTAACCAAGGAACAAAGCAAATAGTTTTCTAACATAACAACAGAGAATCTATCAAGCATCTATCACAACTGCATGAATAATCTACACAGAGCCTATCACAACAGCATGAAATCGCTAATGCACCCTAAATGGAATGGCAAGAATGCATGACATGTGATTTCTACAAGTGTCTATATGATGCATGACATGGAATACCCTCATCTCATTGGGTTGAGATAGAAATAGAACCGAAATATCAAAACAATAACTGCACAAGTCATACGAATCACTCTAGGTGAAAACATACTAACCATAAAATCTCAAAACCAGAAAATTGCAATTAACGAGGTAGTATGGATTTTCCCTGTACACGGGTTAGCTACTCCCGAGCACAGCTTAATGCCAAGTACCGAATCAGTCCTATCCCTGGATAAGGACTCCAAACAGTAAAGCAAGAGAAAATAACTCCTCTGATACCACTTTGTAACATCCCGAGTCTGGAGCCCCTCCACTGGTGCCCTGTACCCGGTTCGCCGCATGACCTCAAGCGCATTTCCCCGAATGCAAGAGGCTGACGACTAGCAGCGAGGGCCTTGGTGAGTCAGTGGGGAAACTATGCCCTCATTAGGTAAGGTATACGAGGTAATAAAAACCACAATAACAGCAGGAGCATCAACCAACATGCATAACAATAGAAACCAAACAGCGGAAGCAATGCAGATATATAACAATGGTGATAATAATGCAGCAGGTACAAGTATCTAAGGAAAACAGCAAACACAACAATGTGCTGAAATACAAATGAAACCAAGTGAAAAATAAAACAAGGAAATCTCCTCAGCATCGCGAGCCACGGCTCGGTCCCATGCTCCCCAGCTCCTGGTGCAATCAAGATCCTGAAGTAGAAGGGTGTTTGCCCTTGTCTATACCTGCAGCAACATAGTCTACTTGGGCCCAAAAGCATGGCCCAAACAGGGTGTGAGACACAATCCCAGTAGGCAATCACCCAAAGATTTGTGCCTAACAGTCAATGAATACATGGCAGTAATAAAACAAGAAGTAGTAAACGGAAAAGCACAAACAGCTACAATCCACAGTTCTAACAAGTATAGCACACAAGTAAATAGCCAGCAACAAGAAGGAAAACAGGTAACCCTATGGGTAGCTCTCACAGTCTAACCCCTATGGTTCAACCTCTAAGTACTAGCAACCCTCTGGGAGGCACACACAGTCTCACCCCTCTGGTTCAGCTATGTAATTAAGCAGACTCTCGGGGGAAGCACTCACCGTCAATTCCCCTTATAGTCTCATATCGTGCTAAAGGCTCTCTGGGGAAGCACTCAACGTCAATTCCCCCTATAGTCTCGCATCGTAATTAAAAGACACTCTGGAGAAGCTCTTCCGTCAATTCTCTCTTTGGTCTGCTACTCTAGGTTCTCACAGTCCTGATTATAACTAAACATGCTCAACGTGTGTGTATCATCCAAGTAAACCTCAAGAACTACTTGGCTATCAACTAAGGCTCAACACCAATAAATAAACAACAGTCCACAATCCTACAACTAGGCATGGCACTAGCAAAACGCCAAACAGGAAGAACAAGTATGGCAAAACAATCTGAGCACAAACAAACTACTCTAATCATAAGCAATAACCTCTACTAAAGCAATAAAGCAAAGCAGGCAAGCAACAAGGGCAAAACAGGAAACACGCAATACCCTGTTCAAGGGTATTGGTGGAAATTGCACAAAATATCCATCAACTTTCTACGGAAAGGCACAAACCACCTACCTCGATCCTAAGAGATTGATATGCGTGAACCTCGACGATAGATTCCCCTTAGAATGACGTAGATCTGAGAAAAAGCACAAAACTTTCATCCCACGATAACTTGAAAACAAGGAGGAATCAAGAAACAAGGCTCAAGCAGAAGGAAGAACTCACTGCTGTGATTCAAACGCAATCAACCATGCTCGAATCGGAGAACGGACAGCAAGGTAGGAGCTCGGAGAAGATTCGGCCATACGGACGCTCCCGGATGGTCAAAAACTGAAGAAGAAGACGAATATGGGGGTTAGGCGCGACCCCGGTCTGTTTAATGAAAAAAATAAAGTACACGGCGTGTACTTTTTGAGTACACGGCGTGTACTTCAAATTTTCCGTACTCCGAAATAACCGGCCTCCACCTCAGCCTTACACACTGTGTGTGTGGCCCGAACACGGCCAGCACACAGCTTCGAGCTGGAACAGAGTACACGGCGTGTACTCAGAAAGTACACGGTGTGTACTTTGAAAATTTCCAGAAAAACCATTTTTCTTAAAAACTCCAGAAAAAGGAAAAACATACCTGAACGAAGATCCGGGTTCTTACACATATCCCCAAAAGGATAGTGTAAGAGTTTCCTAAATCATCATTGATATGACCATGTCAAGTAAGGTTTTATTACTCCTTTCACAAAAAATAGTTCAACTATGGTTTATAAGGAGGAGTGATTTGGGATACTATCCCATACTCCTTTAAGTGATCGAAGAAATATTGTTTAAGATATTCTTCACCTCATTCTGAGCAGAGTGCCTTAATCTTCTTACCATGCTGGATTTCTATCTCATATTGGTATTCCTTAAAAATCTAAAAGGAATCTAAATTATACCATATTAAGAAGATATAACCATACCTACTATAGTCATCAGTAAAAGTAATTAAGTATAAAAACTCATCCCTTTCCTCTATTGGGAATAGACCACATGTGTCAGTATGAATCAATTCTAGTAATTTTGTGGCTCTTTCTCCCTTGACAAAGAAGGGTGCTTTGGTCATTTTCCATTGTAATCTAGCATGACATACATCTAGTGTTTTTAACTCAGTTGAGTTTGAGTACCCTTCTTGATGTAATTTATATATATTCTTCTCATTTACATTTCCAATCTTGAAGTTCCATAGGCGGGTGTTATATGAGGCATGTTCGCTAGTTTTTTCATTGATTTCCATTATTGGGTTTTGAAGTTCAAGTATATATAATCCACTATTAATATCCATTATACCATAACATATATTATCCTTATAAAAAAGAGAGAAATTATTTCAAAACATGAAGTAAAATATCATAATATCACAACTTTATACTAATATTATGTTTTTAGTTAATAAAGGTAAATAATAACAATTATTTGACACAAGAACCAAACCACTAAGTAAAGATAGGTGATAATCTCCCACTACCAAGGCTACTAGACTCACACCATTTTCAACCCTGAGATCCACCTCACCTTTTTCAATATTCATGAATCTACTTGGTTCTTGTACTTGAATACAAATATGTGAACCACAATCTATTTTCAATACCCAACTTATAGATGATGATAGATTACTTTCAATGAAAAAAATACCTGAAGAATAATCATTACCTTGCTTCTTCTTCCCAACTCTGTTGTTCTTATTCTAGTAACCTTTCTTTCCACATGAAAAGAAGATAGATTCCTACTCATTACTTTCCCTCTGTATCTTTGGCTTTGTGGAAGGATGGTGTTTAGGTGTCTTCGACTTAGATTTATCCTTAGATGCCTTAGTCTTTCCCTTCCTCCTCTTGTTTACCACAAAGACTAAAGAATTTGTATTATTTATATCCTTATCAGCTTAGTGAACTAGATCCAAAAGATCTTGAAGTTACCTTGTCATGTAATTCATATTATAATTAACAATAAAAGTCGAGAAGCTCGGTGGTAAAGAGGTAATAATGAGATCAGTCGCTAGTCCTTGGTTCAGTTTAAACCCAAGGGATTCGAGTCTCTTAATGTTCCCTATCATCTTGAGTACATGAGGTGCTTATTGATTCCATTATGCTAGCCTCCACTTATATAGTGCATTTGATATCTCCTACCTTTCTTGTCATTCTTTCTCATGATATAGTTCTTGGAGATCAGTTAGCATCTTGTAGGCATCACCATCCTCATTTATTTTCTATAGTTGACTATACATAGATGATAGCATGATACATTGTACATCTAGTGCATCATCTATATGATTTTTATACTTTTGTTTATCTTCATTGATAGCTCCTTGAGTAGGATTAATAGGAAATGAGGATTCTATCACATGAAGCTTCATTTCTTGGCATAGTAATATGCACAAGAACATGTACCACTCTAGGAAGTGATGGCCAGTCAGGATATTTTCATTATCTAATATTGACCATAGTGATGAAATTATATTGGTGTTGGTGATTACCATGTTTGGTCTATAGAAAATAAATTTTTTGTAGTTGGTACTTTATCTTGATTACCTTTTAAACATTATTGAATAATTAATTATTAAATCATTAAATGTCTCCTATTATTTTATCAAACTCTAACAACCCTCTGCACTAGAATCAAAATAATATATCGCTTGATTATCCAAGTGGTTAGGATCCTTGTGCCTCCCCTAATAATCTAAAAGTTATGGATATGCCACTACTCAAAGATTTCAAGGTAAGGGTTTGGATAGCCAACCGTATTAACTTACGACTCCTTGATTTGTTGAGTGAAGTCTCGTATTCTAAAATTATATAATTATTTACTCAATACTTGCCCCTAAAGTTGCAAAAAGATAGTTATGGCTACACCTTTGATGCCAACTTTACTTAAGTCGACCCACCACTCTCATAATAACACCCCAGTAGTTGGAGGTAAACTATGGTTGATCGAGCACCCCATATACCTGGTTTTGTTCAAATTCAAACTATGGAAGGTGTTTTCAACTTAATATTTCTTTGAGAGTTTAATATTTTTCAAAAAAAAATGTAATCCTTTTCTATTAAATATGTTTATACTATGTTAGCTATCTCACAACTGAACATGTATTTAATAGAATAAATTCATTGCTTCTTTATGCATTTTATCCGTTTATTATTTTATGTGTTTTCTCAAACATGAAAATGCCTAAAGTAATAAACAGTGCATAAAGAAAATAAATTACCCGACTGGTCTTGAACATCTAATAGTGGTTGATCCATTTATACTCAATGGATCAACCATGACCTAGGTGTATCATACCTGAGTCGAAGATTGACTCCTAATGCAGCTAATCCCCTTTCAGTACGTCCACTTCTCGTCTGAGGTATCACCTCATATTGGTGGCGTTTGCACCTTAAAAATTCATTATCAAATGCACAAATATATACTTATGCGTAGACAATGGGATCTAATTGGTGCAATATAAAACTTATAAATTGGACATGCAGATCCTTATACATACTGAACAAGAAAAATGATGATGCGCAGGCCGTGTTAATTAATTACAATCATCACATGCAATTAAATAATTAATTAAATAAAAAACAGATTTGGGTTCGGTCAATTTCTCAAGACCATTTGGTATGAAAAGTAAATGCATGATAAAATTAAATGCAATAAATTTAAAGTTGGAGAGATTAAATATAAATTAAATGAGGATTAAACAACTCAACTGATTTATTTTTTTCAGTCTAACCATTAATTTAATTTTAAACTCCAAAAATTAAATTAATCAGTTAAATTAATTTAATTCCAAAAATAAATTAATTATTTTAAATAATAAAACGAGTATTATTTTAAATCGATAAATTAATATTTATTTAATTTAATTTAATACTAAAATTAAATTAATTATATAATTAATTTAAGGTTTAAATAAAATATTTATGGGGCCCAAAATTCCTACCCAAACCGGGTCTATGTCGGTCCAAACCCACACAGGTCCATTCGGGGCAGAGCAAAATTTTCCAAAGGCCTTCCCGATTTAGCTAAACCCTGTGCAGGGTGGTTCCAGTTCGGGACAGACCCATTTTGACCTATTTAGGGTCAAGCATATCTGTTCAAAACACGTTGCAGGGCGGGCTTGGCGACTGTGAATGCCGGAGTGGTGTCTCAATGGATCGTGGCTCGGGCTTGGCGACTGTGAATGCCCTACGGGGCGGCGCCAGTCGAGATCTAGGCAGTAGTGCGGGGATACCTGATCGGTCGGAAGGTATCTCCATTGGGAGGCGATGGTGTGGTCATATCGAGAAGCGGTGCAGCGACACTGGTGGTCTGACAACAGCGGCAGGCCGGGCCAGCATCCAGGCGGTGGCCGAGGTCCCCGCTACGAGAGGAGAGGAGTCCAGAGAGGGAGAAGGTGGCTCTCTGACATGGAAGGAGGGGTGCCTCTTAGTGGTCACCAAATGGAGGGTCTACATGAAGCATCTCCCCTCACTCATGGGGCTGAAATATACATGGAACCTTTTTTTTGAACTATCAACCTTTCATAAACTCTATACATAGCCTTTATTAATTTTTAAATTATTAATATAAATTTTAAATGTTATGCTTCAATAGGAAGTAGTCATTTTTTGTCACTCGTGTTTTTTATTCAAGTTTCCAAGAGAATCAAACCATCATTGGGAAAAATTATATTAGATGGTTGAACTGTAGTGATTAGATACCAATTTAATATTGAAAAAAATGGATCATCTGAAAATAAAATTGTGAATAGATATTAATTTATACATTTCTTCAATTTTTAACAAGCAACAAGTGTGTTTTCTATCCATACCAACAATTTCGGATGGCCATAACTTAGCCATCCAAAATCAGATCGATGTGTGGTCTATTATGTTGGGACCAATTTAATGATATATACTTAATTTAATATAGATTAATTTTTAATTGTCTTAGAAAATTCACACACTCACCCTGATAACAGTTGAAGGTACCGAGACACGCAGCAGAATCCGATGGGCCAGGGATTTTAATTTTTTCATCACTGAAATGATGCAACTTCATCATCTTTGGAAATTCAATCCCTGTTAGAGGTTTGAGGATCTCGTGTGAATTAAATAAGCACAAAATAAATAAATAAACATGTTCCTTTTTTGATTCATGGTGTGTTCGACTGTAACTTTTCATCAGTGATTGTTGCTTGTACGATCTAAATCCAAACCTCTCTAGATCTTCCACACATGCTTTAAGAATCTACACAAACATCGAGCATCGAATTTTGAGTTCTATAATGGAGCACTAACTACTCCTTCTGTGTCGGGATGATCACCTCAATTCCATTCCTATGATCTGCAAAGACATCCTTGGATCAATTTCTTGGACGATGTATTTCTATCTCAAGAATATGGGAAAAGAGATGAGCTCTCAATTCGTTGGAATGTGTTTCTTACTTTTCACACCAGAAATGATCTCCTCGTCTACTTATATAGTGGGTGAGTAAAATATCTCGTTATGGTTCTCATCCCCCATATTTCTATCATCCATTAAATAATTAATAAATAAATAATTATGACAAACTAACTACATCATAAATAGTATTTATATCTCATCACATAATTGCAATATATTTTAAATATATTACATGATAAACCCGAGACATTAACTCGACTCATAATTCCCTCTAATATTAAATGAACCTTTAATATTAAAATAATATTCATTTGTTTAATATTATTCCATGTATTTACTTAAACAGTTGTAAATACTTTTATTAAATAAATTCAATCCAATTATTCTATACTTGAATAATAATGAATTTATTTATTTATCAATGATCGATAAAAACTTGGACAACTCTCAACCCCTATAGTGGGGCCCACTATGTTCTATATACCTATTCACTATAATAGGTTAGAATATTGAATTAACTATTTTGTGTGGCCCTCTAGGCCCTTATCTCAATATCGCTAAATAATATTCATATACCAAAAGTGGAATCTAGTAACTCATCATAGACCCTGAAGAGATAAGGAATATTCATATAAATAACAACCAACTTACGTACATGCACTATGTAATATAATATTTTTGTAATATGATATCTCATAAAGCAAGATGCACACTTGTTTCATCGTCCTTTCCTTTATTATTTTTTGATCTAACTAGATGGACATACCTCCAACTTCCATGACCATGTATTTAATGAAGGTGATACCATCCTAATCAATCAAGACAGAGATATCACTTCCTTAACTCAGAAGTGAAAAATTTTATCTTGATCATTCAACCAATGAAATACCACCAATGATGTACCCAACACAAACTACCTTGTCATGACTTCATTGTCATGTTTTTCACCTTGCATCAAAATACACAATCAAATGTCACTCATTGATAATGATCTCAAGTCAGGAGACCAATACACATGTATGTAGATAAGAACAACCAATAAAACCCAAAACATGTGGTTTTCTTATTGGCGGTTCTAACCTCATGATCTCAACTACTAAATATCACAATGTTAGAACTTCATGAGAAAAAGTCTCAATGCTTTTGATCCCCCAGCACCTGATAGTCACACATCATATGTGTCTCATCGGTATGATGTATCCAGATCATAGGAAATTAAATTAATATTAGTTTCATAGTATCTCTAAGTTCTCATTATAGCCTGGGACATTCTATAATCCTTTGATACAACACATAATCTAAGGAAATTACCATAAATATAGTGGATTCATAATTATCGACACTATAATGTTAAGAGAAACACTCGTATATATATTAATGTGTATACATGTAGTGGTAATCAAAGTACATCACAAGTTGGGTCGAGGGAACCCACCTTAAACAAGTATAACTCAGTAGGGTTCCACCAATGGGGTCTCATACATAACTAATAAATATGTGTATACACATGTTTTATTCTCAATATAATAATAAAAAATTTATGGAATAATAAATAAATAAACCCTTATTGATCCTAGAGTTCTATTGTGACACTCAGGATCGACTATACCTTCTTCGACTAGTGTCGAAGTGTCTCTGATTGTTTGATATAACATTCCTACCAGTATCAATCCCATAGGTGGTTTTATGTAATCACCTATCCATTCCAGTAGGCATAGTGGTCGAATCCTAGGTAACTTTTTAGGCATCACATGTAGGAATACTCATTGAATTTGATGTAATCACCTAGTAATCCCATATTCATCAGGCATACTCATCAAATACTCAATTTTGGCATCCCATATATATTAGGTTCATCCAAAAAATCCTGGGTGTTATCTTTAGTAATCTCATATATTAGGCTTAAAGGCCAGATCTAGGGAGCAACCTAGGAATCTTAGAATTATCGGGCTTAATAGTTAGATTCTAGGAGAATTCCCTAGGAATCCAATAGTATCGAGATCAATAGTTTGATCCTATGAGAACATTATAGGAATCCAATATCCATTGGGGGCACTTTGTTTCCTTGTTTTGATACCACATAGTCATTGGGGGAATGCTCTCTCTCGAGAATCATGTTGAAATGTAATAGGCTCAATAGTTGAATCCTAGACGGCCATCCCTAAGAATCCCATATATACCCAAAGGCTAAATCCTGGGTAACAAGACCCATGAATTCCATTAAAAAGTATTGAGGGAAGTGCATCCCTCCTATAAAAATCCCACTTTATAGTCACTACAGCCTCAACAGGCTCACACTGTTGATTTGGGTTATCAATTGAAACCTAACATCAACACCACCTACCTACTAGTACTACCCCCTATAGGGTCAATGTCATAATGGGGACCCTATATGGGTCCCCTGGGTCACACCATATCACAGAAACCCTTAATGGATTCCTCTATATCCTTCTCATCTCTTAGTACCCAACCCATCACATAGAGGGAAAGGCACTACTTAGTATTCTCATAGTTATATCAAGGCCTAATTGGCCTCATAAGAATAGTCATGAAAGGGATATGGAATCAATCCAACCCCCATCCCAAGTCATCCTAGGTCATTACTTAAAACCAAACTATTCATCAACCTCCATAGCTTATACCCACCTAGTTAATCAAAACTCATTAGAGGAGGAACACTTTCCCCATGCTTAACTCAACTAGACCAAAGGCTTTAAAGAATCACATGGTTCCATTAAGGCTTGCTCAAGCTAGTCAATCCCAAACCAATGCACTCTTCTAGAATAATGAATAAATGGAACCTGCACTAAAGCATACTATTACTAAATAACTCATTTAGTTCCATACAACTCTAGGTCCAAATATCACACGACATACTTTTATAATCACGGCCTCACCCATTTACGACCAAGTAATCAAGCTAGTGCACAAGCGTACATCATGGACCTGGGAAATTTGTTCATTCCATAGGCATTTTAATTTAATTAAAATGATTCAATTAAATAAATTTTTTTCTCACCCTCAGTGGTGATATCACACATCACATTTACATATAAACAAAATGGATCTTCCAAAGGGGTATACTCCAAGGACCACCTACCTCAAATGAATCAATTCCCTTTAAATGTGCTTAGTCATCCTCACCCAAGAACATACCAAAATACCAAGCACCTATCTCAAGCTACAACACCCAATAATTAATTAAAAAATTTATAATTAATTATTCAAATCATTCTTAACAAATTATAATTAATGTATAATTTAATTTTATTATTCATAAAGCATAAAAACTCACCTAGAGACCTCACCATAGAAAAACAGTGACTAACCACTCATAGAAGGTCTATGAAAAACTCACGACACTATCTTGGGAAAAACATTTATCAACTGATACCAATTAAATATATGACTTAATTTAATTTAATCAAAAAGCCTTAGTAAAAACCATTGGGTTGTATAGCTCCATTAAAATGGCATGTGATGGCATACAGACATCATCTTAGGACGTCCTCTAGATACTCCATAAGAAATACCCATGGATATATTCTTATTTCATTGTGATTTAGTAGAATTTACACCAAAATTATAACAAAAAATTTATAAAATAATTTATGGTGGAAAGAAACTAAAATGGAAAGAATTTAATAGAATAACTCACTCAAAATCATCGCTGAATCACATAAAAAATATCCCCCTGACATGGGGTATTCACGGGAGGAAGAGAGTTAGAGGAGTTATATAAATGGCCCTCTTTATATGTGCCTCTAAACCTAAAACAAAGATGGGGATAAATGGTAAATTACTAGTTTTCACCCACTAAAAAACTAGGTGGGTATCATTGTGACATGGAAATAGGGGACACGTCACATGCCCCACAACTGGGGAAGTCCTATGGTGAAACCCCCAAGTATGTTGTGAAAAGGCTAGCCCTAGAAACTTGGATGTTTTGTGGAGAATGAATATACATTTTATCCCACCTTGTGGAGGTGTCTTGACACCCAGTCCCTCAAGGGATCTCCATGGTTCAACCCTCCATGGTTGCGGCGTGGTCTCCTCATCAAGCTATACTGCGACATGGCCTCCCTGGCTGTGGTGTAGTTTTCCCCAAGGCCAAAAAATCCAACCCTACATCCCCTTCTTCTTCTATATGTTTTATCCCCTCATGGATACATCATTTTCTTCGCCAACCATGTTCCACCACACTTCATCCATCATGACTAAGTCTTGGTGGCTTCCTACAACTGAAATTTCAGTTACAGGACCATATGGACTTTCTTCGCCACTTACCTGAGCACTAAAACTCTTATTCAAGACTCATTCACTATCCAAAAAAATATATTTTTTTTCATTAAATTCTCAAAAAAAAATATCCAAATCCCTTCTATCTAAAAAACCCATGATCTGGATCAAAATTTTAAATTCCCCCTGAAATTTCCAACCCAAAGGGAAATGGGGTTTTACAACCTCCCGACCATATCACTTATCATCCCCAATAATCCTAGGTGGAATTTTAACTATTAATACTAAACTACCTTGTAATCAATTCAAAATAATCTCATCTTGTTCTCCTTTGGAAAGATAACCAATATTCTACTACATAACTCCAAACAAGAGGCACTTTATTCATTAAAAACTAAACAACCACTTATAACCATCATTGATTCATTGATATGGTTCTACGTGTCACTCATCTATCCTTATACATTAAGGTTTCATTGAACAATTCATCTATAGGATTATGGTACTATAAACTATAAGAATAAACTCATATGGGCTAATTCTAATGTCATTTAACAATTGGGATTATGGTACTATACACTATAATAATCAACTCATAGGGGTCGATTTTAATCCACAACGCTTCCCACCATCAAAATTTTCAAATAAATCATAATAGGAATGGTCCAAAAATTCATTCGGTGTGGTTTCCATCTCACCGCTCCCAAATAAAAATGAAAACACAAGTCAAGCCTTCTCTATCCAACCATCCTTGAAAATGATTGGTCACACCAATCAATGTTCTATTTAATCATCTGATCATAACATATTAACTTCTGAAAGCATCCCATGATCATCTAAACATCCAAAACTGAAGTCTAAACCTAAAACTCGGTGTAATTACATAGTTAGATCACCAACTGAACAAACTAGATTCCATTATCTCACCCCAAGCATTGGCACACCATCGATATGATTCACCTAGAGATCCTATTAAAAACATCTTGACCCTAGATCCAATGCACAAATTCCACCAATACCATATTCAAACCTCAAATATGGAATTCACCAAGGAAACAGATAAAATTGAGTATATCTACACACTGCAATCTTGGGGCCACATCGACTAGCTAATGATCAATCCCATCACACCCATGACCCTACCAACATGGGGTCTTATATCTATGCCTAGTTCTCTATCTATTACTGCATATAATAATTGTAAATGACCATCTCATGCATACTCAAGTGCCTACATGAAACATCACCACTGACCATTTTTGACTTACCAGTAACATCATCCTCAACATCCTCCAAAATACCATTTGTCAATAGGGTCACACCCTCCATGGAAAATAATGCACTCATCACCATATAGTTTTTTTTATACTACTCCTAAAGAAAAATATTGACAAGTTCCACTATTACACCACCCTAATAATACTTTTCAAGGCCCAACCTCGAACTAACTATACCATGGTACCCTGATCTATTTTCGATGACACCTCTCATAGCAGGTACATCTCTAATTTTTATCAAATATCTAGGTAACTATTCCCACAAGTGTATCATAATACTCATTATTCCTTGGCCTACACATGACTTCTCACCAATCCATAATTCAAATGGCACCACAAATAACCAGTGCACACTACATCATTCTCATCTAAACCCAATAGTTATATGCTTCTGTACCACTCAATAACATAACCTAACTCATAATCCCATGATTCATAAATTATAAAACCCATGATCTTGTTCCTAAATCAATGTCCATGATCATGCACATTTCAGTCGCATCTATCCAGAATCACCCTTGGTGTTCCTCTTCAAAAATGAGGCATTTCACCCATGCCAAGGTATATTACATGATCAATCATTACCCAAGAGTCATTCCAAATATGAAAGGATCTACTCATTATATATCTATCCTATATAATACCATCTAGGTCCATGATCTTTAGCCTTATCAAGAACCACATCCAAAATCAACAGGGTCAAGAATCCTACTGATCCTTCTTATCAGAACCAAACCTTGATACCAAATCACCTCATGTTATTTACACCACAAAATCCAAGGCATCTTCATGGATATATCATATAATTAGTATCACCTCATGTGCACCGTTATCAACCTAAATCATCTAACCATGATTCCCATGTCTGAGGTATTCACAAGTCCGGGATATATACTTTATTTAGTTACCCACTTATCTTGAAACATATCAAATCATTAAAAACCTGAGTTGCATCAAAAAAGGGTCACTAAGCTCTCCCACCTTGCACATAAACCAAATATCACATTGGTCACAGAACATGCCAACTCCTCTTTATTCCTATATCATATATCACTTGGTAACTCATGTGCCAAACACCCACTCAAGGGCTCTCATATACACATAATTGACATCATATTCCATATCACCACCCCTTCAGGGAACCAATTCCTCATTGGGTATCCACTTACGAGACTAACCCTTTAAGGACCGAAATATCATCCATACATAGACATATATAACATAATATACCTAGATAATTTTTGTTAAGTAACACATAATTATATGGTTTGGTTAAATATAATGCCACCAAGAAGTTATATGGGAAAATACAATATATATTGTTATTGACACTTTAAGTAACTGAACCTATTTCATCTATCCAGAACTACTATCATTATTAACCCTTATGGGTTGATCAACAATGAATTGAATGCCTATATCAACCCGCAATGGGTCGCTATACATCTCTTATAAGAGGTACTATATAGCCATCATTAAGAAGAATCACACCATAAGATTCACATGACCTACCATCAAGAAAAAATATTGTGGTTTAGTTGAGTTGAATTCCACCAAAAATTTATGTAGGAAAACACTATATAAGTTATCATTGAAACTTTAAATAGTAAAACCCTCTATCATCAATGATATTAATCACATAGAATCACAAAATTTCATGTAAGTATTATGTTCCAAATATGATGCATGTACATTGGCCTTTTTCCCAAGAGAAAAGATCCAAAAAAATAATAAACAAAAAATCTAAATCCCCAAGTGCATCATGCTAAGTGAAATCATATAATCATAAAAGAAGAACCCAGGAATAGAAATCTCATATCCCTAATAACCTGAAATTTCTATTGGAAAAGGTGTTGAGGACACACCGGTAAAAGGTCCATTATAATATTTGACACATTCCTAATTCTTTTCAACCATATCCCAAGTACTAAGACAAAACAAAAATCTCTAATACCACTTTGTGACATCCTACTGACCAGTTTCACTCGATAGGTTCTCGAACTAGAAGTTTCCACATGACCTCAGGTATACATCCCCTTATTCCAAAGTTTCCAACTAGAAGTAGGGGACTAGAGTGATACCATGGAGAGACTATACCCCCATATTAAGGTGTGCAATAACATACCAAAAAATAAATATCATCCATAAAAAATAATAGTAGTATATAAAATAAAATAACACAATATACTATATCAAATGGAATGTGGAAGAATATATCCAAACACACTCATGACATGCCAACATACATCAACTACCACCCAACATTCCAAACACATATACAAGATAAATAAAATAATAAAATACATTGATGCTCTACTACCATCAATGAGCCTCACCTCATTGTAGGATAAGGTACGAGAAAAGTCAATATAATCAAGTGCAAGCATCAGATCCCATGAAGTATCCTAGGAATCCTAGATAGGAATAGCTAAATACTAGGTGTCCCTACATGGGAATTCAAATAGTAATAGTGTTTAGATCCCAAGTAACATCCAGATCATCCCATGTAGGAATACTCACCAGATCTGAGGTAATCACATAGACATCCCATATTCATTAGGCATACTCACTAGATCCCAAGTAGTATCCTAGGCACCCCATACAAATTTGTTGTGTCCACTAGATCCTAGGGAGTATCCTAGGAATCTCATATTTCTGACTCAAATGAAAAATCCTACAGATTATCCTAGGTATCTTGGAAGTATTAGGCTCAATAGTCGAATCCTAGGATCATGTCCTTGGAATCCAATAGTATCAGTCTCAAAAACCAAATCCTATGAGAATTTACTAGGAATAAAATAGCCATTGGGGACACAGTCTCTCCCCAGATTCATTCCACATAGTCACCAGGGTCATGTACTCTCCCCAAGATCACATTGAAACATAAGAGGCTCAACATTTGAATCCTAAGTGATTGGAAATGGGCATTACATATAAACCCAAAGGCTAAATCCTAAATGAAAAGACTGAATAATTCCATTCATAAGACTCATGGGTAGTTCCCCCTCCCCCTCACCATAAAAATCCCACCTCATAGTCATTATAGCCTCAACAGGCTCACACTTTTGATTTATATTCCCAGATAACACCTGACATTGACACTGCCTACCAACTAGAACTACCCCTCTCGAGGGTAAATGTTATATTAGGGAACCCAATAGTTTCCCCTAGGTCACATCATATCATGGACACCCTACATGGGTTCCTCTATATATTTATCATCTCTTGGGACCTAACCCATCACTTAGATGGAAATACATCCCTCGTTATTCCCATAGGCCTCATAGGAATAGTCACACAAGGGAGATAACCTTAGGCCTATCCCCTTCCCAAGTCACCCTAGGTTTCTCTTCACACCCAACCTATCCATCAACCTCTACAAGTTCTATCGACCCAGGTGTTGATCTCACTTTGTGAGTTTTATTTATGGTCAATAAAATAAAGTGTTCTAATAAGTAAATATATTGAATAAGAACATAAAGTGAATAAAAATATTTGATGTTGAATGAAGAATATGAGTTTTTTGGTATATCTTATTAATTCATATTATGATTGAACTAGTTTGTAGGGATTAGATATCTTGTAAGAAGTTCATGATGCAAGAAGATTTAAAGGATTTTGAAAGAATAGAACCTGTAAGTAGAGACCATTCACAAGATATATACCATACCATATAAATGAATAGGAGTATATATTATGTCACAATACATTATCTACATCATGGAGATGTTGAATTTAGAACTGGGTCAATAAATGGTCTAAAGGACCTCACATCACAGAGTGGGAGATCACACTATAGGGGAGACTCAATTAGAGGTCTCCATGCCATAGTGAGACTAGTTTTTCCACAAGAAAAATAAAAATGAGGTGTTATGTAATAGTACATAGTTATGTATTAGTAGAGGCATGGGTCGAATTATAGTGTATCTGAAAATATGATGACCTCTACACTAAAAAATATAATCTATGATGTATTGAATGTAGAAATAAGGTTTTATTCCATAGGGTGAAGTTCAATTACACAAATTCTATTCAAATTATTTTTAGTGTCACTAGAATTTTTTTGACCTCCTTTCCATAGCCTATTAAAAACATAAAAAATGCCAATGGTAGTTGAGAAGAAATAGTTAAAAACTAGATGGATAAACCGTAGTTATATTCATCATTACATGGTGTCACTCCTCACACTGTAAAATATATTTCCACACAATAAAAGTGGTTTTCTAGGAATATTCTAGGCATTCTGAATATCCATGATGACTGGGATTCATTTAAGTGATCTGGTGATTATTCCAACAAATTCAAACATCCATTTTAAATTAGATGTAAAATATCAATTGAGAGATGGTCCAAGGGATGTTAATGAAGCAATTTAAGGAAGTTGATGAATTGAATTTGAATTTTAATTTGAAATTCAAACTTGAAGAATTATTTAAAAGTTTTTGTGCTAATTTTTGATAAGTGTGAGATTTTTGAGAAGTGAAAATAATAGGAGAACACAAGTCAAAGAAGAATAAATTATGAAGTAATTTAAAGCTAAGAGTTAATTCATCAAAGGAGAAGATCTATTTTATAAGTATTCATAATATTAAGGATCTAAACATTTCAGAATATAGTTAAAGTTTCAAGACCATCTAGCTAAGAATCATCATCATTAGTTGAAGATATCGAATATAGAGTACATTTATAGATCTGATTATTCTTCTGTTCATGGAGGAGGACCATCATCAATAAGTGAAGTGATCACCAGGTGTTTTCTATCCTTGTTGGATCATATTTTTTAGAGATGTTGTATATTCTATTGGATTATGGATGTGGTGTGTGAACACTATGGATTCAATATTGTAAATAAATTTGTGAAGTAGTGAATGACTCCATGTTGGTGGGATTAAACAACATAGAGATGAGTATTCATGGGTGTAGGACCTTGTAAATATCATGTTATATTCTTTATCTTTTATTTATACTTATGAGGAAAGGTTGAGAGACTCCATTGAGTAGATCAAGAACATTTTTCAAATTCAAGAGGTTGTGTTTAAAGGTTAGAAACTCATAAAATAAAAATAGGATCACTGATTCACCTCCTCCCTCTCTTCATGTTGGATCTTAAGAAGTGGTATCAGAGTAATGTTACCTCTAAAGATCCATGAGAATTTTTTGAGCAATGTAGAATCAAAATTATATGAATAGTCAAGGATTTCCTACCTTTTATGGAACAAGCTACCATATTTGGTGGAATGTGATTCCTTTTTACCTCCTTTATTTTCTCCTTGAGGTATATGATGTTGCTACAATTGAGAATATTTGGGATAAATTGTTAATCACCTATGATTGGAATATCAAAGTAAAGGAATAAAAGATACAAATTTTAAGGAGAATATTTGAGGACATTAAGATGGTTTAAGATGAATATATTTATATCTATTTCACTTGGGTAAATGAAATAGTTATAAATATTCAGGGATTTAGTGAGAAACTTGAAGACTCTACTATTGTGAAGAATATTATGGGGAAATTTATAGATTGGTTTAATCCAAAGGTATCAACTTTGAAAGATAGAGAAGATATATAATTAGATTAGATATATAATATTTTTATTGTGTATGAAATTTTGAAGGCACCATCTTTAAAGAATCTAGAAAAAGTATAAGTTTCTTTTGAATCCATGAGAAAATGGAAGAGTAAAGAATTTAAAGATATTAGTAATTTAGATGATGGTAAAGATCTCAATCAGATTGTCTCTATCTTATCAAATAGATTATTGAAAGTAAAATGTAAGGGAAAAGGTAAAAAAATTCTTATATATTTTAATTACAATGTTATTTATCATACTAAAAAGTTTTTCCCAAAGAATCGGGTTGAGGAATCTGAATCAAATGAGGAAGATAAAATATGTCGAAGGAAGAAAAAGGATAAAAAAAGAAGAAATCTAATGAAAAAATAAGAAACTTTTTAATCTTGGATTATGGTTCATATAGTAATTTTTACAATGAAGACACTTTCATTAATAATGTGGATAAATATTTTCACTCATCTAGAAATGATGATGATAGAGAAGAGAGAATATAACTTTAGTGGGAACTTAAGGGAAAGTTAAAATATTGTATTGAGTGGATTTTACAACTTAATAAAGACATGAAAAATATATAAAATGGGAACACGGTGGAGGATACTCAAATGAGTGATTTTGGTAAAGAGTGAAAAATTATTGTTAATCAAAAAAAGAGGATATGATCAAAATGGATTCATACCATGTTTAAGAAATCAAGGAACACAAGTTAAAGATGGATGATCAGGAGAATATGATATGTGATCTTAAGGAGAAATTGACTGCTATAGAAGAATAACTATTTAAGTCATGATGTATATATTTTTTAGATCAATCATATTTTAAAAAGACTAGATAATATTTCATAAAATCTATGAAGATTAAAGGAGAATCTTCTCATGATGGTGAAAATATAGGAACTAAGGAATGAAGTTTTCAATGTGAATATAAGAAGGATGAGAAGAAAACCTCCACATAGGTGAAAGAAAGGAATGATCCATGAAAATAACACCCCCCTAATAAAAATATTGGTCAAGGAGGAAAAAATAAAATATATTTTGAAAGAAGTCTAGAAACAACCAAAAAACCACAATTAAATGGTTATTTTTAGTGTTGTGGAAGATTTGGACACAAATCCAACTCGTATCTGTTCAACATGTCTTTACCTATGAAGAGGAAAGATTGAATGTGATGTCATGAAATGTCAAATTTATTATTATTTTAAGATTGATTTTATAGTATAGGGAAGACCCTAGGTTGTCTCTCAAGGAGCTTTGATAGGTTTTGAGTGTGTATTTTTAATAAAATTTAATAAAAGAGGGGGTGGTTTTAAAAATAGTTTTAAAAATAAAATTACTTAATTAAAGAGTTTAATAGTTGATAAATAAAAGTGTTGTTTTAGAATTATGGGATAAGTAGATCATTTCAAGTTCACTATAAGTCTTGTTGAGTTCATCATTATGAAAAATACCCATGGTTTAATGGAATCCTTTGGTTGAGGGTTGTCAAGATCTCAACTTTTCTCTTGCCTCTTAAAATGATGCTCAAAGAACCACCCCTTGACACAATAATCATGTTTTCAAGGTTTTGGTATCAAACATAGAAAATAAAGGCTACCCAATCATACTAAAATATTATGAATGTGTGAGATAAATAGGACTCTTTTCTTGTCCAATCAGAACAATACAAGATTTTCACTTGAAATCTCAACCCAATCGGTGTTGAAATAAAAAGTGCTCTGCTAAATTATAACAAAAGAAATATATTCAGAGGATAATCACATAAAAGTTAAAAATAAGTGAAATATTTATCACACAAATTATAGAAAACCAATATAATTTCAAGTGTCTAAACTCCCTCCCAAGTTTGTGTGGCTCCCTAGAAATGATCATCCACCATTTAGCTCGCCATCGAGAGGAGGAGGAGGCTCTGGTGGAACTCCATCTTCATCCATGATCCCCTTATGAGGATAGGGGCCTCCAGAACTTATAGGATGATGAGGATACTTCTATAGGACTCCAAAATGTTATATCTTGGCTCCTGGTTCTAACTCCCCAAATGAGGTACCCATGGTTCTCTTTTATAGGAAAAATGGGAAATGGTTTTGGGAACACAGATTGTGTAAAACCACTTGTATCGTTGTTTTTTGACTCCAAAAAGTATTAAATCAATTTTTAAAAAACTATAAAGTTGTTTACCCACGTCATGGATATCTCCACAGAATGTTTGGCTTCATTTAGACACCTAAATCTAGAGATATGGACAGCACATAGCACACAACCTTTGACTCCATGCAGATTTAGTGGATTGGATAGATCACTTTGGTTGGGACCCTTAATAGCATAATGGGGCTTGGTTTTATTCATAAGAGTTATAGAAAATTGAATTTCTAAACATTCCACAAAATATAATCCCATTTTGATGCACGTAGGTTTCATACTATACCCAAAATTGGACAGGTTTTCATGGAACCCATGTAGTTTTGTCCCATTTTCCTTCTGGATCATCTCTCGAGCCTCCAAATCACCTCTTCCTGTAATGGAATCATCAAAAAAAGTAACATTTCCCTTTTTAACAATGATAAACACAAAATAAATTATTCAAACATGGAATGAAAATTGTTTTTATTTTTATTATTTTTAATATAAAACAAGTTTAGCATAGTGGTGTAAGGGTGAAAATGAAACAGTGAATTGCGGTGCGATCACACCCCCACACCTAAACATTTTCACTCCTGGGAAAAGTTAAATTTTCTGAAATTATGCATGTAGATATTACAAACATCATGAATATTTAACATTTGAGGATATTTTAATTCATTAAAGTAATGTGATCAATACACAAACCACACAAAGGAGTTATTCCTAGTGAAAATGAAAAAATATGTCTCGTAAATCATATCACAATGAAATTCAAAGAGATTCATGATATAAAATTGAGAAAGGAATTCAGAATTCAACCATGCCACTAACTCTACATGTGTGTGAGTGAAAACCATTCCATTCTATTCTTTCCACTTTATATCCAATAAATATAGGTTATTTTAACATTTTTTAGCTTAAATGATTTTGTCCACTGAACCTTCCATTCATCCTTTGTAATCATATTTCAAGACCCACTCACTTAATAATTCCCAGAAATCAAACCATAAGATCCCGACCTAGATATTATCATATATTTCACATTTCATCACTCCCCTCATTTATTATTTTTGTTTTTTTAGAAGTTTCATTTGGAAAAAATATCACACCCATCTCTCAACCCTTGTTTGATCTCCTCACAACACTAATTGTAAAAGTTATAACAAAATAAAAGGATGAGGAGGAGTGTTTTTTGACCTACCTAAGACACAACCCAATTTTGTTTTGATTTTTTTTTTAGGGTGTACAATAGTCAGATATCAGGTACACACACATAGGTCAATTTGGTACAGTAATAAAATAGATCGGATAAGGAACGAACGTATGGAAATATCATTTTAATCTAAAAAATATTAACCTAACATATATTTACCTTCTATTAAGTAAGAAATATTCACACTTTGTGGATTGGTGAAAAAATGTGTGGAGATATTAGTGACACGGTTTTCCCAAAAACTACACACACAGTGGGCATCAATCATCTCAAAGGTTTCACAGAGATACAACCATTTATATCATTGATAGAAAACCAATTCACTAAAAAAATTACTCCCTGATGTTAAATTCATTTAAACATTCATTCCATAATAGAGTCAGGTTTACATCAAATGTTAAATCCACATGGAATCAAAAATTTCAACATGCATTTTCAGTAAGTTCCATGATTTGGTGACCATAAGGGGGGGAATTAAAAATATCATAAAGAAGGTGAAAAAGATAAGAAATAAGAAAGAAGATGAAAATCCTAATGAACTCAACAAGATGGGGAAATTTGAAAATACCATTAAAAGGAGAAAAGGAGAAGAAAGAAAAAAGACAATGAAAATCCTAATAAACAAAATAAGATGGGGAAAAGTTAAAATACTATAAAGAAGGTGAAAAGGAGAAGAAAGAAGAAAGATGATGAAAATCCTAATGAACAAAATAATATGGGGAAAAGTTAAAATACCATAAAGAATGTGAAAAAGAGAAGAAATAAGAAAGATGATGAAAATCCTAATGAACACAAGAATGTATCCACCCCCCCCCCCACACACACACACACAAACACCTAGAATGTGCATTGTCCTTGATATAATAAAATAGAATGTGGGAAGGAAGGATAAAACCTAGTGGGTGACATTGGTATGTTGCTTCTTGAACATGAAGTTCCTCCATTGGGAACTCTGGATGGGCTTCATAGAAGTGTTTTAGTCGTTTCCCATTGACAGTGAAGGTTTTCTAAGTTTCTTCATTTTGAACCTGAATAACACCAAATAGAGATACATTAGTAATGGTGTATGGTCCAAACCAATAGGAAAAAAACTTACCTAGATGAAACTTCAGCCTTGCATTATAGAGGATAACCTTCTTCCCAATGTGGAATTGATGTTTAAGGATGAGACGATCATGAGAATCCTTGGTTCAATCCTTATAAATCCTAGAGTTCTCATATACATCTCTTCTCATTTCCTCTAACTCCTAAATTTGCATCTTCCTTTGAGCACCTACACCAAAAAGATTATAATTGGATCGTTTGATGGCCCTGTAGGCCTGGTGCTCAATCTCAATAGGGAGGTGAAAACTCTTTCCAAAAACAAGCGTATAAGGTGACATTACAATTGGGGTTTTAAAAGCAGTATGGTAATCCCATAATGAATCATCGATTGTAAGACTCTAATCTTTTCTATTGGGTTGAACCATTTTTTCTATAATTTGTTTTACCTCTCTTTTTGACACCTCGGCTTGACCATTGGTCTGTGATTGATATGCAGTAGACACTCGATGATCGACCACATACCGACGCAAAAGTGATTGCATTTTTTAGTTACAGAAATGAGAAACCTAGTCACAGATGATGAACCTAGGTAATCCAAACATATAGATGATTTTGGTTCTCAAAAATTTTACAACTACCTTAGAATCATCAGTCCTTGTAGCCTGTACCTCTACCTATTTTGACACATAATCAACTACCATAAGAATGTAAATGTTTCCAAAGGAATTGGGAAATGACCCCATAAAATAAATACCCCAAACATCAAAAATATCATGAAAGATCAATGGTTGTTGTGACATTTCATTTCTTTTAGATACATTACCCATTCTTTGACAATGAGGACAAGATTTACAAAAATCATGGGCATCTGGAAAAAGTGTTGGACAAAAGAGACCAGAATCATGGATTTTACGAGAAGTCTATTGGGGACCAAAGTGGACCCCACAAGTAAGAGTGTGGAAGAATCTAAGGACAGATTAAAACTTGTTATCTGGAACACAATGCCTAAAGAATTTATCACTACATGTACGCCAGAGGTAGGGGTCATCCTAAATGTACCAATAAGACTCATGTTTTAGATGACTAGATTGGTTTTTATTGAAATCATTAAGAATGAAAGATGCTACCAAATAATTTACAATTTCAAAATACCAAGGAATAGAATCTTTCACTCGGTACAATTTCTCATCAGGAAACATGTTATTTATAGTAATATAGGGGGATGGGTCAATGTAAGAGTATGGGGGAATCCTACTGATATGGTTATCCACCACATTCTATGATCCTTTTTTATCTCTAATTTCTAAATTTAATTCCTAAAGGAGGAGCATCTAGTGAATGAGATGTGGTTTTGCTTCTGTTTTCTTAAGGAGATACCTAAGGGTTGCATGGTCTGAGAACACAATGACTTTGGACCCCAAAAGGTATGACCTGAATTTGTCCAAGGAAAACAAAATGTCAAGGAATTATTTTTTGGTTGTGGGGTAGTTTTCTTGGGCAGGGTCCAAAGTACGTGAGGCATAGGCAATGACATGTGAAGCTTGATCGACCCTTTATGGAAAGACTACCCTAACTGCATAGTTAGAGGCGTCACACATGAGATCAAATGGTAAATCCCACTGAGGTGGTTGGATTACTGGGGGTGACATGAGACTACAATTTAACTTATTAAAATATTCCTAACATTCATTATCAAAAACAAATTCTTTTTCTTTTTAGATTAATCAGAAGAGGGGGGTGAAATTTTACTAAAGTCGCGAATGAAACGATGGTAAAATTCAGCCTGACTTAGGAAAGACCACACATCCCGTACATTTTCAGGGAATGGTAGGGAAGAATTGACATCCACTTTTGATTTATCTACTTGTATACCATCCCCATAAATGACATTCCCAAAAAATATACCTTGTTGCACCATGAAATGGAATTTATCATAATTTAATACGAGATTCTTTTCAATACAGTGACGTAGGACTAAAGAAAGACTACTCAAACATTCATCAAAAGAGGATCCATAAATAGTGAAAGCATCCATGAATACTTCTATGCAATTCTATAGGTAATCCAAAAAAACTAACCATACATCGCTGGAAAGTACTCGGAGCATTAGACAGGCCAAATGAAATCCTCCTATATGAAAATGTTCCAAAGGGGCAAGTGAAGGTCGTCTTTTCATGGTCCTCAGGGGCAATATGGATATGAAAGTATCCAGAGTATCCATCAAGGAAATAATAGTGGGACTTACTCACTAGCCTCTCTAGAATTTGGTAAATGAATGGAAAAGTTAAATGTTTCTTTATAGTGTGTTGGTTTAGTTGGTGATATTCTATACAGACATGCCAATTATTATACACATGAGTTGGAACCAATTCATTGTTTTCAGTTTTTATTATTGTAAGGCCGGTTTTTTTAGGAACTACGTGAATGGTACTGACCTATTGGCTATCAGAGATGGGGTAAATGATTCTAGTAGCTAATAAATTTGTTACCTCCTTTTTCAAAACTTCTAGGAGGTTTGGGTTCAATCGACTTTTTGCCTGCCTCATTGGTTTATCCCCATCATTTAATAAAATACGGTGTGTGAAAATTGATGGAATAATACCAGGAATGTTAGCAAGTGTCCATCCCAAAGTTGGTTTATACTTTCTCAAAAGTTCAAGTAGTCGCAATTCATGCTCAGGAGGGAGTGAACTAGAAATGATGATGGGAAACTTGTTTCCATTCTCAAGATATGAATATTTTAAATCTTGAGGAAGTTTTTTAACTTCTAATTCATGTTTATTTTGTATTTATGGGAGTGTGTGTGAAATTAAGAGGTCGTTAATCTCATCTAACTGCTCAATGGAATCATTCTCAATAGAGGAATGATATTTTACAAGCTTAGCAGTATCATTGATGGTTAAGTGATCCTCAGTGTTCAAGAAATCATCAATTAATAAACATGCATGACATTTTTCTAATCCACTACAAAAATCATTGCATGACTCATTTCCTAGAATTTCAATCAATGAAGAAAACTTAGAAAGGGAATTGGGGGAAGGAAAAGTTGTTTTTTTCAGGGGTAGGAAGTACATCAATTGAATTAACAAAGAGAGAGGAATGTTCTTCTGAGGTGTTCTTCATGGAATCAAGGACGTTGAAATGGACTATGTCACCACAAAATTCCATTTATAATGTACCATTATGGACATTAATTATGGTTTTGGTAGTTTTCAAGATGGGTATCCCCAATATAATTGGTGCATGTCCATTAATACTATCATCTTCCATTTTTATCACATAAAAATCAGTAAGAAAACTTAAATTTTTCACCCCCAAAAGAACATCCTCTAACACACTAAAAGGGTGTGTGGTACTCCAGTTGTCCAGTTGAACAACAATTCCAGTGGGATTTAGTTCCTCAACCTGTAATGTAGAGTAAATGGAGTGAGGCATCATATTTATAGAAGCACCTAAATCAAGCATGGCATTGGAAAATGAATACTCCCTTATAGTGCATGGAATCAATAATATCCCAGGATCATTTCACTTGGTGGGAAGTGATGGCTCTATCAATGATAATATATTCCTCCCTAATCTCACTTTTTCATCTCCACAAATTCTCCTTTGGTGTGTACACATCTCCTTCAAAAACATTGCATATCTTGTAATTTGTTTCACATCATAAATCAAGGGGATGTTTACCTGCACTTTTTTGAAAGTTTATAATATTTCTTTATGTAGTTCAGTTTCCTTTTGTTTCCTAGGTGGGGTGGACCTTTGTGTAAATGGAAGAGGAATGGGTAGTCTAGGAGACTCATCAACATAAACACTCTTTCCTTTAGAATGGATTCTCTCAAGATATGGTTTTTCAATATTTGGAACATTTTTAATGGTTGGGATGGGGGTTTTTTCATAATGGGATGACTCTAATGGAGGATTAATTCGACTTTATAGTTTTTTTTCCACTCCTAAGTTTGATGGAACTAACATTTTTTTATCTCGAGGGTTGACTAATGGTTGAAAAGGTAGTTTACCCAACCTGTGACTTTGAATTTCCCCCAGTGAGTTAGCTAATTGGTCTAATTGGGTTTTAAGGTCTTGTATGGATGCCTGGGTGGTTTGATGGAATTGGAGAGTATTGGAAGCCATTTTTTCATCATATCTTCTAGGCTAGGCTCAGGTTTTGGATGGGGTTGTTGGAAAGGCCTTTGGGGTGGATGAGGATTTCTGGGTGGTGGTGGTGGATGACTACTCTGACCCTGTTGGTTCTATTGTTGTTGAGGTTGGTTTGAATACCCCCCTTTCCTATAGGCTTGGTTTTCTTTCAACCCAGGGTTGGATGGATAGTAATGTTCTTTCCTAAAGGGTTGGTTATAGGGGCATCCTAGAAATATTGCCTCACAAATCTCATAAGTTTCTCTCAATTAAGTATATTGGTCAAAGTAGTGGGTATCAGAAGAACATATACCACAATGTATGGGAGGAGGAGATTGAGATTTTCCTTGGGAAAGAGCGATTTGTTGAAGAAGGGTACTTAACTATTCAAAATTTGTGTACACCTTATTCTCAAATTTAGTACTTTTCACCTCATAGACACCTCGAATGGGTACACTAGACCATGAACCAAATTGTTCAGTGTTTTGTGACATGTTCTCAATTAAGGTTTTTGAAGTGATTGGGGTTTCATCTACTAGTGCACCACCTGCAGCAACATCAATCATGTTATAATCAATTTTAATTAAACCTTCATAAAAATATTGTATTTAAAGATGATTGCTAATTTGGTGGTGTTGACAACTCGAAAATAATCTTTTAAATCTTTCCAAATATTCATGAAGAATGTCCCATTGATATTGTCTTATACCACATATTTCTTTCCTTATTGTTGTAGTTTGAGAGGCTGGGAAATATTTTTCATGAAAAATTTATTTCATGTCCGCCCAACCTCTTATTGGGGAATTAACATAATAAAGTCAGTATTTTGTAGTATCTTATAAAGAAAAGGGTAATGTTGTAATCTTTACTTGTTTCTAATACACATTAGTAGGTTTTAATGTTGAATAAACATTTTGAAATTTTTTTAAATGCTTATGTGGATCATCTCCAGGAAGTCCATGGAATCTTGGTAATAGATGAATTAAACCAGATTTTAGTTCAAAATTGGATGTATCACCTTGTAATTGAATGTATGTGGGTTGGATATTGACATCAAGTGAGGTTAGTTCTTTTAGTGTTCTATTGTTTTCATCCATGTTATACAATTTTATTTTAGTTTTAATTTTGGTTCCAAAAGAAGAAGATGAAGGATCAAGAAGAGTGTTGTTGTCTTATGTGTCCTCCTTCAAAGGGTTCTCTTGTGCATCTCAGGGTCACTGACGTAAGATCCTCTCTAGTTTGAGTTCGAAAGGTGGTAAATCTCTCGGATTAGAATGCATCATGCAAAAAAACCTACACAATAAATAAATCAGAACACAAAAATATAGGTAAAGGTATAATATAAAATAAATAAATATTCACAAAATTTACAAAAAACTTATCAAAAATACGCACTAAAAACCAAAGTTCTCCCCAAAAAAAGGTGCCAAAATTTGAACATGATGTCCTAACACGTCAAATTGATTATGATTTTAAGATTTATTTATATTATATGGAATAACCTAGGTCATCTCTCAAGAAGCATTTATAGGTTTTGAGTGTGTGTTTTTTATAAAAATTACTAAAAGAGGGGGGTGGTTTTGAAAACAGTTTTAAAAATAAAATGACATAATTAAAGAGTTTAATAGTTGTTAAATAAAAGTGGTATTTTAGAATTATGAGATAAGGAGATAATTTCAAGTTCACTACACATATTTTTGAGTTCATAATTCTGAAAAATACACATGGTTTAATGGAATCCTTTGGTTGAGGGTTGTCAATATCTCAACTTTCCTCTTGCCTCTTAAAACGATACTCAAAGAACCACCCCTTGACACAAAAATCATGTTGTCAAGGTTTGGGTATCAAACATAGAAAATAAATGATACCAAATCATACTAAAATCTTATGTATGTGTGTGATAAATAAGACTCTTGTCTTTTCCAATCGGAACAATACAAGATCCCACTTCAAATCTCAACCCAATCGGTGTTGAGATAAAAAGTGTTCCACTTAATTATAAAAAAAGAAATGTATTCAGATGAGAAGAACATAAGAGTTAAAAATAAGTTAAATATTTATCCCACAAATTACAGAAAACCAGTAGAAGTTCAAGTGTCATAACTCCCTCCCAAGTTTGTGTAGCTCTCTCGAAATGATCGTCCACCGTTTAGCTCACCATCGAGAGGAGGAGGAGGGTCGGGTGGAATTACTTCTTCATCCTTGATCCCCCTATGAGGATAGGGGCCCCTAGAACATATAGGATAATTAGAATACTCCTATAGGACTCAAAAATTTCAGATCTTGGCTCCTGGTTCTAACTCCCCAAATGAGGTACCCATGGTGCTCTTTTATAGCAAAAATGGGAAGTGGTTTTGGGCACACAGATTGTGTAAAACCACTTGTCCCATTATTTTCGTCCTCCAAAAAGTCTTAAATCACTTTTGAAAAAACTATAAAGTTTTTTACCCACGTCTTTTATATCTCCACTGAAATTTTTCCTTTAATTGGACACCTAAATCTCGAGATATGGATAACACATAGCACATAACTTTTGACTCTGTGCAGATTCGGTGGCCTGGATAGATCACTTTGTTTGGGCCCCTTAATGGTAGAATGAGGCTTGGTTTTATACATAAGAGTTGTAAAAAATTTAATTTTTGACTATTACACAAAATATAAGCCCATTTGGATGCATGTAGTTTTCATACTACATCCAAAAGTGGACAGTTTTTCATGGAACCCATGCAGTTTTGTCCCATTTTCCATTTGGATCATCTCTAGGGCCTCTAAATCACCTCCTCCTGCAATGGAATCATCAAAACAAGTAACATTGACCTTTTTAAAAGTGATAAAAACAAAATAAATTATTCAAATATGGAATGAAATTTGTTATTAGTTTTATAATTTTTAATATAAAACAAGTTTAGCATAGTGGTGTAAGGGTGAAACTGAAACAGTGAATCACGGTGTGATCAAAGAACAAAGGGGGATTTTTGGTGAGAATATGAGGATGAAAATAAAATAAAGAAATCTATGTTGAAATAAGAGTATAATTTATTTAATAAGACATCCAAAAGTGATAAATTTAAGAAGTGTGAAATATTTGAGAAAAATGGGCATGTTTTAATGACACTTCAATCACAAGGAAGTTAATATGTCTTGAATCATGCAGTAGAGAAATATTTTTCACACAATAATGATGTTGAGATTAGAAGTATGTAATAGAATAGGTTTAGAGGAATCTCTAAACCAAAGGGTTCTCCTTAAGGCATAAAGAGGTCCCGCCTAATTCCCTATTATTCTTGTATATTTTTACTAACTCATAGGGAATTAAAGGAGATGTTTAAGGCCATCATGTATAGACAACTCAGGCTAATCACTCACAAACCAATTATATTCTATACAAGAAGGAATCAAGGGAACCTATATGAAGATCCACTGCACTTTCATAACTCATTTAGGTTCTCACCCCTCTGGGTCTATATATCACAAGTATAATATTTATAATCATGACATTGTCCATTGATAGCCAAGACATAAAGACAGTGTATAAGGTTCCATCATGTCCTTTGGCACTTTTTTAATCTATAATAATTTTACTTTAATTAAAATAATTCATTTAAATAAAATAGATCGTTCACCCTTGGTGGTGAGACCACACATCACATGCACACATAAAAAAAGTGCATATACCAAAAGGGTATACTCCAAGGACAACCTACCTCAAATGAATTCATTCCCTTTAAATTGGACGGGTCATCCTCACCCAAGATCATACCAATATCATGAAAACCTATATCATGCCACAATGACCAATAATTAATTATAAAAATTTATAATTAATTATTCAAAACAGTCTTAATAATTTGTAATTAAGTAAAAATTTAATTCAATTATGTATAAATCCTAAAAACTTTCCCAGTGACCTCATCATACTGAAATGGTGAAAACCACTCATGGAAGGGATTGGCATACTCTCACATCATCCTTGGAAAAAAATTATCAATCTATACCAATTCAATATCCAATATAATTTAATTTAGAAAGAAACTTAGTAAAAACCATCAGGTGATGTACCTCCATTAAAATGGCGTATGATGGTGCATATACCTTATCTCGGGATGTCCTTTAACAATTCCATATGAAAAAAATGGATTCATCTTGATTCCACCATTATTTGGTGGAATTAGCACTGAAACCCTAATTGAAATCATCCAAAATCATAGATGTTGTATGGAATCCAAATTTAAATGAAATAAATAGAATAACTCACCTAAATTCTTAATTAGAACACACTAAAAAATCTCCTTAAAATGGGGGATCCAGGTGAGGAATAAGAGGGAGGATCTAACCAAATGGACCTCCCCATATGCACATATCGACCTAAAACAATGATGGGGATTACTAGTAAATTATCATTATTCCCCCTCTAAAAAAACTTGATGGGGAAGTATTGTAGTGTGTTCATAAGAGCCATGAAATAAGACCCTCACCTAGGGCAGCCAATGGGATTAAATTCACAATCATAGGAAGTGGTGATTAGTATTATTTGGTGAATTTGTGGTTATGGAATTTTTTCAATGGCTAGAGAAGAATATTATTGATCTTGGAGATAATTATTCTCAAATATGTTGGGAAAATTGTAAAGATCATTATGAAATAATGAACTTTAGAGGATGGGTATATAAAATTGGTAAAGATATTAAATAATGAACTAAAGGTGAGGTGACTATATTATAAAAATGGTATTGTTCTACAATTAGATAAATTTTAAATTACTACTTGAATAATGAAGTCGTATTGAAAAGAGTTATTGAATTCCTGAAATGTGTCATGTTATCCAAATGATATGAATGAAATATTATATATCAATACACAGAATGATGTTTATTGAAATAATAAATATGGATCAAGTGATAAAATTATAAAGAGTGAAAATGAAAAATAATGTTATACATTAATAATAAATATTCTATGAATAATGGGTGGAGAATAAGGGATGGTGTTGACTTTAAAGTATAAATTTGTGGAATGTTTATGATAAAGATCCATTGTAGATGGTTTAGTAGCTAGATTACTATATGAGAAGTCTAATATGACTGATAAGGGGTCCCCTAATTGTTATTGAGTTGTTTATTGTGTGTAATCACTCTCTTGAGTGATGGTGAAGCTTGTGGCTGATGCATATCTATAGAGACTAGATATGGAGATGGATCTTTAGGGAACTCACTCACTATCTAGGGTTAAAGTGAGGTTCTAGTGAATATACCCTATCTAAAAAATAGTATTAGTATAGACTAATGATAACCTATATATTTATCTAATCCAACTCACCCACTACTATAGGATGAGATGGGGTATATATTTCTAGTATATAGTTAGAGATGAGTAATTCCTCCAACATATCATGGGTAATTCATACTTTTATATCCCCTTGGGGAACTCTTAGGTTATTCTTTCATTCACTCATATGTTATATAATGTATGAGTGAATTTATTTAGTTAAAACTATTGTAACTCTCATCCCATGCTATTATCCCATGCTTCTCATCATATAAAATTCCTGAAAATACTGATATCCAATGTAGGGAATTTTCCTAAATGATAATGTTTATCATTTGGTTTCTCATATATTATAGGGTGTTAACATGAATCGTACATTACAATTCAAGCCATACGATGTATCCATGTCATACATTTTGATATTACAAGGTAGTGGCTATGATATCCCTATATTATATCCAATGATATTCCAAAACCAATATAGTCCAAATTCATTTGGTTTATATATGACTTACTATAAAATATTTCTAAATAATACACTATGATATAGATATTCAGGGAAATCTCTAACAATATACCATTTGTAATAAAGCCTCATAGTCTCTATATCATTCCACTTTATATTATATAATATATAATAACTCATGAAACCAGTTCCAAAAATTATTTTGAATATCTTTCAAAATAATTTTGTAAATTGATCATCAAATTCACCTTATATCATATCATATTTGATGACTTATGAATATCCATCAAAATCACTTTTTGGATAAACTCTAAAATAATTTTAGAGATTCTATCTAAGGATTTTAAACTTAACCCCAATTTAGTCGACATAAAATTGTGACCCTATGTTTCTTTGTATCATTGATAACAAATATGAATTCTAAAATCCATAAATGTAAGTAAGGGGAAAACTCTAGCAAAGCATTAGTACTGCTCAAGCTAAAAAGGGATCAGGAATGATCTTTATTAAACACATGTATTTCTATACCTATGTCTACTAGTTTTACTATATTAAATCATTCATTTTCATATGATTCATTTTTCTAAGACATTAAGTGAACTTGGGACACAAAGTATTTCACCCTAATATAACCACTCATACATTATCGATTCTCTGAGTATATACTAACTAGGTCAATGAATACGTCACATGTCAGTCACCCTTATGGATAAGCAAGTCACATTACCCTCACCTGATATATAGGCACATCATATGTCTTATCTAGTATATTTTTACAATTCCTTAGTCTATCTCAATCAAGGTCTCAGATATCATACTCATTATACGAGAGGGAAAATATCATCTTAGTTAAGATCTGACTAATGAAATGATCACAGTATACCCAACCATATATAATTCGCTAAGCATCAAGGTTTATATAATAAAGGTATAAAATTATGAAGGTTTTCATGATAGGTATCTCTACATCCTCAGGTATATGGAAATACCAATATGAAACATGCATTCTTGTATACCAAATACATAGTGTATGACAATCCATGTGATATTCTTGGGGGGGGGGTAATCTTGCACTCAAAATTCCTATTATAACCCATGAGTATATTTTTTATCTCTATATGAAATACTAATAATTCTATACTTAAAATCACATCATAACCTATAATACTTCATGAAAAACATCCATTAGGGATAACTTAATGTTGTACTTTAAGAGGTAAATTCATGTAAAATATATGAAACCAATGTGAAAGAATAGAGATATTATTTTGTATAATTTGATATATTTTATATTATTAAACTCTTTTAAGAATATTAAAAAACCATACATAAGGACCCATCTAATCATATCACATATGATAGACCACTAGATCAGCCTTATGTTTGTTTCACTTGTAGGATTTTATTAAACTCATTACATCTCTATATAATTCTTTTCATGTCTCTATGTGACTATCCCTAAATTATTTAGTGAGTAACATCTATGAATAAATATATTTTTAGTAATGTAGAGTATTAGGAATCAAATTCTTAATGTTCCACTCTTTGAACATAATATTAAAACCCCTTAAATTTACAACATCCAATGTTTCGATGTCAATAACTTTTTTTCTAATTATAACTCTTTTTAAGTTCATCATTAACATCATTCTTGGAACCCTTTCCATAAAATTTTTTCCTTGAAATATTTTAGTATCTAATGAAATTATTTACAATATTTTATCTTTACCAACACATTCTAAAAATTATTTAGGATATAAAGTGATATTATTATGTTATGATAACCATATATTATATTGACCTTTAACTGAAATAATCTAAATATTTTAGAATATTATGTGACATTAAATTTGTATTTTTAATGGAATAATATTTTATTTTTTTAATTTGAACTTAAAAAGGTCCAAACATACTTACATTAGAATCTTAGACACTATCTTCACTTTATAAAATTATTCTAATATAAAGAAAATCCTTTTTTTAGAAAATAACATTTATTTCCTCTTAGTATGAATATTAAAAGAATAAACTATATTATTTGTATCATATATGGAATTTAAGTGTTTGGGGAGTTATTATAAAAAAATATATTCTCTAAAATATTCCACTGATGGTGGTGGGATCAAATCTTTCATATTTGAACAAACATCAGGATAAACACATTTACCCTAGATAAAACATTTTTATCCTTATCTTATTCTCAAAAAATGTTATATAATAGGATGAATCATTAACCATGTGTATTGATATATAACTTTATATTATTCATAACAACACTTTGTTAATAAAAAAATTATCTTATCATATAAGAGAAATGAGATAACTATACACATCGTTTATATAGATCCATCTAATCATGATATAATCCTTTACATTCAAATTTATGATTAAAAACCCCTTTGTTTCATCATTTAAATACAAGAGATAAGATTTATCTATTCTTAAATATATTTTATACTCTGATATATATATATATATATATATATATTTAAATGAATTTGGTATCATATACCCTTTAAAATAGAAGAATCTATTTCTAGAACACAGATATCTGACATGGAAGTTATGTGATGTTTCTCAAACCCCTTAAAATATCCTATGTAGTTCTATCATGTGGAAATAACATTCCTTCTTGATTTTACCTTTACGTTTCAATGACCATGAAAAGTTTTTATGAGGAAACATTAGTGGATTCTAAAACTAACTTTTATTCTTCCAGTTTGTACTTTTACCCACTTTTTAAGGTAATACAACACCATAACATGGAAATCACATACCCTAGTTCATTTATCCTTATCACTTAAATAAAATAGGGTAAAAATATATTTAATATATTCACATTGTAAAAATATTTCTAACATAATGTATTCCAAAATTAGTTCAATACTCAAAGGTAACATTTAGTCTTTCCAAGTCATAAACTTGATCATATTGAATATATGAGTGATGAATTAAGTTATTTTAGTAATATTTCATCTAATGAATTTGAAACATTATATATATTCATCTATTATTTACATAATCATCTATAATCACCTATGAAAAAACTTCAACATTTGTTCACTTATAAAATTATTATTTTAACACATATAATTTTACTTAAGAATGATTCTTAAGTATTGAACCAATCTAAGAAATTGTTTATATTAATCTCATATTTTCTCTAGAATTGATCTCAAGGTTACGTTTGATGATGATGATTCCATTAATCTACAACACAGGCTTTTATTAGTTGAGTATTATGTTTTAAATTCATTTAATAAGGACTTTTATTTAAATATTCTCCCACTAAAATGATGTCCCCCTTTAGTATACATCATATCCAATAGTGGGTCAGAATCCATATTTTACTAAGTAATGAGTTTACATTAGCATTTCACTCAAAGGTTTGTTATTTTGGTAGGTATTCATGCTAATAATATCACATATGACTCTTAGATAGTATATAAAACAACCTATTACCCTAATCCATCATATAGATTTACTTATCATAAGTCTTATGGTAACCTAATCCTATTAGGGTCTCTTATCTAAGTGTAACCCAAATAAAATTACCAAAACAAGCATAAAATCCTATTAGGTTAACCCATTACTTTCTTTTCATGTGAAAGATAATCTAGGGGAACCCAGTTTTGGATTGAATTTACCAGTTGGATGATCAAGGTCTTGAAAATTTTTTACTTTAGAAGGAAATAACACTTAATATTTTAAAAGGGATTTAATATCACCATATTATCTCATGCTATCCATTTAAATGTATATATTTTTCTAATACTTTAGTTTATAATCCTATTCATTCCACTAAATCAATATGTTCAAACCATATTTATGTGTAACCCATTACACAACCCATAACTTTTGTTACTAACCCAAATTAAAATCCATCTATATTTATACACATTCAAATTCATCCCATGCATAAGATACTTCAAAACCTTTTATGTAAAGTCTTAGAATCATGTGAAATTTATAATACCTACAATAGTAAGCTTGGAGTGATATATATCCAACCCCCACAATTCTATACAATGTATAATCTTCCAGGTTAGTGAGCAATTCGACCCAAAAGTCCATCTACTCAAAGATACTTTACTCAAGAGATATATCAATTCCCTCATAATTCTAAAAATTTATATGTATAAACTATAATTAACTAATTAATTCATGCTCATAACTTATTACAATACAAAGTCAAGGTATAATAAAATTAAATCAATTATTATAGATAGCATGTAACTCTTTAAATGTTTGTATGGAAATTTATAAGAGTTGTTAAACACTTAAAAATAAATCATACAACCATTCATAATATAATAATTATATTCATGATAGCTAGAAATAAACTAAATAAATGAAAAATTAATATATCTAAACATGAGATGAATAATTTATAAAAAAAATAATAAATCAATAATTATAAATGCTTTATAATTTAGTCATTCGTTATGGATATTCCATAATTAATTAAATTTTAAAATTTTATATTTAATTCTAATATGAACTCTTTTATATTATTATTTTATATGGAATTGTACTTAAAAATATAATATTAGATGAAATATAAACAATTAATATTCTAAATCCATTATGTAAAAAATTTACATAATCTAAATATCACATATTTAATATTATTTAAGCCTTGAACATATCAAATATAAAACCCCTTTTGATATTGCTTAAATAATTTCCTCAGATAATTCCTTTTAATTTAAATATTCCAAAATAATTATTATGAATAATTAATAATATTAAATATTTTTTATTTTTCCTTATTTTTTAGTTTATAAACACTTTATAAATTACACTTATAATTTCCATATAAACAATTTATATCCAAATTGTAAGTCATTCCATATAACTTTAAAATGGTATTTGAATATTTACATTTATTATTTATGAAATATTTATTTATTAATTTTTTTATGAAAAATTAATAATTAATTATAAACCTTTAATAATTAATTAATTTATAAAAAAATTATAAATTATATAAACATCCCAAAATACCCATTTTCTATAATTTATAAACAATTTATAAATTATAAAATCAATTCCTAATTGAAAATTTAGAAAAAATAAATTTTACAACATATCATATTTAACCATATCCAAAATCATAATTCATGAATTAGATTTATAATATATTATATTTTATGATAGATAATATCTTGTTGTCATATATCCCGTCAGCACCCAGAAATCATAATTTATGATATACACTATATTAATGATACGATACTCTATTTCTCAGGCATGGATCAGTACTATCATCCTTTATGAATTCTCATATCATATGATATGATATTTACAAAACCAAAGAAATAGATTTTTTTCATCGCCTATGATATTACATCTCACATGGTGTAAAAATATCATAGATTATGATATCATATATTATAATCCCAACCAAAGTTAAAAAAATTAGTGGTTTTTAACAATATACAATACAATATCCAAAATGAGATATATTTTCTTCATTTACAACATGATTTTCAGAATCAATTATAAAGGAATGAATATGATACCATTGATGGGTTTATAATGATCTATTAGTACTTAATTAACACAATGGAAAATATTATAAACCTTATTCCTATGATCTATCATGCTTGATAATTGAAACTATGCTATGTATAAAATGAAGAACATGTTGGGTACCTTACATTGATGAGATATCCCAATTGTCTTCATCATAGTGATTTGATGAAGATACTTTAGAGGTAGTTGATGGACTCTCTCCACTATGTTGTATCCATGGGTTGAAAGAATCACTTGAAATTTGGGGAGGATTCTTCTTTGATCCCATGACATGCTAGTGCCTCATGAAAGAAAATGTATAATAAGAGAGATCTTTGGGAGTATTGACTAGAAGGTTTGGGTAGGAACATATACATGTTATCATGGGTATTTCCTCCTTTTATAGCCCCTCGGGAAACTCCTAAGTTATGAATGCATTCCCTCAGACATTAGATAATATACGAGTGAATACCTTCAGTTACAACTATTATAACCCTCAAATAATATTATACTAACATATGTTTCATATTATAAAGTTGTTAATAATAATAATAGCCAACATGTGGAAGATTCATAAAAAATATCACATATTATTCAATTTATCATACATATTAGGGTGTTAACATGAATTGTGCATTACGATCCATGCCTTAAAATATATCCATATCATTCCTTATGATAGAAAAGGAAGTGGCTATGATATCCCTATATCATAGACAACAATGTTTCAAAACCAATACATTCAAAATTCATTTGGTTTATATATATTTCATACCATATTATATAGCTAAATAATACACTATGATATAGAGCTTTGAGTAATATCTCCACAATGGAGTTTTGTAGTTCCTCTAGAATCCTTGTTATGTGAATGTGATGATGGTAATTCACTAAAGTGGTGGCACCCCCTTCTCTCCCACAAAAGAGATTGAGGTGGGAGATGATACACCAGACATCATCTTTCCTTCTCCTATAGATCCGAGTAACAGGAGGACCAAATATACAATTGAAAATATAAGATTTACATTTCCTCCAGTGTACTAATATATATATTTTATCCCTAGATATGTGTATTTCCTCTATTTTTCAGACATGTATACAATTCTAGAATTTTAGATGTGTATTTTCTCTAACATGATATGTGTATTTCCTTTAGAACATTATAAATAGATAGAGATGTGTATTTCCTCTATAACTTCTAGATGGGTGGATATGTATATTTCCTCTAGACTCTTATGATTAGTGAATCTAGTTTGGATTACTAGGATTAGAATTTATGATGGGATTTGTGATTTGTTGTATTCTATTATGTATTTTATAAGAAAACCTTGTTATTTGGTGATTATTGTGGAAGTGATATATAGGTATCTTGATAGGGATGGTTTTTTTCTATATTTTTGATGATTTAAAGTATGTCAGATTTATACACCTTATTTATTATTTGGTCACATTATCACTAGTTGTTTATTTAGGTCAGTCGACTATTTGGGATGGATATACTAGGTATTGTTGTACTCACCCCTATATGTGAACTTATGCATTTTTTGTATGGATGTATGTATGTACGTATGTATGTATGGATGTATGGATGTATGTATGTATGTATGTATGTATGGATGTATGGATGTATGGATGTATGTATGTATGTATGTATGTATGTATGTATGTATGTATGTATGTATTTATTTATTTATTTATGTCATGTTGGGACATGACATAACAATACAATTAATTTTTTATTTAATTAAAATTTCATTAAAATAATTAAATAATATATATATATTATTAATAAACTTTTTAAAAACTAACATAATTTTATAAAAAATGAATAAATTAATATAATTGTAAATTTTATAATATTAGTGGAGGATAATCATACTATTAGAGATTTGTAATGGTCCTAGCATTCCTAAACCTTATTTTGTGTTTTCTTGTGGCTCGATAGTGCTGAGAGGGAGTTGGGAGGTGTTTTGGAGGCTATGGGAGTGGTCTTGTCTATTCTGGGTGTCACTGTGCCCTAATGGTTGGCGTGGTGGAGGTTGTTTTGGGAGTTGGGTGCTTGGTGGTTGTCCATGTGGTGTTAAGGTATGTCACAATAAAGGAAACAAATTTCTAAGTTATTTTAGAGGCCATTTTATCCCAAGTGAGTCCCTGTGTGAAATGACCTAGCTAAAATGGTCATCCAAGGGTGTGGCCATGGGTGTGGGCACTGGGACAGCACCTATGGTCCATGGCCATATCGACGTCACCATGCCCATGGTGAGGGAAAACAGGCTAGAATTTAACACCAGACCATGGTGGTTTCCCATGGAAGATGGTGAAGGAACCACAACGGCATGGACCAAGCCTTAATGAAAGTCATAGTGACGGTTGGGATGGTTTTTGAATGTTTGAAACGACCACCTATATTCATGGATCTTGACTAGTTAAAATGGAAAAATGCATACATCTTTATGAGGGGTATTTAATATGATTTTAATCCATTCCTACCACTATTAATTCATCAACACCCCTATCTTGACTCTTTCCATCAATTTTTAGATACTCCAGAAAAACCTAGGGCTTGGTTGAGAAGTTAACTTATATTAAGGATCTATTGATATAAATTATCAGTGGTTAAGTGTTGGTTCTACCTCTATTGGAGACTCTTGATCATCTCCTTATGGATTCTAACTCTTGGATCATGGAATATAGAGTACTTTTAGTTCAACACACCTTTATCTCTTTCTCTTTTCCATTCATCCTTTTTTTAGATGTTCATTGTTCCAAAACCTCTATTTTTTTAACAACCCAAATTTTTTGAATGATAATTGGTTCTTGAAAATGTTTGTTTTATTATTTTATATACAAAAAACTATATCTCTATAATAATTATGTGAGTATATATTGAAATGTGACCATTGGGTTTCAAATGTTATATGACAGTGGGTCAATTGTGATTGTTGGTCAATATGACCATTGGAAACAATACTCTTAATAATAATTTTTACATAATAATTATTGTTTATAATTAGAAATGACAAAGGAAAATTAATTCAGAAAGATGATTCCATGGCCTCATCCGGTAGAGTCATGTCATATGAATCCCATTTGTTAGAACTTGGTAGGGAGGTAGCATCTTTGGTCTTCACTCTTGACCAATCCCAAACCGAGCTTCAACAAATGAGGCCTGAATGAAATCGCCTATGGGAGAAATTTAAGTTAGTGGATATTACCACTTGAGTGATGTTATCCGAGCCGCCCCAAGAATCTATCACCATCGCAAACCTCACCCTTACGTAATATGCGGGTTTTATAAGGGGTTATCTTTCAAGGCATTAGTTACTTATTTAATAATCTCTTTGTATAAATAAAATTTTTCTTCAATCATTTCTAATTTGAGTTTAGTTTTTATTAAAAAATATGAAGAATTTGATAAATTGTTTTTTTGGACCGAAATTGTACTTTTTATAGAATATATAATTATGGTATTATTAATAATGTTTATTTTAATGAAATTGTATGATTAAAACACTCTTCTAAATTTAAATGAATAAATAATTTTATTTTTTTGAAGTGCCGGAAATTTTACTATGCATTTTCTATCCGCTATTATTTTTAATAAATCACTATTTTTATATTTAAAAGTAAAATTTATAATATTATAGAATTACTATGATAATATAAATTTCATTTTTTGAATTATAACATCGATATTATGTTAGGGTGAATTTATGAGAAATTTCTAAAATATTTTATTTTTCAGTGAAATGTAAAAATATAGTTTTGAGTTTTCAATATGTTTAATGAAATAATAATTATGTAATAAGTAATATAAAATTTTGGTAGACTTATGTGGATTAAAGTAAAATATTAGGTGTCCCAAGTATATAATACCATGGGAAAATATCGTGGTTAATCCTATGGTTTTGCAAATACCACTACTAAGGTGTCTAAGAAAATCAATAAAAAAATACCTCAATTTTGTTATAAATAAACACCCATATCTTCATTTACTTTCATTAAAAATATATCCTCCATGAATATATGATATTATTACATCTTAAGGATTCCTCCCAAGGTTTCCCCAATCCCCCAAGGTCACAATAGTTGAGTTTTAGGAGCTACTCTTCAAGGTAAGGGAAATCTCAACTTCTCTTTTCCTTTCAAGTTCCCTTTTTATATGGTATCTCTTTCAAATTTACATAATATGTTCTTATTTATGTTTTATTATATCCCTTTATTTTATTTAAATTCTTTTATTATTGGGATACCCTTTTCCCCTCTCTTTTTAATGTTTTCTAAAACCATGTTTCTTACCTGTTATGCTGCCGAATTTTCTTCTCAAAATTTCTCTCTTTTTCTCAAAAAAAATATTTTATTTTATTTTTTCAATACTCAAACCTCTTTATTCTCTAGTTTTATTCATATAGATATCAAAATTATATATTTAATTCTGGTATTAACATACATGAAATTTTCCTTCCTTTTCTGTGGGTTTAAAATGAAAAAAGGATCTTGTTTTTGAGAACTTTCTAAAACAACGTGATTTTGATATGAAATACATTTCTTTTATTCTCCATGGGTTATTTATGAAATGTTTTATTTTGATATATGTGGATCAGATTAATTAATAAATATTAAGGGTGTTCCCTGATAGTTCTCCAATACATTGGGTAAAAAATTTAATCTCCTTAGATGACATGTTTTACGATACCTTGGTGAATAACCTTGGGAATTTTTATGACACATCGGTGATAAACCTTGTGATATGCTTATGAATGACTAAATTAAATGTTGTAGACACATTTAAAAGTTATTATTCATATTATTATTATTATTATATGACTCTTACTCATGCTTTTATATATTTCCTCAAGTTCATGTTGATATTCCTTAGGATCACAAGTAAATTGTTTCCCTTGTTTTCCCTTACTCAGAATTCTGCTCTCCCTTTCCTTTAATGTATGTCCCTAGGTTATGAGATGTAGAAAAATTAATTAATATGAACCAATTAATAATCCTTTCAATTTTTTTAGAATAATGTTTTAATTTTTCATGTATTATGTACCCTTTTTTTGAGAAACTAAACTTTAAAAGATCCTCTATTTTGTACAATGTAATGAAAAGTTATGTATTAAAAAGGTGGGATTCCATAGTTGGTATCAAAGGACAATTTATTTATTTGTGGAAATTAGGATTTTAAAAATTTATAAAGAAACCTATAGAAAATTTTAAATATAGGAAAACATCCTATTATTTTGGTAAAGTATTATGTATGTGGTTTTCATAAAAAAGAAATCTCTTTTTGGATACAAACAAGTGGATGTGGATCTGGTACAGATGTACCTAGGGGTAACAACTTTGAAAAGGTGTGTTAGGCCTTACTCAACATAACTTGCTACACAAAAATGGGTCTTTCTGTACTCCTATTTTGGCACTCCTAGGGGATATGTTTGGTTAGTCACAAGATTTTTATGAACCATTATAAATGATTTATAAATTTAATTGTTATTAAAGAGTATCATATTTAAGAATTGTGTTTTAAGATATGAAATTCTATAAGAATTATAAAAATAAAAAAATAGCTAAGGATTTATTCTTTTAGAAAATTTTGGGAAGTAGGAGGAACCGTGTAAATAGTGAATGCAATGGACCAGGCACTGACATCCTTCCAATAGAAGCTGTAATATAAAACTTCATTAGAATTTATTACTCGAGTTATGAACAATAAATCGAATCAAGATGAGATGCCAGTTTCACCTAGAAGGTAATAACTTTCTATTGAGTCCTTTATGTGTCAATGACCACTAACTTTCAATGGATCTACCAACCTATTCATTGTTGAATAGTGGATAAGCTCTATATAAAAGATCTTTTCTATACTTTGTTTGAAACAAGATAAAGTCACCCTAGATGTTTACTATATAGAGGTAGACGCTGATCAGTGGTGGAAACTAGTTAAAAACATAAAACCAAGAGGTGATGTTGAATCTATGGAGTAGGAAGATTTCAAGGTAACTTTTTTTAAAAAAATATTTCCCTTTCTCAATGAAAATGAAAATGGAGAAGGAATTCCTAGAGCTGAAGTAGAAGAAAAATGAATCTGTGGGAAGTTATGAGATGAACTTCACAATACTTTCCCACTACAACTATATTATTTTCATAGATCCTAATGGGAATGTTGATATATTATTCGATGGACTAATACCTCATCTATGAAATAATATTTCCAATTGAGACTATGAAAACTATGAGGAGATCATGAGGAGTTATCTGAAAGTTTAACAAGAGTTTAGAGATATGCAGTGGTCCTATAGATCAAATTAAAAGAAGATCTCATTGGAGCCAAACTTGGGGAGGAACTTTGATCAAGGAAGAAGAGGAAAGCAAGTGCAAATTTCCATATGTAACAAATGTGGGGAGAATCGTTCGAGGAACTTCTTTCTCAAGAGTGGTAAATCTTACAAGTATGAAGGATATGTCAATATTTCTCATAACTATGGTAGTGAGGTGAAGCCTCAAATTCTAAACACAAACGACAAAGGAAAAATGGTGAAGACTTTGCCTAAATTCAAATGCTTCAAGTGTGTATAGCTTGGACACTTTTCCAATCACTGTCCAAATGAGAGGGCAGTAGAGGGGAATCACCATCAACCTTAGCATATGCCAAGGGAGAAAGTTCATACTTTTCCTATCATGATAGATAAAGTTGAATCTCCAAATGATGTGGTGGAAAGTACTCTCATTGTTCTATAAAATCTAGAATATACTTTGTTTGATTCTAGTTCTACACATTCCTTTATTTCTTCCAAGTTTATAATGAATATAGAATCTATCCTTGAACTACTGAAAGTATAACTATTTTTCGTGACTCTTGGAGGTATTATCCAATCATCAATAGTGTGTAGAAACTGTATTATTTACTATGGTGAGCATAATATCATCGCAAATATAGTAGTCATTTCCATGCTAGAATTTGACATTATACTATGGATGGAATGGTCCTCAATTATAATACTAAGATCAACTGTATAAGCAAATAAATCTCATTAGTCTTGAATAGACAACCTACATTTATTTTCAAAGGAGAGATATCTTGACCTAAGTTTTTTCTTGAAGCACCTCCCATAGCATTCTTTAGGTAAATTCTTAGTGAATATGAAGAAGGAAATAAAAGTATGCGAATAGAGAATATCCCCATAGTTTAGGAATATGTTGATGTATTTCCTAAGGATTTACCTAGACCTCCCCTATAAATAGAGTTAGAGTTATCCATTGAACTCATGCCTGGTTCCAAGCCAATTTCAAAGACCCCATATAGAATGGAAAATGTAGAGCTGGAGGAATTAAAGAAGAAACTCCAAGATCTTTCGAAGAAGGGGTTTATCCAACCAAGTGTGTCTCCTTGGGGACCACTTGTTTTTGTTGTGAAGAAGAATTATGGATCAATGTGGCTATACATTTATTATAGAGAACTTAGTGAGATCACAGTGAAAAACAAGTAACCTATTCCAAGGATTGATGATTTATTTGACTAGCTTCATGAGGCTCAATTCTTCTCCAAGATTGATCTTTGATATGGTTCTCATCAATTGAGGTTGAATAAAGAATATGTTCCAAAGACCAACTTTTGATCAAGATATGGTCATTATGAGTTTGTTTTTATTCCCTTATTATTGACTAATTCTATTTCTATTTTTATTGATTTGATGAATAGAGTCTTTAAAGACTACCTTGATAACTTTGTGGTAGTTTTTATTGATTATATTATGATAAATTCCAAAAGTAGTAGGGAGAATGAGGATCATATAAGGGTTATATTGAAAACATTGAGGAATGAGAGGATATTTGGAAAGTTCATTAAATGTGAATTTTGTTTACAATGGGTTTCTTTCTTAGGGCACGTTGTAACCAATTAAGGAATCTTAGTTGATCCTACCAAGAAAAAGGTTGTGGAGGAGTGGCCTCATCCTACAATATTAACTGATATTAGTAGTTTCCTTGTATTAGTGGGATATTATAGAAGATTTGTGAAAAATTTTACAATATATTATAATACACTAACCAAATTAACTTGAAAAGGGTTCAATTTCATCTGAAAAAAGGAGTGTGAATAAAGTTTCCAAGAGTTAAAGAAGAGATTGGTTACTGAACTCATGTTAACTCTACCCTCTATTGAAGAAGGATTTATTATTTTTATAGATGCATCTCTGGAAGGTTTTGGGTGCGTCCTCATGAAAAATGACAAGGTGATTTTTTATGCATCTCAATATTTGAAGCCTCATGAGAAGAACTATCATACGCATGAATTGGAGCTAGCTGTGGTTGTTTTTTCTATAAAGATATGTAGGCACTATCTTTATAGGGAGAAATGTGATATATATACAGACCATCAAAGTTTGAAGTATATTTTCAAGCAAAATAAATTGAACATGATACATAGGATATGGTTGGAACTTCTTAAAGATTATGATTGTTTAATTCATTATCACTCTAGAAGAGAAAAAAAAGTCATTGATGCATTAGTTAGGAAAGACCATGTTGTGTTAGAAATGATGAGGATTCAAGGAGATCATTTGATCAAAGACCTAGTAAAACTGGACATGAGAATTTTAAGGGAAGGGACATCATCAAACCTATCCCAAATTATTTCTCAACCATCATTACTAGATAAGATCAAGAAATATCAAAGATAAGATCCTTTGTTACAAAAGAAGTTAGAGGCTGTAAATAATGGGAAGTTTCTTGAGTTCAATATTGATCAAGAAGGTGTACTAAAATTTTGTACAAGTCTATGTGTTCCATCTATTTCGGAAATAAAGAAGGATTTGATGGATTAATTCCATGGATATATATTATATATACATCCTAGAATCACTAAAATGTATAGGAACCTTCATGATCATTATTGGTGGGATAATATGAAAATGGAGATTGCTGACTACACTATAAGGTTCTTGGTGTGTCAACAAGTGAATATAGAGAGATTTCTTCCTAAAGGGGTATTATAACCACAACCCATACAATCATGGAAGGGAGGAAATATCACTATAGAATTTTTAATTGGTCTCCTAAGAACTTCCAAAGTAAACAATGTGATATGAATAATAGTGGATAGTCTCACCAAGATTGACCATTTTATCTCTATTCGGGAAAATTTATCACTTGATCAACTTTCCAGGATTTACATGAAGGAACTGGTAAGGATGTATAGGGTACCACTTTCTATCATTTTAGATCATGATCCAAGATTCACATCAAAATTTTGGAGAAGTATTCAACATGATTTGAATACTAAATTGAATTTCAGTACGGGCTATCACCCAAAAACCGATGGCCAATCTAAAATAACTATTCAGACACTCAAGGACATGCTGGTAACATGCTCGATGTAATTTAAAGGTGGATGAGATCAACATCTCCCATTATTTTAGTTCTCATACTATAATAAATTTTATTTGAGTATTCAAATGTCACCCTGGGAAGCTCTATATGGAAAGTGATGTAGAACTCTAAATTTTTGGGAAGAAGAAGGTGATAGAAAGCTTCTTAGGACTGATATTGTGAAAGAGATTACAAAAAGGTTCATTCCATCCAAAAACACATAAAGGATTCTCAGAGTTGGCAGAAGAGCTATGTTGACAGCCATCTAAGGGACTTAGAGTTTGATGTTGGAGATAAACTCTTCCTTCTAATTTCACCTTGGATGAGAGTCATTCGGTTTGGGAATAAAGGTAAGCTCGTCCCTAGGTAAATTATCCCTTATGAAATCCTTGATTGCACAAGAGAAATGGCCTATTGGCTAGCACTTCCACCAAACCTATCTCAAGTTCATGATGTTTTTCATGTATCTCTCTTGAGTAAGTATATACCTGACCCTTCACATGTACTAAATCTCGAGGTAGTATAATTGGAACATAACCTCTCTTATGATGAGAATCCGGTGGAGATATTGTGTTGAGTCGATAAGGTTTCCTTATGAATTTTCCATTCCTCTATGTTTTGAAAATCACAAACACCCTATCTTAAGGAAAATTTTATTTTCCCTAAAAAATTATGTTAATAAAGAAAATTTTCCTTCCTCAAGGAAATTTTATCCTTACCTTTATTTTCTTTGTTCATTTTTTAGTTTCTATAAATCTAACTCTTTTATTTATAAAGGGTAAAATTTAGTTTCAAATCAAAAACCTAAGTATCTTATAAATCCTTCGTTTTAGAGCATTCTGTTTTCAGAATCTGATTTCAGGTTCCAAATTCAGACTCTAAATTCTGTGAAATTCAGACTCAGAATTCTCTAAAATTCATACTCTGAATTCCTCATAATTCACACTCCAAATTCTTTGAAATTCAGACTCTGAATTCTATAGAATTCTGGTTCTGAATCCTTTGGAAAATATAATCCGAATATCCATGTTTTGTAGTCTCCAAATTATTACTTGCTTAGACTCCAAACTTTTATTTCTCCTTAGACTTTGAAAAATAGATTTGGTTAAGCAACCTTATTTTACTTGCACCTGTTATAGTTATGAAATTATGTCATACATTCTATTTCTAACTAGCTGTTTTTTGAGTGACATGTGTACAGGTCCCTCCAAAATTCAAGGAAAAATATGACTGTAGGAGGAGGGAGCTGACCATTGGAGAAATACCTATAAATAGGATCTCATTTGAACAATCTCAATACAACAGAGAATATTGATCCATCACTCTATAGATTGCATGTTGCTGAAGTGATTTCTAGAGAGAGAGACTCTCATACCTTGTGCGTACAGAACATATTGTTCATCTTTCTTTGTATGACTCCAATTGTTGTTGTGTAAAATCGAGGACTATTGGGGATAGGAAGACAGAGGTTCCAACTACCTTAAAGTTTAAGGACTTCTAGGGAGAGTAAGACAGAGGTGCCGAATACCTTGAATTTTGAGGGCTTGTGGGGATAGAAAGATAGAATCCAATATTCTTATTGAGGGCTTACCCTAGTGTGGGTAAGACAGACTTTCTTGAAAGTATAAATCAAGGGACCTTTATCCAAGGTTTTTGGATACCCTACTCTTTTGGTTAAAAGACTTCATACTTGTTACTTGTTTTGTTTCAAGATTATTTTCCACTGTATCTTGATAAAGGAAGAATTTATAACTTTCTTATACTTTATTGTTCTTTTAGGTACTCTGATTAAGTAAGATTCTATATGCTTTAAGGTAGAATATTTTCCTTGTAAACTTTCCTTAAGTTTCATTTCTAGAACCATATTTTCGAAACCTAGCAAGTTTTTAGAACTAAGAGGTCTTGTGAATTTACCTTGTTGAACATTGTTAAACATAGTTTTCCTTAAGGTTAAAAATGAAAGTTTTTAAACTTACAATTCACCCTCCCTGTTATAATTGAGAATCTACATCATATTTTGATCCTATAGTTGGTATCAGAGGAGGTATCTGAAATACTTATATTCACTTATAAGTTTTATTTCTCAGTTTTCATTGTTCTGAATATTTTCCTTAGGATTTTTATCCTTGTTTACAAACTTTTACTATTAACAAGTTTTTTTGGAAAGACATTTTCTTTTAGATGCTAGGAATGAATGTAGGTTCGATTGACACTCTAAATCCTACTAGACCACCAATATTTTATGGAAATGATTATGAATATTGGATATATTGTATGAATACTTTTGTTATTAATACTAGAGTGGAAAAATTTGTTATGATTATTGGATATTACAAGATTCCTGATAAAGAAGTCATAACTTTTACTAATCAAGAAAAGTCAGAATATCAACTAAACTACAAGGTATGCAATACTTTGTTGTGTTCCATGACCAGGAATATATATAGTAATATTTCTTCTTATGAAGCTACAAATTGTATTTGGAAGAAATTGGAGGTTACTAATTTTGGTACATCCAAAGTTATAGAAACTAGAAGATTTATGCTTAGAGTAGAAAATCATGGATTTATATTTCCTTATGGAGAACCAGTATGCATGGTACAACAAAGGTTTGTGACTATTGTTAAATGTTTACAATCAATGGGTGAAAAAGGTTTAAATGATGAGGCACTTTTTTACAAGATTATAGATATCATGCCTAATGAGTGGGAATCTAAAAAATAACTATTGAGGAGAATAGGAAAGTATCTCAAATTACTCTTGATGAGCTTTTGGAACTCTTCTTCAATATGAGACAGGGATTAAAAGAGATGCTGATATTAATAAGAAGAAGAATGAAAATGGAAGTGTAGTATTTACTACTACAAAAGCCAAGACTCATGAAAGGATTACAATATCCAAGTCAAAGAAAGTCACTATTTTATCTGAATATAGTGAAAGTGAACATTCTGAGAATGAGATAGGTAATCTTTCTAGAAGGATGAACAAGATAGTTAGGAATAAAGACTTTTAGTATAGTTTTAAGAAGAAAGAAAGAAAGGAAAAGAAATATTCTGAAGTTACTTATTATGAATGCCAAAGAGCAGGGAATATAAGGCCAGATTGTCCTATGCTTAAGAAAAAGGATAGAAAAGAAAAGCATTCTGAGAGAAATATAAAGAAGTAATACAAAGCTAAAGCTAAGAAATATTTTAAAGCCAATGACACCGGTAGTTCTAGTGGTGGAGACTCTTCTTATGAATCCTCATAGTATGAATCTTCTGGTCATAAGAATATTGGACTAATTTTCAATGTACCTATTGAAAATCAATGTCTAATGGCCAAGGTACGCAATGTTAAATCTATAACTAATGTATCTTTGAGTGAAAATTTTAGTGATAATAAATATTATGAATCTTCAGATGAAGAATATTCTTCTGATGAAGATAATACATTACCTACTTATGAAGAAGTATCTAGGTTTTCTAAGATGCTTGAGAATAAAAATTATAAAGTCAAGAAAAAACTTGATAAGGAAAATTCTAGAATTTCTGTTCTTACTAAATAAGTATCAGATCTTTCTAAAGATATTGATAAGAAAATTTAGGATTTTTAAAGTATTTCCAAAAACCTTGAGGAAGTTAATTCTAGGAAGGATAAACTTTCCAAGGATCTTGAAAATGTAATTTCTAAGAAAAATATTTTAGAGACTAACTCTAGTGCTAAAACTAATGTTTTTTAAGATAAAAACATAGTTATTAGACTAAAGTCAGAAATATTTTCTTTGAGGAATTGTTTGTCAAACTTTACCTTAGGTAAGGAAAATTTTGATAAAATGTATTCCCAAATTTGACCTTTAAGGAATAATTTTGGATTTGGTTATACTCATTCTAAACCGGTTTTTAGTAATAATTATTTTGTTCCTCAAAGTGCTCTATTCTGCACTAAATGTCAGTGTGGTGGACATTGGGAAAAAAAATTGTTCCTTAAAAAATGTCATGACCCGTCCCCCGGGGCCCGTGCCGTGACTACCCCAAGCCCGCCTTCCAAAGGCCAGGGGCTGGTGACTATCACCAAAGGTGTAATTCCCTAAATCTGTGAAGGAATTTCTTTTATAATAGTAAAGGCATACAATATTGTATAAGCTAGAAGCAAAACACTAAGTAAAACTGTATAACAAAAGAGTGTTGGAAAGTAAAAGGGGTCGGAAATACAAGCCCAACTGTAAAGTACAAATACAACTGAATAGGGAAAAACAGTTGAAGGTGAAAGCATCTCCTGGATCGTCCACCAAAGATCCTACCTGAAGGGTAGGTACAAATAACCTCCTCAACACTCCATGTCTATCAGTCTCCTTTGGGTATCGACTCGTCGTATGGTTCACCTCCGGGTACCGTCCAGTCCTGGAATGCTCAGCCTCGGTCAGCACTGTCTGTCATCTGCATCCAACACAATGAGGTGCGGGCATAGCCCGTGCAGGGGTGAGTATAAAGATACTCAGTAGGGAACATGAGACCACTAAGGTCTCTCAAAATCCACCAAGGATAAACCACAGAGTATGAAATCAACGGATATCCATTACTTAGGTATATGCTCATACATATACCAAAGTTATCAAGTAACCCGTCTCAATTGTGAGGAAAACACAGAAGTCACAGACTTGGCTCACACAGGTATACAACTTATGTAGTGAGATAGAGATGATCAGATGTAGCCACTGAATCATTTAAGCTATCTGACCCACATAGGATCCAGGACCAGCCGTTAGAACTGTCAGACCCACATAGGATCCATGAACAGTAGTCGGAGCTTTCGGACCCACACAGGATCCAGGACCAGCTATTTTTTCGGACCCACACAGGATCCTAGAACAGAAGTCAAAACTGTTGGACCCACACATGATCTAGGGATAGTGGTCAGATCTGTCGGACCCACATAGGATTCAGGAACAGTCGTCAGAGCGCAGCCAGCTACAGGGTTTCGTACAAAGTATGCTTGATTTCGGGAGGGTCTGCTCATCAATCCAAGTGTCGATACATAATCTGTCATGAACTCCCAAGTTTATGTATCCAAAATATCTGTCTTTCCAAAAGAAACCCAATGTGATAGATGACGCGTCAATCGGATGCCCAGTCTGAGAGTTATTGGCATTTCTATTCCGAGGGCCCGATTGGATTTACGTTCAATCCAACCTATCCATACCCCAACTATGTCCAAAACTCAAGTAGGGTATACCAAAAGAACTATCTTTCTCCAAGATTTCTGTCACTGTAGACGATTCGTCAATTGGACACTCGTAGCCCAAGTTATAGGCGAAAAGGTGAAAACAAGACAAAACGGGTCCAGGTCCAGTCCGGCCCGGTCGGACCGACTCGGCCCAACTCTGGTCTGGAATGGGGTCTAAACTGGTCTGCGGGTCCGACCCGGTCCGCGGGTCTGACTCGGTCCACGGGTCTGACCCGGTCTGTAGGGGCGGCCCAGCCAGTGATGGGTCCGGCCCGGCGGCCTGCGCTCAGTCCGGCCCGCGCAGCCCGTGCGGCTTCCGACCCACACGGCTGGCGGCCCGGCGGCCCATGGGGTCCACCCTAGCCGTGTCCATAGGGAAGGACGTGCCCCCTGGGGTTCCTGAACGGCTAATCCATTTGGGTAGGATACAACCGGTGCCACGTGGCACTGGTTCGCGTCACGCGGGACCTGTTGGGTCCTTCTTTTCCCGGCTGGCTGAGCGGTCAGCTGACTCCCGCGCGGCGCCATTACGCCATGCCGCCTCCGGCGACCCGGCGGCTCGGGCTGCCGGTCTTCATCATAGACGGTCTAGCTCCGGCCACCACGGCCCCTTCTTCTCCACCGTGCGGCGCGGTTGCACCGCGCAGGGCAGTTGCGTCGCGCCTTCTCCAGCGACCCGGTGGCTCGGGCCGTCGGCTTCCTTTGTAGCCAGCCTTGCGCCAGCCACCATGGCCAGTTGGCCACGACCTTCTCCTCTGGTGGTGCAGTTACGTCACCGCTAACCATGGGGCCGATCGGAGCATCGTCCGCCCTTCTCTTCGTCGTCAGTTCCGATCACCGACGAATCTTTCACGGGTCACTGGATGAGTTTCAGTGGCCCGTTTCTTGTTCCAGAAGAAGTCACACTCTCCTCGGGACATCGCCTTTGATCCGCAACCAATGTTAACGAGAAATTCTCAACCTGGACTCATGTTGTGTTGGGCATCAAATCCATAAGAATGGCAGAGGGGTTGGGCAATGTTTGTTCGGATCATGCCCTCCGTGTTAGGGTGATATCAAGTGGCTTTGAATTCTAAACCACGAAGGAAAATGAAGAACACCGAACAATTATCAAGGTCAAACCCCTACCTCCGATTTGTTGTTTGTTGACGATGTTGTGGAAAGGAAGATGTCAATTCGTTGACGTCAAGAAAGAAGATGAATAAGTCAAGGACTATGTTGTTGGCATTCTTCAATGATGGCGCTTTCTCCCTATTCCGTTTGAAGATCGTTCTTCTTTGGTAGAAGAAGTGTTCTTCATTGGAGAATTCTTTTTCTCCCAAGCTCTCCTTTTCCCAAGCACCACCAAATGAAAAATGCCAACCCCAAAAATAATGGATTAAGCTAATCCATTATTTAATTGTTGGCCCAAATATTTAAAAAGACTAAAATTAATTAATTAATGCTCCATTAATTAATTTGTGTGGATTGTCACCATAAAGTGGGGAGCTCAAGAGACTCTCCCCACTTTATGGTAAGTTCAAGAGGCTTCCAACTCGGGTGGTCCCCACCAAATTAATCCTCACATGGGAGGTTGAGTTCGGGTGGGCCCCACCACCATAACCTCTCTGGAAGGTTAAGGTGTGGTGGTCCCAACTTCAACCTCCATGAGGAGGTTTTAACCACCACACACCAAAAGGTGGCTCAAATAAAATAAAGTGCAACTCACTTTATTTTATTATTTTTCCCTAAAAACCCAAAATCTATCTTTTATTCTCGACCAACAATCGTCGAGGTGAAAGTATCCTTAAGAGAATACTAGCACTGTGATTTCAACGGTGCCCTCAGATTTCAATTCTGAGCACCAGTTCAAAAGTTATAAAATCTCGCTCATACGTTTACTGAACGTACCCGAAAAAAACTTCATAATTTGATTTCGGGCACACCGGGCCTCGGAATCATGTGCCGTCAGTTTTCACAGACTCGAAAAATTCCCATGTATTTAACAAAAAAATTTCCATGGAAATTACAGGTCTTTACATTCTCCCCACCTCAGGGTTTTACGTCCTCATAAGCTACAACTCGAACTAAGGGAACAAATAGGGGTACTGAGCATTCAGTTGAGCCTCTCGCTCTCATGTGCTCTCCTGGAGGTTACAGTGCTGCCAACGAACGCACACCAGAGGTATCGACCATCCACGTAGGACCCACTCCTATTAATCCTCAATCTCTACTAGAACCTCTGTAAAAGTCTCCCCATCGTCGACGTCCAGCTCTCCATGGTCGATGATGTGAGAAGGGTCATGCACGTATCTCCTTAGCTGGGATACATGGAAGACATCGTGCACCCAGTGCAAGTGAGGTGGAAGAGCTAAGCAGTATGCCACCTCACCAAACCTGTTGAGAACTTGGAATGGTCTAATGAACCTTGGAGATAACTTGCCACCTCGTTCAAATCTCTGTAGACCTCATCGAGGTGAAACCCATAGAAAGACGTGGTCGCCATCCTCAAACTACAGAGGTCTCCATCTCCTATCAGCATACGACTTTTTCCTACTCTATGCAGTCTTCATCCACTCTTGGATGATCTGCACTTTCTCTGTGGTAGCTCGTACCATCTCTAGTCCCACCAGTGCTAACTTCCTAGGGTTAGTCCAGCACAAGGGTGATCAACTAGGTCGCTCGTACAACGCCTCGAAAGGTGCCATCCCAATGGTGGAGTGGTAGCTATTGTTGTAGGAAAACTCCACCAACAGTAAGTGATCCTCCCAACTGTGACTGAAGTCAAGGATGCATGCACGGAGCATGTCCTTGAGAGTTTGAATGGTCCTCTCAGTCTTTCCATCTGTCTGAGGATGGAAGGCAGTGCTCAAGTGAAGCTGCATCCCGAAAGCCTCCTGCAACCCCTTCCATAGCCGGGAAGTAAAAAATTCATCATGATCGGAGACAATAGAAGAAGGTACTCTATATACCCACACAATATCCTACACATAGAGGTGTCCCAAGCTCTCTATTGAACCTTGCTCTCTGATCGGTAAGAAGTGGGCCGACTTGGTGAGTCGGTCAATGATCACCCAAATCGAGTCGTGTCCCCTAGATGTACGTGGAAGACCTGTCATGAAGTCCATGGATATCCCATACCACTTCAAATCTGGGACCTCTAAAGGTTGTACCTAGCCTGCTGGTACCTGGTTCTCTGCCTTCACTTGCTAACAAGTGAGGCATCGAGAGACAAACTCCACTATCACCTTCTTCATACCTGGCCACCAGTGTTGTCGTCTGAGGTCCTGATACATATTTGCAACACCAGGATGTACCACTAGAGGGGATGTGTGGAACTCCCTTAACACTTCTTTCTGAAGTGACACTGGTACCATAGTACATCCTCTAAAGAGGATGACTTGCTCCCCACCTTCATAAAATCCATCAGGTGCATGCCCTGTGGATATCTGAGCACATCATTTCTCGTAGTCAGTGTCCCCATGTCGTGGTTCCCTGACTCACTGAAGGAGTGGGGGAGTGACCATAAGAGACTGAAGAAAAACGGATCCATCTCGGTCCACATATGAAATCTGTAAAGCAGCCAGCTACTCTGTCGCCTCTCCTAGCAGTTGTATACCAGATCTCCTACTGAGCACATCCACAAAAACGTTCCCCTTCTCATGAGTATAGACTATCTCGAAGTCATAGTCCTGGAGGAACTCAAGCCATCGCCGATGTCTCAGGTTCAGGTCCTTCTGAGAGAAGATGTACCTAAGAATCTTGTGATCAGAGTACATGGTAAAATGTTCTCCCATAAGATAGTGTTGCCACATCTTCAAGGCGAAGACCACTGCTGCTAACTCTAGGACATGGGTAGCATAGTTCTTCTTGTGTTTTCTCAACTTCCAAGAACCATACGCGATCACTGCTCACTCCTACATCAGGACACACCCGAGTTCGGTCCCTGATGTGTCATAATAGAATACTTACCCTATGCCCTCCTCTGGAAACCTAGAGATGGGGGAACTAGTTAGCCTTTACCTCAGCTCCTAAAAGCTTTGTTGGAATCTCTCCGACCACACGAAGGGTTTCCCCTTCTTCGTCAATGCTGATAGTGGTGTTGCAACTCTGTAGAAGTCTGGAACAAACCTCCTGTAGTACCCAGCCAAACCCAGGAAACTCCATACCTCTGTCACACTCCTGGGTGGCTCTCAAGCAAGTACCGCCTCAAACTTCATTGGATCTACTACAACTCCAGCCTCTGAGATGACATGTCCCAGAAAGTGAACCTCTCGGATCCAAAACTGGCACTTCGAGATCTTACCATAAAGATGGTGCTCTCGGAGTGTATCCAGTACTACCTGCAAATGGTAGGCATGCTCCTCCTCAGTAGTCGAGTATATCAGAATGTCATCGATGAATACCATGACAAAGCGATCAAGGTATGGCTGAAATATCCTATTCATGATTCCCATGAACACTGATGGAATGTTGGTTATGCCGAAGGGCATAACCAAGAACTCGTAGTGGCCATACCGACACCTGAAGGCTATCTTTGGAACATCCTCATCTTGAACTCTGAGCTGGTGATAGCCTGATCTGAGGTCTATCTTCGAGAACCACCGTGCTCCTGTCAGCTGATCAAAGAGGTCGTCAATCCTTGGGAGTGGGTATGTCACGAACCAACCCGGGTCGACCCTGAACCGGTCACCCGATCCGATCCGCGGCATGGCCTGAGAGGCGTTCTCGATCCTCTCGGGCTGGCGACAAGTTCCAGGGCATCAAAAAAAAGCAGGAGGGAATAAATTTTCCAAATGAAAATAAATAAAATAGCAGAAGGAAAATAGAACAACACAAAGCAAATAAAGGACACGAAAAGGAAGGACAACCAACAACAACAAACTAACCTGACCACGTCCAAAACTTCTCACAACCCCAAGAGTCTCTCACCAAACCACTACCAACTCTCACCCACAGTGATCAAGCTCAAGTCAAACCTGCAACAGAAACTAAAAACAGGAAAATACTATAGGCATGAGTATTAAAACTCAGTAGGCGTTCCCAACCAACTATTCCCAATACACTACCTTTAAATAAAGAATTTACCAATTTCAGGTTTAAACTAAAGTATAAAAAATATGGGTTTCCACACATACTTTCATTTATAAAACAAGTAATAGTCCATTTCCCTTTTTAATTTAAAAACAATTTTAATGTTTGAAATAAACATGTGCATTGCATTTTAAAATCATTTTTTTTTTGAACAATTTAGAAATCCAAATCTTAGTTGTTGGTAAAAAGGGAAAACCACACAACACGCAACACACACTAAGGGCAATGGGAAAGAAGTGGCACACAAGGGCCAGCTACCGAACTAGATCTCTCAATCGTCCGCCACATACAAATAATCACTAAAGGAAACATGGGTCGAACCTAGGAGCTCGTGAACAATCCAAAATGTACTATACATGTGACTCATCCTAAATCCATGCCCTAACTCGATGAAATCATAACGCCCTAATGCTCAGCATATCCCTACATGGCCTAACCAAGGGGCCCAATCCCCATAGCAGCAATAACTCATTATTCCCCTGCTATGGGGCCACTAGCCAGTGCATAATCTAAACTAGTGCAGCAATCGTTCTTAGAAGATTCACTCACTATGTCAGGTTCCCATGTATAGTTCTAAGGAGGGTGTGCCATACAATTCAAACAAAATTCATGCATATATATATAATCCAAACACATCACACAATCCGACACTACCCCATCCACCTCAAGGGTAGTCCCTTGCCATCGACATACACTTCACAAGGGAGGTCCCATACCGAGGACCCTCCCAATCACATGGATCGGAACTAGGCAAGGAACCCAAATCAAGAAGGTTTTTACCAAAAATAAGTTCAAAATGCCAAATAGGCCTTGGATAGATTTCACACATCACCCTTTCACAATAATTATCACAAAATGCCAACTGGGCCTTTAGCTATACCCATCCCGAGTTACATTCATCAAAATCATTTCAAAACCATTTTTAAAGTGCCAACTGGGCCTCTAAGTGTTTCTCAAAATGGAACCAACACATTTATTCACATGTCAAACCACTATTTAATAAAACATCGTTTTTAATCAAAAAGAAACATTTCTCAAGAAAACCCAAAACACGTATTCAGAAGAAATCATTTATCATTTAAACCAAAACTACATTTTAAATTCTGTGAATTGTGTTTAAAATCCAAACGGGCATTCTTTCACTATTGGGTGTCTGTTCGTCAAGAAAATATTCCAAGTGTCGTGTATAAAATAAACGGATCTTTCTACACCAAATAATCATATAAAAATTAATTATCTTATATTAATTCCTATTTATAAAAATTAATAAAACATCAAGCAATTAATAAATTCTAAATATAAAGGTGAGTGCAGTGGGGGACCTACCTCGACTCGCAGACCAGTCATGACGATGCGACATGCCTCGCACGGGCGCGCAAGAACACACAAGCTGACGATCGCAGGACTGTGCAAAAACCTTGTCAACACGCTGCAACCATAATGATAAATAAAATACATGAACACAGACCTAAAACAACCCAAATGAACAACCATCATAAAAGAACCACCTCGGCCTGTTTTCAAAACACAGTGCGCACCATATGCACTATTTAATAAACCACTTTTAAATTTATTAAACTCCAAAGATAAACCCGTGATTTTACACACCCAAAACCTGTTCAAAATCTCACCTTATAATCAAATGCACACTCGCAATACAAAAAATCAGAACGCGCACCACTTGCACAGTCAAGATAACAAATTACACAACTTAATAAAAATATTCCACATGTCAAAAAAACCATTTTTAAACCAAGTGCACCTAAAAAAATTTCCAAAACATGATTTGCAAATTCCAACCAATTTATAAAACATTTTTCTAAAACATTATACCAAAAACACTCACCCAAAAAATAAATAATTTCTTGCCGAACCATCTTAGAAATCCATTTTGGAAAAACACCAATTCACCATTTAAGTTTAAAATATATTTTCAAAGGCCAAAGGCATTTGTGTACTCCAATATTATATATATATATATAAAACATCATTTAAAAAAATACCAAATGAACCGTAATTTCAAACATAATATTTTATCAAACACATTTTGTATAAATTCACATACGCACATGCAAAGAATCATTTTAAAACCTATTTTTAACATTTTCTAAAAATATAAAAACACTATAACTAACTAATTAAGGGTGTTTTAAATCTAAGAAAAATGTTTAGAGATTTTTTTAAATGACACAAGCATCAATAATTTGATTCTAAAAATTTTAAAATACATGAAAAATTAAACCAAGATATTTAACAAATAAATAGCATGCACAATTTCCACAAACATATACCTCCCAATAAAATAATCAAACAAAAACATACTAGTTCACATGAAAAAAAATTTAAAAAAAAATCAGATCCCTAATTAACAATGAAACTTCCGGCAATCGGTGCCAAAACCCAAACGCAGCCCAATCGCACCAGCGAAAAGCTAATTCCAACCCTAATCATTAAAATCGGACCATTAATTTCAGAAATATAGCCCTCAAATCAAAACCCTACCCATTTGAGAACCCTAAACTGAGGGGAGGAGCAAGCGAGTACCGGAGGGGAGACCGCGCCGGAAAGGGTCGTTGGAGGAGGGTTGTGCGCACCGGAGGGGGTAACTGGTCGGATGAAGAACCGCCGCCAGGTTGCACGGCCGGAAGAGGGGGTTATGCTAGTGAGGTGCTGAAGGTGAGAGGAGGGTGCCGTCAGGGGGGTGCGTCGGCCGAAGGTGAGCTCGCCGGAGGGAGGAAGGTCAGACAGGTGTGGCAACCGGAGGAGCTCACGTGATTCGGGTGGGGTGCACACCAAGCGTGAGGTAGGGTTAGGGGGGGAGCTCGTGAGAGTGGAGGGGGAGAGGGTTTAGCGCGTAGGGGAAGGGGGAGCAGTGATGAGGGAAGAAAAAAAATTAAATAAACACACAAATAAAGGCTTAAAATAAAACCTAAATATAATAAATAAAACTTAATAATAATAGTAATATTAATAACATAATGATACAATTAATAACAACTTTTATAATAATTTTTATAATAACATAATGATAATAATAATAATAATAAAGATAATATTTATCATTTCTCCTTTAATAATAATTATAAAATTATTACCAACAATAAAAACTTTAAATAACATGATAAATCACAATATTTACTCATTTTAATTTTTCGGAGGCAGGCGAATCGTGTCAATGCCTAATCGGAGCCCTGTGGGGTTTCCAACACACGCTCTTCCCATGAACCCAGCAACTCCAGCTGAAAAATGCACACTTTTTAACATAACTCAAAAGTTTTTCGTCCGGGACTCAACCCGAACCCGAGAAAAATTTTAAAAGTCAAAAAAAATTATAAAATAAAATAAAAGATAGGTCGGGGTGTGACAATTATTTCCACCATAATGCTTTCCGCCCTCAGAAATCCAAAACAAGATCAAGACCCAAATATGAAACTCCTTAAGTGTCACTCACCCCCAAAAGTTTAAGAGCCTCCATTTGATCGATACAAACAGACACTGAAAACCCATGACACACAACTCATCCTTAAAACAAGATCTCCTTAATCGCCACCAAGCATAACCCAAACCATCTATTTCAAACAAGGAAAGAACGAACTTAAATCACCTCCGAGACTTATCCCTATAATCTTAGTCCAACGAAACCATTGGGTGTACTCCAATATCAACATTTACTCGAGAGGACGAACTCAAGATTAGGTGGTTCTACACGAGACCACCTACCACCCAACAATACATGAAAAGAAACTCTGATACTGACATGGGGAGGCCCGAATGGACTCCCCACCATAAGGATTGGGCTAACTCTAAATTAATTCAAGTGTAACTTTACGAGACCCATTGTGGGTCTCCCCACCATAAGAACTGATGAGATTAACCAAACTTAAAAACATTCTGCACAGACTAAAAACCCCCACCATAAGGGGGGAGAAGGGAAGGGCCCGATTGATAGAGCATAAAACTATCATCATCTCCCCATCAACAATGTCACACCCTCGGAAGAACACAAACCATGACACATTAAGGACAAAGGTTAAACCAAGGCCCTTTTTCATCGTTGGGGATCTCCTAACTATGCACCAACTTCACTCTGGGGCCTATGGCTGGAGCACCGATGATTGAAGCATCTCCTACCTCGTAGTCAAGCTTCAGAAATTCCCAAACATAACACACAAACCAGAATTTCACCAAACACACTTCCAATAAAATAAAAGTTTCAAAGAGGTTCAACCACAACAATTCTTACAATTGAAAGAAAAGAAACACTAAAAACGCTACAGGAGATAATTACTATGACCAAGAAGCACTAAAAAGAGAAAACCTCAAACTGATCCCCAAACATCGCCCTACTCCTGCTGACGGGCTGAGGTAACCTTCAATGAGAAAAATCTAACTTCAGTGCGCTTCTTAGAAACACCATGGAAGAATCGTTGCAAGTGACCCCAACATCCACAGGTGTGGCAGGGTCTCTAAGCACTCGGACACGTCGGCCTCTTATGACCCTACCTACCACACTGGTGACAGATCACGGCATTGCACTGTGGAGAAGAAGACTGGAGGTCTGAAGGCCTCTTGATTCCTCTACCAGCACCACCAGCATTAGGTCGGTTCTCACTCTTCTTATCACCATCCTCTGCACTGCTTCCCAAAGCTGGAGAATTTGCCACCTCAAGTCCTCCTACTAACCTAGCTTTACCCAAAAAGGCTTTCCCCACAATATCCGAGAAGGTGGTTAGGTTGAGCTCTTCCACTTTCGATCACAGCTTAGGTCGGAGTCCAAACTCAAATTGTCGAGCCTTCCTGAGATCATTCACAACAAATCACTGATCATACGGAACTAGGTCTATGAAATGTCGATAGAATTCCAATACCGATTCAACGCCCTGCTGAAGACAACACAACTCCATCCTCTTCCTCAGCTTCATCAACTCAGAGATGTGTTATTGGATAAACGATGACTTGAAAAACTCCCATGTTAGATCTTCCCAAGACTTATTCCGAGACACGTACTTCCACCATTTCTAGGTTGGGCCTTCAAGCATAAAAGTATCCAACTTCACCTTTAACAACTCAGAAAACCCAATGAAACTAAAATTCCTCTCAATCTTTTGCAACCACTCCTCTGTCTCAAGTGGATCTTCTTGACAATAAAATAGAGGAGGGTTCAACTTCCAAAATTCCAAGACATAGTCTTTGGGCTGATCAACTGGAGGATTCGCTAGGGGCGCACCACCCGAAGCTGCACCTTGGGCATCCATCAAACCGTCATGGGGGTGAACACTAAGGAACAAGGAAACAAAGAACATAATCAAAAAATGGTCATTTCCATTTCAATTTCAACTTTTCACAATTTCCAAAAACTTTACAAAGAAATTTTCAGAATTAAGGAAAACTCAAACGATTCACTAGGGGGAAACTAGTGATGATGGGTGACTTGGACATATGGTTGGCGACCATATGCCAGTCACGCCACCATCACAAGGATCACTCTAGGGTAATGTATCCGGTTCCACATGGCTTTCCAGGCCCTGCGAGCTCACGGAGGGCACTTTCCCAGCTCCCATTTCATTTCCCAATACAAAATAAACCATATGAAAAACCAAAAGACACCAATAACTTAGACATCCCATGGTAACCCAACGTTCAAAATGAGAAAGGGTTCATGATGTCCTTCTCACCTGTACACCTAGAATACCAACAATTCTACTCCTTCTACCATGATAACCCCAAATAACGATGGGCGCTCTGAAAAACAAGGTCTGCTCAAGAGCCGACCTCCTCTGATACCATTTTTTCATGAACCAACCCGGGTGGACCCTGAACCGGTCACCCGAGCCGGTCTGCGGCATGGCCTGAGAGGCATTCTCGATCCTCCCGGGCTGGCGAAAAGTTCCAGGGCATCAAAAGAAAGCAGAAGGGAACGATTTCGCCCAATGAAAATAAATAAAACAGTGGAAGGAAAATAGAACAACACAAAGCAAATAAAAGATACAAAAAGGAAGGACAACCAACAACAACAAACTAACCTGACCATGGCCAAAACTTATCACGACCCCAATATTCGCTCACCAAACCACTATCAACTCTCACCCACAGCGAGCAAGCTCGAGTCAAACCTGCAATAGAAACTAAAAATAGGAAAACACTATTGGTGTGAGTATTAAAACTCAGTAGGCCTTCCCAACCAACTATTCCCAATGCACTACCTTTAAATAAAGAATTTACCAATTTCAGGTTTGAACTAAAGTATACAAAATATGGGTTTCCACACATACTTTCATTTCTAAAACAAGTAACAATCCATTTCCATTTTTAATTTAAAAACAAGTTTAATGTTTGAAAGAAACATGTGCATTGCATTTTAAAATCGTTTTTTTTTTTGAACAATTTAGAAATACAAATCTTAGTTTTTAGTAAAAAGGGAAAACCACACAACAAGCAATGCACACTAACGGAAATGGGAAAGAAGTGGCACACAAGGGCCAGCTACCAAACTAGACCTCTCAATCATCCTCCACATACAAATAAACACTAAAGGAAACATGGGTCGAACCTAGGAGCTCGTGAACAATCCAAAACGTACTATACATGTGACTCATCCTGAAGGCATGCCCTAACTCGATGACGTCATAACGCCCTAATGCTCGACATAGCCCTACATGGCCTAACTGAGGGGCTCAATCCCCATAGTATCAATAACTCAATATTCCCCTGCTATGGGGCCACTAGCCAGTGCGTAATCTAAACTAGTGCAGCAATCGTTCTCAGAAGATTCACTCACTATTCCAGGTTCCCATGTATAGTTCTAAGGAGGGTGTTCCATACAATTCAAACACAAGTCATGCATATATATATAATCCAAACACATCACACAATCTGGAACCGCCCTGTCCACCTCAAGGGTAGTCCCTTGCTATCGACATACACTTCACAAGGGAGGTCCCATACTGAGGACCCTCCCAATCACATGGATCGGAACTAGGCATGGAACCCAACCCAAGAAGGGTTTTACCAAAAATAAGTTCAAAATTCCAAACGGTCCTTCGATAGATTTCACACATCACCCTTTCACAATAATTATCACAAAATGCCAACTGGGCCTTTAGTTGTACCCATCCCGAGGTACATTCATCAAAATCATTTCAAAACCATTTTAAAAGTGACAACCGGGCCTCTAAGTGTTTCTCAAAATGAAACCAACACATTTATTCACATGTTAAACCACTATTTAATAAAACATCATTTTTCATGAAAAAGAAACATTTATCAAGAAAACCCAAAACACTTATTCAGAAGAAATCACTTATCATTTAAACCAAAACTACATTTTAAATTTCGTGAATTATGTTTCAAATCTAAACGGGAATTCTTTCACTACTAGGTGTCCGTTCGTTAAGAAAATATTCCAAGTGTCGTGTATAAAATAACGGCTCTTTCTACACCAAATAATCATATAAAAATTAATTATCTTATATTATTTCCTATTTATAAAAATTAATAAAACATCAAGTAATTAATAAATTCTAAATCTAAAGGTGAGTGCAGTGGGGGACCTACCTCAACTCGCAGACCAGTCACGACGACGCGACACACCTCGCATGGGCACGCAAGAACACACAAGCTGACGATCGCAGGACCGTGGAAAAACCTTGTCAACGCGCTGCAACCACAATGATAAATAAAATACATGAACACAGACCTAAAACAACCCAAACAAACAACCAACACAAAAGAATAACCTCGGTCTGTTTTCAAAACACAGTGTGCACCATCTGCACTATTTAATAAACCACTTTAAAATTTATTAAACTCCAAAGAGAAACCTGTGACTTTACACACCCAAAACCTGTTCAAAATCCCACCTTATAATCAAACTCACACTCACAATACACAAAATCATAACGCGCACCACTTTCACAGTCAAGATAACAAATTACACAACTTAATAAAAATATTCCACATTTCATTTAAACTAAGTGTGCCTCAAAATATTTCCAAAACATGATTTGCAAATTCCAAAAAATTTATAAAACATTTTTCTAAAACATTATACCAAAAACACTCACCCAAAATATAAATAATTTCTTGTTGAACCATCTTAGAAATCCATTTTGGAAAAACACCAATTCACCATTTAAGTTTAAAATATATTTTCAAAGGCCAAAGATGTTTGTGTACTCCAATCTTATATATATATATATATAAACAAAACATCATTTAAAAAATACCAAATGAACCATAATTTAAAACATAATATTTTATCAAACACATTTGGTATAAATTCACATAGGCACATGCACAGAATCATTTTAAAACCTATTTTTAACATGTTCTAAAAATATAAAAACACTATAACTAACTAATTAAGGGTATTTTAAAGCTGATAAAAAATGTTTAGATATTTGTTGAAATAACACAAGCATCAATAATTTGATTCTAAATATTTTAAAATACATGCAAAAGACAACTGGGATATTTAAAAAATAAATAGCATGGACAATTTCCACAAACATATACCACGCAATCAAATAATCAAACAAAAACATCCTAGTTCACATGAAACAATTTTTTTTTAAAAATCAGATCCCTAATTAACTATCAATGATGCTGCAAAAAAACTATTCATTAATTTAAAGGTTATGTGTAAGGGATCCTACCTCAAATCCATGACGAAACTTCCAGCAATCAGTGCCAAAACCCAAACGCAGCCCAATCGCACCAGCAAAAATCTAATTCCAACCCTAATCATCAAAATCGGACCATTAATTTCAGAAATCTAACCCTCAAATAAAAACCCTACCCATGGTAGAACCCTAAACCGAGGGGAGGAGCAAGAGAGTACCGGAGGGGAGGCCGCGCCGGAAAGGGTCGTCGAAGGAGCGTTGTGCACACCGGAGGGGGTAGCCAGTCAGATGAAGAACTGCTTCTAGGTTGCACGGGCGGAAGAGGGGAGTGCATCGGTGAGGCTTCGAAGGTGAGAGGAGGGTGCCATCAGGGGGGGTGTGCCGGCCGAAGGTGATTTCTCCAGAGGGAGGAAGGTCGGCTGGGTGTGGCGACCGGAGGATCTCGCATGAGAGTAGAGGGGGAGAGGGTGTAGCGCGTAGGGGAAGGGGGAGGAGAGATGAGGGAAGGAAAAAAAATTAAATAAACACACAAATAAAGGATTAAAATAAAACCTAAATAAAATAAATAAAACTTAATAATAATAGTAATATTAATAACATAATGATACAATTAATAACAACTTTTATAATAATTGTTATAATAAATTTACGATAATAATAATAATAATAACGATAATATTTATCATCACTCCTTTAATAATAATTATAAAATTATTACCAATAATAAAAACTTTAAATAACACGATAAATCACAATCTTTACTCATTTTAATTTTTTGGAGGTAGGATAATCATGTCGATGCCTAATCGGAGCCCTATAGGGTTTCCAACACGCACTCTGCCCGTGTGCCCAGTGACGCCAACTGAAAAATGCACACTTTTTAACATAACTCAAAAAAATTTCGTCCGGGACTCAACCCAAACCCCAGAAAAATTTTAAAATTCAAATAAAATTATAAAATAAAATAAAATATAGGTCGGGGTGTGACAGGGTACTTGTTCTTCATGGTCACTTGATTCAGGTGACGGTAGTCAACACAAATCCTTAAGATTCTATCCACCTTCTTAGCGAACAGAATCGGGGATGCCCAGGGAGAAACACTGGGCTGGATGAATCCCTTCCCTTGAAAGCCCTCCAGTTATACCCACGGCTCACGAAGCTCAGTGGGAGCCATCTGATATGCTAGGGTAGATATTGGTGTAGTCCTGAGGTACAGGTCAATATAGAAGTACACCTCTCTGTGAGGAGGTAGACTGGAAACATCATCAGGGAAAACATTTGTGTACTAATCCACCACAACAGGATAAGTCGGACTCTCCACATAAACTACTCTGAGGGTAAGTCTATCCAACTGATGAGTGATCGGCTACAACCTCCTCTGAGTAAGTTTGTCCTATTCTGTAAAGGCTCCCTTCTCGTCGGTGAAGGTGAAGATGGTCCCATCCATGCGGACACACCTCACTTTGCGCCTAATACAGTCTATCTGAGCATGGACTATAGATAACCAGTCCATACCCAAGATGACGTCGTAAGGCCTCGATGCCGCTACGAGGAGATCCCAACCAAAGCTCTCGCCTCCTATAGTAAGCTCTCACTTCCGGAACCAGTGCGTAATTGTCCAATCAGCTCCCGTGGGAGTCTCTAGCCGTAAGGATCGAACTAAAAGCTCCTTCAGAATCTCTGAGCTCCGAATGAGGGAACTGGAAATGAAAGAGTGACTGGAACCTGTGTCTATAAAAACTGTAGCTAGGGTAGATTAGACACAAATCGTACCTCAAATAATCTCCGGAGCGCCATGGTCATAAGCCTTAGCTGCCTAGAGTTGAGCTCTCCCTTGTACACCTGCTCCCTACAGTCAGGGTAGACCTCCTGGTGGTGGTGGTGGTAACACCTCGTAACGTTGTTCACCACCAGTTGCACGACCATCTCCTCTACCACGTCTGCCTGCGGACTACCTCGATCGAACCTCTGCCTCTGCCTGGGAGGTCTCTCAACTGTCTGTTGATCGTCCGAATGGTGGGTTGGATAGTCACGATTCATGTGACCCTCCCCACCGCATGTGAAACATTGTCTGTTCCTCACATGACTGGCTTTATCTCGTGTGCCTCGCACAAATGAATCCATGTCCTGAGGTCATCCATCAGATGGTCTGGTCCGCTTGGACCTCTGCAACATCTGTCTACTGCCAGCTGTAGAAGACTCCGCTATGTGATGTCCGGTGGTGGGTCTCGCTGCTGGTGACTACTCATCAAGGAAACTCTCCACCAAGAGGGCTCATTCCAACACCCCCTCCTACGCCATGATGTTGAGGGAGATCATTGAAGATCTGATCTCTCACCTGAGCCCCTGATCAAAGGTCTGGACCCTGAAGAATGGGTCTTGCATCATATTTGTGGAGTAGTGCGAGAGGTCAGTGAACCTCACTAATTACTATTCCACTGTCATGCTACCCTGCTGTAGATGCAGTAGCTCCTATATCTGCACCGCATGTAGGGTGGATGAGACAAACTCTACCTGAAATAAGCTCTCGAAGTCTGCCCAGAAAAGTGTCACCTTATCATGTACCTGGAGCATCAAGCTCCACCATCTGCCTGTTGCTGCCTGAAGAAGACTCACGACAAGGATCAATATAATGTCGGTCAGTGTCCCTACTAGTCTGAAGACTATCACCACAACCTCCATCCAATCACCAGCTCCCTGTGGGTCCGTCTCACCCCTGAACCTAGGCGGCCTCTGGCATTGGAACTTGTGCAATGCGCTCAAGCGGCGAGCACTCTCTATAATTTGGGCTGGTGGTATCGGTGGCCCAATGGGTAGTGGTACCGCTGGTGCCTCCGCTATAATGGGGCCTTGCACCGAGGCCTCGTCGCTAGGTGGGATGTCATCTCATACAAATCTAGGAACCCTAGATGGCTGTCTGCGTGGGGCCATCCTGAAAAGATACAGGTGCACCACAGTTAATAAGTTATACCTGGTGAGCTGACTCAAAGAGATCACAAAGAAAACTCTTGAAACACACACGCAATTAGTGTTTTCATGCATTGATTCGGAAATCATAAGTCAGGGTCCTGTTGTATGGATACGTCAGTCGTCGCACCAACACTAGACTCCCTGGACTGAAAACCACACTCAGTACTCTTGACACTATTTCTTCACAGAAAAGAAAGATCAGAGTCCTAAGTTATATGGTAGAACCGACTCCTCTGATACCAATTTGTCACAAAGCGTCCCCCGGGGCCCGGGCCGTGACTACCCCAAGCCCGTCTTCCATAGGCCAGGGGATGGAGACTAGCACCAAAGGTGTAATTCCCTAAATCTGGTAATAGATTTCCTTTATAACTGTAAAGGCACACAACAGAGTACAAGCTGGAAGCAAAACACTAAGTAAAACTATATAACAAAAGAGTGCTGGAATGTAAAGGGGGCCGGAAATACAAGCTCAACTGTAAAGTACAAGTACAAATGAATAGGGAAAAAACAATTGAAGGTGAAAGCAGCACCTGGATCTTCCACCACAGATCCTACCTGAAGGGTAGGTACAAATATCCTCCTCAATACTCCACGTCCGTCAGTATCCTCTAGGTACCGACTCATCGTATGGTCCACCTCTGGATACCGTTCAGTCCTGCAACGCTCAGCCTCAGTCAACATTGTCCGTCATCTGCATCCAACACAACAAGGTGCGGGCATAGCCTATGTAGGGGTGAGTATAACGATACTCATTATGGACCCCGAGACCACCAAGGTCTCTCAAAATCCACCAAGGATAAACTACAGAGTATGAAATCAACGGATATCCATTACTTAGGTATATGCCCATACAAATACCTAAGTTATCAAGTAACCCATATCAATCATGAGTAAAACACAGAAGTCACTGACTCAGCTCACACAGGTATACAACTTATGTAGTGAGATAGAGATGATCAGATGTAGCCACTAAATCATCTAAGTTGTCATACCCACACAGGATCCAAGACCAGCAGTTAGAACTGTCGGACCCACACAGGATCCAGGAACAGTAGTCGGAGTTGTCGGACCCACATAGGATCCAGGACCAGCTATTCTGTCGGACCCACACAGGATCCAAGAATATAAGTCAGAACTGTCGGACCCACACAGAAGCCAGGAATAGTATCCAGAGCTGTCGGACCCACACAGGATCCAGGAACAGTTGTCAGAGCATAGCCAGCTACAGGGTTCCATACAGATTATGCTTGATTCTAGGAGGGTCCGCTCCTCAAGCCAAGTGTCAATACATAAACTAGAATGAAGTCCCAAGTTGATGTATCCAAAATATTCACCTTTCCAAAAGAAACTCAATGCGATAGACGGCGCGTCAATCGAACGCCCGGTCTGAGAGTTATTGGCATTTCTGTTCTGAGGGCCCGGTTGGATTTACGTTCGATCCAACCTAGCCATAACCCAACTGTGTCCAAACCTTGAATGGGGTATACCAAAACAACCTTCTTTCTCCAAGATTTCTGAAACAGTAGATGGTTAGTCAATCGGACACTCGTATCCCAAGTTATGGGTGAAAAGGTGAAAACAGGACAAAATGGGTCCGAGTCCGGTCCGACCCAGTTGGACCAACCCGACCCAACCCAGGTCCGGACTGGGGTTCGACCCAGTACACGGGTATGACCTGGTCCGTGGGGGCGGCCTCGTGGCCCGCACGGCCAGCGGCCCACACGGCTGGTGGCTCGACGGCCCATGGGGTCCGCCCTAGCCACGTCCAGGGGTGAGGTCGCGCCCCCTGGGGCTCCCGAACGGCTAAGCCGTTCGCGTGAGAGACTATAAGAACCACGTGGTACCAGTCCGTGTCACGCAGGGCCTGTTGGGTCCCAGTATTCCTGGCTGGCCGAGCGGCCAACTGACTCCTACGCGACGCCGTTGTGCCACCCCACCTCCAGCGACCTGGGTGCTTGGGCTGCCAGTCTTCATCGCGACCGGCCTAGCGTCAGCCGTCGCTGCATCGCCGCAGCCCCTTCTTCGCCATCACATGGCGCGGTTGTGTTGTGCCTTCTCTGGCGACCTGGCGGCTCGGGTCATCGACCGCCGCTGCACCTCCATGGTCAGTCAGCCACGGCTTTCTCCTCCAGCAGCGTCGTTGCACAGCCGCTGACCATGCGGCCGGCTGGAGCGTCGGCCGCCCTTCTCTTCTTTGCCTATTCCGATCGCCGGAGAATATTTTGCGGGTCACCAGACGAGTTCCTTTGGCCCGTTTCTCATTCCGGAAGAATTCTCAATCTCCTCCGGACGTCGCCTTCAATCTGCAACCGATGTTAACAAGAAACACTCAACCCGGACTCATGTCGTGTTGGGAATCAAATCCATAAGAAAGGCGGAGGGGTCGGTCCATGTTTGTTCGGACCGCACCCTCCGCGTTAGGGTGATATCAAGCAGCTTTGAATTCTAAACCATGAAGTAAAATGAAGAACACGCAAAAAATTTCAAGTTCGAACCCCTACCTCAGATTCGTTGTTCGTTGATGATGTCGCGGAAATTCGGACGTCGATTCGTTGACGTCGGGAAAGAAGATGAAGAAGTCGAGGATGACGTTGTCGGCATTATTCAAGGACGGAGCTTCCTCCCTGTTCCATTTGAAGATCGTTCTTCGTTGGCGGAAGAAGTGTTCTTCATTGGAGAATTCTTTTTCTCCCAAGCTCTCCTTTTCCCCAGCTCCACCAAATGAAAAATGCCAACCCCAAAAATAATGGATTAAGTTAATCCATTATTTAATTGTTGGGCCAAATATTCAAAAAGATTCAAATTAATTAATTAATTCACCATTAATTAATTTGTGTGGATTGGCACCATAAAGTGGGGAGCTCAAGAGGCTCTCCCCACTTTATGGGAAGTTCAAGAGGCTTCCAACTCGGGTGGTCCCCACCAAATTAATCCTCACATGGGAGGTTGAGTTCGGGTGGTCCCCACCACCATAACCTCTCTGAGAGTTTAAGGTACGGTGGTCCCACATTCAACCTCCATGAGGAGGTTTTAACCACCACACACTAAAATATGGCTCAAATAAAATAAAGTGTAACTCGCTTTATTTTATTATTTTTCCATGAAAACCCAAAATCTAACTTTTATTCTCGACAAACTGATGTCGAGGTGAAAGTATCCTTAAAATAATATCGGCGCTTTGAGTTCAACGGTGCCCTCAGATTTCAATTCCGAGCACCGGTTTAAAAGTTATAAAATCCCGCTTGTACGTTTACTGAACGTACCTAAAAAAAACTTCATAAATTGATTCCGGGCACACCGGGCCTCGGAATCATGCGCCGTCAGTTTTCGCGGACTCGTAAAATTCCCATGTATTTAAGAAAAAAAAATCCATGTAAATTCTGGATCTTTATAAAAAAACTCAGTATTTAGGTTTTCATAAATCTTATTTTTCCAAGAAAATGTGGATACCTAAAATTTTGCTTTTTGAAGTTTTCGGATCCAAGAAAGTTTGGGTTCTGAAAGTCTAACACTCTTATTTCAGAAAAATAAAGAAAGTACCAATAGAAATACATAGTAAATGGATAGTGGATTTTCTTGGCATATGACTGGTAACAAAAACTTCTTTGAAAATATTATCAAGATGAAAGGAGGAAAAGTAACTTTCGGAGATAATGCTCAATGAAAAATTATTGGTATATGTAACATTGTTCTTCTTGGAAAAACTTTTATTTCAAATGTTTTATTTAATAAAGGTCTTAATCACAACCTCATCAGCATAAGTCAATTATGTGATGAAGTTTTCCTTGTGAATTTTAGGAATGAAAAGTTTTTAGTACACAATTCTAAGGAAGAGTTTATTCATTATACCCATAGGTAACAGAATGTATACACACTAAACATAAAAGACCTTAAGAGCCAAGATCTACCTTGTCTTAGTGCAATAGAAGACCAATCTTGGTTATGGAATAGAAGGTTAGGACACTTCAACCTTAGGAACTTATATAAACTCTCTAAGAAAAGACTAGTTAAGGGTGTAACGAAGCTTAGATTTGATTCTTCAAAATTTTTTGATCCTTGTCAATTTAGAAAGAAACATAAATCAAGATTTAAATAAGTCGGTGAAGTCTCAACTACTGATGCATTATAGTTGGTGCATATGGATATTTTCGGTCCAACATAAACTGAAAGCATTAGAGGAAAATATTATGTATTTTTATTAGTTCGTGATTACACTAGATTTACATGGGTCTATTTTCTATAAATGAAATCTGAAGCTTTTTATTATTTTAAAATTTTTAGAGCCCAAGTTAAAAATGAGAAAAACCTTTCATTTATAATTATTCAAAGTGATCATAGAGGAGAATTTCAAAATTCTAATTTTGAAACTTTTTTTAGTAGAAAAGGCATTACTCATAACTTCTCAGCTCCAAGAACCCCTCAACAAAATGGTGTTGTTGAAAGAAGAAATCGAGTTCTTCAAGATATAACTAGAACCATGTTGAGTGAATATTCTATAGCTAAACGCTTTTGGGCTGAAGTCGTATGTACTTCTTGTTATACTATAAATCGAGTTTTGATTAGACCTTTTCTTAATAAAACCCCATATGAGTTATGGAATGGTAGAAAATATAAACTTTCCTACATCAAGGTATTTGGATGCAAAGTATTCATTTGGAATACTAAAGATAATTTACATAAATTTGCACCCAAATCTGATAAAGGAATTTTCCTAGGCTACTCCACAACTTCTAAGGATTATAGATTTTTCAATAAAAACACTTGTACTATTGAAGAAACTATACGTGTTAAATTTGATAAAATTGATCCATTTGTTTTTAAACAACCTCAACCTACATCTTCTGATGTGTTTTCAAAAACTAATTATCAACCCTTGATAGAAGATCCTCCTGATAAGGAAAATGTTCAAGAAAATATCTCTGAAGCATTTACCCCAGAAGATTTCCTACCATATGTTGATGAACAGGTTTTACAAAACCCAAATCAGTTGTTTCTTAAGAATCATTCCAGTGATATTATCATTGGTGATGTAAATAAACCTGTAAGGACTATAAGTTCCTTAAGAAATGAAGTATAACATTGAGCATTCCTTTCTCAATTAGAACCAAAAAGCACTGATGAAGCTTTAGGTGACGATGATTGAATAAAATCTATGCAAGATGAGCTAAATGAATTAAAAAGGAATAAATTATGGACCTTGGTTGAAAGTCCTAAGGAAACTTCTATTATTGGAGTAAAATGGGTCTTCAGAAATAAGTGTGATGAAAATGGAATCATAGTAAGAAATAAAGCTAGATTAGTTGCAAAAGGTTATAATCAACAAGAAGGAATGGACTATGAAGAAACCTATACTTCAGTATCTAGACTTGAATTTATTCATATTCTACTTTTCTTTGCAGCATTATTTAATTTCAAACTTTTTCAAATTGATGTAAAATGTTCTTTTCATAATGGTTATGTTCAAGAGTAATTTTTTATTGAACAACCTTCTGGTTTTAAATATACAAAACATCCTGAACATGTTTTCAAACTTACCAAAGATTTATATGGACTAATTCAAGCCCCTAGAGCCTAGTATGATAGGCTTACGGGATTTTTGTTACCAAACAATTACATTAAGGGAAATGATGATCCAACCCTCTTTATAAATAAATATAATAAAAATGTTTTGATTGTTCAAATTTATGTTGATGACATTATATTTGGTTCAACTCACCAATCTTTAACTGATTCTTTTGTGAATCTAATGAAATCTGAGTTTGAGATAAGTATGATGGGTGAGTTAACATTTTTCCTTGGTTTTCAAATTTCTCAAAAACCAGAAGGAATTTATATATCTCAACATAAGTATATTAAAGATATTATTAAAAAGTATGGATATGAAAACACCAAAAGTATTAGTACTTCCATTGGTACCCTCAAATTCACTTGATCTTGATGAAGTTGGGAAACCAGTATATCAAACATCATTTAGAGGTAGGATAGGATGTTTACTATACTTGACAGCTAGTCATCCAAACTTAATGTTTTTAGTGTGCTTATGTGCAAGGTATCAATCTAATCCTAAGGAATCTCATTTAAAGGTAGTGAAAAGAGGGAACCATGGATTTATGACTCTTTTATACATCTGGAAATGATTTTGTTTTAAAAATATTTTCAGATGCTGACTTTGGTGGATGTATAATGGATAGGAAAAGTACATTCAGAAAGTTTCATTTCTTATGAGATTCATTAATTTCTTGGTTATGAAAAAAAGAAACAGTCAGTAGCACTTTCCACTACTGAAGCTGAATATGTAGCAGCTGAAGTTATTGTGCTCAAGTGTTGTGGATGCAACACACACTCACATACTATGGTATGAGTTTTACCAAAACAAAAATATTGTGTGATAATACTAGTTTCATTGCCTTAAGTAAAAACCCTATACATGACTCTCGTGAAAAACACATAGATATTAGGAATCACTTTCTTAGGGATCACACACAAAAAAAGAAGATATCATTCTTCAATTTATCGGAATGCAAGATCAACTTGCTGATATTTTCACAAAATCATTACCCTTTAATAGATTTGAATTCATTAAATAGAAGTTTAAAATGATAAATGTAAGGTAATCTTCTATGTTAACTTCTTTTTTAACGCATCTTCTTATAGTAAGAAACTCATTTTCATAGGGGGAGTACATATGCTTGGTAGTCAAAATTTTTTGTAGTCAGAATTTTTTATAGTCAAAATTTTTTCGTAGTAAAAATTTTTCATAGTCAAATTTTTATTTGTCAAAATTTTTCGTGGTAAAAATTTTTTGTAGTCGAAATTTTTTCGTAGTCAAAATTTTTCGTAGTCAAAATTTTTTCGTATTCAAAATTTTTCGTAGTCAAATTTTTTCGTAGTGAAAATATGTTGTAGTTAATGTTTTTTTTGTAGTCAAAATTTTCATAATCAGAGTTTTCGTATCAAAATTTTTCTTTAAAATTTTCTGAAATCTAAAGTTCTCCAAGAAGAATTTTCCTCATTACAAATAATTTTCCTAGAAATCTGGAAGGTATGATTTTTCTCTTAAATTTTCATAAACATATTTTTACATGTTGGTTTTTTTCTTGTTTAAAAAACTTTTTCAGATTCACTTTCTCTTAAATTCGAATGTTTATCTTAAAACCTCAAAAGATCAGAACCTACCAAAATCCTTCTTCGATTATCATCTCATCCTCAAAATCTGATCAGAAGTTTTTCAACCATTGGATCAATCAAGGATGTTGAACTGTCACCTCAAATGCCTATATAAGGACATCCCGATGTTTGTCCCACATCGATCTTTAAATCCTTTGTGTGCTGAAGTTTTTCCTCCCTACTTAAGGTCGTTCTGAATCTTCAAGTTTTCCGTACTTCCGAATGTCTGCTAAAGATTCTCCTTAGAAAGAAATTCCGACTATAAAGGAAATTTTTGAATGTAATATATACTGAGAAAAGTTTTTCGATCCAAAATTTTATGCTAAGTATGACTCTATCATTTCAATGAATATTAATATTAATGGATGGGAGAGCCTATGTATATCAAAACCAAATGCACAATATCTGGTCTATCTAGATTTTTTGATTGAATTTTATGAGCCAACAAGTTTTTTCAATGAAGGAGGGAGAGATAAGTTTTCTTTCAAGGGCTATGGGAAGACTTATTCTCTTTATTATAGCAAGGAATCAAGTTTGATTGGAATTCATTATGAAGGAGAAGCAGAATTCTGTACTAAAAAATTACTGGATGTTTCGAGATCTTTTGATAAGGAGAAGGCTCCAGCTTGTCTTGGTTTTAAAGGAGTGAATACTCTGAAGATTGTTCATCTATATAAAAACCTTCAGATTCTTGAGTTATGGGTCCAAGGTTTTATCATTCCAAGAAAAGGGGATAAGGATTCCCTGAAGAAAAGTAACATCTATATTTTGGACTTCTTGGTGAACCTCAGTAAGATAAACCTGGTCAAGTATATCTTTGTTACGATTGAGAATATCAAGAATAGAAATTTTAAGTCTCAAATTATCATGTATCTGGCTATACTCTCGAAAATTATTGTTCTTTTCCTTGAGTCATTCAAAATTCCTAGTAGTTCTATGACAAGAAATTTCAAAGTGATGTTATTGAGTGATGATAATCTAAGGAGGGTGAAGGTTGGCTTTAATAGTCAATCTGAAGATTTCTATGACTTGTCTGAAGCCAAAATCGAAGCTCTTTCAAAGAAACCAGAAGAGGCTGAGACTTCCAAGAAGGTTGGAAGGAAGAGGAAGGCAAAGGAACCGGAAGAGAAAGGAGAAACTCTTGTGGATAAAGAAACCCAATATGAACCTCTAAATCCAAAGAAGAAAAAGACTTACCCTGATGAAGTAGTGGCTAAATGGAGAGAATACAAGAAGAACGGGAAAGAAGGGGATCCTATTTTTGGATTGGATCCTACTGAGGAAAAATCCTTAAAGTTGAAGGCTACTAAGAATCTTGAGAAGAAATAAAAAAAAATAAAAGAAAGAAATTTTTTGAACCTGGGATAGTAAAATCTCTTCTCAAGGCTTTTGAAAAAGCCTCTGAACAACTTCAGGTACCATAATCGTTTTTGAAAGAATCACTCCCTGTGAATCTAGGAAATAAGGTGGTGATTCCAAAACCACATCAATAAGAAGAAATAGTTTAAGAGGAAGAAGTGGAAGAAGAAAGAGAAGAAGAAGGCAGTGGTGATATAGAATACATGATAAGGAAAGTCGAGGATTATCATGAGAAGGAGAGTCCTTCTGAGAAGCTTTCAATCCTAACTTCTAAAGTAGAGTCTTCAAAACTTGCTAATCCAGGAAATGATGATAAGGGGTAGGAAGAAGTAAACAAACCATCTGAATAAGAAAGTAGCAATAATGATTTTATTCATCTATATGATCAAGTGGATAATGTTGAGAAAGAAGAAGTTGATGAAGATAAGATTGTTCATTTATCAAATAGCGAGAACAAATCACCCAAAACACAAGACATTATTCCAAGAGCTGATAAGGGAAAATAGGTGGTAGTCGATTCACCTTGTAAATATGTGGTGAAAAATAATGAAGTTGCTGCTTCATCGAAGAGGAAATCTGATGAGATAGAAAAATAATCCTCTCAAACCAAACACTCGGAATCAGAATCATCCTCCCTTAGACATGATTTTGTCATTCAGTCTTTGAAAAAGCTGGTTGGAACTATTCCCTTATTTCCAAAAATAGATTCAAGATGTCAGATGCTTCAACATTTGATAAATTGGAAATCATATTTAGTTTCCATAGTTATGGATAAATGTGTTAGACTTGAGGTAGATTTCAAATCATTTCTCATTGGTTATGAGGCTCATAAAATATCTTACAAAAATATTACAATCTGGTCAAGAAAGACAGTCTAAGATCTCAGAGTATTTGATGAATTTCATTACAATGTCAAGGATTATTTTGACACCGAAGATGGGAAGATCAAGGACCTTTCTAATAGTTGTGAGAAAAAGCTAAGTCTCGAACAGACTACTCAGAAGTATGATGTTAAGGATCTGAATGGGAAGCTTAATTTTGTGGCCATGAATTGGAAGAGGGAAGAGGAGCTCAAAATTGAATTTGAAGAAAATCTTATTAAGAAAGAAGAAGTCTTGAAGGTTCAGGCAGATATTCATAAGGCTCAGGAAGAAAAGATAAAAGTCTTAGAGAAGAAAAGTAAAGATTAGGATCAGTTTCTCAAGTGTATAGAAGAATATCACAAGTAGATAAAGAAGTTGTAAATCATAGTCAAGAAGCTGATGTCAAAGGAGAAATAAGGATAATTCTTTCCCAATTCCAATCTTTTATTGAATTTATTCCTTGTACAAATTCTTTCAATATTAATGAAATTTTGGTTGTTTTCCATATATTTGGTTGTTTAGTACTAATTTTTCAAGTACCATTTTTTTCTATTCCCTCTATTCCTTTTTTAAAATCACAAATGGGGAGAAAGGAATGATTAAAAGAATACTAAGAAATAAGATATTTCACTAAGTAAGGGGGAGTTCATATAAGGGGAAGTTCTTATCAAAGAATATTTTTGTATGCAAGATAATGTAAAATATCATTCAGGAAATCAGGAATATGATCCTTAGGGATTTCAAAACCTAAGGTGGAGTTATTCATATTCACTATATTTTATATGTAAAGGGAGATAAGTTTTTCTTTTATATCCATACAGAAATTTTCTAAGCCCATATATTTTTTTATAAGGATGTTTGTGTTTTCCAAAAAGGTGGAGATTATCAAGTCAATAAGGTTTCCTTACGACTTTTCTATTCCTATATGTTTTGAAAATCACAAACACCCTATCTTAATGAAAATTTTATTTTCCCTAAAAAATTATCTTAATGAGGAAAATTTTACTTCCTCAAGAAAATTTTGTCCTTACCTTTGTTTTCTTTGTTCATTTTATAGTTTCTCCAAATATAACTCTTTTATTTCTAAAGGGTAACATTTGGTTTCATATCAAAAACCTCAGGATCCTATAAATCCTTAGTTTTAGAGTATTCTATTTTCAGAATCTGATTTCAGGTTTCGAATTTAGACTCCTAATTCTCTAAAATTTAGTCTCCGGATTTTCTGAAATTCAGACTCCAAATTCTCTGAAATTCAGACTCAAAGTTCTATAAAATTTAGACTTTGAATTCTATGCAATTTAGACTCTGAATTCCTCAGAATTCATACTTCGAATTCCTTAGAATTCAGACTCCAGATTCTATAGAATTCTAGTTCTGAATCCTTTGGAAAACAGAATTCAAATATCCATGTTTTATAGTCTCCAAATTATTACTTTCTTATACTCTGAACTTTTTTTTATTAGACTCCAAAAAATAGATTTGGTTAAGCAACATTATTTTACTTGCACCTATTATAGTTATGAAATGATGAAATACATTCTGTTTTTAACTAACTGTTGTTTGATTGACACGTGTACAGGTCCCTCTGAAATTCAATGAAAATATGACCGTTGGAGGAGGGAGCCGACCGTTGGAGAAATGCCTATAAATAGGATCTCATTTGAATGATCTCAATACAATTGGGAATACGGATCCATCACTCTAGATATTTTATGCTGCTGAAGTGATTTCTAGAGAGAGAGACTCTCATGCCTTGTGCATACTAAACATCTTGTTCATCTTGCTTCGTATGACTCTGATTTTTGTTGTGTACAATCAGGGAATTCCAGGGATAGGGAGACAGAGGTTCTTACAACCTTAAAGTTCGAGAACTTCCGGGGATAGGAAGACAGAGGTGCCGACTACCTTAAAGTTCAAGGGATTGTGGGGATAGAATGACAGAATCTGATATTCTTACTGCGGGCTTACCCTGGTGTGGTTAAGATAGAATTTCTTGAAAGTATAAATCAAGGGACCTTTATCCAAGGTTGTTGGATACCCTATTCTTTGGGTTAAAATACTTCATACTTGTTACTTGTTTTGTTTCAAGTTTATTTTTTGTTTTATCTTGATAAAGGAATAAAGTATAACTTTATTATACTTTCTTGTTCTTTTATTTACTCTGGTTAAGTAAGATTCTATATGCTTTAAGGTAGAATATTTTCCTTGTAAACTTTCCTTAAGTTTCATTTCTGGAACCATATTTCTGAAACATAGCAAGTTTGTAGAACTAAGAGGTCTTGTGAATTTACTTAGTTTAACTTTAATAAACATAGTTTTCCTTAAAGTTAAAAACAAAAGTTTTTAAACTTACAATTCACCCCCCCCCCCTCTTGTAATTGAGCATCTACATCATATTTCGATCCTACATCTTGGACCATAGATATAAGGTTTTATGCAACAAGACTACCCACCTTGCTAAAGTGTTGTGGAGGAACCAAAAATATGAAGAAGTGATGTGGGAACCAGAGAAAACAGTGAGGAATAAGTACCCTCACCTTTTCTCAACCAAGGGAATGAGTTGAAATTTTAGGGATGAAATTTCTTAAGGGGGAATAATTTAACAACCCAAAATTTTTTAATAATAATTATTTCTGAAAAATGTGTGTTATATTATTTTATATACAAAAAAAATATATCTCTTTAATAATGATGTGAGTATATATTGAAATGTGACTATTGGGTTTCGACCGTTATATGACCATTAGTCAATTATGACCATTGATCAATATGATCATTGGGAACAATACACTTAATAATAATTTTAACATAATAATTATTGTTTATAAGTATAAATGACAAAGGAAATTTAATATAGAAAGAAGAGTCGATGACTTCATCCAGTAGATTCATGTCATACGAAGCCCATTTTTCAGAACTTGGAAGGTAAGTGTCATCTTTGGTCTTCTATCTTGACCAAGCCCAATCCGATCTTCAAAAAATTAGGATTTAATGAAATCTCTTATGGGAGAAGTTCAAGTTATTGGATATTACCACTCAGGCGATGTTATCTGAGTCACCCCAAAAATATATCACCATCACACAACTCAGCCTTAGGTAGTATGCAGGTGTTATAAGGAGTTATATGGTAATCCCTTAGTTACTTATTTTATAATCCATTTGTATAAATAAAACTTTTGTTCCATCATTTTTGTTTTGTGTTTATTTTTTCTTAAAAAATATGACGAATTTGATAAATTGATTTTTTGGACAGAAATTGTACGTTTCATAAAAAAAATATAATTAAGGTATCATTAATAATTTTTATTTTAATAAATTAGTATTATTAAAACACTCTTTTAAATTTAAATGACAAAATAATTTTATTTTTTTCAAGTGTTAGAAATTTTACTATGCATTTTAGTATGCATTTTATGTGTGCTATTATTTTTAATAAATAAGTATTTTTATAGTTAAAAGTGAAAATTCTCATATTTAAAGAATTATTATGATAAAATAAATGTTATTTTTTAAATCAGAACATCAATATTAGTTTGAGGTAAATTTATGATAATTTTCTAAAATATTTTGTTTTCCAGTGAATAGTAAAAATACAGTTTTGAGTTTTCGGTATGTTTAATAACATCATAATGATGAAATAAGTAATATAAAATTTTGGTAGACTCTTTTGGATTAAAATAAAATATTAGGTGTCCTAATTTTCCAATACCATGGGAAAATACCATGGGCAATCCCATGGTTTTCCAAATACCACTATTAAGGTGTCCAAGGAAATCAACAAAAAAAACCCTCACTTTTTCTATGAATACCCACCCATTTATTTGTTTTATTTCATTAAAAAATTATCTTCAATGAGTAATTTATATTATTAACTCCCAAGGAGTCCTACCAAGGTGTCCTAAATCCCCCAATGTCCTAATCTTCTAGTTTTAGGAGCAACACTTTAAGGTAAGGGAAATCTCAACTTCTCTTTTCCTTTCAAGTTCCCTTTTTATGTGGTATTTATTTAAAATTTCCATGATATGTTATTATTTCTATTTTAATATATGACTTTAATGTATTTAAAGTCTTTTATGAATGATATACCCTTTTTCATATCTTTTTAATGTTTTTTAAAACCATGTTTCTTACCTGTTATACTATCGAATTTTCTTCTTAAAATTTCTCTCTTTTTCTCAAGAATTTATTTTATTTTATTTTGTGAATACCAAAACCTATTTATTCTCTAGGGGTATTCATATATATGTAAAAATTATCTATTTAATTATATTATTAACATTTATTAAACTCACCTTCCTTTTTCATGGGTTTAAAATGACAAAAGGATCTTGTTTTTAAGCACTTTCAAAAACACCATGATTTTGATATGAACTCCATTTATTTTATTTGACACAGGTTATTTATGAGTTGTTTTATTATGATACTCAAATTAATTAATACATATTAAGGTTTCACCCTGATATCACTTCAATGCATTGGGTAAATAATTTAATCTCTAGAGATGGCATGTTTTATGATACCTTGGTGAATAACCTTGGTAATTTTTATGACACCTCAATGATAAACCTTGGTGATATTCTTATGAATGAATCAATTAAATGTTGTAGAAAAATTTAAAATTTTTTATTCATATTTTTATTATTATGATATTCCTCTTTCTTATGCCTTTATGTATTTCATCAAGTTCTTATTGATATTTCTCAAGATCACAAGTAAATTGTTTCCCTTATTTTCCCTTACTAGGACTTATGATCCCCATTTCCTTTAATGAATGTCCACAGGTTATGATATGTAGTAAAATTAATTAAGATGAACCAATTAATAATTCTTTAAAGTTATTTAGAATGATTTTTTAAGTTTTCATTTATTATGTACCTTATTTTTTCAAAAACTAAGATTTAAAAGATCCCATGTTTTGTACAATGTAATGAAAAGTTATGTATTAAAAAGGTGGTATGTCATAATTTTGGGATGATATTTGATCATATTTTGTTGATGTATTTCTATTTATAGGTTCTGGTGTATCATCCTTTGTTTTTAGTGGTGTTTGATCCTCGTTTGATCGTTTTTACATGGAGAATGTCGAGCTTCTAAATCGAAGTAGGGGATTCATTACTTCTCCTTTAATTTATGAAAAATCAAAAATTTATCATGTTTTATCTCTTTCAGTAATGGTGGAATTAAACTTAATGAATATTAAACCAGAATAATGAAAAATTTCATCTTATGGTTGTGAAAAAAACATATTTTTATGCAATGATAGGGCTTCGCCTATTATTTTGATAAATAGTGTGCAATCTCTGTTTATGCTATAGTTAGCATGTTTTTTATGCTATGGATTAGAATGTTTATTATGATTGAAAATTGGATAAAAGTTTAAATATATTAATTCTTGTTGGATAAATAACAAAGGATCAAGATAATTTGAAATTATCCTTCTTTATGGTTTGATGAAAATAGAAGTTATGCTTGAATCATGTTTAAATAATTTATAGCTATTTGTAGCTGATGTCATAGGTTGCCTTTATTTGTAACCTATTATAAATGAATTGTTTAATTCAATATGGTAAATAATTGTTTGTTTGATAAAGATAATTATTTGGGGTCAAGTGAGCTCATTTTCTTATGACATGTCGTGGTTTTAGGGCCTAGGTTTCATGTTGAATATTTTTTTTCCCTTGTGTAATTAATCTGGATGGGGATACTTACTATGAAACATGATATGAGACCGGTATATTTGATGGTATGATGATAAATGGGTGGGGGTGACCAATTTTGTGGCAATAATTGACACCTGTAATGGTGGTATGGATGGTGACATTCATAGTGGTTTCGGGGATGGCATCAGTATTGATGGAATGGGTTAAAGTTGGGATTTCCTATTGTTTATGTTCTTAAATATGGGATTATTGCTTGTTTATGAATCTACTTTAAAGGTTGGATGTCTAGGTTTCATGTTTTTTCTTTCATTTTTTTCAATACTAGAAGAAGCTAATTGTTTTTGGTTTATGCATCTTTTATGGTAGCTTAGAATGGACCCTATAGTGCCTGGAATTATAAAATGATAATGAATGTTTTAACCCATGGGTTAGAGTCTTAAAATAATGATAAATTATGATAAATATTGTGGAACCTTGTAAGATATTAGTTTATGCCCATAGGGAATGAAATTGGATGGTAATTAATGTAATATTAAATGTTCTCTTTAGAATTAATTAATTTAAATTTCCTTTAATTGTGTGTGATTATATAGGATATATATTCCTTTGTAGTGGAATATAGGTGTCTGATAGATGATATTTCTATTTTATTTTAAGGCTATGTTGTTTCTCATAGTGTGGTTGTGAGATATACTTACATTCCTATGTTTTTTGATTTCATACCCTACCCTACCCATGTCAGTAGGGAGACTAACACCAGTGGACTCTAGAGGGTATTTTCCCCAACATATAGGTCAGTTAGGAATGAATGTATGACAACCCCCTCTTCTATGCTCCCTTATCCTTATATTTTATGTTTCGGTATACATGGTGGTTACCTTTCCCTATATATGTGTGTGGAGGGATGTAATGGCCTATGGTTATTTTCACACACATGTATCTTTAGATGTGGTATCCTAAAGATTATTATAGGTATGTTGTGTATGGTTTGTAATGGATTGAGAGATAATACACAATATGCAGAATTGGTGGCTCCCAAAAACTACTCTTTTGCTATCTGAAGATGTGGTTTTTGATGATTAGATGATGTGATGCATAAGTTGCATGTTATGTTACAGTTGACCAGGTGTTTTTGGGTAGGATATTTATTTGGGGAGAGATGGATCCAGACATACGATGTTAGGGATAAGCGGTAAACGAGTGAGTAACTGGTAGTGAGTTAACTTCACTTTTATATATATTGGACATTATATTAATACTTGTATAAGATATTTGTTGAGAGATCCATGGTGACACTAGGAACTTAGCATACATGTTTAGGTGATGAGATAGTTTCACTTTTTTATTCACTATGCTTTAGTATGATTTCTTTATCTTTTATACAAGAGTATATGGTGAGTATTTTACTAAGTATACCTATTATGCTCACCCTATTTATATATAAACTTTTTTTAGGTCTGCAGGAACTGGTTGGAGATCGGATTAGACATTACTAACTTTATGTGTTGTTCAATATCTATTTGGGATTCATGGTTTCTATTGAGTTTTTCTTTTGGTACTTGTATTTTCTATAGTTGTTCAATTGTATGATAGTAAATGAATATATTGGGATAATTTATTTATTATAATTAGGAGTTATTTGATGGTCTTATCTTATCTCTAATTCCTTATTCTTCTTATAGGGTAATTCCTCTCATTTGTGTGTATAATATGCCCTTGGTGATTGTCTCCAACCTGTGGCTTATTGTAGATGGTCTCCAGGTGTCATTATATCACTTATCTTATTTTTAGCTTAGGAAGGGTACCTTTGGGGGGATGGGGTCATGAAATAGTGGTATAAAAGGTTTTGGTTGAGGTATAGGATGGATTTAAGAGGTAAGCACTGGTGAGGACTTCATGGGTTGGTGGGAAGAAGTGTCATCTGATCTTAGTCTGCAATATAAACAAGGGATACCATATAGGAAATAGGTATTTAATGCCTCATATGATCCAATGTAAGGAATTTTAAGTTTAGTTATCCTATTAATAACAATGATACTAGTTTCATGGTAGAGTCCTAGGAAAGGATCATGTATTATTCTTATTTTCACCTGTGTTTTAAGTGGGTAGATCTTGGAATTAGGTTAAACCTTAATTAATTAATTAATATTAAATATTCTATATTTTAGGTTTAGGATCCCTAACTTTTTTGTATTTTGTATGTATGAAACTAGGTAGAAATCCTCATTAGGTTCATACTAAATATGTTTCGTAAAATGTTCCAATGTATTACCATATAGTTGAGGTTGTTGATGAAAACACTTACAGGACACTCTGAGAGTTTCTACACCAATTTATATAAAAGTATGATGGATCTATTTTAGACTTAATGGTATAATACTTGTGGGATAAGGTGAAGATAATGTTTAGTTTGATCTATACTCAAAAGGATTGCTGGGTTTTAGTGGGGATGGAGATATTGTGTTGGGTATCCAGGAAGTGGTGGTTTTTGTTCCTCATGGGTTATGGGGAGTTGGCTATCTCATGGGATAAAAAATGAGATCCATTTTGAGTCATGTTTCTTTATTTGACCAAAATGGTGGTCAATATTAAGGGTATTCTTACCCTTTTATATGGGAGATCCAGTATGTTGGAGTCAGGGATCTATTTCAAGAACCTTCTCTAATATGCTTCAGACCTGCTTCTATATGAGGAGGCTAGAGTGAGGCATTTTGAGGAGTCTTTGAATCCACAAATATAAAAAAAAGGATAGTTGTTTTATGTTTTCTACATATCTCAAGGTAATGGAAAGATTATAGGTTAATGAGAGGATGTTTTTTGGAACCATACCATCACGAGAGGGGATTCATCATGATTATACACGTAGAATATCTGTGGTTCGTGGTTCTTAGTTTCCTAGAAAGAAGGTTTTCTAGATAGTCGGGGGTATGTCCAAGACCTATTCATATCATTTCTATAGTGGTGGAGGATCTCAGGACCCTACCAAGGGATCAAACATTTTTTCCCTTGTGGATATAATGTTCATCAGTGGTAGGAGCACCCAACCTTTCTAGGAAGGCAATGTGTAGATGATGTTCCTCTTTAGGTTCATCAATTGTAGTAGTACCAAATGAGGTAATAGCAATAAGTTTCTATAGCTTTGGATTTGCAGAGGGGATATAAGGAAGAAAAATGATATCCTTATAATTCTCTTCATCCTTAAGGAGAAGAGAGCTTCTGTGGAGGTGGTCATCATCAAGGTCATAGAGGTTATGGAGCAGGCCACGGCCAGTTGCATGCTCTATAGTTTCCATCACCAGGTGAGTTGGATTTTTTTTGAGGTACCCTTTTATTATTTTATATTAGGTTAATTATTTTTTTGATTTAGTATTTATTGACTTCTTCATATCACCTTCCCTAATCCTTTCTTTGGTACTTGAGGTGGAGAGGCTTCCAATTCTCTTAGCATTTACTATGCCAGTTATAGGTTGAGCTTATTTGTATAAAGTGTGTCGAGATTGTGATCTAATGTTAAGGAATAATCACTATTAAGGAGGCTCCCAATGTTTGTGGATAAAACAATATGAAATCTTCCTCAGCATGGATTGGTTATATCCAATACAACATATCATGGATTACTTCAGAAGGTAGATTGTGTTCTATTATATCAATGGAGAGTTTTCCATATTCATTGGCGAGCGAGATCCCCAGATGGGTTAGAGGCATGTTATATCCTTGTCTTCCTTGATGGCTAAGTTAATTCTTATCTCATCATATATTTATCCAGTAGTGTTTCCTAGGGTTTTAAAAGAGTTTCCTAATGTCTTTCTTGAGGAGGTTTTGGTGTTACCCCCTTGAAAAGAGATTGAGTTTGGGATAAATATATAGTTAGGTGCTTATATGATATTGATGTATCTATATAGGATGGTTCCTTTTGAGTTGTGGGGGTTGTGGTTATATATCGATGATATCTTTCAGTGAGGTTTTGTTCGGCCAAGCATGTCACCTTGGGGAGAACTAGTTTTGTTCACAATGAAGGTCAGTGGTAGTTTTCATTTGTGTGCCAATTATTATCAACTGAATCAAGTGAAAATAAATAAATTCTACCCTCCTAAATGTATTAATGATTTATTATATTAGTTAAATGGATTTAGTTGGTTCTTGAAGATATATCTATGTTTAGGATATCATCATATGTGGGTGAAAGATGAGGATATTCCGAAGACTACTTTTCGATGTCATTATGGTTATTATGGGTTCGGTGTAATTTTGTTTAGTGTAAAAAATCTCCATCTGTGTTCATGGTACTAACTAATATAGTGTTCTGAGAGTTTTTGGACAAGTTCATTGTGTTTTTTCATTAAATATATCCTTTTGAACTCCATGTATGAGGAGGAGAAAGTAGAGTATATATGAGTCATTTTGGGAGTTCTTCATCATCAAAATATATTTAGGAATCACTAAAAGTGTAAGTTTTAGCCTCATAAAGTTTATTTTTTATCACATGTTATGTCCCAACATGGCTTAGTTGTGGATCCTTCAAATATGTAGGTGGTTATTTTTTTAACATTACCCAAGAATATTGCATATGTGTAGAGTTTCCTTGGTCTTGCAGTCTATTATAAGAGGAACATACCTAAATTATCTTAGATCGTGACTCACATGAAAACTTTGAATAAGAAGTATTAGGTGTTCTTATGTAATGACTAGTGTATACCTAATTTTTAGTATCTAAAGGAGAAGTTAGTTAGTTCCCCGGTTCTTTGTTTTCCATAAGAGGGAGTTCAGTATGAGGTTTTTTGCGATACTTCACATCTTATCTTGGGATGTGTTCTTATGTAGTAGAGAGTAGTTTTTTCTTATGAATATAAGTATTTATGACCCCATGAACATAACTATGTCCCCCATGATCTTGATTTGGTATCAATTTTGTTTTCCTTGAAGTTTTGGTGACACTATCTCATCGATGAATGCTTTATGGTTTTCACTAATCACAAGAGATTTTGGTATGTATTCTACCTACATGACCTGAAATTGAAATATTGATAGTGGATAGAATTATTACAAGACTATGACTTTGAGATTTCTTATACCCAAATAAAGGGTAATTATGTAGATGATGCACTGAGCCTAAATTCACATAGAGATGTTGTGTGTGAGTATAGAGATTCTTGGAGAGTGATGGAATATATCTCTATGATTCCTCTTGATATGGGATAGGTTAGTGAAAGAGGATTCCTTTTTTATATGATGGTGTAGTTTTATTTAGTGTATTAGGTGGAGGAGTCTCAACTGGGAGATTTTGAGTTGGAAGTATGGAGGGATCAAGTTGTCTATAGTAATGCCCCTGATAGATGGTATGAGGATGATCATCATTAGGTGTTATTCCAAGGGAGGTTTTAATTTTTTCAGTGATACATGAGGTGGTTCTATATGATTTCAATATCTCACCTTTGGTGGTACAACATGGTGTGATAAAGATATACCATGCTCTTAGAGGTTAGCTTTGGTGGCCTAGGTTGAATAATTCAGTTGCAGAGTTTTTTTTAGATGTTTAGTCTACCAAAAGGGAAAGTTTAGACACCAGGTTCTGGTGGTTTTATCCAATAATTATATATTCCTTAGTGGAAGTGAGAGGAAATTTTTATAGACTTTTTCATAATTTTACCACAATATCAAGGAGGTTGTGATATTATATGGGTTATAGTGTATTGTTTGATAAAATTTGCTCACATATTAGTAATCAAGTGATCAAGATTAGTGGAGGTTTTATCAAGGAGATATATAAAGGAGGTGGTGAGTCTCCATGGATTCCCAAGGATGATAATATCTAACCATAGTCCTTTTTTCATCTACAGGGTGTAGATAGGTCTTTAATAATATTTTGGCTTTCATTTGTACCTTAGAACTACTTTTCATCCACTAACAGATAGTCTAACCGAGTAAACCATTCAGACTCTTAAAGACATGTTGTGTGCTTGTGTCCAAAATTTTTTAGGTTATTGGGTGAGGAACCTACCTTTGGTTGAGTTTTCTTACAATAATAGTTTTTAATCCACTATTGGTATAGAACCATTTGAATCTTTGTATGAAAAAACTTTATATTCAATATTTTATTGGAATGGGGTAGTATAGTTAGCAATTCTTAGGAAAAAAATAGTTAAACGCATAATAGGGATGGTTCAAATGATTTTCAAGAGGATGAAGACAACGCGGGATCATCAGAAGTCCTATATTGACCATTTGAAGATAACTTTGTAATCCCTTATTGTATATCCTATTTCCTTGAAGGTAAATCCTCATCATGAGTAGTGAAGGTTTGGTCATGGAAGTAAGATTTTCCCTATTTTTTGGCCTTTTTAGGTGTTTTATAGTGTTAGAGTCATCATGTAATAGATAGAACTTCCCATGAAGATGATCCAGATTCGTGATGTCTTTCAAGTATCACTGCTTTTCTGTTATCTTCATGATCATTCTTACATCATTTATTAGGGTGATATAGATGTTGATGATTATGAGAAATTCAAGGATTGGCCTATGGATATCCAAGATATAAGGCCCCAGCCTTAAACCTTACTTAATCTTGAGTTATTACAAGATTACACATTGAGGATCTTTTCAGGTTTAGAGTTTTAGAGAATTAGATCATGAAACTTTCATTACATTTCGTATTTAAACAAAGTGGTTACATAAAAGACAGTATTCATTTTTCCCATCAACGGAAACATATTTAAAATAAAACATGGATTCTTTCTTGACACTTCCTTGACACTATCATCATATCACGTACCTTTCCCTTGACCTGTGAAAAACATTTCAAAAAAACTTGGGATGAGCATAAAAAGATCAGTAAGGGATATAAAAATATGGAAAGGAAACATGAGTACATGTACACATAAGAATCAATGAAATCATACTTTACTCATAAAACATAATCACTTTAACATACCTCATCAAATCATGAATAAATCATAGAAATCATAAGACATAAAGGTAACTTGAGGCATTCATAACATTCTTATGTAGGGAGTAACCCTCTTGGTTACGTTTGGAATACCCATCACAGTATATTCCCTAAATCTCTTCGGAGAAACCTTAACGTTTCACTCCTTCGCATTACCCAATGCATTGGAGAGATATATCGGGCTCACCCGCCCTTAGTTTATCACGGAACCACCCGTCTTCATAACAATGCCCAAGAACCATAACATAATCATACCACATAATACATGCATAAAGGAAACATAACATTTTCACATTTCAATCACAAGATATCAATAAAACACATTGATATAAAAAACATTATGAAAACCATTTTCAATTCCAAAATAAAAGAAAAGTAAAACATGGTATTTATTTTTCTTTTAAAAAGAAGGTATGGTTTGTAGATGAATCCAAAACTCAAATAATGGACACGGCGGCGGAGAAGTCGTTGTCGCCGCATACGTACGACAAAAACATTCCCTTTTGTCGTTTAGTAAAATGATTTGTATAAAAAGATTCCTTTTTGGATAAACATAAAAGTAAAAGGGGTTTATACACCGTATAAAAGAAGGTTGTGTATAAAACAAAATATGCCTCAATGAATGGAGATTGAGACGAAGTCCCTTACAAAGACGGTATCCTTGGTTTAAGGATAAATCAATTACATAATTATGTGTGACAAATGAATACACCAAATATAAGTGGATATTAACGATAAAAAAATCAGAGGTTATTCAAAAATATTCATAGAATTACATATTCAAGGAGTACAAGTTTATCCCAAAGAATCAAATTTGGGTTAAGAAGTTCCCTTGCAAAAATTTGACAGCCTAACGGCGTCACTACAAAATTCATAAAATGAGTTGATGAGAGATAAAAAGGGTATCTCATCACATGGACATAAAATTTAAATCAATAAGGATATATAAGAACATATCCCAACATAATATTATGTGAATTAAAAGACATAACGAAAGAAGTCTTTTAAAAAGAGGAGGGTGAAAGGTTCCCTTACCGACATGGGTATCTTTCGAAACATACACCCCGTGAAATAGGTACAATACAAAATTGATGTAAATATTCATAAATGAAATTATATTACACAATGAGTAAAATAATGGGCAGTACATACACCACTCAAAGTAAATTGTGGTAAATGTAGCATAAATCTCACGGGAATAAAAGTGAGATGAAAAAATCCCTTACGAAAACTCGGCAGCCTAACGGCACCACTTAAAACTTACAAAAATGGATTGATGAGATCAAATAGGGTCTCTAATAATATTAACATAAAGTTTAAATAAAGAGTAATATAAAATAACATCCCCCAACATAACAAATAGGAGCTTAAAATAAGTGACATAAAGGAGAGTACTTAAAAAGAAAGAGAGAGGTTAGATCTCTTACGAAAATTCGGCAGCCTAACGGCGCCACTCAAAACTTCCAAAATGGATTGATGAGAGAGAATAGGGTTTCTCATCATATGAACATAAAATTACAGTGATATTAATATACAATAACATCCCAATCATAAGAAATATGATCTTAAAAGGAATGGCATAAAAGAGTGTACTTAAAAAGAAAGAGGGGTAGGATTCCCTTACCTCAAGTCCGACTTGTCTTGTTCGTTTCTTTATATTCCTGAATAATAAACTTTGGTCAATTTATAATTGCCTAAAGACCTCCTTTAAAGATTATTATTCAGTTCATATCACATATTATAATGTTATATTAATTGTTTAATAATGTTAGTTCATATCAGATGTTTTTGCCGATGTTTGGTACATGAGTCAAAAATGAACTTGTTTGAAAAAAGATTTCCCATGTAGTTATAAGTAAATAATTTCCAGAATATTATTAATGATTAAAATATCATATATATCCATTACATATTCATTTTATACTATTCCATATCATTTGGAGATAAAAAACGAAAAGCACCGTTCATGGAGACGGTAGGCCATACGTACACATGAACGCTACTTTCATCTTTTTTTGTCATATTAATGGAATTAAAAATAAATGATATATATATATATATATTATAATTAAATTATAATATATATGTTATATAGGTCACATATGTTCATTAATTTCATTATTTATACATTCCATGTATTGCATGTACGAGTCACATCACTTGAGGGGGCGGTAGTCCACACTTCCTCATATGAAATTATCGCATTTACACAACATGAAAAGAATAAAGGTATGTTTTAAATATAAAATGAAGAAGAATATATTAAACATAAATACCATATATATCATATATAAAATACAGTGACATCATAATGTCCACTTTTAAAGGTGTTAAAAGAATATTGAACAATCATCGTTTCGTGGGGCAGAAAATCGCCAACCACAGAAACAGTATGTTCTTTAACCATTAGACGAAGGTGTGTGTAATTGTATATCGAATACTTATTATAAAAACATCCTAGTATATTTAATATACTGTATTTGTTACAAAATAAATGAATAAAAAGAGTTTAGGGGGTTGGAGAAGCAAAATAAAACAAAAGGACTCAAGTGAAGACATTACCTTAAAATCGGGTAACTCCCTTTGGTTTGAGCTCAAAGGCTTCCTTGGGAAGACTTATGAAAAAATTTAGGCTTATAAGAGTTATATAAGGATGTGTAGAGACAAAATGGTCATGGTTTGGCTGAGAAAAAGGCTTTGGAAGTTTGGGTAAGGAGGTAGAGGTGGGGGCCTTTTATAAGAGGAGAGGAGGGGCACCCTTGGAAAGTAAAGAAATGTTCCTTTATTTTAAAATGAGTTTCGGATTTAAAAGGTCCCAAATTGATATAATTCTTGGATAAGGTGATACGGGTTCGAAATATACCCATAAAATAGGTTTTGGACATGTGTAGGTCATAGATTTTACATTATCTTTTCATTTTATTTAAATCCTTTATTAATGAGGTAATCACTGCATCATCATGATGTCATAAATAATTTAATATATTTAATGTCTAAAAATTACAAAAAAAAATATCATGATGTAGGAAATATTTTTATATTTCTAATGAATATTTATAGTCAAAAATATTACTTTTATAACCCCATGTAAAAATTGTTTTAGTAAAACATTTCATGTTTGTGTCATTTTTACTTTAACATTAAATAAAAAGTTATTTATGTCATTTCCCAACCAAAGTGGCTCCATGGGGTCCCCAAGTTGACCCATGGATTTTCTTGGTCGGCCATGACACATCCAATGAGGTTAGGACATGTGTCAAGCTCATATCATATTATTAAAACATTATTTTTACCTTAAACTACACTAATTACCTCTAATCGCGATTAAAAACATAAAAGTTAATATTCACCAAAAAATTATTTTAATACCATTGAACCACATTTTAATTCTTAATGAAAACCATGTATGTTGGATTTTTGAAATTCAAAACACAGAGGTGGTAAAATTTCATTTTAACGAAAAATCAGTTTCTTAAGTACCACTTAGTGGTTTCACTATTCATCAAAAATTGAAGTTTTCCAGAAAAAAACCAAAACTTCACCCTAAGATATATTTGATATTCAGAATTCAAAAATGATGTCTATTTTACAAAATTCAAAACATTTAAGTTTAATTAATTAATTTAATAATTAATTTTCGCTGTCAGAGCAAATAGCGTGTTTTTATGAAACAATAAGTATCAAAAGATTGACACTAGTTTAAGTCCAATTTCAAAGTGAAATTAATTCCAACGAACACTATTGGATTAAATGAAAAAAATATATTCTAATTTAACTTTAAAACCAATTCAAAAGATAATCTAATCATATAAATAAATTATATTAAAAAGTGGTTTTGAATTAAAATACAACATTTTTTACTATTCATTAAAAAATTAACTTTATCGGAAAGATACCAAAAATTTACACAAAGTAAATTTTGATGTCCCGATTCTAAATAAGAATTTTATTTTGTCAAATATAACACATAAAATTTTCAAAAAGTGTATTTAAAAGAGGATCGCCTTCAAAAGGCGGTTAATCGACCTTTTAAAGAATATTAGAATGTCTACGCTTAAAATTGGATTCATTCTCATTTTTAATCCTCTGACATTTATTGTAAAATATTTAACAAACATATATAATAATTTTTTAGTTAGTTCTGTTCATTCCCGCCATTACAACGGCTAGGCGTTAACTACTATTTAAAATAATATTATTTTATTATTAGAGTGCAACGTAAGATTCCCAAGAAACTCGTTGTTGCGTATTGGGTACTCCATCGAGCATAGCATCCCCTTTAAAGTAATATTAATATTTTATTCACAAATATGGATAAATATAAAAAATGTCATATTCTTTATTTACCTGGGGTGTTACACAGGACCTCTAGGATAGGGTATTGTGTAGGCATTTTATTTCTTTGGTTCGTGTCCTTTTATAGCATAGTGGCATGAAGGAGAGTACCTAGGAATGTGATTTGTAGATATACACTCATTATCCTGATTTATCTGATGATTAATTCTTCTCTATAAAAATTTTTATTGATGTTGTTGACCTTTTATTGGATTATGATATAGTTCCCTCTTCCTCGGTTCCTTGTTTTTTGGATTTTCTATTGTTCGAGAGGTATTTCTCCTAGGAGAGTGTTTGGGAGATGGTTGATAGTGTTGCATATATTGGAACCTTTTTCTCTTAAGTGAGATATTTTTTATCCTATGATGATGAGATTATTAATTGGTATACCATGAAGTGGATATTCAGATAACCCCTTCTCTTTTCCCCTCTCCATGTTTGGTTTTAATTATATAGGGTGAGAATTGTTTGAGAGGTATCTTATGTAATGGTTTGAAACTTCTCATCCTTTCCTTTATGTTTATTTGAGGCTCTATAGTGTTGATAGGAAGTTTATAGGTGTTTTAGAGTCTAGGGTAGTGTTCTTTTCCATACTATGGGTCACCACACCCTATTGTTGGGTGTGGTGGAGGCCATTTTGGGTATTGGGTGCTTAATGGTTGGTCGTGTGGTGATAGGGTGTTCCATAGAAAAGGAAACATCTAGCCCATTCATTTTGGAGGCTGTTTTGGCCCTAGTGATTCCCTGTGTGAAATGGGATAGCTAAAATGGTCAATTAAGGGTGTTTCCATGGGTGTGGAGTACTAGGAAGACACATGTGTTCCATGGCCATAGCAACCTCATCCCACCCATGTTGGAGGCCATGGTGAGGAAAAACGGGCTGGAATTTGGTGTCAAACCACAGTGTCTAGCCATAGAATGTGGAGGAGGAACCACAATGGCTCAGACCAGGCCATGGTGAAAGTTGTGGTGACAGTCAATATGGTTTTTGAATAAAAAAATGGTTGCCTATCTTCATGGATCTCAAATAGTTTAAATAGGAAAATGCATGCATCTTTATGAGGGGTCTTGAATATAGTTTTAATTCATTTTACCTCTATTAATTGATCCATGCTTCTATCTTGAATCATTCCTTTGATCTCTTGAATCATTCATTCCTTCGATTTTCACTAGGTAAGTGTTGGTTCTACCTCCATTGGTTACTCTTGATCATCTCCTTTTGGATTCTAACTCTTGGATTTTGTAAGATTGAGTGATTTTATTTCAAGGTACCTTTATCTCTTTCAATTTCCCATTCATCCTTTTATCTAGATGTTGGTTTTTTAAACCTCTATATTTTGGGTTAAGATATGAGAATGGTTTGTTAGTGTCTTACCAGTGATTGGTTTTGGTGAATATTTATTCAATTTCGGTGGTGGTTGATCCTCAATTGACCATTCTTACTTAGAGAATGTTGAGATTGAAAATTGAGGTAGGTGATTTATTACTTCTCCTTTAATATATTTGAAATCCTAAATTTTTCATGATTTATCTCTTTGGGTAATGGTATAATTAACCTTAATGAATATTAAACCATAATAATGAAAAGGGTTGGTTTATGGTTGTAGTGATCACATATGTTTATATTATGATAATGGTTTGCCTCTTGTTTTGCTGGACAGTGTGTTATCTTTATTTATCCTATGGTTAGAATGTTTTTTTATGACATGGATTAGAATTTTTGTTATGATTGGAAATTGGATAATGAACATAAAGATGGTAATTCTTTTTGGATAAATAACAAAGAGGCGAGATAAGTTGAAATTATTATTCCTTATAGTTTAATGAAACTAGAATTTATACTTAAAGCATGTTTAAATAAGTCGTGATTGTTTGTAGTAGATTTATTATGTTTCCTATGGTTATAACCTGTGATAAATTAATTGGTTAATTAAATATGATAAAAAATTGTTTTTTTGATAAAGATAATTTTTTGGGGATGAGAGAGCATGTTTTCTTATGATGGAGGGATCCCTTGGTTTTAGATCCTAGTTTCAATGTTAACTATTTTTTTCTTTTTTGTTGCCTTTTTTGATTGATCTAGATGAGTACCCTTGATATATGATGTGATGTGAGACTGAGATGACTGATGGTTTGATGATAAATGGGCATATGTTCTCAGTTTTGTGGAATTAGTTGACACATGTGATGGAGGTATGGATGGTGATATGTATAATGGTGTCGAGGATAGAACCAGGATTGATGGAATGGATTGAATATTGGATTTCCCAGTGTTTTTTTCTAAAAGATGGGATTCTTTCTTGTTTATGAATTTTCTTTAATGTTCGAATGGCTAGGTTGCTGGTTTCTGCATGCCTTTTCCCACTGCTTGAAGTAGCTAGTTATGCTTGGTTTATGAATCTTTTATGGTTCTTTAGGACAAGTCCTAGAGTGACTCGAATTATGGTATGATAATGAATGTTTAAACCTATGGGGTTGGAGTGTTAATGGAATGAAAAATGATGATAAATTTTGAGGAACCATGGAAGAGGTTAGATTATGTCTGTAGGGCATGAAATTGGATAGTAATTAATGTAATATGAAATTTCATATTAAGAATTAATTAATTAAAATTTTCTTTAATTTCTTGTGATCTTATCAGATATTTAGTCCTTATTAGTTTCAGTTGTGTGTCCAAGAGATGATATTTGTAGTTGAGGTTAAGGATAGGTTGTTTTCCATAGTCTAGTTGTGAGATATACTTATATTTCTATGTTTTGTGATTCCATATGCTACCCCACCCATGTCAGTAGGGTGACTAACACCAATGGACTCTGGATGGTGTTTTCCCCAACATATTGGTTAGAAAGGAATAGATGGATAACTACCCCATCTTTTCCCACTCTCTTATCCTATTAGTTTATGTGATAGTATGCATGGTGGTTACCTTACCTTATATATGTGTATAGAGGGTTATAATGGCTTTTGGTTATTTTAACACACATATATCTATGGATATAGTATCCTAAAGATTATTATAGGTATGTTTTGTATGGTTTATTATGGATTGAGGTATAATACATGATGTATGGGTTGTGGTGGATCAGGATGCGCGATGTTGGGGCAGAGCGGAAAACCAATGGAGAAGTGGTAGCGGGGTACCTTAAGTTATATATATATATATATATATATTAGATATTATATTATTAATTATATGTGATACTTTGTGATATATTCATGGTGAGGATGGGAACTTAGCATGCATGTTTAGTTGGAAATTCATTTTCACTTGTTTGTTCACTAAGCTTTAGTATGTTTTCTTTATCTTTTTCATGAGAGGCTCTGGGGAGGATCCAACTGAGTTTAACCATTATGCTCACCCTGTGAATATATAAATTTTTTTAGGTCCACAATAGATGGTTGGAGATTGGGATGTACATTACTAGATCAAGGTGTTATTCAAGAGTTGTTTAGGCACCATTATTGTTACTGATTTTTCTTTAGGCACATACAGTTTCTTATAGTTGTTTAGTTGTCTGACATTATATGAATGTATTGGGATATTTATTTGTTATGAGTAGGAAATACTTGATTTTATTATCTTATCTCTCATTCATCATTATTCATATGGGTTAACACCTCTTGTTTGTGTGTATGATATGCCCTTAGTGCTTATCACCAACCCATGTCCAATTAGAGGTGGGTTTTAGGCTTCATTATCTCCTTTCTCTCATTGTCAGATTATGAGGGGTTCCTTTGTGGGGGAGGGTCCATGAAAAGAGTAGTATGGATAACCACTGAAGATAAACTTTACCATTTTAAGGTTACCAAATCATGGCCATTGGGCTAGTTGGTCTGATCATAAGAGGGGAGGGTGGTAAGGATTTTAACAAGAGAGAATAAGGATGAAGGTGAGGGTTTTTTCCAGGATAGTTACATCTTTAAAGAGGTAGATCATGGATAATAAATGAACGGTCAATCCTGGAATGTGACTTTTCTTTTTATAATTTTCATAGGTTCCTTCCCCTCTAGTGATTTAGTAGCATTATTCTAGTAAATATTTTACTAATAAGTGGAAAATAAGGTTGGTAAAGATGTATATTTAAATATCTTTCCGGCAAACCTTTTTAAAATTAATGTTATTATTATTATTTTTATTTATATAAATATTGATCCAACCATGTTATTAATAAAATTAAGGATTAAAATGGCATGTTTTAAAGATTCACTTTCCGCAAATTCAACCCTCAACTATGCTTACAAGTAGAAAATAAGGCTTATAAAGACATGATTTGAAACTGTGCTTTCAGCAGAAAATGTCTAAAACCACATTTTTATTGTTTTTATTTTAAAAATAATAATCATGTTCTTTATTCCATGAAATTAATATTTATTTTTTCTATATATTTTAATTTTTTTATATTAATAAATATTTTTTATTATGTTTTTTACTTATTTTTTATCTTTTATATTTATATTAATAATTCCTTTTATCATGTAACATAAAATATTAATTATTTTTATTTTTAAAATTAATTTTAAAGTATTGTTTAATTTTATATTTATTTTTTAACATATTCCATTTATTTTAAAATTTTATGATAATTTTGAAAATTTCAAAAAAAAACTTAATTCTGAAATTAATTGGAAACCCTTAAAAATTTTCCCTTTTTTAAAGACTATTATTTATTTTTTTCATTTATTCCATAATTATGTTGTTTAAATGTTTACTTTTTATCATGTAATTTAATTATTTTTACTTTTTTTATTTTTTCTAGGGGTATGAAAAATAACCTTTTCCTTGCTATCCTTATAAAATTTATTCTCAAATAACTCTATATCCATTAATCAACATTGGTATTGGCTTCCAAATCCATAATTTTACATGTTTTTATATTTTTTTCATAACCAAAAAAACACTTTTAATTACTATTGCTCCAATTTTAGTTCTTTTTGAATCAAGAACTCTAAAATATGTTAAACATCCTCAAAATTTAAAATATAAAATTCTAGGTTTTTTACCTTTCTAAATTTCATAAGGGTGTCCTTTTGTTTTCTTGGATGTAATTTTTTTGTGAATATGATATGCATCTAATAAATCTTTACCCCATAATTTTGATGGTAACTTATATTTATTATGCATACAATTTACCATTTCTACCAATTTGTGTTTTTTTCCTTTCATCTAAACCATTACATTAAGGTTTATAAGGACTAGAACATTGATGAATTATTCCATTATCTTCACAAAAATCATTACACTCACTTATAAATTATTCACCAACTCTATATAAATATAAAACTTTAATCTTATTATTTAATTTATTTTTAACTTCAGATGTATATTTCTTAAACATAATAAAAGTTTCATATTTTTTTCTAATAAGATAAACATATAAATATATCCTATATTCATCAATAAAAAATATAATAGAATTATTACAATATATCAAAATTTATTTCAATGCCATGAAATGGTATTTTTATTATTTTTGATCCATGAATGTTTCACATGTATTTAATGCATCTCTAAAATTAACTAAATTTATTTTTATTATGACATTCAATGAATTAAAATTAATATTCACTAAATTATCATGTCATAAATTAGATTACTTGGTCAAATAAAAAAACTCTATCATATTATTAATGTATAGTTAACACATTTCATCACTTGAGTACCCCTTCCCCAAAAACATGCCTCTCATCAACAATATAACCTTTTTAGGTTAAAATAAAACCCATAATCCCTTCTTAAAAAAGATTAATAGATAATAGATTGTTTGGAATCTTGGGTACATGCAACGCATTTAGAAGAGTCATATTTTTTCATAAGTAAAACCTAGTTCCACATTTCCTTGACTAATGACATTGATGCATGAATTATTTCTAAGTTATACTTATTTCATGATATTAATTTTTAAAAATTTATTTAACATCAATTTATTTTTTCTCACATGCATCATAACCCTGGAATCGAGACATCATCTCATCTTAATTGAAGTCATATTTACTTAGATATCATCGCAACTTGATTTTCTATAGTCAACATATTCATAGTAAGTTTTTTAAATTTATTTATACAATGATATTACCTTGTAAAATGTTATCCTTTTCTCTAAAAAATCATTCTTATTCCTTCTTGAAATAATTTCCTTTATTTTTGAATTGTTACTTTTCTTCTTGGAATCTAAGAAAAAGTTTTTTGATGTCTTTACCTTAGTAATATTCACATTAGAATCAAATTGTAATGACATACTCATTTCACTTAACATGGATTTTTATTCAATGTGAAAAATATTTTACAATTTATCCAAGGAAACATTCTCACTCTTTTTAATGAGTGATTTACCAAATTATTTTCACATGGGTGTAAATTTAGTAATAATTACCCTCACTTTAAAAGTCCTTGGTATTTTAATTTTTAAGGAAATAATTTTTTTATAATGACCTGAAACTCATGAATTTTCTCCAACACCAGTTTTCTATCAACCATCTTATAATTTAGCTCATTTTCAATGAAAAATGTATTATCACCTTCCTCCTTTTATTTGTACTAGAATTTAAATGCATATTAAATCTCTCAAGTGGACTTCATTTTATGAAAATAATCATAAACACAATTTTCTAAAGTGTTGATAATAATGCCTACACACAGTGATGGGTTTAGGGGATCATCTAATGATCATTTGCAATAGAAAAACCATTAAAAGGTTTGATATATCTTAAAGTATTCAATGTGTAATGGATTATTGAAGAACAATATTCCTGCATATCTAAAGTAGTATCCTCTCTCTCTCTTGATGGAGTATAGTTGATGTAGATAATTGAAGAAATAAGTATAGACTTCTTTTCTTCAAGTGGATTACACCATCAAAAGGATCTAAAAATGATTTTTGATGACCCTTGATCACTAAAGTGGTGTTATCACATTCACCTAGTGATAAAAAATGATCAAGGAAGAAATATATGTTTAGATGTCATCTCAATAAATAGGTCAACCCAACAAGTGAAGGATCTCATCCTTTTATAAGCATCTCAGGCACTCTTTATTTAATGAAGATATCTTGTTATCTCAAATGCATCGGGTGCCATCTCATGGAACCCATGTATTACATCTCATTGGATTCATTAATTAAACCATTTAATAAGGAATTACATGTCATGAATAATACATTCATAATGTATTATAATGAAATAACTATATAGGAAAGGGATGTGTTAGTGTGTATGAATTTCATGCATTCAATTTTATGATATGACACAAGAAGAAAAGGCATCTTATGCATTCCATACGATTTATCAATAACATATGGTAGGGTATCCATCTCATGGATATTATAACCTATGATATAGGTGTGTCATAATATACAATACACTCTATTTAAGTGCACATCTAACAAATCATTCATTTTCACTTAAATCCCATAAGGACTTTAATGTAAAACTTCAAAACTCATGTGAATCTATAAAAAAATTGGATATGGTTTAATAAATATTTATTAATTTTGGAAGAAAAACTTATCCAAAACTTAATACTTTTCCAAAGGATTAACTATGTAACCCTAAGGGCCTTAGTAGTGTTGAAAAAAAATATAAAATCCTCATTTCATAGATATTTTTAAAGAAATGACTATAGAAAAGAGTCGATGCTACTCAAGATACTAAAGGTTCCAATGTGATCTCCATAAAACATACTTATTACTCATATGGACATGACCATGACAAGATGTATCATATACATCATATGTATACCTATATAATCCCTTTTCTCATGACACTGAGTGACCACTAGACATGGAGCAATTTTAATCTAGTATAGTTCATCTCATATTTTCTTGATTCTCCAAAAAATAATTACTTGGTCTATGAATATATCACATTTCATTCATCAATTATATTATCATACCAAATTTCCCTTATCCAAGTATTTTAAAACATCCCATGTGAATCAACTAATCATGGTCGTGAATTTCCTCAGTCTAATTCAATTAAGGGATAAATGTATTTTCTTGTCATATGAGTGGAAAAATATCATCTTGGTCATGATCCAACCAATTACATGATCGGTGACATACCCAAAAACCCCCTTATTATCTAAATAATGATGAATTTCATAAGAAATGTTTCAAATTATAAAGTTTCTCATGCTATGTATCTCACTAACCTAACATAATAAGGATTTATTTTAAGCATACACCCTTAACTATATTGATGACTATATGACATTCCATGAGATATACTTGGAGAGTTGGTCCAAATAATAAGTCTCTGCTTATTATCACATGATTCAACTATTATTCTAATCTTAACATATCATCACAACCCATACTACTCTGTGATGATTATCGATTAGGGATAACTCAAAGTCATAATTTGAGGGAATATTTTCATATCATCATTCATGTAATGTATATTAAAGAATAAATGAATGAATGATGAATGGGGATTGAATTTTATTATAATAACATGATACATTATGAAATAATTAAATAAATCACTTAAGTATCATATACCGAAAGACACTAAATTACCCTCATGATTTTGTTATGACAATAGTTTTGTTAATTAATCCAGTGAATTTTTATTTGTGGCCACCCAAAAAATCCTAAAATCATCCCTCTCAATGATATACCATATAATATGGTATCTGTGAAGGTTGTGTTTAGTAATTTTGTGATATCGAGGTTCCTTTTCCTAAGAAATAACTTCATTGTTGTCATAGTAAATCTTTATTGGTCTCATAATGATAAGAACCACCTTTAGTTCAGAGTTGAACTTTCTAATCCAAACTATCGCCTTCATAGTATCTGATGTAGAAATATACTTCACCTACGTTATTGAGTATACCATAGTGGATTGTTTTGAACTCTTATAACTAATAGATCCATAATTTATGAAAAAAACAAAAATCGATTTATATTTCATATTATCTCTGTCAAATTGGAAACTATAATCCATGTAACCCTTTACACAAATATCATCCTATCCTATAAATATTAAGAACATATCCTTAGTACTTGTTAAGTACTTAAGAATATTATTCACTATAATACAATAAATCTCACTAGGATTAGATTGTAATATAGAATTAATATTGAGAGCATAGGTGATATCAGTTCAAGTACACAACATGGAATGCATGATAGAAACTATGACATAATCATAGGGAATTTTATCCATCCTCTCTGACTCCTTATAAGGATCTCGAATCTTCCTAATATTACTTCCATGTAAAATCAATAAAGACCCCTTTTTGGAGTTCTCCATGCTAAACCTATTTAGCACTTTACCAATGTATGCATCCTAATTAAGTCCAAGAAACCTCTTAGATCTATCTTTATAGATATCTATACCTGATATGTTGGATTCTTCACCCATGTCTTTCATCAAGAAGCATTTACCCAACCACATCTTCATAGTGTGAAGTGTCAATATATCATTTCCTAGAAAAAGTAAGTCATCTATATACAATATTTGAAACACATAATTAATCCCATAAATCCATATATATACACAAGAACCATCCATATTTTTTATGAAACCAAAATCTTTGATTACATCATCAAATTTGATTTTCCAACTCTAAGAAGTCTGTTTTAATCCATAAATGGAACATTTCAACTTATATACCTTATCAGTCTCATTTAGCACTTCAAAACCTCTAAGTTGTATCATATAAACATCATCAACTAAATTCATGTTAAGGAAAGTAGTTTTTAAATCCATTTGATATATCTCATAATCAAATTGGGTTATTATGGAAATAAATATACAAATATAATTTATCATTGTAATAGGTAAAAATGTTTCTTCATAATCAATATCATGAATTTTATTATAACTTTTTTTTTCTATAGGAATGCTTTATAGGTAGACACTCTACTATAAATGCCATTTTTTATGTCTAAAACCCACTTGCACCCTATGGGTATCACTCCTTCAGATGAATCCATCAAGTTCCAAACTTGGCTAGTGTAAATGTAGTCCATTTCAGATTCCATGGATTTTAACCATTTCTTAGAATCAAAACTCTCAATAGCCTCACAGTTGGTGGTAGTTTCATAATCTATTAACATTACTCCATCATCATTACCTATAATAAATCTATATCTCATGATATTTTGATGAATCCTATCAGAACTTGAAGGTTTTGGTGTACCTTGAATCGATTATTCTTCCATAACTCTTTATAGAACCGACTAAAATTTTACCCGAGGAACACTCCTTATTTATTGTTTTTGAACTTCTCTAAGTTCAATTTTCCTCTCATTGAGTCCTTGATTGATAAATTCCTTTTCAAGGAATGTATAAAATCTAGCCGCAAACACTTCATGATCATTGGGATTATAGAAATAATATCCTTTAGTTTCCTTCCAATAGCTAGAAAATAATCACTTTTTAGATCTAGATTCAAGGTTATCAGAAACCAAATGTAAAATGAATGATTCACATCCCCAAATATTTATATAATAAAAACTAATATTTTTCTCATACCATATCTCAAATAGTTCTTTTATGACTTCTTTATATGGAACATGGTTTAGTATAGATACAACAACCTCTAAATTATATCCCTAGAATGAAATAGGAAAGTCACACTGACTTATCATCAATTGAACCATGTCTAGAAAGGCATGAGTCCTCCTCTCAGACATGTAATTCCATTATAGTGTTCCAAGAGGAGTGATTTTGATGATCAATGAATTCCTAAATCAAGTATTCACCACCCTAATATGATTAGAGGATCTTAATACTCTTTCTTAAATGATTCTATACTTCATTTTAAAACTCTTTAAAACTGCTCAGAATTTTTATTCTTATGTTCCATTAGAAACGCATAACCACATTGACTAAGGTCACCAATAAAAGTAATGAAGTGCCTAAAACCACTAATTTATTGAGTACTCATTGGTCCATATAAATCATGGTGTATGATATCCAACCATCCACTATCCCTTTCACCTTTTCCACTAAAATATTATTTGTTAATATTTCCTAATAAACAAGATTCACAATTCTCAAATGATTCATAATTTAATGGTTCCAATAATCCATCTCCATAGAGTCTTTTTATGTGTTTCTAATTTATATTCCCAAGGAAACAATGCCAATGATAGGTGGGATTAGACCCAACCTTGACCATGTTATTCTGAAAATTATAAACAATATTATCCATATCTAGAATGTATAAAAAAAATTATCATATTCACAGTTCCATAAAACATCTCATTCGTATATATATAACAACTATTCTTCATGATAGTGAATGAGAATACCTTCTTATACAAACAAGATACAAAAATCAAATTTTTATTTATTATGGGAAAATAATAACAATTCTCCAATTATAATACAAATACACTTGGTAATGTCAAATCATAAATGTCAACCTCTAATATAGAAACTCTTTCTCCATTACTAACATGAAGATATACTTCACACTTTTTCAATTATCATTTATCTCTGAGTCTATGTTTTTCATCATAAATGTGTGATGTACACCCGATATCCAATACCCATGAGTTGAAGTTAGTGGAATTGACCTCTATATCATTCACACCAAGATACTCTGAATGCTTCACTTTGAGAGCACTTATCAACCATAGATACCAATCTTGAATTGTTATATAGGTCATACCTATATGGTATCTAAAAATTATTATCATGAAGTAAGTCATAAACTATTACATAGATATATATATATGGGTGAGTATCATGTATTATGTCTTTTCATCAAATACTTTTAATGAAAGTACTCCCAATAAAAATGATAACATCATATATCATATCTATTTAGTAGGCAAAGATCTATATTTCACTAAGTGTTGATTCCTCTAGAGTGTTACTCTCACCACTTAGTTATTTAGGTAGTAAATTATCCTAATCATAACAATTATGATTCTCATATATTTGAGTAAGTGACATTTTTTCCTGAATCCATTACATGTGTTAGAGTTGGTTCTCTAGAACCAACTTCTACTTACTTGATCATTAAATATTTTCATTATTTTGAATATTAATAAATTTCATTATCACAACATGATTTTTCATCTACATTAAATTGTATGTGATAATGTCCTAAGAATATATGTCACACTGAAAGGTTATAGTAGTTCCCTGCTATAAAGAGAACCTAGAGGTTCCACAGTAGTATTGTTGAATGAATGTTCTGTATAAGAATTATATTATCTAGTGGGACATAGATGATATATTCTATTAGGGTTAGGAGGCTCATAAGACATTGAGATGCCTTCTCATGATGTTTTCCCATGGTAATCTCTAATAAGAGAGGTTATGATAATGGACCCACTAGTAGGAAATCCAAATTCTATGTGTCATTGGATGTTCCTATCTATGAACATGTGTATTGGTCCTTAAACTTTAATGTTATCATTAATGAATATCATGAGCCATATAATTTTATGGATTGATGAAAACCATGACAATGTATGCTCATGATGAAGTAGGATACATTGGGTGTATCATGATTGATATTGCATTAATGGATAATGTGAGAAATGATTTACCCCTTCTTTCCCATGGTGGAATTTGATCCCTTGGACCCTTTTATGGGAATGGAACTGATTGGATAAATCCATGTCCATGGTGTTTTGTGGGAATTTTCATTCCTGGAAAGTCAAAAAAAAGAGACATCATGGACATAGGTTGATTGTAACACCCCGAGCTTCCATGATACGCTTCTCATTCAATAATGTAATAACTTGCATTGTACGCAACATCGAGTTCTAACACACTGAAACTAATCAAAGTAACCGTTATGAATAGTAATAACCACTTTTTAAATTTGTAGAAATTTTATATTTCAAAATGGACTTCATTTTTGTATTCCTAATATTGAAATTATCCTATGTTGAATTTTTTGTAATTTTCTGAGAACTTCAAAAAATTTATGAATAGTGAAAAATACTTAAAACAACTTTTTTAATAAAAATAATTTATAGTGATAAGTTATACTATTGAGTGGTTTTAAAGTATAATTAGAATATATTTTTACCATTTTATCCAATGGTGGTCATTAGAATTAATTTCACTTTGAAATTGGACATAAACAATTGTCAATCTTTTGATATAAATTGTTTCTTAAAAACACGCTATTTGTTGTGACAGCGGGAATTAATTATAAAATTAATTAATGAAAATTATATGTTTGGAATTTTATAAAATAGACATAATTTTTGAATTCTGAATATCAATTATAGCTTAGGGTGAAATTTTGGCCTTATTCTGAAAAACTTCAATTTTTGATGAATAGTGAAACCACTAAGTGGTTGTTAAAAACTGATTTTTCGTTAAAATGAAATATTACCACTTCTGTGATTTGATTTTCAAAAATCCGACATACATGGTTGTCATTAAGAAGTAAAATGTGGTTCAATGAGATTAAAATAATTTTTTTGGTGAATAGTAACTTTTAAGTTCTTAATCGCGATTAGAGGTAATTAGTGTAGTTTAAGGTAAAAATAATGTTTTAATAATATGAGATGAGCTTGAAACATGTCCTACCCTCATTGGATGTGCCATGGCCGACCAAGACAATCCATGGGTCAACTTGGGGACCCCATGGAGACACTTTAGTTGGAAAATGACATAAATACCTTTTATTTAATGTTAAAATTAAATTGACACAAACATGAGTTGTTTTACTAAAACAGTTTTTAAGTGGGGTTACACAAGTCCAAATTTTGACTATAAATATTCATTAGAAATCTAAAAATATTTCCTACATCATAGTATTTTTTTTATAATTTTTAGACATTAAATAAATTAAATTATTTATGACATCATTATGATGCAACGATGACCTCATTATTTAACGATTTTAATAAAATGAAAAGATAATGTAAAATCCAAGGATTACACTTGTCCAAAGACTATTGGATGGGTAGATTTCGAACCCTTATCACCTTAGACACGAATTATATAAGTGTGGAACCTTTAGAATCCTAAAATCACTGTATAATAATGTAACATTTCAATCTTTCCAAAAGAGCCCCTCCTCTCCTCTTATAAAAGGCCCCCACCTCTACCACCTCATTCACACTTTCAAGCCATTTGGCTCGGCCAAACTCTGCCAAAATACTCTCCCAACTTCCCCCTCTTAATCCTAGAAGCCTAACTTTGGGAAGAACTCTTCCCAAGTAAGCCTTTGTCTCAAATCAAAAAGAGTTACCCGATTTTGAGGTAATGTCTTCTCTAATGTTGTTTTGTTTTATTTTTCTTCTCCAACCCCCTAAACTCTTTTTATTCATTTCTTTTGTAACAACACCAGTATCCTCAATATACTAGGATGTTGTTATAAGAAGGATTCAAGCTACACTTACACAAACCTACATCTAATGGTTAAAGAACATATGGTTTCTGTGGATGGCGAATTTCTACCTCACGAAACGATGATTGTTCAACACTCATATAACACCTTCAAAGGTGGCCATTAATATGTCACTATATTTATATATGATATATAATATATTTATGTTTTACTTATGCTTCTGTATTTCTCATTTATGGCATACTTTATGATTTCCATTATGGGTAAACGCGATAATTTCATTTTAGGAAGTGCGGACTACCGCCCCCTCAAAGTGATTTGAATCGTTAATGCCATATGTGGGATGTATAAAGGATGGAGTAAATGGTATTATAAACTATACTATACTGGAATTATATTATACATTTATATCATTATGATTTCATTCCATTAAATACGAAATAGAAATGAAAGTAGCGTTCATGCGTACGTACGGCTTACCGTCTCCATGAACAGTGCATTTCATTTCTTACCTCTAAATGTTACGTAATATTATAAATGAATGTATATACTGGATATATATGATATATATGACATCTAAATCATGAATATAATTCTGGATATAATGGATATTCTACCACATAAACAACTTGTAATTATAAGAAGTTTATTGTTGACTCAAGTACCAAAGATCGACAAAACGACCGTTATTAACTTAAATAATTACATAATGTTCATATCATTGTAATAAGTGATATAAAAAGGATAATGAAATTTAAAATGGTTCTTAATAAGGTATATATTAACTCTAGTTTATTATTCAGGAGGTTAAAGAATGGTTGAGTCAAGTCAGACACAAGGTAAGGGAACTTCTTAACCCAATTTACATTCTTTGGGTTAATCTCCTACTTTCAAATTATGTTATGATATTATTAAGTCCTATCTTGTATTTGTACTTTCTTTATGCTTAATTATATTGAATACACATAATAGATCTATTTTATTTAAAAAAATTATCTTGTTAAGGACTTCGTCTCAATCTCCTTTCATTGAGGCATATTTTGTTTTATACACAACATTCTTTTATACGATGTATAAACCCATTTGACTTTTAAGTTTATTCAAAAGGTTTTCTTTTATAATTATATGATTTTTAAATGATTTAAAGAAGAGATATTTCTCTCAAATATATGAAAATCAAGTGCAAATGTATACGTATTTAACGCAATCTTAAAAATGTTTGCAGAAAACCTGACTCTCGAGTGTGGTAGACAGGAAGGGATTGGGTGTGGACCCATCATGGCCTGTAATTAGTCGAGCAGTCTCAGAATTAGTTATTTTGTTTTCAGAAGCTTGCATAATGTTTTCATAAAAACACTGGAGTATATTTGAGCAATTTTAAACATAAGTATCTTCTAAAAAAATAACATCGGTAGGTATCATGAGACAACTAGACGTGGAATTGGCCGAGGCCCTTTCCAAATTTGATTTATGGTTTTGGCCGAGGCCTTAATCATTTTAGACGTCTTGGCTGAGGCCTTGAAAAAATGTTTCAGAATGTCTGGCATTGTACATTCCCTCATTATGAAAGTGGTTATTGATATTTCATGTGATTATTCGACCAGTAGAATATCCATGTGAAGAAGTAAATGGCATTATCTCATTTTACTTTTTCCATATTATGTTGATGTTCAAGTTTAAAAGGATTTTGTTTTAGTTATACATTTCCTTAAATGTTTATGTTTATTTATGAAAGCTTCCTCAATATTGTTATCCTTACTGAGCATCTGAGCTCACCCCTTTCAATGTTTTAATATTTTCCAGGATGTGAAGAAGTATTTTATGAATGACCTGCAGGGATAGTCAGAAGAGGATATGAGTGTGGACTATGAAGACTTTGTTATTAGTTTTTCACTTTATGTTGTAATGTAACATTTATGAATGTATCTAGTGTTTCCAAGGCTACTAAACTAATCGGTCTTTCGAGACTTGATCTTTTGTGATCATGCCAATGTTACGAAGTAATGCACCGACTCTGGGTAGCTGGGGTCGGGGCGTTACAGTTGGTATCAGAGGCAGTTTAGTACTAACCTTGGAAGCTAGATTTAGATAAACTCTGATTAGAGCACATAGCCCGAAGATAGAATTTGAGGATTAGTATAGAAGAACTTCCTAGAATTTTATTATTGTATAGATTTTGTGAGTTTTCCGAGCAATACATCCCTGTCTGGATACGAGCAGGTAGAGGTGGCTTTGGCACAGATGTACCTAGGGGTAAAACCCAAAAACACCGCTTTGAGCTAGACTCGAACGGGAACTGGTGCACGACAACGGGCCTTGCTGCACTCTTGGTTACGACACTCCCGGGGGATATGCTTAGGATAATTCCCATTTTCTTTACAAACCACTATGAAGGGTTACGAGTATATACTTCCTCAAAGAAAACATTTTTATAATTATGGATTATATCCATAATTAGTTCAATTTATGTTAAGTGTTTTACAAGTATGGAATTATGTATTTTGATTCATAAACTAATCCAGTTTATTCCATTATTTAGAAATGGCGCCTAATGGAAGGAATGGAAACTGTATCAATGCACGCACTCCGTGTAGGGATTGCCCTCCTACTCAAGATAATTATTGTGGATCTGGAGATACAACTGGTGCTGATCAACTTATTACCATACTGGGACAACTCACTCAAGTTATGAATAATAACCTTACTCGTATGGATCACCCTGATCCACAACGTGGAGGATCAATGTTAGACCGCTTCATGAGGAAACAACCACCAACATTTAATGGGGGTACAAATCCTATAGTAGCTGAGCAATGGATAAATTCCTTAGAGAAAATATTCCATGCCTTGGGGAGTAGTGAAAGGGAGAAGGTTGTCATGGCAGTTTACCGCCTCACTGGAGATGCCGATCAGTGGTGGTCGCTGATTCAAAACACAAAGGAAGATGATGACGTATCAAATATGGAATGGAGGGAGTTCAAAGAGCTTTTCCTAGAAAAATACTATCCTCGTGACCATCGACCAAATATGGAAAGACAATTTTTGAGTCTGAGCCAAAAGGAGGATGAGAATGTCTCAAAGTATGAGGCAAACTTTACAAGGTTAGCGAGGCATGCTGCAGATTATATACATAATCCAAGAAGCAAGATTGATTGTTTCTTTGATGGGTTAAAACCATTTCTCCGTCGAGCTTTAGTATCATAATCGTTCTCAACATACGAAGATATTGTCTCATGTGCTATCAAGACAGAAAAGGAATTCTATAAGTCTTATGACAACAAAGTAAAGCAAGAGAAGAAGAGAACGGTGGAATAAGAGACAGATAAAGGGAAAAAGGGAAAGAAGGATTTTCCATTATGTGATAATTGTGGGAAGAATCACCCTGGTACTTGCCTAAAAGGAATGGGAGTTTGTTATAAATGTGGAGAAAAAGGTCACCAGGCGCGTGATTGCAAGGGAAAGAAAGTGGCTATCAATGTTGAATGCTACAATTGTAGGGAAATGGAGCATTATGCAAATGAATATCCTAAGCGTCAGGTAAACTTACCTCAGAAAAGGCCAAAGGATCAAGGAAAATCTTATGCTATTACTACAGTTGAAGAAGAATAATTAATGTATTGGTGCTTTTGGACTCATGGATTATATTCTGGTTATTAGAATAATGTGATATATATATATATATATAAGGATTGTACTGCAGTACTTGTTGATTTCAGTAAGGTTTTAATATGTTGAAGGTAATTATATTTTTAGTATGTGACAATAAGAGAAACTTTACTTTGTTTGGGGAATCTGATAAATTGATTTTGGAATTAAGAGACCTTTTGGAGAAAGTCTGGACAGAGGTATTTTGGATAACTATAAAGGTTGGAGTGGATTAAGTTGATCTTTGGATAGTATTGTTTAAGGTTAAAAAATTTATGAAGATTATTTTTGGAATATTATGATACTATAGTTTTAGGAAAAGGACAACCTGCAGGGTGGGGCATAACCCGTCGCGTCGGACAAAGCTGTAGGAATCGAACCCACAATCATAGTGCGACAGGCCTTTATTTCCTACCACTAGCCTACAGGAAGTCCCCGGTTATTACAAAATAATTTTACTAATCTAAATGGTATGTGTTAACATTTGGAACCTTATACAATTAGGATAAGTATAATATTTTTGATTTCTATTATCTTTTTGAGTGAAAGATGAGTTGAAGGTTGAAACTCTAATTGTCAAGCATAAATATATATATACCTATCTCTTATTAAATGAATAAATTAATTCTTAAACTTTAGTAAAGGGATACTAAAACAAAAAAAATGTGTTATCCTAATACCTTATGTCTTGTTGAACTGATGATATTTTAAATCAACATAGATTGAAGTCTTTGAGGCCCTCAATTTGACAGTTGATTGTGATTGATGACCTCAATCACTCCCTACAAATATTTACGTTTTTCCTCCAATTATATGTCTTTAATTGGCACCAATGTTCTCCTAATCGAGATCATAATTGGGTGGTGACTTTTTCATTTCCCTTTCCCTCTTACTAAGGCTAAATTTTATTAATCTTATTTCCGATGTGGGTTTTCCACAAAGGTATTTTCTCTTTTCAACCTTTTACTTACAAAGAAAAATTTTAAATTGCGAGGACGCAATTTATTGAAGGAGGTTAGAATGTAACACCCCGAGCTTCCATGATACGCTTCTCATTCAATAATGTAATAGCTTGCATTGTACGCAACATCGAGTTCTAACACACTGCAACTAATCAAAGTAGCCGTTATGAATAGTAATAACCACTTTTTAAATTTGTAGAAATTTTATATTTCAAAATTGACTTCATTTTTGTATTCCTAATATTGAAATTATCCTATGTTGAATTTTTTGTAATTTTCTGAGAACTTCAAAATTTTTATGAATAGTGAAAAATACTTAAAACAACTTTTTTAATCAAAATAATTTATAGTGATAAGTTATACTATTGAGTGGTTTTAAAGTATAATTAGAATATATTTTTACCATTTTATCCAATGGTGGTCATTATAATTAATTCCACTTTGAAATTGGACATAAACAATTATCAATCTTTTGATATAAATTGTTTCTTAAAAACACGCTATTTGTTGTGACAGCGGGAATTAATTATAAAATTAATTAATGAAAATTATATGTTTGGAATTTCATAAAATAGACATCATTTTTGAATTCGGAATATCAATTATAGCTTAGGGTGAAATTTTGGCCTTATTCTGAAAAACTTAAATTTTTGATGAATAGTGAAACCACTAAGTGGTTGTTAAAAACTGATTTTTCGTTAAAATAAAATATTACCACTTCTGTAATTTGATTTTCAAAAATCCGACATACATGGTTGTCATTAAGAAGTAAAATGTGGTTCAAAGAGATTAAAATAATTTTTTTGGTGAATAGTAACTTTTAAGTTCTTAATCGCGATTAGAGGTAATTAGTGTAGTTTAAGGTAAAAATAATGTTTTAATAATATGAGATGAGATTGACACATGTCCTACCCTCATTGGATGTTTCATGGCCGACCAAGACAATTCATGGGTCAACTTGGGGACCCCATGGAGCCACTTTAGTTGGAAAATGACATAGATACCTTTTATTTAATGTTAAAATTAAATTGACACAAACATGAGTTGTTTTACTAAAACAGTTTTTAAGTGGGGTTACACAAGTCCAAATTTTGACTATAAATATTAATTATAAATCTAAGAAGATTTAATACATCATAGTATTTGTTTTATAATTTTTAGACATTAAATAAATTAAATTATTTATGACATCATTATGATGCAGCGATGACCTCATTATTTAACGATTTTAATAAAATGAAAAGATAATGTAAAATACAAGGCTTACACTTTTCCAAAGACTATTGGATGGGTAGATTTCTAACCCTTATCACCTTAGCCACTAATTATATAAGTTTGGGACCTTTAGACTCCGAAAAGCATTGTATAATAATGTAACATTTCAATCTTTCCAAAAGAGCCCCTCCTCTCCTCTTATAAAAGGCCCCCACCTCTACCACCTCATTCACACTTTCAAGCCATTTGGCTCGGCCAACCTCTGCCCAAATACTCTCCCAACTTCCCCCTATTACTCCTAGAAGCCTAACTTTGGGCAGAACTCTTCCCAAGGAAGCATTTGGCTCAAATCAAAAAGAGTTACCCGATTTTGAGGTAATGTCTTCTCTAATGTTGTTTTGTTTTATTTTTCTTCTCCAACCCCCTAAACTATTTTTATTCATTTCTTTTGTAACAACACCAGTATCCTAAATATACTAGGATGTTTTTATAAGAATTATTCAAGCTACACTTACACACACCTACATCTAATGGTTAAAGAACATACGGTTTCTGTGGATGGCGAATTTCTGCCTCACGAAACGATGATTGTTCAACACTCATATAACACATTAAAAGGTGGCCATTAAGATGTCACTATATTTATATATGATATATAATATGTTTATGTTTTACTTATACTTCTGTATTTCTCATTTATGGCATACTTTATGATTTCCATTATGGGTAAACGCGATAATTTCATTTTAGGAAGTGCGGACTACCGCCCCCTCAAAGTGATTTGAATCGTTAATGCCATATGTGGGATGTATAAAGGATGGAGTAAATGGTATTATAAACTATACTATACTGGAATTATATTATACATTTATATCATTATTATTTCATTCCATTAAATACGAAATATAAATGAAAGTAGCGTTCATGCGTACGTACGGCTTACCGTCTCCATGAACAGTGCATTTCATTTCTTACCTCTAAATGTTACGTAATATTATAAATGAATGTATATAATGGATATATATGATATATATGACATCTAAATCATGAATATAATTCTGGAGATAATGGATATTCTACCACATAAACAACTTGTAATTATAAGAAGTTTATTGTTGACTCAAGTACCAATGATCGACAAAACGACCGTTATTAACTTAAATAATTACATAATGTTCATATCATTGTAATAAGTGATATAAAAAGGATAATGAAATTTAAAATGGTTCTTAATAAGGTATATATTAACTCTAGTTTATTATTCAGGAGGTTAAAGAACGGTTGAGTCAAGTCAGACACAAGGTAAGGGAACTTCTTAACCCAATTTACATTCTTTGGGTTAATCTCCTACTTTCAAATTATGTTATGATATTATTAAGTCCTATCTTGTATTTGTAATTTCTTTATGTGTAATTATATTGAATACACATAATAGATCTATTTTATTTAAAAAAATGATCTTGTTAAGGACTTCGTCTCAATCTCCTTTCATTGAGGCATATTTTGTTTTATACACAACATTCTTTTATACGATGTATAAACCCATTTGACTTTTAAGTTTATTCAAAAGGTTTTCTTTTATAATTATATGATTTTTAAATGATTTAAAGAATAGATATTTCTCTCAAATATATGAAAATCCAGTGCAAATGTATACGTATTTAACGCAAGCTTAAAAATGTTTGCAGAAAACCCGTCTCTCGGGTGTGGTAGACAGGAAGGGATTGGGCGTGGACCCATCATGGCCTGTAATTAGTCGAGCAGTCTCAGAATTAGTTATTTTTTTTTCAGAAGCTTGCATAATGTTTTCATAAAAACACTGGAGTATATTTGAGAAATTTTAAACATAAGTATCTTCTAAAAAAATAACATCGGTAGGTCTCATGAGACAACTAGACGTGGAATTGGCCGAGGCCATTTCCAAATTTGATTTATGGTTTTGGCCGAGGCCTTAATCATTTTAGACGTCTTGGCTGAGGCCTTGACAAAATGTTTCAGAATGTCTGGCATTATACATTCCCTCATTATGAAAGTGGTTATTGATATTTCATGTGATTATTCGACCAGTAGAATAACCATGTGAAGAAGTAAATGGCATTATCTCATTTTACTTTTGCCATATTATGTTGATGTTCAAGTTTAAAAGCCTTTTGTTTTAGTTATACATTGCCTTAAATGTTTATGTTTATTTATGAAATCTTCCGCAATATTGTTATCCTTACTGATCATCTGAGCTCACCCCTTTCAATGTTTTAATATTTTCCAGGATGTGAAGAAGTATTTTATGAATGACCTGTAGGGATAGTCAGAAGAGGATATGAGTGTGGACTATGAAGACTTTGTTATTAGTTTTTCACTTTATTTTGTAATGTAACATTTATGAATGTATCTAGTGTTTCCAAGGCTACTAAACTAATCGGTCTTTCGAGACTTGATCTTTTGTGATCATGCCAATGTTACGAAGTAATGCACCGACTCTGGGTAGCTGGGGTCGGGGCGTTACATTGATGACATCATAATTTGACTTGTTTGATTAAATATATCATGATAAAGTGATTATATTGTATGGTGAGCATTCATAGGAGGTTGTATATCGTTTCAACATTAACTTCTTTCTATATAGGTTATTTGGCATGTTACCAGATGATAACCTTATAATTTAGGCATCTCTGCCTATTTATACTAATAAAGAGGCCAAGAGGTTCACACACTAAGTGTATTCATAATCTAAATTAAATTTTATATTGATTTTAACAATTTAGAATAAATAGTATTCCTTATTTTTGATTTAATAATTATTTGGGTTTGGTTGATTTCCAAGATTTAATCACATGTTATTTGAAAGAATAAGTGAGTTAAATAATAATAATAAATATCTATTTATAGGGTTTGGAAAATATAATATTTATAATATTTATCAATGAATGATTGTGCTATATTTATTTTTTAAATAAATAGTCATTATTCAAGGTTCAGTAAATGTTAAGGAGGATAAGTGGGTCAAGTTTAATGGTTAAATTGAAAATAATATAAATGATATTTATTTATTCTTAGGTGATTCACATTTAAAGTGAATATTATTATTATTATTAAGACGTGGGTTTCGCTAATAATTAAGTAATTTAAAAGGGGATTGTGCACAAATTTTCAACCCTAGACCTACCATAATAAATATATAATTATATCACTTTCTAAAACCTCTCTTATTTTGCAAAACAGATAGATAGAATCTCTCTTAAGCCCTATATAGAGTTTTATAAATCTAGAGTGATCTATCACCACCTCTTCTCTCAAGTAATCAATAGATCATCAAGATTTATTCATCCTCATAGAATAATTCTATTTCACTCAACCATGAATGATGTAATAAATTAGGATCAACTGTACCAGCACCCAGTGATTCCACAATGATGTTTATGGTGCACATTTGGAACACCACTAGAGGGATTCTGCACTTGGATCCTACAAATGTGACAGTGGTATGATGAGATCAAGGAAATTGTATCATCAATAAAGGTAGAATTACAAGTTCATGTAATTCTATATCTACTCATAAATTAATTATAAATTACATGTAAATATACTCCTCTTCTGGTTCCCGTGATTATCTAGTCAATAAATCAATTAATTTTGTTGGTCATGGTGTCATTAATTATGTACAAAAATGATTATTCATAAATTAAGACTTAAAACCTAGTTGGTCATGCCATATAGTAACTTCCACTATGCTTTAAACCTTTAAATGGTATCAAAGTGGACACATTAGTAATTTATAATTATTTATTAATCATTGGTTATTTACATGTGTTTTTAATTTCTTTTACTTTAGATCTATTCATTCTTAAAATACAAAAATCATTTTCTCTTATTTCTTCTTTGTTCCCGCTCACATAACTAATAAATGGGTTAAGATAAAATTAAGATACATCCTAAAATTCCATATAGAGATACTAAAGGTTCTGTCTAGGTAAAAAAAATGTACATTTCATGTTCCCTAATCTACATGTCATGTACCTGTGTATATTGAATGTATCTCACTTTTTCATTAGATTGGTCCATTAAATTTGGATCAGTGATCTGATAAAAGGGGATTAGTGCATAGATCTGGATAGTCTAGTATATGGTTTGAAGAACCACACATCATGTAACATGTGTACATAGCGTGTAGTCCTCATATCTATGTAATGGAGAACATCATGGGTCCAAGCGTGTCGTGCATCTGCTACATGACATGGAGACTAACAAACTGTGAAAATTTGAGGGAACATTTTTTGTAAGATTATCATAAACCGTGTACCTTGTACACATCCACATAATAAAACATGATCATTCCCTAAGTGTGTGTCACAAACATGAGTAGAATAGACCACACCCCATGTAACCAAGTACACACCATGTAGTCTTCTGCAAAAAGTGTGCTTAATTTAATGTGGAGAGAAGAATTAATTATATAATTAAACTTATTCACATGAGTTTCATGTTTTATTTATTTGATAGTGGACACCATTTCATAGGATTTTTAATTATATATTGGATTAATTTTTGTGTTAAATTCTAAAACTACAAGTTTTGTTTGGTATTTTCTTATAGTGTACTCTACATGCATAAAGAACATCACGTGAAATGAAATTCACATGTGTTATGTGTGTCATTTTTTTGATGGTACATGACATGTAATTACTGATCATGCAATGTGTTTTGGATTCCAAGGTAATTCACATGCACAAGGATTATGTCGGGTTGTTTGGATGAGTACATGTCATTTCCTACAAGTACGCTTGTGTAATTTATTATCTTTAAATAAAAGTAATTAATTTAATATATTCAAAATTATGTATGATGAAAATTCAAGGATGTTAAAATGGAATTAAGATAAATTGAGTTAATTGGGTTAATTTGTTATTTTTTATCTTAATTGAAAGAATGAATCAAAGTAATTGATAACTAGATTGAAAATGTATTCTTGTTCCATGTTGTGTGGATTATCATGAGATTAGACTAGACCTGTTTATGTGATTGGTTTTATTTTAATTTATTATTATTAAATTAAAATGATGGTCTTCGAGTCATACCCTCATCCTTATTATGTAAGGGCTTTTGTGCCCACGGTTTCTCTTATGTAAACCCCCTTATCCAATCCATTGGATCCCCTCATCTATGTGTGAGTAAAATCTTATGTAAGGATAAATCTCTTAGGTGAGAGGAGGTGATCTGAGTCCTGGAGATGAGGTGAAACCAATTGAGGAAATATATAAGATTCGAGGTGGAATACTTCAACACGGACCAAGCTATGGTTCAAGGTGTTTTCCTCTAGGTTCAAGGGTTAGTTTATCATCCACTAGATAAACTAACCATTATAGAATATCATGATCATGCCACTTATATTTTATATATGTCAGTTTCATGGTTAATTATTTATCTTTGTGGATTTTATATGATCACTTAATAAATAAATTAACAATAATTAAATATGGAATAAAATAAAACCGGATTATATATAAATTTTATTAGAAATGTTTAATTACTTAAGTAAAATCCACTTAATATTAACATTTCATGTGATAAGATAAAATGGTATTTTACACATAAGGATAAAAATCCATCAACCGAAATATTATGTTGGTATAGCCTTCCATTACTTAATCTAGAGTCGAACCCATAGTTCAAAGTGTTTGATCAGAAAAAATTTAGGTACTTTCAATTATCAGAGAACTTTTAGCTTGAAGTTTTGGGTTGATTTAACTTTTATCACATCAAGGGTTTACTTCCCAAGAAATACTTGGTGTGACCGAGAGGCAAGAGTTGAGGAAATATTTATCTAGGATTTTAGGATTAGGGAGTGCACTCAATCGATTAAGGAACTATAAGTTAATGCAGTTGGCATGTTACACCTGCCTAAAACCCTTCAATTAACTTGTAAGGCCCAAGTATGGGTTATAAGAAGGGAATATGGGTCCTTTACACTAGAATATCCATGAAATAAGATATTTTTAAACTAATAGTGAGGTCTATTAGGTTTCAAAAAAATTGGGGTATTAATAAAATTTAAATTTATTAATCTATTTTGGTGATCAAGAAAGTACTAATAATCTATTCTTAATTTTGTAGAAATGGAAAACAACATGAATTTGAAAATATCACTATGATTCAAATATATTAGGAAAATATTCTCATTGGATTGAATTTATAGGAATAGTATAGGCACTTACATGGTATACTACACCATGAATGAAAATTATATGTGTTGGAAACCCCACTTCATGAGTCGCTTGCAAAAGAGACCAATGAAGAATAAGTGTCTCTCTACCTAAAACATGTGGATGATGCAATGGATGTCCAATGTTTCATGTTATCATCTATTTTCAGTTATCTTTTAAAGCAATATGAGTACATGGATGCATATAACATCATTTCTCACATGTGTGATCTTTATCAAGAGAAGATAAGACAAAAGAGATATGAGATTCCAATGAACAGTTCATGTGAAATCTTGGAGAGTCAATGACAGCTAGGCCTCATGTAGTCAAGATGATTGGGAATATAAAATGATTATAAATCTCGGTGTTTAAGATCCCTGATGAGTTGTGCATAAATCTCATTATGTCCTCACTAGACAAAACCTTATTCGATTTCATTGTGAATTATAGTGTGAGAAATAGCAAGAAGACTCTTTCAAAAATTATTACTATTATTCACCAAATTTATAAATACATAGGGTGTTACAAACCCATAGTCCTTATGGTGAATAATAAAAGGAGGAATAAGGAAAATGGAATGAAGACTCATTCCAAGCCTATGGCTCTAGAGTGTTGTCCTTCTAAGAAGAAGAAGATTCAGTGGAAATCAAAGGAATAGAATACAGTGTGTGTTTTATTTGGCAAGTAAGGACATTGGAAGAGGAATTACACCCATCCAAATAAGAAAGGGGAAGCTTCATGATCATTTTTTATTGAGTGTAATATTTCCATATCTACAAGTTGGGTATTAAATATTTCATGTGGTGCTTACATTTGTATCTAAATATAGAAACCAAGTAGATTTCAGAAGTTTTTTAGAGGTGAGGTGGATCTACAGGTTGCCAATAGAGTGAGGATGGCTGCTCTATCCATTAGATACTACCACCTCACGTTAAAAATATAATTGATTTTGGTTTTAAATAACTGTTATTATGTGCCTAGTGTTACAAAGAATATCATTTTTTCTTTTTTTGACATGGATAGATTTATTTTTAATTTTAGAAATAAGAGTTGATAATTTTATAAAGATAACATATGTTTTGGAATGGAAAAAAATCATGGTCTTTATATATTAAATTATGAAAACCAAATATCAAAAATTTATATTGAATAAAATTCACATGGCTTATTGCACACCTGGTTGTGGAATCACCATCTTGGTCATTTAATGAGAAGTGTTTGACAAAGCTCTATGAAGATGGTTATTTAGACTCTTTTGAGCTTAATCCACTTGAAAGATATCATTCTTTTTTACAAGACAAGATGACTAAACCATCATTTAGTGGTCAAGGTGAAAGTTACATAGAGCTTCTATAATTGGTAAACACTAATGTGTGTGGTTCTTTTCAATTTGAAGCTAGGGATGGGTTCTTAGACTTTGTCACTTTTACGAATGACTTGAGTAGGTATGGTTACATATACTTGATGATGTATAAGTTCATATCCTTTTAGAATTTTAAGGAGTTCAGGAATGTACTGTAGAATAAAGTTGGTAATAAGATAAAGAAACTCCAATCATATCAAGGTGGTGAATATCTTATCCAAGAGTTTATCGATTTTATATTAGATTATGGGATTTTATCTCAACTCACTCATCCTTATATTTCACAGTGGAATATTTTTAGTGAAAAGAGTAATTATAACTTATTCGATATGTTAAGATCTATGATGAGTCACATAATACTTACATTATCCTTTTGGGGATATGCATTACACATGAAATCATACATACTAAATTGAGTACTAACTAAAGTGGAAAATGGTATTCCTATTGAGTTATGGAGTGGAAAGTAACATGTTTTTTCATATACTCATACATGGGGGTGCAAGGTGTTTGTTAAGGTAGGCTCAAGCAACAAACTGTCTCCCCGAGTCATGAAGTGTATCTTTATAGTTTACCCCAAAAAAAATAGGGGATACTACTTATATGATCCCTCATATAAAAAGGTTATAGTTGCTAGGAAATTTTTATTCCTTGAGAGAGAACACATCCTCTAGAAGGATAGTAGAATCATGATTGAATTCATTAAATTTTATGCTCAAGATACACAAGAGTTGTTATAGGAACAAATTTAATAGTTCCACATGGAATAAGTTTTTCCTATAATACAAGTATTACATAAGAGAACCATGGAGGTAAAAGAACTTAATAGATGTGGTTTTTAAGTCACAGAAGATGGTGACTCATTATTTTTAGACAATAATGAACCTTTATCCTATAAGTAGATAGTGGATAGATCAGAAACTGCAAGATGGAAACAATCCATGAATTCTGAGATAGATTCCATATATAAAAGCCAAGTTTGGGTTTTGATCGATCCATTAGTTGATGTAAATTCTATTGGGTTTGAATGGGTATTCAAAATAAAGTTTTGCATGGATGGTAAGGTTAGTGCATACAAAAAAATCTAGGGGATAAAGTGTTTAGACAATGTCAAGTCATTGACTATGATGAAATGTTATCTCTGGTTTCCATATTTAAATCGATCATAATTCTACTTGTTATATCATCTTTCCATGATTATGAGATTTGACATATGGATTTCAAAACTATTTTCATTAATAGAAACCTTTAAAAAGACATCTATATGATACAACCAGAAGTGTTTGTGACTCCAAGCAATGCCAAAAAGGTATGCAAGTTACATAGATCCATTTATGGATTAAAACAATCATTTAAGTCATGGAACATTTGGTTCAGTGAATCTATAAAAGAATTTGGTTTCATTAAGAGAAAATATGAGCCATGTATTTATAAATATATTATGGGAGTATGATCATTTTCATAGTAGTATATGTTGACATCATATTACTAATTAGAAACAAGATACCTATAAGGACTCAGCCTTAAACATTACTTATTATTGAATTAAATGAATAATTCACATTGAGGATCTTTTCAGGTTTAGAGTTTTATAGAATTAGGACATAACTATTACATCTCAAAAGATTACAAAGTAGACACTTCTACTAAGTTTCCATAAAATAAAAACACTTAAAAAAACTTGTCTAGTTTCATGTTTTAGATAGCATGAGGTTTCCTTGTTCTCATCCTTGACCCTATTCCACATTAAGTCCTGTGAAAAACATTTCAAAAAAACTTGAGGTGAGCATAAAAATCTCAGTAAGGGATACACAAAGAAGGAAAACTGTTAGTTTTTCAAAACAAAAAGTAAACCATGAGTACTTAATCAAAGTAATACTTTTCACCTTTATGAAGTAGTATAAAATCTTCAATGAATAAAAGATCATTACTTACCCTTTTTTTTAAAAAAGATTACCATAAAACCCATATACATAACATATAAAGGTAACATGGGACATAAACATACTTAAATGGAATAACCATACGGTCGACTTCCACACATATAACTTAATGGAATAGCCATACGGCCGACTTCCATACCCAATGCATTGGAGGTTATAACGTAACCACCTATCCTGGTATTCACGGCACCACCCGTCATGTGGTTTATCACGTAACCACCCGTCAAATGTCCAAGTACCATTACAAAATCATAATACATAAAACAATTATAAAGGAAAGAAAACATTTCCACATTTCAATAACAATAGATCACATCATGATACTATCATAAATAAAAACATCTAGTAAAATCATTAAAACTATATGATAGAAAAATCCCTTTATACTTTTAAAATATTAAAAGAAGACATTTAAAAGAGATTTTAGAATCAACGTGTCACATACCACTTTGAAGATTTTAAAGAAATTAACATTTTAAAAAAATAATTTCCATATAAATAAATACTTAAAACCATTTTTAAATAATGGAAATTAATGATAATGATTTAGAAGAATAAATCTTCAAAACAATTAAAACGATATTTTAGTTAAAGAGTTTTAAAAAAAATGAGAAATAATTGAATACAAATAATTGAGGAATAAAATTTAATCAGAACTTTATAATCTCATGAGAATAAAGGTATTCATGATATAAAAAGCCAAAGGACAGTATATACACCATATAAGAGTGAATTGGTGCATAACAACAATTAAGTCTCAATGGAAAGTAAATTGAGACGAAATCCATTATAAAGATGATATCCTTAGATTAAGGATAAATAAATTACAAAATTATGTGTGACAAATATAAATACACTAAATATGATTGGTTATTTAGTGTAAAACAATCAGAGGCCATTAACACATATTCATAGGATGACATATTTAATAAGTACATGTTTAACCCAAAGAATCAAAATTGGCTTAAGAAGTTCCCTTGCAAAAATTCGACAGCCTAACGACATCACTTCAAAATTCAGAAAATGAGTTGATGAGAGATAAAAAGGGTATCTCATCACTTGGGCATAAAATTTAAATCGATAAGGATATATAAGAACATATCCCAAAATTACAATATGTAAATTAAAAGACCCAACAAAAGAAGTCTTTTAAAAAGAGGAGGGTGAAAGGATCCCTTACCGACTTGGGTATCTTTCGAAACATACACCCCATGAAAGAAGGACAATACAACATTGATGTAAATAATAATAAACGAAATTATATTATAAAAAGAGTAGAATAATTGTAAGTACATATACCACTCAAAGGAAATGGTGGAAAATGTAGCATAAATCTCACGGGAATAAAAGTGAGATGAAAAATCCCTTACGAAAACTCGGCAGCCTAACGGCGCCACTTAAAACTTCCAAAAATGGATTGATGAGATCAAATAGGTTCTCTCATAAAATTAACATAAAATGTACACAAAGAGGAATATAAAATAACATCCCCCAACATAACATATAAGAGCTTAAAAGATGTGACATAAAGGAGAGTACTTAAAAATAAAGTGAGAGGTTGAATCTCTTACGAAAATTCGGCAGCCTAACGGCGCCACTCAAAACTTCCAAAATGGATTGATGAGAGAAAATAGGGTATCTCATCATATGAACATAAAAATTATAGTAATATTAATATAAAATAACATCCCAATCATAATAAATATGAGCTTAAAATTAATGACATAAAAGAGTGTATTTAAAAAGAAAGAGAGGGGTAGGATCCCTTACCTCAAGTCCGACTTGTCTTGTTCGTTTCTTTATATTCCTGAATAATAAACTTTGGTTAATTTATAATTACCTAAGGACCTCCTTTAAATATTATTATTCAGTTAATATCACATATTATAATGTTATAATAATTGTTTAATAATGTTAGTTCATATCAGACGTTTTTTCCGATGTTTGGTACATGAGTCAAAAATGAACTTGTTTGAAAATGATTTCCCATGTAGTTATAAGTAAATAATTTCCATAATATTATTAATGATTAAAATATCATATATATCCAGTACATATTCATTTTATACTATTCCATAACATTTTGAGATAAAAAATGAAAATCACCGTTCATGGAGATGGTAGGCCATACGTACGCATGAATACTACTTTCATTTGTTTTGTCATATTAATGGAATTAAAAATAAATGAGATATATATATATATTATAATTCCAGTATAACATATATGTTATATAGGTCACATATGTTCATTAATTTCATTCTTTAAACATTCCATGTATTGCATGAACGAGTCACATCACTTGAGGGGGCGGTAGTCCACACTTCCTCGTATAAAATTATCGTATTTGCACAACATGCAAAGCATAAAGGTATGTTTTAAATATAAAATACAGAATCATGTGGAAAACATAAATACCATATATTCATATATAAAATACATTGACATCATAATGGACACCATTAAAGGTGTTAAGAGAAGATTGAACAATTATCGTTTCGTGAGGCAGTAATTCGCCATCAACAGAAACAGTATGTTCTTTAACCATTAGACGGAGGTGTGTGTAAGTGTAGCTTGAATAATTCACATAAAAACATCCTAGTTTATTTAATATACTGGTTTTGTTACAAAATAAAGTAATAGAAAGAGTTTAGGGGTTTGGAGAATCAAAATAAAACAAAAGAACACAAGTGAAGACATTACCTTTAAATCGGGTAACTCCTCTTGGTTTGAACCAAAAGAGTTTCTTGAAGAGTATTATGCCAAATGTTAGGATTAAATGATGAAGAGAGGTATGTGGAGAGATGAAATGGGCAGGTTTTGTCCAAGACAAAGGCTTGAGAGGTGTGGGTAAGGTGGTAGAGGTGGGGGCCTTTTATAAGAGAAGAGGAGGGGCACTCTTGGAAAGTTATAAAATATTACTTTATTATAAACTTCTTTTCAGATTTTAAAGGTTAAAAAAGGATATATTTCGAGTATAATGTGATAAGGTTTCTCAATCCACCCATACAATAGGTTTGGGACAAGTTTAAGACTTATATTTCACCCTATCTTCTCATTTTATTTAAATCGTTCATTTATGAGGTAATCACTGCATCATCACAGTGTCATAAATAAAATAATTTATATAATGTCTAAAAATTATAAAAAAAATATCATGATGTAGGAAATATTTTTAGTTTTCTAATGAATATTTATAGTCAAAAATATGACTTGTATAACCTCATGTAAAAACTGTTTTAGTAAAACAATACATGTTTGTGACATTTTAATTTTAACTTTAAATAAAAAGTTATTAATGTCATTTTCCTACCAAAGTGGCTCCATGGGGTCCCCAAGTTGACCCATGGATTTTCTCGGTCATCCATGACTCATCCAATAAGGGTAGGATATGTTTCATGGTCATTTAATATTATTATAACATTATCTTTACCTTAAATTACACTAATTACCTTTAATCGCGATTAATAAAACTTAAAAGTTATTATTCATAAAAAAAATTATTTTAATCTCATTGAACCACATTTTAATTCCTAAGTACAACCATGTATGTAGGATTTTTTAAAATAAAATCACAGAAGTGGTAAAGTTTCATTTAAATGAAAAAAATCAGTTTCTTTAACTACCACTTAGTGGTTTCATTATTCATCAAAAATTGTATTTTTTCAGAAAAATACCAAAAATTCACCGAAAGCTATATTTGATATTCCAAATTCAAAAATGATGTATATTTTACAAAATTAAAAATATATAAGTTTCATTAATTAATTTAATAATTAATTCCCGCTGTCAAAATAAATAGCGTGTTTTTAAGAAACAATGTCTATTAAAAGATTGACACTAGTTTAAATCCAATTTCAAATTGAAATTAATTCCAATGACCATCATTGGATTAAATGGTAAAAATATATTCTAATTTAATTTTAAAACCAATTAAAAATGTGAGTTTATCATATAAATAAATTAGATTAAAAAGAGGTTTTGAATAAAAATACAACATTTTTCACTTATTCATTAAAAATGAACTTTATCGTAAAAATACCAAAAATTTACACAAAGTAAATTTTGATGTCCCGATTTTAAAGAAGAATTTTATTTTTTCAAATATAACACATAAATTTGTCAAAAAGTGGATTTAAAAGAGGTTCACCATCAAAAGGCGGTTAATCGACCTTTTGAAGAATATTAGAATGTTTACGCTTAAAATTGGATTCATTCGCATTTTTAATCCTCTAACATTTATTGTAAAAAGTAAAAATATTTGACAAAAATATATAATCATTTTGTAGTTAGTCATATTTATTCCCTTCATTACAACGGCTAGGTGTTGACTACCATTTAGAATAAAATTATTTTATTATTAGAGTGCAACGTAAGATTTCAAAGGAACTCGTTGTTGCGTATTGGGTAAGCCATAGAGCATAGTGTTCCCTTTAAATTAATATTAACATTTTATTCACATATAGGTATAAATATAAAAATTTCATATTCTTTATTTTCCTGTGGTGTTACATCCTTCCCCCCTTTTGGGAATTGCATCCTCGCAATTTTAAAATTGGGCTCGCAAACTTCATTGAAAGTCCCACATTGGAACAAGAGTCGGTAAAACAATCACTTTAAAAGAAAGAAAGATAAGTAAAGAGGTCACTTGAGTTAAACAAAACTAGGATTCCATGTAGGAAAACATGGATATGAAATAAAAAGCAAATGGTTGAGTTCTGAGGGAGAGTGATAGAAAACATGTTTAGGAGAAAGTTAACCACAAGAAAATCACAAACTTGTGGTGGGTTAAACGGTATTCGATTCCCCAGTAGGAAAAGTTAATAGAAAACATTTTTGTTTTAAGTTAATTTTTATTGAGGAATTTATTTTTGATCTTAAGGAAACATACTTACTTGTCATGTTGACTTTCAACTTTTACTAGATTTCTTACACAAACTCATACTTTCCCCAAATGATGAGTATTTAGGAAGACTTGTTCACATTAAGAGTACTATAATAAACTTCTAGAGAATCACCTGATCCACAAAAGAGAACTATATATTTCCTATGTCTTTAGACCCTTACCAAAACCAAAATTGTTAGAACAAGATCAAATAATCCAGAAAAGGATAACCCTTTATAAAAAGAAAATCTATTCTTAATCTCCAAAATTTGTCCAACAAAACCCAAAGTTCAACGAAGACCATTTGATAAACAATTTGTCCATAAAATTATTCAAAGTAAACCAAACTAAGATTGAAACCCAGATATTTGAAGTATTTAATCACATAGTCTTACAAGGTACAAATTAACATTTATCTCCAAATAACATCAGTTGCTCTTAAAGTCTCATATTGAAAATTAATTAACCTAATCACATATCCTCCATGATAGGTTAATAATTTCCATAGATAACCCAAAATCAACTTACTCTTAATTCATAAAATCATCTAACTAAAAAGAATAATTCATACAAACCAGGGACTTCATGTAGTCCAGTGGTAGGCGATAAATACCAATCGCACTTTGGTTGTGGGTTCGATTCCCGCAGCTTTGTCCGATGCGACGAGTTGTCACATGGTCTGTGTGTTGTTCTTTTTCCAAAACTATATAATTCTTAAAACATTTCCCAAAATGAGATAAAATCTTCAAAAATAACCATAACATAATTTAACCTCAATTTTATCTCATGTCGTTCATATTCCATCATAACGTATAGTAACCCATAATTACATCAAAAGTAAGGATCATATAAACCCTAATGGTTACCTTTATAATTATTACCTGAACTTCCATGTCGAGTTGGTTCTCTCATACATGATGCATTAGAGAACTCAGCATGGTTCAAGTGGTTAATCATGACACCTGATAGTTGGTTTAGAATGACCACGAGATTTCTCATTGAATCCCCCATTTCATCTAGTCTCTTAATCAGAGAACCACCACAGTTTCCTTCAAACCCATTGTCACTTTGGTGCCTGCTAGATCCATCCATTTACTAAAACCAGAAATGTCAGTGTGAGTATATCAACAAAATCATTATGTACTATAGAGGAAGATAAACACTAAGATATACTTATCCAATTTATCTGAAACTCATTCCAATCTTCAAAAATAACAATGACTCTATCTAATATAATAACCATTGTGGTTATACACAACTTGTCACTTAACACTCTAACCTCTAAAGTTATCTAAACATCCCTCTGATACCAACTATAAGGACCCGGCCTTAAACATTACTTATTATTGAATTAAATGAATAATTCACATTGAGGATCTTTTCAGGTTTAGAGTTTTAGAGAATTAGGACATAACTATTACATCTCAAAATATTACAAAGTAGACACTTCTACTAAGTTTCCATAAAATAAAAACTCTTAAAAAGAAACTTGTCTAGTTCTATGTTTTAGATAGCATGAGGTTTCCTTGTTCCCATCCTTGACCCTATTCCACATTAAGTCCTGTGAAAAACATTTCAAAAAAAACTTGGGGTGAGCATAAAAATCTCAGTAAGGGATACACAAAGAAGGAAAACTGTTAGTTTTTCAAAACAACAAGTGAACCATGAGTACTTTATAAAAGTAATAATTTTCACCTTTATGAAGTAGTATAAAATCTTCAATGAATAAAATATAATTACTTACCCTTTTGTAAAAAAAAAGATTACCATAAAACCCATATACATAACATATAAATGTAACATGGGACATAAACATACTTAAATGGAATAACCATACGGTCGACTTCCACACATATCACTTAATGGAATAGTCATACGGCCGACTTTCATACCCAATGCATTGGAGGTTATAATGTAACCACCCGTCCTGGTATTCACGGCACCACCTATCATATGGTTTATCACGTAACCACCTGTCAAATGTCCAAGTACCATTACAAAATCATAATACATAAAATAATTATAAAGGAAAGAAAAAATTTCCACATTCCAATCACAAGAGATCACATCATGATACTATCATAAATAAAAACATCTAGTAAAATCATTAAAACTCTATGAGAGAAAAATACCTTTATACTTTGAAAATATTAAAAGAAGACATTTAAAAGAGATTTTAGAATCAACGTGTGCCATACCACTTTGAAGCTTTTAAAGAAATTAACATTTTAAAACAATAATGTCCATATAAATAAATCCTTAAAACCATTTTTAAATAATAGAAATTAATGATAATGATTTAGAAGAATAAATCTTCAAAACAATTAAAATGATATTTTAGTTAAAGTGTTTTTAAAAAAATGAGAAACGCTTGAATACAAATAATTGAGGAATAAAATTTAATCAAAACTTTATAATATCATGAGAATAAAGGTATTCATGATATAACAAGCCAAAGGACAGTATATACACCATATAAGAGTGAATTGGTGCATAACAACAATTAAGTCTCAATGGAAAGTAAATTGAGACGAAATCCATTATAAAGACAATATCCTTAGATTAAGGATAAATAAATTAAAAAATTATGTGTGAAAAATATAAATACACTAAATATGATTGGTTATTCAGTTTAAAACAATCAAATTTCATTCACAAATATTCATAGGATGACATATTCAAGAAGTACAGGTTTAACCCAAAGAATCAAAATTGGGTTAAGAAGTTCCCTTGCAAAAATTCGACAGCCTAACGACATCACTTTAAAATTTAGAAAATGAGTTTATGAGAGATAAAAAGGGTATCTCATCACTTGGGAATAAAATTTAAATCGATAAGGATATAGAAGAACATATCCCAAAATTAAAATATGTAAATTAAAAGACCCAACAAAAGAAGTCTTTTAAAAAGAGGAGGGTGAAAGGATCCCTTGTCGACTTGGGTATCTTTCGAAACATACACCCCATGAAAGAAGGACAATACAAAATTGATGTAAATACTCATAAACGAAATTATATTACACAAAGAGTATAATAATGGGAAGTACATATACCACTCAAAGGAAATGGTGTCAAATGTATCATAAATCTCACGGGAATAAAATTGAGATGAAAAATCCCTTATGAAAACTCCGCAGCCTAACAGCGCCACTTAAAACTTCCAAAAATGGATTGATGAGATCAAATAGGTTCTCTCATAAAATTAACATAAAATTTACAGAAATAGGAATATAAAAGAACATCCCCCAACATAACAGAGAAGAGCTTAAAATATGTGACATAAAGGAGAGTACTTAAAAATAAAGTGAGAGGTTGAATCTCTTACGAAAATTCGGCAGCCTAACGGCGCCACTCAAAACTTCCAAAATGGATTGATGAGAGAAAATAGGGTCTCTAATCATATGAACATAAAAAGTATAGTAAGAGTAATATAAAATAAAATCCCAATCATAAGAAAGATGATCTTAAAAGTAATGACATAAAAGAGTGTACTTAAAAAGAAAGAGAGGGGTAGGATCCCTTACCTCAAGTCCGACTTGTCTTGTTCGTTTCTTTATATTCCTGAATAATAAACTTTGGTTAATTTATAATTACCTAAGGAAATACTTTAAATATTATTATTCAGTTAATATCACATATTATAATGTTATAATAATTGTTTAATAATGTTAGTTCATATCAGACGTTTTTGCCGATGTTTGGTACATGAGTCAAAAATGAACTTGTTTGAAAATGATTTCCCATGTAGTTATAAGTAAATAATTTTCAGAATATTATTAATGATTAAAATATCATATATATCCATTAAATATTCATTTTATACTATTCCATAACATTTGGAGATAAAAAATGAAAAGCACCGTTCATGGAGACGGTAGGCCATACGTACGCATGAATGCTACTTTCATTTTTTTTTTGTCATATTAATGGAATTAAAAATAAATGATATATATATATTATAATTCCAGTATAATATATATGTTATATAGGTCACATATGTTCATTAATTTCATTATTTAAACATTCCATGTATTGCATGAATGAGTCACATCACTTGAGGGGGCGGTAGTCCACACTTCCTCGTATGAAATTATCGTATTTGCACAACATGAAAAGCATAAAGGTTTGTTTTAAATATAAAATACAGAAGCATTTGGAAAACATAAATACCATATATATCATATATAAAATACAGTGACATCATAATGGCCACCATGAAAGGTGTTAAGAGAAGATTGAACAATCATCGTTTCGTGAGGCAGTAATTCGCCATCAACAGAAACAATATGTTCTTTAACCATTAGATGGAGGTGTGTGTAAGTGTAGCTCGAATCCTTCACATAACAACATCCTAGTTTATTGAAGATACTGGTGTTGTTACAAAATAAAGGAATAAAAATATTTTAGGGGTTTGGAGAAGCAAAATAAAACAAAAGAACACAAGTGAAGACATTACCTTTAAATCGGGTAACTCCTCTTGGTTTGAACCAAAAGGGTTTCTTGAAGAGTATTATGCCAAAGGTGAGGCTTCACTGATGAAGAGAGGGGTTTGGAAAGATGAAATGAGCAGGGTTTGGCCGAGCCAAAGGCTTGAGAGGTGTGGGTGAGGTGGTAGAGGTGGGGGCCTTTTATAAGAGAAGAGGAGGGGCACTCTTGGAAAGTTATAAAATATTACTTTATTATAAACTTCTTTTCAGATTTTAAAGGTCCCAAAAGGATATATTTCGAGGCTAAGGTGACAAGGTTTCGTAATCCACCCATACAATAGTTTTGGTACAAGTTTAAGACTTATATTTCACCCTATCTTCTCATTTTATTTAAATCGTTCATTTATGAGGTAATCACTGCATCATCACAGTGTCATAAATAAAATAATTTATATAATGTCTAAAAATTATAAAAAAAATATCATGATGTAGGAAATATTTTTAGTTTTATAATGAATATTTATAGTAAAATATGTGACTTGTATAACCCCATGTAAAAACTGTTTTAGTAAAACAATACAAGTTTGTGACATTTTAATTTTAACTTTAAATAAAAAGTTATTAATGTCATTTTCCTACCGAAGTGGCTCCATGGGGTCCCCAAGTTGACCCATGGATTTTCTTGGTCGGCCATGACTCATCCAATAAGGGTATGATATGTGTCATGGTCATTTAATATTATTATAACATTATATTTACCTTAAATTACACTAATTACCTTTAATCGCGATTAATAAAACTTAAAAGTTACTATTCATCAAAAAAATATTTTAATCTCATTGAACCACATTTTAATTCCTAAGGATAACCATGTATGTCGGATTTTTGAAAATCAAATCACATAAGTGGTAAAGTTTCATTTAAACGAAAAAAATCAGTTTCTTTAACTACCACTTAGTGGTTTCACTATTCATCAAAAATTGAAGTTTTTCAGAAAAATACCAAAAATTCATTGTAAGATATATTTGATATTACAAATTCAAAAATGATGTCTATTTTACAAAATTCATAATATATAAGTTGCATTAATTAATTTAATAATTAATTCCCGCTGTCAAAACAAATAGCGTGTTTTTAAGAAACAATGTCTATTTAAAGATTGACACTAGTTTAAGTCCAATTTCAAATTGAAATTAATCCCAATGACCACCATTGGATTAAATGGTAAAAATATATTCTAATTGCACTTTAAAACCAATTCAAAAGATGATTTTATAATATAAATAAATTAGATTAAAAAGTGGTTTTGAATAAAAATACAACATTTTTCACTTATTCATTAAAAATGAACTTTATCGTAAAAATACCAAAAAAAATTACACAAAGTAAATTTTGATGTCCCGATTTTAAAGAAGAATTTTATTTTTTCAAATATAACACATAAAATTGTCAAAAAGTGGATTTAAAATAGGTTTTCCATCAAAAGGCAGTTAATCGACCTTTTGAAGAATATTAGAATGTTTACGCTTAAAATTGGATTCATTCGCATTTTTAATCCTCTAACATTTATAAAAAGTAAAAATATTTGAAAAAAATATATAATCATTTTGTAGTTAGTTCTGTTCATTCCCTTCATTACAACGGCTAGGTGTTAACTACCATTTAGAATAAAATTATTTTATTATTAGAGTGCAACGTAAGATTTCAAAGGAATTCGTTGTTGCGTATTGGGTAAGCCATAGAGCGTAGCGTTCCCTTTAAATTAATATTAACATTTTATTCACAAATAGGGATAAATATAAAAATTTCATATTCTTTATTTTCCTGTGGTGTTACAATACCATTATTACAAAAGGTTAAGGAATGGTTGAGAAAGTACTTATCCATGAAGGACTTAGGTGAAACAATCTATATTTTATGGATCAATATCATGCATGATAAATAAAAGAGGCCACATGGACTAAGTCAAAGTACATACATTGACCAGATACTAGATAGGTTCAGTATGGAACAATCCAAGATGGTATTGGTTCCCATGTCATATGGTATACGTCCTTCCAAGAAAATGTGTCCTCGTGAATAATAGGAAAAAGAGAGAATGAGTAAGATATAATTTTATTTTTTGGTGGGATTTATCATATATTTCATGTTATGTATGAGGCATGATGTTGTCTATGATTTTATTATGGTAGGAAGATATAAAGATGATACATGTGAACAATATTGGACTACTGTTAAGATTATCCTTAAGTATCTCAGGTAAACTAAGGATATGCTCCTAGTGTATGGAGGAGATGAAGAGATAGACATCATAGGTTATATAGATTCAAGATTTAAAACATATCAAAATGATTTTAATTCATAATCAGAATATTTTTTTTCCTCAACAAAGGAGATGTGAGCTAGAAGAGTTCAAAGAAGCTAGTTTGCACTGATTTTATAGTGGATTTTGAGTATATTGCATCATTAAATTTAGCTGAGGAAGAAGTTTGGATTTGAAACTTTATCCAAGAGATTGATATGGTGCTTTGTAGTCAAGAACCTGTCATATTTTTCTGTGATAACACTGCAGTGGTGTCTCTTTCCAAAGAGTCAAGGTCACGTAAAAGGACAAAGCATATACTTCAGGATTTTCATCTCTTGAAGGATTTTTCTCAATGATTTGAAGTTTAAGTTAATAGATTATCCATGAATTAAAAAGTGTTTAAACCCTTGATGAAGGCTCTATCTTACTAGAGGCATGAGTATATTGTGAGAGCTAGTAGACTGAAGGTTGTTAACAGTTTTCTCTAGTTAAAGTGGGAGTCTTTTGGAGTTGGTGCCCTAAAACTAACTTATAAGCACTTAATGATTACATGTATTGATTATTTTTAATATTAATAAAGTTTCTTATCACATCATTATTGTTCCTTTGTATGAAATTATATGTGATAATGTCCTAAGAATATATGTTGCACTGAAAGATCACAGTTATTCCCTGCTATGATGAGAACCAGGAGGTGCCATGAAAGTATTCTTAAATGAATGTTATATAGTTGAATGATATTTTTTGATGATACACAAATGATATAGTCTATTAGGGGTAGGATTATCATAAGTTATTGAGACACCTTCTCATGGTGTTCACCCTTGGTAATCTCTAATAAGGGAGGTTATGAGAACGGACTCATCAGTAGAAAATATACATTCTATGTGTCATTAGATGTTTTTATCTATTAACATGTATATTGTTCCTTAAACATTAATATTATCATTAATGAATATCGTTAATTGTGTACTTTTATGTATTGATGAAAATCGTGATGACATACGCTCACGGTGAAGTAGGATGCATTGGGTGCATCACGAGTGATATTCTATTAATGGATATTATGAGAAAGAATTTTACCCTTATGTATCTTGACATAAGTTGATATCTCAGGCTCTTTTATAGGAATGGAACTATCTGGATAAATCCATGGTTATGGTATTCTGTGGGCATGTTCATTTTTAGAAAGTCAATGAAAGAGACATTGAGCACATAGGTTGATGACACGAGTATGCAACCTTCTTGATTAGATATATCATGATAAAGGTATTATATTAAACAGTGAGCATTCGCCGAAAGTTGTATGTTTTCATGACATTAAATTATTTATTTATGGGTGTTGTGGTATATTTTTATACACTAATCTTGGACTTTTGGCATATGTGTCTATTTCCACTAAGAAAATTCTTAGAGGGTTACACACTAAGTGTATCTTCAATCTTGGTTAAATTATATGTTGAGTTTAACAAGTTAGAATAAATATTATTCCTACTTTGTGGTTTAATAATTATTTGGGTTTGGTTGATCACCAATATTTAATCACAAGTTATTTTGAAGAATAAGTGTGTTAAATAATAATAATAATAAATACTTATTAGTAATTTTTGGTGAATATAATATTTATTATATTTATTGATGAATAATGTAGTGATATTTATTTTTTAAATAAATAGTCATTATTCAAGATTCAGTAAATGTCAAGGAGGGTAAGAAGAATGAGTTTAATAGTCAAATTGGAAATAATATAAATTATATTTATTTATTCTTAGGTGATGCACATGTTAAGTGAATAATACTTATAATATTATTAAGACATGGGGTTTAGTAATAATTAAGCAATTAGAAAGGGGATTGTGTGCAAATTGTCAACCCTAGACCCGCCTTAATAAATATCTAATTATATAACTTTCCAAAATCACTCTTATTATGAATAATAGATAGAGATAATCTCTCTTAATCCCTAGAGAGAGTTCTGGATAACTAGAGTGTGCTCTCTCCTCCTCTTCTATCCAAGATGACATGTGTTCGCGCTGAATTATGATACGTTGGGTGCATCATGAGTAATATTTCATTAGTGAATAATGAGAGAAAGGATTTTTCCCTTTGGGAAAACTGTTGGTATAGTTAACTTATATGGACCTATACCAACGGTTTGGCCAAAACCGTTGGTATAGGTCACTAATATGGACATATACCAACGGTTTTGGACAAACCATTGGTATAGGTCCCCCCTATACCAACGGTTTGTCCAAAACCATTGATATAAGTTCCAAAATAAAAGAATCTATACCAACGGTTCTCAAAACCGTTGGTATAGGTCTATACCAACGGTTTTGAGAACCGTTGGTATAGTTACGTGTATTTTTTATGGAATCTTCTTACAGAGAACATTAAATAAATAAAAATTTAAAATATTTATGATAATACATATATATATCTATGAAATTATGTTCACAAAAGTCATGTTGGGTTAGTGGTTAGGTCGTTCAATCATAAACTGCAGGTATTGGGATCAAAACCAATCGAATGCTTCTTTTTTGAAATACATATACCAACGGTTTTATGGAACCGTTGGTATAGATTTTTCATATTACTTATACCAATGGTTTTGAAAACTGTTGGTATAGACCTATCCCCATGGCTTACTTGGCCACGATTCTCCAAACCGTTGGTATAGGGTATTTTTCTACTAGTGTTAATAAGAGATATCATGATAAAGATATTATATTACACAGTAAGCATATGTATGAGGTTTTATATTATTGAGACTTTAACTTCTTTCTTTATGGGTGTCTTGACATGTTGTTAGAAACTAACATTGGACTTTGGACTACTTCGCCTATTGTCACTGAGAAAGAGAACTAGAGGGTCACACGTTAAATTTTTTCGGAACCTCAGTTAAATAATATTATTAGTTATTATTTAACATGTTGAATATATATTATTATGACATGTGATTTAATAATTATTCATGTTTGTTTGATCACATATATTTCATCACTATTTATTTAGAAAATATAATGTTTATTAATGGTTCGGTGAAAAATAATATATATTAAATATTCTTCGAATAAATAATATTTAATTAATTCACGTGTTTTTTTCATGTCAAAAAATATTATTGTTATTATTATTATTTTCATGTCAAAAAATATTATTATTATTATTATTATAGACATGGGTTTTTGTAGGGATTAAGGAAATAATAAGGGTGCATGTGAAATTATAATTTTCTAACCCTAACACTATTTAAACACAATTATATTATTTCTAACCCTAAGGGTTTCCATTTGTTTTGTTGTGCACAAAAATATCTGGAAAATTCTCTCAAAGCCCCAGAGACCTCCCTCTCCAAGAACGCTCTCAAGAATGGAGAGCGATCCTCCTCCACCACCACTCTCTATTCTAGAGACATCAAGGATAATCCTTCTTGAAGTGATTCTAGGAGCGGTCAAAGATGAACAATGCAAGTGTTAGGATCTACCGTGCTAGCACTCGAAGATTCATACGGTGATGTTTGAAGGTTTATGGAGCACGTGTGGATCACCACTGGAGGGAATCTACATTTTATTTCTACAATGCAATGATGGTATGATGTAGAGACATTGTTAGATTCATCAATGAAGAAAGAATTCATCATAAGGTAATTCTTAATTGCTAAAATTAATTAAAAATAATTATTTGATGATCTTGTATTTTGGTTCTAATGTTCTCAAATCAATTAATCTTTAATTCAATTTTAGTGGTCATGGCGTTTATCATCGATATACATCTCAGATTAATCATCGATTATGACAAAAAAGATGAGTTGGGCATACTCCATTCGGGGCTTCTGCTGCATCTGGAACCTTCAAGTGGTATTAGAGCGGTAACATAATTATTTATAATTATTTAAATATTATTGATTGATTTACAAATTTATCATTAGTTTTCAATTCCATATTAATTTTTATTTAATATAAATCTTGAGATATACTCTTCTTCATCTTCATTATTACAAATATAATCAAAATCAATTAATTTTATGAATTAAAAGAATTCCAAGAACTTGTCCATAGGTGTCGAGGATTTTGGCTAGATATCATAAGAGTACATACTGTGTATCTCGTTGGTACATGTCATGTACCCATGTTTAATGTACCAAGACTAATTCATGAATTAATTCAGAATTAATTCAATCTGTCTACATTTATTATATGCGATGTGCATGTAAATACATCGTGTGTTGACCAGGCTATCCCAACACACAGTTATCCAGACTATACAATGTGTAACTTCCATACATGACATGTAGTCTATTAGTCAAAGACAAGCCATGTATTTTCTTACACGACCTACATGACCGGTGACCACGTAACTCGAAGACCACATGACGTGTAGTCCATGTAAATTTTATGTACTGTATTAATTTTCATGGCATGATTACATGTCGAGTCCCTAGGCGTGTGTCATGGATAGATGGTGAGAACTATGCACAACGTGTAGTTGGATTGTACATGTCGTGTATATTACCAAATTAAATAGATTTAAAAAATAATTTATTATACTAATTAAACCTTATCAACATGTGTTTTTCATGTCATTTATTTGATTATATACATGACATGTGATGTGTTTTATATATATTAAATGTATAATTAATTTCTGCGTAATATTTGGAACTACATATCATGTATAAGTCGTAATACAATCATTACTCTATGCACATTGAAACATAACATGATATGTAAGTAACATGTGTTCCATGTGTCATTTAGTTGACTCGTACACACCTTGAAATTATGTGATAAGTTGTGTATGCTACATGTCGCATGAGTAAATAATATACAAATATAATACACATTGGGTTGTTCGGACCGGTACTCACTATGTTACCTCTAAGGTACATGTTTTGTACATTGTTAATTTTAAATAAATTTACTTAATTTGTTTAAAATTATGATGGATAAGAATCACAAGAAAGTTTGAATGAGAATTATGATAAAAGAATGGATTAATTAAAGAAGATAATTAATTGATTCCAGCATGATTTATCTTAAACAAGAATGATTATGATTGAATGTTATTTTATTAAATGTGTAATTCATTGCATGTATGTGGATGATCATGAACATATATCACACCTTTGTATGTGATTGGTTTCCTTTTAATTTATTATTAAATTAAATTGGTAGTATGTGTTCCATCCTTTCTCTCCTTATGTAAGGGTCTGCGTGCCTACAGTTTCCTTTTATGTAAACCCCTTAACCATTCTTTGGTTCCCCTCACCTGCGTGTGAGTAAAATCTTATGTGATAGAGCTCCCAAGTGAGTGGAGGTGGTTCTAGTTTCGAGTCAATGAAAAACCAATCCAAGAGGTACATTGGTGGATATGTGGAAAGTAGCAACATGAACCAAGTCATGGCTCAAGGTGTTTTTCCTCTAAGTCGATGGTTAGTTTATCATCTGCTAAATAAACAAACAATTAGTAAATGTTCATGATCATACCATTATTATTTTATTTCTTTCAAGATGCATGGTTAGTTTCATTATGGATGTTTTTTCACTATCACATTATTTAATAAATTAACAAGCATGCAAGATATAACTAAAATAAATTAGATTATGTGTAAATTTTATCTAAGACGTGTTTAATTATTTAAGTTAATCCACTTAATATTAACAAGCATGTAATGAAGATAAAATGGGAAATTTTCACATGAAGATAAAATCCCTCAATTATATATATTAAGTTGGTATATCCTTCCACTACTTAAGTTAAAATTGAACCATAGTTTAAAGTGGTTACCTGGACCAAGTCAGAGTGCTTTCAATTATCGAGAAATTCTAACTTGAAGTTTTGGGTCGACATAACTTAGTTCACATCAAAGGTTGACTGCCCAAGCAGGACTTGCTGTAACTAAGAGGCAAAGGTTGAGGAAATCCAATTTAAGGATTTCAGGATCGAAGAGTCCACTCAACAGATCAAGGAACTGTGAGTTAATGCAGTTGAAAATTTTATATCTACCTTAAACCCTTTACTAACTTGACAAGTCCAAGTATGGGTTATGAGAAGGGGAATATGGGTCATTGCCACTAGAATGTCCAAGCAATAGGATATTCTGAAGCTAATGGTGGGGAATATTGGGTTTCGATAAAATAGTTGGAGATTAATAAATATAATATTTATTATCTACTTCTATTAGACAACGTACTATAATTTTTATCTTCTTATTTGTAAAAATGAGAATAAATATGACTTCAACCATATCATTGTGATCCATACTTGAGAAGGATAACCTTCTCATTGGCACTAATTCCCAAGAATGGAACATACACTTATGCATTATCTTATGCCATGAAAGGAAATAATATGTGCTAGAATCCCTAATTCCTGAAGTGTCTGGCGAAGAGGCTAGTGAGGGGGTATTGTCTCTCTATAAGAAACATTTGGATGATGCCACATATGTATAATGTTTAATGGTATCATCAATGACTAATGAGCTTCTAAAGCAACATGAGGACATGGATGCATATAGAATGATATTTCACATTCATGATCTCTATCGAGAGAAGGCGAGACAAGAGAGATATGAGATATTCAATGCTTTATTTTCATGCAAGCTTGGAGAGTCGGCACTAGTTGAGCCTCATGTAATCAAACATATTGGCTACATAGAATGCTTAGACATCTTGGGCATTAAATTTCCAGATGAGTTGCACACGGATCTCATCATTTCCTCACTACCCAAGTCTTCCAATTTTATTGTTAATTATAACATGAGTAATAACGAGAAGAGTCTTTCGGAACTTCTTACTCTCATTCGCCAAGTTGACAAGGACATGGGGTGTGACAAACTTGTAGCCCTTACGGTGAACAAGAAAAGGAACAATAGGGTAAAGAGGCTCAAGACTCATAATAAGTCTAAAGCTCTCAAGCATCATCCTTCTAAAAAGAGAAAGATCCAAAGGCAGACGAAGGAAAAAGAAGCAGTATGTTTTGCGTGTGGCAAGCAAGGCCACTGGAAGAGGAATTGCACCAAAAGCAAGGGAAGCTAAAGGTGTGTTTGTTATCATGTGTAATATTTCTATATCTACACATTGGGTATTAGATACAAATTGTGGTGCTCACATTTGTATCCAAATGCAATAATCAAGTAGATTCCGAAAGATTGCAAGATGAGAGGTGGATTTACAGACTGTCAATGGTCTGGGATTGGATGTTCTATCCATTGGAGACCTTCCATTGCCAATAGGAATGATCTTGGTTTTAAAAGATTGTTATTATGTATCGTCTGTTACCAAAAACATAATTTTTGTATCCTGTATATATACAGATGGTTTTGTTTTCATGTTTGGAAATAAAAGTTGTTTCTTTTATAAAGACAATATATGTTATGGTATGACACATTTAAATAACAGCCTTTATGTCATAGATTACGAAAACCAAGTATTAACAATTGATAACGAATCATGTTTGCAGGACTCATATAACACTCATTTACGACATCACCATCTTAGTCATGTAAACAAGAAGCATTTGACAAAACTCTATCAATATGGTTATTTAGACTCTTTTGAGTTAAAATCACTTGAAATGTGTCATGTTTGTTTACAATAAAAAATGATCAAACCACCATTCGGTGGACAGGGTGAAATGGTCATAGAGTTTCTAGGATTGGTACACACTGATGTGTATGGACCATTTACAGTAGAAGCTAGAGGTGTGTATTCTTGCTTTATAACTTTTATTGATGACTTGAGTAGATATTGTCATGTCTACTTGATGAGGTATAAGTCTGAGTCCTTTGGAAAATTCAAAAAAAAAATCAAGGATAAAGTAGATAATCAACTTGGAAAGAATATAAAGAAACTTTGTGGAGCACATGTGGATCACTACTAAAAGAAATCTACATTTGATTCCTACAACGTAACGACGGTATGACGTAGAGACGTTGAATTCATCAACGAAGAAAGAATTCATCACAATGTAATTCCTAATTGCTTAAATTAATTAAAAATAATTATGTGATGATCCAACATTTTGGTTATGGTGTTCTCATGTCAATTAATGTTTGATTCAATTTCTCCGGTCGTGACATTTATCATCGATGTACATCTTGGATTAATAATCAATTACGACAAAAAACCAAGTTAGGCATCCCCTATATGGCGCTTCTGCTGCGCCCGGAACCTTCAGTATCTAGCATGCAATGCAGGAATATATCTCCTGAAATCAATTTATCACATAAATTTAGCCATACACTTTATTCACATTTTATAAACAAAATATAAACATGAATAACTTGAAAGGAATAATTAAGTAAATAAACTCTATTTATTCTAACAAACGTGTGAAATCAATATGAACTTTTCATATTTTAATTTAGGCATGAAAAATCCCATTTTATATTGACTATAACTTAAATATTATAAACAATTTATAAACCATAATTAAAAATATGAAAAATCAAAATTTTAACATCCCATTCAATCCATTCATTGAAACCTTTAATGAAGTACATGTCATGAATAATCCATTCATAATGATTTATAACTGAAGAACCACCATGCGGGAAAAGGACTTGGCACTAAGCATGCATCTCAAGCATGCAAACACATGATACAACACAATCAGCAAAGACATCCTATACCTTCTATACGATTTATCCATATCGTATGCTATGATAGTCACCTCATGGATATCACATCCTACGATCTCGTATGCTATGTTAGTCATCTCATGGATATCACATCCTACAATCTCGATGTATCATTATATACAATACATCTTATTTAAGTGCACATCCCACACACATAACCTCATCGTTTTCACGTTTTTTACTTCATTGCGCATTTGTTCGACTTATGTGGCACCAACCGAGGTGTCATTGAGATTTGGAGCAACCACTTCAGGAATTGGTGGAAGATTCAGCTGTAGAATGCAAAAAAAAAAAAAAAAAAAACAGTAAGTAGGAACTTCATTTTGTCTTGTCATCGGAAGAAGTTCCGGCTTCTATGTTTTGTGTCATCAAACGTTTTTTATTGTTGGAAAAGTTTGAGAATGTCGAAGAAAAGAACATGAAAATCAATCAAGTAGCTTTGGAGCATGAATAAATTCACCATCAAAAAAGGTTTGATACACCCCACATATTGAAGCAGGGTTAGGATATTAGAAGACAAATCTAGAAAGTCACTCTCAAAGATGTTTGATTATTTCAAAGAGCAATAAAAAGGCTTGGCTTTTTGAATTATAAAAAAAGATTGAAAATCCATTTTTTTTATAAACACCAATCTATGTGAATCATTTCGATTCAAATCCATCAACATCAAATGAGACAGACTCATCAGAAATTCGCAACTTTCTTAAAGAAAACTATTTGAATTTCAAGAAGAAAAAAAACTGTTGCAACCAAACAATTTATTCGTTGTTTTTATTTTAAAATCTTATTTACCAAACAATGTGAATCATTTAGGTTTTGTGCACCATCAATTCTTCGTCCTGGAAGCTTCATCCTGGCTGCCAGTGCAGTGTCAACCCGATTGTAGCAGACAAACTCAAAGTTGGTGAATTTTCGTTGGGCAGTGGCCACAGGGACACATCAGAAGCTTCCTATATTGATGGACAAACACTAACAGGGAACTTTCCTTCCCAAGGCCAAACAACATACCCATCAACCTGCACAGAGTATAAATAAGGAATTCAATTACACAAGTGCAGACCATACATTCATTTTCTTACCTTCCATTTCTGAACTCAGATGAACCTCATCAGGCTCTGTCACATTTTATCATTTTTGTGGGGAAGCTTCAAGAAATGGTCTCATTCGCCACCATCTTCTATCATCCATCGGCTCTGTGGTTTCTTCCTGAACTCAGATTCGATCAACATTATGGCTACAGTAGCACTCTTCACAAACTGAGTGCACAAATGTGCTCAGTAAAGGATGCTCCAGGTACAGTTATTACTCTATCATTTGCTGAAACTAAATCATAGGGGCTATTCTGATAAACTTATATCATTTCAGTGAAATGAGATTACAGTACCAGAGATTAGTTTTGACTGTGATCAGCCTTCTGTTGCCCTGTCAATTGCTGTTTTCTTACAGTGATGCAATATACACGAGTTCCTAGGTGCTCCACTTCAAGACCAGCACTCTCACAACCAGAGAAGAAGAGTGATTCATCATCTTTCCCGATTCGGCGTCTCCAACTCATTAGAAATGCTGGCAGATGCAACCCTGCAACTGTTTGTGCAATAGAAAGGTGAAAAACCTAGCAACCGTGTTTCCAGCTTAAATGTAAGCAAAATCATGTCACCATACTCACTGTCCTCCGTTGAAGGGACAGGTTCCTTTTGTTTTTGTCTGTAAGATTTTAATAGAAAGTGGATGGTCTTTATCAAGTTGTTATACTGCTTCACATCTACAACAGTGCCAAATTGGGTATTTGAGTGTTCAAAAGTTTGTGGTAACACAGCCAACATGCTAAAGATAAAAGGGAAACTCACACAATAAAATATCACTTGCAATGACCAAGTCCCAAGTTGGTTCTGCCTTTGTAAATTCATCCCCCCAAGAGTCTAGAAAAACAAAACTTCATTCAACTAGTATAATTCTTCTTTCAAAGAAAATGAATATGCATCACAATTAATTGAAAAGAAAAATGACAAATGAGTTTATCTTCCAGCAACCCGGTGAAGAAACTAGGACAGTAAAAGGCACACCCACGCTTAATGTGAGGAAGAGCAGGAGTGATCCCATTAATTCTACAGTTGTAAGCAATGTTCTCTTCAATTTCAACATCATCATAGTCCGAAGTTGTGATACCGATTTGCAAACATTTTCGTAGAAAAATGGCCAGAGCTCCAGTTCCACTGCCATTTTGCAGACAGAGAAATGTCAGAATCTGGCCTCTAAGATATAACTGCCCTCATGGCAAGACTAGGACTAGGCAACTCATGCGCTCCTAATCTGCCAAACACGAAAATTAAGATAGTTTAGCTTGTCACAGTTTCTTTTCTTGCATGAAGATTATCATTGTCCAATAATGATGGATTTCAACAGGAAATTTCACTTAGTCAATGTGAATCACCAAAAACAAGTACTGCCGCTGCAGTAGCTGCTTTTGAATTACAATAAACCAGCAAAATATTAAGAAACCTTTTGCACTAATTGAAAAATTTCAAGGGACAACCAAAGTGTCCACCGGACAAAAATAACCAAACAATGCAACTATCAAATGCACACAAGTATAATAGTAGACAGCGTTGCAGAAAACAAAACACGAGGCAATGTCAATGAATTTGGACTTGTAATATAATCTTATACTTTAGGCAGAATCAATCAGATACATGCCTGCCCAGTTCAATGATGTGACGCCCCTCTAACCATGGCTGGTGCTGAATTAACCACTGTGCAAATGCAAGTGTTCCTGGCCAGAGCAAATTTGCGTTCAGCTTGTGAAAAGAAAATTCACGGATGATTAATTCCTACAAGTGAGCCAAGGTAGACAAGATTTCAAATCAAACCAACAAATAATCAAACAGGATGGTTCCACGTTAAAATACTGAATATAGTAAAAAAATTCTCCAAATTCAAATATATTGTTTATCGTAAAATCAACATGAATTTAATTGTGAATTCAATTTTCTGTATTCACTAGTTGTTAAAGCAATTTCATACACTTCAGGTGCTCACCTCATCTCTAACCCACCCAAATTGGAGTAAAATCACCAAAATGCAGTGCTGCTACACTGAAAATTTTATTTTTATTTTTATTTCTTCTGCTTATAATCAGTATCAATTTTTATTTTCATAATAAAATACAAGAATATGTAAAGAATATTCTTTTAAGTGCAAAAAAATAGAGTTATGGGTTGGAGATGATTTCACAGTAAATACTGTATTTTGCAATAGAGATTGCTGTATTTTGGTGTTTTTGATTTGAGATGCTCTAGAGCATCTGGCTCGTGTACAGTAGTAGACAGATAACCTATCTCCTGTATGCAAAATAAGTGCATGTAGTTGACCCGAGGGGGCGGTGAAATAAAAAAAGTGATCCCAGTTCTATAACAGATGCAACCAAAGATGTATTAGCCATGATCCCGTTCAAAAATGGCATGGGAAAATCTGAAACCATCCTCCACAACTTGCAGACGGAAACAATTTAAAGGGGCCAGAGAAGTCCCCACAAACTAAACTATAAATCGGATAAAACGTTGCGCGGGTCATTTTAACAAAAAATAATTATCTTGACTCTCTTTCAAATTAACAGACAAATCATGAGGTACGAAAATATGGGAAAACGACACGATAAAGTTTCCACCAAACAAGCGGATGCAAAATCAAAAGCGTTGGAAGCAATATCATATTTCCAGTTTAGCTTCCATCATGATCGGTCAAACTTAAAACTAGGGCCCAGAGTTAAGATACTTTTCAATGCAAGCGCTTACCATTCCAGGGAATTGATGCTTTCTTTCCTCGTAACTCTGATGATTCTCCGTCGCTTCTTCATCTGCGAGAAATGTCTATGAAACATGATATTTCGAAGCAGAATCGTGTCGAGTAAAAACGATAGAGAGGAGGCAGGAAAAACCGCTAGAGCAAACACCAGCGCCGGCAAAGAGCGATGATGGGGAGAAGAGCGCAATGTCCATTCCTACCGCTTGTCTCCAAGTTGCCAGTGGGGGTAGAATCACAACCACTGCGGTTTCCAGCAGACGGAGTCGATGGAGCCTTGCGAAGCGCTCTGAGAGCTTTTTGCACGACCCTCTCTGCAAAATGTGCAACGACCGCAAAGATTACGTGTTGCGGGTGGGAAAAAGTTAAGTGGGCGAGTGACAAATATGTAGTTTTTGTCGTACCGAAAATAATGACTTCTATATTTATCTCATCTGGCCTTTACGTATTTAAATGTTATTGGGTGTTTACTTTATTCTTAAAAACTCTGTGCCCTAATTTCGAAATATTTCTTAGTTTCAATGAGTTGTTATCCCGTTTTTCAATACGATGCATATATAAAACAGAGTGTATTAATAGGCGAGATCTACTTTTTCGTGGTGAATATTGCTCAACTCAACTTCCTCCGTCTTGATATCGAGATACGTCACCATGCAAATGGGTATAATGAAATGATCAAAGTGGATAATTATGCTTATGTACAAGACTATGTTTAAATCCTGATATTTCTCTTTTATCATCTTTATAGAAATTTGAAGAATGAATACTTAACGATGAAAGAACATTTAATTTTGTGGCAAAATTTTAAGGAAATGCATGATCATTTGAGATTGTAAAATTTAGTAAAAGTTCGTTGTAAATGAAGTCATTTGAAATTCCAAGATTTCAAGTCGATGAGTGAATATAACATTACAATGTTTAAAATAACTTCACAATTAAATTATGCGGAGAAGCTATTATCGACATTGATATGTTAGAAAACACATTTTCTCATTTCCTTGCCTCAAAGATCTCATGAAACGACAATATCATGAAAAATGCTTTACAAAGTAATCTGAATTGTTTTATTGTCTTTTTATTGCATAGCAAAACAATGAACTCCTGATGATGAATCATGAACCTCACCCAACTAATTCAGTTCCATTCCTTGAAGCGAATGCGACTTCTTATAATCATCATTGTGCTCATAATAATCGGTGTGGTTAAGATTGGGGAAAATCCAATGCTCAGGGTGGTTATAGTAATTTATTAAATGAAGAGAGGAAAGTGCGCCACTATAAGTGGTCAAATGGTGAAAAATCACATCTGAAGAAAGAAAAACATGTTGATAGTGAATGTTTACGATGTAGTATAAAAGGGCATTGGTTACATACTTGTCGTATGCCAAAAATATATTGATTTATCAATAATCAATTAAAGAAAAAGAGAAAAGTGTTGAAGTAAACTTTGATGATCATACCATGAAGTATGGTGATGACATAATGAATTTTGACATACCTGCTTTCTTTGTAAACCATGAAGGTGTTGAGCATGATGGATGTTTGGCGGAGGGGGGGGGGGGGCTGTGCAAGACAATCCCCATTCGATTAGCCAGGATCCATTGGGTATAAAATTTGGTTCGTAAACTCGAAATTACGAAATCACAAAGCTATGTTTATTATTCTGATCTTATTAACGTAAGGCCAATAAACAATAATAAAATTTGTATACAATTCCAACAACCTGGAAAAGTGACAGCAATAAGCAGTGACATACCCAAACAAAACAATGCTTAAATAACTTCTTTATCAACAAATGAATTCAAATCTTAATTAATTAAAGGTGTTCATCACTTTACAGGCCGAAGAATAAAACACATAAAGCAATAAAAGGAACACACATATGTAACGTGCTTCGGCCAATTGGCATACGTGCACAGGGCAGAGACATCATGAGTTTTCCACTATGTAAGGTAAAAGAGTACAAGGAGTAACAAGGGTAATGCCAACACGCCAGGACCCATAACACACAAAAAATGCACAATGAAAAACAAGCTACACGACCAAGACTTCAAAAAAATGACAAAGAAAACTGTAAACAGGAGTCAAACCCCCTTACCAGGGTTCGACCAAACCTTTGTCGAAGAAGAAGTTTGTCGCAAGCCACTGAAACCGTCGACGTCCAGATCTGGTGTATACCAGATTCGTTACCCCGAACCAATTGATGTCCAGATTCGGCAAACCTTTGCCGACGCAGTCCCAGTCCATCACAGACCCATTCATCATCTGAGTTGATGAATAAAAAAACGATGTTTGTGTATGATGCCTCTATTCTCGCTGCTCAAGACTGGCACAACCATCCTGATTCAACTACCTCAGGATTCAAGAACAAGAACACACTATCTTCATCATCTTTGTGATCCTGGTATGAGAGCCAGTGGTGGCTTCATGATCTATCTTCAATTGCGGATCAAGAAGCTTCCAAAAACCGCTTTCGTCTTCAGGGGACCTCTTCCCTCCACTATCTCAACCAGACAGAATCATCGAGCAAGAGAGATCTCAAGCCACAACTTTCTCATGAAGAATCTGGCCACCACGAGTCGTCGATGCCAGATCTAGAGTGTCAGTGAGGCTTCCCTGAAGCCACACCGTAAGAATGAAGAAGGCGAGGTCGAAGTTTGTTTCCAACCCTCACCGATCCGAAGCCGACTGACACGACGCCAAATAAGACCGAGCTGCCTTTGTGGAGATCCAATTCCGCACCACCCGAGCCAGCGTCTCCGTGAAGAACCCTCAAGAGCTCCACCACCTAGAAGATCCGAGTCGCGCCCCCCTTCTCTCGGTCATCAAATCCCTAAAAAAGAAGACGTGCAAACAAAAGAGCAGGCCCAGAGTGGACATGTGGTTGGTGGATCCGAAATGCTCAGTTTTGGGCGACCAACTAAAAATGGCATATAAAAAAACAAATTTTAATTAACAAAAAATGAATATCAAAATTCACAAATCTCCACCCTAGTAATTAAAATGCATGAACACAGTTTAATATGTAACAATATTGCAAAACTTTACCTTGCAAAATTAACTCCTAACCACATGATGATTCTGCACCACCTACAACCATTTATTGAGGCATCACATCCTAAATAGGAAATACCTATAGGGTACGACCCAAACAGTCCCCAATCGTGCATCAATGTGACACACACTGTCCAAATTAATGACATCAAACAGGTGCTAAACATGCTCAAAATTAAACAATTCCAAACATAAACAGAGAACATACCTGCACTTACCTGAGGCGGCCTCTGAGATGATGTCATCGAGGAGATCCTGGGATGCTCACCAGTACTTGAGCCGACCTCTGAGACAATGCCAACGAGGAAGTCCCGAACTGCTAACCAGTACTTGCACACAAGCAGCAAACACAACAGTACCCATCCTCTAAAACCATGACATAAAAAATACCTTAGAAAACCAGTGCAATAATGTAAATAACATCAATAAGATAAACACTGAGAAATCAAGCACAACAAAAGTAAAACTAGTCTCCACCCAAAGCCATCACAGACTCAGAAAACTCTCCACCTAAAAGGAAGACACTGACTAGAACCCAGCCAACAGGAGAAGTTCCTCAACAACTGGGTACCACTGCAAGACCCATGCAATCCCAAAGTCCTAAGGTAAAACTCTAAACCTACGAGAACACTGACGATCCAAGGGCAGCCAACTACCGACCTAAGGAAAACCCATCCCAGTCTAGCTTCCCAACGACACCAAGCACCTAATTCTTAGGTATCCATCCAAAGTCGTCAAAGAGATACCAATAACATCATCACGGAGTATGGTGATCAACCAAACATCTACCCATGAACTTGCTTCTCTAACCACTTCCCATGCCCAATCACCACTCGCAACAGGTCAACACCTAGAGACAACAACCCAAAACTAGGACACAAACCTGAGAAACAAACCCGAGCAAATTACCAACTCACACTCTTAAGGAAAAAGATAGAACCAGGAGACCAAACAACCAGATAGACAAACCCTGCCACACACCCCACTGTTAACTGATACACTCTCACTGAGGCCAAACTTGCACAAACCCCTCATACCCAACAATATGATACACAAAACAGACAACTCTAAGATGGCTACAGTTTCTACTAGGGTATACAAAAAAAGGATACAACAAGGGAAACAACAATCAATAACAGATTGAAAAGTAATAGCTAAAGAGAGTAAATGACCAATGCTAAACAAAACATCAAAGCATGCTGCACAGTAAAATCCATTAACAAATCATTTAAAGCAATGAAAAAATGATTCTAAATTTTGATGACACAAAATTATACCCAATATGGCTCTGATACCACTTGTTGGGGGGGGGGCTGCACTGTATAAGGCAGTCCCCCTTCAAATAGCCAGGATCCATTAGGTATAAAATTTGGTTCGCAAACTCAAAATTATAAAATCACAAAGCTATGTTTATTATTCCGGTCTTATTAACATAAGGACAATAAACAATAAAATAATTCTTATACAATTCCAACAACCCAGAAAAGTGACAGCAGCAAGCAATGACATACCCAAGCAAAACAATGCTTAAATAACTTCTTTATCAATAAATGAATTCAAATCATAATTAATTAAAGGTGTTCAACACTTTACAGGTTGAAGAATAAAACATAGAAAGCAATAAAAGGGACACACAGATGTAACGTGCTTCGGCCAATTGGCCTACGTGCACGGGGTAAAGACATCATGATTTTTCCACTATGCAAGGTAATAGAGTATAAGGAGTAGTAAGGGTAATGCCAACACAATAGGACCAATAACACATAGGAAATGCATAAAGAAAAACAAGCTACATGACTAAGACTTCAAAAAATGACAAAGAAAATCGTAAAGAGAAGCAAAACCCCCTTACCAGGGTTTGACCAAACCTTTTGTCGAAGAATAAGTTTGTCGCAATCCATTGAAACCATCAACGTCTAGATCTGGTGTATACTAGATTCATTACCCCAAACCAATTGTTGTCCAAATTCGGTGAACCTTTGCCGATGTAGTCCCAGTCCATCGCAGACCTATTCAACCACTGAGTTGATGAATAAAAAAATGTTGTTCATGTAAAATGACTCTATCCCCGATGTTCAAGACCGACACAACCATCCATATTAAACTTCCTCATGATTCAATAATAAGAACATGCAATCTTCATCATCCTTGTGCTCTTGGTCTGAGAGCTAGTGATCGTTTCACGATCTATCTTCAACTACGGATCAAGAAGCTTCCAGAAACTGCTTTCATCTTCAGGGAACCTCTTCCCTCCACTTTATCTCAACCAAATAGAATGACTGAGCAAGTGAGATCTCAAGCTACAACTTTCCCATGAAGAATCTGGCCACCACAAGTCTTCGATGTCAGATCTAGAGTGCCGATGAAGCTTCCCTGAAGCCGCACCGCAAGAACGAAGAAGGCAAGGTTAAAGTTTGTTGCCGACCCTCACCGATACAAAGTCGATCGACACGCCGCCGGAGAAGACCAAGCCACTTTTGTGGATATCTTATTCTACACCACTTGAGCCAGCGATTCCATGAAGAAGAACCCTCGAGTGCTCCACCGCCTAGAAGACTCGAGTCACACCTCCCTTCTCTCGGTCGTCGCGACGCTACACTAAAATCCCTAAAAAAGAAGATGTGTAAACAAAAGGGAAGGCCCCAAGTGGACATGTGGTTGGTGGTTCCAAAATGCCTGGTTCGGTGCAACCAACTCAAAATGACATATAAAAAAATGAATTTTAATTAAACAAATGAATATCAAAATTCACAATGGAGATATACCTTAAAGCCTCATATATATATATATATATTTGATGGCTTGCATGCAAATTTTCATGCAGAAAGGGGGATATTGTTTATAATACCTACAATAATAGTTATCATCTGGACAATTCAATTATCCACACAACTATAATTCAACGCACCACTTCATTTGATGAACCATTTTGGAGTAAATGCATATGATGCATTCATACATATTCATGAACCGACCATGGTATTTATTCATATGTTTCAACGCATGAATAAACAAGACAACAATCAAGGAGTATCCTTAATTGTCTAAATAAATCACTACCATGAGATAAAAAGATGTGTGTGGACAGAGATCCTCCTACTTGGCCTAAACTCCATGAACTCAAAGCTCATTCATATTCCTACTTTGAATATATAGGTACTAGCATACCATAGAGAGAAGATGAATCCCATTCAATCGTCGAATGATTTAGTGCAGCCTATGGATACACCATGAAGGTGGGATTATTTTTTTCCACCTTAGTGATCTACATCAAATGCGTCAAATGAAGATCAAGGGTAGCATAAGCTCTTTGGTGTAAGGTACGCTAGATTTACAACATGTTATTCATTTCAATTTTTACGTAGTTTCATATTATCTTACATGGAGATCCTTGGATTTGGTTTCTAATTACTTATTATCTATCTAATAAGTGTTATTAGATTCATATGAAACCTAGAAGTGGTATTAAATGGATCCATACTTAAGTTTTATGAAACTTGCGATGAAATTTAAAAGAAAATCGAAAAAACAGAGCCACATTTTCATTTTCTAGAAATTTAGTTTTTTAAATGGATCACCCTTAAATAGTTGGGCTACGTAATGGTAAATGTGGTGTTACCTTTAAAAATATGAGATACATAAAGGTAATTAGGTCATTACCCTCACACAGATCAATTGCGTAAGGGTAATAGAGCATTACCTTTATGTGGATGGGTTCATATAAGGGTTGTCTTGCCTTACTCTTATGTATATCGGTCTATATAAGGGTCACCGTAGTTTTCCCTTACATGTATAGGTATCTACAACCCACATTTATGTAGATAGAATTTTCATAAAGGTCACAGATGAAGGTTCTGGGTGCAGCGGAAGCACAGTTGGGCCGACACCCAACTTTAATTTTTACCATGATCAACGATTATTCCAAGATCAATACGACGATGAACGCCAATATCCACGGAATAGAATCAAATATTTAGATAAAGAAGGAAGAGGCCCGAAACCTTTAGAGAGGATCTGACACATCATGTTTATAATTAATTTAATTAATTTCATAAATAAAAGAATACCTGAATCTTCGGTATTTTCTTTGTTGATGATGTTGATCATTCGGAATGTCCCATCCAGATTATCTCATTGTGATTGCAAAGATCCAAACTCAAATCCCTCTAGAAATGATCCACCTTTGCTCCGATGGCCTCCGATCGACACCAGTCGTTCTCCGGGTGCTAGCGCGGCAAAGTGAGTGTCTTATGTCGGTCGTTCTTGATCACTTGTTCTTTGGCCTTGAAGAACGTCTCTCGTTCTTGAGAGGGGCGAGAAGAGGATTCGAGAGAGAAATTGTTTAGCTCAATAATTATCAATTCACCAATCATGCAGTTTTTTCTCTATGGAACAATAGACGTACTTGTCTATTTATATGCATGGAACTTTAGTTACAATATTTAACTGCATAACAGCAATTAAATACATTCAGGAACTTAGAGAAAACCCATGCTCATAATAATAATACCGCGTTATTATTTATGGTGCACCAAATTGCACAAAATGGAATTATGAATTAAACTCTGCATCACAAAATAACAGCAGCGTCATTATTATTTTAACTTGTGACAACCAATAACTATTTACCATCTTTCAAATAATTATTTTACTACCGAACCGACCTTGATCCACTCGAACTCCACTTCTATTTATTAAACACCAGAATAGATAAATAAATAATTTATTCTCTTAAATAAATATTTTATTTACAAACTAGTAAATAAAAATTTATTAAATGTTCAATAAATTAAATAAATATATTTAATTTAATTTATGCAGTCATCTTAACTTAAATAAAATTATTCCACGGTCTTGAGAATAATCCCTTCATCTCAATATCTCATCAAGCAGGTTTCATGATAGTTTCATCAACCATTATGCTTGATACGTCGTTCTTTGAATACCTAAAATAAACTCGTCATTACACCATGTCCATGGAACTTCACGCGGCAGTTCTATTTCAATCAAAGGGCTGAGATACCAACTTCCATAAATGGAAGAGACAAATCCTTCCTTGACTTATCCATTAATATCATGCCACTCGTGACGCACCCAACTCACCCTACTTCCCGCCAACTGTTTGCATGACAATTTTCATTAGTAAATCAAAGTACGCGAGTCGTGACACATATTAATGATAATCTTAAAGTCTAAGGACCATTACACACGATCGCAGATAGAAATATCTGATGACACCAAAACATGCAGAATTCTTACTGGTGGGTCATTCTCATAATCTCCTGTATTTAAGATTACCAAGTGCGAACTTCATGAGAGGAAGTCTCATATGCTTACGAGTACTCGCACTCGACGGTATACATGCTATGTGTCCCTTCATAGCATGTCATCTAACCATAGAACTATATTTAAGAATATTGTTATAACATTTCAAGGTTCTCATCACAGTGGGGAACTACCATGACCTTATCAATGCAACAAATACTCTAGGACATTATTACATCATAGTCATGAAGAACAATGAACAATATATAATAATATATTTAATATTTAAATACATTATTTATCCATGTAATCAAAGTACAACCAGTTGGTTCTAGGACACCAACTCTTACAAACTCCCAATTGGACTAGAGCCAACTACCTATGACTTTCAGTTTACTAGACCTCACATAGTGAACATGTTTCTGCTAAGGCTTTAGTCAAGGGGTTCACCACATTATCTTCCATGGAAATAATTCTCATTGCAACTTCACCTCTCTGAGAAAAATCCATCAAGAGATGATACTTTCAAAGTATGTGCTTTGTCCGCTGATGTGACCTTGGATCTTTTGCGAGAGCCACTACTGTAGTATTATCACAGTACAATGTGATGAGATCTTTACTGCTAGGTATCACATCCATATTCTAGATAAATATTTACATCCAAATTTCTTCTTTAGCTGCCTCAGAAGCTGTGATATACTCGGACTCTACTATAGAATCTACAAACACACTATGCTTTGATCTCTTCCAACTCACTGCACCTCCATTCAAAGTGAAGATGTATCCCGTTTGTGACTTCGTGTCATCTTTATCAGTCTGGAAACTAACATATACACATCCTTTAATAACTAGTTCCTCACATCCTCCATAAACCAGGAACATATTCTTAGTAAAACTTAGATACTTTAGGATAGTCTTGACTGCCATCCAATGGTGGTCACCTGGGTTAGCTTGATATCTTCCTACCACACTTAATGGATAGGCGACATCCAGCCTAGTACATAGCATGGAATACATGACTGACCCAATAACTAATGCGTATGGGGTCCTTTCCATTATCATTCTTTCCTCATGTTTCCGAGGACACATTTTCTTGGAAAGATGAATGCCATGTGATGCTAGAAACAATCCCCTCTTGGATTGTTCTATACTAAATCTCTTCAGTATCTTATCAATGTATGTACTTTGAATTAGGCCCAACAATCTCTTGGATCTATCACGATGGATCTTGATCCCAAAAATATATGCTTCCTCACCCAAGTCCTTCATGGAAAAGCATTGATTAAACCATGACTTAACAAACTGTAAGACTGGTATCTCGTTTCCAATAAGTAATATGTCATCAACATATAGTATTAAGAAAATGACTAAACTCCCACTAAACCGTTTGTAGACACAAGGCTCACATTCATTCTTGATAAAACCAAATTTTTTTATGGCTTCATCAAAACGAATGTTCTATGACATGGATGATTTATTTAATCCATAAATGAATTTTTGAAACTTTCATACCTTATTGGTATCCTTTGGAGTCATAAATCCTTCAGGTTGTTTCATGTAGACATCTTTATGAAGGTTCCCATTAAGGAAGGTTGTTTTGACATCCATTTTCCAAATCTTATAGTCATGATAAGTAGCAATGACCAATAGAATTATAATGGATTTCAGCATTACAACTGGTGAAAAGGTTTCATCGTATTCAATTCCTTGACGCTGTTTGAACCCTTTTGCAACAAGTAATGCCTTATAGGCACTGACTTGTCCTTCCATGTCCAGTTTATTCTTGAATACCCATTTGCAACCAATAGGCTTTACATGAACTGGAGGATCTACCAAAATCCAGACTTGGTTTTGATACATGGAATCCATTTCATAATTCATGGCTTATTTCCACTTGGAAACGTCTGTGACACTTACTACTTCCTTATAGGTTATAGGATCATTATTATCAACTAATAATGAGTCACCATACTCGATAACTAGAAAACCGTACCGTTTCGGTTCTCTAACCTCTCTTGTACTTCTACGCAGTACTTGTGTCTCTAGAACAGATTCTTCTTCCATAGGGCTTTGTGGAATCTGTTCCTATAACAACTCTTGTATACCTTGATCCTCGAATTCATAGAAGTCTATCTCGTTCCCACTATCTCTTTTGGATATGTGATCCCTCTCAAGGAATATGTCATGTCTTGCCACTATAACCTTTTTGTCTGGGGGGTTGTATAGGTAATATCCCCTTGTTTCCTTAGGGTATCCTATAAAGGTACACTTTGTGCCTCAAGGTGTGAGTTTGTTACCTGAATAGGACTTAACAAACGCTTCACTAACCCACACATGTAAATTTCATAACATGGATTTTCTTCCACTCCAAAACTCGTATGGAATACCATTTATCGATTTAGTTGGTACTTGGTTCAGTATGTGTGCCGCTGTTTATAATGCATATCCCCAAAAGGATAATGGAAGAATAAAATGACTCATCATTGATCTCACCATGTCCAAAAGGGTTTGGTTCCTCCTTTTTATCACACTATTCCACTAGGGCGTGTATGGTGGAGTGAGTTGGTATAGGATCCCAAACTATCGTAAGTAATCAATGAATTCTTGATTAAGATATTCTCTACCTCGGTCTGAGTAGAGTTTCTTAATCATCTTACCAATATGGTTCTCAACTTTATTCTTGTTTTCTTTGAACTTATCAAAAGAATCTGACTTATACCTCATTAAGTAGATATATCCATATCTACTAAAATCATCAATAAAAGTTATAAAGTATGAGTACCCTCCCTTTCTTTAACTGGAAATGGTCCACAAACATTGGTATGAACTAATTCAAAAATTTCTTTAGCCCTTTCACCTTTCCCACTAAATGGGGATTTGATAATTTTTCCTTTTAACATGCATGACATACTCTAAGTGGGTTTAGTTCGAAAGAATCTAAATATCCATCTTGATGTAACTTTATCAAGCGTTTCTCATTTACATGACCTAGCCAGTGATGCCAAAGTTGGGTGTGGTGTAATTCATGTGAAGTATCTTTGTTATCGATTTCCATTACTTGGTTTGTGTAATCCAACACATAAAGAATATTATATAAAATTTCCCTACCAAAACAAATTCTATCTATGTAAAAGAAGTAACATTCATTTCCAAACTTGAAAAAAAATCCATCTGTATATAATATGGATATAGAAATAATGTTTTTAGTAACAGATGACACATAATAAAAACCCTTTAACACCAAGATCATCCCAGTTGGCAATGTGAGGTGGTAGTCCCCAACAACTATTGTAGCAAGTCTGGCTCCATTGGCTACTCGTAGATCTACCTCCCCTCAGTAAAAATTCCTAAATATACTTGGTTCCTATATTTGGATACATATGTGAGCACTACAAGCTGTATCTAATACCCAATTTGTAGAAACAGATAGATTTCATTTGATAACAAACACACCTAAAGATTCCCCTTGCTTCTTAGGCTGGGTGCAATTCTTCTTCCAGTGGCCCTTCTTGCCACATGCAAAACAAACAGCCTCCCCTTTGATCTTCCTTTTCTTGGAATTCTGTGAAGAAGCTTTGGGATTAAATCTCTTCACCTTATCTTTCCTCTTATTTACTATAAGAACAAAATGATTTTCACACTTCATATCTTTTTCCACTTGAAGAATGAGGATAAGAAGATCTTATAGATACTTCTCAATGTTGTTCATATTGAAATTGACAAAAAAGTTAGAGAAACTCTGAGGGAGTGATGCGAGAATGAGAATGGTGACCAGTTCTTCAGGGAGTTTAAACCCTAGAACCTCCAAGCGATCAATGTAGCCAATGAGATTGACTACATGAGGCCTAGCTGAGGAACCTGCTCCAAGATTACTCTAAAAGAGTTCCTTAGATATCTCAAAAATTTCCCATCTTTCTCTCTACCATTAAAGACCACGGAGGTGCTCAATCATGCTATAAGCATCCATGTTTTCATGAGACTTCATGAGCTCACTAGACATTTATGATAGCATCAAAAATTGAACATCGTCTACATCGTTCATATGTTTCTCATAGACTAGGAAATCCTCATCACTCGCCTCTTTAGCAGGCGGATTAGGTAATACTGACTCCAACACGTAAGACTTCTATTCATGGTGTAGGATAACCTGAAGGAGTCTAAACCATTCCTAGAAGTTACTACTAGTGAGGATGTTGTCTTTATCCAGAATTGATTGTAGGGATAATGTGGTTGATGAGCTTGTAATTTTTATTCTTTAATTAAAAGAGTAGATCATTAGTACTTTATTGATTACATTTTATGAGAAATAATAAATTAAGTTTCCCACTATTTTATTAAATCCTAATGTCCCTCACAATTGACCTCAGAATTTCCAGTTTCCATGAAATTCTAGTGGAAAGGATCCACATTACCCTTCGCATAACCCCGACAAGGGTTGGTCAAGCTATTTGAAGGTATTTAGGTAGGTATATCTTTTCTAAATGTGGGATTGAGGATCCTTGTTCTGTTGAGTGGACTCCCCAATCCTGAAATCCTGACTTTGGATTTCCTCAAATCTTGCCTCCAATATTACACCAAGTCTAGCAAGGACTACTCCTCTTGATGTAACATGATCAAGTCAACCTGAAACCTTTCATAATATCTTCCTGTATAAAATTAATTGTCCCAACAGGGGTTGGTCAAACACATAGTTTTATTGAGTTTTTCATTTAATCAAGCAACAGAAGGCTTCGTCTAACTTAATATTTTATTTGATGGATTTTTATCTCTTATGCATGAATTTCTTATTATCATTATCACATGATTATTAATATTAAGTGAAACTTAAGTGATTAACCATGTCTTGATAATATTTATGCATAAGTCTAGTTTATTTTAGTTCCATCTTACATGCTTTTTTAATTCATTAATTATGTGATCGTGACAACAAATCCATAATGATAAACCATTCAATTAACAGAAATAAAATAAAGGGCATGATCATAATATTTTCTAATGGTTATTTTATCTAGCAGTTGATAAACTAACCCTGACCTAGGGGAGAAACATCTTGAACCTTTTAGGTTCGTGTTTACAAATTTCCACTTGTCCACCTCTGTATCTCCAAGGATTGGTTTCATCTCAGCCCCAGCTTGAACTACCTCTACTATATTGGGAGTTCCATCTATTATATATGCTTTTTTTTAACTCACACACAGGTGAGAGGTAAATGGGGTTTTACATAAAATAAACCTTGGGCACGCAGACCCTACATATCAATGAGGAGAAGGATCACAGACTAACAAATTTAATTTAAATAAATAAATTAAAAGAAACCATCCACATACAAAGGTCTTTGTCTATCTCTTGATCATCTATACATGCAATGATATTTACGCATAAATAAAAATATCATTCAATTATTTAATCATTCTTGTTTAAGATAAATCTCGCTCGAATCAATTAATTGTCTTTAATTAATAAATACTTTTATCTTAAACCCTTTTCTGAATTTCATTGAGATTATCATCCATCATAATTTTAAACAAATAAATTCATTTAAAATTATCTTTGTATGTAACTTTTACCTTGTAGGAAACTCGACAAATTCTTGTTAATAACTACCCAATGAGTAGAAATGAACATTACACAGATGTTAAATTAAACACATATATATAAAACACCTATCATGTGTTGTGACTCAGCTTTACTCCTGCACTATGGTACACGTTTCAAGGGTTTGTATAATATAATAATAAATTTTAATAAATTTGCGTAATTTGGATGACTACACGGCGTGAAGTTTTGACTATACGATGTGTACTATCATTCGCCGTCCATCCAACATACACGCCCAGGGACATGGCGTGTATATGTACTTTGGAAATCTTCGAAGTACATGGTGTGTTCAGTGGGCCACACGCCATGTAGTATTTGCGTTACATGATTTCCATCCAGGGAATCCGTGTACAGTGGACTACATGGTGTGTAATCCAGAAACCACGTGCCATCCATTCCTAGTAAACACATGGAGTCATTTAAGACTTAGAAGACTCCAACACACGACTTGGTTTGGCAGACCAGTCCAATGCTTTGAATCTTGACTAAATGACATATACTGCCAAATACACACTGTGTGTTCAGGTGTTATACGGCCAGGAAGCTTTGGAACCTCTGGATGATATCCTCAATTGTATTTTAATCAAAATTAAAAGAAAAGACCATTTCTGTAAGGTGAACGAGAAACAAAAGAGGAGGAACAGATCTCGAGATTCAGATTTGCAGAATGATTAACTATAATTAAAACAACTAAATTATTAAATGCATAAATCATCAAGGAAATATTTAAATAATTATAAACTATGATGTAACCCCTCTAATACCACTTGAAGGTTCTGGGCGCAGCGGAAGCATGATTGTTCTATCACCCAACTTTAATTTTTACCACGATCAATGATTGTTCCAGGATTAATACGACGATGAATGCTAGTCTTCAAGGAATAGAATCAATGATTTAGATAAAGAAGGAAGAGGCCTGAAACCTTTAGAGAGGATCTTGCACATCATGTTTATAATTATTTTAATTAATTTCATAAAGAAAATAATACCTGGATCTTCAGTATTTTCTTCGTTGATGATGTTGATCATTCAAAATGACCCTTTCGAATTATCTCATTGCGCTTGTGAGGATCCAAACTAGAATCCCTCTAGCGGTGATCTACATGTGCTCTGATGGCCTCCGATCGACACCACTCATTCTCTAGGTGCTAGCGCAGCAAAGCGAGTGTCTTGTGTTGGTCGTTCTTGATCACTTTTTCTTCGGCCTTGAAGAATGTCTCTCATTCTTGAGAGGGGCGGGAAGAGGATTCGAGAGAGAAATCGTTTAACTCAACAATTCTCAATTCACCAAGCGTGCGGTGTGTTCTCTATGGAATAATAGACGTACTTGTCTATTTATATGCATGGAACTTTAGTTACAATATTTAATTGCATAACAGTAATTAAATACATTCATGAACTTAGAGAAAACTCATGCTCATAATAATAATACCGCATCATTATTTATGATACTCCAACTTGTGCAAAACAGAATTATGAATAAAATTCCACATCACAAAATAATAGCAGCATCATTATTATTTTAACTTGTGCTAACTAATAATTATTTAACATCTTACAAATAATTATTTTACTACCAGATCGGCCTTGGTCCGCTTGAACTCCACTTCCATTTATTGAACACCCAAATAAATAAATAAATAATTTATTCTCTTAAATAAATATTTTATTTACAAACTAGTAAATAAATATTTATTAAATTTTCAATAAATTAAATAAATATATTTAATTTAATTTATGCGATCATCTTAACTTGAATAAAATTATTTCACACTCTTGAGAATAATATTTATTTCATTAATTAAATTCAAATAGAATTTAACCGAGACCACTAAAAACACTTAGTGTGTGACCCTCTAGGATTATTTCTCATTGGCATTAGACATGCTTACCTAAAGTCCAAGAGTACTATCTAGCAATGGGTCAAGGAACCCATGAGAAAGAACATAAAGTTGAAACAATGACATCCACATACGAACACTCACTATATAATATAATCACTTCATCTCAATATCTCATCGAGCAGGTTTCATGATAGTGTCATCAACCTTTATGCTTAATACATCATTCTTTGACTACCTGAAATAAACTCGTCATTTCACCATGGACATAGAATTTCATGCGATGGTTCTATTTAAATCAAAGGGCTGAGATATCAACTTCCATAAATGGAAGGGAAAAATCCTTCCTCGACTTATCCATTAATAGCATTCCACTCGTGACGCACCCAACGTACCCTACTTCTAGCCAACTATTTGTGTGACGATTTTTATCAGTAAATCAAAGTGTGCGAGTCGTGACATGTATTAATGATAATCTTAAAGTCTAATGATCATTACACATGCTCACAAATAGAAATATCCGATGACACCAAAACATGTGGAATTCCTACTGACAGGTCTGTTCTTATAATATTATATCTTGGAGATTACTAAGTGCGAACTTCATGGGAGGAAGTCTCATATGCTTATGAGTAATCACACCTGATGGTCTGCATGCTATGTGTCCCTTCATAGTATGTCATCCAACCATAGAACTATATTTAAGAATATTTTTATAGCATTTCAAGGTTCTCATCATAGTGGGGAACTGCTATGACCTTATCAATGCAACAAATACTCTAGGACATTATTACATCATAGTCATGTAGAACAATGAACAATATGTAATATGACATTTAATATTTAAATACATTAATTATCCATGTAATCAAAGTACAACCAGTTGGTTCTAGGACACCAACTCTTACAATAGAGAGTTACTGTTACACAATGCAGCTTGTGTATGGGTTATCCCGTCTCTCCCTATGGTTTATATTAGGATTATGTGAGACTTACCCTTACATAGTGGTTACATAAAGGCAATGAAGTGTTTTAAAAGATTTCTGTAAAGGTATATTTGTACTTACCCTTACGTGAAGAGTTTAGGTAAGACCTTATGTACCCTTATGCAATGTATACTATGTAAGGGTCATGGACATATATCCTTACACAAGGACTCTATAACTGGATTACCCTTGCACATTGTGTTTGCATAAGGATAAAGGGAGGATATCCTTATGTAGGAATGAGTTACTATATAAGGGTAAACATAAAATATTTTTAATTTTTTTTTAAATTCATAAATGATTTTAATGGTATATAAAATGTTTATAAATAATTAAAAAGGTATTTTGGGATATTTTAATTTATTAAAGTTTTCTAAATTAATTAATTATAATTTTTTATAGTTAATTAAATGTTTATGAAACATTTTTCCACCAATATTAAATGTTAATATTTGAAATACCTTTTAAAAAATTATATGGCATGACTTATGATCTAGAAATAAAAAATTTTAGATAGAAATCATAAAGAAATAATTTATAAAGGGTTATAAATTTTGAAATAAGGTCAAAATATGAAATTTTTATATTTAAATTATGAATTTCTCATGATTCATTAATTTTAATTGTTAAAATTAAAGGGGTCTTATTTGGAACATTATTTAAGTCACATCAAAATGTGTTTTGATGAATGATATGGTCAAGGTCGAAATAATTATTAAGTATATGATATTTAGATCATATAAAATGTTTACGTAATAGAAATTGAATTATAAATATTTTATATTTCATATAATATAATATATTTAAAATGGAAATTACATATAATGATAAATATGAAATAATTCATTTTGGAATGAATATAAAATGTTTATATTAACAATTATGGAATGTCCATAATGTTAAAGCTGAAAATTACAAAAGGATCTATAATTAGCTTTGATTTATGATTTGTTAATAAATGTTTATCTCATGTTTAAATATTTTAATTGTTATTTTATTTAATGGTTATTCCCTTCTATATTCATGTTTAATAAATTTTTTAGGAAATCTAAATATTGTGCATGCTTTAGTTTAAAATGTTAAACTACTTCTAGATATATCCTTGCAATACATGTTAGGAATGTCTCTATAATGAATTTAGTTTTTCATCTACCATGACCTCAGTTTGTAATTAAAGTTATGAACATAAATTTAGTTATTGAATATAGTTTTTATATATTATGTTTTAGAGTTATTATGAATTGGATTCTCTCTTGAGTAAATTATCCCTGGGTAGAGGGACTTAGGGACAGACTACCTACCTACCTAGAGGCTCATTACTTGTCTAGGCTGGTGAATGAGATATCTATCACTCTAGGCTTAATCATGTATATATTGAAAATATCATATAATTTTAAACCTTTATATGAATTATTCATATACCTTATGCATATGATGAATTCAGATATGTATGAATATACTTGACATCTAATTTTGGGTGAGTAACAAAAATTTATAGGTTATGTAAAGAGTTATACATCAATATGGTTTGAACATATTGGTTTTAGTGGAGGGAATAATATTAAAAACTAAAATACTAGAAGCATAGATATATAAAAGGGAATAACAAGAGATAAGATGGTGACATAAAATCCCCTTTAAATACTAAGTGTGATATTCCCTCCAAAGTGACACTTTTCAAGACCTTGATCATCTAACCAGGTAGGTCATGTTAAAGTTGGGTGTCCCTAAACTATATTGTGCAAGGAAAGAAAGTAATAAGTGGCTCTAGGTTTCCCTTGTGTAGGTTATACTAAAGATGGGTTCCCACAAATAGTCCCTTGTTGGCTTGTTTTTTACATTTTATTTGGGTTACACTAGCTGAGAGACCCTAATAGGATTAGGTTACCAGCAAAATAGAGTTGAGTTTATCCATATGATGGATTGGATAAAGTGATTTTTTCTCAACTATCCAAGAGTCATATATGATATGATTGGGATGATGCCCTACCTAAATAGATAAATAATGGGATAAAATCTAAAGTGACCTAGATATTAGTAAAATATGGATCTTGTTCTACTAATGGATATTTTGAACATTTAAAGGGGGTTAATTTTTTTATGGGAGATCGTTAAATAAAAGTCATTATTAAATGGTTAATAAAACATGATACACATCTGATAAAATCTCTTATTGTAGATAATATCATCATCATCTCTACGATCAAATCATTTATCAGGAGAAGCTTAATGTAATTTACCCTTGAGATTGGTAACTTAATAAAGGTTCTTAAGAAATATTGGTGATTTAAGAAAAGTTATTAAGGAAAAATTCAATGTGTTAGAACAGTTACTTCCTTAATAACAAAGTGTTGAAATTGTTCAACAAGTGAATCTAGATGCTTATAGAAGCATATAGTGATTCATTTAAGGTTTTAAAGGCATTGGATTAAAAATGGATTGTTATGGTTAAGGAATTTATACTATTTTAATATATGGAAATGTTCTGAAAATATGATCGAATACAAGAAAAATTTACTTGATATTCTTAAAGTGTTGATAATGGATGAACTGGGTATATGATGTTTGAATTTTGGTACTGTATGGATATTATAAGTGGTTAAAAGTATAAATCGTAAGAATAAAATTTAGATTAAAAGTTCAACAATGTTTCTTAAATAAGTGAATCTAGGTCATTTAAATTGAGAGTTGTCAAAAAGGAAGAGTAACAATTTAATATGATTAGATCTTCCAAGATATACATAAAGGAGTTTTTGAAACTCCATGGAATGTCCTTATTAGGTATGGATGTTATAGATTTTAATTATTCAATTTTGAAGGGTATATGATAATAAATGTATATTTTACAAGTGTTGTAATTATAAAGAAGTTAAAAATTAAAGGAATATTTGTTTGATCTTGTAGTTTACATTTATGAGGAAAAGATTTTCTACATATGAATGTAAAATATAGTTTCAAGCTCAAATAAATCTAATTAAAAAATATGTATCTTAATCTCATTTATCTTATTTTATATGAGAATTTTTTTATGATAAATAGTTGTTATGATTAAGTGTATACACAAAATTTATGATTCATGAATTTCAATAATAGTTTTTGAGAAGAAGATATGGATAAAAGAGTTTTATCTAGGATAAAAGTGTTTAACCAAATATTTATTAAAATATGCGGGAATGTTTTCCTACCACCCATTAGTTTCATATTTTAATAAAATCTTATTTAAAATAAAAAATGTTTCAAAAACATAGAATACCATATATGATATGGAAACAATAAATTATTTGTTAAATATTATTAATAAAAGGAAATATATGTTATTTACTAATACAAAGGGGTTTGTGTATCTTAAAAAGATATTCTGAAAAGAATATAGTATCTAAGAGGATAGTGGGAGTATGCGAGGACTTATAGAAGTTCAAAATTAACAAATAAAGGATAACACTAATCTAAAGTTAAAGTGATTTCCACTTAATATCCTAAAATGTTTAGAATACGTGTTGGTAAATAAAAATATAAAGTGTTACATTTAATTACCATTTAAAAGGAAAACATCACTATTTCCTAAAGGATTATACCATTATAATATTAAAGCGTTTTCACTAAATATCCTAACAAAGTTTAGGATATGCAGTGATAAATAAAAAAATGTAAAGAGTTATATTTAGTTATTGTGAAAAATTAAATTCATTATTTCTTGAAGGGTTTTACCAATCAAAAGTTAATTACAATTGATATCCTAAAATATTTTAGGGTATGGTGGTAAATAGAAATGTAAAGAGTAACATTATTTACCATAAAAAAGTGATTTTCATTTTATCCTAAAAGATTTGTTAACAATAATGTAAGTAGTTAAATTATTTCAAGGAATTTTTTTGATAAAATAGGGTTATAAGTATGATGATGATGAACTTAGAAAGAGTTTTAAGTAGACAATAAAAGTTAACACCATAACATTTGATGTTGTGAAGTTAATAAGTTTGAATATGTTCAATAAGTTGAATAGTTAGGAATATATTTCCTAAACATCACCATTATTCAAACTATATTTCTATATAGATGTTTCTCATTAAAGAGTTAGGAGTAGTATTTTATCATATGATCATATAGAGATGTGATGGGGATTACATATTTTAACAAAATCCAGAAAGTGTAACAAACATATGGTTAATATGAAATTTTATCATATATGATATGTTAAACTGGTGCTTATCTTCGGTTTGTTAAATATTATTAAAAGAGTTTAATGATATTAAAATGTATCAAATTGAAAGGTAACCTCCATTTTACTATTCTTTCACATTGGATACATAAATGTATATATAGATATAAATTTCATGAACTGAAATGATATTTGGCCTCTTAAAGTATGACTTTGAGTTTATCCCTAACTAATGTTCATCATGGAGTATTATAGGTTATGATTAAATGTTAAGGTTAGCGTGAGTATGATTCTTATATAGAGATACATAATATGTATTTTTGTGTACTGTATGACATACTAAGTATACCACATGGAGTTTCATATAGATTTATTTGGTATATTAGGGTTGCATGGATCATATTTGAGTCCCCACTACTTGAGGTTGGTGAGATACCTATCATGAGAACCTTCATACTTTGATACCCAACTTACGTAAGTCTACATAATGACTTAGCTAACATAGGGGTGGTTGGGTATGTTGTTGAACATTTCATTGATTATATATTAACCAATATGGGATTTATCCTCTCATATGAAGAGTATGACATTTAGGAACTTGATTGAGATAGACTGTGGGAGTGTATGGTTCACCTAGATATTATATATCTATCCAGATAAGGTACATGTGATGTTCTTATCCATAAGGATGAATGAAACGTGATGTATTCATCAATCAGATTAGTCTACACAATGAGAATCGAGAACAAATGAGTTGGCTATATGGGATTGACATGCTTCATGTCCCATGGTCTCTTGATGTATTAGACAAAGGGAAAATATGAGAATGCACATTTACATATGATGTATACTAGTGGACACGGTTATAGAGATACATGTGTTTAATGGAGATCACACCATCTCCATTTATAGCTTGGGTAGAATTTACGCTTCTCTAGAGGCCACCCTTTGCATACATATATGGATCCAAAGATTTGTATTTGTTTTCAATGCTGTAAGGGCCTATGGGGTCACACTATGGTTAACTAAATGGGGATTGATTTTGACTCAGAGAGCTACTCTACAATCATTTTAGAGTTAACCCAAAAGTGTTTTGGATTGTTATTCACAAGGTATTACATATGATGTGATATAAGGTGAAGATAATTATAACTTTCCAAAAGTGTCTTGGGAGATATCCAAAAGGATTTTTTGATACAGTTTCATAAGTTATTGTACATGATTCAATATATGGTGAAATTGAACAAAAGTATTTTAGGCTTTAGTGCAAGTGGTGGATTGACGGAGATATTCCCTAAAGTCTTATATATATATATATGATATATATATATATATATTTGATGGATTTCAGGAAAATTTTCATGTAAAAAGAGGAATATCATTTATAATTCCTATAATAATAGTTATCGTTTGTAAAATTCAATCATTCTCATGATTATCATTTAATGTAGAATTTCATTTGATGAAATGTTTGGGAGTAAATTCATACGATTCATTTCTAAATATTCATGAACTGAACATGGTATTTATTCTTTCATTTAAATGCATGAATAAACGAGACAACAATCAAGGAACGTCCTTAATTGCCTATATAAATCACTACCATATGATGACAAGGTGTGTGTGGATAGAGATCCTCATGCTTTCCCAGAATTCCCCAAACCTAAAGCTATTTAATCATTATGATTTTCATATATAGGTATTAGTATACTGTGGAGAAAATATAGATCCCATCCAATCATCTAATGATTTAGAATAGCCCGTGGATACACGAAATAGTGATCTATATCAAATGCATCAAATGAAGTTCAAGGGTAGAAAAAGCTCTTCGGTGTAATCTACTCCAGATTTACAACATGTTATTCATTTCATTTTTTATCCAGTTTCATATTATATTGCATAAAGATCCTTGTATTTGGTTTTTAATTACTTCTGTTGTGTCTAATAAGTGTTATTGGATTTGTATGAAACTGAATAGATTATGTATAAATACTCATGAAAGAGATGTTGTTTGTTTCTATGATATTTTTTAATAAATATTAAATGTTTTATTTATCTTTCTTATTTATTTTACTTTTTACATGTATATTTCATTTCCTATTATTAGACATAGATGTTATGAATTGATCTATTGGAATTATTTTTCATGATAGAGATATTTTTCTCACAAACAATGTAACAATGCATACAATATTTAATCAAAAAATATATTCTATCAATCTTAACATAATAAGTGCTCATGTGAGAACCTTAAGAAGTGGCGTAAGGTTAAAAAAAGGCTCAAAAAGATAAAATATATGCTAAATGTTGTCACATAAATTTTAATAAATAATTATTTTTTTTCTCTCAAGTTTTGAAGAAATCTATTGAACGTAAAATACATTCATAAAAAAAATATCATATTGAGACAATGAAACAAGGAGATGTTGAATAATTTTATATAACAATCATTAACAATGAGAAAAAATGATTTGAAAGAATCTTTCATGGTTCCCATTTAGTTTTTACTAGGTAAATATTGTTAGGATTTTCTTGAATCATCGTATGAACCTTTAGTAGAGGAACAACACCCAAACAACCAGAATATGTCCTTGAATAGAAGCAACATGAATAATATATGAAAAACATATAAAAACATAACATACCTAGTTCTTTACTGTAGTGGATTTCTTCTACCTTGACGTGGTAAGAATACTTGAGGACAATCATGAAGAGCAGTTGATTTATGCTTACCACCTTTGAGTGGGGAACACTGACCCCTGGATCCTGATCTCTATCATAGGATACCTAAAACTATCGAAGGGGTTCTAAAAACTTGTTAGAAGAGATCAATAAGTATTTTGAAGGAGCTTATATAAATCTTTGCATGAAACTGATGATCAATATATCCTTTAAACGAATGCACTCAAAAATCCCATACCAATGAGGAGAAACATCTCTCCTTATATAGGAAAGGTTCCAACGTTCCTCTAACAATGAGTAACACATCTTCCATTATGGGTATCATCAAATAATACCCTTATTGATGAAGAATTCAATGATATTTATGCAAAGGCTTTAATCAATTATTAATGTATTAAAGTAAATGGAAACCATGATGGGAGAGGTGATGATATTATACAAGAATTAAATGTAGACTAGTTGTATTTTTAGATTTCACTGCATGAAACCAAGCCACACATATATACACATCTCATGCATATATTCATCATATGAATAAGAACATACATGCATCATATGCATGTATAATATGTGCACTGTATATATATATATGTAATATGTATCATATACATGAACTATATGGATGTATATTTTAGTGCACAACCAATAATCTCCCACTTACACACTAAAATCTCATTAATACTTAATGAAAAACTTCACAACTCTTTATGAATCCATCCAAACTATTTTAGATACGGTTTCATCAAGATCTATTCATTTTGTAAAAAAACATCATCGAAAATTTTATCCTTATCCAAGGGCCTAATAATGTGACCCTATGATCCTTAGAAGTATTGAAAATAATTTTGAAATCCATATTTCATAGATGTAAGAAAATATAGGCCTTTAAAAAAGAATTAGTTCTACTAAAGCCACTAAAGGCTATAGTGTGATATTTATCAAACATACTCATAACTCTATATAAACAAATCTACCATAATATGTATCATATACATCATATGTATACCCATATAATCCCCCTTTTCATTATAATGAGTGACCACTTGACATATAACATGTCAATCTACGTCACGACCCGTCCTCGGGGCCCGTGCCGTGACTACCCCAAGCCCGCCTTCCATAGGCCAGGGGCTGGCAACTAGCACCAAGGCGTAAATCCCGGTAAAAAGGGAAGGCATTGCCTTTGTAAAGTAAACAAGCACCACAAAGTAAGCAAGCGGAAAAGTAAACACTAAGTAAAAACAGAGTACAACTGAAAGTGCGGAAAAGTAAATGGGCCAGCATACAAACCCAAACTGAAAGTAAAGTACAACTCTAAAGGGAAAACAACAACTGTAAAGTAAAAGCCGCTACACCGAGCTGTCCACTGGAAATCCCACCTGAAGGGTGGGTACAGATAGCTCCACTGCTCCTCGGGTCCCGCCGTCCACTCCGAGCACGTCCCGCCCAGTGGTCCACCTCCAGGTACCGTCCTGCTCTGCGAGCCTCAACCACGATCAACGCTGTCCATCGTCTGCAACCAACACAACGTAGTGCGGGCATAGCCCGTGCATGGGTGAGTATAAGCTACTCAGTAGGGACCCCGAGACCCCCGAAGGTCTCCCAAAATCCACAAAGGATAACCACAAAAGAAAGTTACAATCACGAAGTAACAACTGACACTGCTTAGGTATATGCCCATACATATACCTAAGTCATCAATTACAATATGCTCCAACCTCCGAGCCCAAGTACAACTCAGTCCACACAGGAAAGTAAAACGTAATCCACATAGGATATCACAACACAATCCACACAGGAAGGTAATCAGGATCCAGCTCACACAGGTATACATCTTCGAAGATGATAGAGATGATCACTGATCCATCTAAGTCATCGGACCCACAAAGGATCGATAGGTACTAACCCCCACAAAGACCCACATAGGATCGGACCCACACAGGATCTGTAGGTGCTGGTTCACACAGGACCACTGAGCGCTGACCCACACAGGATTGGACCCACACAGGATCGGTAGCACTGATCCACACAGGATCGCTGAGTGCTGTAGTCGTCATCGTTGAATCCACTAAGGATCTCTGCACAGTCGTCGTCGCAGTCACAGTAGCAGTCGCAACCAGCTCTAGGGTTCCCGCACACAACAAGCTCGTTCGGGAGGGTTCGCTCCACGAGCTGAGAGGCTGATACATCAACTGTCACAAAGTACAGAGTTGATGTATCCAAAAGTTCCGTATCGTCAACAGGAACTCAACACAACAGACGGCGCGTCAATCGGACGCCCGGTTGGTTTTTAAGGCAAAACCAACCCGACCGTACTCCACCTGCATCCAAAACTCGGGCGGAGTATGCCAAAAGATCCGTCTCACTAAGAGGAACTCAACAAAGCTGACAGCACGTCAATCGGACGTCCGTAGCTCAAGATATGAACGTTTCCGCTCCGAGGGCCCGGTTGGTTTCATGTACGAACCAACCCGGCCGAACTCAAAGTATTCCTAAACCTTCAGTGCGATATACCGAAACGACCGTCTCGATCCAAGGATCGCATCGCTGCTGACGACGCATCGTTTGGAGGTCCGTAGCCCGAGTTATGGGCATTTGAATCTAAATAGTTCGGTATCGGGGGTTTCGGGCCCCCGGCCCGAGACCCCCCGGCTGGCCCGAACCGGGTCAACCCGCCCCGTACAGTCCTGTTGACATATCATATCATGAATTTATTTATTCTAATGTTATTTAATGCTTTTGTTAAATGTAATTCCTTCATGGTTCTTATGATTTAAATGTTTAAATTGGTATGTGATACCTTGAATGTTTAAAGATTCAATTATCAAATCCTTTTCTCCATGTCCATATTCTTGATATTTTTTTATATTTTTATTTAGTAAAATGATTATAAAAGAAATTTTATTTATATTTTGAATTTAATTCATAGGTTTTCAAAAATGAATATTTTTATGTGTTTCATATGAAAAGTTTTGAAAAAACGAAAAAAGGAATGTTCTTTTTAACATATACGGTGACAAAAACACCATCATGACCATTATTAAAAATGGGTTTTTAAAATGGATTGATTATTTATATAACATGAAATGTTTTCTTATGAGTAAAAATGAAATTTTAAGAGTGAAATATTAAAAAGTAAAAGCTTATGTGTTATGATTATATAATGGTACTTAGAAATTAGATGGGTAGTTACGTGATAAACCAAGGATGGGTGGTTCTGTGATAAACCAAGGATGAGTGGTTACATTATAACCTCCAATGCATTGGGTATGGAAGTCGACCGTATGGTTATTCCATTTTGTAAGAGTGATATATATGGAAGTCGACTGCAAGGTTATTCAATTTAAGTATAACTATGTCCCAAGTTACCTTTATGTATTTTCTATGATTGATATGGGTTTTATGGTAATATTGTTATTAAAAAAAGCATTAAATGAGATTATCTTCAAAGGAAATTATTTACCAATTTTTAAGGGTGAAAAGTATCACTTTATGATAATTTTTTCATGAGTTTTAATGTTTATTAATGGACTAATAGTTTTCTTCTTTTTATATCCCTTACTAATATTTTTATTCTCATTCCATTTTTTTAATATTATTCATAGTACTTAAGGATGATTAAGAATTTAGATATGTCAGGTTGAATGTCGTGAAGATTTTTCATAAAAGTGATCATGCTTTATTTTAAATGTTTTATATTATGGAAAAAATGGATACTTTTAAGAAGCGTTGACTTTGTATTGTTATAGTTTTGTTACGTATGAGTTATGAACTAATTTTCTAAATCTATAAACTTCAAAATATCCTCAATGTGAAATAAATTAAAATTCTTGACTTAAACTCAAGATTATGTGATGTTTTAAGGCTGAGTCCTTACAGTTGGTATCAAAGGAAAGGTTTAAAAAAACTTTAGGGATTAAGACTTTTGGTTAAACATAGGTTAGGTTTATAAGTATATTATTTTAGTTAAATCATTATTCTATAAAATTTTCAGACTGAAGTGAATGAGTTACAAATGGAAGGAGGAGGATCTTAAACAAAATTTTTATCTCTTCCTGATAACTTTCGTGTAATAATTATTGAAAAGTCATGTCCAGATGATTCTAATTTTTTTTAACATACTAACCTCTTGAAAATAGTTATATGAAATACCGAAAACCTCCTCTATACCTAGATACCACCATAGTTCATGGGTTGTTTTTAATAAAATCCTATTTTCTATGAATTATCATATTTTTTAAAAAGGTAAATATTATCAAGGAATTTTCAAATATTTTAACTTATCACAAGATTTTGAAGCATATTATGATTTTGATAAAGTTGTCGAAGAAGGAGATCCTTGCACAACCTATTTATATTTGGTTTTAACTTATAGACTTCAAGCACATACTTATGGTATTTTAAAAGGACCCTTGATTGAAAGTGTCAAAACAAACTCAGTTCGAATATTTTATAAAAATCAAGTTTTATCAGATTTTTTGAAATTATATGTTATATAAAATGATTTTCCAAAACTATTTCTCCACCGACACCTATACAATCCAAGTTTTACAAGGTTTATTTGGAAAAAGGAATCAAGGGACTTTGGAGAATCTCTCAAGCCTTATTACAATGCATGTACCTTCTATCTATGTGAACAAAATGACGATGAAATGAGGTGGACACCATGATCACAGTACAATATTATTTCATCTTGGAATAGTTTTATAAAATCACAGGGAGATGAAAAGAAAAATGTCAATATATAAAAGGATTCATGAATTAAGAAGTTGAGGTAATTATGGGTTGGGATACAAATGAGAGATATGAGATTACCATTGAAGTTAAAGAATTATATCAATGAATGAAACAATACTTGTTAAGTAATTATATTTTCTTATGTTCTTAGTCTAGGTAGTAATAGAATTACACAAATTTATGAAAATGAACTTAAAACAAAAAATTTATCCATTTAATTTTCTTAATAAGAAACCATTGACCTTTTAACACATAATAGATTTATGGTTTTTGATTGTTAACTTTCTAATGAACATGTTATCTCTCACTCTCTATCAGAATTTGATAGTTAGTTTTTATTTAATATCCATGTTAACCTACATGTAACCCTCCTATGTGTAATATTATGTGACCTTCATACTTACCTTTATTTATTTTAAAGTGGTAGTTTTATTAACCCTTGTTCCGATGTGAGATTTCAATAATGGTACATTGAAAGGTAAACCTTAGACACTAAGACTGAGTTCAAATTAAGAGGAGACAATTTATTAAGGTGAGGGATCTAACATCTTGATTTTTTAAAAGGAAATACTATGTTCGATAGCATACGTGATACACTACATCGAGCTTAATCAAACAACCAAATATTATTATTTAAATGTTACCTTTATAACCTAGCTGCAAGAATGGTAGAAATGAACAGTATTAACTAAATTATAAAAATATGGTTCACACATGTTTATATAATTAATTATTTTATGACCAATTAATTATAAATTAAAATAAAACCCTTTTGAAAATAAAAGGAAACATTTTTATGAAAAACTATTTAAATGTACAAAAATATTTTTTATACCAATAAATAAACAAATCACTGTTATTGGATTATATTAATGAAATATATATATAATATATTCAATCTAATTTTTAACATTCATTTTATGTGTTTTATAGATATGATAGAAGAATAAATCCAATTTTACATATAAAAGAAGTATTTTTCTAAAAAGGCATATTTGCCGCCTTTCGATTACACACTTATTTTAAATCTAGTTTTTGAAAATTTTATAAATTATATTTGAGAAAATAAACTTACTCTTTGAAATATAAGTATACAAATTTAATTTGGTTTAATTTTTGATATTTTTCTGATAAGATTCATTTTTTGATGAATAGTGAAAAAATATTGCATTTTTCAATTGAAAACAAATTTTTTATCTAAATAATTTATTATGTTAAATTATATTTTTAAGTAAATTTAAAATATAATTATATCAAGTTTTTATCATTTAATCCAATTTAGTTCATTTGAATCCATTTCACATTGAAAGTGGATATAAAAACTTTGTGAAATTTTGAATGTTTTTACTTTAACAACTCGTTTTCTCGATCTGTCAACATAAATAATTTTAAATTAATATTATCCACTTTTGTACATTGAATTTTGAAAAATGGATTCCATATTTAAAATAATAATTTCTAAATTTATTAAATATATCCCTTTTATTTTTGAATAATATGAATAGTAACTTTAGTAATTATTTTTATTATCACGGTTAAGGGTAAATCAGGTAATTAAGTGTAAAAATAATACTATAAAATATTAGAAAATTACCCTAACACTTGTCTAAATTTTATTGGATGAGTTATTTTCAACCAAAATAATCCTTAGTCTGATTTTTTGAGATCTTGGAGCCAATTGGATGACTTTAAGACATTTATAATATTTTATTCAAAGAAAAGTCAATTTTGTCATACTTTTATTTTTAACAAGTGAAATATTTTTAATATGAGGTTATATAGAAGATAAATTAAACTATAAATATTAATTTAAAATATAAAAAATTTATCTTCATCATGATATTTTATTTTTAATTTTAGGGAATAAATAATTAAATTAAAGGCTTGCACAATGATGATGCATTAATTGTTTAATTAAAGAAAATATCAAATAAATAATATTAAAAATATTAAAATAAATACAATTTGATATAATTAATTTCATAAATTAATTTTATGGATTGTGTTTACATGTTAGAGATGTTTTAAAATAGTTATTTTGAATATATCATTTTATTATGATATTTTTAAAAAGTTAAGAAACAAATAGTGACAAAACTGACACTAATGATATTTTAAAATATAAAATATTTTATTAAATGATATAAAATTTATAAAAATATTTGATTTATCCAATTAACTGGAATAATTCCTAAAATTTTATAAATGACTCATTTATTGGTCGTTTGGTATGTTATAGTAATTATATTAACCCTTAAAGTGTAAATTAGATGATAACATAGTAAGAGTTAAAAGGGTAAAATAAGGGTTAAAACAAAAAGATAAGGTTAAAAGGGTAAAATAAGGGTTAAAACAAAAATATAAGGATTAAAAAAATAACCAAAACCCATATAATTTTTATTGGATTAATGTATTTAGACCCATAATCACCCTATATTCTAAATAAATTAATTTGGATCCACTTTGAATAGAAAATTAATTTATATTAATTTAAAACTTTGGAGAATTCCAAGAGTGCCCCTCCCCACTCTTATAAATGGGTACTAATTCTTATAAATTTTTCACACTTAAAAACCAATTTGGTTATGTAAAAATATATATAAAACACTTATTAGAATCCCTCCCCACATTCTAGAGGTCCTAGTTTAGGCAGAACACCCTCCTTAGAGGTGTTAAGGTGATAATAAAAGGAAATCAATCGAGGAAGAGGTATCGTTTTTAATTAAGTGTTTCTATTTTATTTATTATTTAAATTACTTAAAATATTATTAAACTATGATTAAATAATAAATCTAGTATCCTAAATATATTGAGATTTATTATATTAATATCATCACCTAAATTCATCTCCACTTCCATCAAATGAGAAAAGAATTAATCGTTTGTGCGTAAGTTGGAATTATCACCTCCACGAAGCGATGTGATTAGTTTTAATCACCAAATCACATGTATAATATATATATGTATATTTAAATGAATAATATAATATTTATGATATTATTATAATTTTGGGAAGATAAAATAATACTTACCTTTTTTCCATAATGATCATTAAAAAATGGAAACGTTACTCTTGCATACGTACAACTTATCGTCTCCATGATTGTAACAAAGTTCATTTTTCATATCCATATGGAATGGATGGATTTAAAAGTATAATTAATATATAAAATTTATTATTATTTCATGAATTTTATTCTTGATATGATTAACCAATGACCACTTTTGACTATAGACATCCTACCAAATTCATTTTGGACTCATGTACTGAATATCATCAAAACGTATGACGTAAACTTAGATAATTAAGTAATTGTTATAATATGGTAATAAGTTATATAAAATGAATAATAAAATTGAAAAAAGTTTTCAATAAACTAAATAATTATCCTACATTTATTATTCAGGAAGATAAATAACATACGTGACAAATCAGACTTGAGGTAAGGAACTTCGTCTCAATATACTTTCATTGAGGAATATCTTTATGTTATACACCCAAATTATTTTATGAGGTGTATATACAGACCCATTGACATATAATATCATGAATTTATTTATTATCATGTTATTTAATGTTTTTATTAAATTTTATTCCTTCTCATGTCTTATGATTTAAATGTTAAAAGTGGTATGGGACACCTTAAATGTTTAAACATTTAATTATCAAATATTTTTCTCTGTGTCCATATTCTTGATATTATTTTATATTTTTATTTAATAAAAGGTATATAAAGTAAATTTTATTTATATTTTTAATTTCATTTAAATATTTTCATAAAATAATCTTTTTATATGTTTTATATTGAATGTTTTGACAGATGACAAAAGGAATGTTCTTTTTAACGTATACAACAACAAAAAATTCTCCATCGTCATGACCATTATTTGATATTTGGATTACTCTATAAGTTTTCATGTTTTAAAAAATAATAAACCCATATTTTCCTTTTCTAGATATTTTTTTATTAAAAATGGTTTTTGAAAATGGATTGATTATTTCTCTAACATGAAATGTTTTCTTATGAGTGAAAATGAAATTTTAAGAGTGACATATTGAAAAATGAAAGCTTTTATGTGTTATGATTATATAATGGTAATTAGACATTATACAAGTGTTTAACTAATAAACTAAGGATGGGTGGTTCCATGATAAACCAAGTATGAGTGTTTACATTATAACCTCCAATGCTTGGGTATGGGAGTTGATCGTATAGTTATTCCATTTTTTAAGAGTGACATGTATGGAAGTCAACCACAATGTTATTCAATTTAAGTATAATTATGTCCCAAGTTACCTTTATGTATTTTCTATGATTTCTATGGGTTTTATGGTAATATTTTGATTTAAAAAAAGTATTAAATGAGAATATTTTCAAAAGAATGTATTTACTACTTATTAAGGGTGAAAAGTATCACTTTATGATAATGTTTTCATGAGTTTTAATGTTTATAAATGGAATAACGGTTTCCTTATTTTTATATCCCTTACTAAATTTTTTGTTCTCATCCCATATTTTTTAATGTTATTCACATGACTTAAGGATGAGTAAGTATTTGCAGATGTCATGATAAATGTCATGAATAGTTTTTATAAAAGTGATTATGCTTTATTTTAAATGTTTTAGATTATGGAAAAAATAGATACTATTCAGAAGTGTCAACTTTTTATTATTATGGTTTTTATATATGATTTATGGTCTAATTCTCTAAATATCTAAACCTGAAAAGATCCTCAATTTTAAATAAAGTAAAATTATTGTCTTAACTAAAGATTATGTAATGTTTTAATGTTTGTTCCTTACACATGCTTCTAGTAATTTAGTTTTTGTAATCCCTATTCCATCCCTAAAATTAATGTGTTCATACCACATTAATGTGTAACTCTTTACACAACCCATAGTTTGTGTTACTCATCCAAAAATAGAAGTAAAAAATATTCATATATATCTGAATGCATCATATCCATAAGGTACATTAACTCTTTATGTAAATTTCTATAACTATATGATATTGATAATATATACATGATTAATCCTAGAGTGATAGATAGACAACCGCTCACCTTTCTAGAACAAGGCATAAGCCTCCATTCCAATGGGTGGTCTGGCCCCAAGTTCATCTCCTAAGGGAGACTTTACTCAAGAGAAAATACAATTCATGATAATTATAAAACCTAATATGCACAAATTATGCCCAAAAACTAAATTCAATATAATAACTTTAATAATAAACCAAGGTCAATGTATATGAAAACTAAACTTTTATGGCGTCGTACTTAGCATGAAATGCAAGGAACTATCTCCTAAAATAAATTTATCATATAAATAAAGATACAAAATATTCATAATATAAACAATTTTATATACATGAATAATGAAAGGAATAACTTCTATATAAATGAAAATTTTAAATATTTAAATATGAGAACAATTTATAAACCTATTTATAAATAAGTTCTTATTATAAATATTTTATAATTAAGCTAAGCATCATGATTATTTCATAATTTTAGATATAAATACCTTTATATCCACTTTCAATATGAACTCTTTCATATTATACATTATTTGTAATTTCAATATATATATATATATGACATTTCATGAATTAACTTATAATTAATTTTCTATTATGAAAACCCTTTTACATAATTTATATATCATATGCATAATATTTTTTAAACCTTTAATCATATTAATCATCAAAACATTTTTGATGTAGTCAAGATAATATCCTTAAATAAGTCCATTATTTTAATTTGAACATTTTCAAATTAATTAAAAACTATTCATAATTAAAAATATAATCACCTTTATATTTAATCCTTATTTATTTTATTTATAAACTATTTATGAATCATCTTTATAATTTATAAATAAATTTTTTATTTAACTATTACAAAGCATTTTATATAATTTGGAAATAGGTTTTTTAAATATCAAACTTTAATATTTGAAGTATTTTTATTAATAAACATTTCATAAATATTTATATATAGTTAATTATAAAATATTTATAATTAATTATTTTATAAATTCTATATAAATTATAATACTCCCAAAATAACTTTAATTATGATTTATAAACCTTTTATAAACCGTAAGAAAACTTATTTTTTTTAAGTTTCACTTTACCCTTATGTAGGAGAGGTAACTATGTAAAGGTAATAGATTTTACCTTCACACAACCCATTTTCATAATGGTAATACAAGAGTTTCCTCCTTCATAAAGGGAAACTCTATGTTACCTTTATGTATCCCCATTTGCATGAAGGTAAAACTAGATTACCTTTACTCTACTTTCTTTGTGAAGGTATTACCATTATATAGATCATATACATCATGGTAAGCATCATTTACCTTTAGATAAACCAATATATGTAAAGTTACTTTAGGATGAACTTTATTAAGTACTATCTATGTAAATGTATCACATGGTTACCTTTACATGAACTTCATGGGAGTCTATATATGTGTATGAATAATGATACATTTTTCTCACAACACGTGAACAATGATATTATCTTATAATTCTAGTGCATATTTCCCTTCTAATCATTTTTACTTAATTAAAATATAATATTTTATAAAGAAAAACACATATCATCTCAATGCTATCATGTAACATAATATTAAATAAATTCAAACCAGTTATGTTTCATATATCATGTTTTTCCATAAACAGTGAAATATGCATATTGATCTAGTGAGGAATCTCACTCTGATACCATTTTTAAGATTTTAATGGATCATTATATGTTCCCTTAGTAGTGAAACAATATCTAAATAACCATAATCTATCCTCAAATAGAATCAAGATGCATAATATATGAAAAAAATACAAAAATATGGCATTCATGGTTCTTTTCTAAAGTGGATATCTTCATCCTTAATGTTGAAAGAACGCTTGAGGAAGATAAAGTAGAGTAGTTTATCTATATTTACTCACATTGAGGGGGGAACAACAACCACTAGATCTCAATCTCTATCAGAGGATACCCAAAATCTTGAAGTGGTGTTTGTAATGAACTAGCCTGGATTCTCTGTTACCCTAATACCCGAGCCGACCCTGACATAGCATGAAGGGAATTTCCAATACCTACGGGTTGTTGACTAGCACCTGATATCACATCACAAAACAAGAGGGTACAAATTTTCCACAAAACAATGGAAGATAAAAGATACAAGTTGGTATGCTCAACACTACATAAGAATAAAGTACCAAAATCATACAAGTAATCAAAACCCAAAATAACACATCATCAAGTACTCAACATCTTCCAATATAAAAGCTCAAACATCCCATGCAACAGGTGGATTACACATCCATTAGTCACCTATATGACTCCAGGTCCCAGTGATCAAGAACATATTCCACCTCCAAGTGGCACTTTACCTTTACTCATACTTGGCATAAGATAACCTATAAATGTCCAAAGGAAAAGGTAGGGTCTAATATTAACAACCTAGTAGGGTCTCACCAAGTGTTTGATAATCAATACCATAACAATAAACCAATTATTATATCATTTTAAATAAAATAAGGCATGGAAAACCATTTAGATATTTTAAAAAAAGCTTGATTTTGAGTAAAACGATGGTAGATATCTCAAAACAGGCTTAAATGAACATTTTATATAAACAATTTATATAAATGAATTGGCATGAATAAAATAGTTCTATAAATAATGGCATGTATAATCAAATCAAACAAGATAATCATTATGGTCAAACACCCTATGGCTGGCTATAGGATCCTCACACTACTAATTAGTGATCACGACTCAATACATATGTGTGCACACTCATATTAACACCCTAATAGGGGATTGAATTATGGTAAATCAATATACACCCCATTAGGGGATCCCATTATAGGAAATCATATCAAACTTGGTTCAGTTAGTGTTTTCATCATCAATCCATTTCTATGGGGTTAGATATTAGCATGCTTGTCCCAACCACCTATTAACCACCCAAGCTACCATGTGCTTCAATTAATCAATCAATCCATAGTGGAAAATCAATCATTTTAATTCAATTTCAATTATAATTTTCCAAATTCATTTTTTAACACACCTTTATCATTTAAAAACCAAAACATAAATTTTTATCAAAATCATGCCTTTTAAAATCATCTTTCAATTTAATTCATTTTATTAAGGTTTAATATAAAATAAATTTTACCAAATAAATTTGCAAATTAATCCATCAATTTTCTCAAACCTTCCTAATAATTTCGATTTCATTAAAATTGATTTTTTTACAAATTCCATGACAATCTCAAAATAAAACATCTATCATCTCAAATATGGGGTTTTAAATCATTTAAAAACTCATTTGAAATCAATTAAGCAATTCAAGGTCTCCATTGTGATTTAAATCTTTATAGAACAACCTATATTTAATCATACAATCAAAAGAACAACTACAACAGGAACACTAATAAGAATAGAGGAGAAAGAGATTGAGAAACACAACCTAGAATCATGATCCATTAGAAGGGGATTAGATCCATCAATAAAATGATGATTTATCACTATATATAGTAGAGAGAATAAGAGACAAGGAGAAACCACACAAGAGGAGAAACACTTACCAGAAGGAGATCCAATGAGATAACATGCTCTTAAATCCACAAAGAAAAGGAATTGTAGGAGTAAATTTTACCTCTTCAAAGCCTTCAAGGACCATGTAACCAGATTAGGGTAAAAATATGGTTATTAGTGGTTAAAATAGGGGGTTATGAGATTTTAAAATAATTTTCAAGGGATTAAAATCCCACATTAATGGTTTTATTGGTCGGCCTACATGGTTAGTAATAACCATGTACTGAATGTGCACCCTTACTAGACTTCTAATTGGGGATGTAGAGACCCAATTTTTTCCTTGTAATACTTTAAAATATTGGTATATATATTTCTAGAGCTAGTAACTAAGACGAAATGTGATTCCTAGGCTCGGTATATATAAGGTCCCGACCTTAAACCTTACTTAATATTGAATTAAATGAATAATTCACATTGAGGACCTTTTCAGGTTTAGAGTTTTAGAGAATTAGGACATAACTATTACATCTCAAAATATTACAAAGTAGAAACTTTTACTAAGTTTCCATAAAATAAAAACTCTTAAAAAGAAACATGTCCAGTTCCATGTTTTAGGTTGCATGACTTTCCCTCTATCCTATCTTTGACCCTATTCCACGTTAAGTCCTGTGAAAAACATTTCAAAAACTTGGGATGAGCATAAAAAGCTTAGTAAGGGATACACAATGAATGAAAACTGTTAGTTTTTTAAAACAACAAGTAAACCATGTATACTTTATCAAAGTAATACTTTTCACCTTTTCGAAGTAGTAAAAACTCTTCACTAAATAAAATCTCATTACTTACCCTTCTGTAACCAAAAGATTACCATAAAACCCATATAAAGATCACATAACATATAAAGGTAACTTGGGACATAAACATACTTAAGTGGAATAACCATAAGGTCGACTTCCACACACATTACTTAATGAAATAGCCATTCGGCCAACTTCCATACATACTTAATGGAATAACAATACGGCCGACTTCCATACCCAATGCATTGGAGGTTATAACGTAACCACCCGTACTGGTATTCACGGCACCACCTGTCATATGGTTTATCACGTAACTACCTGTAATATGTCCAAGTACCATTATAAAATTATAACACATAAAACCAATATAAAGGAATGATAACATTTCCACATTTCAATCACAATATATCATTTAAATATATTGACATAATAGAATCCTTTATCAAAACCATTTTCAAAACCAAAATACATAAAAGAGTATATGGTATTTATTTTATTTTAAAAACATTACGGCTTGTTGAGGAATCCAAAGATCAAATAATACTCGTGGCGGTGGAAAAGGTCGTTGTCACCGCGTACGTTAAAAGAAACATTCCTTTTTGTCGTTTAGTAAAACGCTTCGTAGAAAAAGATTACTTTTGTATAAAAGTAAAAGTCAAAGGGGTTTATACACCGTATAAAATAAATTTGTGTATAAAACGAAAAATGCCTCAATGAAAGGTGATTGAGACAAAGTCCCTTACAAAGACGGTAGCCTTGGATTAAGAATAAATCAATTACAAAATTATGTGTGACAAATGAATACACAAAATATAAGTGGATTTTAAGTGTAAAACAATCATAGGTTATTCACACATATTCATAGAACGACATATTCAAGGAGTACAAGTTTATCCCAAAGAATCAAATTTGGGTTAAGAAGTTCCCTTGCAAAAATTTGACATCCTAATGGCGTCACTACAAAATTCAGAAAATGAGTTGATGAGAGATAAAAAGGGTATCTCATCACATGGAAATAAAATTTAAATCAATAAGGATATAGAAGAACATATCCCAACATAATATTATGTGAATTAAAAGACATAACAAAAGAAGTCTTTTAAAAAGAGGAGGCTGAAATGTTCCCTTATCGACATGGGTATCTTTCGAAACATACACCCCGTGAAAGAAGGACAATACAACATTGATGTAAATAATCATAAATGAAATTATATTACATAATGAGTAAAATAATGGGCAGTACATACACCACTCAAATGAAATTTTGGCAAATGTAGCATAAATCTCACGGGAATAAAAGTGAGATGAAAAATCCCTTATGAAAACTCGGCTGCCTAACGACGCCACTTAAAACTTCCAAAAATGGATTGATGAGATCAAATAGGGTCTCTCATAATATTACAATAAAATTTAAAGCAATAGGAATATAAAAGAACACCCCCCATCATAACAAAGAGGAGCTTAAAAGAAGTAACATAAAGGAGATTACTTAAAATGAAAGAGAGAGGTTAGATCTCTTACGAAAATTCGACAGCCTAACGACGCCACTCAAAACTTCCAAAATGGATCGATGAGAGAGAATAGGTTCTCTCATCATATGAAAATAAAAATTACAGTAAGAGTAATATAAAATAACATCTAAATAACAATAAATATGAGATTTAAAAGGAATGACATAAAAGAGTGTACTTAAAAAGAAAGAGAGGAGTAGGATCCCTTACCTCGGGTCCGACTTGACTCGATCGTTCTTTAACGTCCTGAATAATAAACTTGAGTTAATTTCTACTTGCTTAAGAACATTTTTCAAGTTCATTATTACTTTTATATCAATTATTTACATGTTATAAACATTATGTAATCATTTAAGTTAATAGTGTTTGTTTTGTCGATATTTGGTTCTTAAGTCAAAAGTGGACTTCTTACAATTACATGTTGTTCATGTGGTCAAAGGTTCTTTATATCCAGAATGACATTCCTGATTTGGATATCATATATATAATATATATCCAGAATATACATGTATTTATAACATTACATAATCATTTAGAGGTAAGAAATGAAATGCACCGTTCATGGAGACGGTAAGCCGTACGTACGCATGAACGCTACTTTCATTTCTATGTTATATTAATGGAATTAAAACTAAATGAGAGATGTGTATATTTTTAATTCCAGAATTATATTAATCCTTTAGATGTATCATACATCATATATATCCATTATATATACTTATAATAGTACATTACATTTGAGGATAAGAAATGAAATGCACCGTTCATGGAGACGGTAAGCCGTACGTACGCATGAACGCTACTTTCATTTCTATCTCATACTTTAATGGAAAGATAACAATAATGATATAAAGGTATATTATAATTCCAGTATAAAATCATATATAATAACTTTAAATGCATCCTTTATACATCCCACATATGGCATTAACGAATTAAATCACTTTGAGGGGGCGGTAGTCCGCACTTCCTAAAATGAAGATATCACGTATACCCATAATGGAAGCCATAAAGGTATCACACAAATTAAAAATACAGAAGCTTAAGTAAAACATAAAAATATTATATATCATATATAAACATAGTGACATCTTAATGGCCACCTTTGAAGGTGTTATATGAGTGTTGAACAATCATCGTTTCGTGAGGCAGAAATTCGCCATCCACAGAAACTGTATGTTCTTTAACCATTAGATGAATGTGTGTGTAAGTGTAGCTAGAATAATTATTATAAAAACATCCTAGTATATTGAAGATACTGGAGTTGTTACAAAATAAATGAATAAAAAGAGTTTAGCGGGTTGTAGAAGCAAAATAAAACAAGAGAGCACAAGTGAAGACGTTACCTTAAAATTGGGTAACTCCCTTTGGTTTGAACCAAAAAGATTTCTTTAAGAGCTTACTGCATAAGTTAATGCTTCTAGGATGAGTATAGGGATGTGGAGAGACAAAATGATCAGAGATTGGACGAACCAAAGGCTTGAGAGGTGTGGGTAAGGTGGTAGAGGTGGGGGCCTTTTATAAGAGGAGAGGAGGGGCACTCTTGGAAAAGTATAAAATGTGACTTTATTTTCAAATGGTATTCGGATTTAAATGGTCCCACATTGATGTGTTTCGAGGATAAGGTGATAAGGGTTCGAAATCCACCCATACAATAGGTTTTTGACATGTGTAGGTCTTATATTTTTCATTATCTTTCCTTTTTATTTAAATCGTTAAATAATGAGGTCATCGCTGCATCATCATGATGTCATAAAGAATTTAATTTATTTAATGTCTAAAAATTATAAAAAAATAATATGATGTAGGAAATTTTTTTAGCTTTCCAATGACTATTTATAGTTAAAATTATTACTTGTATAACCACATGTAAAAATTGTTTTAGTAAAACAAATCATGTTTGTGACATTTTTATTTTAACTTTAAATAAAAGGCATAAATGTCATTATCAAACCCAAGTGGCTCCATGGGGTACCAAAAATAGACCCATGGGTTTTATTGGTCGGCCATAACTCAACCAATAGGGTTAGGAAAAGTGTCAAGATATTTTCATTTTATTATAATATCATTTTTACCTTAAATTACACTAATTACCTTTAATCGCGATTAATAAAACTTAAAAGTTACTTTTCATCAAAAATTATTTTCATCCCATTGAACCACATTTTACTTAACAATTAAAATCATTGAAATTGGATTTTTGAAATTCAAATCACAGAAGTGGTAAAGTCCCATTTAAATGAAAAATCAAATTTTGTAACCACCACTTTGTGGTTTCACTATTCATCAAAAATTGGAGATTTTCAGAAAAATACCAAAAATTCACCCTAAGATATATTTGATATTCCAATTTCAAAAATGATGTCTATTTTATCAAATTCATAACATAGAAGTTTTATTAATTTATTTTATAATTAAATCCCACTGTTAAAACAAATAACGTGTTTTTATGAAACAATATCTTTCAAAAGATTGACACTCGTTTATGTCCAATATTAAAGTGATATTAATTAAAATGACCACAATTGAATTAAATGGTAAAAATATATTCTATTTACACTTTAAAACCAAATAAAAAGATAATCTAATCATATAAATAAATTAGATTAAAAAGAGGTTTTGAATTAAAATACAACATTTTTTACTATTCCTTAAAAATTGAACTTTTTCGGAAAAATACCAAAAATTTACACAAAGTAAATTTTAATGTCCCGATTATAAAGAAGAATTTTATTTTGTCAAATATAACACATAAAATTGTCAAAAAGTGGATTTAAAAGAGGTTCTCCATCAAAAGGCGGTTAATCGACCTTTTAAAGAATATTAGACTGTCTACGCTTAAAATTGGATTCATTCACATGTTTAATCCTCTATCATTTATTGTAAAGAGTAAAAATATTTGACAAACATATATAATCATTTTGTAGTTAGTTCTGTTCATTCCTGCCATTACAACGGCTAGGCATTAACTACCATTTAAAATAATATTATTTTATTATTAGAATGCAACATAAGATTCCCAAGAAACTCGTTGTTGCATATTGGGTATGCCATCGAGCGTAGCATCCCCTTTAAAGTAATATTAATATTTTATTCAAAAATATGGATAAATATAAAAATATAATATTATTTATTTACCTGAGGTGTTACATCCTTCCCCCCTTTCGGGAATTGCGTCCTCGCAATTTTAAAATTGGGCTTGGAAATATCCTTGAAAGTCCTACATCAGAATAAGAGTCGATAAAACAATTACTTTAAAATAAAGAAAGATAAGTACAGAGGTCACCCGAGTTAACCCATACTAGGATTCCATGTAGGAAAACATGGACATGGAGGAGAAAACATAGGGTCATGTTCTGATGGAGAGTGATAGAAAACATGTTTAGGAGAAAGTTAACCACAAGAAAATCACAAACTTGTGATGGGTTAAACGGTATTCGATTCCCCAGTAGGAAAAGTTAACAGACAACATTTTTGTTTTAAGTTACTCTTCATTGAGGAATTTATTTTTGAGCCTAACTAAATCATAATAAAACATACTTACTTGTCACGTAGACTTCCAACTTTTACTAGATTCCTTAATCAAACTCATATTTTCTCCAAAAGACGAGTATTTAGGAAGACTTGTTCGCATTAAGAGTACTATAATCAACTTATAGAGATTCAACCAATCCACAAAAGATAACTATATATTTCCCATGTCTTTAGACTCTAACCAAAACCCAAACCAAAAAGGTTAGTACAAGATTAGATAATCCGGAAAAGGATAACCCTTTATAAAAAAAAATCTATTCTTAATCTCCAAAATTTTCCCAACAAAACCCAAAGTTCAACGAGGACCATTCGATAAACAATTTGTCCATAAAATTATTCAAAGTAAACCAAACTAAGATTGAATCCCAAATATTTGAAGGATTTAGTCACATAGTCTTCCAAGTTAAGTCGTAACATTTATCTCCAAAAAACATCAGTTGATCCTAAAGTCTCGCATTGAAAAGTAATTAACCTAATCACATATCCTCCATGATAAGTTAATAATTTTCATAAAAACCCAAAATCAACTTACTCTTAATTCATAAAATCATCTAACTAAAAATAATCATTCAAACTAACCAGGGACTTCACGTAGTCCAGTGGTAGGTGATAAATACCAGTCGCACTTTGGTTGTGGTTTCGATTCCCGTAGCTTTGTCCGACGCGACGGGTTGTCACACGGTCTGCGTGTTGTCCTTTTTATAAAACTCCAAAAATAACCCTAACATGTTTTAACCTTAATAGTTTCCTTATACCTCTCATTTTCATCCAAATTCGTTACAGTCTCAACATCTTAATTCTTGAAGTCTTATTTCACCACCATAAGATAAAATAAAACGATTCCCAAAAAGAATAACATCATACCTTGATCATGGCGTCCACTCGGTTTCATCATCATCTTGCTCATGTAGGTAGAAGTACCATGCATTACAACAATGATTTAGAGATACTTCAAAATCATTTGCTTCCTCCATCCAAATACACCTTGTACAACATGGGTCATATGGGTGTTCACAGAAAAACAGTTTTGGAAAATAATCATGTATGACATATAATTCCAAAACATCTGATAAAACATGATTTCTATAAAATAGTCGGACAGAATTTGAGTTGAAACTTTCTATTATTGGTCCTTTTAAAATACCATAAGTATGTGCTGAGAGACTATATTTTAAAATCAAATATAAATAGGTTGCGCAAGGGTCTCCTTCCTCAGCACCATCTTTAAAATCATAATATGCTTCAAATTCTTGTGATAAGGTAAATTATTTGAAAATACCTTGATAATATTTACCTTTCTTGAAAATATGAGAATATTGTGAAAATAGTATTTGTCTAAAAACAACCCATGATCCATGATGATAACGAGGTATAGTGGAGGTGTTTTATATCTCAAACAACTGCTTTCAAGTGAGTTGTATGCTAGAAAAAGTTTCACAATCATCCGAACATGACTTTGCAATAATTATTGCAAGCATGTAATTAGGAAGAGATAGGAATGTCATTTTAGATCCTTCTCCTTCCATTCATAACTGACTTTACTTGTCCTGAAAAATGTTATAAAACAAGGATTTAACTGAAATAATAGATATAAGGTCTAATCTTGTGTTTAACAAAAACTCCTAATCCCTAAAGTTGTCTAAACCGACCTTTGATACCAACTATAAGGCCCTGTCCTTAAACCATACTTAATATTGAATTAAATGAATAATTCACATTGAGGATCTTTTCAGGTTTATAGTTTTAGAGAATTAGGACATAACTATTACATCTAAAAATATTACAAAGTAGAAACTTTTACTAAGTTTCCATAAAATAAAAACTCTTAAAAAGAAACATGTCCAGTTCCATGTTTTAGGTTGCATGACTTTCCCTCTATCCTATCTTTGACCCTATTCCACGTTAAGTCCTGTGAAAAACATTTCAAAAACTTGGGATGAGCATAAAAAGCTTAGTAAGGGATACACAATGAATGAAAACTGTTAGTTTTTTAAAACAACAAGTAAACCATGTATACTTTATCAAAGTAATACTTTTCACCTTTTCGAAGTAGTAAAAACTCTTCACTAAATAAAATCTCATTACTTACCCTTCTGTAACCAAAAGATTACCATAAAACCCATATAAAGATCACATAACATATAAAGGTAACTTGGGACATAAACATACTTAAGTGGAATAACCATAAGGTCGACTTCCACACACATTACTTAATGAAATAGCCATTCGGCCAACTTCCATACATACTTAATGGAATAACAATACGGACGACTTCCATACCCAATGCATTGGAGGTTATAACGTAACCACCCGTACTGGTATTCACGACACCACCTGTCATATGGTTTATCACGTAACCACCTGTAATATGTCCAAGTACCATTATAAAATTATAACACATAAAACCAATATAAAGGAATGATAACATTTCCACATTTCAATCACAATATATCATTTAAATATATTGACATAATAGAATCCTTTATCAAAACCATTTTCAAAACCAAAATACATAAAAGAGGATATGGTATTTATTTTATTTTAAAAACATTACGGCTTGTTGAGGAATCCAAAGATCAAATAATACTCGTGGCGGTGGAAAAGGTCGTTGTCACCGCGTACGTTAAAAGAAACATTCCTTTTTGTCGTTTAGTAAAACGCTTCGTAGAAAAAGATTACTTTTGTATAAAAGTAAAAGTCAAAGGGGTTTATACACCGTATAAAATAAATTTGTGTATAAAATGAAAAATGCCTCAATGAAAGGTGATTGAGACAAAGTCCCTTACAAAGACGGTAGCCTTGGATTAAGAATAAATCAATTACAAAATTATGTGTGACAAATGAATACACAAAATATAAGTGGATTTTAAGTGTAAAACAATCATAGGTTATTCACACATATTCATAGAACGACATATTCAAGGAGTACAAGTTTATCCCAAAGAATCAAATTTGGGTTAAGAAGTTCCCTTGCAAAAATTTGACATCCTAATGGCGTCACTACAAAATTCAGAAAATGAGTTGATGAGAGATAAAAAGGGTATCTCATCACATGGAAATAAAATTTAAATCAATAAGGATATATAAGAACATATCCCAACATAATATTATGTGAATTAAAAGACATAACAAAATAAGTCTTTTAAAAATAGGAGGGTGAAAGGTTCCCTTACCGACATGGGTATCTTTTGAAACATACACCCCGTGAAAGAAGGACAATACAACATTGATGTAAATACTCATAAATGAAATTATATTACACAATTAGTAAAATAATAGGCAGTACATACACCAATCAAAGGAAATTGTGGCAAATGTAGCATAAATATCACGGGAATAAAAGTGAGATGAAAAATCCCTTACGAAAACTCGGCAGCCTAACGACGCCACTTAAAACTTCCAAAAATGGATTGATGAGATCAAATAGGGTCTCTAATCATATTACAATAAAATGTACAGAAAGAGGAATATAAAAGAACATCCCCCATCATAACAAAGAGGATCTTAAAATAAGTAACATAAAGGAGAGTACTTAAAATGAAAGAGAGAGGTTAGATCTCTTACGAAAATTCGGCAGCCTAACGGCGCCACTCAAAACTTCCAAAATGGATTGATGAGAGAGAATAGGGTCTCTCATCATATGAACATAAACATTACAGTAATATTAATATAAAAGAACATCCCAATAACAAGAAATATGAGCTTTAAAAGGAATGACATAAAAGAGTGTACTTAAAAAGAAAGAGAGGAGTAGGATCCCTTACCTCGGGTCTGACTTGACTCGATCGTTCTTTAACGTCCTGAATAATAAACTTGAGTTAATTTCTACTTGCTTAAGAACCCTTTTCAAGTTCATTATTCCTTTTATATCAATTATTGACATTTTATAAACATTATGTAATCATTTAAGTTAATAATGTTTGTTTTGTCGATATTTGGTTCTTAAGTCAAAAGTGGACTTCTTACAATTACATGTTGTTCATGTGGTCAAAGGTTCTTTATATCCAGAATGAAATTCCTGATTTGGATATCATATATATAATATATATCCAGAATATACATGTATTTATAATATTACATAATCATTTAGAGGTAAGAAATGAAATGCACCGTTCATGGAGACGGTAAGCCGTACGTACGCATGAACGCTACTTTCATTTCTATGTCATATTAATGGAATTAAAACTAAATGAGAGATGTGTATATTTTTAATTCCAGAATTATATTAATCCTTTAGATGTATCATACATAATATATATCCATTATATGTACTTATAATAGTACATTACATTTGAGGATAAGAAATGAAATGCACCGTTCATGGAGACGGTAAGCCGTACGTACGCATGAACGCTACTTTCATTTCTATCTCATACTTTAATGGAAAGAAAACAATAATGATATAAACGTATATTATAATTCCAGTATAACATAATATATAATAACTTTAAATCCATCCTTTATACATCCCACATATGGCATTAACAAATCAAATCACTTTGAGGGGGCGGTAGTCCGCACTTCCTAAAATGAAGATATCGCGTATACCCATAATGGAAGCCATAAAGGTATGCCACAAATGAAAAATACAGAAGATTAAGTAAAAAATAAAAATATTATATATCATATATAAACATAGTTACATCTTAATGGCCACCTTTGAAGGTGTTATATGAGTGTTGAACAATCTTCGTTTCGTGAGGCAGAAATTCACCATCCACAGAAACTGTATGTTCTTTAACCATTAGATGAAGGTGTGTGTAAGTATAGCTTGAATAATTGTTATAAAAACATCCTAGTATATTTAAGATACTGGAGTTGTTACAAAAGAAATGAATGAAAAGAGTTTAGGGGGTTGGAGAAGCAAAATAAAACAAAAGAGCACAAGTGAAGACGTTACCTTAAAATTGGGTAACTCCCTTTGGTTTGAACCAAAAGGATTTCTTTAAGAGCTTCCTGCCTAAGTTAAGGCTTCTAGGATGAGGATAGGTATTTGGAGAGACAAAATGATCAGATCTTGGCCGAACCAAAGGCTTGAGAGGTGTGGGTAAGGTGGTAGAGGTGGGGGCCTTTTATAAGAGGAGAGAAGAGGCACTCTTGGAAAAGTATAAAATGTTACTTTATTTTCAAATTTTATTAGGATTTAAATGGTCCCACATTGATGTGTTTCAAGTATAAGGTGATAAGGGTTCAAAATACACCCATACAATAGGTTTTTGACATGTGTAGGTCCTATATTTTTCATTATCTTTCCATTTTATTTAAATCGTTAAATAATGAGGTCATCGCTGCATCATCATAATTTCATAAAGAATTTAATTTATTTAATGTATAAAAATTATAAAAAAAATACTATGATGTAGGAAATTTTTTTATCTTTCCAATGACTATTTATAGTCCAAATTCTGACTTGTATAACCACATGTAAAAATTGTTTTAGTAAAACAAATCATGTTTGTGACATTTTTATTTTAACTTTAAATAAAAGGCATAAATGTCATTATCAAACCCAAGTGGATCCATGGGGTTCTAAAAATTGACCCATGGGTTTTATTGGTCTTCCATAACTCAACAAATAGGGTTAGGACAAGTTTCAAGATATTTTCATTTTATTATAATATCATTTTTACCTTAAATTACACTAATTACCTTTAATCGCGATTAATAAAACTTAAAAGTTACTTTTCATCAAAAATTATTTTCATCCCATTGAACCACATTTTAATTAACAATTAAAATCATTTAAATTGGATTTTTTAAATTCAAATAACAGAAGTGGTAAAGTCCCATTTAAATGAAAAATCAAATTTTGTAACCACCACTTTGTGGTTTCACTATTCATCAAAAATTGGAGATTTTCAGAAAAATACCAAAAATTCACCCTAAGCTATATTTGATATTCCAAATTCAAAAATGATTTCTATTTTACCAAATTCATAACATAGTAGTTGAATTAATTAATTTTATAATTAAATCCCGCTGTTAAAACAAATAGCTTGTTTTTATGAAACAGTATCTTTTAAAAGATTGACACTCGTTTATGTCCAATCTTAAAGTGATATTAATTACAATTACCACCATTGGATTAAATGGTAAAAATATATTCTATTTACACTTTAAAACCAAATAAAAAATATAATCTAATCATATAAATAAATTATATTAAAAAGAGGTTTTGAATTAAAATACAACATTTTTCACTATTCATTAAAAATTGAACTTTTTCGGGAAAATACAAAAAATTTACACAAAGTAAATTTTGATGTCCCAATTATAAAGAAGAATTTTATTTTGTCAAATATAACACATAAAATTGTCAAAAAGTGGATTTAAAAGAGGTTCACCATCAAAAGGCGGTTAATCGACATTTTAAAGAATATTAGACTGTCTACGCTTAAAATTGGATTCATTCGCATTTTTAATCCTCTATCATTTATTGTAAAGAGTAAAAATATTTGAAAAACATATATAATCATTTTTTAGTTAGTTTTGTTCATTCCTGCCATTACAACGGCTAGGCATTAACTACCATTTAAAATAATATTATTTTATTATTAGAGTGCAACGTAAGATTATCAAGAAACTCGTTGTTGTGTATTGGGTACGCCATCGAGCGTAGCATCCCCTTTAAAGTAATATTAATATTTTATTCACAAATATGGATAAATATAAAAATTTCATATTTTTTATTTACCTGGGGTTTTACAGTATACCCATAATTAATTTTATAAAAATATTAAATATAATTTATATTACACTATATGGTTCCTTAAAGAAAATGGGATAAGTCTTAAATGGTTGATCATATTAGAAATCCGATACCACAGTGTTTACCCTAAGCAAGGCATAAAATGGGTCGACGTGGGATGTTCGAACCCCTTTCTCATTAGCGGTGCATTTAATGAGTTAATTAATTATTAAATCAATTAATTAGTTTGTTTTAAGTGTAACAGATACTCTATAAGAGTATCAACAAGTATATTTATCCAATATTAACTATATAAAACCTGGAAGAAATCCATATCTCTCCCTCCATCCTTTGTTGACAAACCAAGATTAGATGACAAAAAAAAATTGGATCAAGATAAATCAAAGTGTGATGAATGTAGCATACCTCCTCCTCCACTGGAAATAATGTTCTTCATTAGAAAACAATTCAATCTTGAATTAGTAATTTTCATTGTGGTTTTATCCCCCTTCAAAATTAGAGATGAATGTGAATTAATCCTTTCCAAAATTAATTTTCGGATCAGTTTCCATTGGGACATCCAACATGTTTTTGCTTGGAATTAGAGTTATTAAATATTGGATTTATTTAATTGATAACTCATCTCATTATTTAATCCCATCAATGATGGAAAAAAATAACATGGCCATCAATTGATGTTATTCCAATGTTTATTTTATCTTTGGTTATCCTTTGTTCTTCACATTACCACCACTAAACTTCAATTTAGTTGGAGGTTTGACTGATTATGGATTGTATCAAGAAATTGAACCCTTGAATGGGGTTGATGATGAAGGATGATGATTCGGGAAGAAACTGTATGATGTGTTCTATGATTGTCATGCGGTTCAACGATGCGAGATGTCTAGTAGATGGTAGGCTCACAGGGCTCATCTAGTCAAGGTGGAGGTGTGGCGGCTCATCAGAGAGGCTATGAGGCAGTGTGATTTGGGAGCTGTGTTCTTTGGTGTTGCATCATATCTAGTGGGTGGGAGTTAGGGTTTTAGGGAGGGGAAACTTGAAATTCATGGAAGAAAGAGTAGATAGAAGAGATAAGGATAAAAAGAAAAGAAAAGATAAAATAATAAAAAAACAAAGGGAGAATAGTGGGGTTATGCATGCGTGGAGGTAGGGGGTATCTAGTGTTCCCTCTTTTCCTTTTAACTACTACTAGTAATAATAATAATAATAATAATCATCATAATAATGATATTATTATTATTATTATTATTATTATCAAAATGTTGTTTCTAACGTAAGTCCTCCATACGGTGTCTGCTTAACGCATCGTCTATGGCAGTGCGACCCTATTTTTGAGATGGTCATTTCAAGACCAATGTTGGATACTTAATTCAAGATCATGAATTAGGTGCATAAAATGTCTAAGATTATTATTATTATTATTATTATTATTATTATTGTTGTTGTTGTTGTTGTTGTTGTTGTTTTTGATGTTGTGAAATATTGTATCTGATATATCTTATACATACGACATCTATTTGAAGAACTGTATGTGGAAGCATGACCCTGTTTTTTAGATGGATGTTTTGAGACCAATGTTGGATACTTAATTTGGTCTCGTGGATGGGGTCCATGAAGAAACTTTTGTGCGTTATATGGTGAAATGTGTCTTTCTCACTGAGCATTTGAATTGGGCAAGTAAATAGTCTATCATGAGTGATTTTCCACATATAACATGATGTTGGAATCCATAGTGGAATTAGAGATATGATGTGATATGTTCTAAGTGTGAATATCCTTTAGGTGCTACTCGATGATGACAATAATCAGATAAGATCAATAGATTTCAGATAGAGGTGGTACTATCTTATGGCACCAAGGCACGAGTCCTCTATTCATGGAGATAGTACTCTGCTATTGTATCATTGTGAGTGTAACGCCCCAACCCCAGTTACCCAGAGTCAGTGCATTATTAAGTATCATTGGCATGATCACAAAATATCAAGTCTCGAAAGACCGATTAGTTTAGTATCCTTGGATCACTAGATATATTTATAAATTTTACATTACATCATAAAGTAAAAAACTACAACAACATATTGTCACCATAGACCACACTCATATCCTCATACTATCCCTGCAGGTCATTCATAAAATACTTCTTCACATCATGGGAAAAATAAAACATAGAAAGGGGTGAGCTCAAATGCTCAGTAAGGATAACAATGTAGCAGAAACTTTCATAAACAAGCATAAACATTTAAGGAAATGTATAAGACTAAAACAAAATCCTTTTTAAACTTAAACTTCAGCATAATTATAGAAAAGATATAATAAAATAATTCCATTTACTTATTCACATGGATATTCTACTAGTCGAATAATCACCTGCAATATCAATAGCCACTTTCATAATGATGGAATGCATAATGCCAGACTATCATACCCACATAGTCAAGGCCTTGTGCCAAGAATACAAATAAGATTTTGTCAAGGCCTTATGCCAAGACACTAGTTTGTCTCATGAGACCTACCAATGCATCAAGGAGCTATAGCGGGCTCCACCCGTCACTTACTAAGTCCAATGTATTCCTCATATGAAAATGTTTAAACATAACATAAAAATTCATATTAAAACTGGCATACGAAATGTCAATACTTTACATATAAACCATGAATGGTATAAAAATAACACATCCATAGTCAAATATATCACAAAACCTTCAATACAATACATAATATTTGTATCATAATAAATCAACTTCAAACAAGTTTAAAATTCATTGAAGGATTTTGACATAGATGAAAATGGTTTGTAAAACTCTTTGAGAGAAATATCCCTTTTTCATGAAAACATTTAAAAGTCACACAATTTAGAAAGGAAGAAATTTAAATACATTTTTGAATCAAAGTGTCCCATACCACTTTGAAACTTTTGAAAGTAATTAACATTTTAAAACATTCATGTCCATTTAAATAAATCCTTAAAACCATTTTGAAAACATGGACATTAATGAGAATGGTTTAGAAGAATAAATCTTTAAAACATTTAAAATGATGTTTTAGTAAAAAGTCCCTCAAAATAATCCCTTTGAAAAATATTTTATGAAACATGGACATGGATAATAAATATGTCCCAGTAGATACTTACGTAAAAACAACCTCAGATAATAAAGAGATTGTGAAATTAACCCTTACCTTGCACTTTCCTTTAGTCGAGGGTACGTTTAACCTCATGTATGAAGATATTAGTATGTTATTAAATTATAACAGAACCATATTAATATTTATGATATCATACATGATTCATTTATGACTTTATACTACCCATTTTATAATAATTTCCATGTTAAATTAACATTTCGGGTAATAATCGCTTTCTTTATCTTACGTGTTATAACTTGTCATTTTTGATTCTATCACTTAGAAAAAGATTTAAATACTTCCAGAATATAAAACATGATTTATATATCATATATATTTAGACTATAAATATGTATAATAGACATATATATGAAATGAAAAACACTATTTATGGAGACGGTAGTCCGTACGTACGCATAAACGCTGTTTCCGTTTTCATATTGTATTGAACGGAACTAAGTGAATAAGATATATGTAAGTACATATATATATATATCTCCAGTAGAATTATTATGTCATATATTACATATTTATTAGCAATATATATTTTTATAATTGTCGATGAATGGTGAACATGGAAATGAATCTCATTGCATCGTGGAGACGATAATCCGTACGTACGCACAGGCGACAATATCATTTCCTTGAAGGTGTGGAATTGGATGGTATATAAATTTTAAAAATAAATTATCATGTTATTTTCATTATTTATATACATATTACTCATCATTATATCCATCCAAATACCATAGTGTTGAATAACAAATTACACCACAACGTTGAGACGGTAGGCCGTACGTACACACACATGGTGACATTATCATTCATAAGATGGTTAGAATAATGAATATGGTTATTCAATATTTATAATAACATCAAAATATATATAATATACTGGAGTTATTATTTTATAATGGAAACAACAAGGAAAGAGTAAGTGGAAGAATAAGAGAACTTGAAAGAGGGTGGTGAAATCATTACCTCTTCTTCGGGTTCTTTCTTTTTATTTGATAAAAAGGTCTCCTTAGGTTGGCTTTATTACCAAATTAAGGCCTCCAAGATGAATTTAGGATAGTTGGGAGGATATTTGGTCAGGGGTTGGCCGAGAAAAATGGCTTTGGAGGTGTGAATTTGAGATAAGGTGAAGTGCCCTTTTATAAGAGGGGTGAGGGGCACCTTTGAAAAAACGTAAAAATATTATTTTATAATAAATTAATATTCAGTTTATAATGGCTCCAAAGTGACTTATTTCAAGTATAGGGTGGGGATGAGTCTAAATCTACTCAACCAATAGGTTTTAGACAAGTTTAGGTTACCATTTTAACCTTATCATTTAGATTTAACTCTAAGTTAAATAATTTAACTTTTACCGTGTCTTCTTGTATTCTTACACTATATGGTTAATAAGCATACTATATACTGAAAATAGAATCCCAATTGGTTCATTAATGTCATAAATATTATTATATAAGTCCTTTGGCCGATAATTATATTTTTATGACCATTATATCAATTAATAATATAATATTTGTTTTAAAAACTATTTTATGTCAATTTTGACACTATTTGGTATTTGTTTTTTGTTAAAATAATAACAGAATTATTACTTCACAAAAAATACATTGAATCAATACTAACATGTCATATTCACCTAGAAAATTCGTGGATCTGATAAAAACATTGAAATTATATTTATTTTAATATTTATAATACCATTTATTTGATTCTTTAATTAATAAGGTAATTACTACATCATCATTAATAAATTTAATTATTTAATATCTAAAAATTATAAATAAAATAACATTATGTAGGAAATATTTTTATCTTTATAATGAATATTTATAGTCGAATTTATCTTATGTATAAACTTATATTAAAAATGGTTTAGTTATTAAACTTTGATTTTAACTCTTTTAACTCTTCTTTAAATAAAATAATAATAAATGTCTTAATCTAATCCAAGTGGACCTAAAGGGTCATATTTTATTCATAAGGTTTTTTTGGGTCGAATTAAACTTATCCAATAGAATTAAGACATGTGTTAGGGTAATAATAATATCATTTTTATCCTTAATTACCATATTTACTTTTAACCGTGGTAAATAAAAGTAAAAAGTTATTATTCACCAAAAATTATTTTTATATTATTGAACCACATTTTACTCTTTGTTATTAACCGTGTCTCTAGTATTTTTTAAATTCAACTCACATAAGCGGTAAAATTAAGTTTTATGTAAATTTGAAAATTCTCCTAGGAGGTGGGTAAAAGACAGTGAAAAGTTCAATAAAATTTTTATATATCTAAAATTACTATAAACTGACTCCAATGAATTACATTGAACTTATATAGGTATTATGTATCTATTTTTACCTAAAATAAATTTAAATAAAATAAATAATTATTAAAATAAAAATTTGGTTTTAAACGATAACTCGGTGTTTTTTCACTATTCATAAAAAATTGAACGTTTTCAGAAAAATTCCAAAAATTCACCCAAGGATAATTTTGATACTACAAATCCAAAAATTAAGTCTATTTTAACAAATTCAAAACATATAAGTTGGATTTATTAATTTAAAATTAATTTCCGCTGTCAAAACCAAAAGGCGTATTTTTAAGAAACAATATCTATCAAAAGATCGACACTTTTTTATGTCCAATATCTAAGTGAAATTACTTAAAATGTCCAGAATTGGATTAAATGGCAAATATAATCTATTTATACTTCCAAACCATTAAAATTTATAATTTAACACTGTAAATTATTTTGATTAAAAAAGTTTGTTTCAGTTAAAATATAGCATTTTTCACTATTCACCCAAATATGAAAGTTATCAGAAAAACACCAAAAATTTACTAAAACTAAATTATTATGTCCCGATTCTAAAGAATAAGTTTATTTTGTCAAATTGAATATATAAAAGTTTCAAATATTGTATTTAAAAAGGGTTCACAATTAAAAGGCGGTAAAAGTGCATTTTTTGAAAAATACTTCTTTTATCTGAAAAAAATGAATTAGTTCTTACATTATGTCTAAGATACTCATAATATAGATTATAAAATTATATAGTTAAAAATGTAGTCAATACTATTCATAACCGCTTTTGAATGGCTAGTTTGGTAAGTTGTGGTGTGCTTGAACTCGGTGTTGCGTGTAGTGCAAGTTATTGAATTATTTTGAAGAAATAACATACTTTGAAATCTTGGGGTGTTACATTCTTCCCTCCTTAAATAAATTGTGTCCTCGCAATTTGAAATTGTTCTTTGAAAATAAAAGGTTGAAAATAGAAAATACCTTTGTGGGAAAACCCACATCGGAAATTGGGTTAATAAAATTTAGTCTTAATAAGAGGAAAAGGAGAATGAAAAAGTCACAACAAAATTATGATCTCGATTAGGAGAAAATTAGTGGAAATTAGAGAAACATAATTGGAGAAAAAATGTAAATATTTATAGGGAGTGATTGAGGTCATCAATAAAAAATAATTGTATAATTGTTGGCCTCAAATCCACTAATGTATGGTGATTTAAAATACCATCGGTTCAATAAAACGTAAGGTATTAGGATAACACATTTTTGGTTTTAAGATCCCTTCCCTAAAGTTTAATAATTGATTTATCCATAAAATAAGAGGAATATATATATATATGTATATATACTTTACAAGTAGAGTTTCACCCTTAAACTAATTTCTACCACAAACTCATCTTTCACTATAAAAGATAATAGAACTTAAAAAATATATTCTATTTATCCTATTCATATGGGGTTCCAAAAAAAATGAATTTCTAATTCATCTACCAGACTTAAAAAAAAACATTATTCAATCCAGGACACCACGTGGGCCAGTGGTAGGTGATACACCCTTGTCACCCTTCGGTTGTAGGTTCAAGTCTTGCGGCCTTGCCAGACGCGACAGGTTGCCACCCAACCTCCAGGTTGTCCTTTTATGGCAATCTAAAAATAATCTCAAACTAGAATTATCCAAAATACTTTTGTCCAAACTCACAGTCCAAAATTTATAAGGAAGGTAAACACAATGAAGATCCTTTTTGCCGCGTAATAACATGTGAACACCTTCATCATGTATTTTTTTTAAAACAATGCAACATCCCGAATTACCATAAAACCTTATTGATTACATTCATGATCCCTTATTCCTTATAGAATACTGGATATACTACTTCTATCCAAAAATGATGTAAACTCCAACAATGATGAAATATACAAATCATTAATCAGTTTCAAGGTAGTCAAGAATATCTAATATAATTTATCCAAATCAATCATGTCTTATTCCAAAATCACTACCTCGGTATCAGAACCATATTATGGTTTATCTTTCTCTCAACATATATTTTCAAAAAATTTAACCTGCTATTGAGGCACTTTTCTTGGTTCCACACGATCTTAAGTCCTTAATTAAATAGTACAGTAGTACAATCCTTATATACTCTATAATTACTATAACCAGTACAATGTTGATTAAACACTCAAATGACATAATTATTTAATAACAAAATAAGAACTTTAATCACTCCTCACCATCTGTGGTAGTATCATAACTTGATTATTATCCAATAGCATCATTTGGGGAATACTTTGATGATTTGAACACTGGTTTGCGTAGTGTCCCAACTCCTTGCAGATGAATCATTGTACATTTGAAACATTTTTCTTACCCTTGAAGTCACGTACTTGGTGTCCTTTTTCTCCACACTTATAACAAACTCCCATTCCCTTTAGGAAATTTACAGGGTGTTTCTTCCCACAGTTATCACATATGAGAAAATTCTTCTTTTCCCTCTTTCCTTTTTCCATCTTTCTCTCTTCCATCCTTTTCTTATCTTGATTCCCTTCAAATCCATAGGACTCATAAAATTCTTTACTTATCTTATTAAAACATGATACTATTTCTTCATATGTTGAGAATACATGGGAGACTATTTCCCTTCTAAATGTTGGCTTAATACCGTGAAAGATATAATCCTTCTTACTCCTTGGATCATACGTATTGCTGAAGTTTACATTCCTTCTACTGGGTTCCATTTCTATACAATGGTATACACTGGATTACTTTATGAATCGAAATACATAATTCCAAACTTCTAAAACACTTAACATAAATTGAACATTTTATGGATATAATCCATAATCATAAAAAATGTTTTCATTGAGGAAGTATATACTCATAAACCCTTCATAATGGTTTGTAAAGAAAATGATAATTATCCTAAGTATATCCCCCGGGAGTGTCGTAACCAAGAGTGCAACAAGGCACATTGTCGTGCACCAGTTTCTGTTCAAGTCTAGCTCAAAGCGATGTTTTCGGGTTTTACCCCTAGGTACATCTGTGCCAGAGCTGCCTCTACCTGCTCGTATCTAGACAGAGATGTATTTCTTGGAAAACTCACAAAATCTCTAGAATACCAAAATTCTAGGAATTTCTTCTATACTAATCCTCAAAGTCTATCTTATGGCTATGTGCTCTAATTAGAGTTTATCTAAATCTAGCTTCCAAGGTTTGTACTAAACTTTCTCTGATACCAACTACAACACCCTGACCCCAGTTACCTAGAGTCCATGCATTATTACGTATCATTGGCATGATCACAAAAGATCAAGTCTCGAAAGGCCGATTAGTTTAGTATCCTTGGATCACTAGATACATTCATAAAGTTTACATTACATCATAAAGTGAAAAACTACAACAACATATTATATCCATAGACCACACTCATATCCTCATACTATCCCTGCAGGTCATTCATAAAATACTTCTTCACATCCTGGGAAAATAAAACATAGAAAGGGGTGAGCTCATATGCTCAGTAAAGATAACAATATAGCGGAAACTTTCATTAATAAGCATAAACATTTAAGGCAATGTATAAGACTAAAACAAAATCCTTTTTAAACTTAAAATTCAGTATAATATGACAAATATACAATAAAATAATTCCATTTACTCATTCACATGGATATTCTACTAGTAGAATAATCACCTGCAATATCAATAGCCACTTTCATAATGATGGAATGCATAATGCCAGACTATCATACCCACATAGTCAAGGCCTTGTGCCAAGACTACAAATAATATTTTGTCAAGGCCTTGTGCCAAGACACTAGTTTGTCTCATGAGACCTACTGATGCATCGAAGACCTATAGCGGGCTCCACCCATCACTTACTATATCCAATGCATTCCTCATATGAAAAGGTTTAAACATAACATAAACATTCGTATTAAAACTGGCATACGAAATGTCAATACTTTACACATAAACCATGAATGGTATAAAAATAACACATCCAAAGTCAAACATATCACAAAACCTTCAATACAATACGGAAGATTTGTATAATAATAAATCAACTTCAAACAAGTTTAAAATCCATTAAAGTATTTTGACATCGATGGAAATGATTTGTAAAACTCTTTGATAGAAATATCTCTTTTTCATGAAACCATTTAAAAGTCACACAATTTAAAAAGGAAGAAATTTAAATACATTTTTGAATAAAAGTTTCCCATACCACTTTGAAACTTTTGAAAGTAATTAACATTTTAAAACATTCATGTCCATTTAAATAAATCCTTAAAACCATTTTGAAAACATTGACATTAATGAGAATGGTTTAGAAGAAAAAATCTTTAAAACATTTAAAATGATGTTTTAGTAAAAATTCCCTCAAAAGAATCCCTTTGAAAGCTATTTTATGAAACATGGACATGGATAATAAATATGTCCCAGTAGATACTTACGTAAAAACAACCTCAGATAATAAAGAGATTGTGAAATTAACCCTTACCTTGCACTTTCCTTTAGTCGAGGGTACGTTTAACCTCCTATATGAAGATCGTAGTATGTTATTAAATTATACCAAAACCATATTAATATTTATGAAATCATACATGATTAATTTATGACTTTATACTACCCATTTTATAATAATTTCCATGTTAAATTAACATTTCATGTAATAATTGCTTTCTTTATCTTACGTGTTATAACTTGTCATTTTTGATTCTATCACTTAGAACAATATTTAAATACTTCCAGAATATAAAACATGATTTATATATCATATATATTTAGACTATAAATATGTATAATAGACACATATATGAAATGAAAAACACCGTTTATGGAGACGGTAGTCCGTACGTACGCATAAACGCTGTTTCTGTTTTCATATCATATTGAACGGAACTAAGTGAATAAGATATATGTAAGTATATATATATATATATATATATCTCCAGTATAATTATTATGTCATATATTACATACTTATTAGTAATATATATTTTTATAATTGTCGATGAATGGTGAACGTGAAAATGAATCTCATTGCGTCGCGGAGACGGTAATCTGTACGTACGCACGAGCGACAATATCATTTCTTTGAAGGTGTGGAATTGGATGGTATATAAATTTTACAGAGAAATTATCATGTTATTTTCATTATTTATATACATATTACTCATCATTATATCCATCCAAATACCATAGTGTTGAATAACAAATTACACCACGGCGTGGAGATGGTAAGACGTACGTACGCACACATGGTGACATTATCAGTCATAAGATGGGTAGAATAATGAATATAGTGGTTCCATATTTATAATAATATCACAGTATATATAAGATACTGGAGTTATTATTTTATAATGGAAACAACAAAGAAAGAGTAAGTGGAAGAATAAGAGAACTTGAAAGAGGGTGGTGAAATCATTACCTCTTCTTCGGGTTCTTACTTTTGATTTGATAAAAAGGGATCCTTAGGTTGGCTTTCTGACCAAAATAAGGCCTCCAGGATGAAGTTAGGATAGTTGGGAGGATATTTGGGTAGGGGTTGGCCGAGCCAAATGGCTTTGGAGGTGTGAATTTGAGAGAAGGGGAAGTGCCCTTTTATAAGAGGGGTGAGGGGAACCTTTATAAAAACTTAGAATATTATTTTTTAATAAATTCATATAGGTTTTAGACAATTTTAGGCTACCATTTTAACCTTATCATTTGGATTTAACTCTAAGTTAAATAATTTAACTTTTACCGTGTCTTCTTGTATTCTTATACTATATGGTTAATAAACTTACTATATACTACCAATAAAACCCAAATTGGTTCATTAATGTCATATATATTATTATATAAGTCTTTTGGCCGATCCTTAGATTTTTAAGACCATTATATCAATTAATAATATAATATTTGTTTTAAAAACTATTTTATGTCAATTTTGACACTATTTGGTATTTGTTTTTTGTTAAAATAATAACAGCATGATTACTTCAAAAAAATACATTGAATCAATCCTAAAATGTCATATTCACCTATAAAATTCGTGAATGTGATAAAAACATTTAAATTATATTTATTTTAATATTTATAATGCCATTTATTTGATTCTTTCATTAATAAGGTAATTACCGCATCATAATTGTGTCATTAATAAATTTAATTATTTAATCTATAAAAATTATAAATAAAATACCATTATGTAGGAAATATTTTTATCTTTATAATTAATATTTATAGTATAATTTATCTTATGTATAACCTTATATTAAAAATGGTTTAGTTATTAAAATTTGATTTTAACTCTTTTAACTCTTCTTTAAATAAAATAATAATAAATGTCTTAATATAATCCAAGTGAACCTAAAGGGTCATATTTTATTCATAAGGTTTTTTTGGTCAAATTAAACTTATCCAATAGAATTATGACATGTTTTAGGGTAATAATAATATCATTTTTACCCTTAATTACCATATTTACTTTTAACCATGGTAAATAAAAGTAAAAAGTTACTATTCATTAAAAATTATTTTTATCTTATTGAACCAAATTTTACTCTTTTATATTAACCATGTATCTCAGATTTTTTAAATTAAACTCAAAGAAGCGGTAAAATTAAGTTTTATGTAAATTTGTAAATTCTTTTAGGAGGTGGGTAAAAGACGGTGAAAAGTTCAATAAAATTTTTATATATCTAAAATTATTATAAACTGACTCCAATGAATTAAATTTAACTTATATAGGTATTATTTATCTATTTTGAACTAAAATAAATTTAAATAAAATAAATAATTATTTAAATAAAAGTTCAGTTTTAAACGATAACTCAGTGTTTTTTCACTATTCATAAAAAATTGAACATTTTCAGAAAAATAACAAAAATTCACCCAAAGATAATTTTGATATTATGAATCCAAAAATGAAGTATATTTTAAAAAATTCAAAATATCAAAGTTGGATTTATTAATTTAAAATTAATTCCCATTGTCAAAACCGAAAGATGTATTTTTAAGAAACAATATCTATCAAAAGATTAACACTTCTTTATGTCCAATCTCAAAGTGAAATTACTTAAAATGACCAGGATTGGATTAAATGGTAAATATAATCTATTTATACTTCCAAACCATTAAAATTTATAATTTAACACTATAAATTATTTTGATTAAAAAAGTTTTTTTCAGTTAAAATATAGGATTTTCACTATTCACCCAAATATGAAAGTTATCAGAAAAACACCAAAAATTTACTAAAACTAAATTCTTATGTCCCGATTCTAAAGAAGAAGTTTATTTTGTCAAACTGAATATATAAAAGTTTCAAATATTCGATTTCAAAAGGGTTCACCATTAAAAGGCAGTAAAAGTGCATTTTTTGAAAAATACTTATTTTATCTGAAAAAAATGAATTAGTTCTTACATTATGTCTAAGAAACTCATAATATGGATTCTAAAATTATAATGATTATATATAGTTCAAAATTTAGCCAATACTATTCATAACCGCTTTTGAATGGCTAGTTTGGTAAGTTGTGGTGCGCTTGAACTCGGTATTGCGTGTAGTGAAAGTTATTGAATTATTTTGAAGAAATAACGTACTTTGAAATCTTGTGGTGTTATTGTGAGGATTCTCCATGCTTATTATGAAGATATAGATATGGTACTCCACTTTCATAACAATGTGCGGGTCCTCTATTCATGGATATGGTACTCCACTGTCGTATTAGCATGTAGGTCCTCCATACTTCTAATGATGGAGATGGTACTCCCTTATTATACCAGGGTGCGAGTCCTCCATGATCATGATTCTAATGGAGATAGTTTTAATGACCCGACCCTAGTTACCTAGAGTCGGTGCATTATTACATAACATTGTCATGATCACAAAAGATCAAGTCCCAAAAGACCGATTAGTTTAGTAGCCTTGGAAACACTAGATACATTCACAAGTCTTACATTACATCATAAAGTAAAAAAAACTACAACAAAATCTTGTCTCCACACTCATATCCCCTTATACTATCCCTAAAGGTCATTCATAAAATACTTCTTCACATCCTGGAAAAAATAAAACATAGAATGGGGTGAGCTCAAATGCCCAGTAAAGGTAACAATATAGCAGAAACTTTCATAAATAAGCATAAACATTTAAGGAAATGTATAACTAAAACAAAAGCCTTTTAAACATGAACTTCATCATAATATGGCATAAATAAAATGAAATAATTCCATTTACTTATTCACATGGATATTCTACTAGTCGAATAATCACATGCAATATCAATAACCACTTTCATAATGATGGAATGCATAATGCCAGACTATCATAACCACATAGTCAAGGCCTTGTTCCAAGACTACAAATAATATTTTGTCAAGGCCTTGTGACAAGACACTAGTTTGTCTCATGAGACCTACTGATGCATCAAGGAGCTATAGCGGGCTCCACCTGTCACTTATTAAGTCCAATGCATTCCCCATATGAACAGGTTTAAACATAACATAAACATTCGTATTAAAACTAGCATACAAAATGTCAATACATTATCTATAAACCATGAATGGTATAAAAATAAAACATCCACAATCAAACATATCACAAAACCTTCAATACTATATGGAAGTTTTGTATCATAATAAATCAAATTCAAATAATCTTAAAATCCACCAAAGGATGTTGACATAGATGAAATCAAAACTATTTGAGAGAAATATATCTTTTTTTGAAATCATTTAAAAGTAACATAATTATAAAATAAAACATTTAATTTGAAAATATTCTTATAAGCTTGTAAGGTAAGCTTCGGCGATTTTATAACGGCATAAAATAGCCGCACCTTCCGTATAAGTTAAAAAATACATTCTTACCTTAATTCTGTCGAAAAGGTTAAAAAGGACCTTGTTTGGAAAACGACGGAAAGATTACTTTATAAACTTCTTATAAAAAGTCAACAAGGGTATAAATGACTTTGAACCATAGTCTGTAAAATAGTAAGAATTATTTGAAATACATTTTTAAGAAACATGGATGTGGATGATATAGAGGTCCCAGTAGATAATTACGTATAAACAACCTCAGATAATGAAGAGATTGTGAAATAAACCCTTACCTTGTACTTTTCCTTGGTTTAGGGTAGGTTAACCTCCTGTATAATGGTGAAATAATTGTTATTAAATTATACAAGAATCATATACATTAATATGATATCATATATGATCTTTTAACATTAATTTGTTAATAATATCTTAGTATTATTATCGTTTCGGGTGTTAACTTACTCGTTTTCTTTTGTATGTTTTGTTACAGTCGTGTTTGTTATGGATAGGTTATATATTATTCATATAAATAATGATATCAAGTCCTTAAACATTATTTTTAATCATAAAATGATAATTAGACTTGGATGGATACGATGAGGAATGAATCTCATCGCGTTCATAGAGACGGTAGTCCGTACATATGCACGAGCGACAATATCATTATTTTGATATTAAAATAATATTTAAATGGATGGTATATCATATTTACAGAATCAATATCATGTTATATTTATTATTTACATGAATTAAACATCATTATTATACCCATCTAAATAATAATGTATTGAATAACAATTACACCACGACGTGGAGACGGTAGGCCGTACGTACGTACGTATGATGACATGTCATTCAAAGTATGGATAGAATACTTAATATTGTTGTACCATATTTATAATAACATCAAAATATATAAAATATACTGGATTTATTATTTTAGAATGTAAATAACAAAGAAAGAAGAAGTTTAAGAAGAAAGGAACTTGAAAGTGGGTGGTGAAAACATTACCTCTTCTTCGGGTTCTTCATTTTAATTTGATCAAAATGGATCCTTAGGTTGGCTTTATGATCAAAATAAGGCCTCTAGGTTGAAGTGAGGGAATTTTTGAGAATATTTGGGAAGGGTTTGGCCGATCCAAAAAGGCTTTGAAGGTATGAATTTGAGAGAAGGGGGAGTGCCCATTTATAAGAGGGGTGTGGGGCACCTTAGGAAAAGCTAGAAATATTATTTTATAATAAATTCATATTTGGTTTATAATGGATCCAAAGTGACTTATTTAAAGGATAAGGTGGGGATGGGTATAAATCCTTTCAACCAATAGATTTTAGACAGTTTTGGGTCACTAAATTAACCTTATCATTTATATTTAACTCTTAGTTAAATAGTTTGACATTTACCATGTCTCTTTGTATTTTTATATTATATGGTTAATAAACTTACCATATACATCTAAGAGAACCCCAAGTTTTTCATTAATGATACAACTATCATTATATAAATATATTTTATGATCCTTAGATTTTTAGGAATTGAATATCAATTAATAATATAATATTTTTTTAAAAAACTCTTTTATGTAAATTTTGAAACTATTTGGTATTTGATTTTTTTTGGAAATCATAACAACATTATTACTTAAAAAAAACATAATTAACTAAATACTAACATGTAATATTAACCTATAAAATTAGTTTAATTCATAAAAAGTCTCAAATTACATTTATTTGGGTATTTATATTATCAATTATTTTAATATTTTATTAATTAGGTAATTACTGCATCACCATTGTGTCATAAATAAATTAAATTTTTTAATGTCTAAAAATTTTAAATAAAATACCATAATGTAGGAAATATTTTTATATTTCTAATGAATATTTATAATTGAATTTATCTTATGTATAACCCTATATTAAAAATGTTTTAGTTATTAAACTTTGATTTTAACTCTTTTAACTCTTCTTTGAATTAAATAATAATAAATGTACTAATCTAATCCAAGTGGACCTAAATGATAATATTTTATTCCTAAGGTTGTTTTTGGTCGAGATAAACTTGTCTAATAGAATTAGGACATGTGTTAGGGTAATATTAATATCATTTTTACCCTTAATTACCCTATTTACTTTTTACCGTGGTAAATAAAAGTAAAACATTACTATTCACCAAAAATTATTTTTATCTTATTGAACCACATTTTACTCCTTGATATTAACCGTGTCTATAGTATTTTTGAAATTCCACTCACAGAAGCGGTAAAAGTACGTTTTATGTGAATTTGCAAATTCTCCTAGGAGGTGGGTAAAAAACGGTGAAAAGTTCAATAAAATTTTTATATATCTAAAATTATTCTAAACTAACTCCAATGAACTACATTGAAATTATATAGGTATTATGTATATATTTTTACCTTAACTAAATTTAAATAAAATAAATAATGATTTAAATAAAAATTCGGTTTTAAACTATAACTCAGTGTTTTTTCACTATTCATAAAAAATTGAATGTTTTCAGAAAAATACCAAAAATTGACCCTAAGCTAATTTCGATATTCCAAATCCAAAAATGAAGTCCATTTTGAAAGATAATATTTATAAAATTTCAAAAAGTGTGTATTACTATTCATAACGGCTAGTTTGATTGGTTGTGGTGTGTGTTAGAACTCGAAGTTGCGTACAACACACGCTACTGTATTATTCAAAGAGAAGCATACCGTGGAAGCTTGGGGTTTTACAATAGTACTACCCTATAAAACTAGGGTGTAGGTTCTCCATATGAATTCTTCAAATAGGAACGTGAGATGCTGGACATCGTTGATGGATTTTGGAACTATGGGATACTCTTCTTTTCGTGTTGAGTTGTGAGATAGATATTCCCTTACTCTCTCATTTGAGATTGTTTGACTAAGTATATATATATATATCCTTCTTATTTATCCACTTATTTTACTTGGTTACTCTCCTTCTAGGATAGGTGAAGATGCATGGGGTATGCCATGTGCTTTCCGTGTTTAGCTTCTCATGGTTGGATGAGTCTACTCTCCTTCTATAGGTGGTGAAGACTTGATGGGTAGTTCATCTAATCATTGTGTTTATTCCCTTGTGCTTGAATGAGATTACTTTTACTCTTTTTTTGGTTGAGATATACTATTTCATTTTACCTTGTGTATTTATTGTCTTCCTCTCCCTTTGGTATATCTTACTGCTCCCCCTCATTTTTCAGGGCATTCTACTTGGTATGTATATACCCACCCCTGCACGAGATTTGCTCACACATGTTGTGTCTTATGTAGATGACATATATATTGACTATGACTATAAAGGATCTTAGGTATATGGGGTGCTTGGACTGCATATATTGGTCATAGCTTGGGATTCTGGTGTGAGGATCTCTTTCAGCTAGCTACTTTTTCAGTTTTTTCAGGTTGGGACATGTTTCTAGTTGGGCATGTATTTTTTCCCTTTTACTTTCAGTTCACACTATCATACTTTTTACTGTCTAGAGGTTCATGTATGCTTGTTTTACTTTATAATAGTGTTTCATCTTTTACCCTATACTTTTTTATTGAGTTGTCTATGTGTGTGCATACATGTACTTAGGTAAAGGCCTCCCCAAGTTTAGTTATTTCTTCAATGCTTGTCTCCACCCTTGGACTACGGAGGTAGACTTGGGGTAGTTGCAGATTGAGCCCTGGTATGGGTTAGGTCATGATAAATTGGTATCAGAGCATGTTCATTTATTGTGACATTGTTTGGATGTATCCCCCTTAATAAGATTTGTTTGGGTTTAGAGAAACAATGTCAAAGTGTCTCAAGTGCAGCTCTTAGGTCAGGGAGTCTAGTGATGGTGCAGCGGCTGACATATCCATTCACCGGGACCCTGAATACCTGCTTGTTGACTTGGTATGCTGAGACATTTATTATAGGTATTAATGGTACATACATCATATAAGATTGAGTCTTTGACTATCCTTCTTGAGTCAGATCCCCATTTTTGATATATATATATATATATATTCTCATATGACCATGGTACTTCTTGATAACTTTTAGGATGCCTCTGTGATGATAGTCATCCAAGATACCAGTCCTGGTTCATAAAGATGGTCCTATGAGAGATGAGGCCTCAGTTCAGGGTCCATCCTATGTCCCCCTTCCTCCATGTGGGTAGGTAGCAACACCTCCACCTGTCAAGAAGAAGATAATTCCCACAGAGTAGGCTAAGAACATGTGTATACTTAATGCACTTTGCGAGTTCCAATGCCAGAGATCACTAAGGTTCCACGATAAGATGAATCCTTAGGCAGTAAATGATTGTCTAGAGTCAGTGGTTCACATCTTTAGGCTTGTTCTAACCCCAATGGATCAGGTGGCGACACTTGAAGCTATCCTTTTCTACATAATATCTCGGCGTTGGTGGAGTCTTATTACATTGATGCATGATGAGCCAACACTCTCATGGGACAATTTCCAGCGGTTGTTCCATGAGAATCATTACCCCTCCTGCTTATACTCAATTAATATCTAGGAGCTTCTAGAGATGAATAAGGGAGGGATTATGGTGGTTGAGTATGAAGTGAGGTTCAAAGAAGTTATGTGTTACTCCCTTTATATGATCCAATATTGATACTTTCAAGCCTAAAAGTTTGAGCAAGGAATCCACAGAGAGATCTGAGCCAACATTGTGCCCTTGTATATCCCCAACTATGCCAGGGTGCTAGAGCGGGAACTGGTCAAAAAGATATTTCTTTCAGAGGGATGACATACATCTAGAGCTATTAGTAGGCATCCCAGGGCAGAGTTTTCTATAGTGGCTAACAGGCGATAGAAGATGAGGCACAAGAGGCATACCCATGACCGGACACAGGCATGTGGTCTTGAGGTATAGGGAAAACATAGAGCACCAAAGCATCCCAGAGAGGGTTAGTGCTATTCTTATTATGGTATATGTCACATAGTGATAAAACAATATTTTGTTGAATATTTTATTTATAATAAATGAAATAATTTCCTCACATTGTGTTAAATATGTTTATTTATAAAATATTTGGGATTTGATCATTCATTTGAAAATTTGGTGAAAACTCCAGTTTTACCCTTAATAGTGCACTGTAGTATTTCGAAGATAAATATTATTATATTTATTATTTGAATTTTAAATTTTGTAACAGTGTTACTAACTTAATGTTCTACAAATTTTATTCAGGACACTAGAGCTAAAAAGTGCATTTGGATGGATTAAATGGGCCATTAATCCAATGGTGGGCTGGACTCAGTAGAATGGACATGGGTTCTGTATTTGGGCTATATATTCTTCATCAGGGATTGGATTGAGCCCATATTTTTAGGAAATCTCGGGGACATGATTTTTCACAAATCAGCCTTCTGGAAGTCCGGTCAATTCACGCATTTTTGAGGTAAAATGGGCAGTGCAAGTTGGAATAAAATATTTGGCCGAATTTCCACATTCACACTTGAAAACACTTGTAACCTATCCTCCCCTCCCCTCTATAAATTGGAGTTTTTCTCATTTTTAGGGGTTGGAGACGTGAATTAGGATATTGGAGGCAGATGAGAATTTGTTTCACCCAAATTCTCCAACCATTGTAATAGGGGTAGCTCTTGAAGCAAGGATCCCCTCATCGAAGCCTTCTTCTTCTCCTTCACGTTGTAATGATTTTGTTTGTGTAATAAACTTCTTTGTTCTTATTTTATTTCTTCTCTTTTCTTCTATTTTGTTTAAATTTCTTCTTCTATTAATCTTCCTATTTGGTCTGGAATTCTTGAGTAGAAGCGTTATTGGGTTATACCCATTATAAACCTTTGCACATGCAAAACGCTTCTACGATGATTACGCCACCCATAGAAGAGTAGTTGTTTTTAGTAATAGATCGACCTCTATCCTTATTCATTCATTTATTTTGAATCAATGAGCTACTTTAATTCACATATTATGATCTATTAATTGAGTTTTTAATTTAAATAAAACTAAGAAAGCAATTGAATAATTAACACAAAACACGTGAGGTCGGGAATTGTGTGAACTGTGAGAGCGCAACCTTAACCGGTAATTCAAAACCACACGGGATCAATTTGTAGAGTTAAAATACAATACCTAAACTCAATTAATCCTCATTTCTAGAGTGGTTATGTGCCTTAATTTACCACTGACTATAATCTAATCTTAGAACATCAATCAAAGCAGGGTGTTGCGATTGCATGTTCCGAAGTTAGCCTAAGGTTAAATTCACTTCAACTTCGTGGTAAAGTTAATTCTCGTAGGGTTTGGGATTTAACAAATTAAGGGATCATAATTAAGTGAATATTAATTTAAATGATAATGATTAATAAATTATTTAAGAGGTAGAGTTAGATCGATTATTCCTTTTAAATATTGTCTAAAAAAACATCTTTTTATTGTGTCATTTTAATCGAACTTCATTTCAAAACTAAAAACAAAAAAAATACAATCTTCTTCCAGAAAACTTCTTCTAGATTCATAAACTATAACCAACCCCCATCATTTCAAGTAGTGTTTTTATTCTCTTTTATTTTATTTTTATAATACCTTTAAAAATTTGTTTTAAATCTACTTCCTCCTTTGAGAGACGACCTTGGTCATCCAATCTGCTGCACCTAAGTACCCCAAAATCGCATTAATCATTTGAGGGTGGCCACAACAGCGCTCTATAAAATTGGCGCCATTACCGGGGAGGCAAGTAATTATTTCAACCAATTATAGGTATTTATTTTATTTTACATTTTAATTATCTTCCTCTCTTCTTTCTTCCGTCTTTACCCAATCTGATTTTTTCCTTCTTCTTTTATTTCCTTATACTTCTTTTTGGACCATCAACTCAAACTTCTAATTTTTATTTTACTATGGTCCAATTTCTTTCTTTTCATTTTTATTTGATTTATGACACGAACTAATCCCGAATATCTCTTAGATCTTGACCCTAAGATTGAATGCAGGCTTAGGGCATGAATCAGACACTCTCAGTCTACGGGAAGTTTCAATATTCAACCAGTTGGTGAATTCATCTCTTCTGGAAACATTGGAATTTGAAGTTATTCAAATTCAAACATAAAATAAGAACCAATGGCTGAAAATAATGGAAATAAACTTAATATAACCATTCGAGAATTGGCTGCACCTGATATTAACTATCAACCAAATTGTATTGCATACCCAAATATCGAATCGGACTTTGAACTGAAATCTGGGTTAATTCACTTACTTCCAAAGTTTCATGGCCTCTCTGGTGAGGATCCCAATAAACATTTCAAAGAATTTAATGTGGTTTGATCAACCTTGAAACCAAGAAATTTATCTGAAGACCAAATCAAATTAAGAGCATTCCCATTCTCACTTGATGGAGCTGCGAAAGATTGGATGTATTATTTACAACCCGAAGATGTAACTTGTTGGAACGATTTGAAATGTCTTTTCTTGCAGAGATTTTTTCCAGCATCAAGGACCACTTCCATTCATAAGGAGATCTCGGGGATCAAGCAAGCACAAGGGGAGTCAATGTATGAGTATTGGGAGAGATTCAAGAAGTTGTGCGCAAGCTGTCTGCATCACCAAATCAGTGAGAAACTCCTCATACAATACTTCTACGAAGGACTCACACCCATGGAGAGGATCATGGTGGATGATGCAGCTGGAGGAGCATTGGTGGACAAGACACCAGTAGCCACACGTGCATTGATCGACAAGATGGCCCAAAACTCCCGACAATTTGGTGATCGAGGTACACCACATATCAGGGGAGTACATCAGGTAAGTCCTTCTTCTCTTGAGAGTCATTTGATTGATACCAAGTTAGAAGAATTGACAACTATGGTGAGGAAAATTTCTTCAGCACAAAAGAAATATCTACCCCCTCCTTCAAGGCCTTGTGGCATTTGCACTGAGACAAGCCACCCAACTGACTGTTGCCCACAACTACAAGAGACAGAGGATTGCACAGCAGTATTCCCAGGGAGACCATTTCAGCAGCAACAACAACCATATCCCCAAAAAAAGTTTGATTCATTTGCTCCAACATATAACCAAGGGTGGAAAGATCAACCGGACATGAGGTATGGCTCTGGACAACAACAAAGGCCCCCTTTTCAACCAAACTTCCAACAGCCTCCACCTTACCAATAGGGTTTCCAACAACCCCAAAGGAGATTTGAAGCTCAAACATCAACAAGTCAGCAACAAGGGAATCCTCCACCAAAGGTAGATTCTAATAATGATGATCTTTTGAAGAAAATTGTTCTTAATCAACAGAATGAGCTGAAGAGTCAAAGTTCGGAGCTGAGGGAGTTGAAGACTCAAATGAGCAAGATTTCCACCGCCCTCCATGAACTTGTGAGTAAGAATTCTGGAAATCTACCTTCCTAACCCACTCCAAATACAAAGGGGAATGTCAGTGCCATCACATTGAGAAGTGGGAAGCAAATGAACAATACATCTGTACCTACCATTCCACCGAGATTCACCTCAACTCCGGAGAAGCCGCATTCCAAACCAACTGATGAGAAATCCAAGGAGAAAGATAAAGGTAAGAAAAAGATTGATGATGTTCCTTCTAAATCCCTTCCTTTTCCCAACAGGGTTGTTCAAACCAAGAAGATGGCTGAAGAAGCAATGCAAAAGGAGGTTTTGGATACATTCAAGCGTGTGGAGATCAACATTCCTCTACTTGAAGCCATTAATAAAATTCCAAGGTATGCAAAATTCTTAAAAGAAATTTGTACCAATCTAAGAGGTCTCAAGGGAAATGAGAGGATCAACCTTGGAAGGAATGTCTCAGCACTCATTACACCAACTCTAGCAATGCCAAAAAAGTGCAAGGATCCCGGGACATTCACCATCCCATGTACCATAGGGGAGTTGAACTTCTCTGATGCTCTTTGTGATTTAGGAGCTTCAATAAATGTGATGCCTCACTCTGTATTCTCTTCTTTACAGGTTGGTGAGTTGAAGCCAACAAGAGTAGTGGTTCAGTTGGAAAATAGAGCTACAACATATCCAACGGGAGTTCTTGAGGATGTACTTGTCCGGGTAAGAGACATGATCTTTCCAGGATATTTCTACGTGATTAACATGGAGGATGATCAGGTAAGTTCTCATTCCCCCATTATCTTAGGTAGGCCCTTCCTCAAAACTGCAAAAACTATCATAAAAGTCAATGAGGGTACACTTTCCATGGAGTTTGGAGATGAAGTTGTGGTATTTAATGTCATGGAATCCATGAAGTACCCCTCAGAGGACCATTCTGCTTTTGTTATCTCCCATTTTGAACCACCAAGTAAAAACACCATGGAATTGGATTGTCCTATGCTTAGGGAGATTATGAATATTGATTCTAGTTTGATGTCTCAGAGTACTTCCACACCCGTTTCTAAGGAATAAGACTCTCTAAGATTTGATTTTGAAATGGAATCGTATTCTGATTTTGATCATGTGAACTCTAATTATGTCATGTTTGTTGAGCACACTGATGGATTTGATGCATTATTTTCTAATTGTGATGTTTTTTATTCTGATACTGATGTTCATTGTGTAGATATGTCCGTTGCATCAATTTCTCCATCTATACATCACCCCCCTACATTGGAACTCAATCCATTACCCCCAAATCTTAAATATGCATACCTGCTGAGTGGTGATAGATTACCTGTTATCATTGCTAACAATCTCTCTTTTGAACATGAAGAAATTTTTTTGAATCTTATGAGAGATAACATTAGGGAAATTGGTTGGACATTGGCAGACATATCAGGTATTAGCCCATCCATTTGAATGCATAGGATTCTCTTGGAGGATGGAGCTAAACTGGTGAGGCAACCACAAAGGAGACTCAATCCAACCCTTCTGGAGGTTGTTAAAAAATAGGTTGAAAAATTGCTCGAGGAAGGTATAATTTACCCTATTTCTGACTCACAATGGGTTAGCCCTATCTAGGTTGTACCTAAGAAAACTGGTGTTACTATTGTTAAAAATGAGAAAGATGAATTAGTTCCAATGAGGGTACAAAACAGTTGGCGTGTGTGTATTGATTATAGGAAACTAAATCATTCCACTCGCAAAGACCATTTCCCCCTCCTATTTATTGATCAGATTCTTGAGAGACTAGCTGGGAAGACACACTATTGTTTCTTGGATGGATTTTCTGGCTATTTTAAGGTTCCCATTGCAGCAGAGGACCAGGAGAAGATGACATTCACCTTCCCATTCAGTACCTTTGCTTACCGAAGGATGCCATTTAGACTTTGCAATGCCTCAGGTACCTTCCAGAGATGCATGGTGAGTATTTTATCAGATTTCATTGAGACCTGCATGGAGGTATTTATGGATGATTTTACAGTTTATGGGTCCTCATTTGATGAATGTATCTCTAGTTTGGGTGATGTGTTGCATCATTGTATTGAGAAGAATCTGGTCTTAAATTTTGAAAAATGTCATTTCATGGTCGAAAAGGGAATTGTCTTAGGCCATATAGTCTCACAACATGGAATTGAATTTGATAAATCTAAGGTAGACATTATTTCATCCCTCCCATATCCTACATGTGTACGTGATGTTCGATCATTCCTTGGACATGTTGGATTTTATCGACGCTTCATCAGAGATTTTAGTAATATCGCTCTACCCTTATCTTGATTGATTCAAAAAGATATTGACTTCAATTTTGATGATTCATGCAAGGTATCATTTGATGAGATGAAGAAGTGTCTGACCACTCCACCAATCATACAGCCCCCGCGGTGGGACCTTCCATTTGAGCTTATGTGTGACGCCTCCAACTTCGCGGTTGGAGATGTCTTATCTCAGAGGGTGGAAGGACGTACACATGTGATCACCTATGCATCAAGGAAACTAGATTCAGCCCAATAAAACTACAAAACCACGGAAAAGGAGTTTCTTGCTATCATATTTTCTTTAGATAAATTCCATTCATATTTATTGGGCTCTAAAGTAGTTGTTTTTTCTGACCATGCAGTTTTGAGGTACCTCCTGAAGAATCCAGATGTAAAGCCATGAATTATCCATTGGATGCTCCTTCTTCAAGAGTTTGACCTTGAGATAAAGGACAAAAAGGGGTCAGAGAATTTGGTGGCGGACCACATGAGAAGGCTTACTCACACACTAGAGGATGACACCTTGGACCAGGTACCACTTTAGGACACTTTTACCGATGATCATCTTTATTCCATCTCAGGTACGCATCCTTGGTATGCTGATTTAGTGAACTACATTGTTGTCTCTCAAATCCCTGAAAATTTAAAGAAACATCAAGTCCAAAAATTAAAAAGTGAGTCTAGGTTTTATGTGTGGGATGATCCTTACCTCTGGCGCATGTGTAGTGACCAAGTCATTAGGAGGTGTGTTCCCGATCATGAGTTTGAGTCTATTTTGCATTTCTATCATACACTTGCTTGTAGTGGACTCTTTGGACCCCAACAGACATCTAGGAAGGTTTTGAACTCTGGATTATATTGGCCTAGATTATTCCATGATGCCCATGTGTTTTATAAGTCATGCTCTCGTTGCCAACACACTGGGAACATTTCTAAGAGACATGAGATGCCCCAACAACCCATATTATTCTGTGAGATTTTTGATGTATGGGGCATTGATTTTATGGGTCCTTTTCCTAGTTCATTTGTATTTTTGTATATTTTGGTTGCTGTTGATTATGTGAGTAAATGGGTGGAGGCCAAGGCCACCAGGACTGACGATTCTCATGTTGTAGTGGATTTTGTCAAGGCTCAAATTTTCTGTAGGTTTGGAGTACCAAAGTCTATCATCAGTGACCAAGGAACACACTTTTGCAATAGGAATTTTGCTTCCCTCCTTTGAAAGTATGGGGTGACACACAAAACATCAACACCATACCACCCCCAAACAAATGGCCAGGCTGAGGTTTCAAATCGTGAGTTGAAAAAAATCTTGGAGAAAACCGTACAACCAAATAGGAAAGATTGGAGCAAGCGCTTGGATGATGCATTGTGGGATTATAGGACAACATACAAGACCCCCATTGTTATGTCCCCATTTCGTATTGTTTTTGGGAAAGCATGTCATCTCCCAGTGGAAGTTGAGCATCGGGCATATTGGGCTATAAAGAAATGCAACATGGATTTGGCCCAAGTTGGAATCCAAAGGAAGTTGCAAATTCAAGAGATTGAGGAGCTTCGACTGTCATCATATGAGAACTCAAGGCTCTACAAGGAAATATCAAAAGCATCTCATGACAAAATGATCCAACAAAGGGAGTTTCATGTTGGAGAGAAAGTCCTTCTCTATAGTTCACGACTAAAGCTGATGCCTGGTAAGTTGCATTCTAGATGGTTAGGTCCTTATGTTGTGACTAATGTTTTTCCTTATGGTGTAGTGGAGATCACACAAGAGGACAATAGAAGGAGCTTTACAGTCAATGGGAAACGTTTGAAGAGATACATTGAGGGACTTACTACTGATGCAATGGATTTTATCACACTGCATGACCCCATCATCACTTGAGCACATCAGGCTGTTCCTAACCCTTTCACTTTTATATTATTTGTCCTATTTAAAAATTCTTTATTTCATGTGCATATATCATCTCATGGGTTCACATTGAGGACAATGTAATATTTTAAGTGTGGGGTAGGGAACCTTTTAGTTTAGTAATTTCAATTTCTTTCCTGTTCAAAAAAAAAACCAAAAAAAATTGCGTGTTTTTCAAATCTTGTGTGTTTATTTTACAATTTTCTATGTGTTTTTGAAACTTTTGAGCTGAAATGATTCTCATCCCCATTTTGAAATCCATATCAATAAGTGAAACAATTTACCCCTTGAAACTAAGCTTAAATGAATGTTGAAATGAATTTGTTTCAAGTTCAAATATTTAGTAATTTCCTGAAAAGTACACTGAATTTTGAATACCATGCCACATCTCACTGTCTTTATATTTGAAATCACTTTCTTTTTAGGCTTCTGAACCATTATTTTCATATTCTTTACATTCACCTCACTTCTTGAGAGAACCAAACCATGCTTGATTTAACCAGAATTTAATCTATTCCTATCAAAACTTGAGGGTTTGAGGTACTTATCTTTAAATGATTGAGGCATTTGTTTGGTATTAAAGCCCCTATTTTAAAGAATCCTTTTTTATAATGCCCTACCTTGAATATTTAATCCTTGTATCCCTTAGAATACATGCACATCCTATTAGGTTAGCCACATTACAAGCCAATTTTTCCTATCCAACCAACTCTTGAAGTGAAATTTCATAATCTAGTTGAGCTAAAGTGTGGGGGAATATATCTTGTGTTGTGCCACCACATTCTGTGATACTTTGGGTGGAAAATTAAATTATGAAGAGATGTGTTTTCTGCTGAAGAAATTTATTATATTGAAAGATGTGCCTTTTCTAGAGCTTCTAATTGAGGTGGAAAGCTGTGCCCATCTGGAGCTTTCAAGAAAATCATGTTTGAGAAAATTGAAATTTTTGATGCTGAAATGATGAATGGTGTAAACCTTTAATGACTTTTCATGATGAAGGAGCTGAATTGATACTATGGGGATTGAGGATAAGACCATGTTTAAGTGAAAATTAGATTAATGCAATTTTGCTTCAAAAAGAGTCAAGTCCTCCTCATTCAGCCTCAGAATTTTTCACATCTAAATCCTACCAACTGAAATCCAAAAAACAACCCTGAAAATCCCTCATGATAAGCATACGTCCTTGACTCACATCGGGTGGAGATGCATGAATTTATCAAGCCTATGGTGACCCTTTTATGAGTTTGGATGAGAAAGACATTGCAAAAAAAATGACATTTGTGTGATAAGAGAAAATTCAAGTGAGGTAAGTGTTTTGTGCATGGGAGGATAAATAAAGTGGAAATATATTGAATGATATAAATGAAGAAATTGAAATAATGGTTTTTTATGAGGCATGATATCTTTTTTTTCTTGGTGTGTAATTTTTTGATCTCAAAGATATGTGTTTTAAAATTGGTTTTGATTTGATATTGATGTTTACTTGATATGAGATTTTGCTCAGGAGTGCAAAAGGGTAAGTGTGGGGGAGTTGATGAAACACTATTTTGTTGAATATTTTATTGATTATAAATGAAATAATTTCCTCACATTGTGTTAGATATGTTTATTTATAAAATATTTGGGATTTGATCATTCATTTGAAAATTTGGTGAAAATTCCAGTTTTACCCTTAATAGAGCACTGTAGTATTTCGAAGATAAATATTTTTATATTTATTATTTGAATTTGAAATTTTGTAGCAGTGTTCCTAACTTAATTTTCTACAACTTTTATTCAGGACACTAGAGATAAAAAGTGCATTTGGATGGAGTAAATGGGCCATTAATCTAATGGTGGGATGGACTCAGTAGAATGGACATGGGTTATGTATTTGAGCCATATATTCTTCATCAGGGCTTGGATTGATCCCATAGTTTGAGGAAATCTCGAGGACATGATTTTTCAGAAATCATCCTTCTAGAAGGCCGGTCAATTCACGCGTTTTTGAGGTCCAATGGGCGGTGCAAGTTGGAATAAAATATTTGTCCGAATTTCCACATTCACACTTGAAACCACTTGTAACCTCTCCTCCCCTCCCCTCTATAAATTGGATTTTTCTCATTTTGAGGGGTTGGGGACGTGCATTAGGATATTGGAGGCAGAGGAGAATTTGTTTCACCCAAATTATCCAACCATTGTAAGAGGGGTAGCTCTTGAAGCAAGGATCCCCTCATCGAAGCCTTCTTCTTCTCCTTCACGTTGTAATGATTTTGTTTGTGTAATAAAATTATTTGTTATTCTTTTATTTCTTATCTTTTCTTCTATTTTGTTTAAATTTCTTATTCTATTAATCTTCCTCTTTGGGCTGTAATTCTTTAGTATAAGCATTATTGGGTTATACCCATTATAAACCTTTGCACATGCAAAACACTTCTACGATGATTACGCCACCCATGGAAGAGTAGTTCTTTTTAATAATCGATCGACCTCTATCCTTCTTCATTCATTTATTTTGAATCAATGAGCTACTTTAATTCACATATTATGATCTATTAATTGAGTTTTTAATTTAAATGAAACTAAGCAAGCAATTGAATAGTTAACACAAACCACGCGAGGTCGGGAATTGTGTGAACTGTGAGAGCGCAACCTTAACCGGTAATTCAAAACCACACGGGATCAATTTTTAGAGTTCAAATACAATCCCTAAACTCAATTAATCCTCATTTCCAGAGTGGTTATGTGCCTTAATTCACCACCGACTATAATCTTGTGAAAACCGGGCCCCGGTGACAGCACATACACCCCGCCTTAACATGGTCGTCGGGTCCTAGCCCACCAGGTACCACTGGTTGCCCCGCAGACACATGGGGCCCACCCTAGGGTCTACCCACATGCCTGAACGGGTCATCTGACTAATGATAGTCCCCACAGGCCAACACATGTCCTTTCCAGTGTGCTTTGTCCTCACTCACACACATCCTGGGAAACTTCCCAGAAGGTCACCCATCCTGATCACTACTCCAGGCCAAGCATGCTTAACTGTGGAGTTCTAATCAGACAGACTCCCGAAAAGGAAGGTGCACCTTGTTAACATGAGTCATATCATTTAGTCATTTAACCCTTTATCATTTGGGGATGTTACAATCACCCCCCCTTTAAAGCACAACGCCCTCGTTGTGGGCCCTACATCTCAACCCAGGCAGTGCACCACGCACTTAAGGCTGGGTTCCTCCTCTGATACCAAATGTGAAAACCGGGCCCCGGTGACAGCACATACACCCCGCCTTAACATGGCCGTCGGGTCCTGGCCCACCAGGTACCACCTGTTGCCCCGCAGACACATGGGGCCCACCCTAGGGTCTACCCACATGCATGAACAGGTCATATGACTAATGATAGTCCCCATAGGCCAACACATGTCCTTTCCAGTGTGCTTTGTCCTCACTCACACACATCCTGGGAAACTTCCCAGAAGGTCACCCATCACGATCACTACTCCAGGACAAACACGCTTAACTGTGGAGTTCTAATCAGACAGGCTCCCAAAAAGGAAGGTGCACCTTGTTAACATGAGTCATATCATTTAGTCATTTAACCCTTTATCATTTGGGGATGTTACAAATCTAATCTTAGAACATCAATCAAAGCAGGGTGTTGCGATTGCATGTTCCGAAGTTAGCCTAATGATAAATTCACTTCAACTTCGTGGTAAAGTTAATTCTCGTAGGGTTCGGGATTTAACAAATTAATGGATCATAATTAAGCGAATATTAATTTAAATTATAATGATTAATAAATGATTTAATAGGTAGAGTTAGATCGATTACTCCTTTTAAATATTGTCTAAAAAAACATCTTTTTGTTGTGTCATTTTAATCGAACTTCATTTCAAAACTAAAAACAAAAAAAAAATACAATCTTCTTCTAGAAAAATTCTTCTAGATTCATAAACTATAACCAACCCCCATCCTTTCAAGTAGTGTTTTTATTCTCTTTTATTTTATTTTTAGAATACCTTTAAAAAGTTGTTTTAAATCTACTTCCTCCTTTGAGAGATGACCTTGGTCAGCCACTCTGCTGCACCTAAGTACCACAAAATCACATTAATCATTTGAGGGCTCCCACAATAGCGCTCTATCACATAGCATGTGACTTCCTAACCAGACATGCCGATGTGTGTAGGAAGATGGCTGACGAACCACCAAAACAGAGGCATCGTCGTGATCATGGACCTCATAGGAGAGAGAAAGGTGATCCCCAGGACAATGGATCTGGAAGAGGATCCATAGGAGCTATAGGTGGTTAATGATTCTATGAGATCCTTCCATCACCACCACCAGGCGGCCCATGTCAGGATCAGGGAGTTGGCGATCAAAGCCACAGATAGATGCATGCTTTGAATGTTTATAACCCCATAACACATAAGATGATTCAAGGTATGATATGTGTGTTTTATAATCTTGATTCAGTGTTAGTATACCTAGGTTCCAGTCATTCCTTAATCTCTCGAATCTTGATGCAAGAGCTGGAGCTTCTATTTTAGGTGCTATCACAACAACTTCATCTCAAGGTTCCTACAAGGAATGTTTCTTCTGTATCTTTTATCTGCCGGTAGTACGACCTATATTTTGGTGGAGAGTGGTTCACATGGAAACTTTTATTATTCAATATAGATCATTATGAAATCATCTTGGGTATGGATTGACTTTTCATGGTTAGATCCTAGATTGACCATTACCACAAAACATGTTAAATGCCGACACACTGATGGGATGAGATTCTCTTTTTCTATTGAGAGAGATCTCATGGTATGGAAAGTGATTTTAGCAAGAAGGAGGATACAACCCATCAACCATCATTTAGAGAGTGTATCCCTTGGTGCAGTAGGCTCATTAGGAATCTAGGTTCCTTTAGTTGTGGAGGATTATATGGATGTCTTCTCTGAGGATGTTTTGGGACTACCTCTAAGGAGGGAGATGGAGTTTTTACATGACTTTCATCCAGGGAAAACTCTAATATCTTCTACGACATATTGGATGGAAGTTATTGAGCTTTGAGAGTTTCAGTTAAAATTAGTGGACATTTAAGAGAAAGGTTTCATCAAACCTAGTGTGTCCCCCTGGGCAGATCTTGTTTTGTTCATGAAGAAGGAGGACAAGAGTTTATAACTTTGCATGGATTATCATCGCTTGAACTAGGCCATGATAAAGAAAAATTACCCCTTGTTAAGGATTGATGACCTATTTGACTAGTTGTGAGGTTCGAGATTGTTCTTGAAGATTGATATTAGATTCTTCTACCACTAGTTGAGGGTTTTCGAGGACAATAATCCAAATTTGGAATTCCAATATCACTACTGACACTTTGAGTTTCTAGTGATTCCCTTTGGTGTAACAAATTCTCCCATAGTGTTTATGGATTTGATGAACCAGGTCTTTCAGACATACTTTAACTAGTTTGTTTTTGTCTTCATCGACAATATACTCGTCTACTCTGAATTAGAGGAGAAGCATGCAGAGCACTTGAGGATAGTTCTAGATTTTCTTCGAGAGCACCAAATTTATGGAAACCTCTCAAAGTTCCAAATATGGATTTATGAGGTTCACTTTCTAGCACATGTCATTTCTGAGCATGGTTTAACTATGGATATAGTGAAGATTGAAGCAACGATTTCTTGGGATACACCCAAGAATGTGTCAGAGGTGTGGAGATTTATTAGCTTGGTGGGGTACTACAGGATATTTATGGAATAATTATCTTGGTTTGTAGCCCCTTTGACTACCCAGATGCAGAAAGGGCAGTCGTTTACCTAGTCTAAGTAGTGCCAGAGGGCCTTTGAGGAGTTGAGTTAGAGGCTGATGAGTGCTCCAGTGTTGAGACTACCAGAGGAGGGAATTGAGTTTATTGTGCATTGCAATACCTTAGGATTTGGTCTTGGTTGTGTGTTGATGCAGAAGTAGGCAGTTATCACATACGGGTCAAGGCAGTTGAGATCCCATGAGTAGAACTACACAACTCACGACCTAGATCTGGAAGTGGTAGTCTTCACCTTAAGGATTTTAAGGCACTATCTTCTAGGAGATAACTTTGTGGTTTACTCATACCATGAGAGTCTTAGATACATCTTCACTCATAGAGACCTAAACTTGAGATAGTGGAACTGGTTAGAGTTCTTATAGGACTATGACTTAAATATAGTATATACTCCAAGGAAGGAAAATTATGTATGAGATTCCCTTAATATTAAGTCCCATGCTCACTTGGTGTAGGAAGCTTCAGAGTAGTTGGTTTCTTAGGAGCTAACCTTAGTGGACCAGGAGGGTACAGATTTTCTTCAGTTGATGGTGTTGAATCCTTCACTTCTTGAGCATGTAAGAGAGTCCCAACTGGGAGAAATCAACTACGAGGTGTTTCATGACTAGATATCCATAGAAAACTCACCAGATGGATATTCTGAAGGATTTAATCACTTCATCATGTTCCAAGGGAGAACAGTGGTTCCAGTCATGATACGGGAGGAGGTGATATGTTAGTTCCACATTTCTCCCCTAGATGTACATCTCGATGTGGGAAATAAGTACATAGATATTTAGTGGTAGTTTTGGTGGTCCAACATGAGACAAAATATATATGAGTTTATCTATCGGTATCTCACTTGTTAGTAGGTGAAGTCTAAGCACCATGTTCTGGCAGGTTTTTTACAGCCTCTTGGGATCCTAGAGTGGAAGTGGGATGAAATATCCATAGAATTTGTCATAGTTATTCTATGCATGATGAATATCCTTGACACCATCTGGGTAATAGTTGACCGACTGATGAAGTTGGAAGACTTCCTTACTATTAGGGAGAAGAGTTCGGTGGAGTGTTTGGGAAGTTGTACATACAAGAGATCATTCTCCTTCATGGGATCCCCTCGATGATTGTCTTTGATTGTGACACATAGTTTATGTCATGGTTGTGGAGAAGCCTATATGAGGCATTCGGGACCCAGATGCAGATGAGTATAGACTTTTGCCCCCAGACCAATGGGTAGACCGAGCGCACTATCCAGGTGTTGGAGGACATGCTGAGGTCATACATGTTAGACTTTGGTCAGAGTTGGGAGGATCAACTTCCCTTGGTAGAGTTTGCATACAACAACAGCTACCACCCTACCATCAACATGGCACCTTTTGAGGACCTGTACGGGAGACCCTGTGGAACACTGTTGTGATGAAAAGATATCGGTGAGACATCTCTTGTGGTCCCAAAGATGGTGCAGGTGAAAACATAGATAGTCCAGGTCATCTGAGAGCTGACAAGGACAAACTATAGAAGATAGAAATCTTATAAAGATCACCATTGTAGGCCCTTAGAGTTTGAGTAGGGAGACAATGTTTTCTTGAGAGTCTCCCCATGATTAGTATTATGGAGGTTCATCTAAGGAGGCATGCTATCCCTGAGGTTCATCAAGCTGTTTGAGATCATGCAAAGGGTTAGAGAGGTTTCTTACTACCTCTCCCTACCTCCATATATGGAGCGGGTGCATGACATCTTCCACATGTTTTAGCTGAGGAGATACATGCATGAACCTATGCGCATCATCGACCAGGGAGATCTGGGCATAGAGGATAGAGCCATCTTTGCAGATCACTCGGTGGTGATCGAGGATCAGTAGGATATGACCCTACATGGATAGACCATCCCCTTGGTTCGCATGTTGTGGCAACACAAAAGCGTGCAAGGGAGTTCCTAGGAGCGGGAGAGCCAAATTCGGTCTTAGTATCTTGAGTTGTTTGTTTATTTTTTCTTTTCAAGAATGAAAATCTTGAAGGAGTAAATGATATAGATGTTTGGTTTTTTCCATATAAGATATTGAAATATTTCTATATATATTTACAAAGATATGCATTGATAGGACGTGCGATTCCAAGACCCGGTGTGGTTGAAATTAATTTTATAAAAATATTGAAAATATTTTATATCACACATGCATGATTTATTAAAAAAAATTGGATAACACTTAAATAGTTGATCAGATCAGAAACCTGATACTACGGTTGAGTCTGGAACACAATGTTTACCCTAAGCACGACATAAAATGGGATGACATAGGAAGTTCGGACCCCTCGCTTGTTGTAGGTGAGTTTAATAAGTTAATTAATTATTAAATTAATTAATTAGTTTATTTTAAGTGAAATGAATACTATATAAGAGTATCACCATGTGGATTTCTCTAGGGTTAACCTTATAAACCATGGAATAAATCCAGATCTCTCCCTCCCTCCTCTATTGAAAAACCAAGATCAAATGACAACAAACAATTGGATCAAGACGAATCGAAGCACAAAAAAATGCAATAGGTATCCTCCTCCATTGGAAAGTGAATTATTCATCATAAAATGATTCAATATTGAGGTAGTACTTTTCTTTGTGGTTTTATCCCCATTCAAAATTAGATATGAATAAGAATTAATCCTTTCCAAAATTAATTCATGGATTAAAATTTTTTTGGGATATCCAATATGTTTTTTATTGGAATTGGAGTTATTAAAAATTGAATTTATTTAATTTATAAATCATATAATTATTAAATAACATCAACAATGGAAAAAATAACACATCCATTGATTTATGTTATTAAAACATTTATTTTATTTTGGTTATCCTTCGTTCTTCACATTACCACCACCAAATTTCAATTTGGACTGAGGTTTGTCTGAGTATGGATTGTCTCAAGAAATAGAACCCTTTAATAGGATTGATGATGAAGGATGATGAATTAGGAATAAAATTAATGATGTGTTCAATGATTTCTATGTGGGTCAAAGTTATGAGAGGTCTAGCAGATGGTCGGCTCATCAGGCTCATCCAGTCAAGACAGAGGCGTGGTAGCTCACTAGAGAGGCTATAGGGCGGTGTAATCTAGGTGAAATGTTCTTAGGTGTTGCATCATATCTAGAGGGTGGAATTTAGGGTTGTAGGTAGGGGTAGTTTTAAATTTGTGGAATTAATATTAGATAGTAGAGATAAGGAGAAAAAGAAAAGATAAGATGAAATAATAAAAAAAACAAAGGGAGAATAATGGAGTCATGCAAGCATTGGGGAAAAAGGGGGGTGGGGGTATCCAACATTATATATTATCATTTTAACTAATAATAATAATAATTTTATTATTATCAAAACATTGTTTATGATTCAAGTACTCCATATGATGTTCGTTTAACGAACTGTCTACGGTAGCATGGCCATGTTTTTGAGATGATCTTTTCAAGACCAATGTTGGATACTTAATTTGGGATCATGTATCAAGTAAATGAAATTCATAATAATAATAATAATAATAATAATAATAATAATATTGTTGTTGTTGTTGTTGTTTTGAAATATTGTATATGACATATCTTGTCCATACGACATCTATCTGACGAACCGTCTGCGACAATGTGACCCTATATTTGAGATGGATGTTTTGAGACCAATGTTGGATAATTAATTTGGACTCATTTATGGGGGTCCATGAATTTAATTTTGTGATTTATATGGTGAAATGTGTCTTTCTAACTTAGTGTATGAATTGATTAAGTAAATAGTATATGTTGAGTGTTTTTCCATGTAGAACGTGGTGGTGGCCTCCGTAGTGACCTTTAAGATATGATGTGAGATGTTCTGAGTGTGATTATCCTTTAAGAGGTGCTCCATGATGACAATAATCATATGATATCATTAGAGTTTATATAGAGGTGGTACTCCCCTGTGGCACCCGGGCGCGAGTCCTCTATTCATGGAGACGATACTCCACTGTCATATTAATGTGGGGGTCCTCCATGCTTGTTCCTTAGATATAGAGTCGATACTCCACTTTTTTAATAGAATGCAGGTCCTGTATTCATGGAGATGGTACTTCACTGCTGTATTAGTGTGCGAGTCCTCTAAGATTCTTATGATGGAGACGGTACTCCCCTATCGTACCAGGGTGCGGGTCCTCCATGCTCGTGATTACAATGGAGATGGTACTCACCTATTGCACCAGGTTGAGGGTCCTCTATATGACTTATTTAGATGGGTGTTTGAGATGTTGGGAATCATTTCTGGATTTTGGAACTGTTAGCTACTCTTCTTTTCGTGTTGAGCTATGAGATGGAGATTCCCTTACTCTCTTCTTTGGGATTCTTTTGCTGAGTATATATATATATCCTTCTTTTTTATCCACTTATTGGACTTGTTTACTCTCCTTCCAGAAGAGGTGAAGATGTGTGGGGTGTTCCACGTGCTTTCCATGTTTAGATTCTCATGGTTGGATGAGTCCACTCTCCTGATATAGGTGGTGAAGATTCAACGGGTAGTTCATCTACTCACCATGTTTATCCCCTTATGCTCAGATGAGCTTACTTTTACTCTTTGTTGGATTGATCTATACTATTTCACTTTAACTTGTGTATCTACTGTATTTCTCTTCATTTTTTATCTATTACTACTCTCCCCTTATCTTTTGGGGTGTTTTACTGGGTATGTATATACTTACCCCTACATGGGCTTTTCCTACATGTGTCGTGTCTTATGCAGATGATAGATAGGTTGACCATGAATATAGAGGATATTAGGGATACTGAGAGCTTAGACCACATGCAATGGTCATAGATTGGGATTTAGGAGTGGGGATCTCTTTTAGCTATCTACTTTTCCAGTTTTTTTTAGGTTGGGACATGTTTCTAGTTGGGAATTTATTTTTCCCCTTTTACTTTTAGTTTACACTATTATACTTTTATACCGTCTAGAGGTTCATGCATTATTGTTTTACTTTACAGAAGTGTTTCATCTTTTACCATCTCCCTCTAAAATTTTTCATTGAGTTTGTTTTTGTGTGTGTGTAGGTACTTAAGAAAAGGCCTCCCCAAGTTTAGTTATGCCTTCAGTACTTGTTACCACCCCCTGGCCTATAGAGGTGAGCTTAGTGTAGTTGTGTCTTGAGCCCTAGCATGGGTCAGGTCATGACAGTGGTATACAGTTAGACCACATGGTTAGTTTAACCATGGAACAACCATGAATATTCCCACTGGTTGAGGCTACATGGTTTGGTGGGTTTGGCTGCATGGTTTGGACAAACCGTTTGTCCCCCTCTAGTGAACCATCATATAAAACACAGTTTGCTAGGGAAAACTGCACAGTTTTCCCCAACCATGAGCCAAATATGCACTACCCATTGAGCCACCAACTAAAAATTTCACATAAAATATCCCCAAGATAAGCCCCAAACAAATTATGAACAAAAAAGGGCCAATAAGTACTTGAATAAGGTAATGATATGGTACATACTCCCCACCATAAACACTTTCTGTTCTCAGAAAGCCTTTAAAAAAGATTCAATATCAAAGAGATGAGGCCACTCCTCTATCATCAGTGTATCATTCTCCCATGTGTCATGTGAATCAGAATCATTATACCATAGCACACAGACTAAAGGTATCATCCTCCCACTTAGTACCTTTTTCTTAGAATCAACAATCCCGAATGGATGCCCAGTCATAGATAAATCAGGCTCAACATCAAGATATTCCCATACCAGGACATAATAAGAGTCAGAGTGATAATTCCTAAGCTATGAAACATGAAACATGTTGTGGATCAAAGTCAACTATAGTTGAAGTGATAAACAACAATCCACTTTCTCTACCCACTCAACAATCTTGAAAGGAACCACAAACCTTGGTGCAAGATTTACCAATTTCCCAAGACAACAGTGACCCAACTGAGGTGAAACTCTCAATAAAACCTGGTTACCAACTAAAAAAAAATAATGGTCATAAAAAAATATCAAAATATGATTTGTACTATCTCTATGAATTCACTATTATCCGATGAATCAACTGAATCTTCACTGCCATATCTTGAACCAAACTTGGTCCAACCAATGAAGCTTCCCCAATATCCAACCAACATAAAAAATATTTACATGGTTAGCCATACAAGGCCTCAAAAGGCGCCATCCAAATTACAAAATAATAACTTTTATTATAAGAAAATTCAACCAGTCCCAAGTTGATGTATCGAGCTCCACCAAAGTCAAGAACATAAGCATGTAACATTTCCTCAAGAATAATTTTAGCTCATTCTGTCTGGACATCCATATATGGATGATATGTTGTGCTCAAACAGACCTAAGACCCCAATTCCTCCTAAAGGCCTTTCCAAAAATCAATAAGTAAAATGGGGATACTGATCAGAGACTATAGCATATAAAACTCCATGAAAATTAATAGTTTCCTTTACATAGTGTTTTCTCAAATCCTCAACTTTTGTTGTATTTTTAATGGGTATAAATTGATCCAATTTGGCCAGATTATAGATCAAAACCCATATATAATTATTTTATCAAGGGGTATAAGGAAAACCAACCAAAAAATCTATAGATATATCATACCACTTCCAATTCAACATATGAAGCGGTTAAAGTAAACCTGAAGGTACTTTGTGCTCTTCCTTGACCTGTTGATAACAATGAGAAAAAAAGTCAGTGATGTATCATCTCATACTTGGACACTAGAATCATCACCATATATCATAAAATATCTCCATGGTTCTAATGTAAACCACCCATCGGTAATTATGGCAATCCACCATCACATTATTTCTCATAGAAAAAGGCATAATAAACCGATTCTGAAAACACAATATTCCCTCAGAGGAGAATGTACACTCATCGATGATCTCCCCACCATAAAGAGAGTCCCTAATACTATATAATTAATTATCAAGATGATGTTCTTGAAAAATCATCTCGATAAGAGGAGAGATCATCTAAACACTAGCCAAGATAACCTCAGCCTCTTCCTCCCAGACTCCCAAGTGTAACTGAGAAAAAAAATCCATCAAGTTATTCTCTTCTAATGAATATTTCATGACTTGGGTTAGAATATTCTTACTTAAGGAATCATCAATGACATTTCTATTCCCTAGGGTGTAGGAAATATATAAATAAAATGACAGTATGTACTACCCCCAATGCCTCTATCAGAGATTAAAATATTTTTTAGAGAAGATATAACTCAAGATTTTTTGGTCTGAATAAATGGTAAACCTTTCTATGAAAATATAATGTCACCAACTCTTAAGAGTATGCATCACAGTTACAAGTTCAAGATCATGGATCGGTTAATTTTCTAGAGTGGTCTAAGTTTCTTGGAGCCATAGGATACCACATGATTACCCTGTATAATAACACAACCCAAACCTAAACCTAATGTGTCACAAAAGACCACATATCCCTGGATGGTCTCTGGAAGAGTTAACATTGGTTCATAAATCAAAAAGTCATTTAAACTCATCAAAAAGTCTCTAAATTTTTTCATTCCACAAGAACTTCACTCCCTTTTGAGTGAGAGCGGTCATTGGAGAATCTATATTCGATACATATTTAACACACCTATGGTAACGCCCCACCAATACTAAGGATATCTATATCTAAAAAACACTACGTGTTTTCTCCCATGTCATAATAGCTTTCACCTTCTCATAATCAACTGAAATACCATGTTATGAGGCCACATTTCATAATAAATTCACTTCTTGAATCTAGAAATTATATTTTGAAAGTTTCATGTAATGTTTGTGATCACTCAATATTTCTAAAACTACTCCTAGATGACATAATGACCTTCCTCGGTTTTTGAGTAAACAAAAATATCATCCACAAATACCACTATGAATGAGTTGAGGTACTCATGGAATATTCTATTCATCAAAGACATAAATATTGAAGGATCATTGGTTAAACCAAATGGAATAACAAAATACTCAAATGGACATACCTACTATGAAAGGTGATCTTCTAAATATTATATTATTTTATTCTCAACTGATAATAAAGATACCAAATATAAATCACCAAGAAACACATTTACCCTTTCAACTGATCAAAAATATCATTTATCCAAGGTAATAGATACTTTTTATTTATTGTAACTCGATTGATATACTAGTAATAAACACATAGGAAAATTGTTATGTTAGATTTCTTAGAGAAGAAAATAGGTGTCACCAAAGGTGACACACTCAGGAATATAAAGGCCCTCTTAAGCAAGACATCCAACTGAGTCTTTAACTCTTTCAAATATTCTAGTTCCATACAATAATAAGGGATAAAAACTAGATGAGTACTAGGTAATAAATCATTAGAGAACACTACCTCTCTTACCAGTGGAAAACGAGAGAAATTAGAGGGAAAACATTGTAAACTCAATCATAACTGGAGGGATTCTTGCTCAAAATCAAAGGAAAACACTGATATTACCATACCAAAATCTAGAAAACAAGGTCCTACTTTACTCAACCTAAGGTCCCATTCTCCATAAAACACACAATACACCCCATAGAGAGTAGTAAATAAGACTCATTAAAGATAAAAATCAATTCAGGACTTACTAGAAATAAGGTAATGTATTATGATAATGAAGTTAAGAGGATTTATGTTGAGAACCAGAAAACTCCAGGTAATATCAACTTATGACATAAAGAAAACACAAGAAATAAATTTAAGGCCTTGATCTATCTTCATTATGAGGGGTATAGTAATATCCATCACATAAGATAAAGACTCCATAAGAAGATTCATTAGGTTCACAACACAAGTTGATATAAAAAAAAGAGACAAACAATTATCAAATAAACTAGTCACTAAAGATGAAGCTATAGTGATGATACTAATCACGACTGTTGGACTTGTATCAGTTTCCTCTGAAGACTCTTCCACCATATGAATAATCTTTATTAAAAATTCCTTTGGTTGGAACCCCTTATTTATTGAAGCATATAATTGCACCATAATACTTTTAGGTTATGATGATCCCATGAAACTGAATAGAGTATAGAGTATAGATTATATGCCAAAACTTCTATAGGTGGCTTGAATGGCCAAAAAAACTATAGATCTTGAGTGCCTTAGTGAAAACTGATTTCAAATGACTGACCTTGCTACACTGGAAGCAAGTCATAGGGCCTCTGATAGTACCTACAAGAGGTATAGAAGACACCTTCTATCTAGATCCACTACACATATCATCAAACTTTCTCTTTCCCTTGAAATAACTCACTGAACTACAACTGGGAGAAAAGGGAACTCCCGTCAACCTTGAATTTCTATCCATACCAATCTTAACTATCGATGCTCTATCCAATATGACATCATAAGAAGTGAAATTCAACATGAAGAATTAAGATAAAATGTTATCATGAAGACCCATCTCAAATCTTTTAACCTTATATTTTTAATATGTCACAACCTTAAGATAAAACTATACGAGCTCAGCAAAATGGTTCACATACTGCATCACAGTCTTTTCACCCTTCTTGAGGTTGATAAAATCTATAGACTTTTCCAAGACTATCAAATTTGGATAGAAATGATCCATGAAAATAACTATAAAGTATTTCCACTCCAAACCCTCACACTTCTTCACCATCACAATCAAATCCCACCATCTTTTTCTAGGCCCTTTTATCTTGAAGGCATCATACTTTAACTTTATAAAATCTGGAATTTCCAAGAACTCAAAAAGAAGCTATATATTTTCAACCAATCCTAAGACTATTGAGGATAATTAAAGCCTTGAAAATATGGTTGTTTATAGAGAAGAAACTCTTAGGCATAAGTATGAGATTCATCCCTTTGAGGTTCTATAACTAGATCCTAAATGGGAATGGGTGCAGGTACCTGTCTGAGAGATTGGACAACATGCACCACTATCTCAATAAGATTCTAGTCAACTAGAGGATTTTATCATTGTGGTTCACCAATATATTTCTCATGGGCCCTATTAAAATGTATTCTTGGATTCATGATGCTATAAAACATCAACATATAACACTAAAATGTCAGCAAAGTTACACAGATCAAGGATATAAAGATCAAGGATACAAAGATCAAGGATAAAGGAATATCAATTCTATCAACAGAATTCAAGATTTTGATTTTAATAAACTCAAATAAAAGGTAGGTAAAATACTATAATCATATCATAAAATTCCTCAAGATGCTATTCCAAAACACCCATAGTGAATTAAGGCTCATTATAATGAGAAATATCTAGAAAATCACTCACAACTACCTTTTGAATACCAAAAATCCTACCTCATGTCTACTAGGACATCCCAACTATATACTAACATCAAGGAAAGATGCACAAAATTGAATCATTTGATACAATTGTTTTCACAAACCAGCACAAATACCCTAGTACCCTAATACCCAATCCACCCTTGAGATATCACAAAGGGTGTTTCCAATATCTATATGATGGAAAATGGCACCTGAAATCACATCATGAAATAAGAGGGAACAAATTTTCCACAAAATAGTGGAAGATAAAAGATATAAGTTGGCATGGTCAAAACTCCATAGGATAAATTACTGGAATTTTATAGGTAATCAAAATCAAAAATCTCACATCATCAAACACTTAACATATTCTAAGATAAAATCTAAAAAATCCCATGCAATAGGTGGATCACATATCCATCGATCACCTCCATGACTCTAGGTCCCAAGGATCAAGAACACCCACCACCTCCAAGTGGTGTTCTCCATTTTCTTGGAACTGGTATAATATAATCTACAAATGGTCAAAGGAAAAGTAGGTTGTGAGATAAACAGTCTAGTAGGGTCTCACTAAGTGTTCCATAATCAATACCATAAAAATAAACTGATTATGCTATCAATTTAAATAAAACAAGGCATGAAAAATCATTTATATTTAAAAAAACATGATTTATAATAAAATGATGGAATATATCAAAACATGATTAAATTAAAATGTTATATAAAACATTTATTTAAATTAATTGTCATGAATAAAATAGTTCTATAAACAATGACATGTATAATCAAATCAAACAAGAAAATCACCATGGTAAAATGCCCTATGGCATGTTAGTTACTGTATATAGGATTCTCATACTACTCATTAGTGATCAAAACTCAATAAATATGTGTGTATACTCATATCAACACCCCAATAGGGTATCCCATTACAAACAATCAATCTACACCTTATTAGGGGAGAGAATTATGGGAAATCGTGCTGAACTTGGTTTAGTTAGTGTTGCCATTATAAATCCATTTCTAGGGGGTCAAATCCTAGAATTATTTTCCTAAACACCTACAAACTACCTAGAATACAATGTGCTTCAATCAACCAACAATCAATAGTGTGAAAATCAATCATTTTAATTAAATTTCAAATATAATTTCCAAAATTCAGTTTTCAACATGCCCTTTTCATTTCAAAGCCAAAATATGGTTTTTATCAAATTCATGAGATTTAAAATCATCTTTTAATTTAATCCATTTTCTCAAGGATGAAAATAAAATTCATTTCATCAAATCAATTTTCAAATCAAACCATAAATTTTCTCAGATCCTCCCAAAAATTTAAATTTCATTGAAATTGGTGGGTTTTCAAAAATTCCATGCCAATCCCAAAATAAAAAATATATCATCTCAACTATGGGTTTTTAAATAATTTAAAAAATCATTTCAAAACAATTATATAATTCAAGGATTCAATTTTAAGGAAAATATTTATGGAACCACCTACCTTTAATCATGAAATCAAAACAACACCCGTAGTGGGAACACTAATGCGAACAAAGGTGAAAGAGATTAAGAAACAAAACCAAGAATAAAGATCCATAAAAATGGGATTATATCCATCATTTTTTTGATCTATAACTCTTTAAATAGGATAGAAGATTATTTTGAGAGAACACAAGAGTAGAAACACTTACCAAAAAGAGATCCAACAGGATCATATGATCTTTGATTTGCAAAGAAAATGGGTTAAATGAGTCAATTTCACATCTTGAGAGCCTTCAAAGACCTTGAAATAAAATTATGGTTGAAATAGGGTTATTAGGGGTTAAACTAGAGGGTCTTGTGATTTTAAAATAATTTTCGATGGATTAAAATCATGCGTTCATGGTTTAGTGGGTCGGGTCGCACGGTTAGTGCTAACCATACACCGACCATACACCCTTACTAGGATTTTGATGGGACTCATGGTTAGGCCAAACAATTATTTTAACCATGAAACAATCATGAATATACCCAATGGCTGAGGCCACATAGTTTGGAGGGTTTTATTGCACCACTTGGAAAAACCATGTGCCCCCTCCAGTACACCATTATAGGGTACACCGTTTTCTAGGTCAAACTGTACGGTTTTACCTAACTATGAACCAAATGTGCACCACACTTTAAGCCTCAAAATTCAAAAAGTTTCACCCTAAACACCCTTATAAAATCCCTAAAAAAATTATGAACAATAAAAAGGTCAAGAAATACATGAATAAGGTAACAAGATGTTATAGTGTTAGTGCCTTATCAGTAGGGATGAACACAGCTTCGGGAATAAGAATCTTATAAAAATATTTGTATGAAATTGATGAGCACAATATCCTTCAAGAAAACACAATAAAAATCCACATAACAATGAGGAGAAACATTTCTACTTATATAGGTAAGGTCATAACATTCCTCCACTAATGAGGAATGTGTTTTCCAATATGGTTATCATTAAATAATACCCTCATTGACGAAGTATTCAATGATCTTTATAAAAATACTTTAATCCATTCTTAATATATTAAAGAAAATGGAAACCATGAAGGGATATCACCCAATACTATGCAATAATAAAATGTAGTCTTGCTATATTTTCATGTTTCACAACATGAAACCAAGACACACATATATATGCATATCATTTATGAATCATATTCATATGAACATGCATGCATCATATGCATGTATAATATGTGAAATTCATACACACATATAAATAATACATGTATCATATACATGTATTCAATTCATATGCATTATATACATGTATATTTTAGTGCACAACCAAAAAATATATGTGTAATTGAATCAAATATGGTAAACCATAAGTTTACCAATCATGATACATTTATTATATTTCACGATCTTCAAGCCAAAAAGGATAAATTATGATGAGAAAAATTATTAAACATATGCATGATCATATATATATCGATCAAAGGGTTTTTACGCCTAATGATTTCTCATGCATTTCTTGTTCTCATAAAAAATTAATTATAAGTCCATTAACATTGAAAGTTGAGACTAAATCACCTATGTTATTATAAAGGATTTATTGAGATATACTTGGTCTAATTCATCCACTGTATGGATTATTTTGATATTTTATGATTTTAATTTATGGATTTACTAGATGGACTCATGTGTATTTATTATCAACTCTTAGCTAAATATCTTTGAGAATTTTTTCCAAAAGAATAAGTTCAAGGGCACAATTATAATATTATTTAATTTAGTATATTCAATTTAATAATGCTTTTGTAGATTCATCAATTTCATTTAATAATTATCACATACCTATTTGAATAAGTGTTGAAAATCTTGTTGTTCATGTTCACACTCAAAATTATTTAGCTAAATCATTTGTAATGTAATTGTAACTTACTTTTAGAACAATTATTATGAAAACTCAATTTTCTAGTTCAATATGGGTAAAAATTTTTTTTCATACAATAATATTTATTCAAAAAATACTATTAAGTAATTATGAATATTTATATTTGTAACTAGATTATAGTTGTGAATACAATATTTCACATTTATATATATTTGGTTGTGTTGTATATGTCCCAGTAGAGCCCTCAAAACATGTTGGATATTGTGCACTAAATAACATACCATGATGTGGTAAAAGTCACCATGTTATGGTTAGTTTCTTCTCATGGTATTTTTTACCACGGAATGGTGATCACATGGAATAATATATGATATCATTCAACCATTTCTACCATGATGATTATTATGTTTATTTAAACTTATTAACACATAATATCATGATGCATATATAAAATATTGATTATAAAAGGAGTTTTATAATAAAAATTATAAATGAGGTGAAAGCCTAATGGTTTGGCCATTTTATAACATATAAAATGTTAGAACTCCAATAGAATCCTCCATTTAATAAAATAGGCCTATAAAATAGAGATACATGAACCTCATTTGTGACATTATTGTTAATTATTTTTTTTAAACCACTATATCTATTTATCTTCTATCTATTTTACTTTAGGGAGGAATCACTAGAACATAGTTATGAAGAAGAGGTTCTACCAAAGAATTAAATGATTTTGATGGTTGGTGGATACTATCAAAGGTAAGAATCCATTGATTTATATAGATGGAAATTGATCAAACTCTTTATGCCGCTCCTCTCTAGATATTTCTTCTCTCTCACTCGCTCTGGCTTATGCTCTCTCTTGGTTTTCATTCCCTCTCGCTCGACTGTCCTGACTCTATGATGGCGCTCTAGTTTTCTCTCTATCCTCCTCATTGTGCTTTGATCTTTTATAATTTAGTTTCTTTCCAGGTTGGATTTAGATCATGGGATACATTGAGGTTTTGGGATAACATTTTGGCGGATGACAAATCTTCAAGTGTTACCAGAGTTGGCCCTTCTTCCCAGGGTTTCAATAACTTGCTCCTATTCGGTATCTGTCCCACTTTCCTTTATCTTGTTCTGGTTTTTTCTGGTTATGGATCTTATTTTTTTTCCTTTCTTTCAGGTTTATCCCTAGGGTTTTATTCCCAAATCCTCTTTCAGGTTTTTGTCTATATTTTTTTCCCAAATTATCTTTTTGTTTTATGATTTTGGGTTTATGATGTTGGCTGTCAATGTTGTTTCTTTGGTGTTTTTTTCTGGTCATATGTCTTGGTGTTTTTCTTTGGTGTGAATGAAATTATTTTTTGGAATGGTAATGACGATGCTGGCTTATCTAGGCAACATCGGATGGTGTCTCTCGATGGTGGCGTTCTTCTCTTGATGGTGGTTTCTGGTGATGCTATGTAGTGAGGATGATGGTGCTCTTGGCGGCAACAGGGTCAGAGTTGATGATTATAGTGGTGGTTCTCGGTGTCAAAAATGGTGTTTTTAGTGGATTCGATGAAAGATTCCTGATGATGTATTTAGTGTCTATTTTGAGATAGTTATGTGTCTAAGGCATAATGTGAAGTTGATGATGGGGATTATTTTATGGTTTTACGTTGTTTTTTTCTATGTCATCGGTGAAGTTTTTGGTGTTGTTTTGCTGTTTTTGTGATCTTATGGTATGTATTATCGATGATGGTGGTTAATGGTATGGTTTACCAACAAGGAGGTGGTCTAGATGGTGTCGATGAGTTTCATGATATTGACGGAAGGAAGTTTAATCAGGGGTGTGACGATAGGCAGTAGGCGATGAACCGAGGTGAACAGAGGTGGTTCTGGGACCGAGGCGTCACTTCGCATGCCTGGAAAAAGTATGAAATTAGAAATTTGAAATGGATTTCCTTGTTTTTACTGTTTTAATTTTAAGGTTGGATCATTGTAATTTAGTTGTTTTGTATCTGGTTAATCGGTTGTACGGGTCCCCCACTACCCTTTAAAAGTGGTTATTCTTAAAATAAAAAAATGATTGGAATGGATTATTTCATCTTGTTTATACCACTCCTGATTGATCTTGGCATAGGTTTTATATTTTCTTCTGCTATATATGGGAATAAATTTATCCCATGAAATTCATCAATGGTATCAAATCTATTGCTGGTGATGAATAAATAGGATGGAAATTGAAATCGACAATTATTTTTGGGTTTTTTCCAAGACCATGATCGTGGTTATAAAACTATATCATGGTCTATGAAATTTTTCCTTATATTAGTGTTTATTTCCAACCACCACACCATAATTATTAATATTTACTCGAAAAAAACATGTTATAAGGAAAAATACATGTGGTCGTTCTAAACATAAAACACTGCATCATTTTTATGTCATTAAAACACGATTAACTAATCACTATACCATGGTGAATGTTATCATTTCATGATACTTGGTGAGATATTAGAATTGAAATGGAGTATACTAACATATTAAGTTATGGTTCCTTCAAATTTTCTAATTTTCAATTTTTTTTGGAAAATGTCACCATGCCTTGGTTTCAAGCCATGTTATTTAAAAAAATTATAAAAAAACATTTTTTTCTCAAAAACCATCACTGGTATAAGATCGAAGGAATTTTTACATGACTTTAGACCATATAAAAAGTGTTTTTTATTATTATGACAATATAAAATTATTGTATCTCATTTTAAATAATTGAATTGTTCATTTATTTATGAGATCCCTATTTAAATATTTATTTATGTAAAATGGTTATATGATATGAATATTATATATTCTTTAATTTATATAATAAATTGTTTCTTATGAATTTTCATACCATGCATTACATATTAGGTATTATAGTATAAAATTTAATTTTATTCTATATTGACTTCGGTTTGTTATGAAGTTATGAGCTTGTATTTAGAGACTTATTACAGTTTATACATATTAGGTGTTAGAGTTATGATAAAATTGAAGGATTTCTTGAATAAATAACCATGGGTAGAGGGAATTTATATCATATTTATCACTGATCTAAAGGCTTATTCCTTGTATAGAAAAATAGTGGTTGGCTACTTGTCACCCCAAATCTTACTGTTATGGGGATTTTAGTTTCATATAATTATAAAAATTTATATGAAATAGTTTTATATACATTATACAAGGGATGAATTTGTATATGTGTAGATATATTTGGATTGCATTTTTGGGTTAGTAATACAAACTATGAGTTGTGTAAAGAGAAACAAATTAATATGGTTGGAATATATAAATTTAGTGGAAGGAATTGGGATTCCAAAACTAAATCGCTAGAAACATGTATATACATATGGATTACATGAGATTAAAAATTGAATGGGATGAAATATTTATGTATGATATGAATATGAGGCATATGAAAATGTAAAGACTAAGAAAACCCCTATAAATAATAAGTGTGAGATTCCTTACAAAGCAAACACATGGAAATTCCTTGATCATCCAAATGGGAAGGTCATGTCATATTTTGATTCCAATGGATTATATTTTGCAAGGAATGTTGGGTATGGGTGACCCTAATAGGATTAGGTGACCTTATTCAATTATAATCTTTGAGTTACACTAAATTGGGCGACTCTAATTGGATCAGGTTCCCATTGGAATATATTTAGGAAAAATTATACGACGAACCAAGGAAGGATTTTTTCACCTAACTATCTAATAGAAACATGTGATATGATTAGAACAAAGACCTACATAAATAACTAAATATTGAGATAAATGAAAAATTTCCCCAATATTTAGTAAAATATGGATCTTTACCCATTAAATGGATATGATGTATGGGGTCATCATTTTTAGCGAGAGTTTTTTTCATTAAAATACCTTGATAAAAAGATATAAAACATGAATCACCCATAAATATATCATTATTATAGATTATTTAATGCATAATGATTATAATTTTGATATTTCTTATAATCATGACCTATAAAGTAATTCTATATTAGTATCTAAGGTTGATAATTTTTATCAAAGAGAATAATTCTGAGCAAATGGATGTAAATGTCATATAAATAAATTTCTCTAATTCTAAATCAAGATTATTTGATATTGGGTGTGCATCATACATTTATTCTAATAAGCACAGACTAAAAAACAAAATATAATTGATGAAAATTAAAGTAGATCCATGTGTTAACAATGGGGAAAGAGTTGCTGCATTAGAGTCCAGAACTTATGATCTAATTCTACCAAGTGAATTAATTATGGAATAAGAAAACTATTACTATATTCCAACCAAAATTATATAAATTTTATTTCTATATCCTGTTTGGATAGAATATATTTTCATTCATTACAAATAAAAAGTGTTATTATATATATATAAATGTAATGTTTTATGGTGTAGGGAATATGGTGTATGGTTTATATATTTTGGATATGGATAATCCTTTCTATAATATTAAATATAAGAAGTTAAAGGTTGATTCCACCATTTATCTTTATAATTATTAACTTGGATATATAAATAATAAAAACATCTAAAAATTCCATAGAGATAGATTTTTGGACTCCCTCAATTATGAATTATTTGATAATTGTGAATCTTATTTATTTTAAAAAATGACCGAAGAACCTTTTAGTGGAGAAGGTGAGAGGGATAATGGACTATCATATCTTATACATTGTGATGTATGTGGATCAATGAGTACTTAATAATGTTATAGTTATAGTTACTTCATAACATTTATTGATGATTTCAGATGGCATGGTTATGTGTTTCTTATGTGTTATAAGTTTGAAACCTTTGAAAAGTTCAAGGAATTCTAATGTGAATAACAAAATCAATTGGGAAAAAGTATTATTATTATCTAATAAAATTGGGGTGGTGAATACTTGATCTAGAAATTTACTGATCATCTTAGATATTGTATACTTTTTTTGTAACTCACTCCACATGGAACACCATAGTGGAATGGTATGTCTAATAAGAGGAATCATACCCTTTTGGACATGACTCAATCGATGACGAGTCATTGTGAACTTTCTATATCATTGGGGATATGCTTTGGAAACTGTTTCGTTTGTACTTAATCACATTCCATTTAAAGTATTCATAAATACACCATATTATATATTTATTGGGAGTCATCCAAAATTTTATTTTAAGAGGATATAGGTTTGTGAAGCATACACAAAATTTATGTTATCTGATTAGTTTAAACCCAAATCAAAAAATATTTATTTTTTTGTTATCCCAATAAAACTTAGGGATATTATTGATATAATCCTACTAAGAACAAAGTGTTTGTGGTTATAAATAGTATATTCCTTGATAAGGAATTTATAAATCAAGGGGCCAATGATAGGAACAGTGAACTTGGGGAAGTTCAAAACTAACAAACATGAACTGTTTCTGAGATGGAAAGTGAGCTAGTTTCATAATATATTGTATAAGTAGAACCGAATTAGGTTATATAAGGACCTCAAAGGTCTAGTAAGATTCACCAAGAGACCAAAATATATGAATTTATTATGGAAAATGATGATGAAGTAATGTTAATAGATAATGGACCTACTACCTACTTTAAATACATTGAGAGTTTAGATTATGAGAAATGATTGAAATCCATGAAATCTTAGATGGGCTCCATGTATATAAAAATCTAACCCAAATACTTGAATAGACCTAAGTTGGTTCACCACAAGACCTAATGTGAACCTCCTAATTTCTGGAGGTTGGAATAAACATTGAGGGGTGTATGAAAAAAGAATGGGAGATGGTTTACCCTTGTTGAGAATGAATCAATAGATAAATAAATAAACAATGTAACAATCTACATCATCTTGGTCCATTAATTTTCCAGTTTTTGGTTGTTGGACTGTTCGAAGGTGGCTTGAAGAGAGTTTGGAGATATTCAGTTACTAAAGGTTGGAAGAAAAGGGATTACACATCATGTAACTGGGTTACATGACATGAAACCCTATTTCACAGCTTGTATCAGAGGTTTCACAATGTGAAATATTTTGGGGTTTAACAAATAAAATAAATATAGAGGAAATGAATTTTTAAGAAAAAACCAAATATTGGAAACTACATGACATGAAAGGGTATTACATGTCATGTAATACCTTGATCCAGTTTTGTTTTAAAAATTATTTTCAGTGAAATTTTTATTAATTAAATCATGCTCTCTAATTCCTCTCATTTTAGATAAACCATGGGAACCCTAAGGAGTTATTTGATCATTCTTCCTCCCTATTCAATCCATTGATCTCGATGATTTCTCATTGGCAATCCGTGGTGATCCAAGGTGTGTTCTTCCTTTGTTTGCTATAAATTTCTCAGTTTGATCATGTTTTCTTCCATAACTTCTCACCATGCTATGGAATTTATTTACCCATATTCCTAATGGGGTTACCTTAAGTTATTGTCGGTGAAGTAGTGCCACAAAATCCTCAGATGGATGCAGATCTTGCAGAATAGGTGATTGGAGGTCCATCATGTTATCCGTTCTCATTCAAGGAATGTTGACGTCCCTACGAGGTGGTATTTCATTTATTTCTCATTATTGTGTATCATTAGGGAGGTGTTTTTTACTTCTGTTTACCTATGGATCATGGTTGTTCTAAACTAATTGAAGATAAGGAATCAATTAATTGAAGTTTAGGTTCAATGGGGTTTTTTTCATGTTTTTTTATAGATTTGATATTATTGTGATCCTATGATTATTCGGGCTTGATGCCCCACTAAAAATTATGGCCATTGGTGGATTTTTTTTCACACTAATAAATTATGGAATACATTTGTTTGTTTTTGGTTGGGAACTTACATGTAGAAATTGGTTAATTACATACACTCATCTAAGGAATGGATTCCCTAGGATTATACAGTTTTTGTGATAACCCTTTAATTAATAAGTGGAATTAAATTAGGGATGCCTTGCTAAATTGAAAATTTTGTTTTGTTTGGTTTGTGTTATGGTGTGTTTGTGAGCACAGTTGTGTGTTGTGGGATGGATTGGGTGGTGAAATGGAATCTCAAGTTGAGATATTAATTAATTGTGGGATGGATGAGAAGTGTTGTATAACAAGGCTATGATCGGGTTGTGTGGTTATGTGTTGCTGAATGTGGTTGTGCATTGATGGTTTTAGAGGGATGAATTTGAAGAAGGATGGTGGTTCTTGGTACAGGTAATTCACTCAGAGTTTATCCTCGAATGGGATTAGTTTTGTTTCTTATTTACTGTTGTGCTTAGCAGTTTCTTGGGTAGTAATGGAATGAATAAATATTTTCTAATGAAGTTTGGTATGGATCGGTTGGTTTGGTTAACATAATGAATAAATTAATTTTTAATAAATAATGTAAATTGGTTAAATAACTTGGTTGGGAAAATGAAATGGTTTTGTGGCTTGGAGTGTGTTGTTGTGCATTTAGAGGTAGCAGCAAAGGTGATGGTGTTGTGAATTAGTTTTTTATTTTGAGAACCCATAGGTTGGGTATGAGTGTTTGATATCTTATATGTATATACTTTTATTTTCCTTGTGATTTCTATGTGCATCCCACCCTAGTTGAGCACTATGTTCCGAACACTCCCATTATCATGGGGGAGGGTGTTTTTACCAAACATCCTAGTGGGAGGATGGATGGCTATCCACCTGATCTTACCTTATACTTCTTCCAGGCAGTGATAACCCAAGATTCTTCAGATAGGTAGTAGTTTTTGAGGCCCAGGTGTGTGCGGGTGAGTTGTGCTCTCCCAGGTGTCTTTGGGATGAGATGTGTTGTAATTTATTAGGTGTCTTCAGGATGAGATGTGGTTGTGTCCCAATTTTATGTGGTCAGAATGTGATGTGGTTTGTGTCCTAGGTGCCTATGGGTGGGATGTGATTTGGTTTGTTCCCCAGGTGTCTATGGGCGGGATGTGGTGTGGTTATGGACCAGGTGTTTGCGGGCATGATCTGATGTGGATGTGAGACCTAGGTGTGTATGGGAATGATGTGATGTGGTATGTTTGGAAGATGTGGGAGCACCAAGATGTTTTCCATTAGGGTGTGAGAGTTGTTAATCAGTGGGAAAGTGGTACTGGGTACCCTTTCATTGATGTGATTTATATTATATTACTGGAATTTCATTATTTGGTGAGTGTGCCTTAGTGAGGTTGGGATGGTTAGTATACCTGTTTAGGTGCTATTTGGTTCTTTCGTTTTCTCACAAAATCATTTGTATACTTCTTTCACATGTGCATGGGAGACTTTGGTTTTACTATTGAGTATACTTGTATGATCATACTATGAATATAAATTGATTTTAGGTTTCCAAGGGTGTTTAGAAGATCACAATGAACCTTACTAGCTTAGATATTGATAGTTGATGCATCACTTCCTAGATTTAATTTTGGTATTTACTTGGAGACTTTTGTATTCATATCAGTTTTATTTTTTACATGCATGTGGGATGGATTTTTGATTTCTTTTATATATGTCTTAGAGTTACCTTGTGGATGATCCATCATATATCCCAATATTATTTTTATAAAAATGGTAATGCCTCCCATATTTTGAGATTTGTACACCTTTGGTACTAGTCACTAACCTGTGGCCTACTGAAGGAAATAATTGGAGGTCATTATCTCTTATTCTCATTTTCCATCCTAGGAGGGGTATCTTTGGGGAAGGGGGGTCGTGAAAAATAAATAGTGTAACAAAAAATCAAGCATAAACCTTAGGGAAAACGAACTTGGGAGAAAAAAAAGGTATTCACTAGTAGAACACATGTTCATTTAGTAACCTCATTAAAAAAAATTCCATGACTATATAAAAATTAATAAGAATCAAGAAAAGGTATAAAGAATCTATAAATTCTATAAAAAGTTTGAAATTAGATAAAACATACTTTACACGTATAAATAAATCCAAACACAGTTTAAAGGGAAAAAATTAAAGTCCCATGTGAGTAATATCTCATGGAGAATGCCAAGGATTTCCTAACTATGTCCACTCCACACATCCACTAAAAAATATAAAAGGGTATATCTCAACTTTACACCCCACGTGTGATGTCCACCCATGCCTCGATGCACTCAATTATCATGTGAAAATGAATTTACTTTACTTAGGACATATAAAAACAAAGTCTATACACATTATAATGGAACATGTGTAGGGTGTGACTAAAATTTATTTCATGGAATTCACCACCCAAACTCATCTAGTCTATCACAAATCTAAGTGTACAAAGATGGAATACAAATTATGTAGGTATCAAGAAATAATAGGTTGTATATTATATAATATGCTAGTTAAATAAATTTATAAATTTTTATTTTTTAATCAAGTAAAAAAAATATAATACTTTAATAGAACACTAGAAATGTTCATCATCATCAACCAAACATGATTCAATCCATGATTATAATCCAAGTAGTGTACCTGTCTTCTATATAGGTCCAATCCATTAAGGATATCTGGATGAACCCATCCTCTATAATAGGCAGTGTATATATGTATGTGGTGTGTGTATAATTATCCTACATGTGATGCCACTCTCTCCTCATAGAGATGAACTACATGTGAACATCATCTTCATCTTCACCTATGATGCCACTCATATTCTCATAGGAAGGAACACACACACAAACACAACCATCCTCTATATGAGGATTCCAGCCTCTTAAGGAGGAACAAATCACACACACGCACACACACATATATATATTCACAAAAAATTCCCCTATGTGTAACCAGTACACATGTATCAAGATAGAACCTACAAAATAAGGTTCAAAACCTGCATGTTCAATGCATAAAAATACAAATCTATATATGTGTAATATTATCAAAGGAATTTCATAATCATAGTAAAAATAATTTTATCACATGTTAGAAATATAATATATGGTTCCCAAAACTAGATCCTAAGAAACAAACATCTAATAATCATGATCAAGAATTTAATATAACCAATGGCCTATGGATTTTTTTTAAAAGTAGTATCCTATAAACATTTCACGAATCAATGTAAAACAAATAATAAAACTCATGGTATGTTTTACTTATAACTATAATACAAGGGTATTTTCTAGGAAGCACATTTGAGGTATAATGCTTAAAGAACCAATAAGGTGGAACTAATTCCATTTTGTATTATAAGAAAAAAAAATATTATATTTTTTAATGAAAACAATTATCCATTCATCCCTCACTCTACCCTATACCCTTGTAATAGTAACACTATAACAGTACGAGAGAAAGAGAAGAGGTTACCCACATTAGCTTGTGTATATGGGAAGAACTAAGACTAAAAGGATATATATTCCACCCTCAACAAATTTTAAAAACCATTATTATACCTAAAATATATTTAAATCAATACCTTAACCAAAAAACACCAATCTAATATTAATGATAATGTTTTTACCTCAATATCATCGAGTAAAACCTCCCACAAACACCCGACAGATGAACTATTTAAGGAGGGCCATAAATCTGAACTCGATAAGAAGTTGTGGTTGAAATATATATGAATTTGTTGTAATAATAGTAGAAAAAAGATCATAAGGGGAACCTGCCTTAATTTAGAAAATAAAAAACTCTTATGGACACTTAATGATAAATCTAGAAGAAGAACCATGACTAGGTTGAAAGGGATTAGGAATGAGCTAAGGGAGAGCTCTCATTTTGAGTTACGGAAAGAAATAGAGGATGGATTAATGAATTAGGGGTTTAAGGTTTAATGTTTTGAGTTGAAAATATGTTTTCTACCTCAAAATTAAAAAAAGGTAGTAGGAAACTGGGTACCTGGTATAGGCCGTTGAGTACCTAATGGGGTAAACAGAAGCCATGCACCCAACCTAGGTCCACCTAGTACCTGATACCAATCCATCGGGTTCCCAATTCCATTACAGAACCTTGAATCCATTTTTGTTTCTCTCATTATTTTTCAAACTCCTAAAATATTTTTCTTACTTAGATTTATACCAAAAAAGAGATTTCAAGGTCCAAATTAAAGGATAAACTAACCTAAAATTATGTGGGTATTTACAACCTCCCCACCATATAGTTTCTTACCCATGAGAATCTTTAGGTTGATTCCTAAGGGAAAAAGTTTGATTACCATATTTTCATTTTAGCTCCACACTCCCAATAATCACAAGATTTTATCTCATTGGTCAACAATAAAAATGTGTTTCTCCAAAAAAGAACCATAATCTTCCAACTCCACGTCATCAAAATAAATGATATGGGTAGGGTTAAGTATGCACTTCTTTTATTGTGAGACATGGAAAACATCATGCACTGTACTAAACTGGTGTAGTAAAGCTAACTTCTAATCCACCCCTATGATATAATCCAAAATATATAAAGGGTATAGTAAATTGAGGGGACATATTTCATTGATTTCACATTAAATTATGGATAAATCAAGGGGGTACTCAAAGAAATACATGATCACTAACTCAAAATTCCATGGGTCAGCATCTATGGTTAGTATAAAACTTTTGGTGACTTTTCACAGTTTTCAGCTACTTATGGATCAATTTCATCAATTCACTTGTCTCCAAAATAATTCTAAGACCAATAAATGATGAATCCCAAATCTCTACCCAACATAATGAAGAATGATATGATCTATTATAGAGTTCCTCAAATAGATTTATTTGAATGGATGCTTGATATATATTATTATAGTCAAAATATATAAATAGTAAATAATACTACCAATATCCACAAAAATGAAGGATACAATATCATAGAATATATTTGAGAGTTTTAATAGTCTTATCAAACTAACTGAATCACCTTTGGAGTTGAGGATGATACAATTATTGTTTTTTATTTGTTTTTAACATTCTTGAAGAGGTTTCTGAGGATGATGAATGTTTTTGAAATGATTGTAGGTGGTTCAAGATAATTCTATATTAATTATATATTTACTTTGATTATCCAAGAATTTTTATTGAGTTTAGCCTTGTGTTATATAATTTATTCTTTTGGTCGGTCAGTTGGGAATATGGTCAGTCATTTGGTCATATGATTATTCAAATATTTGTTCATATGGTCGATTAGTTCATCATGCGGTTGATCATTCAGTCATAAGATAAATCATATATTCATGTGGCCAATTAGATATTCCTTTAGTAAATTACTTTTTATTTCAATCAGTCAAATATTCATATATTCAATTGAAATTTGAGTGCAATCACTTTAACTATTCATACGATTGATTATATTCCAAATGCGGTCATTTGATGGGAACAGTTAATCAGTGCACAACCAGTAGATCATAAAATTAAGTTGATAGGTTTTTCATGTAGTCACTTAGTTGTGATGTGTGGTTGATAAGAGAATTGTCGGTCAAAATGTGAAGTCACTTGTAGAAATAGAGTTGATCAGTTGAGGAGCTACGTAAAGGTCACTGAAGGCTATATAAAGGTAAACCCAGTTGTTTGAATTTAGTATAAAGGTATTTTTCAAGCCACAAGACCTATGTAAAGGTATATGGGATATTCCAAAGGCTATATAAGGGTAAGTTGACTAAAGGTAAAACCATGTTTTTACTATCTAAATAAAGGTAAAAAATGACTATATAAAGGTAATCTGGAATTTTGTGATGATATGTAAAGGAAAAAAAGAGTCACGAAAAGGTAATTATAAAATTTCTAGAATTTTAATTCTAAATATAAATTATGATGATGCTAAAGATTATCCTTAGTAATTAAAACATCCCATCCAAAATTTAATACAATATTTTTTATATGAGATTTTGAAATTGGTGGTTATTTATTAAATATGTTTTATATTTTGAGCTTGTTTTTTTGAAAATATGTTGTTGTTCTTGATGATTTTTATCTTTGTAAAGAATCTATAGATGTTAAATATGAAAATTCAATGTGATGATATTGTGATATTATTAATATCAAATGATCATTGAAATTAGTTTATGCAGTGACTATAACTAATTTCTTTGAGTATGAATGTTAAAGATGATGAGTTATTTTATATTGTACTGAGATGTAGTCCTTTATATGGAAAACTAAATAAAGAAGATAGATTTCATGATTGATTCAATAAGGAGAAAGACATGGGTATTTGTGGAATTTGAAAATTCACATTTTGTGGATTATTGTCAATATTAAGAGAAGATAGAGAATATTCTGCAATTATTTTTCTTTTATTTTCCAAGATAAAAGAATGTTGGAAGTGGTATTTCTCTGTAGACATGTTATTATAAAAAGTGAAGAATATTCAGGAGATCATGGTGCATGTTTGTGAGTGTAAACAAATAATAAAATAAAGGCGGATGATGCTGTATGACTCCATCGGGAGAGGAATCAAGAATTATGAACAAAAAATGATTTAATCTAATTAAATTATTATTTTTTCATTCTGAGTATCCCTAATTTTGGGGATTTTCTAAGAAATAAGTGTGTGATTCCTATATATTAAATAAGATAAAAATAGAGAGTAAAAGAGAGAGAGATATAGATAGATAGATAGAGAGAGAGACTGAATCCAATGCTCTATGATCATAATCCTCATCCTGTGGAACTTGAGAATTTAGTGAGATTTTATAAGATTGAGAAGAAACTATGAAATGAATCTAGATGAAGTGAGTATTTGTTCTTGAATATTCTTGAAGGCTCATTGAGTGAGATTTACTTTTTTTTGAAGTAATAAAAATCTCATTAAGATCTTTCTCATCATAGTTACATATTATATACAAAAGTAGTGTAAAACTGTATAGTCTAGTGTGACTCTAAACTGGCATGGTGTGACTCTATTCCAACACTATAAGATTGTGATATTTTATTTATTATAGTAAAAAATACATGGTATGGGATACTAAATAACCATGATAAGGATTATGTTACCCACAAAGGGTTCTAACCTTGTAACAAAATCCTTGTGTTCATTTTCTCTTTATTTACTGAATATACGAGTGAGGTTGAGACTCTTAATTTGAATGAACCAAACCTTCACAAGCTTCAGGGGTTGATTATATTAAGAAGAAATTATAAAAAATTGTCTTCACTAATTCAACCCCCTTCTCAGTGGAGTACTTCATTCTTGGGAACTTCAATTGGTATCAAAGCCTTGTCCCTCTATTTTATTTAATCAAGTGTTAAGAATGAATAATCTTAATCCAATGAATATCAGGGGTGTGATTACTTTTTATGGAAAAAATTACCTTAGTTGTATGAACATAATGATTCAATATCTTTCATCCCTTATCTTGAAAGTTAGAGATATTTTTATGTTTTTTAAAATTGTTGAAGGTAATGCTCTAGTGAACCTGATAAATAAAATAAATATAGAGAATGATGGTAAATCACAAAATTATATTCTTATGTCAGTGTTAGAAATCTTGGCTAAGCTGTAAAGTAGCTACAAAGGGAATGTGAAAGTCAAGGAGGATAAATTAAAGATCTAGAGAAGTAAGTTTGAAGACATAAAAATGGACGAGGAAGAGAATATTTATGATTATTTAACTTGTTTAAATGATGTTTTTAGCAATATATAGAGGTTTAGTGAAAAAAATAAAGACCCTATAATTGTTAAGAAGATCATATGAAACTTTATAGACATGTTTAAACCTAATATCTCATCACTAGAATATAGATTAGATCTTTCCTTGGGTGAATTTCATAACATTATCATAGCTTATGAAATGAGAAAAAAATCCATCCTTTAAGAAAAAGGTAAAATATGAAATGTATTTTGAGGCCATGAGAAAGTTAAAAATTAATGAACATGTTGACAATGTCGACTCAAGTGACTCAGAAAATAAATAGGATGATGGAGTTTATTAAAGAATCATTTCAATTATTTCAAAGAGATTCAAGATGGAAAGAACAAGGGAAAATGCATGTATCCTCCAGTATGATACAAATTGAATGGAATTGGGAACATTTCTATTAACTATCCTAAGAATAAGGATATAGATTCTAAATATAAATATATCAAGAAACATTAAAAAAATAAGTGGAATAAAATTTAAAAATAATTATTAAATGATGAAAGAAACAAGGAGAAATTTTGAAGAGGTATTAGAAAAAAATTGATGAGAAAAGATAACAGTGCTTTCCACTCATATAGTAGTAAAGTTGAAAGTGATTCTGGTGAGATATTTACTAATTTTATTGATCATGTTAAAAGAGTCTTTGACACTTTTCATAATGAAGAAGATGATTCAGAACCAAATGAGTTGGAATACATGTTTAAGGATGATCTTAAAGATAATATTTAGCATACCACTATGCTCATGAAATAAAAGAAAACTATGAGGATATAAAAATAGAATAAAAATAAAGAAAAGGATGGGTTTTAAAATAAAGAAGCAACCCATGTTTATGAGATCAAAAAATTCAGGTTGAAAGCTACTGAACATGAGAATATGATAAATTATCTTGAAGACATATATTATTTGAAATAAAAAGAATTATCTAATATATAATCTAAGTGTATTTAAGATTAAAATGATCCGAAAAGTTAAAATAAAATTCTATAGAAGTCAAGGATAAATCATCTAAATCATTGAGAGAACTTTCACAAAATATTAGGTTAAATATGTACCTGAAAAATCTATTTGTAATTATGTTTACACTAATAATGTAAGATCTAACTCAAAATATAGTCAATATTAGGCCAAGAAAAAATGGACAGAAAATTTTTATCATTTTATTAGAAGAAAATTGGTACTCTGAATCTTTTCAATTCCCAAAAATAAGAAAATATATACTAAAAATGTATAGCAAGAACAAAATTTAGGAAAATTATGAATGTAAAATTTTTATAAACCAAGAAGATATAGTATCCAAAGGTACTTATGGTGTTATGAAGTGTTTGGTAATAAATCCTACACATGCTGGTGAAACATGCCATTGTCTGGGATGATACATGAAGTTAGGGGAAGTTATCCATATAATAGGTTAACCAATGTTCATAGAAGCCATACAGTTAAGTCAAATATCTCAATATTTTAGACACAAAACAGATTTAAATGTCTTGAGGAATCATGTGAGAGGTGTGAGTAATAGGGTAAATGTGCATAAAAATTTATAAAAATCTTAACTAGATAGAAAAATTATACTGAGAAAGGAAAGAGAATTCAGAAACCAAAGGAAGAGATAACATGCCTTATTAAGGTTTCATTAAATGATTGTAGAAAATAAAATCATGGATTCTTGATAGCGGGTGATCCTCCTACATGAACGATGATAAAAGGATTTTGAAGAATATTAAAAACCATAAAGGTGGATAACTTACTTTTGGTAATGACTACTCTTTAAAAATCAAGGGTATTGGCTTGGCTGAGATTAAACCTCAAAACTTGAAATCAAGTGATGTTTTATATATGGAAGGGATGAAGTATAATATATTATGTGTAAGTAAAATCTATGATGATGTCCATAAGATTGACTTTAGAAAGGTTACTTGTGTCATTAAAATCTTAGAGTATGGAAGGATAATTTATCAAGGAAGAATCACCAATGAAAATTTATTTTTGATAGGAAATCCTATAAATTCCTGCTACATGAGTGTAAAAGATGAAAGTTTTTTGTGGAATAGAATACTTTTCCATCTGGGCCAAAGGATTTTGAGTAAAATTATGAAGTATTAATTTTTGAGATATATTACCAAATTTAATAGATAACAAGATGATGTGTGTGCAATATGAAAAAATAGAAAGATAACTCAAAAAAGTTATAAGAATTTAAAAATTCTTTCTACTAGGCCACTAGAAATTATAAACACGGATTTATATTCTCCCATGAGATAATATTTAACATGTAGTGATTTATATTTCCTAACATTCGTTGATAATTTCAACCTAATGACCAATGTGATGTTTCTCAATCACAAATAAAATGAAGTTGATATGTTCAAAGATTTCAGAATAAAAGTAAAAAAATATTTTGGGATTTACATTAAGAATGTATGATCTGATCATATGAAGAAGTTTTTTGGGGATGAATTAGAATTTTATCTTTCTAAACATGGAATCAAACATCAATTTAGTACAACATATACTCCCCCAAAAAATGGGGTTTCATAGAGAATGAATAAAAGTGTGTTGAGATGGGCAGGAAAATACTTTCTGAAAATAAAACATCAAAGTATTTTTGGGGAGAGGTTGTATGTGCTTCTATAAACATATAGAATAAATTCATTTTGATACCCAAGACACATTTTAGTACTTATAAAATATGGTATGAAAAGAAATCAACTATAAAGTACTTGAAGGTGTTTAGAAGTCCATACTTTATAATGATCCAAGGTAACCAGATGGAAAAGTTTGAAGAGAAATATTATGAAGGGATCTTTATGGGATACCTATATAATGGAAGTGGGTACTGGTTCTGGAATAAATGTTTTCACAAGCTGGTGGACTATTAAAATGTCAATATTGTTGATAATTTAGTAAGTCAGATCAGAATATTCAATCTAAATTTGAGATTTTAGATGAAAGTAACATGTAGATTTCAGACCAATAGGTTAAAAAGAAGTTGAAAATAGAACTAATGTTGGGGATGTTGATTAAGAACATACTGATGAACAATAAAAATATGCATTAAGTTACATGAAGTTGTTTTAGAGGCTAAAAATACATGTTTATATTGAGAACATTATTGTAGAACAAGGAGAAATTCTTCAGATAATAAGTAGGATAATTATAGGATATTACACAACACCAATATCACATGTCAAACCACTAATAATAGCTTAATATATAGATATTATTGAATGTTTATAAGCTATGGATGATTAATTAGATCAGATTGAGAAAAATTCAACTTGGGATCTTGTCGCAAGACTAAAAGATAAGAATGTCAGTGGAACTAAATGGGTGTTTAGAAATAAAATGAATGAGTAAGGGGTAGTGATAAGGAATGAATCTAGAATGGTATGAAAGGGATATACTCAAATTAAAGGAATTTAATTATAAGAAACCTTTGCTTTGGTATTAAGTATTTAAACAATTATAATGTTTCTATCCATGGCTATACACAAGCACAACAAATTTTATTAAATGAATGTGAAATTAGAATTTTTAAATGGTTTCCTTGAGGAAGAAGTATATATTTAACAACCAGATATTTTTATTATTGATGATGATGGAAGAATGTTGTATAGACTGTGAAAGGGTCCATATGTATTTAAATAGGCCCCTCGAGTCTAGTACTTGAAACTTCATGGGATATTGAAGGAAATAGGTTTCACTGAAGGAAAAGCTGAAAAAAATTTGTATTTAAGAGGTTTTTTTCCATAGGTACACTACTTTTTATAGTGTATTTTGGCAATATTATTTTTTCCAGTGATCAAGAGTAACTTTTTGAGGAATTTTTTGAGAAAATTAAAGAATAGTTTGAGATGTTCATTCTAGAAAAAATGAATTATTTTCTAGGATTTTAGATTGAGTAGAAACCAAATTTCATAATTTTACCACCAGAAAAATATACCAAAGAGTTGTTGAAAAAGTTGGAATAGAATAATCAAGATAAACTTCAACACTAATTTTGGTTAGAAACAAATTGTTTAAATATGTGAATGTTAACAAGGTTGACCAAAAGAAATTTAGAAGACTCATTGGAAGTCTGTTATAATTTAAATTTGTAAGACCATACATAGAATTTTTTATGAAACTTTATGCTCAATTTCAAAGTGACCCAAAGGAGTCATACATGCTTATGAAAAATATGATACTAAGATATGTAATGGGTATAATGAATTACATCCCAATTTATAAATTAATTAAAAATTTAAAGATCACTGAATACACTACTGTAGATTAGATAAGTGATCATATAGATAGAAAGTCTAGATCAGGTGAGACTTCTTCATTGGTGAGAGCTGTGTGAGATGGTACAGTAAAAATTAAAACCCAATGACACTTATCACAACTGATATGTGGTAGCCAATCATTCTTGTACATAAGTATTATGGATGTTTGTACATTTATATGATTTGAGAGTTAAAATTGATAAGCCATTAGGGATTTTGTGTGATAATTATAGTGTAATAAATTTATCAAAGAACCATATAAAACACTCTAGATCTAAACATATTGACAATAGGTATCATTTCATTAAATAAATAGTAATAAATGTATATATTAATCTTAAATACATATCTAATCAAAATCATATTGTAGATATCTTCAAAAAATCCATGCCAGGAGAGAGGTTCACTGATTTTTGGATGAAACTCAATCTTCATCCCTCTTCTCTCACTTATAAAAATGTGGAACCAAAACCCCACTATAATTTAAATTATTTTGAAAAAGGGGGAGAAATAGTTACACAACTCTATTTCGAAGGGGAAGATAATTATTGATAATTGGAGGAGTTATTATTACCTTATCACATAAAGTTGTGGATAATGCTGAATATAGGAGTCTGTTGAGAGTGATATTTGATGTATGAATTAAGGGGAAGTTAATATATTTCACCTAAATAAATTTTCTTGACATCGAGGGATATAATTCTATAAAAACATAATTCTATCTGATTGTGTGGTGCAATACACTTCTCATATGAGATAGACTATGATGTGATGATTCCCATGAAGCTTGTGAAAGTGTAAACAAACACCTATCACTACCATACCTTTAATGGAAAATATTCCTTTCTTACTTCATAACTAGTATCATTCCCTTGAGTGTTAGGGGGATTATTGTGATAACATCCACTATTTTGGTGGTTGTTGGTTATGAGTCACTAACATCATCGGTGGGACTAGATTTGAGAATCTACTATTGCTGTCCAAGGGGATTGAACTATAAAGAAGTATACTACCCCCGAACTATAACTTTCACATGGGTAGATTACTTTTTAGTGATCCAATGTAGCATTGTAAGAATATCAGAATATATCTATAAAAAATTCTAATAGTACCCACTGGATCCAAGATATTAGCCACCAGAAGTAATGTGAGTTCGATCTTTCAGCCTAAATGATCAAGGTATTAAAGGTATTAGGTACTTATGGGATATGCCAAGTGAAAAATGTTGAGGTAGTTTAATGTTTCCCATAAGTTCTTATAGAGTAATTTTGCATGGTTTTTAGTGAGTATATCTAATATAGAAAAGTGCGAGATCATATGTGGCCAAAACATGAATAGGATTTGGTCGGTGACTAGGGAATATCCTAGGTTCTCATTATCCTTATCCTCATTTTCGGAAAGGTTTCCTAAAATCTGAGGGATATGTGTTGGTTATATATTTGGGATGTGAGTGCTCAGTAGCTAGTGAAGACATAAAAATCACCACCTAAGAATATGTGTTAAAAATCACAACATGTTGGTGTCTATGGTTATTAGAATTATGGTGAATACCACTCCTTCCCCCATTCATATTGATGAAAGTATGAGTACCTAAACTAGAACATCCACTGGTTGGAATTCTATAATAGTTTGGATCTAACCATAAGTACAAGTATTGATATGTCTTAATGCTGGTGATGCCCAATATTACTCATCCTCGTACTATTGAACTATAAGGGATTCACAACCAGTTCAACAATCCTATTTTGATGCTTTTCTAGCGAGACCACATATGTTGGATACACCAATATGGTCACGATTTGGGTCCCACATTCTCTCTTTCTAAAGGTGGGTGTCCTATCATCACTGAGGAAATGATGAAAACACCTTTGATTAAAACTGGAGTATGGGAGCTCAAAAAATATCTCTAAGTATATTTTTCCCAGTTTTATAATCCTTCATAGATTTAAGTCATTCTCAAGAGTCTTATTATCGATGCCATATCCATGTGGGAATTAGTTAATTATGTTAATTACCACCTTTTCATGGAGATAATCATTCAATTGGAGAGGATTATTATGTTGGGAACATTGGGTATTTCTATGTAGCTTTATTTTCATCATGTTGGTCCATAAGGGCATATTATGTTCATCACATATGGGAATCTACAGTTTAGATCTATGAAGGAAGGTAGTCTTATATACTTCGTGTTAGTCTAATAATTCATCTTATTGTCATCACATAAGGTATCCTGGACTGTTCAGATAAGGCATTCTAGCCTCATCACTTAAGGTATCCTAGTATTCTTACCTAAATAATACTATGCTCATTATACAAGGTATACTATACTCATCAATATAGAATGATATGGGTCCTATTGTGTTTTTCACATAAGGGAAGTTGATATTTTTATAAAACCGTATAAGGTTAGTGGTTATCTCATGCTTTTCAGTTAAGGTATTTCATGATCATTACATAAGTAATGGTTGATTCTCTTATTATCTTCAAGGGCAGTCGCAGTTTAGAGTTTTATGGGAATGTTGAAAGGTTTCTTACTTTATGAGAAGTTGATCAAGTTTTGGAGGTGCCAAATCTTAATGTAGATTTGGGATGGTAATTGTGTTTAGATGTTGGTATTGAACCTCAAATACTCATATTATGTATCTTTATATAATTTTAATCAAATCCCATATAGTTTTAGTGGCACAATTTAAGTTCATTTGACAGGACTAGTCCATGTGTTTAATTTCATATCGTAAGGAGTATTGTGTCATGAAAGGGGTGACAATGAGAGATAGATCAGGGCTTATGAATTGAGTTTATAGGATAATTCTTTAACTTGTAAGACCAATTATGCAGAGGTAGGTTATAAGGATTACACTTAGTAAGATGCCCACTTAAAGGCATGAATCATTGAGTAGACTAGTTAGAGGATCATCAATGAGGATGTGGTTGGATTTTAAACCTAGGATGAGGCCAAAATGATACTTGGGAGCAACAAGTATATGTGTGGGGCTTATGAAAATACTACTTGGTAGGCTACAATTATGGTTATTCATATGAAGTTTTCATGAGTGAATCCAAATTGGGTAGATGTTGGTACCACTTTCCATTAATTCTTGTAGAATTAGTTCTCATAGAAGTGTAATTAAATGGGTGAACATAAAACTATTTCATATAAGATTGGTGATGTGTGAAACATTGACTTTCATGCGGCATTGTGCCTTTTCACGAGGAGTGTTCTTCATGGAAGGGTGTTTCATGAGAACATATCAAATGTCTGCTAATGCTTTGAAGGTATTGCATGAGGTGACTCATAAAATATTCTCACCTATAAGAGTCTATGATAGTTTCTTAGATTGTGAGAGGAATAAAATTTGAATTTTAATGAGTTGAGTTTTTTGGATTCCAAAAAATCTAAAATCTAAAGTCCAAACCTTTGGAATAGTGAGTTGGGGGATATTTAGAGGCCTCTAGCATGTAGATTTGTCCAGATCATGGAATATTTTACATGCACACAGAACTGATCCTTTATAAAGAGTTTTAGATACAATCTCATAGAAGAGTTGAAAGCATGAATAACTTTTAAGTTTCATGTTTCCTTAAGTTATGGACTCATGTAATAATTTTTGTGAGAATATTCCCTTGTACTCAAAAATAATTTCTTTCATCGATTTTTCCTCCTTGCTCCTATTTGGATGTGTTTTTCAGCATCAAGAATGGTGGTAAACCATTAATAAAAGGGTCATGTTGTAAGGGTAACCCTAGAATGGGTGCTTCATTATGACCTTTATAGTCATTCCACAATTTATGTCTTGTGATTTTTTTATGTTTAAATTAAATTAATTTAAAATGTTTTAATGTTATCCAAAATGAATAACACTTTATATCCCTATAACCATTCCCATAATCTCATTATCGTTAGTTTTTCTTCCTTGTAATTGATATCTCCTTCATTCTTGGCCATAATCAAGTGTTGTTCATCGTAGAGGATCCTCATGGGTAAGGATAATAGTACTCTTCCCTCTAATATTTATTTCTCTTGTTGTTTCTTCATGTATTATAAGTTATTCCATAATTTGGAGATTTTTAGGTGTCTTTATTTCTACTAATTTAAGATGAATTGACTGAATATATTCAACAAGAAATACCCTACAAGGTCTAGGTAGGTGTTCCCAAACCATTCCTAATAGTTTATGCTCATTTCATGATTCATGTGATATGTGGTCATGCCAGCCATGTGCGTATGACCTTTGATTAATCTATATATTTTTCCTTATTTCTTGGGAGTGGGAAATGTTTAATCAGGCCATGAATTTTCTATAATGGGTTGTGACTAGTGTTCCAAAAATAAATATGTTAAGAAATTATTGAGGTAACCTAGAGAGGTTTCAACAACTATGTGGTGACCTAGTGGAAATTGAGTAGGTTCCCTAGAATGTTTTGAGATCATAGAATATATAGGATTCATGGATAACATGGTTGTAACCTTAAATTTAGTGGGAATTAGAAGATGTTGTGTTTGAGTGACCAACCTAATGTAACATGTATACCAGAGTTGGGTGGGTTATCAACTTGTGATTGAACCTTATGATAAATGTGTGTTCATTATTCTGATGACCTTGTGTGAGGTGATTATATTATATGATAGTTTAAATTTATCATGTTAAATGATTACGAACTTGGAAAATGGGTTGGTTGTAATTCCAACCTAGGTATGTGTTTAGTACAAGGTTGGGTGTAATTCTAAACATGAGTGATTTTGTGATATGGGTTGGGTTTAATGAAAATCATATGTGGATGGAAAATTTAGGTTAGGTATAATTCCAACTATTTATATATTTGAAAATAAGGTTGGATGTAATGCCAACCATAGATGGGTGTAAAATTTTGGTTGGGTATAATTCCAACTGCGTATATATTTCAAAAGTAGGTTGGGTGTAAATATAACCATATATACATATAATAAGCAAGTTGGGTGTAATTACAACCATTCTCACACATGAGATATGGGTTGGGTGTAATGATAACTATGGATGGGTTATATGGAATGGGTTGGGTTCAATTCTAACCATACATGGATTAAATATTCATATTGGGTGTACTTCCAACCAGAGATGATTTATCAAGATGATTTGGGTGTACTTCCAATCATGTCACGCTGGGTTTTATAGTTGGGTGTACTTACAACTAGTGGTTATAATCATATGAGATGATATTATGGAAGGACATCCTGGAAACCCTTGGAATTACTATGTAACATGTTTAGACTCAACACTAACACTATCCAAAGAAAGTACGATTGACCCAAGTGTCATGATGGAACTAGGGTATATGACGAGTATTTGTCTTGATGTACATTATTTATATTATTATATAACACTAGAATTTAATTGTATTTATAAGATATGTTTAGAGATAATATTGGTGGATACCTATTGATTTATACTCACACCCTTCTTGAGTGCCCTGATTTCCAAAAAAATTTCATGTTTTGTGATCTAAGTAAGGAAAAAAGCCATGCTATTACGGATAGATGAGTTGGAGGAGCTTGAATGAAGTTGGGATATGAGATTAGGCCAGGAATCAGGTTCATTTTTATAATTTTACCTAGTTTTTATATATGTTTAGACCTTTATATATATATATATATGATATTCTCATAAGAGATCTTGTTTATATTTATATGAATCATGTGATATTACTATAGTTTATTTTGTTATGGTATGTGGTATGTTATTTACTTATGATATAATTTAGTTATGATGTGTACCTTTATTAGAATTGATGAATATTGTTGATTATTATTTTTCTATTATTTATAGTTACCTTATCTATAGGGTATGGCCTCCCCTTATGATTCTATCAGACCCTTACTGCTATTCGACAACTTTTTGTGTATAGGGAGGAATTCCTGAGGTGAATAATTCTCTAATCCTATCATGAAGGAGGCAAACTAGACTAGGGATGTCGAAAAGTGGTATAATAGCCTTATTTATTTTTTCCTTACTATTTGGGACTTGGTGAGTAGGAGATAGGATGTTGTTAGAGCATGTAATGGACTATATAATTAGGAGTATCTTACCCATGTATACGGGAATTCTAGGTTAATAAAGATGAGATTGATGTTTTTGGTTTTTATTTTTACCGTTGGGTTATTTTTTTTCAAATGTGATGCATTGTGTTATTGATTTATGTCTTATAGTTTTATTCTTGGTTCGGGGTGGAAATAGGTGTCTTTTCATGCATCATTTTCAATATGTAGGGTTAACATGAAATTCATGTGCTTACTTGTGATTAAATAACTTGGTTATGCTATAAGGTTCACTTATTTAAATTTTAAGTAGAAACTTATATGGTATTTACATATATAACATGATAGTGGAATTATACTTAACTAATCTCATGTTCTAGTTTATTTATTATCATCTGATGATCGAATGTGTAGATCCAACATATATTTTTAACTCTGAGAGTGGGTAGATGGATCTATATAGAGAACTTGAATTATGATACCATTGTGATGTGGGATGAGAATATTGAGTAGAAGGGTTTTATTCCTTTTTTTGAGAAAGATCGAGGCTATGCATCTTTTATTCAAAGCAAGAAAATAAAGGAAACCCAAGAGAGTGTAGGTATACAAAGCATAGTGCCCAAGGAAAACAACTAACTGCCTATGTTTTTCCTCAATCTCTCTATTAGAATCCTCTCATATTCTGAGATTATAGGCCATCCAGTCCTTCCTCAACCATGTCCCCAACCTCTCGATCTCCCCCCGCTTGGGGGAATTGATTGAAGCCTTTTAAGTAGATTCTCGGCATAAGTGCTTTCTGAATCAGAACTATCTTACTTCTGCTTGCATGAATCAGAAGAGACTTCTCTTTCCATTGGATTCATCACCTCTTCGGCCTCCATTACATGACTCGGAGAAATAGTATCCTTGTAAATTTTCCCATTTTCCTACATCTCAATGGAATTAAAATCATTTTTATCAGAAAGAGGTACAGAGCTACCTGCATTCAGTTCTATTACTATTACTTCTTACTATAAATTATAGTATTTGAAATTTTTATTGTTATATGTTTTTATTCATGTGTTTTGTATTATGGAGACATTCCACCATGATGTCCTCCAATAGAGTGCCAAGAGGGTAGGAATATGCAATCCCCAGTGGTAGTTGATCAAGAACCACCTTTTTTACTAATATCAAATATAGGTGAGTAACTTTGAAAGAGAATTTTATGAGGTGAAAAATCAATTGATAGAGAGACTCAATATATTAGGGATTCCATGTTTTAGCTTAAATAAGAGTTTCAGATGCTACACATACCCCTATTTATGGGTGAGGGTAGACCCCAAGCTACTAATCTTTGGGTGGAGTTGATATAAACCATCTCTGATCATCTAGAGACACCCCCTAATTAGTAGGTGAAGCTAGATGTATATATGCTTCAGGTACCAGTGAATCACTAATAGGATGACCTAGTTCAGGTATATAATGATCCAAGCTTAACGTACATAGAAATTAAATCATTTTTTCATAATACTTAATACATTACACAAACATATACCAAAATAATTTATTAGTTTAGTGCCTTTAGAAACATGGAAATGTAAAGGCCGGTACATGAGTAAGATATATTATCCCCCACTAGGTTCTCTAATAATATCATCCCTCTTAGACACATCATACATAAAATATATCTTCATAACTTGGGGAAGGAAACATAAAAGGGGTGAGCTAAGATGCTTAGTAAGGGTAAACAAGGGAGATATATAAGCATAAACATGAGAATAAGGGTATGATAATGTGATCATAACATTATAAGATCATACCCTACATATCAAATATCATAAATATAAATCATGGAATAAATATTATCATTTCATAATAAATTAATCATAAGGAAATCAAGAGCATAATCCATGAAATCATAACATTGAAGTAAGACATGGAATTGTGGCATACACATAAATATTGAAAATATTATGTTAAGGCTACTAACCAAGACCTTCATAACATGTTAGAATGGGGACAATCACCCATGTACCTACTTTAGGCTTGGGCTAAAAACCTGTGTACCCTCTTATTTTTAGGATTGGGCTACAACCCATGCACCCTCTTACTTTCAGGATTTGGATACAACCTGTTTATTTTCTTATTTTCAATCTTGGGCTACAAACCCTGTACCTATATATTTTTAGGCTTAGGATACAACCCATGTACCCTTTGATATCATTTACCATTTATAAATACCCAATTAATTGGAGGGAGATATAGGTCCCACCCTTCAAATAATAGAACCATGCATACATGTTCCATAAGACAATAAATATTGAATCATATCATGACCCATAAAAATAGATGAGTTTCATAAACATCATATCATAACCCATGAAATTAAATGTGCATCATAAAAATTTCATCATATAATTGCCTATATAAAAGAGATAGGTCTCACAATCATTTCATTAAAGCATAACCCATGAAAAGAAGCGGGTTTCAGAAGAATATAACCCATGTAAGAGAAATAGGGGTCATAAACACCATACAATCAAAACATAAACCATTCAATAAATAATATGAATGGGTTTCTTAGATAATATTCCAAGTAAGGCATAAAATATAAAAAAGTATGAAATCTTATATGGAGAAGGATTTTGAAAGATCACATGAAACATTTCTTAAGTAAAATATCCTTTCCTCAAAAATCATTTTTATAAAACCATTTCAAAATCCTTTTATTATAAAGTAATATTTATAATTTCATTTAAAACATTTCTTGAGGAAAATATATTTTATGCTTTTTAAAACATAAAACATTTTGAAAACCATTTTCCTTGAAAACTTATAATTAAGCTTGAAAAAATTTTGAAAATATTTTTACTTGAAAATGAATTTAAAAATTATAAATAAATCTTGAAATAATTTAAATCATTTTATTTTAAAATAACATTTTGAAAACATATAGAGTAAGCTTTGAAAATCATTTAAAACACTTTTTTAACATAATTTTTTTGAAAACATTTTTATTTGAAAACAAATTTAAATTAAACAAATTTTTAGCATATTAAGAAAAAAATTTATTTTAAATAACCTTGTAAAATTATAAATTAAGCTTCAAATAAATGATGGTCATGGTGATGGGTAAGTCCGTACATTCCAAACATTCCTTTTGCATCTAAAAAGTTTAGAAAAGTGCCTTGAATAGAAAATTAAAAGAAGATTAATTTTTAAAACTATTTTGTAAAAAGTTAAAACATGGGTAAAAATTTTCTTTAAACATCACAGGGTAATAGTAAAACATTTTGGAAAACACTTCTAGAAAACACCATTTTGAAAGAACGTAGATCTCTGATTGAAAGGAGAAATAAAGTCAGATTTTCATAAAAACATTTTCTTAATTATCTTAAGTACCAAAGAGTAAAAAATGATACCATTACTTGGATATAACATTAATAAAAAGAGTTTAATAAAATTTATGATATTTCTTGAGATATGGATCATAATATTTCATCAATTGAATTATGTTCACGAACAATCTAGATAAACGATGAGATTGTATCAATAAACCATTACCACTTTGGTATCTTTGAATCATAATATAATAAAAATAATAAAATTTCATGAATATTAAAATATCATTAAAATAATTATATTCATGATATAAAATTTCAAAGGCATTATATACACCTCAAATAAAAATATAGGTGTATAACGTGGCATGTGTCTCAAAGAAGGAAAAGTGAGAAAAAATTACTTTATCGATTTGGTAACCTTTGAAACATAAAACCCATGAAAGAAATATAATAAAATGAATATGTAAATATCCATAAATTTAATTATAATAATCATATAATACATCCATGGGTATTATACACACCATACAAAATAAATGAGTGGTGAATAAGCCATGTATCTCATGGAAATAAAAATTGAGATGAAATTCCCTTACCTTAAGTCTTGAATTTATTTTTACAAGTTAAAACCTCCTGTATAATAAATATAAGTTTATTATAAATTTACCATATAATAAAATTCATATATATAATTCCATATATGATTAAATTATGACTTTATATTACCCGTTTATTAATAATTTCATGTTAAAGTAATGTTTCGGGTAATAACTGCTTTGTTTATCTTACATGTTTTGACTTTTTATTCTTGATCCTCTTACATAGACAACGATTTACTTATTTAAAAAATGTAAAACATGATTTATATATAACATATATTTAGTATATAAATATTTATATAAATCTATAAAATATATAAATATTAAACTAAATACACTATTTATGGAGACGGTAGGCCATACGTATGCATGAATGCTACTTCTGTTTTATTATCATATTGGAAGAAAGAAAGGAAAATTAAATATGTATATATATATACATAAAATAATTAAATTAGAATTATTATGTCATATATATCATATAATTTTACTAAAAACATCCTTAATATATTCCATGTAAAGTGTGAACTAATCACATCGCTTTGAGGAGGCGGTAGTCCACACTTCCACAAAAAAAGTTATCAAAGTTACACAAAATGAAAATCATGAAGGTATGTTTTATATAATAATTAAATAATAATAAATAAATCATAAATATCATATATATCATATAAAAATAGTGTTTACATCATAATTGTCAACCATGAGTGGTGATAAAGGAAAAACGAACAATATTGTTTTGTGAGGCAGTAGTTCACCGTACACAAGAATGGTAAGTTCATTATCCATTACATAAATGTGTATATAATTTTAGGTATAAAAATTTGAATAAAAAAAATCTAATAATATTTATTATACTGAAGTTATTATATAATCATGTAATAATAATATTTGAGGGGGTGGAGAATGAAAATAAAATAAAGGAGCTTGAGGAAAGATGTTAACTCTTCTTTGGGTAGCTCCTTTTGGGTTGCACCAAAGGGATTACTTGGATGTATTTATACCCAAAGTTATGATTCTATGATGAAGCGAGATATTTTGGTAGATTAATTTAGTATATTTTTGGTGAGAAAAAGGGCTTTAGATGTGTGAATAAGGGGGAAGGGTGAGTGCCTTTTTATAGTAGAGGATGAGTGACATTCTTTTAAATTTTGGAAAAGGGAATTCCACTCACATTTTTACCATGTCAAGTGGATAAAATAATGAAAAATTAGATAAAAATGAGTATTGGGTAGATATATGAACAACCAATGGATTTTGGATAATCTTCTAGGTCATTTTGGCCCTTAAGTTTAAGATTTAGTCCATTGTTAAGCTAATTTTCCTTTTAATCATTGCAATTAATTTTAATTACATTCATTAATATTTTTTAAAATACTAATTTGAAATTAATATAAATTATAAATTATCCTAATTCCAAATATAGAATCCATTTTTTCAAAATTTCAATCACATAAGTGGTAGAAATTAATTTAAAATTAATCCTGCAGGTGGGATGACAATGCGGGTTTTTAAAGAAAAATGTTCAAAAGTTTGCTAAGTTTTTATATATAATTTCAAATTGAAATTAATCCCAATGACCTAAATTGGATTAATTTATGTATAATTGATATAATTATATATTTAAACCAATTATAAATATAATTTAACCTTATAAATAAGTTATATGAAAAATTAGTTTTGAATTAAAATTCAGTATTTCACTATTCATAAAAAATGAAACTTCATTGAAAATACCAAAAATTATCCCTAACCTAATATTTATGTTTTTATTTTTAAAATGAAGTTTATTTTTACATATAAAATTTATAAAATTTCCAAAATTTACATTTAAAATTGGTTCTCCATTTAAAAAGCGATAATACTGATTTTATAAAAATATAGGTTTTTATATGTAATATTGAGTTTGTTCCTGTCTTATGCCTATAAAATATATTCAATAAATGTAAGAAATATTTTATTGAATATATAAAATATATATTTCATTAATATCATTCACCAATAGTAATTAATTTAATTTATTAGGATAAAATTCCTTTGTTGGCATAAAAGTAGTTTTTATAAAAACATTCCCCTTATATTCAATTGGTTCTTATATTAATTTATAATTAATTTGTAACCAATTAATTCAACCATGTATTTTGATAAGTTAGTTAATCCTATTCATAAATTCCAACTTAATGGCTAGGTTATATCTTTTTTTATTAAAAAAATAATATTTTAATAATATATTATTTTCCAGTAAAACTCGATCTTGCATGTTACACAAGACATCAAGGAAAGTCAGTATTTCATGTAACATAAGATAACATTGGTGTTCCATGTAGATAAAGATAAACATTATATTGTATTTATTGTATGATTAACTTGGTGTTTCATACAATTCAAGTCAAATTTAGTTCTTTAATATAAAAAAACCATTTTCAGTGTTGCGTGAAATGAAAAATATAAAAAAGATTAAATTAATTAAAAAAATATTTCACAGAATATTGGGGTGTTACATTCTACCCCCTTTATAATTAATTTCACCCTTGAAATTAATTTGGGTTATCAAAGGTTTACTACTTGATATTTCCTTTCAAAGAAACCCACATCATAAAAATGAATACTAAAACCTCCTTTAAAAAGAGAAATTTGGAAACTTAATGGTTACCCAAAGTAATATATAACAAGGTTTACACATAGTAGAACATATGTGGAAATTAAAAATATAGACTTGGAAAAAAAGAGTAAATATTTATAGGTATTGATTAAGGTCATAAAACACAAACAAGTGAATTATCAATGAAAAGTTGAGGGCCTCAAATTCATAAATATGTGATGATTTAAAAGGCCACCAGTTCAATAAAAATTAAGGTATTTGAACAAAATTTTATTTTTATATAATTTTTCTAAATTTTAAGAATTTTCATGAAAAGATATAATTTCATGATATCAGGACAACCTAAAACTTTGTTATTCCTTGATAAATTTCCACTTCATCTCTTATTTTAAGAAATGAAGGTGAATTTTTCATTCCCAAAGAATGAATTAGCAGATCATGAGATCCATAAATAGAATGATTGTTCATTCCATCTATCATAACAAAAAGGTTATCACAAGTTATCCAATATGCACAAATAATCATGTAGTGAGATAATACTTTAATCTCACAAACTTCATTTGATGTTTAACTTAGAATTTCTATAAATCCTTATAACCCTTATAAAAGATGAAAATCCAAAACATTAGAATTAAGGTCATGAAATAAGCTTAACCTTGAACCCTTATATATCAAAAAATATATCTCAGTTTTCACATTCCAAAAATGTGAATACCCTCATCGTATATTCTCTTGAAACATGGTAATAACCTGAATTACCATAAATTGTTTTGGAAAACATGAATGCTTCCTTATTCCAAAGATTACTATATAAATTTCTTAAATACAAGAAGTTTTAAACTTCATCCATGATAACATAAACCAATTTTTCAAAAAATTCTTAATGAGTTCTAAGGTTATCGACACTATCCAATTTACTTTATCCAAATCAATTATCTCTTTATCCAAGTTAAACATATTTTTCTCTATATCTTAAACAAATTAAGGGTTACCTTCCCTTAATAAAAATACCACCTTTACATTAAATAAATTTTCTATGTCTTCATCACAAATAAACTCATCCTTTTAAATCCTCAATTAAAAACCTATACTAAAAACACTTATATATTTTATGATTTGTATAACATAATCTTTGAATTTTAAAACATCAATAATTAATTCATTAAACTTTATTCTTAAACAATTAATCAAGATTAATCAAGTTATTACTTAATAACTATTTCCTAGAATATGAAATATGAATCACGTCTTAAGGTTACTCATTATCAATTTAATTAGGCTTATTATGTTTAATGTAAACAATACTGTAAGAACATCTTGTACCTTTTACATGTCATTTATAGTCTCTTTATCTTCAAAAGTATAACCAATAATCATTCCAACTTCCTGATTATATTCATGGTATTTAACTTAGGAAATAGATTTTTCATAATTCCTATACATTACACATATTTAACATTCAATTTTATCCTAGTTCCTTCTATTTACCACCATTTACTAAAATTAAAAATCATAGTGTGAGAAACATTTATCATAGAAAAAATCTTATAATCATGAAAAATCACTTATAGGAGTCTAAATCATGAAAAATACTTATTTAATCTATGAAACCTTAGGTTTATCATAGGTTATTAATTGTTATATTTTATTTAAATTCTTCATGATGGTTCATAAAGATTTTGTGAATTCCCAAATCATATCCCTTGGGAGTGTCAAACTAGGTGTGTAGTAAGACCCATTATCATGTACCAGGTTATGCTTGAGTCAGGCCCGATGAACCTTTTTAGAGTTTTTACCTCTAGGTACATCTATGCCAGAGCCAAATCCATTTGCAGTATCTAGACAAGGATGTATTTATAGGAAACCACTCACTCTATCATTTACCAAAATTCCAGGAAATTTTCCTATGATTTTTCTTATCTGTAGATTTATCCTTAGATACATCCCTAAACATATCCTTAGAAATATCCCTAGGGATATCACTAAAGTTTTCTAATCCTAGTTTCCAAATGTTGAATAAACCTTTACTATTTTATCAACTATAATGACCCAAACTTAACATACATATACATTACATCATTTTTGTGGAATATTTAATTCATTACATAATGGATTCCTAAAGACTTAATTAGTTTAGTCCCTTAGAAAACATGGAAACGTAAAATATGGTACATGAGTGAGCTACATTATCTCCCACTAGGTTATCAAAGACTATCACCCCTCTTAGACACATCATACATAAAATATATCTTCATAACTTGGGTAAGTAAACATAAAAAGGGGTGATCTCAAATTATCAGTAAGGGTAAACAAGGTAGATATATAAGCATAAACATGAGCATAAGTGTATGATAATGTGATTATAACATTAAAAGATCATACCCTGCATATTAAAGATCATAAACATGAATCATGGAATAAAAATTAGCAGTTCATGCGACATGGATCATGAGGGAATCAAGAGAATACACCATGAAATCATAACACAGAAGTAAGACATGGAATTGTGGCATACACATAGACATTGAAAATATTATGTCAAGGATACTAACCAAGAACTTTATAACATGTTAGGATTGGGATAATCACCCATGTATGTACTTAGGGATTGGGATAACAACAAATATAATCTCTTATTTTTGGTCTTGGGAAAAAACCTATATACCCTCTTACTTTTAGGCTTGGGATACAACCCATGTACCTACTTATTTTTAGGCTTGGACTATAAACCATTTGTATTTTCAGGCTTGGGTTACATCCCATGTACCATTTGATCACATATACCATTTATCATTACCCAATGCATTGGAGGGATATATAGGTCCCACCCTTCAAATAATAAAATCATGCATACATGTTCCACAAGATAATAAAACTTGCATCATATCATTACCCATAAAAATATATGGGTTTCATAAAAATCATATCATAACCCAGGAAGTGAAGTGGGTATCATAAAAATTTCATTATATCATTACCTATAAAAAATAGCTAGGTCTCATAATCATTTCATCAAAGCATAACCCATGAAAAGAAGTGGGTTTCAAGAGAATATAACCCATGGAAGAGAAAAGGGTGTCATGAACATCATTCCATTAAAAAATAAATCATTCAAGAAATAATATGAATGATGTTCTTGGATAACATTCCCATTAATTCATAAACTATAAAAAAGTATGTCATCTTAGATGGAGAAGGATTTAGAAATACCACATGAATATTTATTAAGGAAAATAACATTTTTTTTGAAAATAATTTTTATAAAACCATTTTAAAATAATTTTCTTATAAATTAAACTTTACAATTTAATTTAAAAAATTTCTCCTGGAAAATATATTTTATTATTTTCAAAACATCAAACTTTTTGAAAACCAGTTTCCTTGAAAATAACCATGAAAAATTATAAAGAATATTGAAAACTTTTTGAAAACATTTTTCCTTAAAAATTATTTGAAAAATTATAATGAAAGATTTAAATCATTTAAATCCTTTTATTTTAAAACAACATTTTTAAAACATATATAGGAATATTTGAAAAAAATTTAAAACACTTTTTGAACATAATTTTTTTTGAAAACCTTTTTCTTTGAAAACCACTTTAAATTAAACAAATTTCCAGAATATTAGGAAAAAATTTTCTTTAAAAAATAACCTTGTAAACTTATAAAGTAAGATTCAAGAAAATTATGGTCATGATAGATGGTAAGTCTGTACATTCCAAACATTACCTTTGTACATTTAAAGTTTAGAAAAGTTCCTTGAATAGAAAATGATAAAAAGATTGCTTTTTAAAAAAAAATTTTAAAAAGGTAAAACATGGGTAAAAATTTCATTTAAACATAATAGTATAATAGTAAAACATTTTGGAAAACACTTTTAGAAAACATGGTTTTGAAAACAAATTTCTGACTGAAAGGAGAAATAAATTCGATTTTTTATAAAAACATTTCCATAATTTTATTAAGTATAAAAGAGTAAAAAAATAGTACCATTAATTGGATATAAAATTAATAACTATATTTTAAGAAAATTAATGAGATTTATTGATATATGTATCATAATATTTCATCAATGGAATCATATTCATGAACAATCTCGATAAACGATGAGATTGTAGCAATAAACTATTATCAGTTTGGTAAATTTAAATCATAATATAAAGGAAATAATAACATTAAATGAAGCTTAAAATATCATAAAATAAGTATATTCATGATATAACATGTAAAAGGAAGTATATACACCTCATAAAAAATATAGGTGCATAACATGGCATGTTTCTCAAAGAAGGAAAAGTGAGACAAAATTACTTTTCTATTTGGTAACCTTTTAAAATATAGACCCCATGAAAGAAACATAATCAAATAGATATGTAAATAACCATTAATTTAATTATAATAATCATATAATACATATATTATAAGTATATAAACAATAAAAAATAAATTAGTGATTAATATGCAATGTATCTCACAGAATTAAAAAGTGAGATGAAATTCTCTTATCTTAAGTCTTGTATTTATTTATACTATTAAAAACTTCTATATAATAAATATAAGTTTATTATAAATCTACCATATAACCATATTAATATATATAATTCCATATATTGTTCACTTATGACTTTATATTACCCATTTATTAAAAATTCCATGTTAAAGTAATGTTTTGGGTAATAACCGCTTTGTTTATCATGCGTGTTTTGACTTGTTATTCTTGATCCTCTTACTTAGAACAAGATTTAATATAACATTTAAAGAAATTAAATTAAAAATATGTATATATATATATAATATAATTAAATTATAATTATTATGTCATATATATCAAATAATTTTACTAAACACATCCTTAATACATTCCATGTAAAGTGTGAATGAATCACATCACTTTGAGGAGGTGGTAGTCCACACTTCCACAAATGAAGTTATCACAATTTTAAAAAAGGGAAAACATAAAATTATGTTTTATATAATAATTATAGAAGCATAATTTCATCATATATATGATATATATCATATAAAAATAGAGTGTCTATCATAATTTCTAACCATGAGAGGCGTTAAAGGAAAAATTAATAACATCATTTTGTGAGGCGGTAGTTCACCATACACAAGAACGATAAGTCCATTACCCATTAGATGAATTCACATATAAGTGTAGATAAAAACCTTATAATAACAAAAGATAAACATATTTATTATATATAGGCTATTATATAATCATGGAATAAGAATATTTTAAGGGGTGGAGAATGAAAATAAAACAAAAGAGTTTGAGGAAGGATGTAACCTCTTCTTTGTGTAACTCCATTTGGTTTGCATCAAAGGGATTCCTTGGATAAATTTATGAAAAAATGGAGGATTATATCATGAATGTATAGATTTTATAGATTTTTTGAGCATATTTTGGGTGAGAAAAAGGGCTTGAGAGGTGTGAATAAGGGGAAGTATTGAGTGCCTTTTTATAGTGGAGTAGTAGTGGCATTCTTGTAAATTTTGGAAAAGGAAATTACACCCACGTTTTTCCTATGAAAAGTGGATCCAATAATTAAAAATATTGGATAAATATAATTATAGGGTATAAATATGAATATTAATGGATTTTTTACAAGTTTCTAGGTAATTTTGTCCTTTCTGTTTAAGGTTTAGTCCACCATTAAACTAATTTTCCTCTTAATCGTTGTAATTAATTTTAATTACATTCACTAATATTTTTTTCAAAAAATAAGTTTAAATTATTATAAATTATAAATTGTTATAATTAAAAACATGTAATCCATTTTTCAAAATTACAATCATAGAAGAGGAATAAATTAATTTAAAATTAATCCTGCAAGCGGAATGATAATGCAAGTTTTTAAAGTAAAAATGTTCAAAAGTTTACTAAATTTTATATGTAATTTCAAAGTGAAATTAATCCAAATGAATTAAATTGGATAATTTTATGTATAATTTATATTATTATTATTTAATACCAATTATAAATATAATTTAACCTTATAAATAAATTAGATGAAAAAACAGTTTTGAATTAAAATTCAGTATTTTTCATTGGTCATCAAAAAACGAAACTTCACAAAAAAAATGCCAAAAATTCACCCTAAAATAATATTTATATTTAGATTTCAAAAATGAAGTTTATTTTGATATATAAAATTTATAAAAGTTCCAAAATTTAGATTTTAAATAGGCCCCCCTTAAAAGGCGGTAGTACTACTTTTATAAAAATATAGGTTTTTATGTGTAATATTGGGCTTGTTCCTATCTTAGACTATTAAATATATTTTATGAATGTAATAAATATATTATTGAATATTTAAAATATATATTTAATTAATATAATTTATTAATAGTATTTAATTTAATTTATTTAGATAAAATTTCCTTTTGAGCATAAAAGTAGTTTTTATAAAAACATCCCCTTTATATTCAATTGGTTATTATATTAATTTATAATTAATTATAAAAAATAAATTCAACCATGTATTTTCATAATTTAATTAATACTATTCATAATAGCCAACATAATGGCTATGTTATATCTTGTTATATGAAATAATAATATTTTTAATAATGTATTATTGTTCAGTAAAACTCGGTCTTGTGTATTATGCAAGCCATCAAGTAAAGTTAGTCTTGAGTGTAACATAAGATAACCTTGGTGTTACATGTAGAGAACTATAAACATTATTTTGTGTGTAGTGTTGTATTAACTTGGTGTTGTGTATAATGCAATCCAAACCTGGTGCTTTAATATAAAATACTATTTTTTGTGTTGTGTAAAATGAAAAATATCAAAAAGATTAAATTAATTAGAAAAAAATATTCCACAAAATCTCAGGGTGTTACAAAGTAGATAAGTATGTGGTGTTTTCCTATAAGTAATTTTATATTATTTTCTATGATAATTTATACCTTGAAACTTTGAGGGTGGACATGGCCCATGAGTTTATGCATCTCACCCAGTGGGATATGTCAGTTATGGACTATGCAATGTGTTTCATGGAGATTTTTTGTTTTTCTCTAATACTAGTTGTGGATGAGGTATCCAGAGTCAGATGATTTGAGTATGGGATGAGTTATTCCATTTAGGTTAAGGTTAATTATTTTCACATGATATAATTTTCATAAGTTTTGAATTAGACCCGAATGAGGGAAAGGGCTATGTGTAGTTGGATTTTACTATGAGGATCAACAATGGGTCTTTGGGAAGAAAAAAATATAAGTTTTATGGTTTATTCCAAAGTGGTGATGTTAAGAGTATCAAGAGTGATGGTTCATCTCTTAAACCTCACTACCACAAAAACAGTTTTTCGCAGTGCCCCCCTTTATCAGCGCTAACGAAAAAGCGCTGATAAAGGGGGGTCCCTTTATCAGCGCTTTTTTTAGCGCTGATAAAGGGTCGGCTTCAAAAAAAAAATTAACATATATTAATATATTAATATATAAATATAGTTATATTGTTATATAAATATAATATATAATTTTTAAATATATTTTAGATAAGTATAAATGTACATTTACACTTATTATACTTAATATATAAGATATTTAGTGAAAATGACTTCTTAAAAAATTTAAAAAATATTTTTAATTAATATTTTGATAATCATTATGGAGTAATAGTCATTTAATAACAATTTGAGGACTAAAAAAATTAAAAAAATTAAAAAAAGATCCAAAATATGTTGAAAACGCAACTCAAACTTCAAACGGCCATAACTTTTGATCCAGATGTCCGTTTGAGCTCTACCACATATCAAATCGAAGCCTGCGATGAGCTCTACGTCACTGTGACTCAGGGGGACCCAAGTCAAGCGATTTTAAAGGCCAAAAGAGGCCTAGAAGGCCTCCAAAACTGAGTTTTTAGTCGGGGTACCCCGATTTTTTAACATTTTGTGGATTTTCACCCTCGTTTAAGGGGGCATTATTGGATTTTTTTGGTGGGGTATGATTTTATTCCAAGGTATTACATTCATATTGATATTATGTCTTTGAAATTTCATCTTTTTTTATAATTCACTGCTATTTATAATCAAATATATAAAAATATATTCATATTTTTTAAATATTCACACCTAAAAATTTAATTATAAATATAAATAATAAAATATATTTACATATAAAATATATTAGCTTTATCTAAATAATAACTAACATCCATTTTATTTAAAATACCAATATATGAATATTTATATACCTATATATTAATCTAACTATATATATATTAATCTAACTATATATATATTAATCTAACTATATATATATTAATCTAATAACTATATATATATTAATATAACTACATATATATATATTAGTATTACTATAAATATATATATTAATATCACCATAAATATATATATTAATATCACTATATATATATTAATATAACTATATAAATATATATTTATATATATTCATATAACTATATATATGATAATATAACTATATATATGTTAATATAACTATATATATGTTAATATAAATATATATATGTTAATATAACTATATATATATATTAATATAAATATATATTACTATACGAATAAATATAACTAAATATATATATATATATATAGATATAGATATATATTAATACCACTATATATATATTAATATTACTATATATATTATAATATAACTATATAACTATATATTATAATATAACTATATATATCTATTAATATAAATATATATTACTATACGAATAAATATAACTAAATATATAAATATATATATATAGAGATATCATGAATTGGAAACCAAATCAAAATAGAGTAGTGGTAAGGGTTTAGGCGCGCAGGGGGGAGGTCTCGAGTTCAAATCCTGGTGGAGGCAGGGGTGCACGCGCATGAGGAATATTGGAGCAAGCGCTGTTAAAGGGTGGAGGGGGGTGCGTGAGGTGCGTGGGGTGTTGTATAGGGGCCGAAAAGCGCTGTAAAGGGGGGGGGGGTCAAGCGCTATAAAAGCCCCCCCCGATTGGCAGTTTTTTTAAATTTTTTTAAATTTTTTAAATTTTTTTAACTTTTATCAGTGCTTTTTTAAAAGCACTGATAAAAGGGTCCTTTATCAGCGCTAAAATGAAAGCGCTGATAAAGGAAGAACTGATATAGGACCCCTTTATCAGTGCTAAAAAAAGCGCTGATAAAGGGGTACTTTTATCAGCGCTTTTTTTTTAGCGCTGATAAAAGACCCCTTTTATCAGCGCTTTTTGTAGTGCTGATAAAGGGGTCCTATATCAGCGCTTTTAGGAGCGCTGATAAAGGGGACCCCCCCTTTATCTATGCTGGCTTTATCAGCACTTTTCTAGCGCTGATAAAGGCCATTTTTAGCGCTGATAAAGGCCGTGTTTGTAGTAGTGCCTTGAGAAATAAGTTCCATGGAGTGTTACCAGTGTAGTAGCTCTGGTGACATATGATCTCAGTACCACTGAAAACTAGTAGAGTGTCGATTATATTGGTGGATAAAATACTTGTAGTAGTTTTGTTGGAGATTTATGTAGTCATCTAGTAGCAATGGATCTGGTCATACACAAGGCTCTAGAGTAAGGATATGATCTCCACAATAGATTTTTAAATAGGGTTACTTTAGTAATTTGATTCATAATGTGGATGAAGTGCTTGGGGTAGTAGTAATAATGTTAACAGGGTGAGACTCCTTGGGGGAGTCTGGCTATAGGGGATCAAGGGAATTGTTTAGGCTAGTTGCACACTATTGAGAGCACTCCTATGTATCTTGGTTTCAATCCATTGATGTTTCAAGGTACAATTTTATTGTAATCCAATCTTTTTTTTAATATAGGTGAATCACACTCATTTATATCTTCCAAGATTGTTGATGGGTGGGATTGACCATATAGTATTTATATGGGGTGATATCTATTGATACTTCCTTAGGTGTGCGATCAGATGGAATCTGAAGATTTACTAAGTGTATTATCATGATTAATGATAGGAATATCCTCTGATATTTCCTTATGATAAAGATAGAAAGCTTTGATGTGATCCATGGAATGGATTGTTTGACTTTGTATTGAGTGTATACTGATTGTTATCATCGATGGGAATCTTTAATGTATTTTAAGGGTGATAGTTATATCCTAGCTATGGAGTGGGATTTATAGGAAGGTTATTTGGTCTAATAAATTTTCCAATAGTATTTATGTCCCTCATGAATAAGGTCTTCTATCCATATCTAGATTCCATTATGGTTGTATTTATCAATGATATTTTGGTATACTTTCAGTTGAGGTTCGATCATTCTCACCATTTGGTGATTTTATTGGTTACACTATGAGAGAATTGACTGTATGCTAATCTATTGAAGTGTCAATTCAATATCAGTGATGTTTTCTTATTTGGGAATGTGGTATATGATTCTAGTATATCAGTGGGCCTTGAGAAGGTTGAGGTTGTGATTTATTTGGGGTGATCCAAGAACATATTTTAGATTCATAGTTTCCCAAGATTTCCAGGTTACCAAAAAGGGTTTATTTGGGACTTCTCCCAACTAAAAGCACTAATGATGGACTTTACCAAGAAGTGGGTGAAGTTTAAGTGGTCGTATTCTCTTGAGAGGTATTTTCAGGAGCTAAAGTGTAGGTTGAAGTATACTCAAATCCTAACCTTAACTAAGCCAGGTAAGGAATATACATTTTATTGTGATGCTTCATGAGTTAGTATTGGGGTAGTTATGATGTAGGATAGGTATATTGTTGCTTATATATCAAGGTAGTTATGTAGAAATGAGTGGAATTATCTAAATCATGATCTAGAGCTAATGGAAATAGTGAACATGCAGAGATGTAGGCATCACTACTTATTAAGAAAGAGGTTTATGGTGTATACAGACCAAAAGTCCTGAAATTATATCTCTTCTTAGCATGAAAAGAGCCTTCGATGTAGGATGTGGGTCAAATATATTAATTATTTTTTTTCAAGATGGAATATACCCCTTGGAAGGGGAATGTCATGGATGATGTGTTGGGTAAGAAGTCTCAAGTGTTGGTGTTATAGGAAGCAAGTACTGAGTAAGAGTTGATGCAACTATTCACTAAGTTACATCTCAATGTCTAGAAGTACCAGGGTAGAGAAACCCTGTAACACCCCAAGATTTCATAGTATGTTATTTTTTCAAAGTAATGCAATAACTTTCACTACATGCAACACTGAGTTCAAGAACACCACGACTTACCAAACTAGCTGTTCAAAAGTGGTTATGAATAGTATTAACTGAATTTTGAACTTTATATAATCCTTATAATTTTATAATCCATATTATGAGTTTCTTAGACATAATGTAAGAACAAATTCATTTTTTTTTCAGATAAAAGAATTATTTTTCAAAAAAATGCAATTTTACCTCCTTTTAATGGCAAACCCTTTTTTAAATCCAATATTTGAAACTTTTATTATATTCAATTTGACAAAATAAAATTCTTCTTTAGAATTCAGACATAAGAATTTAGTTTCAATAAATTTTTGGTGATTTTCTGATAACTTTCATATTTGGGTGAATAGTAAAAAATACTATATTTTAACTAAAAACAACTTTTTTAATCAAAATAATATATAGTGTTGAATTATAAATTTTAATGGTTTGGAAGTATAATTAGATTATATTTTTACCATTTAATCCAATGATGGTCATTGTAAGTAATTTCAGTTTGAAATTGTATATAAACAAGTCTCAATCTTTTGATAGTTATTATTTCTTAAAAATATTCTTTTTCGTTTTGACAACGGGAATTCATTTTAAATTAATTAATGAAACTTCTATGTTTTGAAAATGGTAAAATAGAATTCATTTTTGAATTCAGAATATCAAAATTATCTTAGGGTGCATTTTTGGTATTTTTCTGAAAACTTTCAATTTTTGATGAATAGTGAAAAACACTGAGTTATAGTTTAAAACCAAATTTTTTATTTAAATAATCATTTATTTTATTTAAATATATTTTAGGTCAAAATAGATACATAATAACTATATAAGTTCAATTTAATTCCTTGGAGTTAGTTTATAATAATTTTAGATATATAAAAATTTTATTGAAGTTTTTACCGTCTTTTACCCACCTCCTAGGAGCATTTGCAAATTTACATAAAACTTAATTTTACCACTTTTGTAAGTTGAATTTCAAAAATCTGAGAGACACGGTTGATATCAGTAAGTAAAATTTGGTTCAATAGAATGAAAATAATTTTTGGTGAATAGTAACTTTTTACTTTTATATACCACGATTAAAAGTAAATAGGGAAATTAAGGGTAAAAATGATATTATTATTACCCTAACACATGTCATAATTCTATTGGATAAATGTAATTCTACCAAAAAAACCTTATGAATAAAATATGATCCTTTAGGTCCACTTTGATTAGATTAGGACATTTATTATTATTTAATTCAAAGAAGAGTTAAAAGTGTTAAATTCAAAGTTTAATAACTAAACCATTTTTAATATAGGTTTACACATAAGATAAATTCGACTATAAATATTCATTTGAAATCTAAAAATATTTCCTACATAACTGTATTTTATTTATATTTTTTAGACATTAAATAATTTAATTTATTTATGACACAATGATGATGAAGTAATTACATAATTAGTGAAGTATTAAAATAATTAATATTATAAATATCCAAATAAATGAAATTTGAGACTTTTTATGAATTCAATAATTTTATAGGTTAATATGACATGTTAGGGTTGGTTAGATGAATTTTTTTAGAAGTAATAATGCTGTTAAGAATCTAGCAAAAACAAAATACCAAATAGTGTCAAAATTGACATAAAAGAGTTTTTAAAACAAATATTATATTATTAATTGATATTCTATTCTTAAAAATCTAAGATTCAGCAAAAAGACTTATATAATGATAGGTGTATCATTAATGAACCATTTGGGGTTCTATTGGAAGTATAGTAAGTTTATTAACCATATAATATTAAAATACAAAGAGACATGGTAAATCTCAAACTATTTAACTAAAAGTTAAATCTAAAAGATAAAGTTAATATAGTGACACAAACCTGTCTAAAACCTATTGGTTGAGTGTTTTTTGACCCATAACCACCTTAGACTTTAAATAATTCATTTTGGATCCATTAGAAACTGAAAATTATTTTATTATAAAAAAACATTTCTAGCTTTTCCTAAGGTGCCCCTCACCCCTCTTATAAAAGGGAACCCCCCCTTATCTCTAATTCACACCTTCAAAGCCTTTTGGCTCGGCCAAACCCTACCCAAATACCCTCTAAACCGTCCTACCTTCATCCTAGAGGCCTTCCTTTAGTCAGAAAGCCAACCTAAGGAGCCCTTTTGATCAAATCAAATGGAAGAACCCGAAGAAGAGGTAAATATTTCATCACCTCTTTCAAGTTCCTTTCTTCTTCCACTTCCTATTTATTTGTTGTTTCCATTATAAAATAATAAATCCGATATATTATATATAATATGATGTTATTATAAATATGCTACAACCATATTCGTTATTCTATCCATCCTTTGAATGACATGTCACCATACGTGTGTACGTACGGCTTACCGTCTCCACGTCGTGGTGTAATTGTTATTCAATACATTATTATTTGGATGGGTATAATAATGATGTGTAATTGATGTAAATAATAAATATAACATGATAATTATTCTGTATATATAATATACCATTCAATTATATATTATTTTAATATCAAAAGAATGATATTGTCGCTCGTGCGTACGTACAGATTACCATCTCCACGAACGCGATGAGATTCATTCCCCATCATATACATTAAAGAATAATTTTCATTAGATGATTAAAAATAATTTTTAAATACTTATTATCATTATTAATATGAATAAGATACATACTATCCATAATAAACATTACTTACATAACAAAGCATATAAAGGAAAACGAATCAGTTAACACCTGAAACGATGATAATACTAAAATATTATTAACAAATCAATATTAAAAGATCATATATGATATCATATTAATGTATATGATTCTTGTATAATTTAATAACAATTATTTCACCATTATATTGGAGGTTAACCTACCCTTGACCAAGGAAAGTACAAGGTAAGGGTTAATTTCACAATCTCTTCATTATCTGAGGTTGTTTATACGTAATTATCTATTGGGATCTCTTTATCATCCACATCCATGTTTCTTAAAAATTTATTTCAAAACATTTTTAATATTTACTAAACAATTGGGTAAAGTCATTTATACCCTTATTTGACCTTATATGGTTTTGAAAGGAATCTTTCTATCGTTTTCCAAACAAGGTGTTTTATGACATTTTCGACAAAATTAAGGTAAGAATGTTTTTTTGTAACTTATACGGAGGGTGTGGCTATTTTTCACCATTATAACATTGTCTAATCTTCCCTTAAAAGCTTATAAGAATATTTTCAAAAATAAATGTTTTCTTTTATAATTACATGCTCTAAAAAAAAGTTTTGATTTCATCTATGTCAACATCCTTTGATGGATTTTAAGCTTGTTTGAAGTTAATTTATTATGATAAAAAACTTCCATATTGTATTTAAGGTTTTGTGATATGTTTGACTGTGGATGTGTTATTTTATACCATTCATGGTTTATGGAAAAATTATTGACATTTAGTATGCTAGTTTTAATACAAATGTTTATGTTATGTTTAAACCTTTTAAAATGAGGAATGCATTGGACTTAGTAAGTGACGGGTGGAGACCACTATAGCTCCTTGATGCATCGGTAGGTCTCATGAGACAAACTAGTGTTTTGGAACAATGCCTTGACAAAATCTTATTTGTAGTTTTGACACAAGTCCTTAATTATGTGTTTATGAAAGTCTGGCATTATGCATTTCATCATTGTGAAAGTGGCTATTGATATTGCATGTGATTATTCGACTAGTAGAATATCCATGTGAATAAGTAAATGGAATTATTTGACTTTATCTTTTCCATATTATATTCAATTTCAAGTTTAAAAGGATTTTGTTTTAGTCTTATACATTTCCTTAAATGTTTATGATTATTTATGAAAGTTTCTGTTTTATTTTTATCCTTTTTGAGCATCTGAGCTCACCCCTTTCTATGTTTTATTTTTCCCAGGATGCGAAGAAGTATATTATGACTGACCTGTAGGGATAGTCTATGGGATCTCAATGTTGTATATGGAAACAATGTTGTTGTAGTTTTCCATTTTATGATGTAATGTAAACCTTATGAATGTATCTAGTACTTCCAAGGCTACTAAACTAATTGGTTTTTTGAGACTTAATCTTTTGTGATCATGCCAATGATACGTAATAATGCACCGACTCTGGGATTCTGGGGTTGGGGCATTACAGTTGGTATCAGAGTAAGTTTAGTACAAAACTTGGAAACTAGATTTAGATAAACTCTGATTAGGGAACATAGCCCTAAGATAGAATTTGAGGATTAGTATAGAAGAACTTCCTAGAATTTTGGTATTGTAGAGATTTTGTGAGTTTTCCAAGCAATACATCCCTGTCTGGATACGAGTAGGTAGAGGAAGATCTGACACAGATGTACATAGGGGTAAAACCTGAAAACACTGCTTTGAGCTAGACTCGAACGGGAACTGGTGCACGACAACGGGCCTTGCTGCACTCTTGGTTACAACACTCCCGAGGTATATACTTAGGATAATTCTCATTTTATTTACAAATAATTATGAAGGATTTACGAGTATATACCTTCTAAAAGAAAATATTTTTATGATTATGGATTATATCCCTAAACTATTCAATTTACGTTAGGTATTTTACAAGTTTGGAATTATTCATTGCAATTAATAAACTGACCTAGTGTATGCCATTGTATAGAAATGGAACCCGGTAGAAGGAATACGAACTCCAGCAATACGTGTGATACAAAGAGTAAGAAGGATCATATATTTCATAGTATTAATCAAACATTTAGAAGGGAAATAGTCTCCCATGTATTCTCAACATATGAATAAATAGTATCATGTGTTAATAAGATAAGTAAAGAATTCTATGAGTCCTATGGCTTTGAAGGGAAGCAAGAGAAGAAAAGGATGGAAGAGAGAAATATGGATAAAGGGAGGAGGGAAAAGAAGGATTTTATCATATGTGATAACTGTGGAAAGAATCACCTTGGTAAATGATTAAAGGGAATGAGAGTTTGTTATAAATGTAGAGAAAAAGGACACCAAGTATGTGATTTCAAGGGTAAGAAAAAAGTTTCAAATGTACAATTCTTCATCTGAAAGGAGTTGGGACACTATGCGAATCAATGTCTAAATCATCAGAGTATACCCCAAATGCTGCTATTGGATAATAATAAAGTTATGATACTACTGAAGATGAAGAGGAATAATTATATTTCTTACATTGTTATTAAAGTATTGTGTCATTTGAGTATTGTATTAATGATGTACATGTTATAAGAATTCTACTGCAGTACTATTTCATTAAGGAATTGAGATAGCGTGGAATGAAGAAAAGTGACTCAATAGCATGTTAAATTTTTGGAAAATATATGATTGAGAGAAAGATAAACCATAATATGATTCTGACACTGAGGTAGTGATTTTGGAATAATACATGATTGATATGGATAAATTATATTGGATATTCTTGACTACCTTGAAACTTATTAATGATTTGTATATTCCATCATTGTTGGAGTTTACAACCTTTTTGGATAGAAGGAGTATATCAATTATTCTATAAGGAATAAGGGAGCATGAATGTAATCAATAAGGTTTTATGGTAATTCAGGATGTTGCAGTGTTTTAAAAGAATACATGATGAAGGCGTTCACATGTTATTACGTGGAAAAAAGGATCTTCATTGTGTTTACCTTCATTATAAATTTTGGAATATGAGTTTGGACAGAATTATTTTGGATAATTATAGTTTGAGATTATTTTTGGATTGCCATAAAAGGACAACCTGGAGGTCGGGTGGCAACCCGTCTCGTCCGGTAAGGCCGTGAGACTTGAACCCGCAACCGAAGGGCGACAAGGGTGTATCACCTACCACTGGCCCACATGATGTCCTGGATTGAATAATGTAGTTTTTTAAAGGCCTGGTAGATGAATTATAAATTCATTTTTTTGGAACCCTATAAAAATAAGATAAATAGAATATTTTTTTAATTTCTATTATCTTTTAGAGTGAAAGATGAGTTTGTGGTAGAAATTAGTTAAAGGATGGAACTCTACTTGTCAAGTATTTATATATTTTTTTCTTATCTTATTCTTTGAAGAAATTAATTCTTAAAATTTAGGTGAGGGATCTTAAAACTAAAAATGAGTTATCCTAATACCTTATGTTTTTTTGAACCGATGATATTTTAAATAATCATAGATTAATGTCTTTGAGGCCCTCAATTATACAATTGATTGTGACTGATGAAATCAATCACTCCCTATAAATATTTACATTTTTCCTCCAATTATGTGTCTATAATTTCCACCAATGTTCTCCTAATCGAGATCATAATTTGGTGGTGACTTTTTCATTCCCCTTTTCCTCTTATTAAGACTAAATTTTATTAACCCAATTTCCGATGTGGGTTTTCCCAAAAAGATATTTTCTATTTTCAACCTTTTATTTTAAAAGAACAATTTAAAATTGTAAGGATTCAATTTATTAAAGGAGGTAAGAATGTAACACCCCAAGATTTTATAGTATGCTATTTCTTCAAAGTAATGCAATAACTTGCAATACACGCAACACTGAGTTCAAACGCACCACGACTTACCAAACTAGCCGTTCAAAAGCGGTTATGAATAGTATTAACTGAATTTTGAACTTTATATAATCCTTATTATTTTAGAATCCATATTATGAGTTTTTTATACATAATGTAAGAACAAATTCATTTTTTTTCAGATAAAAGAATTATTTTTCAAAAAATGCAATTTTACCGCCTTTTAATGGCGAACCTTTTTTTAAATCCAATATTTGAAACTTTTATTAAATTAAATTTGAAAAAATAAACTTCTTCTTTAGAATCAGGACATAAGAATTTAGTTTCAATAAATTTTTGGTATTTTTCTGATAACTTTCATATTTGGGTGAATAGTGAAAAATAATATATTTTAACTAAAAACAACATTTTTAATCAAAATATCTTATAGTGTTGAATTATACATTTTAATGGTTTGGAAGTATAATTAGATTATATTTTTACCATTTAATCTAATTATGGTAATTTTAAGTAATTTCACTTTGAAATTGGACATAAACCAATCTCAATCTTTTGATAGTTATTATATCTTAAAAATACGCCTTTTGGTTTTGACAACGAGAATTAATTTTAAATTAATTAATGCAACTTCTATGTTTTGAAGTTGGTAAAATAGAATTAATTTTTGAATTCAGAATATCAAAATTATCTTAGGGTGAATTTTTGGTATTTTTTTGAAAACTTTCAATTTTTGATGAATAGTGAAAAACACTGAGTTATAGTTTAAAACTGAATTTTTTATTTAAATAATTATTTATTTTATTTAAATTTATTTTAGGTCAAAATAGATACATAATAACTATATAAGTTCAATGTAATTCATTGGTGTTAGTTTATAATAATTTTAGATATATGAAAATTTTATTGAACTTTTTACCGTCTTTTGCCCACCTCCCAGAAGCATTTGAAAATTTACATAAAACTTAATTTTACCACTTTTGTGAGTTGAATTTCAAAAATCTGAGAGACACAATTGATATCATTGAGTAAAATATGGTTCAATAAGATGAAAATAATTTTTGGTGAATAGTAACTTTTTACTTTTATTTACCACGGTTAAAAGTAAATATGACAATTAAGGGTAAAAATGATATTATTATTACCCTAACACATTTCCTAATTCTATTTGATAAGTGTAATTCGACCAAAAACAACCTTAGGAATAAAATATGATCCTTTAGGTCCACTTGGATTATATTAGGACATTTATTATTATTTAATTCAAAGAAGAGTTAAAAGTGTTAAATTCAAAGTTTAATAACTAAAACATTTTTAATATTGGGTTACAAATAATATAAATTCGACTATAAATATTAATTATAAATCTAAAAATATTTCATACATAATGGTATTTTATTTATATTTTTTAGACATTAAATAATTTAATTTATCTATAATACAATGATGATGTAGTAATTACCTAATTAGTGAAATATTAAAATAATTGATATTATAAATATCCAAATAAATGTAATTTGAGACTTTTTTATGATTACAATAATTTTATAGGTTAATATGACATTTTAGGGTTGGTTAGATCAATTTTTTTTGAAGTAATAATGCTGTTATGAATTTTGGAAAAACAAAATACCAAATAGTGTCAAAATTGACATAAAAGAGTTTTTAAAACAAATATTATATTATTAATTGATATTCTATTTCTAAAAATATAAGGTTCAGCCAAAAGACTTAATATAATGATAGTTGTATCATTAATGAACTACTTGGGGTTTTCTTGGAAGTATATAATAAGTTTATTAACCATATAATATAAAAATACAAAGAGACATGGTAAATGTCAAACTATTTAACTAAGAGTTAAATCTAAAAGATAAAGTTAATATAGTGACCCAAACCTGTATAAAACATATTGGTTGAGTGGTTTTCTACCCATACTCACCTTATCCTTTAAATAATTCATTTTTTATCCATTAGAAACCGAAAATTATTTTATTATAAAAACATATTTCTAGCTTTTCCTAAGGTGCCCCTCACCCCTCTTATAAAAGGGCACTCCCCCTTCTCTCTAATTCACACCTTCAAAGCCATTTGGATTGGACAAAACCTACCAAAATACCATATAAAATGTCTTAAATTCATCCTAGAGGACTTCCTTTAGTCATAAATCCAACCTAAGGATCCCTTTTGATCAAATCAAAAGGAAGAACCTGAAGAAGAGGTAAATATTTCATCACCTCTTTCAAGTTCCTTTCTTCTTCCACTTCCTCTTTCTTTGTTGTTTTTAGTATAAAATAATAACTCCAGTATATTATATATACTATGATGTTATTATAAATATGGTACAACCATATTAATTATTCTATCCATCCTTTGAATGACATGTCACCATACGTGCGTACGTACGGCTTACCGTCTCCACGTCGTGGTGTAATTTTTATTCAATACATTATTATTTTTACGGGTATAATAATGATGTGTAATTGATGTAAATAATAAATATAACATGATAATTATTCTTTATATATAATATACCATCCAATTATATATTATTTTAATATCAAAAGAATGATATTGTCGCTCGTGCGTACGTACAGATTACCGTCTCCATGAATGCGATGAGATTCATTACCCATCGTATCCATTCAAGACTAATTTTCATTAAATGATTAAAAATAATTTTTAAAGACTTAGTATCATTCTGAATATGAATAAGATACCTCCCATCCATAATAAACATTACTTACGTAACAAATCATATAAAGGAAAACGAATCAGTTAACACCCGAAACGACGATAATACTAAAATATTATTAACAAAGCAATATTAAAAGATCATATATGATATCATATTAATGTATATGATTCTTGTATAATTTAATAACAATTATTTCACCATTATACAAGAGGTTAACCTACCCTCGACCACGGAAAGTACAAAGTAAGGGTTAATTTCCCAATATCTTCATTATCTGAGGTTATTTATACGTAATTATCTATAGGGATCTCTTTATCATCCACATCCATGTTGTTTAAAAAATGTATTTCAAAATATTTTTTCTATTTACTAAATAATGGGGTGAAGTAATTTATACCCTTATTTTACCTTATATTTCTTTGAAAGGAATCTTTCCATCATTTTCCAAACAATATACTTTTTGACCTTTTTGACAAAATTAAGGTAGGAATGTTTTTTTGTAACTTATACGGCGGGTGGGGATATTTTACACCGTTATAACATCGTCGAAGATTCCCTTAAAATCTTATAAGAATATTTTCAAAAATAAATGTTTTCTTTTATAATTACATGACTATTAAATGATTTCAAAATAGAAAGTGGTATTTCTCTAAAAAAAGTTTTGATTTCATCTATGTCAACATCCTTTGATGGATTTTAAACTTGTTTAAAGTTAATCTATTATGATACAAAACTTAAATATTGTATTGAAGGTTTTGTGATATTTTTGACTATGGATGTGTTATTTTATACCATTCATGGTTTATGGATAAATTATTGACATTTCGTATGCTAGTTTTAATACAAATGATTATGTTATGTTTAAACCTTTTCATATAAAGAATGCATTGGACTTAGTAAGTGATAGGTGGAGCCCACTATAGCTCCTCGATGCATCGGTAGGTCTCATCAGACAAACTAATGTTTTGGAACAAGGCCTTGACAAAATCTTATTTTTAGTCTTGGTACAAGGCCTTGACTATGTGGTTATGAAAGTCTGGAATTATGCATTCCATCATTATGAAAGTGGCTATTGATATTGCATTTGATTATTAGACTAGTAGAATATCCATGTGAATAAGTAAATGACATTATTTTATTTTATCTTTTCCATATTATGCTGAATTTCAAGTTTAAAAGGCTTTTGTTTTAGTCATATACATTGCCTTAAATGTTTATACTTATTTATGAAAGTTTTCGCTTTATTGTTATCCTTACTGAGCATCTGAGATCACCCTTTTCGATGTTTTATTTTTCCCAGGATGCAAAGAAGTATATTATGACTGACCTGCAGGGATAGTCTATGGGATCTTAGTGTTTTCTATGGAAACAATTTTTTTGTATTTTTCCATTTTATGATGTAATGTAAACCTTATTAATGTATCTAGTACTTCCAAGGCTACTAAACTAATTGGTCTTTCGAGACTTGATCTTTTGTGATCATGCCAATGATACGTAATAATGCACTGACTCTGGGTTTTGGGGTCGGGGCATTAAAAACCCATATGAATTTGTCTATTACCTCTTTACTTCTCAAGAGAGTAAATAATAGTTAGTTATCCGAGTCAAATTGTCTGGTGATATAGGGAAATATATATAATGTGGATACACCACCTGATTGGTATTGGGATGCTGATGAGAACCTATATGTATGAGGTTGAGTGGTATCCCCATAGAGAGTACATGGGAATATTATGAAAGATTAACATTACTTGATATGGGTTGTTTACCTTGGGAATAACAAGATGTATGTTGACATTAAGAGGAATTATTGGTGGCTCAAGATAAACAATGACATAGTAGGGTTCATTCCATGATGCCTCACCTATTAGTAGGTGAAGGACAAGCATTAACAACCCATCAGACTTATTCAGTCATTACCCTTTCCAAATTGTAAGTGGGATGATGTGAAGATAGAATTTGTTATGGTATAGTTGAGGTCTTCTCATTGCAGTGATGTAGTATAGGTTATCATAGACGGATTGATGATGGTTTCAGATTTCCTATTGATTTGAGAGACCTATTTCATCAATGAGAAATGATGGATTTATGTACAAAGGATTAATATGTATTCATTAGGTGCCTATGAGCATCATATCTGATTGTGATTCCCATTTTACATGAAACTTTTGGAAGGGTTTATAGAAAGTCCTTGATACATAGGTTCATTTGAGCACTGTCTACTATCCTTGGATAGACAAGTAGTTTACGACGACCATTTGGGTATTAGAAAACATTTTGTGGGATTTTATCCTTGATTTTAGTGGATTATGGGAGATCCATATCATTATTTTATAGTTTTACTATAAGAAAACTTATCTAGAACTCATTAAATTGTTACCTTTCAAGGCCTTATATGGTTGGCCATGTTGAACATTTTGTGTAGGCTATAGGTAGGGGAGTTAGTTATTGTTGGAATAAGTTTCAAATAAAATAATTCAAGGAATATTAAGTTGATCAGAAAGTGGTTAGTGACTATGTATAATAGGAAGAGATATTATGAAGAACAGTGAATTCCCTCTATAGTTAAGGTAAGTGGCTAGGTATTCCTGATATTTTCACCATGACTGGGACACAAGTGTATTTGGAGGCAGGGGAAGCTGGTTCTTAGTTTTATGGGATTGTTCAAGGTTTCAAATAGGATCAATATTGTGGAATATTAGTTATAACTTACCAAGAAATACAGTGCTATGCATTAAATTTTCCACATATCTTAGCTTTAGAGATACTATCACGACCCCTATAACTTGATCAGTATCGATGAAATTGAGTTAGAGGCTTCTGAATCATTCAAGGAGTGACTAGTGCATATCATAGATTGAATTTATAAGATCCTTCATGGGAATACAGTTCTTATGGTATGCATACAATTGTGGAATTAGTGTGTATAAGAGGATACTTGGGAGTGGGAATGAAATATGTGGGCACAATGGCCATAATTGTTCACCAACAAGGCTTGGTGATTCATCTTGAGGATGATTTTCTATATGGTGGGGAGATTATAACACTCCTTATATTATTTATGTACAAAATCGATTTAATTTCCACTAAACCTCATGTATTTGGATGTTTTTGGGCCGTTGGAGGTGTTGGGAGGGGCCCATAGGTCAATTTTAGGGATTTACCCCAAAGTTCGGGTTGAAATTCTTCTATTAATGGCTTATCAGTCCATATATACATTTTAGAAGTGGGTTGGGTGTAATTCCAAAAATTCTCACCCAAGAGATATGGTCTTTCTATAATTAAAACCATGGATGAGTTATGTGGAAATTTTTGGGTGTAATTCCAACCATTGATGGGTTACATGGAATGGGGTGGTTGTAATACGAATTATAGATATATTGATGTCTTTAGTTGTGTAATGTATCAACCCGGCTCACCACTAAGACGGTGACCAGACCGGTTGTCACATGACCTCAAGCACACCTCCCCATACACTAGAGGCTGCTGACTAGCAGCGAGTGTGTAAGGATAGTCAGTGGGGAGGCTACACCCTCTTATCAGAGTTACACAGTAGTATAAAAATATAAATAAAAATCAAAAGTAGAAGTATTAATAAGTAATCAACAAAGCAGTGGAAATCAAATTTCATATAACTGAACAATAGTGTCCAACACCAGTTTATACAATATATGAATGCATGACATGGTATTGATACATTATGGAAAGTAGTAATTATTATAATATGATTTTCAATGCAATAAAATGTAGAACTCAAGTAAAGAAAATGAACTAAAATCCTAGAGGCAATCTCCATGAGCATCTTGAGTTTCAGCTCAATCCTTTGATCCTAACTTCTGGGTACAATCAAATAGTAATAAACAAGGTCTAAGGCCCTACAAACAAGAAAGTCTACTCGATTACCCCAGTGAAATGGCAGCCCAAGTAGGGTGTGAGATATAAATCTCAGTAGGCCGGCACCACTAGTTTCTAGACCAATCTCGATAGTGTAATATAAATTAAATATTGTGCATGCATGTATAAATAAAGTAAGTAGTATAATGTAACCAAATACTCAAGTACATGCTTCAACCCTCAGTTGGTGTCTGAACATGTAACCAATTCATTAATAAAGTAATTACCATTTTATGTTAATAGGTAAAGTGAGTCATAGACAACACTTACATCACCTCATGATAGTATAAATAGTGAAGGTTACAAGATGTAACAAGTCAACCTAAAAATGATATCCGGTGAGGGAGTTCTAGGGTAATAACCAAGGTAATGTAGATCTCACAGAACGCTAACTCAGTAGTATCTGAGTCTATCTAAGGGATAAGAGTGTAATCCAATGAGCATAATCCAAGGCATTCCACAATAAGGTGCCTACCTATTCTAGGGTGATCGACCAAGGTAAAACATGGCTAAGAAATGATAGGTCCCGATGGGTTGTAACCATGGCACCTATATATCAATGCTGAAACCAAGGAGTGTATCCAAGGCATCTTGTAATAATGTAAGAATAGAAAAGGCCTGGAGTCTAGGTGGGTATTAACCTATGAAAACCACATCCTTGAATCAGAATGGGGTTCCTGAGTCCCAAGGTAATCTACTCTCAAAATCCAAGGCGAGGCCAGTTCAACCCATTCTTTTGATATGGAAACCATGTAGAAATTCATTTGGTCCAAGTCTTGGCTTCCATTAGTGTGGATAGGTCAATTAGAGTTTCAACCATTTATTTATTGGTCCAAGTCTTGTCTTCCCTTAATGTAGATAGTCCAAGTATCATTGCAACCATTTAATCAAGTCTTAGTTAATCATTAAGTTCATTTGGTCAAATCCAATACTTTCATTAATGTGATAAGGCTAAGTAGCATGAAACCATTTAGTAAAATCCATTAAGGCATTTTCAAAATTCAAGGTCCACACCGCTACATTTTCTTAACATGGAAAGGGTTTCCATGGATGTGGAACCAATTATTCTCTCATGAAGCCGGGTCTGTCCATGGAATTCCTACATGGGAATCCATGTATCTCCCAAGGTATGAGTATGAAAACCCATCGAGTCCATCCATGGAATTCCTACTTAGGAACCCATGTGTCACCCAAGGTGTTATTATCATTAAAAACATTTTAAAACAATTTGGTAATTTGTTTTGAGGGCCAATAATTAAGCATTAACCATTAATTTAAGTCGACTCATTCCATTTACCAAAACATGTCAATTGCATTTATAAGGCTCCAAGTATCCATGGAAAAAGGGAAATTACCTACATGTGTAATTCCAATATAAAAACTAGACCAAACACTTAGACGGTGCCTTGGTACTTTAATCATTTAAAAAAGAAACTCAGTGTTTCTAATTCCATTAGGGACATGTCCTAAATATGCTGTATCTCAACATAATATCAAGGCATAATAATTATAAATACGACAAGTCAAGTAAGAAAGGTCAAACCACTACTTTTTTAGCTTGAAGGCAGTGCACCTCCATTTGATGGGTTTTATTATAAAATCATGATATTACTTATCACACAAATCATTTATCACCTTTATCATTTTAAATATGAAACATGAAAGTCGCATTTAAGAGCATCGAATATAGATACTTAACTGCATGAATTTAAATTATAATTAAAGTGAAGTAATTAATTTATTAATGGATTTATAAAATTGAGGACTTGGAAAGGGACCCTACCTCAAGTGTAACTAAACCATCCACTTCAGCCCTTGGCTCTTTTTAACTAAAGGCTGCTGCTCCCCCACTGAACCTACACACTTTCACATACAAGCAAGGACTCCTAGCCCCTATGCAGACGCCTACATGGCCATGGGCATATTCAAGGGGATCCTCACATATATGCTTATATGCATATTACCATCTCCAATCACCTACAAATGCATATATATAGATACATACATACATACATACATGGGAACACCTATCTCCATATGTGTTTAATCATTTCCATGGTTGATTTCATACATAACAGGGGAACCCATATATATATATTTACATACCTATGCACCTGCAGGAGAGTCAACCTTGACTTGGCGACTCAAAACCACATGAAACATCCCAACGCACTACAAATTTAACACTACGGACCTAAAAATAATTAAAGAACACAATTTAAATGGTGTGAGACCAAGAAACAAAGGAAAACCCTCACCTAGGGTGTCGACGATGAACCAAAACGAAGTGAAACCACCTAGAACAACTCAACGCCCTACCGATTTATTAAAAGGGAGTCAAAGACACATAAAGATATTAATTAAAGTGGTGAAAAACAAGGAATAAGGCATAAACATTACCCCAAAATGTTGTCGAAAGACCAAAAACACCCGAACCGCCTCACCTTTAATGGTGGTTTCCAGAACACGCCCCCACGGGTTCTAAGAGACCATTCTCACCAACCTAGAACAAGAGAGAACCTAAAATCCGGGTTATCCCACAACCCTAGGGTTTAGCCGATTCTCACTGAGAAAAGAAGAGGCCAAAATCCAGCTAGAAAAAGGAAGGAAAAGGGAAGAGAGGACTCACCGTGTTGGATCATGTGAAGAAACGGGAGAAATTCAGCCAAAAACTGAAGGAGGGAGAGGAGGTTGAGGGATGAGGTTCGTGCGTCGAAGGGGGACCCCTTTGGGGTGCTGCACGTTGCGGGTTGAGCCAAAGAGGGGGTGAGAAAGAGTGTTTAGTTTAGTTTTAATTTAATTTTAATTTAATTTAATTCAATTCTTTAAAAGAACCCAACAAAACGGTTTGACCCGCATGGTTTTCTAAACCGTGCGCAAACCATGCAGAGTCTAATGCCTCCAAGATAGGCCCTGCATGGGCTAAGTGCATGGTTTAGGAAACTATGCATAGCCCATGTGCAAATCCACTACCCATTTTTAAATGGGGCCACATTTTACCTATAGTGGGATGCACGGTTTAATAGGCCATGTGCAAACTGTGCGCCCTCTGTTGTCTTTAAAAACTTGAAGTGTTTTGGGTTCAGCACTCCCAAAACTTCTCGATCCACTCGGGAGACTTCTCGGGCCTTCACCCAAGTCCATAAATAATATGTATAAGTGTTCCAACACTCAAATTTAATAATCAAAGCTCAGTTTTAAATCCAAACCATCTAGCAATTGTAAAATTTCAAAAACTTTCATACCTTTTTCCGGTTAAAAAACACAGGATTCTACAATCTACCCACCTTAAAAACTTCTCATCCCCAAGAAGACTTAGGGAACAACATAAACATCATCTAAACTATAAGGGTTGTGAAATTTCATTCAAACAATTGAATTACATTACCAATGCCCAATACACCTTAATAATTTCCAATATATTCTGCACTTTAGCCTTTACAACCCAAGACAACACTCAAATTTTAACTTAAACATAGAAACAAAGCTTACATGATCCCATTTAGGTAGATACATGATTAAGTTAAAGTCTCGGTTAAACTCGATCGATGGTGCTTCCCACCGTAGGTCTTAACTTAAGGAAGGGGAAATTCTAATCCATGGTACCTCCACCATTGTAATTGTTGTACATGGAACAAAACTGAGTGTTATTACGACACCCCTGTCCTGATTTTGTTAAAAAGAAATGGCTGAATCCTGATAGACCTAATAGAACTAGTTGCACTAGATTTCTCAGAAGACATTACCGACCTTAAAACCCCAATTTACTTCACCTAAAATTTTTCTTTAAAATAGTATCATCACCAACTGTAAACATTAAATTGAAAAGAGAGAGAAAGATTCGATTCATTTGGATGACTTATCTCAAAGAAGTACAGCTTAGACAGCCAGCACAATTCAAAAGAAATAGCTGGAGCTCGTGAGTCTGAACAAGGCGTTCCTACTTGGTAACCTAGGAATCACTCAAGACATACCAAGCCTTGATAAAAACCATGATTTATCATGTAAAAATGATAAAGATTATCCAACAAGATTAACAACTTTTAAATATTTAGCGCAGTGTAAGACCAACACTCTCTTAGTGCATCGAGGACGACGTCAAGATAGGGGCATGATCATCTCTTAAGAAGAGTACACTAAGAGGATTTAAGACGGGGGTTTCCAATCAAACACACCTAGAGCTAAATGATAAAATAGTCAAACAAAATCAAAGTTGTGCTGTAGAGTAAGCACCAACATAAAACAACACCATCGAGGCCCAAAGGAATTCAAGATAACCCGACCATTTCCCAATGGTCTCCTTAGGTTGTTCCCCTTTTACATGGAAGGATATATTTACCAGGTTCAACATGACACTACCCACCTTAGGAGTGTACTAGCCATAAAAGGAAGGAGAACTAATCACTCATAAGTGCGATAGATTTATAACAATGAGATCAGCCTGTCAAAACACTCAAGTCTTTCGAAAACCATCCTGAGTATTAGGATGAAAGTAATTCTTTAATTATAAATTCACTCTACTTGAAGATGACCTGAGACTGTACTCAAAAGTACCAAAAGATTCATTTCAGAGTCTCATGGCCTCATATGACTATTTTCCCAGACAACGCCATACCAATTCATCCATTGATAAGAATGAGAAAGGTTCAGACAAACTACAAAGAAGTCGACCATGCCCGAGGTACGTCTAACCAGCTAAAAATGAGCACTACCCGATGATCAATCCCATAACAAGGTCAAGAAAAACATGAACACCTATATGAAAAAAGGTGTCACTATAAAACTAAAAGTCCTACTAAGGACAACAACACCCCAAAACACCAAAAGTGAGAAAATTCACAGCGCTATCAAGGAATTTAAGTTTTGAGGGTGCTACCTACTATGGGTTAGCCCCTTACAAAGAAAAAGTGTCAACCCTAATACCGAGTCACATAAAACAAAAGTCACTAAGCTCAAAATACGATCATAAAGACATTTTTAAGGAAAATAATGCCTATAGAAAGTACTAACACTTCTGTTCCAAGGAAACCCAAGAGAATTCTGAACTACCCTTTACACAAGGGTTTTAAATAGTGGACACCACTACAGGTTCCATTTCCAAGCCTCTTATATTTAATCACATTTAATCTTTAAGCATAAAATATTTAAACAAGACATAAAAGTACCATTTTTCAAAACAAATAATAAGGTAATTTATTTAAACCAAATCCCCAAGGGAAAAACATGCAAGTTTTATAAAACTCCCTTTTAAAAAATTTCACATTAGTTGACATAATTTAATTTTTAGGAAACTTATAAAAATAAATTCATTTTAAGAATATAAGGCGACCCATGAGGGTCCCATTTTTAACCAACCTAGGTTCTCTAGAAAGCAACCCAATTACAATCACACAAATCATTAAAATTAAATCAACCAAATAGGTTGTCTCATAAAAACATTTCCCAACTGATCTACTTGGGTCCAATTTCATTTTTAAAAGCTAACCATTAGATTTAAGATAAAAATTAAACATATTTAACACTTATAAAAATTTCATAAGGCCTCACGCGATCATATTTAATATGGGTTGTTATTTCCCAATTCATGAAGCATCCATACACTCCATGTATTGAAAATTAGATCCCATTAATCGATACCTGTGTAAATTTAGAATTTAGCATGATAAAAAATTACTGTCCAAATTACATGGGTGGATATCTACCAACCCACTAAGTTCCCATACACTTTATAGTTTAGAATTTGGATCACTTTAATAAAAAACAACTTAATTTAGCAATGAATTTATTAGTCTTTTTACAATGGTTCAATTACATGGGTTACATTTTCCAAACAATAAGGCACCAATATAACTTACAACTGAAAACTGGATCTCATTATAACTATAACGAATAACTTATCCCATGAAATCATTTACATATGTAAAAGTAAGCTAGAATGTCATGTCACTACAAGCAGCTAACACAGAGCAAGAAGCTGAAATCACAAAAGCATGGAATCTTAATCACAGAAGTATGTGATAACAAGAAGTAAGCACAAAAGGCATTATAATTTATTACCTAAACATGTATAAATATAAGCATGGCATAAAAGTAAGGCACATAATAATACTTAGTAGGAAACCTACAAATGCAACTACATGGCATGACATATATGCCTGACATGTGAATTTATAAGTGCCTAATGTGATGCATGTATGTTTCATCCTTGACATAACAGGACACAGGTAATATTAATAATTCCATAAATCATAAGTAGCGGAATGCATAACAATCACTCTAGGTGAAATCATATCAATTGTAATAGCGAACAACATAAACAGCAATCCCAGCCCTGGCTACTTGGTCATTCCCCGTACGTGGGGTGATCAGTCCCAAGCATGACTATTAACCAAGTGCCGAAACTTTTCTATTATCCTATCTACCAACCTAAAATAGTAAAACAAAAGAAAAAACCAGCCTCTGATACCAATTTCAAACATCCTGACCGACTCACCACTAATACGGTGGCCGGACCGGTTGTTGCATGACCTCAAGCATGCCTCCCCGTACGCTAGAGTCTACCGACTAGTAGTGAGGGTGTAAGAATACTAAATAGGGAGACTATACCCTCTTATCAGAGTTGCTAAGGGGTATAAAAATATAAATAACAATCAACAACAGAAGTAGTAATACATAATTGACAAAGCAGCAGAAGACATATTTCATATAACTGAACAATAGTGGCCAATACTAGTTTATACAACAAATGAATGCATGATATGGTATTGATACATTACGGAAATCAGTAAATAGTACAACATGATTTTCAATAAAATACAATGTGGGAATCAAGTAAATAAAATAACTAAAATCCAAGAGGCAATCTTCATGAGAATCCGGAGCTCCAGCTCACTCCTTTGCTTCTAACTCCCGAGTACAAGCAAACAATAATAGGCAAGGTCTAAGGCCCTATGAAAAAGAAAGCATACTCGAGTTCCCTAGTGCAATGATGTCCCGAGTAGGGTGTGAGATATAAATCTCAGTATGTTGGAACCACTGGTGTCTAGCCCAATCCTGATAGTGTAATATAAATTAAACAGTGTTCATGCATGCATAAATAAAGTAAATAGTATAATGTAACCAAATACTCAAGCACCTGCTTCATCCCTCAGCTGGTGTCTAAACATATAACCAGTTCATTAATTAAGTAATTACTATTTTATGTTAATAGGTCAAGTGAGTCATAGCCAACACTGACATCACCTCATGATAGTATAAATAGTGAAGGTTCCAAGATGTAATAAGGGAACCTGAAAATGATATCTGGTGAGGGAGTTCTAGGGTAATAACCAAGGTAACGTAGATCTCAAAAAATGATAAATCAGTAGTATCTAAGCCTAGAAAAAATATTAGAGTATAATCTAAGGAGAGTAATCCAAGGCATTCCACAATAAGGCACCTACCAATTCTAGGGTGATCGACCAAGGTAAAACAAGGCTAAGAAATGATAGGGCCCAATAGGCTGTAACCATGACACCTACATGTCAATGATGGAACCAAGGAGTGTATCCAAGGCATCCTATAATAATGTAATAATAGACAAGGACTAGATTCTAGGTGGGAATTAACCTATGAAAGCTGCATCCTTGAATCAGAATGGGGTTCCTGAGTCCCAAGGTATTCTCCTCTCAGAATCCAAGGCGAGCACAGGTCAACCCATTCCTTTGATATGGAAATCATGTAGTATTTCATTTGGTCCAAGGCTTGGCATCCATTAGTGTTGATAGGTCAAGTAGAGTTTCAACCATTTATTTATTGGTCCAATCCTTATCTTCCATTAGTGTGGATAGGACAAGTAGAATTGCAACCATTTAATCAAGTCTTATTTAATCATTAAGTTCATTTATTCCAAGCCTAGCCTTTCATTAGCGTGACAAGGCTAAGTAGCATGCAACCATTTAGTAAAATCCATTAATTAATTTTCAAAAGTCAAGTTCCACACCTCTACCATCCCTTAACATGGCAAGGGTTTCCATAGACATGGAACCACTTATTCTCTCATGACCCCAGGTACATCCATGAAATTCCTACATGGGAATCCATGTATCTCACAAGGTATGACTATGAAAACACATTGAGTCCATCCATGGAATTCCTACTTGGGAACCCACATGTCACCCAAAATGTTATTATGATTCAAATTATTCGAAAACAATTTGGTATTTTTTTTGAGGGTCAATCATTAAGAATTAACCATTCATTTAACTTGACTCAGTCTATTTACCAAAAAATGTCAATTGCATTTATAAGGCTCCAAGTATCCATGGAAAAAGGGAAATTACCTACATGGTTACTTCCAATCTAAAAACTAGACCAAACACTTAGACAGTGCCTTGGTCCTTTAATCATTTACAAAGGAAACTCAAAATTTCTAATTCCATTAGGTCCATGTCCTAAACATGTCGTATCTCAACATAACATCAAGGCATAAGAATTATAAATATGACAAGTCAAGAAAGAAAGGCCAAACCACTTCTTTTTTATCTTGAAGGAAGCACACCTCCATTGGAGGGGTTTTATTATAAAGTCATGATATTACTTTTCACTCAAATAATTTATCACCTTTATCATTTTAAATATGAAACATGAAAGTCACATTTAAGATCATCAAATATAGATAATTCACTTCATGAATTTAAATTCTAACTAAAGTGCAGTAAGTAATTTATTAATTCATTTATAAAATTGAGGACTTGGAAAGGGACCCTACCTCAAATGGAACTAAACTGTCCACTTAGGACCTTGGTTCTTTTTAACTAAAGGCTACTATAACCCCACTAAACATACACACTTTCACATACATGTGAGGACACCAAGCCCCTATGCACACAACCACATGGCCATGGGCATGTGCATGGGGATCCTCACATATATTATTATATGCATATGCCCATCTTCACTCACATACAGATGCATTTATATATATATATATACATGGGAACACCTAGACCTAAACATGTTTAATCATTTCCATGGTTGATTTCACATGTAATGGTGGAACCCATATATATATATATATATATATATATATATATATATATATATATATATATATATATTTACATACCTATGCACCCGCAGGCGAGTCTCCCTTGACTTGGAAACTTGAGACCACATGAAACAGCCCAATGCACTACATATTTAACACTACAAACCTTAAAATAATTAAAGAACGAAATTTAAATGGTGTGGGACTAAGAAAAAAAGGAAAACCCTCACCTCAGGTGTCAGTGAGGAACCAAATTGAAGTGAAACAACTTGGAACAACTCAACGCCCTACCGATTTATTAAAAGGGAGTCAAAGACACATAAAGATCTTAATTCAAGAGGTGAAAAACAAGGAAGAAGGTATAAAAATTACCCCAAAACATTTCCGATAGACTGAAAACACCCTAATCTCCTCTCCTTTGGTGGTAGTTTCCAGAACACACCCCCACAAGTCCTAAGAGACCATTAGCACCAACCTAGAATAAGAGAGAACTGAAAATTCGGGTTACCCCACAACCCTAGGGTTCGGTCGATTCTCACTGGATGATGAAGAGGCCAAAATATGGCCATAAAAAGGAAGGATAATGGAATAGAGGACTCACTGTGTTGGATTGTGTGAATAAATGAGTGAAATTAGTCCAAAAACTGATGGAGTGAGAGGAGGTTGAGGGAGGAGGTTCATGCGTTGAAGGGGTAACCCCTTTGGGGTGCTGTGCACTGCGGGTCAATCCAAAGAGGGGGTGAGGGAGAGTGTTTAGTTTTGTTTTAATTTAATTTTAATTTAATTTAATTCTTTAAAATAACCTGACAGTATGGTTTAACCTGCACAGTTTTACAAACCGTACGCAAACCGTATAGAGTCTACTGCCTCCAAGACACACCCCACACAGGTTAGGCGCACAGTTTAGGAAACCATGCGCATCCAGTGCACAAATCCACTTACCCTTTTTAAACAGGGTTGCACGGTTACCTATAGTGGGATGCACGATTCAGCAGGTCATACACAAACCATGCACCCTCTTCTATCTTTATAAACATGAATTTTTTCAGGTCCAACACTCCTAAAACTTCTTGATCCACTCAAGAGACTTCTCATGCCTTCACCCAAGTCCATAAACAACACATATAAGTGTTCCAATACTCGAAGTTAAGAATTGAAGCTCAATTTTAAATCCAACTCATCCAGTAATTGTAAAAGTTCAAAAACTTTCGTACCTTTGTCCGGTTAAAAAACACAAGATTATACATGTCAAGAATACTAATAATCAGGGATTCTTTAGCAGCATGATCTAGGTTTACTATCAACCATTACATGATGGATTTTATAGTTGAGGTGCACTGTAAACTGGTGGCTATGATTATATGAGATTATTTTATGGGAATACATTCTACCGTCCCTTGGTATTTCTATGTGACATGTATAGACTTAGAAACAGTACTGTCCAAAGTAGGTATAGTCAATCTCGGATTTCATGATGGAACCTAAGGATATGATGGGTATTTATTTTAATTTTCTTCATTTATAATATCATTTCACACTTGCATACACTTTTATTTATTAGATATGTTTAGGGACACCATTGGTGGTGTCCTACTAAGTTGTATTCACACCTGAATTTGGAACCTATTAATTGATCACATTTCATGTTTCGTGACCCAGGTAAGAGAAATAAGCCTACTATTATGGATGGATGGGCCGGAGGATCTTGGTTAGAGTTAGTAGATATCATTAGTCTAGGATACGATAACCATTTTTTTATTATCTCTAATTTTTTAGACCTTTCTCTATATGATATACCCATGATATATATTATTTATATTTGTATGACTTATGTGATATTATTATAATTTATTTTCTTACAATATGTGGTATGTTATTTACCTGTGATGGAATTTAGCTATAATGTATACCCTTTTGATGTTATTATAACATGATGGATATTTTTGATATTTATTCCAATTTTATTTATGGTTACCTATTCCATAGGTTACAATCTCCCCATATGATTCTATTAAACACCTACCATTAGTCGATAGCCTCTGGCATATAGGGAGTCACACTAGAGGAATGTAACACTTCGATTCAGTCATGACATAGGTGAACCAATTTGGGGGAATTATAGGTGAGTTATAAATTGGTTAACCATCCACATTTAAAGTATTAGCATATAATAATGAGTATCAAAGAGTTTATATTTGTTGGTCATCAACCACCCAATCCATTTGAGGGAGTTCAAACAGACTATACATTTTCTACTTGATTTTCCAAACACTTATATAGGTTGGATGCAAGGAATATTTCTATATTCTATGTACAAAGAATTAATAAGGATTTACATATAGAAAAGTATGGATACAATCCACTTAAACCTTGTTACTATGCTTGGTATGGATGCATGAGTCATGATTTATACCACTATATCTTTTTAACTTTATCCCAATAAATGTACCAAGAACAAACATTCCAAATTACTGGCACTAGCTGAATCAATTATGGTTGAGATTTTTAGTATCTTAGTAAGTGTTGGTAAAGATCCCCTAATTGATCATTGGCCATATTTATCTATTTTTTATAATACTATTGGAATGATAAACCTTGTTCCAGTTAAAGTTCACACACAAATCAACATAATGAAAAACTGAACTTCCAGAAGTTGACCTTCCCTCGGCTGAGTGTACTAGAAGTATGAAGTCCTTGTACCCTACCCACCAAATTTATTTTACCTCACACGCACTCAATTATGACCCAAAAACATTTAAGGACATAGAAAAAATATAAATCATTAAATAAAAAAAAAATTAACATACTACCTAAGAGTTATCCTACATGCATAAAAGTAATCACTATGTCTTTTTATATTATCATAAGTAAAAAATTACATTTAGATAACACAACAATATTTAACATTTCATTATCAAGGATTAAATATCTATAAATATTTTTGGTAAACAAGATGTGATATTTGTATCATTGATGCACTATGCAGATCGATCTTTAATTCCTTTAATAGGAAACCTCAGTCGATTTTCTGTTTTCAATGCCTTCCAACCTTTATAGTGGTAATTGAATATCTATAGTAAATATTTGAATTTGACTATTTATATAAAAATAATATTATATAAAAATCATTTGATACCATTCATTCTAGAGAGTTCACCAAACATTTTGATCCTTCTTGATATCATCAGAAGATAAAAACTTCCGATGACCCTATTTCTGCCTACTTCTAGAAAGACAACCTATACCCACGATTCTAAATAATTAGTATAGTCCCTAGAACCGTGGGTATAGACTATAACTATGGTTTTAGGAACCATGGATTTGGGAGCCATCAGTATAGAGATATACCCGAAGTTTCTGTAGAAACCATGGGTATAACCTTAGAGGATTTTATCATACCCATATTTTAACCCAAACCATGTGTATATATCTATAAACATGGTTCCAAAAACCATGGGTATATATTTTACAAGAAGAATACATATACCCACGAATCTACAAACCATGGGTATAGGTAGCTGTCCCCATTTGGCAGCAACAACAGCTCTTCCAGCCCCTAAACCAGTAAATAAAATAAAAAACATAGTACACATTCAGTGAAATAAAAATATTATATATTTATAATTCAAACAACTACTTTTAATAATTTTCAAACCATTTACCATACTATAATATACATATAAATCTATAAAAATAATCAATTTGACTCATTAATAAATATCCACATGTCTCTTTATTGCTAAGTCAAAAATAGAGGGGATCAATATCCCCCCCATAACCAATATCCTCCTCCTCATCACTATCAGCAACATCCTCATCACCAAAAACATCATCTAGAGAAGAAAAATCATCATCATCATCATCATCACCACCAACATCCACTCAAACTCCACTAGGACCCTCATTGGAATCACTCAAGGCATCATTTAAATAGAACATTGATTATATATATGAATCAACAGTAGTACAAGACTTTGATATAAGTGAATGAATTATAACTGACATATATTTTAGGAAGTGTCCGACAATCAGTTTACTTATTTCACACTCTTGTAAAGCTATTTTTTTCCTCAACTACTTTTGCATGAGTGCTTTGTAGCTCTGTAGTTTGAGAGGTTTGAGAGGAGTCCAATGAGGACCAATACCTAGTGGGGATGATGTTTTTTCTAGGTTGATATTGGACTCTCCCTTGGTTATCCTCACCTAATACTCGACTCAAATGATCATTTGGCATGAAGTTTTTATCTTCTTTATCATCAAGGGCCTCCATGTAAGACTATTGAAAATATAAAAAGGATATTTTATTATGAGTTTCAAATAAATATTTGAAATATAAATAAAAAAATTATAATATTTTCTTGTGTTTGTGAATTTACTGCACTTCCATCCTTTTTCTTTCTACTTGAGAAAAATAAATTTTCTTAAGACACATGACCTTCGATGCCCAATACAGCTTCTAAAAATGTTATTTATTAGTTTACACGTATTCACAATATAAAAATTTTATAATATTGAATAATAATAAAATGGAATAACATTTAAATTAATGAACAATTCATAAATTTAAACATGTGATAAATATTGATGAAAAATTTGTAAATAAAAGCTAATAATAAACACTTTTTAATTTTATTTACTCATTGTAAAAATTCTATAATCATGAATATGATTGATTTATATTCATTTCATAATATGAACTCCATATTATTCATTATATGGAATTTCCTTAATATATATGAAATTTAATTAGATATAAAGATTTTATATTTCAATTTATTATACAAACTATTTAGATAATCTAAATTTAATATAGTTAATAACATTTAATCCCTGATCAAATCAATCATAAAAAATATTTTGATGCGGTTTCAATAATATCAAAATAAGGCCCTTAATTTTAATAATTTAAATTATGTATTTAAGGGTAATTCATAATACTTAAATATAAATACTTTATTTTTAAGTCATAAGGGATTCCAAATGGATAACTGCCTAATGGTCAATAAGCCAATTAACCAATTGGAAATTAAACCGTTAGGCCAATGGGCTATTATGCCATTAGGAAAATTGGCCAATTGTCCATTAGGCCATTTGGCCATTAGTCCATTAGTCCAATTTTCCAATTGAACAATTTTCGATTGGGCTATTAGACCAATAGTACATTAGGAAATTAGGCCATTAATCCAATTGGCCAATTCATCTATCCATTAGGCCAATTGGCCAATTGGACATTAGGCCATTTGACCATTAGGCCAATTGTCTATTATTCAATTAGTTAAATTATCCATTATTCTATTAGTTTAATTTTTCATTATCCCATTACGGAAATTGTCCATTAATTTGACATTAGGCCCTTAGGCCAATATACTGTTAGGCCATTAGTCCATTAGGCCAATTTTACAATTCATCCAGCCATTAGGCCAAATGGACATTAGTCTATTATTCCAATTGGCCAATTGATTGTTAGGACATTAGGCCAATTGAATATTACACCATTAGGCCATTAGACCATTAGAATAATTTACCATTAGGACATTAGGAAAATTGGACATTATACCTTTAGGCCAATTAGCCGTTAGGCCATCAGGTGAATTGGACATTAGGACATTACAAAAATTGGAATTAGACTGTTAGGACATTAAGAAATTAGGACAATTGGCCAATTGTCCATTAGGACATTAGTCCAATTGGCTATTAGGTCATTAGTCCAATTATATAATTTTCCAATTGTCCAATTGGCCATTAGTCTATTTGGTCATTAGGCCGATTGGTTGTTAGACCATTAGACCAATTGTCCATTAGTATATTAGTCCAATTGGCTATTAGGCCAATTGGGCACTAGGTTGTTAGTCCAATTATCCTTTAGGACATTAGGATATTAGGCCATTAGTCAATTAGAACGTTAGGACAATTGGCTATTAGAAAGGGGTATTTTCATCCTTATATTTAAGGGATTAATGATAGTAAAACATAAATTTCAGTATGAAAATCTAACTATGTAACAATATAATTATATATATTATTTATATTCATATAATAGTACATGGAACTTCTCATGAACATGCATTGTAGTACACCTCAATGTGTGCATATACTTCATTGAATCTTTATTCTTTTTGTTTTTTCCTAATATATCCTAAAAGAAAAAATTTAATACAAGTAATAAGAATTAAATTTTATATGAAAACCATTACAGATTGGGAATACTGTAAAGCCATCAATAATCTAATATGTAATCATTTTTTGATATTGTGTTGTTGGATAGTCAGGGAATATGGGTACACCATCTAAATCAATGCCAAATCTACTTCTCCAACCAACATATAACTCATGCTTATATGATTTCCAAAACTCTCTAAGATCCATCAACCTTGAAACCTTAGGAGCTTCACCATTGGTAAAACTAAACCAACACTAAAATTAACATGTTAATTCATATAAATAAAACAAAAATATAGATATAAATTTAATAAATTTTCTTACCCATACCTCCACCCATGCTTTTTCCTTGATGTCATTATCGATATGTCTCCATGAGACTGGTTCCACCGTAATGATATCATGGTAACTTTCTAAAGATTCCATGAAAATTATACACTAACTATAATTTTTACCTATCATTTGATTTTCTTCATTGAAATCCACCATTATTTGTGTTTGGTGACTCCAAGATTCCCCCATATGGGTACACCCACATTTCCTATTATAGGATCCCACTAAATATGATAAAAGGGGAAAAAGAAGAATTAAGTCATAGCACAACAAGACAAAAATGATGTGATATAATTTAACACACTTATAATAAAAAAACTAATGTAGGTTTATAAATAGGCTTTGATGGATCCATGGTCTGTCTTGGATTAGTAGCCTTTGAAGGATGTGTCTATTCCAATGCATTCTTTGGGTGATTTTCATGCACTGGAGTGGAAGATGAAGGAAAAAAAATCCTCAGATCTTGGATGGATAGTAGGAAATGGAGGTGGAATAGAAATGGAAGGATATGGGTAATAGGTTTAGGGATACATCAAAGTATATGGATATGGTAAAGGTGGAAAATATCCCTATAGGAGGCATAAACATGGTATGGGAAGAAGATACTAAATGAGATGATGATGGAGGCATGAGTGGGAACATCCTTAGAGGATCAAGTGGAGGATGGAAAGGTGTGGTGGATGGGGTGTCTACTGGTGGTTCATGGTCAGAATGTGTATGATGGGTGATCCATCTAGGTCTAGGAAATTCCCATCTTAGACCCACGCTAGTATGATGAAGAGGAGTCAACTCTGGTGAAACTGAATATCCTTAATTTTTTTTGATAAATATTATTAACATGAAATTATATGAAATGGATAATAAAAATATTACAATTATTATACTCACTAAGGGAAGTAGAGGAGGAAACCCATGCTCAAACATCTGTCAATCAACATCTAATAATCACTTCCTTCAAACTTCTGCATTATTCTTCATAATTTTCATAATAATGAAATGCACATTTTTTAGAAATAGTTTTTAAAAATAATGCATAAAACTTATAATTAAAATAATTCATAAATAATGACATAACATGTTTTAGTAATAATAATTTTAAACCAAGTTATACATTTTTTTAAAACACATTTTAAACCCATTTTTTTGAATTGAAATAAATCTAATTAACTCCAAAAATAAAAAACAATACTAAAATAAAAATATCATTCCAATATGAAACTAAATTAAAGTAATTATAGTAATAGAAACATGAGAAACCTATGTCAAGGTAAAATGAATTAATTGTGAACATATATGGTTGCTTCTATATACTACCCACCACTACATCAGGTTTAACCTCAACTCTCAAAATGGGACAATTTAAGTAATCAAATGAAATATTTTGGTCAACACCAATGGGGGGAATAAATGGTTTCAATTTCATCCCCAACATCATGAAAAATATTTCTTGGGATTACTACATTAATGACACCATAATAACGTCTCATATGATCTTTCACATAAAACACTTGTTTTTGTATTGATGAAAAAAATTCATGGTTTATCGATAGCCAAGAATAGACTCATGTCAATAACTATGAATCCAAAATCATCAATAAATATACCTTGTTGAATCATTGAATCAAACAATTTACATTTCATAATAGTGACATGACCTTGAGATTAGTAATCCAATAACAATATTTTCTCAACAAATCCATAATAAGACACATTTTCATGTTGGAATCGACTATCTGATGTACTGTTATTACAATCCATAGTAGTAGTTAACATAACACAATCATGATGTGTTCTAATTTTCACTACTTAATCAGTTGTAACAAATTTATACCCATTGATTATTAAAGATTTTCATTCATGAACCAAAGAATTTGGACCAAAATCAAACACTCTTAATTATTGAGAAATGAATCCAATAGGTAAACTCAATACCAAAAATATATATGAATAATAAAATTAAATGAATATCTATATTTTAAGTTAATTAAAGTAATGGTCATACCTTTGACTTCAACCAAGCAGGAAACTCTTGTCTATGAAAATCCTCTCTCCTTATCAAAGGAAAAGATCAATAAACTATACTTATAATTTTTTTATGTTTTCTATATAAAATGATAATAAAATATTAAGGTATATGTTAAATGACATAGTATGAGATACAATATAAATATTCAAATTAATTACTTGATATAGTCATTGAAAAAACCAAACTTAAACAAGACCATGTGATGTGCCATAACCTGCTCTTCAAGGCTCAATATAGCCAATGTATATGTCCCATGAATTCCTCTTATTTGGGGGAAGATATAGAAACAAGGGATCAATTTCCCTATACTTCTCATCTTAATTTCTCATTGGCTGGTTATGTCTTGTTCTCACATCAGAAAAATACATTGAACAAAAATCCAGACATTCTTGAGCCAGATAGCCTGTCACTATGGAACCTTTATGATGTTTATTATTTCATACATAATATTTCAATGTGCACATATTTCTTTCAGTATGATACATACATCGAAATTCAATGGGTTCCCCAAGAAGTGTTGCAGTTGTAAGATGAATTGTTAAATGCATCACACAGGTAAAAAAGGATAAAGGTTTTTTTTCCAACTCACACAAAAATAATGGCTCCTCTTGATGCATTTTTATCAAGAAAGAATTAGATAACCATTTAGCACAAAGGTATCTAAAAAATAGAACAATATAATCACTATCACCCTTATATTATTTGATAACAAATTTTATATTGGTATTGGAATCAATTCATGAAGAAGGATGTTATAATCATGAGTTTTTAGTGTTGGTCAGAGTAGGATACTCAAGAGGGGGGTGAATTGAGTTCTTATAAAAATTTCTATTAAAAAGTTTATTTAAAAGGTTCCCCCAATTTAAAAATAAAACTGTCCAGTTAACCAAGGTAGTAAAATTATAATAGATTAACTGTTTAAATAGATTCTTAGAAGATTGATTAATTCTCAGTTATAACAATATGAGATATTGATACAACTTTGGAAACTACTCTAATAAGGAAAAACGGTTATAACTACTATCCAAGACTAACTATAAAAGTAAAATTTAGTTTTCTGAAAAATGAATTGAAAGAGAGAAAGACTAAATTTAAAATATAGTGGATATAAAACAAGTGGTTTAGTATCAAGTAGATACTCAGTTCTCTCCACTTGGTGATCACCTTCCACCACGTAATATATATAAATAAATATTTTGATCCAAACCCTGGATCGGGGTTAACACAACAGTATATAGACCGTCCAAGTCACAATACCTATACCATAGTTCTATGTAGGAATAAAAATTACAACCAGGCCACACAGGACCTCTTCCACAGTTCTTGGTAGGATAAAAAAGTGTAAGAAGACAGTTGTTTAAGGATATATAGTATCCTCTAGTTTAGTGCAGGATATAGTGTGTGTTTTGAGTACATACACACACACACTGCTCGAAAGTCTATCTAAATAGTACACAACATAGCAGAATATATTAATAAGGGATTCGAAATGATATGGGTGTTATTCGATTCAGATATGAACTCTCTGATGTATCAGAGATGAAGCTCAAGTTCTGTTTTGGAAACAGACACTGAAAACAGTGTGTTGTGGAGCACTATGTTCTTTCTTCCAGGCCTTCAGTTTATTTGGATGCTACTGAGATGATGTAACTTGGATGAACAATAGTTTTTTAGTTCAAAACAAGTGGGAATGAATAATTCCTTGGGTGATATTCTTTTTTGTACGGTTCTCATGGGAGGTCTTCTTGTATATTGTTGTCTATGTGTGTCTATACGAGTATGCCTATATATATTTCATGCACTCTTCTTTGTATATATATTATTGTAGCCCAACAATGTGCATGTTTGAGGTATAAAAATTACCTCATATTTCTGACATCCTCATTTAAGATGTCTACAAAAGGCATTCAATTAAAAAGTCACATTAAAACACTCAAAATATGACCGTTAGAAATAATTTTAAATAGAATAAATTTTAGACAGTCTATCGGTGAGTCCTCAGTCGATATCTCTTTATGTTGGTGACTCATTCTATCGGTGTGTCATTTTGTCAGTCTTTCCATGCATCAATGACTCATTACATTGGTGACTCATTTTAACTGTCAGTGAGTCCTTGCATTGGTATCACCATGCATCAGTAGGTTATTTGAATTTACAATAGTTCATTTGCGTCAGTAGGTCATTTACATCGGTAGGTCATCTGCGTTGGTAGGTCATTTACATAGGTAGGTCATCTGTTCCGATAGGTCATTTATATCGGTAGGTCATCTACGTCAGTAGGTCATTTACATCGGTAGGTCATCTGCATCAGTAGGTCATTTACATCAGTAGGTCATCTATCAGTGACTTAGTTGAACTATCAGTATCTCATCTATTATGTCAGTGTCACTCTATTATACTTAGAAAATATTTTTTTCTTGGACTGTCTTACAACCTAAATGTTTACAGAATGTACCAAATTTATGTGAGATCATATATAGACATAATTTTACATATTTAAAACTTAAATAATTATTATTGAAATGTTTAGACATGATTAATAGGATTTGACATGATTTGTGGTTATTAAAACTATTAATACAAGAGAGGGTGGCCAATAGTCTCCTATGGGACAACAATCTCCCCCTTTTAATGATAACAAATCATGGAATTATTTAGTACAAGAATTTGATGTGGAATGAAATCATTCTACTTATCATATCCCATTATTGATATATAGATAAAGGTAAAATAAAGAGTAATGTTATAAAAGAGAAATAACATATATAAGAGTGAGATCAAAGATAAAGTAAATAAAGATAATACTTAACTATTCTACCCCTTTTAGGATTATTAAAAAGTGGAAGGGGAGCTAAAAAATATTATCCCCCTTTTGAGGATAATAAAAAATAAAATAGGTAGAAAATAAATAAAAAGTATCATAAAGTAATAAATAAAAGAGAAATAGAGGAAAGACAAGAACACATAACCCCATTAATAAATAAAGTAAAACGTGTTACAAGTCTTCAAAAAATAACAAAAATCAAGAATAAAACCCTATCAGAGAATGATCTACACCGTGAATAAGGATTAATAGGTTCATTGACTTTCTCAGAGGGATCAATAGAGGTTCCAGTAGGTGGGGGATGAGAAACTGGAGGGTCTGAATAAATTTTCAGAGGAGGTAGAATCACTCCTTTTGGAACATTAGGTACAAGGCTGGGTTTGTGTTGTGATAACATAGGAGGTTGAATATGTTCTTATATCATTGGATGAATCTGAGTCAAAGCCTGAGCAAATGATATTCAAGTTCAAGGAAATGATCCAGGAGGTCCAAGAGGTGTAGCAATAGGCACTAAAATCGCTTCACTTTGTACATGAAGGTATTGATTTAATATCTTGATGAAATCCTCAATATTATCACCACCATAATTCATTTCTTTCTCAAATTCATCCTTATTCTCCATGAATTTATCCAAAATAGGAGTGAAGTCTTTCAACTTCTGTACTTGATCTTTAAAGCCTCTGGTTATTGGAGGCAAAGATAGGTTCTCTTTTAAATACTTAAATAGACTGGTCAATTGATGCTTAGTAATGATCTTTTTGAAATAGTTGTCCACATTTTCTGTGATATGAGCATTTGTAGTTTTAGAATTCTTGGAATAGAGTCTGACCATATCATGAACATGATCACTATTCTTATCAATCTTTTCAAGGTTCCACAAAAATAAGCATCAAATTTATCCTGAAGATCCTCCCTTACAATAGTTTGATTGCCTCAAAGTCCATAGTCTAAGAAGACTGACCAGATGTAGAAGGAATATCTGTAGGAGTTGAGGTATGAGTCTTCAAAGTTTTAAGAATAATCTACACACAACCTTTGTACTCTGAGGTCAAGGTATTTATTACAGAATTTATCCTAGTCATTTCTTTTTCTCAACTTGGAAATGCTTTCAACAATTGTCTCAATAGTTGTAATTAGGTTGGGTTGAATCTCCTCTATCACTTTCTTTGCAACATTAGCCACATCAGCCTCACTTATTCCTATTGTCTAACTTGGAATAGAAACTGATTTCCCAGACTGGCTCATTTCTACTATTGAAGATCCGAGAGAGTGTAATTCATCACCCAACTCAGTGTTTTATCTTCTCACCATTTGAATCTCATGCACTGTATGAGATTGAAAAGATATACTTACAGCTGAACAGACTTCTTTAAACCATTCAAAATCTACTTTAGTGACAGAGTCACCAAGAAGGTTCTCAACCATTGACTCCATTGAAACAGGTATAAAAAATTCATCATATGAATCTTAATAATATAAACCCAGTGCTACATACCCATGATTCATTTCCCATTCAACCATTACATCATCATCTAGAGGAGCGAGAGTATCAAGTATCCCTCTTCTAAGTTGATGATCTTCTCCCGCTTGATCTCCCATTTCTTGAGGATCCTCCTCAATTTGAGCTCTCCTCATTGGTTTCTCATATTCAGTATGAGGTCTTCTTCTTTCATAAACTAAATGAATTATAAGAATTGTTTGAGATTCCACTTCAATAACAACTTCAACACTTTCTCTTACTTCAACAACTTTAAGATTTTCTTACAATCAATCCTGATCCACAACTTCAACCATTTCAACATATTTACCTTGATCATCTCTATGACAGTCATCATAACTTTCACTACTTTCATCATCATCATGTCTAGATACATGCTCTTCATTTCCATTTTTACCACCATCTTCTTTACCTTCTTCCTATTCACTACCATTGCCACTTTCATCATCTTTACTTTCTTCTTCTTTTCAAATACACTAAATCTACTTACATATTCCACATTGCTTGAGACTTATGTCTCCTCATATCCAATGTATTCAAGTGTGGGCTCATCAGAGGGTAAGTTAAGTGGAGTACTAAGAGGTCCAAAAGAAAAATCTTTATGAGGTTCAGTGGTGTCAGGATCACTCCAATCATCGATAGGTGACCCCTGATCTCTAACTAGAGTGACAGGCTCTTCTTCTTCTCCTAAAGAGTAAACAACTTCCTCATTTGGTCCCAGACCAAGATCATACATATTATTAGGCATAGTTGGATAGTCCACCAGATTGAACTTATCATAAACCTTATCTTCATCTCCAACCCATTCTCTCTTCCATGGGTTCCAATTGATTTGCATCCTCTCACAAATATCTTTAATGAGGCATATCCCACTTCACTCAGAAAAAACTTCTTCTCCTTCATTTTCAAAACCTTTCTATTTTATCATAGCTAATATCATCCTTGGATAAAACTAGGAATTGGTTTTTCAATAAGGCTTTATCATTTCATTCATGTGCACAACAAGGTATCTACACAAATTTACCTTAATTCCTTTTCTTAGTAGATAAACTAAGTAGAAATATTGATACATCAGGGAAGAAAAGTCACCTTTCCTAGGACAGATCTAGTTCTGAATAAATTTAAACAAGATTATACATTCTCCACTTAACTCTATAGAAATGGGTCTACTATGCTCATTATTATTAGTAAGCTCCTTCGGAGCTATCTCAAGGAAGAACATATCACTCTCAGGTAGAGAGGTACCTTGATAATAATCAAATACACCTTCATGGGGAACTTTAAGACATTAGTCCCATTATCTTCAAGAGAAAGAGATTATCTTGCCTCTCACTATGGACTTGATCCAGGAAACATCACTTCATTCCAGTAGGAACTCCATATCCATGTAAAATTCATAAAATAACTTCGGGTAAAAGGGTCTTTCATTATCTGAGAACCACTCGATCCATCCCTGATCTTGTAGAACCTTGATCAATAGTGAATTTCTTTACAAAAACCATTTCGCAAGAACTTCTTTTTTCTAGAGTTACAACATGGTTCTCTAGAGCAGGATTTACAGGTTTTAAATATTTGCTCGATTCACCTTTTTGTTTCTTAGATGCATGAGACTTTCCACCATCAATAGATCGCTTCACAAGCACCATTACAATAGTTTGTTTTAAAGGTCAGAAGATGAAAGTTCAGGGGTAGAGAGAGAAATAGTCGAGAGAGTGTAGGGGTAAAGGAGTAGAGTGGATCAATTCAAATTTATATCATTTAGGGATTTTGAAATCACAATATCATGAAATCGTGAACCGAGTTCAAAAAAATCTATGAAATAATGTCATTTTGGTAAAAAAATAAAACATATAAAAATAGTGAGTCATCAATGTCGTCAGGATAGAGTATCAACATAACAAAGTATCGGTGTCGGCATGACAATTGTGTCAGCATGACATAGAGTCAGTGTTGACATGACAACTGTGTCGGTATGACATAGCATCAGTGTCAACATGAGAACTGCGTCTGCATGAAAAAGCATCAGTTTCAGCATGAAAACTATGTCGGTATGACAAATTCACTTAAAAAGGTCAATGGAATAACAACACAAGGTCCTATAGATTAATAATTCCTAACTCATGTTTGATGTAGTTCATTCTTTCAGTGTTCAATAGATTAGTGAAAATTTCAGCAAGTTGATTTTCAGTGCCAATGAACTCTAAAGTTATATCACCTCCTTGATAATGATCTCTCAAAAAGTGATTCCACACATCAATGTGTTTTGTCCTAGAATATGAAATAGGATTATTAGAAATATTAATAGCACTTGTGTTATCAAAATTTATAGGGACATGTCTGAATTGATATCCATAATCTAGTAATGTGTGTTTCATCCACAAAATTTTTGCACAATAATTACCAACAGCTATGTTTTTAGCTTACGCAATAGATAATGTAATAGAATTTTTTTTCTTACTACACCATGAAAATAGAGACTTTCCCAAAAAGTGACACATACCAGAGGTGATTTTTCTATCTAATTTATTGCCACTAAAATCAGCAACTGAATAACTCACTAAATCAAAAGGTTTTCCTCTAGGATAGAATAGTCCTAGGTTGATAGTATGTTTGAGGTATTTGAAAATCCTTTTAATAGCAAGATGATGATATTATTTTGGGTTTTCTTGAAAATGTGCACACATTCATACTCTAAACATAATATCTAGCCTACTAGAAGTTAAGTAGAGTAAAATTATAATCTTTCATCTATAATTGGTTTGATCAACAGATTTACCATCTTCATCAAGGTCTAACTTACAAGTGGTACTCATTGGAGAGTCACTACTCTTAGTGATTTCAAAGCTATTGGACCATAGGATATTGTTGGCCACTATCTCTAACTATAATGGTTTTAATTATCACAAATCATGTCATATTTTATAACACATATCTTACCTCATTATCACAAATCATTTCTTGATCATGAGTCAGATATCTTACCTCTTGACAGATCCAAAATATTATCAGATCCTAAATCATGTCAAAGCGTATCTAGTATATCAGATCATTTCAATCATATAACTAATTATGTTTGTTTAAGTCTAAACAAGATTATAACTGATTATATATGTGTAATTATGGGTATTAATACATTTTGACATTGCTGTACTATAAGAAAAACAGAACATATAAAATTATCTAAGTATGAGTCATTGACACCGATAAAAGAATTGAGACACCGACAGACAAATGACTCACCGACTGATGTCTCACCGATAGACAAATGACTCACCGACTGATGTCTCACTGACAGAAGGGTCACTGAATAATGTGTCACCGATAGGAAGAGTCACCAACTGATGCCTCACCGATAGACAACTCACCAACTAATGTCTCACTGACAGGATGACTCATCGATATACTAACTCATTGATAGAAGTGTCACTGAAAGACTATTTAAATTTTCAATTGTTAAAATGTTTTCTAATAGTCATATTTGAGTCATTTAATGATACCGACATATTTAATAATTTTTTGTAGTACTTTTAGTAGACATTACGAGGTATGATGAACCTATGCATGTGGAAAAATCATGCTCTCTGTCAGACCTCAAGAATAAAAGCATTTTTGAAGAGAGAAGCAGTAACAAGTGTGGTGTACCTACGTGAGAGACATAGAGAAGAACATATACGACTCTAATGCACCCACTGTAAAATCAAGAACAAAAGGAAGAACACATGAGGCAATCTCAATCAAGCTATACATCAAATTGAAAAACAACTTTAGCATATCAAATAAGGATAAGAATATACCTGCAGAACCATACTTGTACCAGGAAGCTAGAATACGACACTCTGTTTTAGTGTCAACTTCTAGAAGAGGAATAAAACCTCATCTCAGGTACATCTGAAGAGTCCAGAGCTACATCTTAAGGTACACAGAGCCTTCAAAACCCTTTCTCATATTTATTTTCACTCTTGTCTTCATTTTTACATACTTTTGAGAAGTGTGTGTATCTGTCTGTAAAGAACACATTGTATCCTATATCAAATTGAAGGATACAAGATATACTTCCACTCATACCTTCCTACACCTTTTTACTCCCATGGATAAGTGTGGAAGAGGTTCCTGTGTTACTTGGTAGTTTGTACCCATAAAGAAATTTGTTAGAGGTCTTGTGACCTTGACATCTTGTGTGCTGTTATGAACCCTGATCCAGGGCGAGGATCAAAATTTTTATTAATTTAAACTTCTTGGTGGTAGGTGATAACCAAGTGGAGAGGATTAGGTCTCTTCTTGAGACTGAACCTCTTGTTTTATTTCAGCTATGATTTTACTTTCAGTTTTACTCTGTTTTATCACATATTTCATAAAAATAAATTAATCTCTGATAGTTAGTTTTAGAAAGTGTTTATAATAGTATTAACTCATTAGTTTAGTTTCAAAAGTTATATTAATTATAAAATTGATATAACTAAGAAATAATCACTCTTCTGAGAAATTAATCGAACAGTGGAGCTCTTATAAATTCACTACTAGATAACTAGTCAATTATATTTTAAATTTGGGTAAATTCAAATAATAATTTTTAACATAAATTTTTATAGGAACTCAATTCACCCCCCCACTTGAGTTTCATACTCCGACCAACATTTGGTATAAGAGGTTTTGGATTTTTTGTTTTCAAAGCTTTTTCAAACCTTTTCAACTGTGATTTTAGTTGTATTTCAAAGATCTTAAAATTTCTATCAATACTAAACTTTTATCTCTTTAAAATCTTTTTCTAAAATTTTATAATGGAAAATAGACTGGAAGGTTCTACTACCAACAAACCTCAACTTTTCAATGGAACCAATTACACATAATGAAAGATTAAAATGAAAATTCACTTAAAAAGTATGGGTTTTGAGATTTGGTCTTCCATTATAGATGAATGTAATATTCTAGCTACTGATAGGAACACTTGGGATGAACCAACTAAGACTACTTATATCAATAATTAAAAATACATGAATTCCTTATACTACTCGTTAGGAGATGAGGAGTTTAATAGAATTTCTGCATGTAAAACAATACATGAAATTTGGGATACTTTGTCTATTTCACATGAAGGAACCTCTAGTGTTAAGAAAATTAGACTTCACACATATACTGTTAAATAAGATAACTTTAAAATGAAGCTTGATGAGCCTATTTCTAACATGTGTCACAAGTTTAATGAAATTGTGAACATTATGATCTCTCTGGGAAGAGATGTTACAGACAAGGAGAAAATCATGAGAATACTTAGATGTTTACCAGATAAATGGAGAGGGACCTCTATCTCAATTAGAGAACCTTGTGACTAATTGAAAATTACTTTTTTTTATTATCAAAAAACTTTTAAGGGAAAAGTGAGAAACCATGAAATCCGTCAAAACAACCACAAAATAACCCTTGTAGAAAAGAAACCCAGAACACAATACATGATCTACCTCTCCCCATTAGCTGCAAAATGATGTCAAGCCTTCAGCATAGTAGGATCCTTCGACAAGTAGTCTCGTGTAGAAGTGCAAGGGCAAGGAACTAATGGGGAATCCATACCCTCTCATCATCCGAATCCAAAAGACCTATACCGATGAAGACCTCATGCTCTGATCCCCTTCCAAAGCATATCCAAGTAGAATTATGGAAATGTAACATCAAACGTCACAATAGAATCAAATGAAATATGGTCCAAAAATAGGCACAATATGTACTATCATTCCTCTCAAAACAAACAACCAAAATTGCCATATTAAAAAGAGTCACTAAAGATTATCTTGAGGTTACCAGAGTTTGTCTCCCTAAATAACTTCTAGGTTAAAGATGAGACCTGCATACCTGATACCTCCATCACCAGTTTCTCAAACTCAAAAGCCAGTTGGTCCCAGGACTGTATATACTCCTCAATACCGATCTTCCCTTTTTTGAATCCCCCTACTAGAATTAGATCCTTCTTTTCAATCCATGAGTATTTCCCCTCATTTAGAGACACTCTTAGAGACCTCCCCATCATTTTAGTTGCCTCCTCCTTAGTTTCATTAAGCAACAAGACATTATCTATCACTTCTTCTTCAGAACTTAAAAGAAAAACCAAGGATGGGTCACCCCAGTCCTCTGGTCCTTGATGACTCAAAGTCTCCATGGCTGTCTTCTTTTCGTTCATCTTATTTGAAGATTGAGTCTCCAAAGGATGTGGTAAGGAGGAGTAATCCTTCCTCCCCTTCCTCCTACTGAAAATCCTATTATTCCTTGGACTTTAACCTTTATCTGCCAAGTGTACTAGTTCACTTCCATTGGGTTCCTTCACACAAACCCCTTCATCATTAACCGATTCCACGGAATCGGTTCTCAAACCTACCTCTATAAGGCCTACAAACCTGTTACTCAAGTGTATTGGGGTCCATATCGAAGAATCCAAACCCTCTATTCTCCCGCATCTAATTGGATCAACCACATCCATATCAATCCCCTGCTTCCCCTTACACACATCTCCACTACTAGACCTTAACACCTTAACAAATGAGGTAGCTGCAACAACCTCCTCACCACCCACCAATTGGTCCATAGTCACTTTACTCCAATTCCTCTGGTTCTCCACTCCAATAGCCTCATGCTATACCAACTCATCACCCTTCATCACACTGTGATTAGAAGGACCTCCAGCCAAGTCCCTCCTCATCCTATTAAACATCTCATACATCTTCGGGTTGGTCTGAGGCACTGTGGTATTCTTCCCCATAACAGTCCCATGGACATTGTTCACAGACGCCTCGTATACCACTGAAACATGGTCAAGACGAGCCTCCTACACTGACCGCAATGCTTGAGGTCCCCGACCCATACCCTCCACATCTGTTTCCATCTAATCCGAGCTAGCCTTTGCACAAAAAAATAGAACCTTACCCCTACCGTTATCTTCCCCCATAGGAGAGATCCGAGTTCCCCAATGACAAACCTCCTTTAAGTGGCCTGATTTCTTGGGCACTGAACAAAATACCTTTCCAAAACCCCTACCCAAAAGTGTTTAAGATCCCCATCAACAAATGTCCAAAGTATGGCCCATCCACTTGTAGGTAGAACAGAAGTCCATATAGTTCTCATAAATCACCTGCTATTTGCATCTATACTCCTCACCGATAGTGATCCAAACATAATAAAATGGAGTACTCAACAAATCAAGTTCCACACAAACCCTCGGATTGATCGTGTGACAAACCGACTCCGTGCAACTATTAGAGCATAATAATCTACTGATGAGATTACCAAGAATTCTAATCACATAATGATTTTGAAACAACAAGGATAAGTTAGGGAAGCTTACCCAAACCACCACAAGTGGAGTATCACGTTTCATATAAAACTCAAAGGACCAATGAATCAGAAAGAAACAAAACCCATTGAAGATGAGGGGGGAACTTGACTAAGAATGGATGAGGTCCTCCTCTGAAGAAAAATAGATCATGATATTATAACTATCAAGCAATCCCACAGTCGCCCGCTCCTAAAGCTCCTAAAAACTGAAGACAAACCTGTCAAAGGAATCAACCGAGGGTCTCCTCTTCCTAAACCGAGTAAACAAAGTGAACTTCAAAAGTGAAGAGGATTAGAAAACTACCAGTAAAATAGATGATATGTAAGTTGATGATGTATGTGGAAGAGTTAAAAGTCAACAAGGAATATGATGAACCTAAGAGAAAATCTATACCCTTTAATACTACTACCTCTAAGAATAAGGAAAAATAGAATGTGATTGACTTTGTTGAAATATCTAGTAATAATGAATCAACATATGATAATGATGAAGAGATGGATCATCTAGCCATAAGATTCAAGAAATTATATAGGAAGAATAAGTTATTTAGGAATCCAAATTATAAAGGAAGATATGATAACAAGGGAAACTGAAAAAAGGACTGGAAAAGAAATGAAAAATTAAAGGATATTGTCTGCTATGAATGTAAGAGGAGAGGACATGTAAAAGCTAACTATCCAAAATTAAAATAAGAAAGAAGTATAAAAACAAATACAAGAAGTATAAGAAAGCTATGAAGGCCACCTAGAGTTCCTCTGAGGATAGATCTAGTAAATCAGCATCATCTCATGATGAGAGAGATGACATGGCAAATATGTGTTAATGAAAAACACATCTAAGGTAAACTTATATTCTCCTATACACAATTATTACTATTTTGGAGGTGAAAGTGATTATGAAAATATGACAAGTGATGAACTATTTGAATACTACAACATGTTGGAAGAGACATTAAATAAATCGAAAGATAAATATAAATCTTTAAAGAAACAACATGATCTCACTGTAAATATTAAGTCTGAACTCACTACTAAAAAGGAAAATAATGATCAACTGCTCAAAGAAAATAATGAACTAAAAATGACTAATGAGAAATAGAAAAAAGATCTAGAAAAGTTTAACAATGGGAAAAATACTATTACTCAAATTATTGGTAAATAGATATCTCTTAAGTACACTTATGGAATTGAATATCATCCTAGATAGAGAAACCTATCTAAAACACATTTTGTAACTAAATCTGGAAAATATGTTTTTCTACCTAAAAATGAAAATTTTGCTGCTAGTTCTAGTTCTGGAAAATCATTTACTACCTCTATTTTTTTCTGGACCAAATAGAGTCTATTTTTAAAATATGTTACATAATGATTATAGGAAACCCATGAAGCAAATTTGGTCACCTAAAGCATTGATTACTAATGTTACTAGACCCAAACAAATTTGGGTACCAAAATCTGTTTTTGTCTGATTATTTTGTAGGAAAGTTGTCTAAAGAGACCCTTCAAGAGTCAATGGTACTTGGATAGTGGATGTTCCAGACATATGATAGGAGTCTATTCAAGATTCAACAACTTAATCAATATTGATGGTGTATATGTCACTTTTGGTGACAATGCTAAAGGAAAAATAATTGGCTTAGGCCAGATTGGTAACTCTAACTCAGTTTTAATTTCTAAAGTACTTTTTATTGATGGATTGAAATATAATTTTCTTAGTATTTCACAATTATTTGTTGATGGATTTCATGTTAAATTTGAATATGATTCTTGCAATATTTTTAACTCTAAAAATTATTTAGTATTTTATGATTTTAGAAATGAAAATGTATATGTTGTTAACTTAGATTCTTTAATTTCTCAAAATGTTTCTTATTTAAGTACCTTTCATAAAGAGTCTTGGATTTGGAATAGGATATTAGGAACACATTAATGTACACTCTCTTAGAAATATTACTAGATAGTACTTGTCAAGGATTTACCCAAACTTGAGTTTTCAAATGACAAAGTCTATAATCCTTGTAAAAAGGGAAAACAACACAAGATATCTTTCAAATCAAAGAAAGAAGTTTCAAATTCTAAACCTTTAGAGTTGGTTCAAATGGACTTGTTAATAGAAAACCCAAAGTTAGTTATTTAAAAGTTTTTGGTTGCAATGTCTATATCCTTAATACAAAGGACAATCTTGAAAAATTTTCATCCAAGAGTAATGAAGGAATGTTCCTAGGTTATTCAACTTCTAGTAAAGACTACAGAGTATTTAATAAAAGAACCAAGTGTGTGTAAGAATCTGTGTATATAAAATTTAATTAAACCAATACACGTGAACCTAAGACCTCCCTAGACAACCTTGAAAATGATGTGTCAAATCTGGAAACAAATGCAAAATCATCTAATCCTCTTATCAAGAAATCTGTTAAATCAAATAGTTATGGAAACTCTTCAGACTCTAGACATAATGAAACTGAAACTGTAGATGAACTTGAAATTACGATCCATTCTTTTTCTAGAACAATTAGAACTCTCAAGAACCATCTTTTAGATACTGTTGTTGGAGACTTAGATAAAGGGACACAAACTAGAGCTCCTCTTAGAAACCAAGTTGAACATCATGCATTTTTTTCACAACGTGAACATAAAAACACCAATGATGCAATTAAAGATTAATTTTGGGTCATAGATATGCAAGAAGAACTTAATCAATTTGAATGAAATAAAGTTTGGAAACTTGTGGATAGACCCAAAGACACCTTGACCGTAGGCACTAAGTGGGTGTTTAGGAACAAAGTAGATGAATCTGGTAATATTTTTATAAATAAATCCATATTGGTTGTGTAAGGTTATAGTTAAGAAGAAGACATTAAATATGAAGAAATGTTTTCATCTGTTGCTAGAATTGAAGCCATCAGAATCCTGCTTGCTTATGCTGCCCATCTCAATTTCAAGATTTATCAAATGGATTTTAAAAGTGCATTCCTGAATGGGAATATAGTTGAGGATGTTTTTCTTGAACAAAAAATTGGTTTTACAAACCCTAATTTTCAAAATCATGTTTCTAAATTAACAAAACACTTATATGGTTTAAAACAAGCTCCAAGAGCTTGGTATGATAGACTAAGTACTTTTCTCATTACAAAAGGTTTTACAAAAGGAATTGATGATTCTACTCTTTTTATAAAACGAATTTCTAAATATATTTTAGTAGTTAAAATTTATGTAGATGATATTATTTTTGGATCTTCAAGAAATTATTTATGTATTTATTTTTCTAAAATGATGCAAAGTGAATTTGAAATGAGTTTGATGGGTGAACTCAAATTCTTTCTTGGATTTAAGATTTTTCCAAATAAAAAGGTATCATTTTAAATGAAAGTAAATACACAAAAGACCTTTTAAAAATATTTGTCTTTGATAGAATTAAAAGTAGTGACACTCCAACGAGTACTACTTGTAAGTTGGATCTTGACAAAGATGGTAAATCTGTTGATCAAACCACTTACATAGAAATGATTTGAGGTTTTCTCTACTTGACTACTAGTAGGCTAGATATAATGTTCGGTGTGTGTATGTGTGATCGTTTTCAAGATAACCCCAATGAATATCACTTAAATTATATTAAAATAATTTTCAAATACCTCAAACATACTATCAATTTAGGTTTGTTTTACCCTGAAGGATAATCATTTGATATAGTAAGTTATTATGATGCTGATTTTGGTGGATGAAAATTATATAGAAAGAGCACCTCTGGAACATGTCACTTTTTGGGAAAGTATTTTGTTTCATGGTGCGTCACGAACTAGGCCGGATTGTCATCCGATCCGACACCCGACCCGGTCCGCGACATGGCCCGAAGGGCGTTCCCGATCCCCACGGGCTGGCAACTAGTGCCGGGCACCAAAACAAACCAGTTGGGAACGGTTTGGCCCATGAAAAAGATAAGAAAACATAAACTGAACAAGCATATGAATAAAGGAAAACAAACTGGACGACGTGGCAGCAGAAAAAGGAATAAATAAACGCGACATACCTCAGGTGACCCCGTGGATCACCACGGTACGACAACCACCCACTTCCAAAAGCGATCCAAGACTGAAACCTGCAACTGAAAAGTAAAGTAGGCGTGAGCACCGAGATGCTCAGTAGGAAAGCCAAAAACAACCACGTCCTATGCCTCCGCCCTTATTAAGAAATCCACAATGCCATTTTGGAAATAAGATATAATAAAGTAGTGTTTCTCCTTTTCAAAATTAAGTAACGAGTTTGCATTTTCAGGTAAATCCTTTTTCTTCCACTACATTTTCAAAATAGGTTTCAAGCATGCACTTAACATTTCAAAATGGAAAGAAACCAGTTTGGATTAAAATATGGTTTTCATAAACAAGGCATCAAGTATGAAATCACTGAAAAGAAAGTTACATCATTAGCAGCATAAAAAAAAGTGAGCACCATGGGTAATCCCTATAGGCAGCTAGAACGAGTGGGAACCTAAAGACCTCGTACCTCAGTGAAACGTGGCTTAGAAGACCACGACCCTCAGAAAACGTGGCTTAGAAGGCCACGACCCTCAGAAGTGCATATGTTTAGTTAGTGTTGTTGCGTCAATCCTGCTAGACAAACCGGGACGAACCCCTGCCGTGTCATCTAGCGTACTAGTCCTGGTCACCCACCTAGATACCCGGGTTTTCCCATTGTGCTCTATTTCAAATGGTGGTGAGTTTTCTTTATCAAACAATCAAACAAGTACATTACACTTTATTTATCTAAAATTCATTCCACATTTCACCACCGCACTCCCTACTTAAGTGCATTCCCCCTCTTTACACCACACAAACATGGACAAGCCTTTACACTAGGCACACATCACAAACCACTCATCAACACTTGCATCCCATTTTATTTTTTTCAAATTTAGGGGAATGACTCAAAAAGGGGTTTTCTATTTTCGCAAACCAAATCTTAAAGTGCCAAACAGGCCTGTCAAAAAACATTGTTAAGATGCCAAACATGCTTAATTACATAAAGGAAACACTTTTTAAAATCAATCAGCCAAAAGCCCAAACACCTTTGGAAATACGCACTACTAATTCAGAACCACTTAAGAAATCAATTTTTCAATAAAAGGTCACTTAAGACCGATAGCATTAAAAATACATTTAAATTTCCAAATCAAAGGCGTAATCATTTCTAGCAACCGTAACCTGATTTCATAGCATGTGGATATAGCGTAAATGTAAAACATATTTTTAAAACAAGCAAGCAATTATGAATCTCAAATTAACGGCATAGGCATAGAGGACCTACCTCAAACTTGTCGCTATCTGCCAAAGGTCACTCGAACCGACACTTGGCGCACACACGCACATGCATTTATACATATATATATATACACCCCTAGCTGCACTGCACATATTCCCCGCGCCATGAGGGAATATGTACAAAAAGGGCATATATATATATATGTCTTACCCTGTGCACGAACATGTAAGATACCACGAACCCGCGGGCCCAAACCACCGTAGCGAGGCCCAACGCGCTACACAAATAATTTAATAAAACCATTAAACATATAATCAAACATTTGACCAATTTATAAAACATTTTAGCATGCTCAAAGTGGTACATTTTCCATCAAAAATTCTTTTCCAGCACACACGCACCTCAAGCACCCACAATATCACATTTCGCACAACCCAAACGATTACTTGAACACTTCTAATGATTGTCACAACAATATCCGCACACATATACCCTTATATGTATGCTCAAACCCACTTTTGAAAACACGCACACCAACAAAAAATATACAAACATGTTTCACACACTTTACAAGATTTTATAAACCACTTAAAAATTTTATAAAACCACTCCAAGTGGTATTACAAGACATTGAACACCAAAAGCCTACCCAAAAACCTCTTATAAGGCCAAACGCACACCACTCACTTGTCAAAACAGAACACGCAGCCCGTGCAAAACAAAATAAACCAACTGCACAATAAAAAAACACTTTTAAAACTCAAAAAGACTATTATGAAAATTTTATTAAAAAGTTTCAAAACATTTTGTTAACTTTGAATACCAAAAGCTCACCCAAAATCTATTTTGTGATAAAAATGCATTTTAACATCGCATCAAAACACAAACTGCATCCCTTGCACGTCTTAACAAACTATCAAAACAATTAATTAAACACTAATAAATAATTCATCATAGGTTCTTCACACATTAACACACTCATATTTCACAAACATACTACTTACAAAATAAATACACATCAAAAAATCAAATACAACCAATTTCACCCTTTGCACATTTTAACAAATTAAATACACAATTTATAAAATGCTGATAAACATCTCAACACGGGTTTGCACCGAAAATTTGGACACATGTTGCATCAACAAACTATTGAAAAATTAAAAGTATATCGAATCTCAAAAATAATCAAACTCGCATCTTGAAAATAAATAAATAAACAAATTGAATTAATTAAACTCCCAAATTAATGCATCAAATAGTGGTTATACGCAGAATCACATACCTTATATGGAGGAATTTCCAATATCAGTGCGAAACTTCAATCGCTTGACATTCGAACCACATAGAACCTAATGCGAACCCGCAAACATGAATCCGAATCGAAAACATTAAGTCAAAGCCCCCAGAATCAGAACATAAATCCGCTAAAAAAACAACAACAAAACTCAAAAGAAAGAGAAAAAAAAAACAAAAGGAGGAAGACATAACCGAGGGTGGGGGTCGACGCCGGTGACCACCGGACAACAGCCTGCCGGGAGGAGGAGGGTTCGAGCAGGCGGACCGGGAGGGAGGAGGCGCGGCCAAGGCGGCGGCCGGAGAGGGAGGACGGGACGGCGGCGAGGGCGGCGGTCGAAGCGGAAGGAGGCGCGGCGAGGGCCGGACGGGAGGGAGGCGGGTGTCGCGCCACGAAGGGGAAACGCAGGGGTGCGGCGTAGGGTTAGGGAAGGGGGAGGAAGGGTAGCGCGCCGGGATAGGGTGAGGGAGGAAGGAAAAAAAAAGAGGAGAGAAAAAAAAAGAGAGAAAAATAAATAAAAAGAAATAAATAAATAAATGGGGGGAAAAATAATAATAATAATAAATAATTAATTAAATAGATAATAAAATGAAACTTAAAAAAAACAACCTAGAGTAACCTATACACAAATCACAAAAATAATGGTAATATTAATAGTGAGTTAATTATTTTATAATTGTAAGATTAATTTTAATATTAACATCCAAATCAAAATATTAGCTGAAAAATAATAACTAAAATTATAACCTAATTAAAATAGTAACTTAATTAATATTAATACTAATAATAAAAATAAAATAATAAATCCAACCAAATGAATATCATTTTTAATTGAAGTTAAACACTGTGCATGATTACGTTCGCGGTCGCGTGCACGGTCACACGCCCGATCACTAGATCAGTGTGCGCTCGGTTGCGTGCGCGGTCGCACGCCTAGTTGTGCGGCCATGTAAAAATAAATTTAATAAAATAGAACAGTCTCTTATTAAGAATGGGAACCGACACAGTCGCGGGAAGGGTCGTTCACCCCAATAATGACATATTTTATAATAAAAAAAACATTGTCTAAATGTGATTAGGCGCTACAGACGGTCGCGCGTACGGGCGCACACCCATATGTATATATATATATATATGTATAAATGCATGTGCGTGTGTGCTCCAAGTGTCGGTTCGAGTGACCTTTGGCAGATAGCGACAAGTTTGAGGTAGGTCCTCTATGCCTATGCCTTTAATTTGAGATTCATAATTGCTTGCTTGTTTTAAAAATATGTTTTACATTTACGCTATATCCACATGCTATGAAATCAGGTTACGGTTGCTAGAAATGATTACGCCTTTGATTTGGAAATTTAAATGTATTTTTAATGCTATCGGTCTTAAGTGACCTTTTATTGAAAAATTGATTTCTTAAGTGGTTCTGAATTAGTAGTGCGTATTTCCAAAGGTGTTTGGCCTTTTGGCTGATTGATTTTAAAAAGTGTTTCCTTTATGTAATTAAGCATGTTTGGCATCTTAAAAATGTTTTATGAAAGGCCCGTTTGGCACTTTAAGATTTGGTTTGCGAAAATAGAAAACCCCTTTTTGAGTCATTCCCCTAAATTTGAAAAAAATAAAATGGGATGCAAGTGTTGATGAGTGGTTTGTGATGTGTGCCTAGTGTAAAGGCTTTTCCATGTTTGTGTGGTGTAAAGAGGGGGAATGCACTTAAGTAGGGAGTGCGGTGGTGAAATGTGGAATGAATTTTAGATAAAGAAAGTGTAATGTACTTGTTTGATTGTTTGATAAAGAAAACTCACCACCATTTGAAATAGAGCACAATGGGAAAACCCGGGTATCTAGGTGGGTGACCAGGACTAGTATGCTAGATGACACGGCAGGGGTTCGTCCCGGTTTTTCTAGCAGGATTGACGCGACAACACTAACTAAACATATGCACTTCTGAGGGTCTTGGCCTTCTAAGCCACGTTTTCTGAGGGTCGTGGTCTTCTAAGCCACGTTTCACTGAGGTACGAGGTCTTTAGGTTCCCACTCGTTCTAGCTGCCTATAGGGATTACCCATGGTGCTCACTTTTTGTCATGCTGCTAATGATGTAAATTTCTTTTCAGTGATTTCATACTTGATTCCTTGTTTATGAAAACCATATTTTAATCCAAACTAGTTTCTTTCCATTTTGAAATGTTAAGTGCATGCTTGAAACCTATTTTGAAAATGTAGTGGAAGAAAAAGGATTTACCTGAAAATGCAAACTCGTTACTTAATTTTGAAAAGGAGAAACACTACTTTATTATATCTTATTTCCAAACTGGCATTGTGGATTTCTTAATAAGGGCAGAGGCATAGGACGTGGTTGTTTTTGGCTTTCCTACTGAGAATATCGGTGCTCACTCCTACTTTACTTTTCAGTTGCAGGTTTCAGTCTTGGATCGCTTTTGGAAGTGGGTGGTTGTCGTACCGTGGTGATCCACGGGGTCACCTGAGGTATGTCGCGTTTATTTATTCCTTTTTCTGCTGCCACGTCGTCCAGTTTGTTTTCCTTTATTCATATGCTTGTTCAGTTTATGTTTTCTTATCTTTTTCATGGGCCAAACCGTTCCCAACTGGTTTGTTTTGGTGCCCGGCACTAGTTTCCAGCCCGTGGGGATCGGGAACGCCCTTCGGGCCATGTCGCGGACCGGGTCGGGTGTCGGGTCGGATGACAATCCGGCCTGGTTCGTGACAAAATGGTATCAGAGGGGCCCTTTTTATTTGGGGTGTCAAGTAGCTTGGTGATTAGGTGTGTCAGGACTCGAGAGGTAGGTGTGGGAAGGACGTCATGAACCCTTGCTCGTCCCGAGACTCGAGTTTCCAGGGGTAGTCCAGGATTTGAATTTTCTTCTTTGGATTGGTATGTGTAGATGAGGGATGACCAAGGAAGTGAGCCAGTGTTACGCGGCAGACTTGCATGGAGTAGCGACCCATGTACAGCCCGAGTGCACGGTTCAAGATACTTCCTGTGGTGGATGCCCGCTCGGAGCATGGTCTGCTAAGCCATGTTACCGGGTTGGTATAACCACTAGTCCCTTATTTTTGGATGTTTTAATGTGAGTTATGTTTGACCTTAATTTTGGTTGGTGTGAGTACATCTCAAAAATGAAAATGGATTTTTGTGAAGGTGGTTTGAATTGGGAATGTGGTGTTAGAGTGGAAAAGTGGTTTTGAAATGGAAATTGTTTTCTTTTAGAAAATGTGTGGTTTCAAATGGGAAAATGAGAGGTGTTTTGGAAGTTGTTTTGAAATCTCAGTTACACTTTTTGGAATGTGAATTGGAAAATGTTTTGGAAATTTGAAATGTATTGCTTTGATGATAAGTTATTTTTTTTTCAAATTGGTTGGGAATTTGTGCTTTATGCTGAATGATCTGTTTTGAAAATGAGAAGTGTCTTGAATTGACCCTTGGTATTCCTATGAGTGATCACATACATTGAGGTGCGCATGTGGAAAGTGGAGGAATTGGTGATGTGAGTGGATGAGTTCTTGAGCTAGCACATGGATATGTATGTGTGAGACTTCATGGGATATCAATGGTGGATATCTAAGTTGTTTTGTTTGCTGAAAAATGGTTTTCAAAAGGGGTTTTTCAAACGTTTAGAAAAGTGAGCGAGGAATTGTTTAGCGTTCTCTTTTCACGTTAAGTATTCTTTTTCGTGGGTTCTTGGTTTTGACATATTGAATTGTGGTTGAAATAGTGATTTGAGTTTGAGCTTTCATTTGTGATTGTGGTGTGGAATTTTGATTTATGATAACTTTTGATTCGGATTCGTGCCTCTTGTTTTGAATATGCTGCCCAGAAAAGTCCCAGAAGTTTCTAGTGAGTCTCTTCTAGTTGTTGGTTCTACATAGACTCTTATCAGGGTGGTGGAATTGAATTCTTTCCGGTTGTTGTTCATATTCCATGGTGATCATGATCTATCAAAGGTAGCAGACTGGCTTGGTGAAACCGTTGGTGTTTTCAGGTTATTGGAAACTCCCAAAGCTAAGAGAGTTCGTGTTGGTTCAGGTCCGTTTGAAGGTGCAACTTGGGATTGGTGGAGGAGATAATCCTAGTGTCGTTGCATGATGATATGAATTGTAAGGTGTTTAGGACCACTCTCATTAGATGGTTTATATTTGTGGAAGCGAAGGTGATGGAAGCAACAAGGCTCGTGAGTGTCCAGCAATGCCAACGAATAGTGAAGGCCTACGTTGGGCATCTCAAGAAGTTGGTTCCCTTTTCTCCAAAGATAATGTCTCAGAATCAGTTAATGTTTCTCTTGCGTGGGGTCTTCGTCTATTGTTCAAGGACCAGTTCCATTTGGTGTTTGGGATGGTTCCCCATTCTTTGAGAGCGAACCGGAGGAACCCATCTCAGACAAGTTTCATTATCAACTCCATCTTCTATTAGTCGGGCCACTCTCTTGTTCGTTTCTTGTGTGGCCGGTTTGGGTACTTTAGGTCTCCTTATCGTCATTCATTTAAGACTTGTCGACAGTGTGGCCATTTGGGAAACATAGTGAAGTTCCGCTAGTGGCTTCGTCCGGAGGAGTCTCGACAGGAGAATGTCAGCTCCTGACTGCGGGGCAGTAGATGCTTCAAGACATCAGAGCTCCAGCCTCAGGTCTCGGAGTGAAGCTTTTCACGCAGTCAGGAATCGTCGGGTGTGGGGCGCCTTGGTCTAATTTTTGTCTCCAATGATTAAATGGGGACAGTCTGAATTTCCCTATTGCATCTCTCCAATCTTTTAAGGTTCTATATTGCTGTAAGAGGCGTAAATGTATCTTATTCCTCGTTGTAGTCTATGTTCTTTGATCACCCCGCTGTGGTTGTAAGAAGGCATGGTGATCTCGTCTTTTTGTAATTCCGGTAGTTGCGTCTCCTCAAGTGTTACATGTTTTGTTTTAGTACATGCTCGTTTTGGAGATTCTCACCTCTTGTGGAAATGATGAGTAATGGTTAAGTTTGTCTTTTGGTAGAATTCTTCTGTGGGTTTTCTCATGTGTCCGTGGTTTCTGTTTTGGGTTGGAAGTTCCCATGTCGGTCTAGACTGGTGGGTTTAAGCTGGTCAGTTCTTAAATGGTGGGGAGACTCACCACGGATCTTGTCGTGTTTTTTTTGAGGTTTAGTATGTGCGGCGGTTTCCTCTTGGATCAAGTTAGCAGTTTCAGAGTTAGCCCATACTAAGAGTCTCAATGTCGGTTGTGTTAGTCGGGTTCTTGTGGTGGGGAGAACCCTCCTCGTTTCCTAATGGTTCTTCTCTTTTCAGATTCCTTCAGAGTTGACCGGGTGTGACTGATGGAGCGAAAAGTCACGCCGAGTTGTGATTTTGTTGGCCACATTTAGTCTCAAACTAGAGTTTGTTTCCCCGTTTGGCTTGGTGACTTTCTGGGGGCAGAAAGTTTTTGTGGTGGGGAGAATTGTCACACCCCGACCAATGCATTATTTTAACTTAATTATTTTTGGATCTTATATGGGTGTGCGCCCGTACGCGCGACCGTCTGTAGCGCCCAATCACATTTAGACAATGTTTTTATTATTATAAAATATGTCATTATTGGGGTGCACGACCCTTCCCGCGACTGTGTCGGTTCCCATTCTTAAAAAGATACTGTTCTATTTTATTAAATTTATTTTTACATGGCCGCACAACTAGGCGTGCGACCGCGCACGCAACCGAGCGCACACTGCTCTAGTGATCGGGCGTGTGACCGTGCACGCGACCGCGAACGCAATCATGCGCAGTGTTTAACTTCAATTAAAAATGATATTCATTTGGTTGGATTTATTATTTTATTTTTATTATTAGTATTAATATTAATTAAGTTACTATTTTAATTAGGTTATAATTTTAGTTATTATTTTTCAGCTAATATTTTGATTTGGACGTTAATATTAAAATTAATCTTACAATTATAAAATAATTAACTCACTATTAATATTACCATTATTTTTGTGATTTGTGTATAGGTTACTCTAGGTTGTTTTTTTTTAAGTTTCATTTTATTATCTATTTAATTAATTATTTATTATTATTATTATTTTTGCCCCCCATTTATTTATTTATTTCTTTTTATTTCTTTTTCTCTCTTTTTTTTTCTCTCCTCTTTTTTTCCCTTCCTCCCTCACCCTATCCCGGCGTGCTACCCTTCCTCCCCCTTCCCTAACCCTACGCCGCACCCCTGCGTTTCCCCTTCGTGGCGCGACACCCGCCTCCCTCCCGTCCGGCCCTCGCCGCGCCTCCTTTCGCTTCGACCGCCGCCCTCGCCGCCGTCCCGTCCTCCCTCTCCGGCCGCCGCCTTGGCCGCGCCTCCTCCCTCCCGGTCCGCCTGCTCGAACCCTCCTTTTCCCGGCAGGCTGTTGTCCGGTGGTCACCGGCGTCGACCCCCACCCTCGGTTATGTCTTCCTCCTTTTGTTTTTTTTCTCTTTCTTTTGAGTTTTGTTGTTGTTTTTTTAGCGGATTTATGTTCTGATTCTGGGGGTTTTGACTTAATGTTTTCGATTCGGATTCATGTTTGCGGGTTCGCATTAGGTTCTATGTGGTGCAAATGTCAAGCGATTGAAGTTTCGCACTGATATTGGAAATTCCTCCATATAAGGTATGTGATTCTGCGTATAACCACTATTTGATGCATTAATTTGGGAGTTTAATTAATTCAGTTTGTTTATTTATTGATTTTCAAGATGCGAGTTTGATTATTTTTGAGATTCGATATACTTTTAATTTTTCAATAGTTTGTTGATGCAACATGTGTCCAAATTTTCGGTGCAAACCCGTGTTGAGATGTTTATCAGCATTTTATAAATTGTGTATTTAATTTGTTAAAATGTGCAAAGGGTGAAATTGGTTGTATTTGATTTTTTGATGTGTATTTATTTTGTAAGTAGTATGTTTGTGAAATATGAGTGTGTTAATGTGTGAAGAACCTATGATGAATTATTTATTAGTGTTTAATTAATTGTTTTGATAGTTTGTTAAGACGTGCAAGGGATGCAGTTTGTGTTTTGATGCGACGTTAAAATGCATTTTTATCACAAAATAGATTTTGGGTGAACTTTTGGTATTCAAAGTTAACAAAATGTTTTGAAACTTTTTAATAAAATTTTCATAATAGTCTTTTTGAGTTTTAAAAGTGTTTTTTTATTGTGCAGTTGGTTTATTTTGTTTTGCATGGGCTGCGTGTTCTGTTTTGACAAGTGAGTGGTGTGCGTTTGGCCTTATAAGAGGTTTTGGGGTAGGCTTTTGGTGTTCAATGTCTTGTAATACCACTTGGAGTGGTTTTATAAAATTTTTAAGTGGTTTATAAAATCTTGTAAAGTGTGTGAAACATGTTTGTATATTTTTTGTTGGTGTGCGTGTTTTCAAAAGTGGGTTTGAGCATACATATAAGGGTATATGTGTGCGGATATTGTTGTGACAATCATTAGAAGTGTTCAAGTAATCGTTTGGGTTGTGCGAAATGTGATATTGTGTGTGCTTGAGGTGCGTGTGTGCTGGAAAAGAATTTTTGATGGAAAATGTACCACTTTGAGCATGCTAAAATGTTTTATAAATTGGTCAAATGTTTGATTATATGTTTAATGGTTTTATTAAATTATTTGTGTAGCGCGTTGGGCCTCGCTACGGTGGTTTGGGACCGCGGGTTCGTGGTATCTTACATGTTCGTGCACAGGGTAAGACATATATATATATATGACCTTTTTGTACATATTCCCTCATGGCGCGGGGAATATGTGCAGTGCAGCTAGGGGTGTATATATATATATGTATAAATGCATGTGCGTGTGTGCGCCAAGTGTCGGTTCGAGTGACCTTTGGCAGATAGCGACAAGTTTGAGGTAGGTCCTCTATGCCTATGCCTTTAATTTGAGATTCATAATTACTTGCTTGTTTTAAAAATATGTTTTACATTTACGCTATATCCACATGCTATGAAATCAGGTTACGGTTTCTAGAAATGATTACGCCTTTGATTTGGAAATTTAAATGTATTTTTAATGCTATCGGTCTTAAGTGACCTTTTATTGAAAAATTGATTTCTTAAGTGGTTCTGAATTAGTAGTGCGTATTTCCAAAGGTGTTTGGCCTTTTGGCTGATTGATTTTAAAAAGTGTTTCCTTTATGTAATTAAGCATGTTTGGCATCTTAACAATGTTTTATGAAAGGCCCGTTTGGCACTTTAAGATTTGGTTTGCGAAAATAGAAAACCCCTTTTTGAGTCATTCCCCTAAATTTGAAAAAAATAAAATGGGATGCAAGTGTTGATGAGTGGTTTGTGATGTGTGCCTAGTGTAAAGGCTTGTCCATGTTTGTGTGGTGTAAAGAGGGGGAATGCACTTAAGTAGGGAGTGCGGTGGTGAAATGTGGAATGAATTTTAGATAAAGAAAGTGTAATGTACTTGTTTGATTGTTTGATAAAGAAAACTCACCACCATTTGAAATAGAGCACAATGGGAAAACCCGGGTATCTAGGTGGGTGACCAGGACTAGTACGCTAGATGACACAGCAGGGGTTCGTCCCGGTTTGTCTAGCAGGATTGACGCGACAACACTAACTAAACATATGCACTTCTGAGGGTCGTGGCCTTCTAAGCCACGTTTTCTGAGGGTCATTGTCTTCTAAGCCACGTTTCACTAAGGTACGAGGTCTTTAGGTTCCCACTCGTTCTAGCTGCCTATAGGGATTACCCATGGTGCTCACTTTTTATCATGCTGCTAATGATGTAACTTTCTTTTCAGTGATTTCATACTTGATGCCTTGTTTATGAAAACCATATTTTAATCCAAACTGGTTTCTTTCCATTTTGAAATGTTAAGTGCATGCTTGAAACCTATTTTGAAAATGTAGTGGAAGAAAAAGGATTTACCTGAAAATGCAAACTCGTTACTTAATTTTGAAAAGGAGAAACACTACTTTATTATATCTTATTTCCAAACTGGCATTGTGGATTTCTTAATAAGGGCGGAGGCATAGGACGTGGTTGTTTTTGGCTTTCCTACAGAGCATCTCGGTGCTCACGCCTACTTTACTTTTCAGTTGCAGGTTTCAGTCTTGGATCGCTTTTGGAAGTGGGTGGTTATCGTACCGTGGTGATCCACGGGGTCACCTGAGGTATGTCGCGTTTATTTATTCCTTTTTCTGCTGCCACGTCATCCAGTTTGTTTTCCTTTATTCATATGCTTGTTCAGTTTATGTTTTCTTATCTTTTTCATGGGCCAAACCGTTCCCAACTGGTTTGTTTTGGTGCCTGGCACTAGTTGCCAGCCCGTGGGGATCGGGAACGCCCTTCGGGCCATGTCGCAGACCGGGTCGGGTGTCGGGTCGGATGACAATCCGGCCTGGTTCGTGACATGGTGTAGTGAGAAACAAAATTCTGTTTCATTGTCTACTTCCGAAGCTGAACACATAGCTGCTGGTAGTTGTTGTGCTTAGATTTTTTGGATGAAACACACTCTGCTAGACTATGGATATCAATTTAGACATGTACCTATAAAATGTGACAATACAAGTGCTATTAACAATTATAATAACCCAGTTTCTCATTCTAGAACAAAATATATTGATGTAAGACATCAATTTTTGAGAGATCTTTATCAAAAGGGTGATATCACTTTAGAATTTATTGGCACTGAATATCAGCTTGCTGATATCACTAAGCCATTGAACTCTAAAAGAATAAATTACACCAGAAATGAGCTTGGAATAATTAATCTATAAGTGTCTTATAGTATTTCTCCTTTGTAAAAACTAAGAAACTCTATCATGCCGACTCTATCATGCTGAATCTGTCATGACGAATCTATCATGTCGACTCTGTTATGCAGACTTTGTCATGCTGACTCTGTCATGATGACTCTATCATGCCGACTCTATCATGCTGACTCTGTCATGCTGAATCTGTCATGACGACTCTGTCATTCCAACTCTTTCATGCCAACACTGTCATGGAAACACGTTTGTCATGCTAACACCGATGAGTCACTCTTTTAACTGTTTTATGTTTTTAAACAAAACCACATTGTTTTGATTATTTATGAAACCCGGTTCGTGATTTCAGGATTTTAACTCAATTTAAGCCCTAAATGATATAAAATTGAATTGTTCCATGCTACTAATTACCTTAAGATATCTGTTTCTCACTCTACCCTCAACCTTTCACCTTTTAGCCTTCAACCAGTCTCTCGAAATGGTAAAGGTGAGGTTCCCTGACAAAGGATACTCTGATAAGTTACCACCCGGTAAGAAGTAGAAAGGAGTGTCTAGTGGATCTTATAGTCTAGTAAATTGATCACTGGAAAATCGTATAGTAACTTTAGAAAAATAGGTGTCTGCAGAATGGATGTTGAAGAGAAAGTCACTACTGCTAAAAGTTATACAGAATTAGGGATGGATTCAATGGTTTTTTTATAATATAAGAGAATATTATCCAAATATGGTGCATGAGTTCTACATGAATGCTGAATTTATACTAGAAGAAAGTGATGCCTATTGAATAAAATCAATGGTAAAAGGGAAGATGATTTCTTTCTCTTCAAATCAGTGGGATGAATGTCTCAAATTTCCTCATGAAGAAATTTTTGATGACTATCAAGGTACTCCTCCACCTGATATTTTCATCATTGGGATAGCTTTGAAAGAAATTATTGATAATGAATAGCCTTGAAGGACGATTTATACCGATCTTCTTAGAGAGTGCATAATCTTGTTTAAGTTCATCCAACACCAAATTTGTCCCAGGAAAGAGGAATTTTCTTCTTTGAAGTACCAAGATGTATACCTGGTTTATCTGCTGAAGAATGAAGTTAAGGTGAATATTTAAAAGTATTTAATGATTCACATAAGTGAGATTATAAAACCCTACTTTAATACAAATTATTTATTTTACCCTAGGATGGTATCTATTATATTGAAATAAAAGGGATGTGTAGATGATAGTGATGAAACTGTATCAGAATATAGTACCTTTTGTTTGAATAAGGCTATTTATAGAGGAATAAAGATCCATTGGAATCCATGGAAGAGAAGGTGGGTTGGTGATGAAGAGAAATATTATGAAAAATTCAATCATGTGGATCACCCTACTATACCAAGAGGTATGAGGGACCCTAGTTTGGGTCCCGATGAAGATGAAACTTACTCTGATGAGCAACGAGGTGAGGAAGCTAGAGTTGATAGGGAAGGATCTCCTTTTGATGATAAGAGTGATCCTGATGTTGCTGTAAGTCCTCCTAAGGTAACCTATGGACAACCTAGTCCCCCACTATCCTTCCTTAAAAATAATCAATTTTAAGGGATGATAAAGATGAAGAGGAAACAAAAGTGAGTGATAGTGTGGAGTATGAATCTAATGACTTGGATGAAGAAGAAGAAGGGGATCAAAGAGAAGAAGGAAATGAATATGTTTTTGGAAATGAAGAAGAAGAGGAAGAAGAGGAAGAAGTGGAATAAGAGTAAGGAGATGAAGGAGATGAATCAAATGCTGATGGAGGTGATTCTGGACTTAATCATGCAAGCAATGGTGGTTATGATGGTTATGAAGATAGATAAGATGAAAGAGTTAAGGTGGATACTCCTGTGGAACATCAACAGAATCAGGAGTTGGTACCTACTCTTCAAGCTGTGTATGTAAGGAAGAAACATCAAACTGAGGGGGAGAAAGCTTCCAAGAAGGATGACACAGAGGGGGAGCCTTAAGAAAGAGAAAATCAAGCTGGTGAAGAGCATCAACTTGGAAGATTAAGTCTTGATACTATCAATTCTATGGATGATGATGTAATGGTTTAATGGGAAATGAATCCTTAGTATGTGGCATTAATATTAGATTATGAAGATTAAAATGATGCGGTTTTTGTACCTATTGCAAGGGAACTAGTGGCTGAGACCCTTCCTAGTGACCATGTCACTAAGGCAGATTTTGAAAATTTCAAGGAAGAAATATGTTCATTAGTAATACATTCAGTACAATCTCAGATGAGATATGAGATTGATGAATATAAGAGAGAAAACATTGAGATGAATGATAACTTGAAAGACATTCGGTCTATGGTTGAAGGTTTAATGAAAACTGGGACTTTTAGTTATACTCCTGCCTCAGCAAGTGCATCTCAAGATGATGCTATTTCAATATCATAAATAGTGATAAAGGAAATTCATCCAAATTTGATTACAACTACCAAAACCATTATGGAAAACAACACCAAGCGTGATAATGAGATGAATAAGTAAACTACTGAAATCAGTGCTTTAACCATTGAGTACAGGACTACAATGGAGAGTTTCATGAAAGGAATTGAAGATCTTGTTTCTCATCTTAAAGTTCCTAATTTTTCCAAACCAAGAAAGGAATTAAAGGAAATTTTGTAATCTGCTTCAACCTCAATTCCTACTACTATTCCTTCTACATCTGGTTAGAACTCTTAGACTCTATATATGAAACAATCATAACTATTGTAAAAGAGAAGCTTAAATCTTTATTTGATATCTTTGGTTTGAACAACCTAGAAAATATTGAAAAAAATAGCGATCATGTGCATGATATGGTCATATTATATACCAAGAAAGCATCTTCCACTCAGGAAAATCTTACAAAGAGGATTAATTCATATTTATCTAATATTTACACTAAGCACTAGTTGACAAGTAATTTTAAGTATTTGGTAGAAAATTTGACTTTACCCCCAGTTACAAAAGCATTCAAAGAACATGTCAAGAAATTGAGGGACTTCACTCCTCTTTTGGATAGATTTATGGAGAATAAGGATGACTTTGAAAAATCAATGAAGTATAGAGTAGAAATCATTGAGGAATTTATTAGGCCACTAAAACAATATCTCCACATTCAGATTGAAGCCATAATTGTTCCAACTACTGCTTGTATTCACTCTGCTCCACCAATGACTTCCTCTTCAATGTCAGTTTCTCAAGACTTGACCCGGATCCGGCATGTTATCATAGAACAAACTCAATCTCAGGTGTTATCCTAGCACAAACCAAGCCCGACACCATCTGTTCCAGTAGGAATTCCTTTCCCTCCACTAAATATTCATCTAGATGCTTCTATTTCTCATCCACCACTTACAAAACCTATTATTGATCCATATAATAAGGGTAATGAACCCCTTGACCCTAAGAAGTAGCGTGGAGTTATTCTTTTTTGATAGGGATGAGTGCTTGTACTCTTTGTATTTTAGTGTAATTTGATTATGACTGAAAATTCACTATTTCTACTTTTCTATTTTAGTTTTTAATCTTCCACTTTTTTCTAATATCAAAAGGGGGATAACATTATTCAGCATTCTTAATGAATTATTCTTTACTTAAAAAGGGGAGAAATTGATACATTTTTTTTATTTTAATCTAATACATTTTACTTCCCATAATTATTTTTGATCCTATTAACCTTTATAATATTGTTTATTTAAATCATTCTCTAATAGTTCTTAATAATTCCATGATTTGTGATCATCAAAAAGGGGGAGATTTTTGGCCCATAGGATATTATTGGCCACTATATCTAACTATAATGGTTTTAATTATCACAAATCATGTCATATTTTATAACACATATCTTACCTCATTATCAAAAATCATTTTTTGATCACAATTCACATATCTTACCTCTTGATAGACCCTAAATCTTGTCAAATCCTAAATCATGTCAAAGTTTATCTAGTATATCAGATCATTTCAATCATATAACTAATTATGATTTTTAAGTCTAAACAAGATTATGAATGATTATCTATGCATAATTATGGGCAGTGACACATTCTGAAATTACTGTATTGTAAGATAGTTTGAACATATAAAATTATCTAAGTATGAGTCACTGACACTGATAAAAGAATTGAGACACTGAAATATAGATAACTTACAAAATGATGTATCACTGACAGAAAAATGACTCACCGACTAATGTCTCACTGACAGACGGGTCACTGACTGATGTCTCACTAATAGGATGAGTCACCAACTGATGTCTCACTAATAGACGACTCACTAACTGATGTCTCACTGATAGAATGACTCATCGATAATTGACTCACTGATAGAAGATTCACCTACAGACTGTTTAAATTTCCATTTATTAAAATTATTTGTAATGGTCATATTTGATTCATTTAATGATACTGAAATATTTAATATTTTTTTGTAGTAATTTTAGTAGACAATACAAGGTAAGATGAACCTATTCACATGGAAAGTCATGATCTCTATCAACCCTCAAGAATAAAACCATTTTTGAAGAGATAATTAATAACAAGTGTGGTATGCCTGCATGAGAGACTTAGAGAAGAACATCTATAACTCTCATGCACCCACTGTGAACTCAAGAAAAAAAAGGAAGAACACACGAGGAAATATCAATCAACCTATACATCGAATTGACAAACAACTTCAGCATATCAAAGAAGGAGAAGAATATACCTGTAGAACCATACTTGTACCTGGAAGCCAGAATACAACACTGTATTTCAGTGTCAACTTCTAGAAGAGGACTCAAACCTCATCTCAGCTACATCTGAAGAGTCCATAGCTGTATCTCAAGACACACAGAGTCTTCTAAACCCTTTCTCATATTTATTTTCTCTATTGTGTGCATTTTTACATACTTTTGAGAGGTGTGTATATCTATCTGTAAATCACACACTATCTCCTATATCAAACTGAAGGATACAAGATATCCTTCCACTCATACCTTATTACACCTTTTTACTACCACAAATATGTGTGGAAGAGGTTCTTGTGTGACTTGGTAGTTTTTACCCACAAAGAAATGTGGTAGAGGTCTTGTGACATGGACAACCTGTGTGCTGTTGTGAACCCCGATCCAGGGTGTGGATCAAAATGTTTATTAATTTAAACTACTTGGTAGTAGGTGATCACCAAGTGGATAGAATTAGCTATTTTCTTGAGACTAAACCTCTTGTTTCATTTCATCTATGATTTTACTTTTAGTTTTACTCTGTTTTATCACATATTTCATAAAACAAAATTGAACTATGATATTTTGTTTTAGAAAGTGTTTATAATAGTATTGACTCATTAGGTCTATTTTAAAAGTTTTATTAATTATAAAATTGATATAACTGAGAACTAGTCACTCTTTTTAGAAATTAACCGAACATTCAAGCTCTTATAACTTCACTACTAGTTAATAGGTCCATTGTATTTTAAATTTGGGGGAATTTAAAATAATACTTTTTAATAGAAATTTTTATATGAACTCAATTCACTCCCCTATTGTGTGTCATAATTCGACCAACAAAATCGAAATATTTTTAAAATATCCTTATTATATTTACTTTGATTCAAAACAATACCTTCTTTATTTTGAAATATTTGAAATCCAAGAAAGAATTTGAGTTCACCCATTAAAATCATTTGAAATTCACTTTGCATCATCTTCAAAAAAGCAATACATAAAGAATTTTTAAAAGATTAAAAAATAATATCAACTATATAAATTTGTACTACTAAAACATCTTTGTAAATTATTTTTATAAAGAGAGTAAGATCAGCTATACCTTTTGTAAAACCTTTTGAAATAAGAAAAGTGATGATCCTACCATACCAAGATCTTGAAACTTTATTTAAACCATATAAATCTTTTGTTAATTTAATTTTTTTTTTGGAAAACGAGGGTTTGTGAAACTAAGAGGTTGTTCAACAAAAACATCCTTAACTATATACCCATTTATAAATGCACCCTTGACATCCATTTGATAAAGTTTGAAATCTAGATCTACTGCATTGGAAATCAGAATTCTAATGGCCACAAGTCTAGCTACTGGTGAAATGGATTCCTCATAGTCAATTCCTTATTCTTGAATATAACCTTGTACAACCAATCTAGATTTGTTTCTAACTATGTTACTAGCTTCATCTACTTTATTCCTAAACACCCATTTGGTCCCTATAGTCAAGGTGTATTTGGGTTTATCTACAAGTTTCCAACCTTTATTTATTTCAAACTAATTTAACTCTTATTGCATAGTCATCACCCAAGATTCATCGTTGATAGAATCATTGATGTTATTAGGTTCAAGATGTGATAGAAAAGCTTAGTGTTCAACTTGATTTCTTAGAGAAGCTCTAGTCTATGTTCCTTTATCTAAATCTCCAACAACAGTATCTATGGGATGGTTCTTGATAGTTCTGATAGGTCTAAAAAATAAAGGTCTAGTCACTTCAAGTTCTTCAATAGGTTGACGTTCATTATGATTAGAATCTAGATAATTTCTAGAACTAGAAATTTTAACATATTTCTCCACAGGATGGTCATAAGATTTAGCATTGATTTCCAGATTTAACATATCATCCTAAAGATTATATAGAGAGGTCTTTGGATCATGTGGATACATCTCATCAAAATTTACATATACAGATTCTTCCACACATTTTTTTCTCTTATTGAATACTCTATAGGCTTTACTAGAAATTGAATAACCTAGGAAAATTAATTCAATACTCTTGGAGGAAAATTTGTCTAGATTATCCTTAGTGTTAAGAACATATACTTTGAAACCAAAAAATTTGAAGTAGTTAACCTTGGGTTTTCTATTAGTTCACAACTCATAGGGAGCTCTTTTAAGGATAGGTCTAATCAAAACTTTATTGATTATATATCATGCTGTATTGACAGCTTCTACCCAAAAGTATATAGGTAGGTCATATTTATTAAGCATTGTTCTGGATATTTATTGTAAGGTTATATTTATTATTTCTATAACTCCATTTTATTGGGGTGTCCTAGGATCAGAGAAGTTATGATTGTAGCCATTTTGTGAGCAAAAGAATTCAAAATCTTGGTTTTCAAACTCACAACCATGGTCACTTACTAGGGTTTTAATTCTAAGACCACTAAGATTTTCAACAGTCCTAGAATACTTGGTAAAATGTAAGCAAGCTTCACTTTTGTGTGCCAAGAAAAAGGTCCAAGTATATCTAGATTAGTCATCTACAAGAACAAAGACACAATTCTTCCCACTTAGACTTGAAACTCTATAAGGTCCAAAAAAATCCATGTGAACCAAATCGAGAGGTTGATAAGTTGAAACTTATTTCATTGATTTAAAAGAAATTTTGTGCTTTTTACACTTTTGATAAATATTATAGACTTTTTCATTTGGAAAATCAAGTTTAGGTAGATCCTTGACTAAGCCTTTTCTAGTAATCTTTCTAAGTGAGTGTATATTGTAGTGTCCTAATCACCTATGCCAAAGATAAGATTCTTTATGAAAATCACTCATGTAATAATTTTTTTTATAAATTAAAGAATCTAAGTTAAAATCATATACATTTTCATTTATAAGATTATAAAATAATAACTTATTTTTAGAGTAAAAAACATTGAATACATCATTTTCAAATTTATCATTAAAACCATCATCACATAAATGAGAGATACCAAGTAGATTGTATTTTAATCCATCAACAAAAAGTAATTTAGAAATTAAAACTGAGTTAGAGTTACCAATCTGGCCAAGTCTAATTATTTTACCTTTAGCATTATCACCAAAGGTAACATGATCACAATTAATCTTTATCATGTTCTTGAATCACAAGAAATATCCTGTCATGAGTCTTGAACATCCACTATCCAAGTACCATAAGCTTTTACAGGAGCTTTTAAAATAGTTTTCCTACAAAACATATTAGACAAGAAGAGATTTTGGTACCTAGATTTGTTTGGGTCTAGTAAAATTAGTAGTAAGAGCTTTGGGAACCCACATCTCCTTTATGGGTTTCCTATAAGTAGTATGTAAAGTATTTGAAAAATAAACTTTATTTGGTCTAGAAAATCTTGAAACAATAGAAATTTTTTCATAGTTGGAACTTGTAGAAAGTTTTTCAGAACTTGGAATAAAATTTCATTTTCCATATTTTGATACAAAATTAGTTTTTGTCATAATCCTCTTTCCTGGTTGTAATCCTATTCCAGTAGTATACTTAGGAGCTACTTGTTTAACAATAATTTGAACTAATATTTCTTTACTATTGGTAAATCTCTCTATATCCTTTTTCAATTGCTTATTTGATAATTTAAGTTCATTGTTCTACTTAAGTAGTTGAGAATTTTTCTCTTTTTTCACAACAAGTTTAGATTTAATAGTTGTAGTCAAAGCATGTTATTTCTTTAAAGATTTTTATTTTTATTTTAATTCATTATAAGTGTCTTCTAGAATTTTTAAATATTCATTTTTTTTCATTTTTCATATTTTTAGAATTACTTTCATCTCTAGAATAATAGGAATTATGTTCAGGAGAATTTAGTGCTACCTCAGATATTTTTTTTCATTAAATACATATTTGCTTTATCAGACTTTTCATGAGAGGTATCTGAGTCACTTGAGTTGTCCTCAAAAGCACTCCAAGTTGCCTTCATGGAATTTTTATAATTTCTATCCTTATCATCATACTTATTTTTGTACTTTATCTTGGAATGGTCAAACTTTAAATGTCCCTTTCTCTTACATTCATAACATATTATTTCATTGAAAGTATCATCTTTCTTCCAATACTTTTTCCAATGGCCCTTGTGATCATAATTAACTTTGTAGTTGGTATTTCTAAAGAATTTATTCTTTATATAAAACTTCTTAAACCTTCAAGCTATTTGATCCATCTCGTCATCACTGTCTGCTGATGATTGTTCATCACGTGAACTTTCAGTTTCATCTTGAACTTTTTCCTTCTCTTTGGAGGTATTAGATTTGAAGGTAACTGATTTTCTTTTGGATATATCGTCCTCTTCTTTGTTGACTTTTAGTTCTTCCTCATACATCATCAAATTTACTATCATATTTTTTACTGGTAACTTGCTGATGTCATAGGATTCTATGATTGATACAGAAGTTCCTCTTCATCTATCTGGTAATCATATGAGTATTCTCATAATTTTCTCCTTGGTTGTAACATCCCTTCCTAGAGAAATCATAGTATTCACAATTTCATTAAACCTGAGATACATGTCAGAAATAGGCTCATCGTGATTCATTTTAAAGTTATCATATTTAATAGTATATGTGTTAAGTATTATTTCCTTAACACTAGAGGTTCCTTCATGTGAAACATATAAAGTGTCCCAAATTTCATGGGATATTTTACATATAGAAATTATATTAAACTCTTCATCACCTAAATAATAGTATAGTGAATTTCTGGCTTTGAAATTATTTTTATAGGTAGCCTTAGTTGGGTCATCCCAAGAATTTCTAGCAGTAGTAGAAATCTTATATTCATTTATAATTGAAGACCACATCTCAAAACCCATACTTTCTAAGCGCATTTTCATTTTAATTTTCCATTGTTTATAATTTATTCCATTAAATAATATTGGTAAGTTGGTAGTAGCACCTTACAATATATTATCCATGATAAAGAAATAAGATTTTAAAGAACTGGAAATTAATAATTAATAAAAATTTAAATATCTTTAAAATAAAACTAAAATAACAGTTGAAAAAGATTTTAAAAAAGATTTAAAATTTAAAATTTTGAAAAAAGTAGCTTGAAAACGACCCCTGATACCAAATGTTGGTCAGAGTAGGACACTCAAGAGGGGGTGAATTGAGTTCCTATAAAAAATTCTATTAAAAATAATATTTAAAAGGTTCCCCCTATTTAAAAATAAAACTATCCATTTAACCAAGGTAGTAAATTATAATAGCTCAACTGTTCAATTATTTTCTCATAAGATTGATTAATTCTTAGTTATAAAAATATGACATATTGATATAACTTTTGAAACTACTATAATAAGGAAAAACAGTTATAACCACTATCCTAGACTAACTATCAAAGTGAAATTTAGTTTTATGAAAAATGAATTGAAATAGAGAAACACCAAATTGAACACACAACAGATATAAAAAAAGAGGTTCAATATCAATAAGAGACTTATTCTTATCCACTTGGTGATCACCTTCCACTAAGAAATCTATATAAATAAATATTTTGATCCACACCCTGGATTGGGGTTAACACAATAGTACACATGTTGTCCAGGTCATAAGACCTCTAACACAGTTCTACATGGGAACAAAAATTACAACCAGGTCACAAATGAACTCTTCCATAGTTCTTCATGGGATAAAAAAGTGTAAGAAGATAGTTGTTTGAGGATATCTAGTATCCTACAGTTTATTGCAGGAGACAATGTGTGTTTTTAGTAAAAACACACACACTACTCGAAATTCTAGCTAAATAGTACACAACATAGTAGAATATATTAAGAAGGGATTATATATAATTTGAGTGTTATTAAATTCAGCTATGGACTCTCTTATATATCAGAGTTGAAGCTTGAGTCCTCTTCTAGAAATAGACACTAAAAACAGAGTGTCGTGAAGAACTATGTTCTATCTTCTAAGCCTTCAGTTTAGTTGGATGCTACTGTGATGATGGAACTTTTATGAACAACAGTTCTCTGGTTCATAGCAAATAGGAATGAATAATTCCTTATGCGTTCTTCTTTTTTGTATGGTGCTCATGGGAGATCTTCTTGTATCTTGTTGTCTATGCATGTCTGCACGAGTCTGCCTATATATCTTTCATGTTCTCTTTGTTATATATATATTATTACAGCTAAAAAATGTGCATGTTTGAGGTATAAAAAATACCTCATATTTTTGAAATCCTCATTTAAGATGTCTGCAAAATAGTATTAAATTAATCAGTTGCATTAAAACACTCAAAATATGACCTTTAGAAATAATTTTAAATAGAAGAAATTTTGATAGACTATTAGTGAGTCCTCATTATATATCTCCTTCTTTCAGTGACTCATTCCATCAGTGTGTTATTTTTTTAGTATTTCCATGCATTGGTGACTCATTACATCAGTGGCTTGTTTTAACTGTCGGTGAGTCCTTGCATCGGTATAACCATGCATCAGTAGGTCATTTGAACTGATGGTAGGTCATCTGCATCGGTAGGTCATTTACATACATAGTTCATCTATGTTGTAAGGTCATTTATATCGGTAGGTCATCTACATCAGTAGGTCATTTACATCGGTAGGTCATTTACATTGGTAAGTCATCTGTCGGTGACTCAGTTGAACTGTCAGTATCTCATCTCTTATTTCGGTGTCAGTCTATTATACTTAGAAAATATTTTTTCTTGGACTGTCTTACACCATAAATGTTAATAAAATGTACCAAATTTATGTGAGATCAAATATAGACATAATTTCACATATTTTAAACTTAAATAATTATGATTGAAATGTTTAGACATGATTAATAGGAGTTGACATGATTTTTTTATTAAAACTATTAATACTAGAAAGGGTGGCCAACAGTCTCCTATGGGACAACATTTTAGTATTTTAGTTTCAAATCCCTTATGTTGACTCATTTATATATATTTCTGGAACAGACATCATGAACCTTGATATTCTACAATAATTCTATAAATTGATTTTTCTATAAAGGTTTCATCACATAATAAACATAAGGAACTTTCCGTTTGTTTTTACTGATACATAAAGGATAAAGTTCTGGTCAAATACCCCAATCCAAAAAACCCAATGAGATCATAAGTCATCTTTGGTATTCCCCTTGATATTTAGAAGAATTGAATGCAACATTTAAAATATATTTTTCTCAATGTGTATTATTCCTAAACAAATATGTAACAAATTGGTAGAACAATATGGAAACTCAAAAAATATACTTCTCCTTTTCCAATTGTAAGTTTTTTTAGTGGAAACATTTTCCCTCTTTTTATATTTTATATAACCTTTCCCTAATGAAAATATTTCAATTAATTAATCACATTAGTTCTTGACATATGTTGAGGTGGCTATTTGGTGTCAACCGTATTATTAAACCTCCATCGATTCTTCCTGTATTTATGATCTATTATAAATAATTATCGATTCACCATGAAACTATCTACAATGATATTTAAGCCTTATCAATCATGTATTATTCATAAAAATAGGAAATGATTTTTCCCTTCTTGATCTAACTAAACATCATTACATAAATAGGGGAATAATTTATAGTCCATAAAGGGAAACCTACATCAGAAATTTTTTTTTGAAGAAGCGTCGAATGTGCACACACCCATATCCCAAAGCCGCTTCAACTCTCTTATTAAAGGTTTAAAGTAGTAATCTATATCATTTTTAGGATCATAAGGTTTGTATATTATTATACTCAAGAAATTTAAAGGTTTTTTCATACAAATCCATGGATGAAGATTATAAATGTGAATAAAAATTGGATATGTGCTTTGAGTAGTAAGCATCTGACCAAACAAATTAAAATCATCACAGAATAGTCCCAACTTGACATTATGAACCTCAACTATAAAATTGGAATTTTTTTCATCAAATGATCTCCATTATAGGATGAACCAACTCATTATTACCTATAATTCTCTCAGTATCATGTCATCACATATTGGATGATATTTATGCATACATGAATAGATTTTGAAGCCTAAGAATCAAAGGAAAGTGCCACATGACTTTATGTGGCACATGAGATGGTGTTCCATCTAAATTTTTATTCCATCGAGATGTACCACATTCTTTACAGTCATTAAGGTCAGTTATTTCATCCCAAAATAAACAGCAATCTTTTAGACAAGCATGAATTTTATTAGTAGAAAATCTGAGCTACTTAATTAACTTCAATGCCTTATAATGATTTGAGGGAATATCTACACTATCAGAAATAAAGTCCTTCAAAAAGGTAATAATATAATCATTGGAGGTATTAGAAATTCCATACATGGTTTTTCTATGATATAACTGAATTAAGAATTCCAACTTTGTCATTTTAGTACATTCTTGATATACAGGAGTTCTGAAATCATCTATTAAAATTTTCACTCTCTCAACATCATCATCCTTTGTCTTTTCCTCATGTGTATTGACATCATTGCCTTCTTTCACTGCTATAATATCTCTCTCATGATGATGAACAAATGGAAACTGATCGAATATCAGATTATCCATACCACTTATTTCTTTCCATTCATGAACCATTATGATACCAAATATAATATTTTGTTTTAAATATATATTTCATTATATGGTAGATAATTTATTCATAGATTAACCATGGTCTTATAACACAATTATAACATGGAAACTATATATGACCTCCATCTGAAGCATTGTTGAATGAAAAATCTAAAAAAGATTCAAAATTCACTTGAAAATCATTTGAAATCCAATTGTATGATACATCCAGCTTCTATCCATTCTATTACAGGTAAAAACATAATGTTCCAATCAACAATATAAACCATAATTACAATGATATTTGAATTCAAATACAAATTAAAAGTATAATGTATAGGAAACTAAAGAATACTAATAGAAAACCAAATTGAATATAATTAATGATGTAAGGTACCATTATAGAATAATATACTATCTATGTTAACAAATAATAATCCTTATCATAATCATAAACCAAGTAATACTAATAGAAGTGATACCAAAACTCTAGCACACATTTAAGTATCTTTGAAAACCATCCCTCACCAATCCAACTATCAGTACTAGGATGAAGTTTTAAACCACATGAACAATATGGTCTATATACATGCTCAGTAGATATCACCTCTATAGAAATATCCATGATACTAGAAAAATAATAGAAGATAGCACATGGAAATGTATTTAGATCTAAGGAAGTGTTAAAACTAGAAAGTGGAATGACCCCCAAAGACATGTAATTCATCTTCACAGTAGACCATTCCAAGAGGCATATGTTAAATCAATATGAGAAATAAACTTAACATGGACATTCCCCCTAAATAAAACCACTCTCCAAAATAATAAAAATTATTTCAAAAAATTTATCTTTTTAAAATTTTATCCCCCTTATTCAATGAGTTCCAAAACAAAATAAGTTATAAATACTAATAATTAAACCACCACAAAGGAAAAACCTTTGAATTTTTTTTCAAAAATTAAAAACATTATTTAATTACAAAACATTCACATTTTGAAACAATTTAAAATCACCCACTAATGGGATAAATCCCCATCATGAGGAAATATATACTTTTATAAATCACCAATTTTTTTATAAAGATAAATGTTGATATAAGTTTTTTGAAGACACCATTTTATTATTATTATGAAACTAATTACCATGAAAAAATATCTTATAATATTCTATTTCTATTTCATAATGTTTCTAACTAATTTAAAAACAAAACACCCCTACACATTACATGTTAAAAACAAATAGTCTTTAAATACCCTTCAAGAGGGTATAATTTCCTTTGAAAGAAAATGTCACATAGTATTTAAAAAAATTCATTTCACAAAAAACCCTAAGGAATCACATAAAATAAAAATATCTATATCATGGAATCCATTTTTCACACAAAAAATCCTTTTTTTACAAAAATTGAATAATTATAACATGTCGCACCATACTTGAGGCATCATTAGAGAAATAACACTTGGCCATTTGAAAAGAGAAGATAAGAAATAAGGGGAGGGAAATAGATATTACCTCTCAAAGATCACAAAAAAAAACTACTAGAAGAGGGGGGGCATCGAAGTCACCCGAGGAGGGGAGGGGAGGATTCCTAAGTCTCCCGAGGAGGGGAGGGGAGATAACTAGGTCTTAAAATGAGGAGGGGAGGGGGATCCCAAGAGAGTCTGGATATGTAAGGGGATATACCCATGGTTTTTTAAAAAATGTAAGTATAACTCAACCTATACTAATTTTTTTAAACCGTGGTTATAGGTTTGGGAATAATGTCTATACAAAGAGTTTAACTAAGAGTTGGGTATAGATCTATGGGCATAAAGCCAATTACCAATAGTGGATTGAAGAGATAAACCACTACTGACTTCACACTGAGTCCAACCACCATCAACTGACCAAAATTAGGGTAAAAATATTTCTAGAGAGTGAAATTACAATAGTTTGAAACTAGTCTTCACATCCCAATAATCTTCCTCTTAAAGAATTTTTTAAAAGAAACTCATATAGATACTTTTTGAACCTTTGAAAAACTTTCTCCATTTATCTAATTCTTATGCAACGTGAAATGTTCCCCATGATGTTATTTTGAGGTATTTTATCTTTTATTTTACATGGATTTACCTGGAGGTTTTGAGAAAATGGTGGTTTTTTTTTCAGACAGAAGGAGGCACAAGGTTGGTGTACAGTTAGTAGAAACAATGCGCTTGGTCAGTGAAAACTGTGTGCCCTGGACAATGTCAATTTCCAAGCCACATGACCTAGTGCACAGTCATGTATCACTCTTAGAACAAACCATGTGACTAGGATAGTGGCACAATCCAAGCTTCATGGCTAGGCACACAGGCGTGTGCCTCCTCCAGGTAAATTGTGTGACCACTTTTCCTCTTGGATAGAGGTGCCACATAGTTGGCACATGGTTTGGAAGACTATATGGCCAAACTATGGATCTGGATAGAATTTTTAATGACAAAAAATTCCTAAACTAAATTCCTTTGACTTGATCCACCTAACACCCCTCTCTCACCCCATTCAACCCTCTGTCCCTAGGTACACTTCCCTCCCATCCTCCACTCCCTTGGGCTACCATTTTTGGATGATTTTGAGATTATATCTTTAAATAATCACTAAGTATATCCCTCCATATCATTTTTCTCTCTTATTTTGGTATATTCTACCTTAATATTTGGGTTATCTATTTTATAGTTTATATTTTGACCCTGATTGGGTTCAATCTTGTTCAATTGGGTTAAATATTAATGGATTTAGTGTTATCTTTCCTCCTTAGAGTCCCTCCTTGGTGTGTCTTGTGGTCTCTACCCAGATTTGGGAAGATTTCAAGGAAAAGGTAGGTAGTTCCATGTCTAGATACTGTTGGATGATTTAGATATGATTTATTTCCTTTCAAATAATTTCTAAAATTGTGTTAGTGTGTATATCAAATTTTTATTTGGACTTATTGGTGTAAGTATGGTTTGAAAAAGGTTAAAACCCCTAATTTATGGAATGTATGATTACGTATTGGCTTGGTTTGTGAAATAATGAAGCTACATGGTTTAGAAAAGAGATATGGAACATGGGAATTTGAGTATCTAGGTAGGAAGAATAGGTCTAGTATGATAGGAGAGTCAGTAGGGCCGAGTCTCAGTCTCCCTAGCAGAATCACACAACAACACTAACTAAAATTCATGTGATGGGGATTAGTGGATCAAGCAGGACCTTCACATCTGAGAGATTTAGTATTGCAAGTAAGATGATAATAAGACCCCTCTATTCCTAATTACCTTGGGATTTCCCACAGTTCTTATGTTTTTTTATCCATTTCTGTTTAATTCCTCAACCATCTTTCTTCTTTTGTAATAAATTACATTTTTAAATAATTTTTTTCATTTTTTGTTTCATTAAAAACATGATGTTTATTTTTCTTATAATATCTATACATGTAATCATCTAGTGTTATCCCACTGTTCAAGTGATCTCACACCATACATACACCCCTAAGTGTATGTAGATCTTATTTTGTCTACTTCAGGTAAAGGCAAGGATTTTCATGGCAATGATGGTGGATTTATGTGCTATCAGTTTCTTTTTGGGTAGGTGTTGGTGGTGATAGCATGAGGGTGTTGAACCATATGTTTCATGGAGTATTTTTAGTCAAGTTAGTCCCCCCCTTTTGGTTATTTTTGTTTTTGGTTGTAAATGTTAAATGTTTAATGCAAGCTTATAGTGTTTAATTTGATCTCCCATGTTATGGATGTTGGTTATGTTGTGATGTATTTTTTTTATTATTGATTAATTATTTTATGGGATAAACTATTCACAAAGGTGTTACCTAATTTCTAGGCACTAGTTACCAGCCCTTGGGGATTAGGAATGCCCTTTAGGCCATGACATGGGCCAGGTCAGGTGTTGGGTTAGATGAAATCCATGCCAATTCATGAAAAAATGGTATTAGAATTGGTTTTTCCCTTTCTTTGGGTCTTGATATCTTGGAGAGTCTAGATATATAGGAGCTAAGGATGTTAGGTATTGAGGTTATAGTTATAATATGGGTGTTTGACTAACAAACCTCACGATTTTCCTTTAGGAACTATGGGATGTTCCTAATTTGGTTTGACTCCACCTTCAGGTGTGATGCACAAGATTCAAACTATGCATGGAAATTTAGGTGAGGTGAAGTGGCTTGATTTGTTGTTTGATATTTTTACGGTTTCATTTTTATTTATGTGGATGTTTAAATCAAATTATTGTTGGAAACCCATATGTATGGTGTATTGATGATTTCTATGTTTGGTTAATTAGTGTAGCATCATGCCTCTGCTTAGACATCTCATGAAACCATGAGAATAATTCAAAGAGAATTATCTCGCACCAGTTGAACATATATTAGAGGAATTAGCAGTTCTAAATGTCTAGGAATTGGATCAATTATTGGGGTCTAGTCCTGCTCAGTCTAATGAGACCAAATCATTTTCGGAAAAGGACAAGTATTAGGAGTTATTTAAGAACAAACCTCCTTCTTTCAGGGTTATCATGGACCCCTAGTAAGTGGAGTATTGGTTATAAAGTATTAAGAGAACCATTGGGTTTCTTGAAACTCCTGAAGTGGTCAAGGTGAAATGTGCTTCATTCATGTTGGGAGGACCCAATCACAGGTGGTGGGAATTAGTGGTTAAGGCTGGGAAAACGATTATATGGGATGAAAATATTTCAAGGATATTTTCAATGAGTAGTACTACCCTGAGACCTTATCGCTTTCCAAGACCTAGGAGTTTTTGGATCTCTATCAAGGGGATCAAACTATGTTTTAATATGCCAACCATTTTGTAGAATTGGTCCATTTTACACCTGAAGATGTTTCTAATGAGGAGTTAAAGGCTTAATAGTTTAAAATGGGGTTGTATCTGTATATTAATTCCATGGAATTTTGTTTAAATTTAAGATGTATACTGAGGTGGTTGATTGAGCCTTGATGGTGGAAAATGAATGGTAAGGTAAGAAAAGATTTTCTAGGATGAATCTACCCATGGTATAGGGAAGTAGTGGCATGTATGAGAATAAGAGAAAGCATGAAGTGCAAGAGAAGGGAGGTGGTAGTTTTGATCACCCATACTGACCTCTTTTTTCTGTAACCATGAGTGGTGATTTAGTTTTATACTAATAGTGTGGAAGGTATAGGCATGTGTGGTAAGCATGTACAGTTACACATAGACCCTACCATTAGTGTGGGAACTTGGGTCACTTGAAGAGGTTATATAAGAGTAGTTGGCCAGCTTAGAGTGATACAGGTTTCTCAACACAAATGAAATTACCAGAGCAGTCCTGTACATTAAGGTATATGGTTTCTTAGATTGCTGGGTGAGGTGGTAAAGTTAGATCTTCTTATGGATAGAGTTAGCTCAAATCATTTCCACAAGTCAGTAATCAATCACTATAATTGGAGGAGAAAACACCTTTATTATATGGATCAAGTGCTAATAGAAGCAGATGCAAGACCTATAACTGTATAAGGTATGGTTTTTATTGAATCATCCATAGATGTCACCTTATTTGATATAAGTGATTCTAATTCTTTTATTTCTCTACATTTTTTGGAACTAGTGAAATTACTGACCGAGCTTATGCCTTATGACATATAGTTGGTTACACCACTTGTCAAGATGAGGGAGTAGGGTTTTAGATGTTCATTATGTGCTCTCACCCTGTTAAGTGATGAATTGGAATGGGATTTATTGGTTCTAAAAATGTATCCTTTTTACGTAATACTCGGTATATATTGGATGGTGTATTTTAAGGCATACATAAATTTTTATCACTGATGAATAAATTTTGTGAAACCCAATGGGAGTACTTAGGTTTTCCAAGTTGAATAGGATACTTGATCAGGATGACTTGGACCTCCACTTCTAGAACTGGGTAACCTTATTTTTCATTTCTCTTTGGTCATGCTAGTGGAAGATGATAGTGGTTTTAGGAATGGTCTGGATCTTGTATTTGATGAGTTTCTATAGGCTTTTTAGAGGATTTATAAGGTTTAACCCTAGAGATGGACATGGATTTTACCATTAATTTTTCATTGGGAACACAACTAATATCTATTCCCTCATATCGTATGACCCCCATTGAGTTGAGAGAATTAATGATATAACTGGATGATTTGAAATCGGAAGGATTCATTTCCTTGAGTGTCTCACCTTGGGCTTCCCCAGTGCAATTTGTAAAAAAAGTAAAACAGATCCCTCCAACTGTACATTGATTACTGGAATTTTAACAAGGTCACAATCAAGAATAAATATCTCTTAGCCCACATTGATGACATATATGATCAGATTAAGTGGGTAAGGTGATTTTCTTGGATTGACCTACACTTTGGGTATCACTAGGTCAAGTTTAGAGAGGCATGCATTCCTAATATAGTCTCATGAAATAGGTATGACCACTTTGAGTACTTGGTCATGCCATTTAGGCTAAAAAATGATCCAGTAATTTTCATGGATCCTATGAACTGGGTTTTCCATAAGCACATTGACTTCTTTATCATGGTTTTTGTGGAAGAAATCCTGGTAAAATTTGAAACATAAGAGGAGTAAGGGAAACACCTGAGGACCATTCTAGGAACTCTTTAGGATGACTGTCTCTATGATAAACTCTCTAATTATACTTTCTAGATCCATTAAGTCAAGTTTATAGGCCATGTAATTTTGAATCATGGAGTTTTAGTAGACCCTAAGAAGACCAGAGTAGTATTTTCATGGGAGAAACAAAGAAATGTATTCAATATCAGGAGATTCTTGGGCCTAGTAGGGTAATACAAGTGGTTTATCAGGGATTTTTTTAACTCGATTCACCCATGATCATGCTTACCTAGAAAAGGGTAAGGTTCGATTGGAGCCCATAATTCTTGGTGACTTTTGAGTAACTCAATCGGTGATTTACCATCACCCCAATTTTGATCCCACTAAAATACATAAAGGGATATGTTGTTTAATATGACGCTTTAAGCACAGGTCTTGGGTGTGTGTTGATGTAGTATGACCATGTGGTGGTGTATGGTTGTCCCCATCTCTGACCAAATGAAAGGAATTACCCAACCTATGACTTGGAATTAGTGTCAGTGATGCATTCTTTGAAAAATTAACGCCATTATCTCTTTAGGGAGAAGTTCATAGTTTAAATAGATCATAAGAGTTTGGATTACATATTCTCTCATAAATATCTTAATTTTAGGTTGTGATGATGGGTTGAGTACCTTCAGGTGTTTGACTTTGACATTTTCTACACCCAGAGAAAAAATAACATGGTATCTGATGCCCTAAATAGGATGATAACAATGAAATATATAAAGGAGTCTAATGATGAGTAGGATTTGATAGTTTTTTTCTTAGATTCACCTAAAATCCAAATAGTATAGTGGGGGAACATTCTTGTCTAGCATCCAGATGACACCCTCTCTTCTGAAACTGATTTAGTAAGATAAGCTTAATTATGAATCATGTCAACATTATTTGAAGCTTTTAAATGGTGGGGAGTTTCCTAGTGAGTGGCCATTATCTTATGAAGGAATCCTACACTATCAAGGGTCAATTCATGGTGTTAGTGTCTTTGTGGAAGGTCGTAATGCATGATATCCACCAATCTTAGTGGGATATTCATCTTGGGACCACAAAGATGTTTTATGATGTGCGCTTTTGGTTTTGGTGGTTGGGTATGAGGTGTGATATAGATGACTTTGTATCATGATGCTATACTTGTCGACAGGTTAAAGCCAAGCACTATAGGCCTTCAGGTTTTCTTCATCCATGCCCTACTTTTACTTAGAATTAGGATGAGGTCTCCATAGACTTCATCATTGGGTTACCTTATACACCTTGGGGATGGAATTTAATTTGGGTTGTTTTTGACCATCTGACCAAGTTGGATCATTTCATTTTGATCAAGGATTCAGCCAAAGTAAATGATTTGGGTTGGTTTTCTGTTTAATATATTGTGAGGATTCAAGGTGTGCCTTCAGATATAATTTTAGATAGGGACCCCCATTTTACCTCTTGGTTATAGTAAGGACTTAAGTAAGTAATGATATCTCAAGTTAAGATCAGTATGACATACCATCCTCAAACAGATAGTTAGACGGAGTGGAAAAATAAAATTTTGGAAGAAATGATCTGTGCATGTGTGTTGGATTTTCTATTCTCATGGGATAATCATTTGGGATTAGTAGATTTTACATAAAATAATAGTTACCAATACCCAATTTAAATGGACCCTTTCAAAGCGCTTTATGTTTGTCCATTCCATTCACTTCTTTGTTGGATGGAAGGGGGTGATATTTCTTTACTGGGACCAAGCCTTGGGAAAGAGATATCTAAGAAATTTATATTGATTAAGAAATGGTTGTTGATAGTGTAGGATCGAAATAATGATGTTGATGCTCAATATAAAAGAGGGGGTGAATTGTATACTTTAAAAATATCCTTAAACAAGGAAATATCTAAGTTTAACAAAGTTAAACTAAGAAAATTTACAACACCTCTAACACCAATTGAAATATTGGGAAAAATTATGAAGTTATAGACTTCTAGTTCTATACACTTGCTTAAATATGGAATGTGATTCTGAAAAACCGGTTCCGGAAATATGGATCCGTAAAATGAAACTTAACCAAAGTTTACAATATGAGATTCTACCTTAAAGCGTATAGAATCTAACTAAGTCAGATTATAAGTGTAAGGAAATATAATAAGGTTATAATTTCCTTACAATACAAAATGCAGAGGAAAACCTTGTAACAAAAACAAGTAATAAGATATAAATCTTTTAACCCAAAGAGAAGGGTATCCAATAACCTTGGATAAAGGTCCCTTGATTTATTCTTTCAAGAAAGTCTGTCTTACCCACACCAGGGTAAGCCCTCGATATGAAGATCGGAGTCTCTGTCTTGATATCCCCGCAAGCCCTCAACTTCAAGGTAGTTAGAACCTCTGTCTTCCTCAGCAAGGAAGCCCTCGAACTTCAAGGTAGTCGACACCTCTCTCTTCCTATCCCCGGATGCCCTCAAATGTAATCACCAACATTCGGAGTCACACGAAGAAATATGAATGTGCAGTTCAGTATGAACAGGGCATGAAAAGATTCTCTCTCTAGAAATCACCTTAACAGCATGTGGTATCTAGAGTGATCAACTTCAGTATTGAGATCTTTCAAATGATCTCCTATTTATAGGCTCGGTTGGAACGGTCGGCTCCCTCCTCCAATGGTCATATTTCTCCTTGAATTTTGGAGGGACCTGTATATGTGTCACTTAACCAACGGTTAGTTAGAAATAGAATGGACGAAATAGTTTTATAACAAAACTTGTGTAACTGAAAGCATGACATCGTTTTGTAATGAAACAAGTATAAGTATAGGCAAAACTGAAGTTCAGAATGTAAGAAAATAATAGTTCAGAGTCTAACCAAAATGTAATTCAGAGTCTATAATAAAGAGATATTTGGATTCTGTTTTGTAAGAATTCAGAACCTGAATTCTGTGGAAATACGAAGTCTAAATTTCTAAGGAAATTCAGATTCTGGTTTCACTAGAATTCAGAATCTGAACTTACAAAGTTTGGAGTCGAACTCATAGAAGTTTGGAGTCAAACTAGTAAAAGTTAGGAGTCGAACTAGTAAGAGTTTGGAGTCCAGAATTCAGAGTGGAACTATATGAGAGTTCGTATCCAGAATTCGGAATGGAACTTCATTAGAGTTTGTATCCAAAATTGGGAGTCGAACTATATGAGAGTTCATATCCAGAATTTAGAATGGAACTTCATTAGAGTTCGTATCCAGAATTCAGAATGGAACTTCATTAGAGTTCGTATCCAGAATTCGGAATGGAACTTCATTAGAGTTCGTATCCAGAATTCAGAGTTGAACTATATGAGAGTTTGTATCCAGAATTAGGAGTCAAACTATATGAGAGTTTGTATCTAGAATTCGGAGTGGAACTTCATTACAGTTCATATCCAAAATTCAGAGTAGAACTTTATTACAGTTCATATCCTGAATTCGGAGTGTAACTTTATTACAGTTCATATGCAGAATTAAGATCCTAAAACAGAATGCTTCGTATCTAAGTATTATATGATCTATGATTTTTTATATGAATCCGATTTTTATTCTTAAGAAAAATATTGATATATATAAGGAAATCTAGGTTAGGGTAAATTTCCTTAAAGAAGGAAATTTTCCTTAGAGAAGTAAAATATAGATTTTCTTAAGTATAAGGTGTTTGTGAATTTCAAAATAAGAAGGAATGGAAAAGTCATAAAGAAAACCTTATTGACTCAAAAGATAGCGTATAGACACCACAAATCATATACCGATCAGCAACGCTAATCCTTGGAATTATTAGTGGGTGAATGGGTGTTTCAAAAGGTGGAAGCTCACCTTGATCACTACTATCTTAGTAAGTAGGGGAAGCTAATGTCAAGATATGTCAAACCATTCTAGATTACTAAAAGAATTAATAAGGTAGTATATTGGTTAGATTTTCTATCCTAGTTGACATTGATAAATGATGTATTCCATGTATCACAACTGAAAAAGTATAACCATAACTCATCTCACATGCTGAATTGGGAGGAATTGAAGATGGAATATTATTTTTCTATGTTTGTGCAACCGATATAGATTTTGGATTCCCAAGTGAAAGTGATTTAGGGAAAATCTATACCTTTGGTTTGGGTCCTTTGGTAGCATTGAAATTATGAACATGATAAATGAGAATGGAAATATTGGGTGGATGAGCAGTACCCTCTTTTAATATTTTATCAGACTTTGGTATGACTTTCTAAGGGCATAAAGTTTTTATGTTGGGGAGAATTGTCATATTTGTTATATTTGTTTTAAAAAAATTTATATTTTTATTTTCAATATTATATTTATGACATTTATTTATTGATAGTTTTTAAGAAAATTTGTTGTTTTTGGTCTGGATAGAAAGAGGTGTGTGTTTCGTATATGGTTAGTAGAAACCATGAACCAGTCCAATGCAAACTGTGCACCTTAGATAGTGGAACTATCCAGGATAAACAACCTAGTGCATAGATGTGTGGACCTCTTAGAAAAAACCACATGACTAGGAAAGTGGAACTATCTAGGACACATGACTAGGTGCATGGGTGTGCACCACCTCTAGGTAAATTGTTTAGCCACTTTTCCTCTTTGACAGAGGTACCACACAGTTGGCGCACAGTTTGGAAAACTGTGCGGCCAAATTGTATGAACTACCAGAATTTTTAAAACCCTAAAATTCTTAAACTACCATCCTTCAATTTTAAGACCCTAACACCCCTCTTTCAACCCATTCAACCCTCCATCCCTAAGAATTCCTCCCTACCTTCCTCCACTCCCTTGATCTCCCATTTTTGGGTGAGTTTAATCTTGGATCTTCAAGGAATCAAAAATTAAGTCCCTCTTCATTATTTTATCTCTATTATTTTAGTCTCTTATCCCATCCACTCTATGTTCTCTCTTTTATATAAGATAGTCTTACCTATATTGGGTTCAATCTTGTTCCCTTGGGTTTAATATTGATGGTTCTGGTGTGATCTTGCCTTCTTAGAGTCCCTCATAGCTGTGTCTTGTGGTTTCCACCTAGATTTTGGAAGATTTAAAAGAAAAGTTAGGTGGTTTGATCTATAGATATTGTTTTATGATTTATATATTCTTTCTTTCCTTTAAAATAATTTCTAATATTGTGTTGGTGTGTATAAAAAATCTTTATTTGGTCATATTGGTGCCTGTGTGGTTTGAAAAAGGTTAAAACACTAGATTTATAGAATGTTTGATTATGAATGGATTTTCTTGTGAAAGTATGAAGATATTTGATTTATAAAAGTTATAAATCACATGGTAATTTAGTCATCTAGGTGTGTATACTATGTCTAGTATTCTAGGAGAGTCGACTGGGCCAAGGCCTAGTCTCCTTAGTAGGATTACACAACAACACTAACTAAAATAATGTGACAAGGATTAGTGGATCGAGAAGGACCTTCACATACAAAAGATTGATTACCAAGAGTATTATGATCCTAGGACCCTTATAAGCCCAATTACTTAGGGATTCCCATGATGCTTATGTTGTGTTATCCATTTCTATTTAATTACTCATTTATCTTTCCTATTTTGCAACAAAACTTGATTTTAAATCAAAATTATTTTCTGCTTCTATTTATTTAAAACTGAAATTTTTATTTGTATTATAATAGCTATGCATGGAATCATTTTGTGGTATCCTACTAAGATAGTGAGATCACACCCCACATACACCCCTGAGTGTAGGTAGATCTTATTTTTTCTCATTTAGGTAAAGGAAATGCATTCCATGGTGGTGATGGTGGATCTATGTGCTAGAGGTTTATTTTTGGGAAGGTGTTGGTTGTGATGGAATGAGTGCATAGACTCACATGTTTCATGGAGGCTTGTTGGTCTAGTCAGTCCCCATCCCCTTTTTGGTTATTTTGGGTTTTGGTTGTAAATGTTAAATGTTTAACTCATTCTCATATTGTTTCCTTTGATCTACCATGTTATGGATGCTGGTTATATTGTGATGAAATTGTGGTTTATTATTGGTTAAATATTTCATGGGAAAAAACATTCCAAAAGGTGTTACTTGATACCCATACACTAGTTTCTAGCTCATGTGGATTAATAATTCCCTTTGGGCCATTCCATGGGCCGGGTCGGGTGTTGGGTAGGATGGAATCCTAGGCTGGTTCATGACATTTTTCCATTCAACCAAGCCCCACCGAGGCACTATGATTTATCATACATTCTTGAGATAATATTTTAGTGATCATGTCTACTATATTTTGGATACCAAATATATTCTAGAGATTTAACAGTTTATCCACCAGCAAATTTCTAATGAAGCAGTACTATAGGTCAATGTGATTTATCCTTGCATGGAAAACTATATTTTTATCTAGTTGAATCACACTTTGATTGTCACAGAATGTGATTCCTCCTTCCTAAATTCTTCCAAGAACATTTAATATTTTCATTAACCAAACCAAATCCTTTACAACTTTCATTTCACCTAAATTTTTTTCATTGTACTCAATGTAATATTCTTTTTTAGTCATGAAATCCAACTAATTATTGTTCCTCCATATGTAAAAAAACCCCATTTTGTTCTTCTATATATATGAATCTCTAGTGAAGTTTTCATCCACAAAACCTTGTAATAGATATTCCTACCCAAAAAAAGAGCATCATATTCTAATCATTTTAAATACAAAAGGGTCCAGTTTATGGATTCACAATTATTCTTTTCAAGGTTCGACATAAATCAACTTACAAATCCCATTGTAAATGTTATATTTGGATAAGTTCATATCATTGTATAAATTAAAAGTTTGACAAAAGATGAAAATTTTAATTTCACCACATACCAATATTCTTATTCCATTATCAATTCCTATGATTTGGAAAGTTATAAGTGTATAAAAAGATGCATAAAAACTATATTACATTTGGTCATTCCTAACTTCTCCATGATATTTTGGATATAGTCTTTCTAAAATAGAATTAATTTTTTCCCATCATATCCATTTCAATAATTATTCTAAAGATTTTATTTTCTTGATCAAGATATTTCATCTCAAAGCCTCTAGAAACCTTATACAGAAATCTCCATATCTTTTTATCATCCTATCCAACTAGAAATATGTCATCAATATACAAATGAAAAATAATTAAAGTTTCGTCACCCCATTTATTTTAGTAACAAAAATGATCTATGTTGTACCACCCAAATACTTGTTTTGACATGAAATCATAAAATATCAGATACCATTTCCATATATATTACTATATTCCATAAATTTTTTTCTTGACGTAACAAACTATGTTTTAGTTTATATTTTACATGAAACCTAGTGGCGAGTTCATGTATATCTCTCCTTCAGCTTTTAATGAAGGAAAGATATCTTATCATCCTCCTATTTGTGATAAAAATATTTCAATACTACCATTCTTATCATCATATAGAAAATTGAATGTTTAACTACCTGTGATAATATTTACAATAAATCAATACATTCCTTATGTTGAAATTTCTTTTCCACCAGCTATGATTTGTAACTCTTCTTACCACCATATTCCTCTTTAAATTAGAAAACACACTTATTTTCCAATTCCATTTTATCTTATGGTAACCCTATCAGCTCTAAAATTCCATTTGTTCTCATTGAATTCATATCTTCATCCATTTAAAACTTCCACTGTTTAACATCATTAAGTGTTTCCTCATTTTTTTAAACAGTTTGGTTCTCCTACATATATTATGAGTATAAATATTGTGTCATCCTAAAGCCTTTAAATTGATATTCTTATTATAGATGACCTCCTCAACTAAATTTTCTACTATAAACTACTCATCTATTCCTTTTATTCTGGATCCCTATCTCGTGACACTCCCACTCGAGCTTTATCCACCCTTGAACGTTTTGGAATTTATTTCTATGGTATTATTTTTTATCTCCCAGTTCTTAAAATACTATTATTAGAGTTCTCTAAGAGTTTTGAAATTTCAATATCATTATTATAACCTTCTTGGTCTTTTATAGTTGGTTTTACTCCCTCAAATTCTTTATCCACTATGTTCATGTACTTCCATAGAATCTTATCTTTAAAGATAACATCTATACTTTTGATGATTTGTCACTTTTCATCATCCCATAGTTGATATCTAAAATAATCATATCTATATCTGATGAAGAAACACATTTTGGATTTATCCTCGAGTTTATCTCAATAATTAGCATAAAAATTCACATCTTCTAAGATTCCAAATACTTTAAGATGATAAACTAATAGAGGTTTATCAGACTATAGATATTTTAGGAGTTCCTGACCTATTGCTGATGTGTGATTTCTAATGAAATATGATTTTTTGATGAGTGCCTCTTCCCAAATACCCTTAGGAATTCCTGAGTGAAATATTATGATCCTATATTTCTTTATATGAGGTTGATTCATTCTATTAGAAATATTATTCTTCTATGGAGTTCCAAACATAGTATTCTCATTTATTATTCCCTTCTTCTGGAAAAAATTCTAAAATTTGTATCTAATTTACTCACCTCCGTTGCCTATATATAGACACTTCAAATTCAGGTCTCGTTCCCTTTTCTCAAAATATTTACATTGAATAAAAACCTAAAATAAAATATAATTATGCTTTAGAAATTAAATATATGATTCTTGAGTAGAATCATCAATAAAGGTTATAAAGTAGAGAGAACCATCATAAGACTGAACATTGGTAGGTCCCCAACCATCAGAGTGAACTAGATCTAACTTCAAATCTTTGGTATTTTATCCGTATTAATTTAAATAAACCATTATCTACTTCCCGTGCACACAAATTTTACATCTTTCATTTTTTTGTGAATTATATTTAGTATTCCCTTTACCCTTAGAACCTTTATATTATTCCCACTGAGGTGACTAAATTTGTAATGCCAAATATCTAGATCTTCTGATGATGTTCTTTCAGCCATTTCAATTCCATTAGAACTTATTATCAAGTAAATAGTTCAATATTTAACTAATAGTTAAGCCTTTATAGATCCCTAAGTAACTTTTCATACCCCATAGACAAAGGTAGTTCCATACCCTTCCTCATCAAGCTTTCTAACACAAATAAGGTTTTTCACAGAATAGGGATGTGCATAACTTTTGTAAGCTTCAAGAATCCTCCATTTTGCATTCGAATATTAACCTATAATTTTCCAACAACTTAAAAGGTTTTATCATCCACTAGATTAAATTTACCAAACTTTATAGATACATAAATTACCATGCATATTTGACCACCAATTAAATGAAAAGATGCTCCAAAGTCAATCACCCAAGATTCTACTAGAGAATTCACATTGAGAAATAGTTTTATGATACTTTATATTAATCCAATGGAATTCAAAATACTAGAATTTTATTATTTTCTAGTTTTATCCTTGAAAATTTTGTAGTTCTTCTTGATATTCCCTTTCTTCCCATAAATCCAACATGTAGGATCTTGACTAACCGAATTTATTCAACTTCTCCCCAAGACTCATATTTTGATTGTTTCTTTTAATATATATGCTTTCATTTAGTTGATCATCACCATATATCAATATTGAGCTCATTACCAGATTATAATTGTATTTTTCACTACATGAGCTCCTTATTCAGAATCTGGTTTTAGATATCCTCAAACGCCAATTCTATTTTTCCATTGGAGTTACTAACCATGATAACTATCAAATCTAGGCTCTCCCAAAGTAAAGAAAAAAATGTATCACCAATAAATAATAATTAAATGATAAATTATCAGATTTTAACTAACCATATATCATGTTGAATTCATTCACTTTATCTTATTCTATCCTACCTTATAAAAACATTAAGCTGAACGACTATCATACCATGAAAACATTTTTAAGTTTCATTGGCTTTTCATACATGTATTCAAACTCCTTTATAACTTATGTTGTATTTTTATTTTATAATATTTTAAAATAAACATTCATATAAAAATACATCCTCACTAGTTCTAATTATTTCCTATCCAACCTTTACCGTTTATCTGTATCCATTTTCTCCAGACATCCACCTTCTGATTGAAAGATTCAGGCCCATTTGAACTAGATGATCCTATAACTACATTATTTAGAATCCAAAATCCATTCTTGTAAATTTATATATCTGATTATTTCATTTTTATGATTCCATAACTTCCTCTGATATTAAAATCCCACTAAAACGTAAATCTAATGAAAGGTAAGAGAGAACAAAACTTGAGTTACCACTAATGCGTTCAACAATAAACTAAATCATTATTTGATACAACTTGTTGGGAATGACCCCCTAATTTATTACTATCCATATATATTCTTCCAATAAGACCATAAAAAGGAGAAACCTTGATCAATCAGAAGTTCACACACAAATCAATATAAAAAAATCCTTTGGAAGTTAACCTTCCATTAACTAAGTGTACCAAAAGTAGGAAGTCCATTCACCATACCAATACACAAATTATACCTCCCACACACTCAAGAATGACTCACAAACATTCAAGGAAATATAAAAAAATAAAGTAGTAAATGACATAAGCGATTAACATGATTCTAATGAGTTATCCTACATAAACTAGAGGAATCCCTGTAACATTCTTATATTATAAAAAGTATTAGATTACATTAAACTAACAAAACCACGAGTAAGATTTCATTATAGAGTATTATCTCTCTATAAGTATTATATCTAAACAAGATATAATATTTGTATCACTAACACACTATAAAGATAAACCCCACTTTATTTTGTAGAAAACTTCATCTGGCTGTCAGTTTCACTACCTTCCAACCTTTATAGAGGTAACTAGAAATCTCTAGTAACTCATTGACTCTCACCACTTTCACTAGTACACTATTCTAGAATAATAATTTGATACACTTAATTTTAAAGAGTTTATCAAACATTCTTGAACTCCTTGATATCATTGGAAGATACAAAATTTCGATGGATATACTACAATGATGAGAGACAATATTTTACTAATTTTGAATTGATTTTAAATGGAAATTAACCCCCAATTTGAATAAAAATCAAGAAATTTATCTATTTTTTCACTTTTTGAAATCTATATTTAATTTTTTAAATGGATTTAAACATTATTTTTAGTAGTTTATACATTCTTGGATCTAATTGAGAATTCATGAAATGGTTTATAGAGTTATAATTTCACCATTTAAAGGATTCTAATCATGTAATTAAATGATTTAATTCATTTTGATCTTAATAGAATAAAGACTACATTGAAATTGTGATTTTCATGTTTATAAGTATAAAATTTCTATGAGTTTCCACGAGACTCAATCGATCACATGTTTAAGCTACCACAAACTTAAGCTACCACATGACCATATTGAGAATTTGAAAAAGTATTAGATAGATTATATGTTTATTTAAACTAACCATGTGAAGCTCAATCAATAGTGGCAGACAATCAACCATGAGTCTCAAACAACAATGTAAATATAAAGAAAACATGGTAGAAAATTGACTATAAGGATCAAGTCAAAATTTTAAGATAGAAAATGCCTTATCTAGATTGGTTGTGTGTTTATTCCAAGCTACCGCAAGGATCTACACAATACACATCCATCAAAATAAAAAGTTCCAAGGATGAAATTGATAAATTCACGATCTAATCATAATGATTTTCCTAGGATCATATGTATTTTTTTAATTATAAGCCTTTAAGACTTAATTTTTTTGATGATCCCCATCATAATCCTATTTGAGATGCATCATAATACCTACCCATCATATGACTTTCAATGTCATATGATGTGATCTGTTAATGCATTAAAAAACTTTAGTACCTAGCCAAATTTCTAGCTGTGGGAATGAAAAATAAAAGTTCCCAAATAGAAAAGGTTGAATTAAAAACATTTTCCACTTGTTTGAAAAAATTATTATAATATACAATAATATATCCACATGGTGATTATCAAACCGAGGAAGAAAAAAGAGATCGTGGGAGGAATATTTGGGAAGATATGGAAGATCCGAGATACCCAGTTAAAGAATCATGACCCTCAAAGATGTTCACATTCCATTCATCTAAGGAAGAAGGTTCTCTAAGATCATGACACTAAACCATAGAAAAGGAAGTAGGAATAAGGATTTGATATGATTCTATAAATATTTCCCCTATCCCAATTTATAAAGGATTCATCTCCATTAATTGTATCTTTGGATTTTTAATTTTATTATTAATTTAAACATTAATTATATTTTATTCATCTACTATGTATTATTATATTCCCCATTTCTTCAAGTTTCTCCCTTTGTGAAGTAATGATGATTCTCAATCTCTCATCAATGATGAAAGGATAACTGGAAGATCACCCTTTAGATGAAAATCAATGAACTAGAGTCTATACACCAAGATTTTCATTCTCTATTTATGTTATAAGGATCTTGGGGGAGTGAGTGTATAAGGGGATGATCATAACTCATCTATATTTCCTTTATCACTATTGAAAACCATTTCCCCTCTCTCTATTCGAATAACCGATGAATGATTGGATCAGTGGTTTGAGAAGTGGATGGACTCATGATTTTGACCCAATTGAGAGAGTGATGAGTTTCTCACTTGGGAATACCTCCTAAGTGTTAATTGCATTCATAAAATTTAGTATGTGAGGTTTCATGTTGCTGGTTGGAATACATATAGAATATGATATAGATTCAAAGTAGTGAGAGAATGAAGGATCACAATGGTTGAATCCAAGGGTGTCGTCTTTCCCACATTCATTCTTTCTCACATTTTTATTTTCTTTTCCTATTTCATGAATCAAATATACCATTTTCATCATTTAAAAATTAAAAAAATAGTTATAAGAGTTATGATAGTGAATCTATAGGACCAAATCCTTGAGGGAAGAACCTGGACACCCAGCAATATCCATTTTACATTTTAATCAATTATTTATGAAAGTTTTGTAGAAAAATTTTAATCACCAGTTCCATTTATAGGGAGATAGGATGAGTATTTATTATCGCATGTACATATCCAGTTAGGATTTTCTATTTTTATTTGTTTCTCTCTATTTTTTTTAGTTTTCTATTTTCTATTTTTGTTTTCATTTCTTTTTTTAATTGAGAAAAATACTCATATTTAAAATGAATTTCAAAAATATGTATCTAATAAAATTAACTTCCTATTAAAATGTTTAAACAGTGGTTAAAGTGATAACACTAATTTATTGTACTTAAGGTTCTATTTCCAAAGCGCATGAATAGAAAGAGGAATAATCATTCAGAATGGATGAACTAAAGGACCTTCTCAATCAAGTCATATCCAAATTTCAAACTCCTATATGATAATAAGTTAGGTATTAGGAGTCATTAACATGAAGTTTATACCCATATAATCTCAAAAATGAATGTGGTGGAGGAGATTAAAGAAGAGGATTACCTTCCTTTGTATACCCTTGAAAATATTTTCCCAAAGGCCTTTAATTTCAAAGAAGAATTAAATGTTGACACTATTAGGGGAGATTTTTCTGTTTTGAACTCATTTTATTCAAAACTTATTGAAACTAAATTAAAATTAGATCCCATTTATATATGTACCTATTATTCAGTGTGTGTTTTTCAGGCCCTAGATAGTGAAGATAAAGAAGGAATGGATGGGATCCATATTAAAGAGAAGTAAGAATTCACATTGCTTCCCCCATCCATATAAGAATACTTAAAAGGGTAATTGAAATTATAGAATGAATTGTGTTGGTCAGAGTGAGTAACTCAAGAGGGTTAAATTTATTTCCCAATAAAAATTTCTATTCAATATTAGGTTAAAGTAAAAATCACCTTAATAATAATAAACTGGCCAATTAACCAAAATAATGGATCGATATAATATCCATCCTTTTAAAATTTTCTTAAAGAATGATTAAGTCTCAGATAAAATATTTCTTAGAAATACCTTAAATTTCGAATTCAATTTACTTAGATAAAAACCAATATCAACACTAGTTAAGATTAATTATTAAATTAATATAATTGTTTCTTAATATAAATTTATCTTGAATATGATAGTAAAACAAGACAAATAACATAGTGGAATAAACAAGTGGTTCAGTTTCAAGGTGAGACTTAATCCCCTACACTTATTAATCACCTACTACCAAGCATATTATAAATATAATCAAATAAATTCACAACCTATATTAGGTGTACATTCAACAAAAACAAGTTGTCCAGGCTAAAAATCCTCTTCCATAGTTATTTGTGGGATATAAGAATAGAACATGTTACATATTTATCACTTCTACAAACACTGTGGGAAATAGGTTAAGAAAGTAGAGAATAAAAAGTATTTTATAGGAATGTGCAGGAGACACCATGTCTTGAATAATAAGAAAACAACACACTGCTCAAAAGTAAAATAGAAATAAAAAATAAGAATAAAGTCTCAGTCTGATGTGTTCTGTATATTTTTAGTCCTTAGATCAGCATTAGTGTGAAGTCTATGCTTTGTTCTGTAAAATTGAAGCAGAATAGAGGATCATAGAAATATGCAGGTATGTTTCAGTTGATCTCTGTCAGATATATCAATAAATATTTATAATGGGTTTTGTGTTTTTTTGTTGGTGATCTTCATAAAATGTGAATCCTCAAGTTCATGAGAATTCACAAATTCAGTAGCATAATCCACTATAGGATTGTAAGAGATCGTATTTATCTGTCATTCTGTGTCTATACTAAGAGAGGGAGATCATTTGTGAATATATAGTAGTATTGGTTGGAGGAGATCTAAAATCCTCAGATTACCTTTTACTAAGTCTTTAAGTCTCGGTAAAACTATCCAAGACTAGATCTATCCGTTGATCCATTCATGAAAAAGTCTGCAAACAACAACGATAACAAGAAGTTGGTGGTGACTCAGCATCTGGCGGTGAATTTTCTGGCGGTGAATCCTCTAGTGGTAATGGAGACTCACCTTTAGTGGTATCTCTTCATGCCAGTAATTCATCTTGGAGGTAGCTTCTATTGGTGGTGATAGTGACTCGGTCTGGCGACAGCCCATCTTAGTGGTAACACATCCTGGAAGTAGCTTCTGTTGTCAGTGACAATGTCTTCTAGCCAATGGTGACTTGCCACAATACTTAGAATAAATATTATATAAGTAGTCTTATCATATAAAATGATATCATAAAGCATGTGAAACATTATTACTAAAATAATCATGGTTTGTGATCATTAAAATAAGAGAGTTTCAAAAACACTCCGTATAAGGAGGTTCCAACATTCTCCCCCTTTTTGATGATCAATAAACATAGAATTTTATGAATCATGTACTAAATGAGTAATAATAAATAATCATAGATGTATTTGAGTTTAAAAATAATCTATTTACCAAAAAATAACATCTAAATAGATTCACTGTGTAGAAGACGGGGGCTAATCAATTTTATCCATCCCTTTTTCTTTTGCTCTATCTTTGTCACTATCATGTGATGAGACTATAGAATTGTATGTCGGGGAAAAAATTGTAATGGATGGTAGGGTGGAAACAGGAGGAAGTGTCTCTCTAAAAAGAACTAGTCTGGGTTTTCTGATTGATTCAACTGGTGACAAACTCAGAGTTTGATATGGTGGAGGTATAAGATTGTCTGAATAAGTAATTAGAGTAGGATAGTATTGAACTGAGTCTGTGTATGTGGTTGAAATAATTGTCTAAATAATGATTTATTCTCTATAAATGAAAGTGGTTTGATAGAAATTAAGGTAAGGTTTTAGGAGATTGATTAAGTATATAATATTGAATCTCCCCTTTACATCGCATTAAAGAAGTCTTGATTCTCATCCATAAATATTTGAAGAACTAGTGTGAGAACCTTTAATTGACTCACCTGTTCTTTGAAGGCTCTTGTCACTGGTTGTATCCTCAAGTTCTCAGTAAGAAATTTGAAATTATCAAACATTTAATTTTTGGTATAGATCCTTGACAAGTATTATTTGATATATTTATTTATAAATTCCTTATCTTTCCTAATATCTCCAATATATCCTCTTATGAAATAAATGATATGTTCTCTATGAAGATGTATCTACCAAATTTTCTCTTCATGAGTGCTCACATCACCCAAAGTATTTCTGATTTATTCTCTGATTATCTATTGCAGCAGATCTCTATCAAGTTTTACTGGAGTAGGAGGAGGTATAGATGAAGTAGAGACAGTAGAAGCTAAACTATCTAACTTCTGAGAAATGGATTTCATGTATTCTGATACATAAGATGTCAGAATCTCTACTGAAGATTTTAAATTTGATACTTTAGATGAAAATATTCTATTATCTACTTCCATTGATTGATTATGAAACCTTATTAGAGGTTGGAAATGAGATATAACTATCTCAGCCAAATATATGGTAGTCTCTTCACTGAGTTTGGCTAATGGATATGGTTGAGACCTCATGGTATTTGTAAAATATAAAATCAAGTCCCTTATGAATGAGTCTAAATCTAAAGTCACATTTCTTTGTACAGAAATAAAATCAGCTTCTATCACTACATCAGAAGGTAAAACAGGTTGAACAATTGGTCTATTGGTTTCTATGGGGATAAAAGGATGTAACTCTCTAGATTGATCGATCTGGTCCACTAGGGATCCTTCTCTTCTGACAAAAGATTTGGGCCCATAATCTGAGTTAGTATAATTAATTATAAGTATAAAAAAACTTGGATACTTCTCCCATTATTTAAAATAAATGACTAAGGGTATAACATAAGGTAGTATGGGTGAGTCTTTGGTCACTTGAGAACTTTGAACAATTTCAAGTGTTGAGGGCACAAGTGTTGTCTGTTTCAGTTGCAAGTTGGCTATCTGTGGAGACTGATACATTGGAATTGATTGATTAACTAGAATGGTAGTCAACTCCCCATCACTTATATATGAAAAAACTTCTATATGAATGATTTTCATGTTGTTTACTATTTCTAATTGATCCATTTGATCCTTAGGATTTAGAGTTTTCTCCCCCTCATTTATAGTTTCCATACCTTCTATAGAAACTATTGGAACATCAGGAATCATGGAATCCTTTGGTTTATTTTCATCTCTATTATAACTAGATACCATAGGTGAAGAGGATTGATATTGAACTGTATCTTTTTCAAGATTAGAATTATTTCTATTATTATCACCGCACTCATGATCAGCACCAACTTTTTTATCATCTCTATGATCAGGGACACTATTTTTGTTTCCATCATCAAAATCCTCATCATCATGCCTGTAAGATTCATTATACTTTTCAAGATCTACAATCTCTTTATCTATTTCTTTATAAACAATATTATTATCTCCATTACTATTCTAATCACTCAAATTCTTTGAGGTATACAATTTAAACTGATCTTCTCTAGAAACTTCAGTATCTTCTTCTTCATCATTTTCAGGTAAGATATTTTCTCTGGTAGGAAGAGAGCCTAATGAACTAACATTCCCACTTGATACTCTAGGTGGAGATTTGATGATCTATGGATCACTCCCTTCTTCAACTAAAACAACTTCTTCTTCTTCTTATGCTTCCTCCACTACTAGTTCATTTCTTTCAGAAACAACATCACTATCAGAGTACTCAACTATCTCATCATATTCAAGACCTGGATCTACCATGTCCTTAGGTCTAGTTGGGTGATCAATAGGGTTGAAATAATCATAATTTTTTTCATTATATCTTACCCAACATCCCTTCCATGGGTTCTAACTTACTCTTACCCTTTTACAAATAGTTTTTGATAAACAAAAAACCACCAATTTTTTCCTCAGCTTCTTCCCCAGCTTTGACATAACCCTTTGCATCTAAGATGGAAGAAATAATTTTAGGATAAATGAGGAAGTTTGATATGGATCTATTCTTACACATATCATGCATATGTTCCATAAATAATGTACATAGATTTATTATCTCCCATTTATTCATCATATATAGAAATTTGACATCCTGATACCTCATTGTATTGAAGTCCCCTTTCCTTGGACATAGAACATACTGTACAAATTTGAAAAGAAATATACATTCACCATCAAGATCGACATCAGTTGGTCTTCTTAGTGTTTCATCTTCAGTTAACTATATGATATCCCTTTCATAATTTAAATTTTTACTATCACTCGGTATACTTCCTTGGAAATCCTCATATACTCTTTTATGAGGAACCTTTAAACATTTTCCCCATTATCTTGAATATAAATAAATCTCTTTTCTATCTATGATGCTTTGAATTATTTTGGATTTATTCCCAAAAATAAATCTCACATTCTGATAACATTTAATGAATACCCATGGATAAAACACTTGATGATTTGAGGTTGTTGATGCTCATTTCCTTCACAGAGTCTAACAAATTGAAAAGGGAAATACCTTGAACCCAAAGTGATTCATCATTTGAAGAAACATAAAAAATTGACAAAGGCATGAACAAAAATTCAAATGCACTTGGGTCACGCAAGTTCCACCAAGTTCACGCAAGTATACTTGCACGCCGCGTAGGTGACTTGCGCGCCCTCTTTGAAATTTGCCCAGGGTCTTCACCATCTTATAAATACCCCCGGTGGGCCCCCCATTTCAGGGAGGAAAAATTTCAGAAAATCAAATTTCAGCTTTCGGCGCCCTAGTCTCTTCTCGAAGCTTCCGAACACTTCTAAGGTAATTTCTTACCTAGAACGGAAGATCTAAAGAGGGGAGGGAAAGATTAAGTGTTGAAAACGAATCAACACATGCGCACCTAAGTGGCCAGCCCTTAAGGGAGATGGCCACACTTGCGCGCCTCCTTTCTCCTTCAACAGAACTTGCATGCCACCCTTCTGGAAGCCCCTAGGGATAATACTAAATGATTGAGCCAAGTCTCTCCCAAGTATTACCTTAAGGGTTAACCGTCGTGCAAGTACCCATGTGTTGTGCAAGTATACTTGCACGAACAGGACTTGCGTGCCCATGCAGGAATTGCACGCCACCTTTTTTTTGGGTGCCCCTCCTACCTATTTGACCTCTCTTATGCCTATCCACTCATTCTCTTCAAGATTAATCCTTTAGAACTCTATCCAAATTCATTTTATGGCATGATTTCCTTGTTGGATTTCTTATCTGAAAGGAATTCTGTGGAACATCACTTAAAACTTAGTGATTCACATATCTTTATGTCACTAATGTCAGATATTTCATTCATTCAACCTTATCCTTTAGGATGAGAGAATCCTTAACCTGGTCCCCCTTTTCAGGAGTAAGCCCCAGTCCAAGTTCTCTTAATTTGGGCCTCCTTTTTCAGGAGTAATCCCCAAGTCCCCTTAATTATGGGACTTCTTTTTAGAAGTAAGCCCCATTCATAATTTTCCAAATCTGGGTTTCCTTTTCAGGTGTAAGCCCCAGTCATAAACCCCCTTTAACCTGGGCTTCCTTTTTCATGAGTAATCCCAAGTCATAATTTCTCTTAACAAGTCTTAATTTACTTTTGAATTGGGATTCCTTCTCAGGAGTAAAATCCAATCATAAGTCCCCTCCTAATTTGGGCATCCTCCTTAGGAATAAGCCCCAAGTTAGAGTATCCAAATCTCCATAAAGCACATATACCTTTATGGACCTTGTTCCAAGGTTTCTTCCCTGATGTAAAACCCAATCTTCATCTATTTTGGGCAGTCATACATACATAAGCCCCACATCATTTCTTATGATGGAACAATTGTCTGGTTTTACCAATACCTCTTGTTTCTCACACTGAGCATGACTCACGTGAGCTTAGAGTGTAAAAGTAATTATGACATCTTTCTTTGAGCCATCAATCATGAATAAACCTCATACTTCTTTACTCGAACTACGTGGATTCTGATTCCTTTTCTAAACAAAGGATACATAGGTAGCCCATCTGCGGGTATGATCCCAACTCTAAAATAATCCATGTCCTTCTGAATAACAATAAACTTCAAGTTCCCCACTGAGTGGCTTTAAAACCAGTATGGTCATCATAATGACCAAGATACTTTTATGTATTAAAGGATACCATTGACTAAGAATATATAACAAATACATATGATTATCTATCGATGAAGAACATCGAATACATATAAAATATTGTCTAAATTTCCTACATAATAATTATTGATTGTCAGATCTAAAGGAAAAATCATTTTCATACTTGGTAATGTAATAAGGATTCGCGAACATAACTTAAATATATAAAGAGAGTCCCGGAGTAGACAATAAATCCCCCAAAAAAGGTGTGATGAGTCTGAAATCCCATCCTCTCGACCAATGTAAATTCTTAAGCCTCGTCAGTCCAGAACTAATAAGCACCTACCTTTGGAAAGTAGGTCCAAATGGATATAGAATCATTGGATGTTTCTGGTTCTACGAACAAACCTATTAGAAACCGCTTGGAATGTTTGAACCTTAAATCAATGAGGTCATTCCCAATTCCAGAGGAAACAAAAAATGGTGAACTCTACGTGAATCCTTAACCAAGTTAAAATGATGTTTTACTTATTTTTAGGCCCCTATTTAAAACTCAATGAGAGGGCCAACAAAGCAATCAATAACATATGTGCTCATCCAAAAGATATATCATCCAAACTTATCTTGATTATATTTGTTATATCAAACATGAACTCTTTTCCAAGATCTTCTGCATTACAAGAATGGATTTTCTTAAGTTCACTGCTATGAATACATATGCTATGAATACTTCTGTTGTGAAAAACTCTATTGTGAATGCATCTGCTGCTACTCTTGCTGGATCGTCGTCCGTTCTGAGGATGAAATCACCTACTCAGTGTCTTCAACGCTGGGTATCAAATGCACTGGTTAAGGAGTATCGTCAACACAATAACATTCCAACTCTAGAGGCTTCTCGAAAAGCCCTCCAAGTGAACAAATCACCCTGGTCATCCGGATAACGACGACTAGCGATCAAGAAGCATGCGGTGCTAACTACCGTATCCAACCGTTTCTGGTCGTTATCCCCAAAACACAATCAACATTATCTCCCGTATTCTGGGGAAGTGAATGAGTAGGTCCCTCAGGGCCTTAACTCAAAGGGACAGGAGTCCTTCCCGAGGACTCCCATCCACAATTGCCGCCAGACTCATGCGACAGTGCACCCTCAACATGATGAGGGTGTCGTCTCCAGGCGTTCGGCTTAGGTTCCTCGAACTCAAGAAGGCAAGACGAACCACCATAGGAGACAACCAGTTAATAGTGAGAAGGTTCTCATCTCTGCCGTTTACGGAGAAGTCCACCAACCTAACTTGGTGGCAAGCAATGAGCGGGCACACACACCCTTCTGTTTTAATTCTGCTGTCCAGCAGACTTGTTTGGAAGTAGCATGCCAATCCTTCCAGGCAATTACAGCGGAGTAATATAGAAAGGAACATACACTTGTTTATAAATCATCATCTAGTCAGTAGACTCATCTGACTACATATGATGGATCCTACCAACCCAATGTGTTGAAAACTGGTAAACAGGCACATACACCTGCTTACACTCATCAGTCCTGCCAGCTGCCTCGTCTGTCAGTATTGGAGGAAGATCGTAAACCACGTTAGGAGAAGTTCAATCAGTAGGCACATACACCTGGTAGCATTGATAAAGCCTACCAACGGTCTCTTTTGGTAGCATTCAGAGAAGTCAGTCAGAAAGCTCTGGTGACAAACAGGAGGCAGACTCAAATCTCTGCCCCCACACTTAAGTACTGTCTGAATTCACTGACAGGAAAAGGAGGACAGGAGCAGGAACAAACACCTAATCCAAGCACGGAATGGACTTATATACCCATTCCGACAGCTGAAGTCACCAAGCACATTCTGTAAATGGTCAAGGAGCAGAAGCAAATCCATGCTCGTATTCTAGATGTCTGCCAGGATATTATAACAACTTCAGCAGCATCATAGGAGAAGAAATGAAAATATATCCCTACCAGTGGAGTGAAACATCAACATTTCACTCCAGAACAGACACACACCTCTGTTCCAGTCCAAGAGGGTTATGGGGGCATACTCCCCCATATCATATGGAAAACCAAGTCAGGCACGTACACCTGATTTGAGTGGAGATAATCAGCCTAACCTGATCATTTCTCCTGAGCAGGCACATACACCTGCCCATAATGACCACTTTTGTCAACAAGTGGTTCCTAAAGTGAGTAAGAAGGCATCTAAAAAGAAGACCCACCCAACACAGTCAAGAAATCAAAAGCCAATCTATAATGAGGCCTTACTCGATGTTGGAGTTCTTGATGCACCCAGACAACTATCTGTTGCAACTCAAGATTTTACTCTCCCAATTCCCAATAGTGGGAACATTAATTCCAAAGGTCTGCATCAGACACTTCCTCATAAAGTCTTGCTTGATGACAATTCAGTCGATCTCGAAGTTATTTCTTCAGATGAGAGCCTCAAGAACCCTCTGTGTGGTCAGAAGACCAAGGAGAAAAATGTTTCATCTTTTGCTGTAACCCACCATGGTGGTCCTCCCCATGATGATGATTTTAGCTGCAAAAGTCCTCTCCGCAGTAATAATGCACATTGCCTGGAAAATTTTCCAACAAACAATGTAGTGATGAGAAAGCCCTTTTATCTTGAGGCACTTGAAAATGTGAATCCAGTCATGTCTAATGTTTCACCACTATCAGGTGAAACACTTTATCAATCAGAAGATAGCCCAGGGTGTAGGTCATTCTCTGAACCACACCTAAGTCACACATCTTCTAGTTTGATCAGTGATTTCTCTACCAATCTTATTGAATCCGATGAAGAAACAAGGAAGCACCAGCTCTGGTCTAATCAGGTATAAGAATCTACATTGAATGAAAAAGAGGAAGTACTGAATATGAGAAAACAGCTGGAAAAAGGTGAAGTTCCAGTTATGTTTTGGCCTTTGGCCGATTCTCAGTATGACATTCTAGAGATGTTGATGGAAGATGGAATTCATGATATTCGTCTCAACATATGGAAAAATCTTTGTCAGTTGAAAAAGAAAATATTATCTTATGATGAATATGAAAATCATTTCAAGATAATATAAGGGTTACAATGCCAAATTGATTTGGCTTCTCTCTCTGTTTCTCGATATCCGAAGGCTGAAAAGCAACATAGAGCCCTTCAGCGTTCATGCCTTGGCGCACTAAGAAGATTACGCCAGTTAATTGCCAATGCCTCATCTGGTATTCATATTAGGGGATGGGGTGTTCATGGAGTGCTACATTTCACTGTACTCTCCAGTCAGCAAATCCCGTCGAAAATGGTCTCGTGTAATGTTATTTCCCATGGTTGGCCACAATCAATTGGCTTTGTTTGTAATCAAAGGCTTGAAGAAGAAAAGGATTCAACTAGTTATTCTCAAAATCAAGAAGACATAGAAAAAGTTATTGAATTAATCATGCATCAATCAAATGATAATATTGAATAGGCCTCTCATTTGGAGCAAGCACATCATCAAGTGATAGAAGTGTTAGAAATCATCTAATGGTCTTTTGAGCTGGGTGACAAAAGTGGATGCAGGTTGATGCATCCAGCTAATTTATGGACTAAAGTCCATAAGATCAGGAGATCTTTCAAGAAGGTCTCAGATATAGCATATCAAGAATCACCCCAGCTTTCCAGACTTGGGACTCTTTTAACCCAACCCTCAGAATCAACAAATAGGATTCGAGGAGTTGAGCAGGAACAACCCCAGTCCACCAGACTGGGGACTTTTTCAAATCCTCAATCTCTAACTAAGAGAAATTAAGTCTTCTCTTGATTAGGGAAGAATACTCAAGAGGAACGAAGAGCCAAACTATCAGGATATTCCCTACAAATTATGGTTCGTCAAGAAGTTCCTGAGGGATCAGATCGACAAAAGGCAATGTCTCATCAGGGACATGGAAAAAGGAATTATCGCAGAAATGCCAATAGAAGAGATGCAATTCATTATGCATCAATTAATGTCATCAATTTCATTATTACTGATCCCCCAGATGAGGCTCACTCAGAGGGATCAGATGAAGAGGTTCATTCTCAAGAGGTTGTATGCACAGATACAAATGAAGAAGGTGTACGTACACAAAATCAGAGGATTACCCAGAATTCAAGTAACCCACTTCCCCCTCTTCGAAAGTTGTACAATAAGGGGAAATGAAAGAATTAGGTTACATAACCTTCCTCTGGAGAAGGCCAATCACTCTCATTAGAGTAAAGATTTTCACAACAAGAGGAAGAAATGAAGGAGTTGAGTAGGTTGAATGCAGAACTACTTCAGGGTATTCTTCCTCCTAAGCGTGCTGGAGTCAGTCAGCCAAAGGAATTTGTTGCAGCTACTGAGATAGATCAAGAATATCCTCCTCTACCAGTAAACCCTCACATCTCTAATCCTATGGGTCATGTGAAACAACAATTGGTGGTTCTACCATCAGTTGCAGTACCAGCCACCACATCTGTCCAAGCTCTAGTCATTGCACCTGCTCAGGTCCAAGCTCAACCAGATGTTTCTCAAAAGTTAATAACTACTATTGAGTCATTAACAGCTCGATTGGAAGCTATGGAAGGAAAAACGTTCTCAAATTCAACCAAAAAATAGAGCTTTCCCTGAATGGGTTGATGCAATTCCTCCCCCATCAAATTTTGAAAGTACCACATTCCCAATCTTTAATGGTTCAGGAGACCCAGAGCAACACTTAACAAATTTTGTTTCTAGTTGCGATCCTATGATGGGAACCCCTCAGCAACAAGAATCAGTTAAGCTCGGATGTTTTGTACAATCATTACAAGGGACTGCCTTTGTCTGGTACACAAGCTTGCAATTCCAATCAATTACCGGATGGGAGGATCTCCGCCAATGATTCCTTCTTCAATTAAGCTCAACTTTGCAAAAGACAACAGTTTTTGATCTTACAAAATGTAAGAAAAGTGATAATGAAAGGGTTTCAGATTTCATTGCTCGCTGAAAGGGATTAACATATTCCCTGAGTTTAACACTCCCTCAAGAGTAGTTGTTTCCAATCTATTGGCAAATTTGAGTGATTAATTACTTACGACATTGATCCCTGTGAAATTCACAGGAGGGTTTCGAGACCTTACTTCAATCACTCAACAGATCGAAGATTCTCTTATAAAGACTAAGGATAAAGCTCATGTAATTACACCAGCTCCAGGAAAGAGAATGGTTAAAGCAGAGACTGCTATAATTATGCTTAAACAAGCACCTGTACCTGCTTCTACTTCAAAACCTTCATCTTATCGAAGGGATCCACATCCTGAGGATCAACAACAGAGGCCGTTTTGTCAAGATGTTCAAAGAGATCAAAGAAGGAAACAATTTGAAGATCTGAAGAGCAAAGTCTACTCTTTTTGAAATGAACAAGTTCCTGGTTAATTCATTTCGGCTCTGGAAAATAATTTGGTTCAATTTCCAAGGCCCAAGAGGCCGAATAAGGAAGGATATGAAGACCATACCAACTATCTCCCATTTCATCAGATGTTGGGGCATCCCATTTAGGAGTTTTTTGTCTTCAAGGACCTCCTGCAGAAAATGGTCGATTTGGGACAAGTCAAACTGAAAGGTTCTTCAGCTCAGGTAGCATGTGTAACTGCTACGAATCCAGAGGAAGAGGGAAAGTGGCAAGAAGTCAAGAATAAAAATGTGCAAAAATATGATGATTGGATGGTCAGAAAAACGATCAACCAAACTCATGCCATTTTGAGAATGCAATTGAAGAAACCAATTGTGTCTTCTGCCATGAATGCCACGGCAAAACCCTCTTCATCAGAGGGAAAATCCTCAAAATGGAGGAATAATTTTAAGAAAGAGGAACAATCAGAAGAATATGAAATCGTGTTAAAGCCTAAGTTATCTTTGACTCTGGTAGATTTTATGCCATGTACTTAGAAGCCACGGGCACTGCCCCACCAAACGAAACAACCTAAATAGGATAATCAGGCAGAGTCTTAATCAGATGAAGAGTTTGTTTTCGGTTCTGTTAATATGATTCAATTAACAGATCCATATGCCAGCCGCAGTTTCAATTTTGATGAGCCTGAGTTCCATGTATCAAACAGAGGAACCAGAGGAAGTTCCAGATGCTCAGGATACAGGGGAAGACGTGGATATTTCAGAGGCCACTATTCCAATTCTACCCCTACTAGAACTATGTATGCGGCAGAAACTCGTGGTAGAGCCCTTAAATGAGCTCAATAAGAACAAGAAAGTTCTTCCACACAGGGCGGATTCAGTCCTGGAATAGTTATTCTAGAAGATCGGTTGGAGGTTCCACCTTCTTCCTCTCAGCAAGTAAATAGACCTAATCGGTCTAATCTTCCAAAGTCAGGAGTATTACCAAATCCTATCCCAGTACAAGATGCATCAACTTCCAAAACATCAACTTCTAAGGTACCTACGAAACCACATGTTCCTGTTGGGAAATACAGACCTTTGGATCAAAAGTATGATGTATTGAAACACTTGGCCCAAGTACCGACCAAGTTATCAATCATGAATGCATTGAATTTATCAAAGGATCTTCGGGAGGCACTCATTGAGGCTTTGTCAATCCCTCAGGAGTTTGAAACTGAAATCACTGCGGATGAAGCCTACCATGTTGAGAATAATCCTGCAGAATGCCATGCAGTGATATCTTTCACAGATGAAGATGAAGATGATGTCATGCAAGGACATATTAGACCTTTGTACATATCTGGAAATGTCAATGGTGTAGACATCTGAAGAGTCTTCATTGATAATGGTTCAGGATTCAACCTGATCCCTATTCATACACTTCATCGATTGGACCTCACAGAATCTGATTTATCTCATTCTACTTTGATGTTACAAGGATATGATAAAAATGAACAAGAACCACTGGGTGTGATTACACTCAGAACTCAGTTTGGAGATCTTGTATCCAATTCAGATTTCATGTTTTTTGATCAAGACTCAACCTTCAATATCTTGCTTGGTAGACCCTGGCTACATTGGCATGCGGCTATCCCTTCATCATACCATCAATGTCTCAAATATGGTTTCGATGGTCAAATTAGGACCTTGTATGGTGATAAGTCCCCATTCAAGACATGTAAATCTCAATACATTGAGGCGGAATTCTATCACATGAAGGGAAAGGAGAAATCCACAAAAAAGGAGATTACCAAAGTTAATGCTCCATATGGTTTGGAAAATATTCCAGTAAACCCATTTACACATGTGGGTACAGATTATGTATTGCCTATCAGTCAAATTGACAGGATAGATCCAAATCAAAATACTCTTATGGAAAACTCCATAATGTCAATTGCGGCAATCAAGCCAGACAATATGGGAGAAAGTGGTGATCCACCAAGCAATGATGAAAGCTCAAATAGAGATGTCCTCATTTCGTCTGTTGAAATCCAGCAAGTCTATACTTCTCCAATCAGGCCAGAAGAAGTTATATCAATGTCAGAGGTGAACGATGATGTCGATTCTCAATCCATTATCTCCTCTATATTACCCGAGGAAGACCCTTCATCATCAATCGGGTCGGAAATGGAAGCTTCTTCTTCAAAATGTTCAAATTTTAACATCTCTTCTGATCATGAAAATTACACTTCATCATCTACTATGCAAGTAGAAACAGAAGAAATAACACATGTTAAAGAAGAAGAGGAAGATCTTAGCGATGCTCCTACAACATTTGAAGAGGGTATCTCTACCATTGTGGATGAAATCAGAGAAATAAATCTGGGTACAAAAGAAGATCCACAACCCACTTTAATTAGTGCGGCCATGACTCTTGAAGAGAAAGAGATATATATTTCTTTTTTAAAGAAAAATTAAGATATATTTGCTTGTAACTATACAGAGATGCCCGGGCTTGATCCTGATGTTTCCACTCATCACTTGGGTTTTCCAGAAGAACATCGAGGATTCAAACAATCCGCTAGAAGAACACACCCAGCCTATGCTTCCAAAATTGAAGTTGAAGTGGATAAGCTCATCAAAGATAACTTCTTCAGAGAATTTCAATATCCCAAATTGTTGGATAATATTTTCCTAGTGAAAAACAAGAATGGGAAAATTAGAGTTTGCATTGATTTCAGAGATCTTAATCGGCATTGTCCTAAGGATGATTTTCCAGTTCTGATTACAGAACTCTTAATTGATGCAACAGGTGGATATGAAGCACTTTCCTTCATGGATGGATATTTTGGATATAATCAAATCTAAATGGCTCTAGAATATGAAGAATCTACAGCCTTCAGATCCCCTTAGGGGGTGTTTTTCTATCGGGTTATGCCCTTTGGCCTAAAGAATGCAGGCGCAACATATCAGCGTGCTATGCATTGTATCTTTAAACCCTTTCTGGGGAATTTTATTGAATGTTATGTGGAAGATTTGGTGGTTAAATCCAAACAATGTTCTAATCACTTGGATGATTTAGAAATCATATTCCACAAACTTTGACAACATAATTTAAAGATGAACCCCTTAAAATGTGCTTTTGGGGTAACCTCAGGAAAATTTCTTAGCTTCATTGTACGCCATCGCGGTATCGAGTTCGATACTGAGAAGACAAAGTCAATCCTTGGTATGTCACCTCCTCAAAATTTAAAGGAATTGAGAGGACTTCAAGGACACTTGGCCTATATTCGGCGTTTCATAGCCAATTTGGCAGGCAAAAGTTTACCCTTCACAAAATTGATGAAGAAGGGAGTCACTTACCAGTGGACTGAAGAATTTCAAGAAGAATTAGATATTCTCAAGAAGTATCTCTTAAGTCCACCGGTATTAATTCCACATGTTGAAGGAAGACCACTTATCCTCTATGTGACAGCCTTAGAGCAATCATTGGGTGCCTTTCTTGCTCAGATTAATGATGCTGGGAATGAAAATAGTCTCTACTATATTAGTCGGACTATGCTTGAAGAAGAAACCCAATATTCAAGTATTGAGAAGTGCTGCCTAGCATTAATATTTGCAGTTCAGAATTTGAGACACTACCTGCAACATCACAAGGTCCAATTGGTATCTCGCAATAACCCGCTCAAATTCATCCTTAGTTGTCTAATGATTACAGGAAGTCTAGCAAGGTGGGAAGTTATTTTACAGCAATTTGATATTCAATATGTGTCTAAAAAGGCAATAAAGGTCCAAGATCTGGCTGATTTCCTTGCTGAACACCCTTCAGTAGAAGATACATCTCCAGATATTGAACTTCCTGATGAGGAAGTCTTCTTTATTCAAGATAGTCTTCAAACATGGGAAATGTATTTTGATGGTGCTTCCAGAAGTCCAATAGGGAGGAAAATGGAAGATCCTAAATTCAACAAAGCTGGATTAGGAATTGTGCTCATTTCCCCAGAAAAGTCAGTGCTACCTTATTATTTCTCATTGTTGGGAGGCGGTACAAATAATGAAGCAGAATACCAAGCTCTTATTGCAGGATTGGAATTGGGGCTTCAAGCACAAGTGAATCACTTAAAGGTGAAAGGTGATTCAGACCTGGTAATCAAACAAGTCAATGGGGATTATGCAATCAGAAAAGAAGAACTAATCCCTTTTTATGATTACGTCAGAGAGTTAATGGTGGAATTTCCTACGGAACCGAAATTTTATTATGTCCCACGGTCACAAAATGCCCAAGCTGATGCATTGGCTAATATAGCTACAACTCTGGAAGATGCAAATCGGGACGAGACAACCATCAGTATCGCCCACCGTCATACAATTTCACCTTATGTTCAAACCATAACAGAGGAAATCAATGAAATTAGTCCCATCCCTGAACCATATGGTCATACTACAGGATGGATGACACCTATCAAGGAATACCTTTAAAATAGAACACTTCCACCTGGTAGAGCTGGGAAAGAACAAGTTTGGAGATGTGTGGTCAATTTCACTCTTTATGATAGCCCATATCACTTAGAGAAAGTTCTCTATAAAAGGGGTTTTGATGGAGTTCTCTTTAGATGAATTGATGGTGAAGAGACAATGGATGTCATGAAAGAAGTACATGCAGGAGTCTGTGGTGCCCATCAGTCTGGACCCAGACTATCTGATCAAATTTGAAGGCTTGAATACTTTTGGCCTTAAATGATACAAGATTGTTTTGATTTCACAAAGAAGTGTAATTCATGCCAAGTACATGCCAACTTCATTCATCATCCCCCAGAGTTGCTTCATACAGCTAAATACTCATGTCCATTTTCCATATGGGGAATGGATGTAGTAGGACCTTATCCTTCGGCTACAGCCAAGCAGTTTAAGTACATTCTTACTACTACTGACTTCTTTTCCAAATGGGCAGAGGCAATACCCCTCAAAGAAGTCAGTTCTAAATGCATTGTTAGCTTCATCAAGTCTAACATCATTACAAGATTTGGTGTCCCTCATACCATATTGACGGACAATGGCACCAACTTCTGTTCATCCGAGGTGAGGAAGTTGTATCAAGAATGCAACATCAAATCCAATCATTCCTCTCGGTATCATGCAGCAGCCAATGGACAGATAGAAGCTTTCAACAAGACTCTGTCAAATATACTGCAAAATATGGTGGATAAAGATAAGAAGTCATGTCCTGATAAACTCTTTCATGCTTTATGGGCTTATCGGACCACCACCCGCACTGAAACGCGGTCAACTCCATATTCATTGATATATGGAACGGAAGCAGTATTTCCAATTGAGGTTCAACTACCCCCGCTCAGAGTATCCATTTGTGATCAGTAATCTACAGATGAACAATCTCAAAAGCAATTGGATCAATTGGAATGGTTAGATGAGAAAATATTTTGCACCTTGTACCACTTGGAAGTCTATCAGAATCTAATAGCACAAGCTTTCAACAAAAAATTTCATCTTCGTTCATTCGTTTAGGGAGAACTGGTATTAGTTCTCAGAACTCCAATGATACTAGGAAAGAAACCTCCCAAGCTTGAACCAAAATGGGAAGGACCTTATTCAATACATAAGGTCTACTCCAATGGAGCTTATTCTTTAATCTCAATGGATGGAGAACTCATTACTACTCCAACCAATGCTAGATTTCTGAAGAAGTATTTTGTATAAACGCAAAATACACCAAGGTTCCATGCATAAAACCTTAAACTATTGGAATTTTTTCTTGTCCAGTAAGACGTTAAACTGCATCATCAGTTAGGGTCTATGCATACAACCTTGAACTATTGGCATTTTTCTTGTCTAACAAGACGTTAAACTGCATTATCAGTTACGGTCCATGCATACGACCTTAAACTATTGGCACTTACGTCCAACATGACATTAAACTGTGACGTCCTAACTACATGACGCTAAACTGTACAAAAGTCCCTTACGTCCAGCAAGATGTTAAACTGCATAACCAAGGGTCCATGCATACGACCTTAAACTATTGGCATCCCTTTCGTCCGATATGACATTAAACTGTGGAAAAAATCCCTAATACACCCAACATGATGTTAAACTGTGTATCTATATTTTTCCTTACTGCATGACATTAAACTGCACAATCCCCCTATTTGTTCTTACTGCATGACATTAAACTGCACAGTCACCCTTTTTGTCTTTACTGCATGACATTAAACTGCACAATCCCCCTTTCATCCAACATGACATTAAACTGTATTGTCCCCATCGTCCTAGCTACACGATGCTAAACTGTATAGAAGTCCCTTAATATGTCCTACATGATGTTAAACTGTATTTTGTCCCTACTTCATGACAATAAACTGTGTAGCACCAATAGTCCTCAATACAAGACTTTAAACTGCATAGTCCCTTCATATGTCCTACATGACATTAAACTGTGCATCGTTAAGGTTGTTTCCACCTCTTGTTTCTCACACCGAGTATGACTCACGTGAGCTTAGAAAAAACTCCAACCATAACACCCTCTCTGGGACGCTAACCATGTGTAAGTCCCAACACCATTTTTAGGTTATTGTACCCAAGAACAACTTGATCACTAATTCATTCTTTAATTGAACTACGCAGACTTTGATCCTTTCCTTCTAGGTTGGGTACATAGGAAACCTCCTGAGGTTCAAGCCCAAAACCAATCTCTTCACATTGGTTCACCTTTGTCCTTGCTACATGATGTTTAACTATACAACACTTTTTTCATGTAAGACAATAAACTACAACATTCTTTGATACCCTCACCTGAGAGATAATCATTATTTACATTAATTTCCAATCATGTTATATTCCAAAGACTACGTGCATACATGGAAATACCCGAACCTTTTATCTTGGGTCAAACCATCATTTCACTAAAGTCTCATTTCACCCTTCACTTGTAAAAACCAATCTGTACAGAGGGTATTTCAAGAACTACGTGTGGCTTGATTCTCATCCTTATGGGATACTTGGGAACGTTCAAGTGTCCCTTGAATCCAGCCCCAAGTCTTTGGGCCTAATCCCAAATTCCATTTTTAGTCCCCCGGCTAAAAAGTCCCTATGAAAACACACACTGTGTATTCATTATTATGGTCCGAGCTCTATGACCCTAAACTAAGATCTCTCATACTTTCATCCCACATGACGTTAAACTGTATTTCAAGAACTACATATGGCTTGATTCCCATCCTTATGGGATATGTAGTGAAGTCCAACATTTCAATCCAAGACCTAGCCACAACATGAGTATGGTTATCATTGATCTGTTTATCTCTGCATACATTGGACAATACCAATTTTTATGTGTCATAATCCTAAAATTTAATACTTCCAAATCTCCATAACACTTTTCTTGACTTATGGTCACAAAATTTCAAATTTTTGAGAATTCTTTTTCCTGACCATGCAGTACGTGCCCTTAGGCGGGCTTGCATAAACAGTCTACATAACAGACGTGTCAGCCAAAAGATGCTATTATTTGACTATGCAGCCAATGCCCTTAGGCGGCCCTGCATAATTCAACCCCCTAACGGGTTTGTCAAATATTGGTAACTTTATTCTTGGGAAGAAAATCTCTTTTTTCCTTATTTGTATTAATGAAAATATCCAGGGATCTGAAAAAAATGGCCATCCTTAACATATCTGTCCCATACTCTTTTTCATGATCTGAAAGTATTCAAGTCTATGGTTTATATTTCCCTTCCCTAGGTTTGGGTCAGACCTTCATAGGAGTAACATTCATCCAATTCTTAGACAATCTTGTTTGGAAATATCTTCCCCATATTCAAGTACCTCTCTCCATACAGCAAAATCTATGCTTTGGAAAATTTGAATCCCCATAAACTTCCACTGGCTTTTTAGCAGTAGAAAAGTAAATTTTTGAGAGTTCTTTTTCCTGACTATGCAGCACGTTCCCTTAGGCGACCTTGCATAAACAGTGTACATAATAGACTTGTCAGCTAAAAGATGCTATTATTTGACTATGTAGCCAATGCCCTTAGGTGGCCCTGCATAATTCAACCCCCTAACGGGTTTGTTAAATAGTGGTAACTTCATTCTTGGGAACTAATTCTTCTAATGCCTTTTTAGCCATTTTTCATATCATTCCTCAGATTTAAAATTTCTTAAGTCATCGTTTAAATTTTTTCCCTCATACTTGAACATGGTAATATGTTTTCAGATAAATTATCAAGGAATTGATTCAATCTATACGGTCAAAGATATTTCGACCTTAAACATTATCCTTTTTATTTCCAACGTGCATGACTTTAAACTGCTCACAAAAGACAAGGGAACTCTAAATAAAATTCAAGTTCCAGCTCACTAAACATACATCTTGTATGATTTTAGGTAATATTGAGAAATTAAAAGATTCAAAGTTTGTAGGGTTATTTATAATAATCCTAGTAAAAATCAAACTATGCTTACTAGGCCCATTGGCTTAGGTAAAATTTAAAGCAGGTAGCAAAAGAAGGCATGCACAAATGATTGAAGATGAAAGTGTTTTTCATTAATAAACAAGAGTTATAAGGATATCCACAAAGTGGATTCTCTTCTCTTTTTTAGGAATTACAAGAGGCTTTCAACATAACTCTTCATTTGATTTACGACATCCCGAGATTCATCAGCAACCACCTGGAATTCATTCATTCAACTGGATACAATAAGAGATGCAGTGATATTAGCTCTTATTGGAACAATTGTAAAAGAATGTTCTTGAGTGCGGTTTCAGAAAATTTTCTTCTGATCAAACAGTGACTCTGTTTCCATCCAAGAGACTTGGAAGATGGATACATGGATTTGAGAATGGAGGATTGGAAGTAAAGAGCCATTTGAAGAGAGTACTCTTTTCAGATATTGTTTCTAATGTCATGATAGTCTTCTCTCCATTAACCGGCAGCGGAAAACATATCAGCCCATGGTTTTCCATTTTCATATCTGCAAGGGAATGACATAGAGGAGAAATTTGAATGTTCACACCACTGCTTCTACTCTTAATGAAAAGCATAACTGAAATAGAGGAATATTAGTGCGGTTGCATCTCGGGCAGATAGTTCTTTGCATCGGGAACGTTGACTCCTTGCAGATGACCATGATCATACAGAGGCAAGTGAATGCTCTGTGGGAAATTAAGATGATACTTCTTTAAGTACTCGGCCAAATCTGGAAGAGTGCTGTCACAAACAGTATAATAATAATGGCCAATGATGCTCATCATATCATCAAATCACTTCCTAGCCAGTTCATCAGTCGTTCTGATTCTCTTGGGAGCCATTGAATCTACACAAAAGTTGAATAAATTAACTCTTAAATGGGTTGATTTTTCACAAAATTTGTGAAGAAATACGAGAAAATGGCAAAGGCATTAAGGCATGCAAGTCTAATTTTGGTGCGCAAGTATGGATGTGACGCGCATGTTTTTAGCGTGAAAGTATCACCGCGCAAGTCCAAATACCTTGACAGCAGCGTGACATCAAAGAAATAGCGGAAAACAAAGCAACTTGCGCGGTGAAGGGAACTTGCGCGGCGAGATCCCGAAATTCTGAAATTCAGTGCTTTGTGCGAGAAATGGCAGCACATATATAGGCCAGGCCTCAACCCTACATGCCAAAATCCAGTGCAGGCAACCAGCTGCGTTGAGGCCTGCGCGACTTGCACTTGCGCGATGCCATCTGTGCGCTCAACACTTGTGTGCCAAAGTTTCCTTGGTTTTCTTCTTTCCTCAGAGTTACATCCTCATTTCTTTCGGATCCAACTCTGAGGGGGGGACTTTTTTTGACTCTCTTTTCCGTCATAGAGTCTAACGAATTGAAAAGGGAAATACCTTGAACCCAAAGTGATTCATCCTTTGAAGAAACATCAAAAATTGACAAAGGCATGAACAAAAATTCAAATGCACTTGGGTCGCGCAAGTTCCACCAAGTTCATGCAAGTATACTTGCGCGCCACGCAGGTGACTTGCACACCCTCTTTGAAATTCACCCAGGGTCTTCACCAGCCTATAAATACCCCCGGTGGGCCCCCAATTTCATGGAGGAAAAAATCTAGAAACTCAGATTTGAGATCCCGGTGCCCTAGTCTCTTATCGAATCTTCCAAAAACTTCTAAGGTAATTTATTACCTATAACGGAAGATCTAAAGAGGGGAGGGAAGGCTTAAGTGTTGAAAACTAATCAACACTTGCGCGCCTATGTGGCCAGCCCTTAAGGGAGATGGCCACACTTGTGCTCCACCTTTCTCCTTCAACAGAACTTGCGTGCCACCCTTCTGGAAGCCCCTAGGGATAATACTAAAGGCTTGGGACAAGTCTCACCCAAGTATTACCTTAAGGGTTAACTGCCGCGCAAGTACCCATGTGTCGTGAAAGTATACTTGCGCGACCAGGACTTTTGCGCCCATGTAGGACATGCACGCCACCTTTTTTTGGGTGACCCTCCTGCCTATTTCACCTCTCTTATTCCTATCCACTCATCCTCTTCAAGATTAAGCCATTAGAACTATCTCCAAAGTCATTTATGGCATGATTTCCTTGTTGGATTCCTTATCTGAAAGGAATTCTGTGGAACATTTCTTAAAACTTAGTGATTCACATATCTTTATGTCACTAATGTCAGAGATTTCATTCATTCAACATTATCCTTTAAGATGAGAGAATCCTTAACCTGGGCCCCCTTTTCAAGAGAAATCCCCAGTCCAAGTTCTCTTAATTTGGGCCTCATTTTTCAGGATTAAGCCCCAAGTCCCCTTAATTCTGGGCCTTCTTTTTATGAGTATGCCCCAGTCATAATTTTCCAAATCTGGGTTTCCTTTTCAGAAGTAAGCCCCATTCATAAATCCCCTTTAACATGGGATTCCTTTTTCAGGAGTAAGCCCAAATCATAATTTATCTTAACTAGTCTTAATTTACTTTTGAATTGGGATTCATTCTCATAAGTAAAACCCAATCATAAGTACCCTCCTAATTTGGGAATCCTCTTTAGGAATAATCCCCAAGTTAGAGTATCTAAATATCCATAAAGCACATATACCTTTATGGACCTTGTTCCCAGGTTTCTTCCCTGAAGTAAAACCCAATATTCATCTATTTTGGTCAGTCATACATACATAAGCCCCACATCATTTCTTATGATGGAAAAATTGTCTGGTTTTACCAATACCTCTTGTTTCTCACACCAAGAATGACTCACGTGATCTTAGAGTGTAAAAGTAATTATGACATCTTTCTTTGAGCCATCAATCATGAATAAACCCCATACTTCTTTACTCTAACTACGTCGGTTCTGATTCCTTTTCTAAATAAAGGATACGTAGGTAGCCCATCTGCGGGTACAGTCCCAACTCTGAAATAATCCATGTCCTTCTGAATGATAATAAACTTCAAGTGCCTCACTGAGTGACTTTAAAACCAGTATGGTTATCATAATGACCAAGAGAATTTTATGTATTAAAGGATACCATTGACTAAGAATCTCTTAAAAATACATATGATTCTCTATCGATGAAGAACCTCGAATACATATAAAATATTCTCTAAATTTCCTACATACTAATTATTGATTGTCAGATCTAAAGAAAAGCTCATTTTCATACTTGGTAATGTAATAAGGATTCATGAACATAACTTAAATCTATAAATAGAGTCCTGGAGTAGACAATAATTCCCCCCAAAAAGGTGTGATGAGTCCGACCTCCCATCCTCTCGACCAATATAAATTCTTAAGCCTCATCAGTCTATAACTAATAAGCAGCTACCATTGGAAAGTAGGTCCAAATGGATATAGAATCATTGGATGTTTCTGGTTCTATGAACAAACCCGTTAGAAACCGCTTGGAATGTTTGAACCTTAAATCAATGAGGTCATTCCCAATTCTAGAGGAAACAGAGGTAAACTAGTTCATCCACTTATGCTTTTCTATTACATTTAACACTAGTGTATTTCTAGTTGGAATCCACTGTGCATCAATTTATTTTTCTTCTTCGACTACATGATTTCTCAGATGCGTGTTTAGTGAAACAATTTCCAAACTACTTGAGGATACTTTTCATTTCTTGGAATTATTCATTTCTTATAGATTCAATTATAAAACTCACTTCACATGGGCTATACAAATCGGTTGAAGGCTTTAGGTAGAACAAGGAAGAAGGAAGATCAGTTAGAGAGGAAGGAAAAGGTTTATGAGATCAAGGGTTAAAGGTAGTGAATTTATTTAGAGTTATCCTGATGGTTTTTTTATTCATTCATTCTAAATAAATAATAATAAAATTAAAATAATAAAAATTTAATCAGTAAAGAAAAAAAGAAACGGTAAAAAAAAGCAACGATAACATAAAACGGAATAGTGACTCATTCAATAGTGACTCTATCAACATCGACTCATCAACTGTGGATCATCAACAATGACTCATCAATGGTGACTCATCAATTGGTAACTTATCAACGCTGACTTATCAACGGTGACTCATCAATGGTGACTTATCAATAATGGCTTATCAACCAAAGTTTATCATTCTTAATTCATGTTTGATGTAGTTTAATCTTTCAGAATTTAAAGTTTTTGTGAAGATATCAGCTAGATGATGTTCAGTTCCAATGAATTCTAAATTTATATCACCTTTTTTATTATGATATCTCAAAAAGTGATGTTATACATCAACGTGTTTTGTTCTAGAGTGAGATACTAGATTTTTGGAAATGTTTACCGCACTTGTGTTGTCACAATTTATAGGTACATGTCTAAATTGGTATCTAAAGTCTAGTAAAGTATGTTTCATCCAAAATATTTGTGCACATAAACTTCATGCAGCTATGTATTCAACTTTTTCAGTATACAGTGCAGTAGAATTTTTATTTTTACTACACCATGATACTAGATATTTGGCTAAAAGATGACATGTTCCTAATGTGCTTTTTCCATCTAACTTGCATCCACCAAAATTAGCATATGAATAACTAACTAAATCAAAATCATGAACTCTTAGATAGAACAATACTAAATTGGTTGTATACTTGAGGTATTTTAAAATTATTTTTACAACTAATAAATGCGACTCTTGTATTTTCTTGAAAGTGCACACACACACACACTAAACATAATATTAGGCTGACTAGAAGTTAAGTTTAAAAGACTGCCAATCATTTCTATGTAACTAGTTTGATCTACTGATTTCCAAGATTCATCAAGGTCTAGTTTACATGTGGTACTCATGGGAGTATCACTACTTTTGGTACTTTATAGATCAAAACATTTTAAAATATCTTCAGTGTATTTAATTTGATTTAAGATAATTTCTTATTTATTTTGAAAAACCTAAAATCCAATAACGAATTTGAGTTCACCCATCAAACTCATTTCAAATTAATTTTGCATTAGTTTTTAAAAATCAGTACATAATGAATATTTTGTAGATCCAAAAATAATATCATCTACATATATTTTTACTATTAAAACGTCTATTGAAATTATTTTTATAAATAATATTAGATCAGTTATACCTTTTGAAAAACTTTTTGAAATAAGGAAAGAGGAAAGCCTATCATACCAAGATCTTGGAGCTTGTTTTGAACTATACAAAGCTTTTGTAAATTTAAAAACTGAATTTGGAAAATGTATATTTTTAAATCTTGGGGGTTGTTCAAAAAACATCATCAATTATAAATCCATTTAAGAAATAACTTTTGACATCCATTTCATATATTTTTAAGTCCAAATGTGCTTCATAGGAGACCAGTATCCTAATGGATTCAAGTATTGCTACAGGTGAAAATGTTTCTTCATAATCAATACCTTATTCTTGATTATAACCCTGTGCAAATAATCTATATTTATTTCTTACTATTATACTAGACTCATCAACTTTTTTTCTAAACACCCACTTAGTGCCAATAGTTAAAGTGTCTTTAGGTCGATCAACAAGTTCCCAAAAAAAATTTATTTCAAATTGATTAAGTACTTATTGCATATCTATTACCCAAAATTCATCATTGATGGAATCATTAATGTACTTAGTTTTAAGCTATGATAAGAAAGTTTGGTGTTCAATTTGATTTATAGGGGAAGCTATAGTCTGTGTACCACTTTCTAGGTTTCTAATTATAACATCTAATGGGTGATTTATACAAGTCCTAATGGGTCTTTGAGAAGAGGGACTGGTAGACTCAAGTTCTTCTTCATATTCAGGTTTTGGTAGTTTACTAGATGAAATATTAATTTGTTTTATAGAAATTTTACAAGTTTTGGAATTGAGCTTCAGAGTTGATAAATCATCCTCAGGTTCTTCTAAGATAGTTTTAGCTTCATTGGGATTAGTTTCATCAAACATAATGTGAAAAAATTCATCCATTTTTATGGTTCTCTTATTAAACACTCTATAAGATTTACTAGAAGTTGAATACCCAAGGAAAATTCCTTCATCACTCTTGGAAGATTTTTTTTCCAAATTATCCTTTGTATTTAGAAGAAAAACTTTGAAACCAAAAACTCTAAAGTAATTAACCTTTGTTTTTCTATTATTCCATAAATTATAAAGTTTTCTCTTTAAGATAGGTCTAATAAATACTCATTTTATAATATAATAGGTAGTATTAATAGATTCATCCCAAAATTAGATAGGTAGGTTATACTCATTTAACATGGTTTGGGTTATCTCTTGAAGAGTCCTATTTCTTTTATCTACTACACCATTTTTCTATGGTGTCCTAGGATTAGAAAATTTGTGATTATATCCATTTTTAGAACAAAAGGATTCAAAGTTTTGATTATCAAATTCTCGACCATGATCACTTCTTAAGGTTTTAATCCTAAGTCTACTAAAGTTTTCAACAGATTTGGCATACTTACTAAAGTAAGAAAAAGATTCACTTTTTTGAGCTAGAAAGTATACCCATGTGTATCAAGAGAATTTATCTACAAGGAAATATACATAATGTTTTTCATTTAGACAGGAGACCCTAGATGGTCCAAATAAGTCTATATGAATTAACTCTATAGGTTGAGAGGTTGAATTTTTTTTCTTAGATTTAAAATAAATCTTATAAAGTTACCCCTTTTAGTAGGGATTAAAACTCTATCATTTGATAATTCAATATTTGGTAGGTCTTTAACTAACCCTTTCTTAGTTATCTTTCTTAGTGAGTGAATATTGCAATGGCCTAGTCTCCTATGCCAAATCCAAGATTTTTTGTAAAAGGCACTTAAGGAAGAAATATTTTTAGAAGACAAGTAATTTAAATTAATAGAATAAAAATTATCTTTTCTCAAAGTGGTAAAAATTAAATATTTTTTATCATTAAAAACATGATAGAAATTGTTTTCAAATTTTACATAAAATCAATCATCACATAATTGGGATATGCTGAGAAGATTGTATTTAAAACTATCTACATATAAAACTTCGTAAATTAATATTGAATTAGAATTACCAATTTGGCTAAGGATGATGATTTTTTCCTTCTATATTGTCACCAAAAGTGACATGTCCACCATTAAATTTGATTAAATTATTGATGTTTTAATACTCACCATTCGTATGTCTGGAACATCCATTTTACAGATATCATAGGTTTTTCCTAGAGGTTTTGAAATAGGATTCCTAAAACACAATGTTTATGCTAAAAATGATTTTGGTACCCAAATCATCTTAGGTACAATTATGTTAGTAATAAGAGATTTTGGTAACCATATTTTCCTAATAAGTTTCTTATAAATAGATTGAAGACTTAGAGAGATAAAAACTTTATTAGGTCTAGTTGAGTGAGTATTGAAAATATATGAACTTTCAGAATTGGTACTTGATGTAAATATGGTTTTTATAATTTTTATTTTTCCTCACTGGTAACCTATGCCGGTTGTATACTTGGGAGAAACTTTCTTTCCCAGTATTTGAGTTAATGTTTTCTTACCATTGGTAAATTTTTTCATGTCTTTCTTTAACTATTAATTCAAAAAATTTAATTCATTGTTTTCTTTCAATAGTTGATCATTTTTATCCTTTTCAATAGTAATGTTATATTTAACATTTATTGTTAAGGTATTCTATTTCTTGAGTGACTTATATTTATCTTTCAGCTCATGAAAGGTGTCTTATAGCATGTTACAGTAATCATACAGATCTTTGTTGGTCATGTTTTCCTCATTTTAATTATTTTATTCATTTTCAAAAATGTATGAAACATTAGTAGGTTTAACAAGAAGAATATTTTGTACCTATGATATGATTTCTATAAAGAACATGTTGGATGTATCAGGATTATCTTCTTGATTGGATTCTGAGTCACTTGAGCTATCTTTGGAGGCACTCCATGTTGCATTCATGGAATTTTTGTATCCTCTATCCTTATCCTCATACTTTTTTTTATATTTTAATTTTGGACAATCATATTTAATGTGACCTTTTCTCTTTCATTCCTAACAGGTGACATCATTTTGAGTTTCATCATTTTTACAATATTTTTCTACTTTCCTTTGTTATCATAATCTCCTCTTTAATTTTATTTTTTGAAGAATTTATTTTTCCAATAGAATTTCTTGAATCTTCTGGCCATGCAGAAGATCCTTATTCACTATAATATTTAGTTTGTACTTTTTATATTTTTCTGGAGGTAGTATATTTGAAGACTATTGATTTTCATTTAGGTTAATCTTCATCAATATATTTTTTGACTTTAATATCTTATTCATACATCATCAACTTTCCTATTAGTTTCTTGACAGGTAGTTTACTTACATCACCTGATTCTATGATTGACACAGATGTTCCTCTCTATTTTTTTGTTAAGCATATAAGTAGTCTTATTACTTTATCATTATTTGTAACTTGCTTTCCAAATAACTAAATGGTGTTGACTATCTCATTAAACCTGAGATACATATCAGAAATAGGTCCATAAAATTTCATTTTAAAAATATCATACTTCATTGTGTATATATTTAATCTCCTTTCTTTCATGTTTGAGGTTCCTTCATATGAGATAGATAAGGTATCCCATATTTCAAAAGAAGACATGAAAGTAGATATTCTACTGAATTCACCATCTCCCAAAGCACAAAAAAGCATTCATAACTTTACAATTATTATTGTAAGTTGCTTTTGTAGCATTACTCCATTCACTTCTAGGAGTTTGTGGTATTTCATCTTGATCTTCTATTACAATACATATATCAAAACTTATACTTTCTAAATGCATTTTAATTTTTATTTTCCATTGAGTATAGTTGGTACCATTAAAATAAGGAGGTCTGTTGGTAGAATATCCTTCTTTTATATTATCCATAAAGAACTAAAATTTATAATTGACAAAAAATTTAGATCTTTATAATACAAATAAAATAATATTTAAAAAGGTATATATATATATATATATTAAATAACAAGTATCTAATACCAAATGTTGGTTGGAGTGAGTAACTCAAGAGGGGGTGAATTGAGTTCCCAATAAAAATTTCTTTTAAAGATTAGGTTAAAGTAAAAACCCCCTTAATAAAAATATACTAGAAAATTAACCAAAATAGAATATTGATATAAGATCTATCATTTTAAAATATTTCTTAAAGAATGATTAAGTCTTAGTTAAAATATTGTTTATAAATAGCTTAACTTTTGAAATCAATTTACTTAGATAAAAAAAATATCAACACCAGTTAAGATTAATTATCCAAGTAATAGAATTATTTGTTAATATAAATTTATATTTAATATGATAATAAAACAAAACAAATAACATAGCTGAATAAAAAATAGGTTCGGTCTGAAGGTGAGACTTAATCCCCTCCACTTGGAAATCACCTGCTGCCAAGAAGATTATCAATATAGTCAAATAAATCTACAACCTAGATTAGGTATACAGTCAACAAAAACAATATATCTAGGCTAAAAATCATCTACCACAGTTATTTATGGGATGTAACAATAGAACAGGTTACACAGGGACCTCTTCCACAAAAATAGTGAGAAAAAGATTAAGGAAGAAGAAAATAACATGTATTCTTTAGGAATGTGTAGGAGACAATGTTTTTTGGATAATAGGAAAAAAACACTTCTCAAATTTAAAACATATAGAAAAAATAAGAATAGAAAAATCTCATTCTAATGTGTTCTGTATGTTCGTAGTCCTCAGATCAGTATTGGTGATAAGTATGTTCCTTGTTCCAGAAAATTGAAGAAGAACAGAGGATCATAGAAATATACAGGTATGTTTCAGTTGATTAATTTCTGATTTCTAAACCAATATTGGTAATGGTTTTTGTGCTTATATGTCAGTGATCTTCATAGAATTTTAATCAACAAGTTCATGAGAATTCAAAAATTCGGCAGCATAATCCACTGTAGGTTTGTAAGAGATCGTATGTATCTATCATTCTATGTCTGTACTAAGAGAGAGAGAGAGAGAGATCCATTCTGAATATAGTAACATCGGTTGGAGGAGATCCACAATCCTCTGATCATATTTTACTAATTCTTGAAGACTTGGTCAAACTATCCAAGAATATATCTAGCCATTGAGCCATTAACACCAAAGTCCAAGAACAACAATAGTAACAAGAAGTTGGTGGTGACTCAACATCTGGTGGTGACTCTACTAGTGGTGACTCACCTGGTGGTAATGGTGACTCGCCTATGGAGGTAGCTCATCCTATTAGTAACTCATCCCAAAGGCAGCTCTTTTTGGCAAGGATGGTGACTCGGTCTAGCAGTATCTCATCCTAGCGGTGACGGTGTCTTCCAGCCAATGGTGACTTTCCATAATACTTAGCAGAAATATCATAGGAGCAGTATTATCATATAAAATTATTTCATAAAACATGTGAAACATTAGTACTAAAATAATAATGGTTTTTGATCATTAAAATAAGAGAGTTTCAAACACACTCCATACAAGGGGGTTCCAAAAAATTTCAATTTGATATAAAATAAGAAGATATATTTAAATAGAACTCATTCTATTCACATTTTATTCATACTAATTTGCAATATGGCCTCCCTTTTTTGTAGAATAAGACTCATAAAAATAAATTCCTATCATAGATTATGATGAAGACACACTAGTTGGATTTATTTCTAAAGAAAGACTTGAATAACCACATTCCAAAAGTGTTACATATGATTTTTCAAGGGTTCTTCATGAGAAATAAAAGATTTAAAATAAGATATATAAGGGAGTTGATCAAAACTTCATCTATTTACATTATAATTTTAAAAAATATATCCTATCACTCAATATCCCTAGTTTTCATATTCTAGAACTAGTACCAATTTTTCTTACCATTTACAAAGAATGATAGGTTGTGGAAGAAGCAATGGTGGAACCACTTTGGTTACCCAATGAGATTGAGGTTGGAAATGGAACCAAAACTATATTCTTTGATGAAAAATCCCTACAAGAAAAACCAAATGATAACCCAATCTTAGGAGAGTTTTTCACTTACTTAGTGGTCTATCCAAAGGTTCTAGAAGTTTAAGAATATTTAAATGAGTATAATTTTGATGATCCACTGAAAGAGTTTCAAGAGGCTGCAATAGGAGAGGTGGATAAAGTAGAAGAAGAAGCAGAATTAGAAGCACTTATGGATATAACCTTATAAGATCCCCCTCAAGAACACCAAGAATAGTATATAGAGGGAGGAAAAATAGATAGGAAAATCCCATTGTCTTCTCATGAGTAAACATAAGTAAAATTTTCAGTTTATAAGGTGGAAAATCTTGACCATAAGTCAACTTGTTTGAATTTTATTCAATTTGAATTTTTTGGAATCTCCATTAGTTGAATATGTCAATGAAGAATTATTTGAGTAGCCACTAGAAGAGTAATCCATAAGTTTTGTGTCTGAGGAGATCCCATACATCATCCTTCCACCCTCTCTTCACAAATTACTCAACATTTATCAAGTGGTGGATATGAATAACTCTATCAAAGGGGAACTCAAAGAATAAGTGAAGTTGAGAAGATATGGATGAAATTGGATGTGGTGGTTTTCATCATATAGGCCACATCCTATAGTAGATTGGGTATAATAAATGTGACATCTCGTGTATGATTCACTGATATGTAACTGAACTTGAGTGCCACATAGACTCAAGCCCACCTCCCCATATACATAAGGTTTCCAACTAAAAGTGAGGGTCGGTATGAGTAAGGTGTTGAGACTATACCCTCATGATTAGAGTGTATAATAATGGTATAATCATAGTAATAAATAGTATAATTATAATTAATAACCAATAACACAATTAGTAAATCATACAAATAGAATAAGTTACAAGAATCAATAATATCCTTTATCATATAAAAAAATGGAATTTTCATGATGCTATAAAAATAGGGGAGTACATGGAATACAAATTACTAGGCATATACAACATGATTTAAAAAAATTAAAAATATATTAAAATATATATCCAATATTATCATGATAATATGATCAGTCCTCTGCTCCCGCACTCCAACCTAGTCTAAACAATCAAGTATCCATAGTAGGGCCCTTTACCTTTCCCTTACCAGCATCCATGAAGTCTTCCTAGGTACCAAACTGTGACCCGAATGGGGTGTGAGATATACTCAATAGGACACCACCAATGGTGTCTAATTATATCCAGTTAGTGAATATATAAAGAGAAGTGTGTAGGTAAAACAAGTAATATACAATGCTGTAAATGAAACCAGGTTGGCTAGGGTTCCTATAGGACACCCATATGACACTACTTGCTTCGACCTAATCTGGAATATCTCTGAACATTTTTCACCATATATATATATATATGTATATATATGTTGATATACATATATAGATATATATACATATATAGGTAAATAGTACTATCTATGACCTGAGGTGTAACGACCCGAAATTTTGAATAAATCTTGTTTCCTAATTTTATGTGTTATTTTATTTTATTTTTATACTCAACAAAAATGTTTCATTTGATAACATGAGTATAATTAAAATGATACCATTGGGTTTTGACTGTCATATGACCATTGGTCAATATGACCGCTGGAAACTAAACGTTTTGATTATTGTCTCTAAATACAAGTAATCTTGGTCAATTAATATAGAAATAAGATTCAATGGCCTCACCCAGTAGTCTTGGACCGATCGAAGCCCATCTAACAGAACTTGGGAAGGAGGTACCACCATTGAGCTTTGCTCTGGACCAAACCCAAGCTGAACTTCATCGTGTGAAGCTAGAACGGGATCTCCTTTGCGAGAAGTTCAAACTGATAGAAATTACTACTCGTGCAATTTTGGTCGAGCCTCCCTCAGATTCTCTCACCTTAGCACACCTTACACTTAGGTCCTATGCTGGTGTGATAAGGGGCTATGTAAGGAGACCGTAACTGCCTTGTGTAATCCTTTGTTTTAAATAAAAATTGGGATTTCTTCTTATGATGATGTTTATGACTTTTCAAATGTCCGGATAAATATAGTATGCATATTTTTGGTGAATTTTAGAGAAAGGATATTTTAAAAACTGTTTATGTAAACCTTAAATAATTAAAAATGTGTAATGATTTTCAAAAAATGGTCTTCTACAATTATGTTCAGTAAAAAATTTAGAGTCTAATAAGATCAACTTAATTTTTGATGAATAGTAAATTATGAACAGTGATTTTATGCTTAGGATTAGTAATGTGACCAAATGTATTAGTAATCTCATTTAAAGAAAGTATTAATATAATCTAGGCACCTTGATTTAGTAATGTGATTCAATAAAATGGTTAAATAACGATTTCATAAATTATTATTCAAGTATTAGTTTTTTTCGGGTGAATAGTGTTTTTTAATTAAAAATTAAATTAAAAATATTTAGAAAATTATTTTTATAAAATGGATTTAATTTTTGAACTCAGAGCATCGATATTATGTTATGGTAATTTTTGGGGATTTTTCTAAATAAAATGAATTTTCAGTGAATAGTGTATTTATATAAAAATTAAATTAAAAATATTTAGAAAATTATTTTTATAAAATGGAGTTCATTTTTGAAATCATAGCATTGATATTTGGTTAAGGTGAAATTTTGGGATTTTTCTGAGAAAGTTGAATTTTCAGTGAATAGTAAAAATACAGTTTTAGGGTTTCAGTATGTTTAATGACATCATAACTGTGTCATCATGATTTCATGAGATATTTTATGGGTTGGACGACCAAAGGTGATGAATTATTGTATTGGGGGCCCCATGTGGCCTAACTTCATGGGAAATATCTTGGGAGAGCACATGGTTTTGAGAAACCCACTTATGAGGTGTCCCTTGGCCATTAATGCCTTGTCCCCTCACTTTCCCTATAAAAACCAAGTCATCCTCTCATCCATTCAACTCCCAACTCCCCCCCAACTAAGTTCTGGTCACATTACCTCCCAAGGAGTCCTCCCAAGGTTCCCCCAACCCTCAAAGTCCCAACCTTTGAGTTTTAAGAGTTACGTTTTAAGGTAAGGGATCTGACCCCCTCTCTTTCTTTTCAAGTGATCTCTTTTATGTCATTTCTTTTATGCTCCATGTTATTATGTTGGAGGATGTTATTTTATATTCATTATACTGTCCTTTTTATGTTCACATTATGAGAGACCCCATCTTACTCTCATCATTTCATTTTATGAAAGTTTAGGTGGCGCCGTTAGGCTGCCGAAATTTTTGTAACGGATTCTTTCACCCTTCTCATTTTCAAGTTATATTTTCTTGTCAAGTCTTTCAAGTTCCTTTTTATTATGTTGGGTTATGATCTCTATATCTATCATACTTATCTTTTATGATCATATGATGAGAGACCCCATTTGATCTCTTCAATTCAGTATTTTGAAGTTTTAAGTGGCGTAGGTAGGCTTCCGAATTTTTAAGTGGTTCTTTCACCCTTCTCATTTTGAAGATCTACTTTCATGTCAAGTATTTCAAGTTTCTTTTTATTATGTTGGGGTATGATATCTATATCTATCATACTGATATTTTATGTTCACATGATTAGTGACCCTATTTGATCTCGTCAATTCATTTTTTGAAGTTTAAGTGACGCCGTTAGGCTGCCGAATTTTCATAAGAGAAATCTTATTTTTGTCTTCCTTTCATGTTTTTCATTTCATATGGTATATCTTTCAAATTTCATTAAAATTTTCATATTTCCTTAATATTCTGTCCCTATACTATTTATGGGTCATTTATGAATGTTTGACCCATGTCCCATCTCTTTTCATTGTTTTCTAAAACCCTGTAACGAAGCTGTTATGCTGTAGAATTTTCATCTCAAAATGCCTCTCTCTTTTCTAAAAATTATTTTATGTTATAAAGTGAATACTCAAAGCTCTTATTTATACAGGGGTATTCATATATATATCAAAATGTTCTATTTTAAATTCTGGAATTTACATACATGAAACCCGCTTTCCCTTTCCGTGGGTTTAATGTGACATAAAGTACATGTCTTTAAAGCAGTTTTTAAAACGTTATGATTATGAAATGAAACTCATTTCTTTTATTCTATATGGGTTTTTTATGAAATAATTTATGATGATATATGTGGCTCACATGATAATAAAGACATTTCAAGGGTGCGCCCAGATAGAGCTCCAATGCATTGGGTAATGATGTAACCACTAGAGATTACAATTTTCACGATATCTTGGTGAATAACCTTGGTAATTTTCAAATGACACCTTGGGGATGGACCTTGGTGATATGTTCATGATTTTCTATGTTAAATGATGTATCCACATCTTAAATTTTTGAAAAATGTTATTTTTATTATGACATGCCACATGATTTCTTTCTCATGCCTTAAAGTTCTTTTTCATGACATAGTTGATGTATCTCAAGTTCACATGTTAAATGTTTCTCTTGTTCCCTTACTGGGCCTTCTGCTCACCCTTTCTTTTTATGTATGTCCCCAGGTTATGAGATGAAGTAATGAACCTAGGATGAACATGAGTAGAAGCCTTTCAAGTGTTCAAGAAGAATACTTTATGTTTTCATGCTTTGAGTTCCTGGTTTCCAAGACACCAAACCTTAAAGATTCTCAGTTTTGTAAAATGTAATGAAAGTTTATGTGATAAAAAGGCGGGATGTTATAGTTGGTATCAAAGTATGGTTTAGTTATTTGTGGAAATTAGGATATGAAAACTTTAGGAAGAAGCCTAAAGAAAGGTTTATATATAGGAAATCTTCCTGGTATTTTGGTGAGTATTGAGTAAGGGGTTGCCAATCAAATACATCCCTGTCTGGATACGAGCAGGTAGAGGTGGATCTGGCACAGATGTACATAGGGTTAAAACCCGAAAACACCGCTTTGAGCTAGACTCGAATGGGAACTGGTACACGACAACAGGTCTTGCTGCACTCTAGGTTATGACACTCCCGGGGGATATGCTTTGGTAAATTCATAAGCTTAGTATGAACCATTATTAAAGGAACAAAGATAAAATTAAATAAAGGTTCACATAGGAATATATGATCATGGATAACCTAGATTGGAACCTATGGGATCACAAGTTAGGGTATACTTTTCTTCTACAAGTTTATCCTTCTATGCTTAAAGTTTCTTTCTCATGATTATTGGATAAGTATTTAAGCCCCTAATTGTACTTTCTTTTCTTAGTTAATGGAGGGAAATTGAAGAACATGTCCCAACAACCAATGTGATAGGAAATGTGACGATTTCCGTATTAATATGACAGAGATGATTAGGGGATTAAAAGATTATTATTATTTTGGAAGACGTTCACTATTTTGGGGACCCTATATGATTGAGGTAAATAGATTACTATGGTATTTTTATTGAGGAGTAAGGTTGACTTATATTTTGAAGAATCAATGAATTTAAGGTGAAATTATGGTAATATAAGTTACTTATGGAAATGATTAACCTATCTTGGGGAAAATATTTTTAGGTTAGCTAATTTTGTTATAAGATGTTAGGAGTGGTTGATGTTGTTTGGAGATGAACGATGAAGTTTATTTTGGAAGACTATGTTATCAAATCCTTCTTGTATTAGGGTTTCAATCTTAGTTTGGTTTATTTTGACGAATTTTAAGGACCGTTATTTATGGAATGGTCTATAATGAACTTTGGGTAGTACCGTGGAATTTTGAAGATTTAAAGAAGTTTCCCTTCCTATGGGATTCTTTCTTTTTGAAGAGTTTTTTATCTTACCCTTTCTATTTTTGGGATAATAGAAGAAATAGATAGTTAATCTTTGGTGGAGTATGTGATTCTATAGAAGATGATTCTTTTGCTTTTGATGAGACCAAGTGTTTTTTTAATTCTCATCATTTGGAGAAAAGATTAGTTTTAGTAGAGACTTATTAAAGGATGAAACTCTACTTGAAGGTAGGTATATTTTCTTATGTTTATGTTCTATGTAGTAAATGAATTCCTCAAAATTATGAAAAGGAACATAAAACAAAAATGTTGTTGGTTTACATTTCTTACTAGGTAATCAAAGACCATTTACACACATCATAGGTTTGGGATTTTCTTATGGTTAACTTTCTCCTAATCATGTTTTCTATCACTCTCCCTCAGAACTTGACCCTTTGTTTTCTCCTCCATGTCCATGTTTTCCTACATGGAATCCTAGTGTGGGTTAAATCGGGTGACCTTTGTAATTCCCTTTATTTCTTTTAAAGTAATAGTTTTACTGACTCCTTTTCTGATGTGGGACTTTCAATGAAATTTGAAAACCCAATTTTAAAAATTGCAAGGATGCAATTTCTTAAGGGGGGAAGATTGTAACGACCCGAAATTTTGAATAAATCTTGTTTCCTAATTTTATGTGTTATTTTATTTTATTTTTATACTCAACAAAAATGTTTCATTTGATAACATGAGTATAATTAAGATGATACTGTTGGGTTTTGACTGTTATATGACCATTGGTCAATATGACCGCTGAAAACTAAACGTTTTGATTATTGTCTCCAAATACAAGTAATCTTGGTTAATTAATATAGAAAGAAGATTCAATGGCCTCACCCAGTAGTCTTGCACCGATCGAAGCCCATCTAATAGAACTTGGGAAGGAGGTAGCACCATTGGGCTTTGATCTGGACCAAACCCAAGCTGAACTTCATCGTGTGAAGCTAGAACGGGATCGCCTACGCAAGAAGTTCAAACTGATAGAAATTACTACTTGTGCGATGTTGGCCGAGCCTCCCTCGGATTCTCTCACCTTAGTACACCTTACACTTAGGTCCTATGCTGGTGTGATAAGGGGCTATGTAAGGAGAACGTAACTTCCTTGTGTAATCCTTTGTTTTAAATAAAAATTGGGATTTCTTCTTATGATGATGTTTATGACTTTTTAAATGTACGGATAAATATAGTATGCATATTTTTGGTGAATTTTAGAGAAATGATATTTTAAAAACTGTTTATGTAAACCTTAAATAATTAAAAATGTGTAATTATTTTCAAAAAATGGTCTTCTACAATTATGTTCAGTACAAAATTTAGAGTCTAATAAGATCAACTTAATTTTTGATGAATAGTAAATTATGAATAGTGATTTTATTCTTAGGATTAGTAATGTGACCAAATGAATTAGTAATCTCATTTAAAGAAAGTATTAATATAATCTAGGCACCTTGATTTAGTAATGTGATTCAATAAATTGGTTAAATAACGGTTTCATAAATTATTATTCAAGTATTAGTTTTTTTCGAGTGAATAGTATTTTTTAATTAAAAATTAAATTAAAAATATTTAGAAAAATATTTTTATAAAATGGATTTCATTTTTGAACTCAGAGCATCGATATTATGTTATGGTAATTTTTGGGGGTTTTTCTGAAAAAATGAATTTTCAGTGAATAGTGTATTTTTTTAAAAATTAAATTAAAAATATTTAGAAAATTATTTTTATAAAATGGAGTTAATTTTTGAAATCAGAGCATTGATATTTGGTTAAGGTGAAATTTTGGGATTTTTCTGAGAAAGTTGAATTTTCTGTGAATAGTAAAAATACAGTTTTAGGGTTTCAGTATGTTTAATGACATCATAACTGTGTCATCATGATGTCATGAGACATTTTTTGGGTTGGCCGACCAAAGGTGATGAATTATTGTATTGGGGGCCCCATGTGGCCTAACTTCATGGGAAATTTCTTGGGAGAGCACATGGTTTTGAGAAACCCACTTATGAGGTGTCCCTTGGCCATTAATGCCTTGTCCCCTCACTTTCCCTATAAAAACCAAGCCATCCTCTCATCCATTCGACTCCCAACTCTTTCCTAATGAAGTTCTGGTCACATTACCTCCCAAGGAGTCCTCCCAAGATTCCCCCAATCCCTAAAGGTCCCAACCTTTGAGTTTTAAGAGTTACGTTTTAAGGTATGGGATCCGGCCCCCTCTCTTTCTTTTCATGTGATCTCTTTTATATCATTTCTTTTATGCTCCATGTTCTTATGTTGGAGGATGTTATTTTATATTCATTATACTGTCATTTTTATGTTCACATGATGAGAGACCTCCTCTTACTCTCATCATTTCATTTTATGAAAGTTTAGGTGGTGCCGTTAGGCTGCCGAAATATTTGTAACGGATTCTTTCACCCTTCTCATTTTCAAGTTCTATTTTCTTGTCAAGTCTTTAAAGTTACTTTTTATTATGTTGGGTTATGATCTCTATATCTATCATACTTATCTTTTATTATCATATGATGAGAGACCCCATTTGATCTCTTCAATTCAGTATTTTGAAGTTTTAAGTGGCGCAGTTAGGCTGCCGAATTTTTAAGTGGTTCTTTCACCCTTCTCGTTTTGAAGTTCTACTTTCATGTCAAGTATTTCAAGTTTCTTTTTATTATGTTGGGATATGATATCTATATCTATCATACTGATATTTTATTTTCACATGATGAGAGACCCTATTTGATCTCGTCAATTCATTTTTTGAAGTTTAAGTGACGCCGTTAGGCTGCCGAATTTTCATAAGAGAAATCTTATTTTTGTCTTCCTTTCATGTTCTTCATTTCATATGGTATATCTTTCAAATTTCATTACCATGTTCATATGTCCTTAATATTCTGTCCCTATACTGTTTTATGGGTCATTTATGAATGTTTTACCCATGTCCCATCTCTTTTCATTGTTTTCTAAAACCCTGTAACGAAGTTGTTATGCTGCAGAATTTTCGTCTCAAAATGCCTCTCTCTTTTCTAAAAATTATTTTATGTTATAAAGTGAATACTAAAAGCTCTTATTTATACAAGGGTATTCACATATATATCAAAATTTTCTATTTTAAATTCTGGTATTTACATACATGAAACCCGCTTTCCCTTTCCGTGGGTTTAATGCGACATAAAGTACATGTCTTTAAAGAAGTTTTTAAAACGTTATGATTATGAAATGAAACTCATTTATTTTATTCTATATGGGTTTTTTATGAAATGATTTATGATGATATATGTGGCTCACATGATAATAAAGACATGTCAAGGGTGCGCCCAAATAGCGTTCCAATGCATTGGGTAATGTTGTAACCACTAGAGATTACAATTTTCACAATATCTTGGTGAATAACCTTGGTAATTTTCAAATGAAACCTTGGGGATGGACCTTGGTGATATGTTCATGATTATCTATGTTAAATGATGTAGACACATCTTAAAGTTATGAAAAATGTTATTTTTATTATGACATGACACATGATTTCTTTCTCATGCCTTAAAGTTCTTTTTCATGACATAGTTGATGTATCTCAAGTTCACATGTTAAATGTTTCTCTTGTTCCCTTACTGGGCCTTCTGCTCACCCTTTCTTTTGATGTATGTCCCCAGGTTATGAGATGAAGTAATGAACCTATGATGAACATGAGGAAAAGCCTTTCAAGTGTTCAAGAAGAATGTTTTATGTTTTCATGCTTTAAGTTCCTGGTTTCCAAGACACTAAACCTTAAAGATCCTTAGTTTTGTAAAATGTAATGAAAGTTTATGTGATAAAAAGGCGGGATGTTATATGAGGTGTATAACTAAGGTGTCCATGCATAGTCATAAGAGTATCATACTTATCATAGTATCAGCTCAAGATGCTCATTCCAAGAAGAATATGGTATTAAATCCTTCAATACCAACCATGATATGAAACTCCATGTCCAATATCTAATCCATGGGAATGTGAAATGTCATGTACAACACCCAATAAATGATGTGAAACATCATGTTCAATATAAAGTTTCAAGAGAGCGTGAAGCATCATGTCCAAAAATTTCCTTGAACATGTCTCAACAAATAATATATGTGGTCATGTTATAATAGTAATAATCATTTATCACATGATTTTATTTAACATAATCTGTTAGGTGGATTCCATCCATTTCACATTTCATCTAGACAAAGGAAAAATTCACAAATTATATAATAGTCATGTGACATGGTCACACCATTCTCTTTTACTTTAATTTAATTAAAAAATTTCAATTTATATTCAATCCATAACCAATTTTAAGATTCTTTGGTCACAATGACATTTAATGAAACAAGGAAATTCAACAAATTCACCCTATTGGTGCTGAAATATGTGCAAAGAGAATAGTCAAGGAGGACATGAATGTTATGGAGAAAATCTGAGCCAAAACGACCCAAAACCCTCTTAAGGGTCTTCTTCATGAAATCCTACCTCTTAATGAATGTATAGAGCTCACAGAGCTCTCATCCAAGGAATCTCCTTCATGAACATGCAAATCCGGACGAAGTACCTCCATGAGTCCGATGGAAATTCATGACCACGCTGACCCTTGATAGTGAAAATTAATGAGTCCGATAGATATTCACCCATAAAAAATCCTAAATATTCTTATCAAACCACATTTAATCTTAACAAAATTTATTTATTATAAATACTCCCTCATTCTGATCATTTTAGATGGCTACCCCGACCTTTCATCTTCCAAATTCCTCCCGATTCACAAAGCACCTGAGCATCACGAACTAGACCAAAAATGGATTATCCAAGGTACCTGGGCTTCATGAAACCCCATTTCATGTATTATTAAGAGACTACACCTCCTATTTAGATTCCTTTTGAGAAGGCCTACACCCTTCATGAATGTAGAAGGCTCTTCGGGGAACTTGAGGGTTTACAAAGCATTAAGCCTTCACGAAGCACACTTTTCCTGGGATATGAATTCATACCAAGGTAGGGTCACCTTGTTTTTTGAATCCTAATCCTTCAAAAATCCCTTGGCCTCCATGAATCACCTGAGATTCATGAATCACCTCTTTGTGAGGCCCTATGCTTCATGAAGCACCTCTCTTGGTCCTCTCTATGTTGTCTCCCTTATACTGACACCTCTTCATGATGGTTGAGTACTAAAAGCCCCCACAACCATCTATTATTATTCTAACTACACCTTGAGTCCCTAAGTTACCTATACAACCCATGACTATGGCCCACTCTACATAAATTGTGGACCAAGAACCCCAACTACCTTTTTCTTCTAAGCATAGGTATGCTATTTCCTTTTACTTCTCAGCTTAGGAGCACTAACGTGGACCTCATGATTGGCCACTCCTCCCTATCATTACACTATGGAATTTAAAAATATATTTCCATCCCAAAGGTGAATGAGATATGGTCATGTAAGCCCTAGGGGTAATGCATGAGTCCCCCATATCTGAGCTTCCTGATGTAAAACTTCTTAGTACCAACATCCTCAAAACATGATGTTAAACTGTGGACTCACCCTTTGCAATATGCACATAATACTCCAAGTGTGAGTGATATGGGATGGTATCAATGAAACCTACCCTAACATGTAATGAGATACTCCTAACATGGAATTATATCCTCCCCACATGTAATAACATCCTCCTTGGTAACCTTCCATGCGTAAGCCCCACACCATCTCTCTTGATGCTTCTTTCACAACACGAGCGTCAAATCTACTGCTTCCTATTATTTCTCACACTGAGCATTAATCACATGAGATTATAGTTTAGTAGAAAATATGACATCCACCTTCACCACATGGGTTTCCTCCTAAGTGTAAGCCCTGAAAACCATACTCATCCTCATTAGACCACTTTTATGTGTAAGCCCCAAACCCATGGGCATCATCCTTAAGTGTAAGCCCCATCCTTCCAAAAATATGTGAGATTTGATTCCCAATTAACCGGTATACGTAGGAATCATACTTGAGGTCCAAACCCAAAATCGTCATACATTCTAATATTCTCTAAGACGGATCTTTATAAGATCAGGCAACTCACTTGGGAGACCCCATCTCCTTCAGGTCCATTGGGTAGCTCCTATGCATAATACCCAATCATATGGGCATACTCAAAGGTGTACACCATAATCACATCCCCTAAAATAGAAATCTTCATAGGTGTAATACCCAACTCATAAAACTGTGTGGGGTTTGATCATTGTCTTCTAAACAGGGTACATATGATACCTCTATAAGTTCAAATCCTGACCAACAGTAAACCTGGGAACTCCCTGTTAGGGATTTACCTCCCTGATCCACCTCTAGGGGTTTTCTAATCAGCCTTCACAGTGTGACATATTCCCTTTATAGGAAACATCTCCGAGATCTACCTCCATGAGTATTATGATCAATCCACCCAAGGTTCACCTATATGGGGAATTCTCACCAACCTTCACAGTGTAAAATATTACCTTTTATGGGACACACCACCCAGTTTTTCCTCCACAGGGCATTCAGATCCATCCATCAGTAAACCTTTCTGTTTCTCCCCCTAGGGATATACCTACTTGATTCGTCTCCATATGTTGTCTTGATCAATCAAATCCATATTCACAAGATGTTAAACCTTTGACTCTAAACAACAACCTCATGCTAAACATGAGATTCTTAAGGTGAAATCCTTAGAAGATAATTAACTTACAATGTCATCTACCTCAAGATAAATATGGGATGCCTGAGGTGAAATAATTTAAAGATATACGACTAGGGTGTTAAATACCTCATGATCAACTTGGGATTCCTTGGGTTTCATGCCAAATATGACTCTATGAGATTCCCTCGTATAAGGAAGAATACAGGTTGTCATGACCCCTCCCCAAAAGGTGTACCCCACCTGGGCTGACAATGTGAGAAGGGAGATAATGACCCCCGAGTCCCACCTCCACTAGGCCCAGGTTGATGACTAGCACCGAGGGTATAGTAAACACACAAATGGAAGGCATTACACTCTAAGAGAACACATGCGAAAGAGAGAGAGATAAGACAGGCACCAACCAACTCCAACTCGGACAAAAATATAAATGAAATCCCAAGTACACATATGTAATTCCATGCAAAACTACTAAAAATGAAAGGGTAAAAATGGAAATACCCAAAATAAAGTAAAAAAATAGCAACCACAAGCCCAAATAGCTCCTGCAACACCAAGCTAGTAGAAACCATCTTGATCTCCAACCTGCTTCAAGTGACATGAAAAATATTATATATATATATGGTGAGTATAATAGTATACTCAGTAGGATCATTCCTAAATCCTCTCGTGCAAAAGTAAAGAAAGCATGCTAAATCACAATGAACAATAAGTGAAACTATCTCATCACCTAAACATGTATACTAAGTTCCCAGCCTCACCATGTCTACTCTCACCAAGTAATGCATAAAAGAGTATATAATATAATAAATAATATCAAGGTTACCCCACTACTACTTCCCCACTAGTTTTCCACTTTACCCCAACGTCGCACGTCCTAAGAATCTCTACCCAAAAAGGCTTTCCTGCAGACACCTGGGTGAAGCACCACAACATGAACCTCATGCAACAAAACCACCACGTCCACGTAAGAAAAGTAACCATGTAGTTTCTGGGAGGCACCACAACTCGCATAATGTGTATCATACATCAGGAATTATACCTCAATCCATTATATCCCACACACCGAGTAAGGATCCTCAAGCCATCACAGCCCATACACGTTACACCTATAGTATTCCATAGGAAACTATATCCAGAATATATGTATGTGAATAACAAAAAGCCATTAAAACCCTCTACACACATATATGGGTAAAACTAACCACTGTGCCTACCAGCACAAGTAACTACTAAGAGAAGAGAGTGGGGTCAAAGGGGGTAGTCAACCATCCATCCTCCCATCATAATGTTGGGGAAAACAACCCCCAGGGCTCAGAATCCCTGGGGCGTCAATTTACCTTACTAACGAGGTGGAGTAGCATATAGAACACTAAAAGTATAGAATATACTATAGATCACAACCACACTATGGGCATAACCTAGTTTTAGACTCAATTGTAGCTAACATCTCTCAGACTCCCAGATGCCACTTCTAAGACTAGGTATCCTATAAGAAAACAACCATTTAAAGAGCTTAATTACATTCATTCATTCCATTTTTATCAATTTAAAATTACTCTCATTAATTATTTAAAAATTAATTAACTATTAATAATTTCCACATTATATTTCATTAGAATCACACCCAAAGTTCACTGTTCCTTTAAATTTCAACCTTAACATTGCATCCCAGCAAGTTCTGACCCCATGGGTTAACATCATTTATTCAATCATTTATTAATAGCATTATTACTTTCCCATATTCTCGGGCATTATAGAAAAACATTCTAAGCTACTAAACACAAGGGGGCTCAACATGGTGAGTAGATGAACTCCCTGTCGAGTCTGCCGCCTATAGTAAGAGAGTAGACCCATCCTCCCTTGAGAATCTAAACACGGAAAGAACATGGCATACCCCACGTATCTTTTCCCCTTTTTGGAAGGAGGGTAAGAAAGACCAGCTTCCTTGAGCAGTAGGGAAAGTAAAATAGATAAACAACCAACAAGAAACAACAAGCATCCAAACATTCACATCCAACCCGTTCCATCATCTCCAGTGTCCTCCCTAACACCCACATGCATAAAATGATGCATCTCACCACTCAGGGCATCAACTTCTACCATAATCAATAATCCTCCCTTCCCCACATATCACAACTGCCTTCCAGGCTCACATCACAACACAAACAGTAGGAAAACAAATATCATATCAACTGAGCTCTTGGACCTTAAACAATCAAAGGGTAACTCAAAACCCTACAAGGAATTATCTTTTATCAAACAACTAGTTCTTTAATCCATCTTGAATTAACCGATTTATTATTCGTAGGTTCTAACTTTGGAAAACCTAAACAGTAAGCTAACACAAATTGATTAAACATGTTTACTGCATCAATTTGATTAATATCAAATTACAACAATAAAAACAACTAGATTCATTAACATGACTCTTTATCTTTACCCAAAAAATTATCAATTAATTCCAACTTTACGTTCATTACTAATTTCCATCAATAATGAAAAGGTAACAAAGCAAGCATAAATATCACACTATCTAGAAATTCAAGAGGCAATAACATATGATCGATATCAATTTATTTATCTAGTTCAAATATTTAATATGTCAATTCCATTGTGATCTAGTGGGCTAAAACATAATAACTCTATAGTTTCACATAAAATAATAGAGAAGCAACAAACCCCCTACCTCAAATGGTTCTTAACATTCATTATATGAGAAAGAGCTACACAACGAGTTACAATCTCCTTCCCCTGTGACAACTATATCCACTTGAGGATATAAAGACACCACCACACCAGTCAAAACCCAAGAAAAGTCCATTAGGAACATGGAGATAGCATCCCATAAAAGAGAAAGGAGAAACAAAAGGAGATGAACCCAAAAGAATGACAATAGATGATACCTTATATTGAAGATTGATAGATACTGCTTGGTTGCATCAAAAATAGAGGAGAACCAATCCAAGGTGGAGAGTTTGATCAAAAAAATCCTATGGGAAGGAATGGATGGTTTAAGAATCTCACACCATATAACAAGGAGGAAGAACTAGGGAGGAAGATATATCATCCCTTTAGAATATTTAATAGAGAAGTGGTTTAAGATATGCTAGATTTCCCATTAAAAGTGGATCACATTAAACCACAGAGTTTGACCAAGTAAAAGCATCCCAAGCCTTAGGGAAATTAATATAGGAGTTATGGACTTGGAATCTGACTTAGAGTCCTTAAAAAGAGGCTTTAAATGCATTTTACGTCAAGAGAAATATCAAAGGGGTGAAACTATAGGAAGCTGGAAACACTGTACACCAAACATAAAATTTGGAAAAGGAAATAGTGGCTACTATTGGAACCTCACCATTCTGGAAACACTATTCATGAACTCAAAATTTGGAAAAGGAAATAGAGGTTATCGTTGGAACCTCACCATTTTGGAAACACTGTTCATGAACTCGAAATTTGGAAAAGGAAATAGAGGCTACCATTGGAACCTCACCGTTCTGGAAACACTGTTCATGAACTCGAAATTTGGCAATGGAATAGAGGCTACTGTTGGAACATAACCGTTCTAGAAACACTATTCATGAACTTAAATTTGGAAAAGGAAATAGAGGCTACCATTAGAGTCTCATCATTCTGGAAAAACTGTTCATGAACTCAAAATTTGGAAAAGGAAATAGAGGCTACCGTTGGAACCTCACCATTTTGGAAACACTATTCATGAACTTGAAATTTGGAAAAGGAAATAAAGGCTTCTGTTAGAACCTCACCATTCTGGAAACAATGTTCATGAACTCAAAATTTGGAGAAGGAAATAAAGGCAACCATTGGAACCTCACCATTATGGAAACATTGTTCATGAACTCGAAATTTGGAAAAGTGTTGGGAATAAGTCACCATGACTTCCCAGAACACCTCAAACACTAGATTTCATCGAAGTAATGGACCGAAGAGGTCTGAACCATTACATTAGATACCTCTCAAAACATTCTTATCCCTGAGAATTCAAAACCAACCTAAAAGGAAATAGAAAAGAGGTCCAAATAACCACCCATCGAGATACCTCTCAAAAGAGAGAAAGCTATAAGAAGCAACCAAAGAAATTCATATCATAAATACGAAAGGTCTACAACCACAAAGCAAACATTATTACATGAAAAGAGTTAAAAATCAAAAAACTTTGGGTACTGAGCACGTATCTGCGACTCATGTTCCCAAGTACTCTCCTCGACACCACCGTGTCGCCACAAGACACGAACCAAGGGAATATAACGCCCATGCAACACCTTCTCCTTACAATCCTGGATCTCTACCAGCCGCTCCTCGAAGGTCACATTGTCATCAATATCTATCTCACTCCAATATATGACATGTGAGTCATAATGAAGATAACAATGGAACTATGATAAATGGAAAACATCATGTATCCAGCTCATCTGCGGGGGAAGTGCTATCTAATACACCACAACTCCAACACGAGCCAAAACCTCAAAAAGAGTAACAAACTAGGGAGAAAGCTTACTATCGAGACCAAACCTTCACTTCCCATAATGGGAAGTCACCTTCAGAAACACGTGATCCCCAACATCAAACTCTAAGGGTATCCTCCTTTGATTGGCATATGATTTCTGACGATCCAGCGTTGTCTTTATCCTCTCATGAATCACCTAAACCATCTCTGTTTTATTATGCAATAGTTCCGGTCTGAGAATTGCTGACTCTCCGACCCCAGTCTAGCACAACAGAGAATGACAAGGTCAGCCATACATAGCTTCAAATAGTTCCATACCAATGGTGGAGTGAAAACTATTGTTGTAAGTGAACTCCGCCAAGGGTAATTGACTCATCCGCAAACATCTAAAATCCAGGACACAAGAGTGTAACATGTCTTCAAGAGTCTGGATAGTCCAATCTATCTGACTATCCATCTATGGACGAAAAGTAGAGCTAAGGCATAGTCGTGAACCGAAAGCATGGTGGAGACCTCTCTACACCCTAGAGGTAAAAAGAGGATCTTGATCAGAAATGATCATCCTTGGAACTCCATGAAGTCTCACCACCTCCTCCAGATACTGCCTTGAAAAAAATTCCACTGAGCTTGACTCCTTGATCTCTATGAAGTTGGATGATTTTGTTAAACGATCCACTATTACCCAAATAGCATCATGTACTACCTGACCTCGAGGTAAACCAGTAACAAATTCCATTGATATGTCCTCCTACTTACACTAAGGAACATCTAATGGCTGGAGAAGACCACCAGGAACACGGTGTTCAGACTTCACCTTTTGGAAGAACAAACATCGAGACACAAACTCTGCAACTGCATGATTTAACCCAGGCCACCAAAACTAACTCCTCAAGGCCTGATATATCTTTGTCACACCAGGATGCACCGCTAAAGGCGAACTATGGAACTCTCTAAGAATCGTCTCACACAGAACCAAAGGAACAAATAACCTTCCATGATACACCACTCCATGTTGTTCATCCTCAGACCAACCATAAGGGGCCTCCCCATAAACAACTCAGTCTCTCTAGACCTCCACCTCAAGATCCCCCAATTGGGACTCTTCCACCCACTGCACCAGAGATGACTGCACCATCATCTGAAAAAGACAACCTCTACCCCCAACTTCTCCCATATCGAGATGTAATGATGAAAGTTCTTCCATAACTCTCCAGGAATCACCAGATTCATGCACTGCATCACTATGTGACTTTCTACTCAGCGCATCATATATAAAATTCCCCCTTCTAGAGGTATATGATATTTCAAAGTCATATTCTTATAAGAACTGCATCCACCGATGCTATCGTAATTTTAATTTACACTGGGAGAAAACATACCTTCGGCTCTTATGATCGGTGAAAACCACAAAGTTCTCTCCAATGAGTTAATGTCTCTACAACTTCAGATAAAACACCACTACCGCCAACTCAATATCATGGGTGGCGTAGTTACATTAATGGGGACGCAACTTCCAGGACCGATAAGAAATGACTAATCTCTACTACATCAAAACATAGCCTAACCCTAGATGCAAAGCATCGTAGAAAACATCAAACTGAACTCCCACTATTGGAAGACAAAGAAATGAATCACTTAATAACTTCTCTTTCAGATACTTGAAAGATTACTGACCCTGATTAGTCCACACGAACACCTGATCCTTCCTGGTCAATGCTGTTAGAGGAGTCGCAACCTGAGAGAAATCATCTACGAACCTCCTTTAGTAGCCTGCGAGACCAAGGAAAATTCTCACCTCTGCTACTGTCTTGGGGGATGCCCAATACACAACTGCTTCTATCTTCGATGGATCCAAATCTATACCCTGTTGAGACACAAAATTATCCAAGAAACGGACTTCTCGATCCCAAAAATCACACTTTGACAACATCCCAAACAACTTTTGTTGATGAAGAACTCCCAAAATGGCGTGTAGATTCTCTGCATGCTCCTCCTCAGACATGGATTACACAAGGATGTCATCGATTAAAACCACCATGAACTTATCCAAGAACTCACAGAACACAGTGTTCATCAATTCCATAAACACAGCTAAAGCATTCATTACACTGAATGACATTACAACAAACTTGTAATTCCCATGATGACAACAGAAAGCAGTCTTCGGGATATCCTCATCCTTCACACGCATCTAATGATATCCTGACCGTAAGTCGATCTTTTAGAACAAAATTTCAACCTTCAATTGATCGAAAGAATCATCAATCTACAGAATAGGATAGTGATTATTCACTATCACTTTATTTAAGCGACAATAATTGATACACAACCGCAAACTACCATCATCCTTCTTCACAAATAAAACTGGTGCACTCCATGGTGACACACTCGGCCGAATAAAACTGCACTGTAATAGACCATCAAGCTCTATACATATCTCTCATAACTCAGAAGGGGCCATCCTATATGGAGACATAAAGATAGGATATGATCCTAGTTATAGCTCGATCCCAAACTCGATCTCTCATCGAGGGGGTAATGCTACAACCTCCTCTATAAAAACATCAGGGTACTCTTCTACAACCCTAGGAAATGCCAACTATCGAACCTTTGAAGAACGCAACATCAACTCAGACATCATGGATGATAAGGGTGGAGCACGCCTCCGACCCATCCAAGGGTCTCACTCACCAACAAACACTTATGGCTCTCTATCCTCATCGAATAATACAACCTAACTTCTGAATAAATCCACAATAGCCTACACCAAATACAACCAATCCATGCCAAGGATGAAATTATATGGTTATATCCACAAATATAGGAAATCTCCCCAAGAGCAGTGCTGCCCCAACACTAGCTCACAGTCTCTACATACTTCAAACAAGTTAGATCGACCTCCAAGTAGCATAGTCAATGCCAAGGGCACTAGAAGCCTATCTACCTCAAGTCCCAAAGCATGGAAGACAACAGGTGATATGAAGGAGTGTGTCACTCATTAATCAAACAACGAATACACCAAGGTAGAAAATAAGAAAAGGGTACCTAAAATGACATCTGGCTCGCCTGGAGCTAGAAACGCTAAAGTATGAAGCTGACCATGACCTCCTCCATGAACTATCTGACCCTGATGACAACCACCACCATGTACACACTCTACTTTCTAAGGATATGGAGTGTTACGGGACTATCCTATGCCTACCCCATCTACCCTCTGCTGATCCTAAGCTGGTGAAACCTACTATTGCTGCCTCGGCTGGAACTGCCTCAATGGTGGAACCTGGAGCGAAACACCTGGTGCATGACGACTGCTCTAAATGATCAGGCACTCTTGCTACTGATGACCTCAACCACCATAAGAAAAACAAGCTCCTGATCCCTTGGAATAGGCTTAAGAGATTTTTCCCCTGGAGAAATGAGATTTGGAGGGCTGGAAACTACCCCCAACCAAATAGAAACTCTTCTTCCCTAAAAACTGAGAACCTCGGACCACAGCTTTGCTTCATGAGGAATCATGAAGACTCCCCTCCCCTGATGATATGGTTCTAGAAAAAGTCCTCTAGATGACCTCTTCCCCCACCAGTACCTCAAGATATGTCTTTAGCATAAATGGGGTGACCTGGAATTGGATCTCTGGATGCAAAGCCTCCTCGAAATGCCTCGCCCTAGCCTCCCCCTCTGGAAATAGGTCCGAATCATATCATAAAAGGTTTCTGAAATGGATTCCAAACTCTCACACACTGGATCTCCCCTATCAAAGGGTAAGAAGATCCTAGTGACTAGACACCTTCATTGTCGAAGAAATAAACTTTACTCTAAACTTGTCTCAGAACTCCTCCCATGAGATCTCCGACTCCTCGCAATACTCGTGGAACAAGAACCACCACTACCTCACTGCTCAATGAACCATCACCACAACCAAGGAAACCCAATTCTCTTTCTGAGCACGAATCGAATTGAAGCCTATCTCGACCTCCTCCAACCAATCTTCTGTGAATTCATCTGTAACGGAGACCTCATACTTTTATAGACTCTGGAACTAAAACTCTCAGATTGTCCTCCTTCAAGTGTCATCATCGTCAACCTTTACCCTACAACGATCTTCTAGAATAGCCTTCTGGACATCTTCAATGCGATCCTGATGAGGACGTCGACCTGGATCCATATCTATAAAATAAAAAACAGTTAGAGCTCCAAAATCTAGAATATGTAAGACTAAACATTAATTGATTTATTGTTTTCTTTTATTCATTTTAGGTTAACTTATCCCAAGTTCTACCCATTCAAACACAGGAAAAAGAATAATGATGCATGATCCTTTCTTAGGTCTCTACCTTGCAACTAGTATCACCTAGTTTAGTATCCATTGTAAACATAAAGGTATGTGCATCAGATCATAGGGGGGCCTAAACACTTATGTCTCAACCAGTGTATAGTGTTTACATCACTTGTTAAACTTGACTGACTCTGTTTCCCTACCAACCCATTCAACCTCACCTATGCCTAACACCAAACTCCATTATATCCCTCAACCAGAGCTCTGATACCACTCTTTCACAACCCCCTTCCCATATGGTGTACCTCTCCTTGGCCGGCAATGTGGGAAGGGAGATAATGACCCCCCCGAGTCCCGCCTCCAGTAGGCCCCAGTTTGGCGACTATCACTGAGGGTATAGTAAATACACAAATGGGAGGCATTAACCTCTAAGATAACACATTATAAAGAGATAGATAAGACAGATAAAAACCAACTCCAACTAGAACAAAAATATAAATGAAATCCCAAGTACACATATGTAATGTCATGAAAACTACTACAACTGAAAGGGGAAAACTGAAAATACCCAAAACAAAGTAAAAATAGTAGCAACCACAAGCCCGAATGGATCCTTCAACCCCAATCTAGTAGAAACCAGATTGATCTCCAACCTACTATAAGTGTCTTGAAAAATAGTTTATATATACATAGGGTGACTATAATAGTATGCGCAGTAGGATCCTCCCTAGATCCTATTGTGCAAAAGTAAATAAAGCATGCTAAAGCACAGTGAATAGCAAGTGAAACTAACTCCTCACCTAAAAAGGTATACTAAGTTCCCAGCCTCACCATGGCTACTCTCACCAAGTAACACATACAACGGTATATAATATAATAAATAATATAAAGGGTACCCCACTGCTACTTCCCCACTTGTTTTCCGCTTTTCCCCAACACCGCATGTCCTAAGCATCTCTCTCCAAAAGGCTTGCCCACAGACACCTGGGCGAAGCACCACAACATGCATCTCATGAAACAAAACCACCACGCCCATGTAATCAAAGTAACCAGGTAGTTTCCAAGAGACACCACAACTCACATAACATGTATCATACGTTGGTAATTATACCTCAATCCATTACAGCCCACACACCGAGTAAGGATCCTCCAGCCATCACAACCCATACACGTTATACCTATAGTATTCCATAGGAAAATATATCTAGAATATATGTGTGTGAATAACCACAAGACATTACAACCCTCTACACACATATATGGGGAAAACTAACCGCTGTGCCTACTATCCCAAGTAACTACCAAGAGAAGTGATCGGGGTCAAAGGGGGTAGTCAGCCATCCATCCTCCCACCAGATTGTTGGGGAAAACACCCCCAGGTCTTAGAATCCCTGAGGCATCAATTTAACTTACTTACGGGGTGGAGTAGAGTATAGAAACACAAAAAGTACAGAATATACTATAGCTCACAGCCACACAATGGGCATAACCTAGTTTTAGACTCAACTATAGCTAATGTTTCTCGGACTCCCAGATGCCACTTCTAAGACTAGGTATCCTATAAGCACAAAACCACTTAATGAGCTTGATTACATTCCTTTATTCCCTTTTTATCAGTTTCACTTTACGTTTATTAATTCATTAAACATTAATTAATTATTAACAATTTCCATATTATATTTCATTAGCATCACACCCAAAGTCCACTGTTCCTTTAAATTCAAACCTCAACATTGCATCCCAGCAAGCTCCAACCCCATGGGTTAACATCATTTATTCAATAATTTATTAATAATATTATTAATTTCCCATATTCCCAGGCATTCTAGAAAAACATTATAAGCTACTAAACACAAGGGGGCTCAATATGGTGAGTAGATGAACTACCCGTCAAGTCTGCCGCCTATAGTAAGAGAGTAGACACATCCTCCCCTGAGAATCTAAACACGGAAAGCACATGGAATACCCCACGTGTCTTTTCCCATTTTTAGAAGGAGGGTAAGCAATACTAGCTACCTTGAGCAGTGGGGAAAGTAAAACAGATAAACAACCAACAAGAAATAGCAAGCATCCAAACATTCACATCCAACCCATTTCATAATCTCCAGTGTCTTCCCCGACACCCACATGCATAATCCGATGCATCTCACCCCTCTGGGCATCAACTGCTCCCATGATCAATAAGACTCCCTGAACCACATATCAAAACTGCCTTCCAGGATCACATCACAACACAAACAACAGGAAAACAAACATCATATCAACTGGGCTCTTAGCCCTTAAACAAGCAAGAGGGTAACTTAGAACCCTATAGGGAATTATTTTTTATCAAACAACAAGTTCTTTAATCCATATTGAATTAACCGATTTATTATTCTTTGGTTCTAACTTTGAGAAACCTAAACAGTAAGATATCAAAAATTGATTAAACATGCTTACTGCATTAATTTGATTAACATAAAATTACAACAACAACAACCAGATTCATTTACTTTCCTCTTTATCTTTACTGAAACAATTATTAATTAATTCCATCTTTAATTTCATCACCAATTTTTATCAAGAACGAAAAGGTAACAAAGCAAGCATAAATATCACACTATCTAGAAAAATAAGAGGCAATAACATATGATTGATATCAATTTATTTATTCTGTTCAAATATTTAATATGTAAATTCCATTATGATCGAGTGGGAAAAACAAGATAACTCTATAGTTTCACGTAAAAGAATAGAGAAGCAATGAATCCCCTACCTCAAATGGTTCTTGATGTTCTTTATACGAAAATGATCCACACAAAGGGTTACAATATCCTTCCCCTCTGATAAATGTATCCACATGAGGATGCAGAGACACCACCACACTGGTCAACACCCAAGAAAATTCCATTAGGAACATGGAGATAGCATCCCATAAAAGAGAAAGGATAAATAGAAGGAGATGAACCCAAAAGAATGATGATAGATCATACCTTATATCAAAGATTGATCGATACTACTTGGTTGCATCAAAAACAGAGGGGAACCAATCCAAGGAGAAAAGTTCGATTGCACAACTCCTATGGGAAGGAATGGAAGGTTCGAGCATCTCATACCATAGAATAAGGAGGAAGAACTTGGGATGAATATATATTGTCCCTTTAAAAGATTTAACAGAGTATCAATTTAAGATATGCTATATTTTTTGTTAAAATTGGATTGCATTAAACCTTGTAGTTTGGCCAAGTAAAAGCATCCTGAGCCTTATGGAAATTAATATAGGAGTTATGGCCTTTTAATCGGCCTTAGATTCCTTAAAACAATGATTTAAATGTATTTTACGTTAAAGGAAATGTCAAAGGTGTGAAATCGTAGGAAGCGGGAAACACTGTACACCAAACATGAAATTTGGAAAAGGAAATAGAGGCTACCATTGGAACCTCACCATTCTGGAAACACTATTCATGAACTCAAAATTTGGTAAAGGAAATAGAGGCTACTATTTGACCTCACCGTTTTGGAAACACTTTTCAGGAACTCGAAATTTGGCGAAGGAAATAGAGGCTACCGTTAGAACCTCACTGTTCTGGAAACACTGTTCATGAACTCGAAATTTGGAAAAGGAAATAGAGGATACCGTTGGAACCTCACCATTTTGGAAACACTGTTCATGAACTCAAAATTTGGAAAAGGAAATTGAGACTATTTTTGGAACCTCACAATTCTGAAAACACTGTTCATGAACTCAAAATTTGGAAAAGTGTTGGGAATAAGTCACTATGACTTCCTATAGCACCTCAAACACCAGATTTTAACAAAGTAATAGAATGAAGAGGTCCGATCCATTACACATGTGATCACTAATCCTAGAATCCATACATGCTAGCAATGCCCAACATGACTATTCTCCTGACCGAAGCTTTTTTTCTGGGTCTAAAACCACTGGAAATGTCTAGAAAAAAGTAGTTTAATTAAATGGAATCTAAAAAGATATGGAACCATGAATGAGTTCAATAAGCATGACTTAAATCTATGAGGGAGACCTAGACTAGGTTACGAGTTCCAAGGAGCGATCCATGGAAGGATTAATTGGCATACCATCATCCCGTTTTGATCAAGGATCAGATATCAATATTGAACATGATGGAAGCCACCCATATTTGGGAAGTGGGAATGTGGTGTAACAATGTGATGCTAGTGCAGGTTAACACATGAGGTGGCATACCTCGGGGAAAGCATCAGAAATAGAAATGGTGAACCTGATGTAAATCTCTTCTCTTCAACATGGGGACTAGGGGAATTCAATACACAAAAATATTATCATGTCACTAGATCTAGCTACCCAGTTCTTGGTCTCACCAAAAAAATAGTGGGCCCGAATTGGAACTCACCAGAAATTGGGACTGTTAAATATTGGGAATTATGGTCTATGACATTATCAGTATGGATCTATATCTAAAACCATTGAGATTGGATGACACTGGGGCACTGGGAATTTTATTCCTTATATCTATATCGACAGGTGAATCCTCCTTCTTTATAGGACCCCTGCCATAGGAAACTGACCACCTAAAGGCCATAGATGTAGGGGTAGGAGAAATGTTCATACAGAAATACCGTACAGATCTACCTCCACCATAACTTCTTATAGGACTACAACTACTGGGTGCCTACACCCCATATCAACCTTTGAAATTATACAAATAAGGGTCATAAACACCCTCATATGTTGGTATGAGTAGGAGGGGTCATCCCCACAAGGGATATGGCTTATTGGGACCTAGAGGATTTAATGCCTCACTGACACTACCACTGCTAGGGACCACGCAGGGAGTAACTGCTCCCCACTCTAAAAAAGGACCACATAGGGATCCTCTCCCTAGAGTTATCTTATGACTCTCTCCCCTATTCCAAGGAGGTGGAGGATTCCTGAGTCACCATGAATGTGAGTACCACTTGAGACCCACCAAGAAGGGATCCCACCAGGCTTTGTTAACCCCATCAATGATTGGTGCTTCAGGCTAAAGAACCAGTGGACTATAACCTTGCCCTACCAGTCCCAACTTGATGTCAACATCAGGCACAAGCTCAGGAGAATTCCCATAAAGGGTAATTTTCTTCTACAACTCTAGTGGAACCTGTCACCATTGAAACATTCTAAGAGATTCATTTAATAGAAAATTAGGTATCCATCCATGCCCAGTTGGGATCAAGACCATAGCCGCCCTGAAGGAAGGCTGGGATGATTTTGTCAATCATTGTCACCACCAATAGCTGTTATATGCCAACCCATGATGATGAGTTTCAGTTCAGAGGTCCTCCCCATGCCATCACTAACCCAAGAAGAGGTCCTCCCTTCTCTCACAAACGGAAAAAAGGTCCTCCTTATGCCATTACCTGTTAAAGTGATGGTCTTACCCACTTTTAAAACTAGTATAGAGGTTCTCCCCATGCCGCTATCTCTAATCAACACCGAGGCCCTCCCCGTGTCACATCCAATAAACATAAAGGTCCTTCTCATTTCATTCCCATCTTGAATAGAGTTCCTCCCTGATTCAGCACCAATCAATGTAGATGTCCTCCCTACTTCATTGATAATCAACATGGAGGTCCTCTCCACTTCGTCGCCAATAATTATGGAGGTCCTCCCCATGCTATCTCCATCGACCAATGTGGAGTTCCTCCCCATGCCATAGAAAACCAAAGTGGAGGTCCTCCCAACTCCTTCAACAGTCAACATGGAGGACCTCCCAATGTTTCCACCAGCTCAAGTGTAGGTCCTCATTGCTCCAGAATCAATTAGTATGGAGATACTCCCCTTACTTATGCTTCCAAACACAGAGGTCCTCCTCATGCCACAAACAACCAGAGTGGAGGTCCTCCCCACTCCTTTAACAAATAACATAGAGGCCCTCCCCATGTTTCCACTAGATCAATTGGAGGTCCTCCCGACTTCGACATCAATCAGTACAAAGGTAATCCTTGTACTTATGATTCCCAACATGGAGGTCCTACTGATGTCATAACCAACCAGAGTGGAGGTCCTCCCCAATCCTTCAACAATCAACATGGAGGCCCTCCCCATGTTTTCACCAGCTCAAATAGAGGTCCTCCCCACTCCAGCACCAATCAATACATAGGTCCTCCCCATACTTATTATTCCCAACACATAGGTCCTCCCCATGTCACAACCAACTATAGTGGAGGTCCTCCCCATGATCAACATGGAGGCCCTCCACATGTTTCCATAAGATCAAGAAGAGGTCCTACCAACTCTGGCATCAATCAGCATGTAGGTACTCCCCATAATTATGCCTACCAACATGGAGGTCCTCCCCATGTCACGACCATCTAGAGTGTAATTCCTCCCCACTCCTTCAATGGTCAACATGGAAGCCCTCTCCATGTTTACACCAGCTCAAGAATAGGTCCTCCTGGACCCGACATCGATCATTACAGAGGTCCTCTCTGTACTTATGCTTCCCAACAAAGAGGTCCTCCCCATGTCACATACAACCAGAGTGGAGGTCCTCCCCACTCCTACAATAGTCAAAGAGGAGGTCCTCCCAACTCCAATAACAGCCGATACAGAGGCCCTCCCTGTATCCCAACTAATCAAAGTGGAGGTCCTACATGTGATATCACCCACCAGCATGGAGTTACTCCCCATGCTGAATAACTTCCCTACCCTGAAGAACCATCCTGGTGTAGAAGGGAAAACTACCACCTCCAATAGAAAAATCCTAGTAAGAAGAAAGTCATTGTCAAACCCATAAACCTCTTAGATTCTATGGGGGAATGTGACTCTGTGATGGATCCCTCATCCCAGTCATTAGCATCAAAATTTTTGGTAAGAGCCTAATAGGTGAAATTTTCATCTCAGAAGGTGAGATCCACATAATCCAAAAATCCCTCCAAAGGTACATGAAGGTAGAGGACAATTTGGATCCCATCCAAGGGATCATGGTACAACCATCTCTATCATCACCAGTTTCCATCTCCACCTCTACTCAGGATTACAAAGAACTTTTCTAGAATGGGATAGATGACGAGCATCTAGTTGAGACACCGATAAGAATTTCCATCCTCACATATGAGGTAGTGGTGAACACTCAGTTTTATATGAACGTAATGATGTGGTTGGTACTGCCCTAGAGAGACAACCCAGTGTGCAGAGAACAACCGACTCACACATTGGATCTTCCACCAGCCAGCCAATCATCGCACTGATCCATATAAGTTCCACCACCAATATCTTATTTAACATCAATAAAATCTTAGTGAAACCAATAGAAGAACCCTAATTCTAAGTAAGAAATCCTATGGGAGACTCTGGTTTCTGATCAACTATACACTGTGTTTTGGATGAATGTAACTTCCAACTTCAATATTTCAGGGTCCCCCACATAGAAATAAGTCACACGTTTCCACCAGACTATCTGGGTGACACTTCATCACCTTCATGACCATCAGTTGGTCTACCCAGACATTTGAGAGCTCCTTGAAAACATTGATAAGTAGTGCTTCCTGGTTGAGTTGGTAGAATTATCAGTGGATCATCACCCTACATTGCTCAGCTACTACCAAAACCTCTAATGGAGATGTGTGAAGAGCCTTATAGTACTTCAAAAATTCATGGAATAGGTTTCCCCAAATGTGTAGATTTGTGGATGGGGATAATAATATGTGCTCCACTTCATACCTATCCTACCACAACTTGACCTACCATTTGATATTGAGGATTTTAGTCTGGGTATCATTACGATAAACATGGTCATCTCCAAAATATCCAAGGATGGGGGCACTGACGTAGGATATGATAGACCCACCCCCTAGGAAAGAGAAGTACCAAACAAACCCTCATACAAGTTTTCACAATTGCTTAAAAATTTAGGCACTCAGACTCAGGGATCACTCTACATCATTTCTTTCTAGTTGGAATATCAATAAGGGAAAGGAACCTCTTGATCCATCATATCTTTCTGATGTTGTGGAGAAGACAAAGTCTTATCCCACAATTTCCACCTTACTTCAGTAGGTCACAGAATAGAATAGGATCATTGATGATCTTCTTTCTGAGTGGAACCTTAATTTTGGCGCTTCTCAATAGGTTCTTATCCCTCCTTCTCAAAGGTATCCATAATTCATACTCATCTAGTTTCTCCCAGTTAATCCTGATGATCCTATGCATCCCAATAAATAATATGCAAGAGTGTATGGAATGAGACCAAAATACGTGTCTCCAAATCTAATTGATTAGTGTGATAACATTCCTCAGGACCCAGATCGATCTGCTCCATGATCAACTTATAATTTTTACCATGTTGATGAGACTTTCAATGCACTAGTTGTTAGGGATCCTTGTCAAGATAGGAACCCCCACTAAGAAGATATGACAACCGCTGTCACTGATCACCTTGAAGCACTAGAAATGAGATAGGTATAGATACCACCTGATTTGAAGCCATACCCATTACTAGTGGATGATATGCAAGAAAACCTAGATTTTGGGAACCCAAGATTCCCCTCTTTCAATGGGATATGAAACCTGCTGTAGCATTTGAACCGCTTCATCTTGAGGTATGGGACCATATTGGGAACTCTAAAAGAGCAGGAGGCTTACATACTCTGATGTTTCATTTATTCATTTCAAAGGCCTAAATTTGTCTGGTATATCCATTTACCCATTGGTTCCATCACTGGTTGGGAAGACCTATATAGGAAGTTCTATACTAATTCTGCTCCACCACGTTCAAGACAAGCATTGCCAACCTCTTCAAGTGAAAGAAACTACCTAATGAGAATGTTGTAGACTTCTTCACCTAGTTGAAGGGAATTATGTATTCACTCAACATGCCACTAAAAAAAGAGAAATTGCTAACAATATGCATGGGGAATGTTCAAACTAAGTTGATCTCTACCCTCATCACTAAGAAATTTCCAGTAGGGTTCTAGGATTTCTATGATAATGCACATCACCTAGAGGAATCCTTACAGTAGGCCAAGAAGGCATGACTATTTTCTCTCCTAGCACTTGAAAGAAGAAATAAAAAGGCATATAAATCTTCCATATTATAGGTGGAGGTCCCTAAGCTACTAGAGTTATTTCCCCCTTTTCCAGCAGAGACTCACCGAGTGTAACAACATCATCGAGATCAACCTTTCCCAGTGCAGAATTGGTAGGCACTAACTCTCCAAGCACATCCAAATTGATGATAGAATGTGGCTCTAGACCCTCATCAGGAACTAGATCCTCATTAGAACCAATCACCCAAAGCTCCCTTTCTGGATAGAAGGAACCAGGCCTACTCCTTTAAGGATGCATAGTTTCATAATTATTTCCACATTTAAATGGACTAGGGGATTATAAATCTAAAAATGTTTAAGAATCTATATGAAGATAAGTGTACTGATCACCCTAACCATTTCCATTACCATAATATCCTTGGACATAACATTAAACAATGTAATATGTTCATGGATTGAATTTAGGACCAAGTGGACAATGGTCTGGTCAAATTGGGAAATGTTTCAATATAAGTGGAACAAATCACCACCAAGCCTTATAATTATAGTAAAGGTGAATGATAGTAGGTTTACAACTGTGGAACTCAGAAGTATGATGATTGGTTGGCTTTTAGGGTAGTTTCTCATTCCCATGACATCATACATACCCGTTTAGGCCTGACTAAACCTCCTGAAGTCACCAAGCCTCCTATGGATGATTCTTCTACATCCACTTCACAGCTTTCCAAGTATTAGAAGAGTAGGTTCCAAAGGCATAAGTAAAAGAAAATTCCCTCTCCGGTGCCAAAATCATTCCCATATACTCAATAACTTCATGCCTCCAGAGTGGGGAATCACACCCAGGGTCTTCAAATTATAGGAATATTCTTCTAATGATGATTAGTAGTATGTATCCATGAATACCATATATTTGGTAGATCTCTTCATGGTCCCTGATGACGAGGAATGTCAAAAAAGTTTCCCAAGTGCCTCTGATCGACACCGTTAAAGAGAAATTCAAGGACATGTGAACCATTGGAATGCTCAGGCCAGTTCTTCAAGTCAAGCTATGAATGATACCGAGAACAGATGATAGGTGTTGTGTAGAGCTCAATATGAATAATATTTTCAGACCACTTAGTCAGAGATGTCACCACAAATGACCATTCTAACTAACCAAACAAAACAACTATAGCATCATCATTATCATCCACATCTAGTTAAAGCCAGAACTTAACCAGTCAACAATTGGATAGTAGTGGTTCTGGGAAAGTTAGCTGATAAACAACAGTACTTTTCTAGCACCAGTAAGAATCAATTGGTTTATCCAGCATCACCCTTCATGCCACCTACAAAAGAGAACCCCCTACAGCCAGAAACATGCATTTGTAATGGGATTATGATGTGTTTAAGCACCTCAAAAGCATACCTAAAAGACTATCAATCCTCGAGGTCCTCCACCAGTCATAAGAGATGTGTGAAGCCCTTATAGAAGCCTTCAAACCCCCTCCAATTAGAAGTAGAGATAGAATCCATAGATAAATTCTATGTTAAGGTGGTCAAATAAGAATAATTCCAAGCCATTATCTCATTCTCCAAATAAGGTGAGGTCTCCCTTATGTAGGGGCATATTCACCCATTGTACATAACCAGCTAGTACAATAGAGTTTAAATCCACCGCTTCTTGGTGGATATAGGTTCTATGATAAATATCATCTTGAACTGATCGCTACATAAGTTGGGACTAACTAAAGCATATTTGTGTCCCTATGACCTGAATATTTAGGGTTATGATAGGTTCGAGCAGAGACTATGCGGAAGAATATAGTTGAAGACCAAGTTTGGTGGCTTGATGGAAAACACTATATTCATGGTTGTATCACATGATACTAACTATAACGCATTGATTTGTAGGCCCTAGTTCTATATGCATGAAACATTCCCCTCCTTGTATCACCAATTCCTCAAGTACTCCCTCAATGTCTAAGTAGGCGTTCTTCAAGGTGATGCATCCCCCTTTGATTTCTATGAATCCCTCTATCTAGATTCTAGCTATTATAAAAGCAATGATATGCAGGTTCAGACCAATGAGGTTGAGCACACCACTATTGCAGCTAGCCCATGGATAGACTTGGATGATGCCTTCATCCTCCCAATTCACCGGTTGAAGGCTATGATTCCAGAATTGGAGGTTTCTTTGTCGTTTTTAAGAGGAAGGGGGTTTCATGTCCCTAAGTATAAGGAATGTTGGAATATTACCTCATAGTCCTACATAGGCCAGACCTGGGTGATACCAGAAGACCCTACCCCTGTGAGGCATCGAGATTTTGACATTGTGGAAACAATTATGTGTCATACCCACCTGTTTCACCAAACATGGTTGATTTGACAGAAACCAAACCTTCACCATTATTTTGATATAAACCATGGACCCTGTAGTCAAAGGCTTGATGGAATTCGTTTGAAAACCTCTTTTCCATTATTTCAGTAGGGCAGGAGTCCCCCAGCTAGGATTCCACATATGCCTAAGCTGGAACCACTATTCCCCTAGAATTAGTCAGTTTGGATGAACCATCTCCTCCCGAAAATTCCCTTTCTTCAGACAATGAAAAGGATTTGGAAGATGATCATCCCATATTTGAATAGGGCATCTCCACCACCATAAATAATTTGGTTCAGGTGAACCTTGGTACCAAGGCAAATCCAAGGTGAATGTTGATTAGAATAGCTATGCCTCCATAGAAATAACGACAGTATGTGCCTTTCCTGAAGTAATATCATGATTTATTTTATTGGAGTTATGAAGAGATTCCATGAATAGACCCTGAGTTTGCCTTCCACCATCTTGGTCTCTCGGCAAGTCATCACAGGTTCAAGAAGCCTCATAGGAAAAGGAACCCTTCCCATGATTCCATGGTCGAGGCTGAATTTGATAAGCTTATCAAAGCCAATATCATCATGGAAGTTTAGTACCCCAAGTGGATAACCAAAATTGTTCCATTCATGAAGAAGAATGGGAAGATCATAGTCTGTATCGACTTCTAGGATCACAACTATCATGGTTCGAAGGATGATTTTACCCTTCTAGTGATGGAGCTATTGATCGATGTCATATATGGGTTCCAAGATCTCTCTTTTATAGATGAATACTCTAGATATAACTAGATTTGGATGGCCCCCAAATATGAGTAGTCTACAACCTGTAGAGCACCGTAAGGAACCTTCTACTATCAGGTAATGTCTTTTGATCTAAAGAATTTGGGGTCTACTTATCAGCAATCCATGAACCACATCTTTAAACTGATCCTTGGTATGATTGTGTAATGCTACGTATATGATTTGATAGTCAAATACCACTAGTGTTAGGACCATATCAGAGATCTTGAGAAATATTTGGCATCCTCTGATCCTGACATTTGGAGATGAACCCGTTGAAGTGTGTCTTCGGGCTTACCTATAGAAAGTTTCTCAGCTTTGTCATCAGATACAGAGGCATCAAGATCAACCCAGAGAAGATCATGGACATTAGCCAGATGCCTCCCCTGAGAAACCTTCAAGAGCTCCAAGGCCTTAAATTCTACTTAGCCTATATATGATGATTAATTAGGAATATGACTGATTGTGTAATCCCTTTTCAAGGCCCATGAAGAAATTTACCCACTACCAATGGGATGTGGAATGTCAGACTGTATTTGAGGAAATCAAGAAGTATCTTCTACATCCTTTGGCTCTAATGTCACCCATATATGGGAAGTCTCTATTCCTATATGTAACTACCCTGAAATGGTCCCTTGGCATCCTTCTCACCCAGAAGTACAATGAAGGTAGATAAAAGAGTTTATACTATCTCAATCGCATTCTCCTCAACATGGAGGCCAGATAATCCCCTATCAAGAAGAGCTTCCTCGCACTTGTTTTCATAGTGTAGAAGTTGCGACATTATTTTCAGTATCTTGAGATAAAACTGGTGTCCTGAGTAAAGACACTAAAGTATATCCTGAATTGACTAATGTTTATAGGATTCTTATTATGTGGGGTAGTGATCCTCCAATATTTCGACATCATGTTCATATATCATAAATCCATCAAGGATCAAGTATTGGAAGACTTCCTAGCCACTCATACAACCCTTGAAGAATTGACTTTGGATGTCTATTTATCAGATGAGGCTATCCTCTCAGTGGACCAAGCTATGCCGAGTTAGTAGGTACATTTTGATGGTGCCTCCCTAAGCCGAATTGGTATAAGGATCAACGATCCTAAGAACAAAAAGTTAACATGGGGATCTTCTTCATCACCTCAGCATAGGTTATCCTACCATAATCATTCTGACCATCATAAGGCAACACCAATAATGAGGAAAAGTATTATACTCTCATCAGTGGTCTTGAGATGGACCTTGATATTGATTTCCTCTTCTTTCATGTGAAGGGAGACTTTAAGTTACTCATCAAGAAAATTAATGGTGACTATATCATTAGAAATATGGAGCTTGTGCCCTTGCTAGAGTGCAATCACTAGTTGGTGGACCAGATCCCATCTTAGTCGAAAGTGAATTATGTTCCCCAGTCATAGAATGGTTGAGCTGATGCCTTGTCCAGTCTAGTCACATCTCTTACAGAGCCTTACTAGGATAACCTGCTCATTCATATAGCGTATCAGAGAGTAATTAATCCCATTAGTCCAAATTATTACAACAACTAGTATGTTAATTGGATGAGTACTGATGCTTCTACATCAGGACCCCTGAGTCCCCCCATAGTAGAAGAAATATTCAATCAGACAACCCCTTTTGTCGAGTATCTTCAGCACATCACTCTACCACCAGATCGAGTTGAACGCGAGTGAATCCATCAATTCACAACGTAGTTCACCCTCCAGAGTGCGCCTAAACTTGAGAAGACACTCTACAAATGTGTGTTTGATGGTATTATCCTCTATTTCATACAAGTATATGAGATTCCCTAGGTCATACATGAATTTTATGTTGATTCCTATGGTGCTCATCAGGTAGGGTTGAATCTATCCAATTATATCTGATAGTTGGGCTACTTCTGGCCAACCATGGTCCAAAACTGCATCAAATATGCCAATAGGTGTCACACGTGTTAGATCCATGCCAAATTTGTGTCTCCAATGCTAGAGCCTCTTCATACTACCAAGTATTCTTGACCCTTTTCAGTCTGGGGACTCGATGTCATGGGACCATACCTGCCAGTAATAGCTCGCTAATATAGTTTTGTTCTGACTGTGGATGATTTTTTTCCAAGTAGGTAGAATTGATTCCTCTTAAGGAATTCAAGGCCCACTTAGTGGTCAAATTCATGATCTCCCACATCATCCATAAATTTTATGTCCCTAAATCCATTCTCACCAACAATGAAACCAACTTCCATGTGGATGATATGAAAAAATTATGCTCCAAGTACAATATTCGGTCCAACCATACTTCCCGTTACCATACACATGAAGATGGAAAGATCGAGGAATTCAAAAAAAACCTCTAAAATATTCTGAAAAATATGGTGGGATAGAACAAGAAGAGTTATCCATACAACATCCCCAATGATCTTTGGGCCTATTGGACAATGACTTGAAATCCCACCTAGGTGACTCCATATTCCTTGGTTTATGGAACAGAGGCAGTCCTGTCTATCAATATTCATTTTCCAAAACTCCAAATGGTTGTCTATGATCAGCAGACATCTTAAATAATAGAAAAAGTCTGTCTAGTTAAGTTGGAATCCCTCAAAGTGAACTATCTCTAGGCCTTTCATAATATAAAGAGACACCAAAATAATATTTCAAGACCATTCAATAAGAAAGTTCGCCTACACTCCTTTCTTTAAGGTGACACAATATTGGATCTTAGAACACCAATTGTAACTAGAAGGAAACCATAAAGTTGGATTCTAAGTGGGAAGTATCTTATATCATTCACAAGTTCTATCCCAATGGTGCACACTATTTGATCACCATGGATGGAGAGCACATTACTCCTCCCACCAATGCTAAGTTTCTTAAGAAATAATTTTCATGAGGAGCTCACAAGATCATTATTGTATGATGTTAAACTGCATCGACCGGTCCTATCAAATGACCTTAAACTAAGAAATTATCATCCTATCCGCACAATGATAAACTGTATAGCACCAACATCCTAGTTAAATTACATTAAACTACATAATAACCAACGTACTAGTTGGATGATGTTAAATTATATAAAAATTTATCGTCCTAGATATATAATGAGAAACTATGTATCACCATAATGTTCTCTCCTAATAGGACGTCTCCATCGACATCAGTCATCTACCATGACATATTCATGAACTACATACAACTTGATTCTTATTCACACAATATACATTGGGAAGCCTGGATTTTACATCCCGTTCTAGCCGCCCCAAAATTAAAAAATTCCACCTCCCTGTGTATGGGTCAGACCTACATATGGAGATTTCATTTAAGAAATACATATGGATTGATTAATTCCCTTCCAAGATATATAGTGAAATCCTAATCTCTATTCATGGGACCAACCATGATGATACTTATTTCACATCAAGTGACCCCCATCCTAGCCACATGATGATAAACTGCATAGTTCCAACATCCTGGTTGGATAATGATAAACTTCATAACAACCAACATCCTAATTGAATGATGTTAAACTATGTAATAGTAATTGTCCTAGCTGCATGATGAGATAATACATAGAAACCCAATTTTTTCACCTGAGAGGATGTCACCCTCAGCATCAGTCATCTACCATTCCATATTCATGAACTACATATGGATTAATTCTTGTCCACACATGATACTCAAGAATGCCTGGATTTTACATCCTGGTCCAACCACCCTGAAAGTAAAAAATGACCCCTTTTTATATATGGTTCAGACCTACACATGGAGATTTACTTCAATAACTATATGTGGATTTATTCCTTTCCTTACATGATATGCAGTGACATTCAAATATTTATTGATGGGACCATCCGTGATGATACTTCTTTCACATCAAGTGACCCCTATCCTAGAAGCATGATGGTAAACTGCATATCACCAAAGTCTTGGTTTCATGATGATAAACTATACAGAAACCAAAATCCTAGTTGAATAATGTTAAAATACATAAGAGTTATCATCCTAGCAACATGATGATAAACTGAATAGCACCAACATACTACTGTATGACAATAAATTACACAAAAACCATAATCCTTACTATCTAACATTAAATTGGGTATCCACATCCCAAGAACACGACATTAAACTATGATCTTAGTCCAAGAATCATGACTTAAAATTGTATGAAATCCTCCTTGGAAAGTATATTTGGTATGTGGACCTACTTGGCCATCATTCACATTAGATTTTTTATACTGCCACATTATGCATATTGCTTTTGGAGTGCTCACCCCTTTGGTCCAAACTTTATAATATTAAACTAATATTTGATGGTCTAGGAAACATGACCTTAAACTATTTACACCAAATCCAATCGTCACACCTTTAAACTATATGAAAGACTCCTCAAGAATACATATGTGGTGTGTGGGAATTCTTGGTCCTCCTTCACATCGGGTTTGTTATACCACTATATTACACACACCCCTTTTGGAGTTCTCACCCCATGGTCTAAGACTCATTAAATTAAAATAATAGCCACCCTATAGTCTATGTGACATGACATTAAATTATTCGTAAGGGTCCAAAATCTATGACCTTAAACTAGGATCCCAAGTCCAAGAATCACAAATTTAAACTGTATGTGGGTTTTATCCAGGATGTGTTGTGTGGTGTTGGGCCCCCTTGGCCCTCATTCATGTCAGTTTTTTCATAAAACCACACTAAAAATACCCATTTGAGATATTCCCCCACCTATGGTCCAAACTTTAGGACCTTAAACTAGGGGTGAAAATTCTCAAAACACGATGTTAAAATGTGATCCTACCCTGAACAAGTTTGGGATGCCTCTTAAACATATGAGAGATGATTCCTACCCCATAATATAAATATGGTATAACTCATGATAATCATCGGATCCATCATTTACCTTGAAAGAGAGGATTTCCTCCACCCATGTTGTTCTCTCACCATGCTGTTTTTGAGAAGTACAAGTGTCTTGATTCCTATCCTTATAGGATATATAGTGAAACCCATACATTTTTTATTCAGGCCCAATATCAAATTCATCAACCTTTAGACCCCTTGGCCTCATTCACGATCTAGGTATTATGACCTTAAACTATGTTCCATCCATTTGAAGGTATAAGTGTGGTACATGAGCCTCTTTGGCTCCATTAACACTGGGTTACACCTCTCATATGCCACACAGATTCCCTAGAAATTGACCTTTCCAACTCTAGACTATATGACTTTAAACTAGGAGAAACCAATGCCAGGATCGATTCCCATAGTGCAGTGCCTCCTTAGCTCATTCATGTTAGGTTTTAACTCTCATGCTACATGAAAATCCTTTAATTCCCCTTTTTTCCATAGTCCAGACCATATGACCTTAAAAAGTGTGAATCCACTCCAAGAACTATTTATGGATTGATTCCCATCCTTATGAGATATATAGAAACACCCATACATTTTATATTTTGTAACCACTATAAATTAGTTAAACCTTTGTCCCCTTGTCTCTAGTTATAGTCTACACAATATGACCTTAAACTGTTCGCAAAACCCAGGTTTGAATCCCATTTTCCAACCTTCTCCATTCCATAATTTGAGTCTTTTTCAGTTTGGATTTCTATAATTTTTTAAATCTAGAGAGACCCCCTATCTATGAGATTGTTTTTCCAATTCCCACCTCTCATCCTAGGATAATTCCCTAATGGATCTCTAGTAAAAAAAATGAGAAATCCTATGTTTCAAACATGGTCAATAGTGAATCTTTCATTTTTTCACCTCATTCATGACTGGTGTGGTTGAGATTCACGTGTTTCGAATATAGTCAACATTGAATCCCTTCCCACTATTCATCCCTGATCTAGACCTCAGAAGTCTTGAATTACCTCCTTTACACTTCCCAATATATTAATGGAATTACAAACCCTTGGAGTCACCCCTAACTTGCACTTCCACATGTTAGGTAAACCCCTTACCATTCCTTGTTTCTGACACCGATCATGATTCATGTAGGATTAGGAGTTCTGGTAAGGTGTGAACCAATATGGTCAAGCTACACAAATGATCCCTTGGTCCAAACTCTATGACCTTAAACTGGGGGTTCAAGTCCAAGCATCATGACTTTAAACTATGTATGGGTTATCTTCCCAGGGGTATGTTGTGTCACATTCCCCCCCCCCCTAGGACCTCATTCATGTCAGGGTTTTCACTATGTCACAATACACATATTTTTTTTGGGATAGTAAACCCTTGTTCCAGATAGTACGACCTTAAACTGTGTGCAACATCCCAGTAACATGATGATAAACTATGAGATGTGTCCTGATCACATGACGTTAAAATATACAATGCTCCATCCTTACCATATGACATTAAACTTCATGTTTAAAATCTTCACCACATGATGTAAAACTATGTATCTATCATCTCTTTTTTCATGATATATAATTGCATGGTATCTTAGGCCCTTTCCTGAGACCCCTTCCATTAGTGTCAGTCATCTACCACATCACTCATGTTCCTTTAGCCCTCGCTCGACACCCAAGATAAATCTCCCCTAGAAAACGAGTTTGAACTTTTATCAAACTAATATGATTACACAAATATGATATAATCCATAGTGGTGTGATTCCAATAGTGTTGGAGTCTATTTGAACATTCCATCACTCCATTCCCATGCTTCGTGTTCCTCTTATTCGGATGCTCATCCTCTTCCATACCTAAAGGGACCCCCTAATGGATTTGTATCATGAAATTTTGGCTCACTTATCATCTTGGGACACTATATCGGAAGACATCAGATGACATTCTGATATAGGTTTCATGTTTCAAACATGGTCAGCAGTCGACCCTTATTTGTTTGTTCCCATTCCAAGCTAATGGTATGGATACTGTGTTTTGAATATGGTCAGAAATTCTCCTATATCACCATGAAAATCTCCTAATGTTACATATTTTGGGAATTGTGATTCATAATCCCCATTCCCCCTTATTTGGGTCAAATATAACACCCTTGGCATTATCCCCTTCATTCACTAGAGCATGTTGGGAAATCAAGTTGGTTGTTCTGAGAGTCTTGTTCTCCAGCCACAACCTTGAGTGCTCAATGATTGTCTAGAATTCTCATATGAGAAGTAATCACATGGCTGTACATTATTTCTCACACTAAGCATGGCCCACATGAGCTTAGGGATTGATTTATGGTTGTCTCAGAAATATGATTATAGTAAGACAATAAAGAAAGGAAAAAAGTTTGAGCATGAAAATTAAGTAAAACCAAATTTTCAGGGGGCCATCCACATATCAGAGCCTCCCCTTGGAAAAACATGCCACTAGTACTGCCCCACTAAACCCTTAAACCAGTAACATGGCTCATCCCTACATGCTGCTAGAATTAAGACATCGTCTCTCAACTCAGAGCCATAAATAAGCAGCCTCTTGCACAAAGGATATTACTTTTGAGCCTATGATAGAATTTTGAGCAATGACTCTTGGTCCAAGGTGATTCAGGAACATTCCTCGATAATAAAATTTTCCACCATATATTCCCTCCAAGAAGTATCTGTATTGAATTCCTAAACAACCATAAGATTTGAGATTTAAGTGTTTCTTCTAAGTTTGGTTCACAAAAGTTGTTTAGAGAGCTTGTTCGTGGAGCTGGTTTGTGAAGCTCTAGGACACAGTGCTCTCTTCACGAAGATGCAATTCATGGTGTCCAATTTTTTTGGGAAAAAATCCATCAATATTTCCTCTCGGTATGTTTTGGGTGTGATTATGTTTGTTGAAAAACCTGATGATCATGAATAAGTATGTATGGTGTTTTCTGAAGTAGGTTTTTAAGGTGGTGATGTTTCCCAGTGTTTTCTGATTTTTTTGGCCTCAAAATTGGGATTTTTTTAGAAAATAATTATTTCCGTATAGAAGTAAATAGTATGTAGACCATGAAGTATAGTTTGAGGAATGATACATGGAAGGAAAATAGTTCACGAGGAGGCTCACGGTTCAAGTAAGGAAAAATTTTTATGAAAATGGATCATGGGATAGAATGTGGTACATGGAAGGATTGTGGTACACGGGATTGGAATCATTTATGAAAATGTAATAGTGATTTTGGCTATTGTATAGGAAGAGTGGCAGTACGCAGACCGTGTAGGGAATAATGGTTCATGGGAGAAAAGGTTCATAGTAAAAGCTGTATCGCATCAAATATTTGGTAAATCTTGAATTAGTATATTTTGAAGATCTATTTTCCTATATAAAGAGTGATAATCCCATAATTAATCAAAGTGTTTTTCATAAGAAAACATCTAAGTTAGAGAATTTTTTAAAGTATGAAAGTGGTTAATGAGGGAGAATTATGTGAAGGGTGAAGTAGTTCATGAGGAGGATTTTGTGAAAGGAGAATAAGTAGTCCACAGAAGGATTAGTCGACAGAAGAAGGAATTTAGTAGAAGAAATGGTAGTTCACAGAAGCAATATGCATAAGCAACATGAAGAAATGGTTTGCAGAGATGGTACACGGAGGCAGTATGCGGTAGTAAAACCAAAAAAAGTTTTTAGAAGAGGTGATCTATGAAGCATACCCACTACATAGTTTTTAGAGAAATCAAGGTGGTTCACGGAAAACTCAAGTAAGCTTTCAAAAGCACTAGATCAGTTTGTGAAAGAAATTTCCTATAACCTAACAATATGCAGAAAAGTGGATTTCATCTACGGGTGAAAAAGGAACTTCAACAGAGCATCTATATAATGTTTAGGATGCATGATTTCATGAAAATGAAGGTACATACAAGTCCATAAACTGTTATTTGATACCTTACAAGGGTAGTGAGAAAGGGAAGAGGAAGACAATGATCCTTTCCACTAGAAGTGATCTAGATAAAGAGACATAGGGAGTGACCCTTGGGAATGCAGTGAGAATACCTTAAATCTTGTAAAGGTAGTGAACCTGGGCATAAAAGTGATCTAGCCCGAACTTTGTAATTGGTAGTGAACTTTAGTGTATTTGTTACATTGTCACATCACCGTTGTATGCTCCATGGATGTATCCTAGTGTGGGTGAACCAAGTAAAATCCCTATGTCCTATGCATGATTTCATTTCTATTCATATATTTCTATGGGAGAAAGAGAGAAGTATGTTTTTCTTAATGATGGAACAAGATTTGAAGGGGCATTAATTTTAATTTGTCATACCCTGAGTCACCCCCCTCATGGTATTTGACCTAGTGGACCAAATAAGTTCACTAAAATAGAATTTTTAGAGTGTGTTCATGAAGATGAAGAGCTTCATAAAGAGAGATTAATATATTTTCTTCACATGAAGTTTTTGTGTTTTTGAGGGCCCCCTTTCACTATTTATAAGTGCATGGCCCGCTCGAGCTTCGCTATGGCCTTTGCACTCACGACCATCATGAATCATCATCACGAGTGTGCATTGCATATGGTCTTTGATAAAGGGAGAAAATTGTCAAATTTTTAGTGATTCTCCCTTAGAATCCGACCCTCCTTTTTTTCCCCATTAGATCCCCTTTTGGGGGGGGGGGTTATTGGTGCCAATATACATTCCATGAGAATATTCAAGGAAGACATGGCTGAGTCTAGAGAAAATCTGATCCAACATCACCCAAATATCCCCTTAAGGTCCTTCTTTGCAAAACCCTACTTTTGTGAAAATGGACAGAGCTCGTGGAGATCCCGATCGAGGAATATCCTTTGTGAATATGTGAATCTAGAAAAAGGACCTCTATAAGTCTGACAATGCTTCAAGAACGTATGAACCCTTGATGATGTCCCTTCATGAGTCCAATAGAGTTTTACCCATTCAAGAAGCCTAAAATTTCTTCATGAATCACTTTGAATCTTATTGAAACCCCTTGATTATGAATACACCCCTAATTCTAATCATTTTAGATGGATAACCCTACCTTTCAGCTTCCATATTTATCCCAATTTGTGAAGCACATGATCATCATGAACCAAACCAAAAATGAATTATCCAAGGTACCAAGGCTTCTTGAAACCCCCTTTCGTTTGTTCTTGAGACCCTCCACCTATGGTGGAGATGTCTTTTGCGAAGGCATATGACCTTTGTGAAGGAGGAAGGCCCTCAAGGGCACTTGAGGCTTCACAAATCATTAAGTCTTTATAAAAAATCTTTTCTTGAGCTATGAATTCATCTTGAGGTAGGTTCACCCTGTTTTGTGAAGCATAATCCTACAAGAATTACTCGGACTCTGTGAAGAAATTGAGATTCATGAATCACCTCTCTATGAGGCCCTATAATTAACAAATCCCCTCTCCCCAGCCTCTCTACTCTACCTCCCTTCTGTTGACACCTCTTCAAAAAGTTTGAGTGCTTAAATCCACCACACCCATTCAGGATTGGATTAGCTGCACTTGGGGACCCTATGTGACCCATAACACCCATGCCTGTGGCCCATTCTTCTTAAATTGTGTCCCAAGACTCCTGCCTATGTTTTTATTCTAATCATAGGCATGATAATTCCTTTTTTTATTCTTACCATAGGCACAATAACATGGACCTCATTATTTAAAACTCCTTCCTATTATTACACCTCGGCATTTATAAATCAATTCCCACCCTAAAGGTGAATGAGATATGGTCATGTAATCCCAAGGGGTAAAGAGTGAGTCCCCCACATCAGAGATGCATGATATAAAACTTTCCAGTACCAACGTCCTCCACACATGACATTAAATTGTGGCTTTAACATGTGCAATAAGCACATGATGATCCATGTGTGAGTAACATGGGTTGGTCTCAACACCACCTACCCTAATAGGGAAATGATATCCTCCTCACATGGAATTAGACCCTCCACACATGTAATTAAATCCTCCTCATAAAAAATCCATGTGTAAGACCCACAATCTCTCTCTCGTTAATGTTTCTTTCATGGCACGAGCGTCAGGTCGATTGATTCCTCTTGTTTCTTACACCGAGCATGAATCATGTGGTATTAGAGGTTAGTCGAGACTATGAAATCCACCTCCACCACATGTGTATTCTCCTCAGTGTAAGCCTTGACAACCGTACTCATCCTCCTTGGCCCGCTTTCACATGTAAGCCCCAACCACATGGTAATCCTCCTTAGGTGTAAGACCCAACCTTCCCAAACTACATGGGATTTGATTTTAAATTAATTGGGATATGTAGGAATCCTACCTGAGGTCCAAACCCAACATCCACATCCATCCTAATCTTCTATGGGCCACATCCTGGTGATATCATGTCGCTCACCTAGGAGACCCCATCTCTTTCAGGTCCACTAGGTATCTTTCATGCATAAGACCTAATTAAATGGGAATCCTTATAGGTGTAATACCCAATCAAATCCCTTAAAATGGGAATTATCATACATGTAATCCCAAAATAATGGAACTATGTGGGTTTTAATCCCTGCCTTCTAAATAGGGTATGTAGGACCCCTCTCTAAGGTTCAATCCCAACCAAAAGTAAACCTAGGTTCTTCATCATAGAGATGTAACTTCCTCATCCACCTCTAAGGGTGTTTCGATTAGTATTCATGGTGTGACATCATCCCTTTATGGGGAACACCACTTGGATCTACCTCTACAGGTTTTTTGATCCATCCATCCAGGGTTCACATCTATGGGATTTTCTCACCAACCTTAATGGTGTGACATATTCCCTTTATGGGACACACCTATTGGATCCAACTCTATAGGTTGTTCTAATCCATCCATTAGTGAACCTTTCAGGTGCTCCCTCCTAGTGATGTACCTCTTCAATCTGTATCCATAGGGAGTCTTGATCTATTAACTCCATCTCCAGAAGATATTAAACCTGTGACTCCAAATAGATACCTCATGATAAACATGGGATTCCTGAGGTGAAAGACATAGAATATATGTGCCTAATAAGTCATCTACCTCATGCTAAACATGGGATGAATGAGGTGAATGACTTGGAAAATATATGACTATGAAATTAGATACCTTATGATTGACACAGGATTCCTTGGGGTTCGATGACTAAGATTCCTCCATGAGACACCTTCATATGAGTAAGAATACAGGTGAACAATGTTCCTAAAATTAAAACATGCTAGTGATTCCCAACATTACTACACTTCTAACCAAAGGTTGTTGCCCTATCAAGACCCACTAGAATGTCCAGACAGAAGTAGTGTGATTAACTAGCATCCACAAAGAGATTTCATCATGAATGAGTTACATGAACATGACTTAAATCGATGAGGGAGACCTGAACTAGGTGTCGAGCTCCAAATAGGAATCCATGGAAGGAGGAACTAACATCCCATCATCCTATTTTTATCAAGGAGAAAACATCGACGTTGAAAGTGATGGAAGCTTTCCTCCTTTGGAAGGTTGGAATGTGGGGTTATAATGTAATGCCAATGCATGTTAACACGCAAGGAAAATCATCCCTAATAAAGTGTCAAAAACACACACAAAGGGGTGTTACTCGGTGAGGTGGTCAACCTCCAATATTAACTAGGGTCTATGAGAGTATCTCTAGTAGGTATTAATCAATTTATTAAGAAAAAAACATTTTAAAGGTAGTGAAAAAAAACTATAGCATACGGTACAATGATGCATTATATAAATGACTTAAAATTTAGGGAAAATAAAGATAACACCTACATAATCTTGGTTGGATATTCCTTGTCCAATATCGAGTTTTAATCTAGGTTAGAACAGAAGAAAACTAAATAAATAAAACAACACCCTAAAAATAGGTAATATTAGATTACATGGATTTAGCATTCTATATAGAAAGACAATCAAAGGAAATTAGGGATAGGAATTGAGATCTTACTCGGGGAATTACAACATGACATACGACACTCAATTTGGATTCTGATTTAGGGAGGATGCTAAATTACTATATGAGAAGAAGAAATGGAGCTCCAACATTTGATCAAGAGTTTCTAGTGATTTGGGGAATAAAATAGGGGAGAAAAGTTTAAATATAAATAAGGGAAAAAGTTAATTTCAATACTTTTAAGAAGAACACAGTTTGGCTACATTGTTGGCTAAATCGTGTACCAACTGTGCACTAGCACTGCCTGAGGTGTCACCCCCTTTGCACGGGATAAGCACACTATTTTATAAAATATGAAAATATTGTGCATCAACATTTTCATTCTTCTATAAAACCCATACATAGATGTGTATATCCCCCGCATGGTTTAATAAAGCATGCATCACCCTTATAGGGCCACATGGTTTGAGGTGCATCTTTAGCCCTAACTATATTCAAACCACGAGCCTTAGTTATTTCCTTTGAAAATCAGTTCTCTAGGCTCCAAAAAATTCCCAGATTCTCCCAAACCCTTTATAAACTCTATAGGAATTTCTAAATATATAAAATTATAGAATTAAATGGTAACTTAAAGAATATATACCTTTATGAAAATCAAAGATCTTACAACCTCTACTCCTTAAAACAACTCATCCCCGAGTTCCCCTTCTAAAGGGGGTTGATCAATATAAGAATTATTCCTAGACTAATAGGAATTTATACACTTCTTGATAATATGTATTTACTTCAAAGTCTCCTAAATGAGATAATATCCCAGTAACGCTGCCTCTCCTGCCTCTAACTACCACATGGTTGAACCGCACTACCAGTCATATAAATCCTTATAAGGATCCATATGTATAGTTACCTAAAAGCCATTATTGTATGTGAAATTAGTGATAGGAAAGTGTTTCTATTAAGAACCCACAAAATAGAGGCTGTAATATTTGAGAATATCCTCTATAACCTGTATTATATTCTCGGACCAATCTTTATTCTGTGGGTGATATGTTGTACTTAGTAGTACCTATGAACCTAGTTCCGTATACAAACCCTACCATAACTGCAATGTAAACTGAGAATCTATATCTAATATCATAGTATGTGGAACTCTGTGAAGGAGTATGATCTCCCTAACTTATATCCTTCTTAGTTCATCCACTGAAAATGTCGCTCTGATAGAAAAAAGGCTAGAAAACTTCATTAGCCTGTCAAGGATCACCCATAATATGTCATAGCCCCACAGTGATCTTAGAAAATCCATCAAAAAATATTTATTAATGTCTTCCCATTTTCACTTAGGAATGTGAAATGGCTGTAAAATCTCCACTAGCCACCGGTATTCCACCTTCACCTATTGATAGGTGGAATAATGATTAACAAAGCCATTTATCTCCAGTATTGGTGGCATAAGTCATGATAAATCTTAGTAAGACCAGGATTTACCACCCAAGAAGAGGCATGATTCTCTTGCATCAATTCCTCTCAAATGTTTGCAGACACCCATAAACACCCTTGAATACACAATATCTGATCCTCATCAACAAACCATCTAGTCTATGGGTCCTCATCTAAAATGGTCTCCCATAGGACTAGGCCATTGGGATATGAAATCTACCTCTTCTTTACTCTATCCAAAAGTGAATATTTCACTGATAATGATATGATTAAAGTCTATAAATAATGTCCATGAATCTCTATATGTATCATAAAAAAGAGGTATATTAACTGCTACTCACTACTAGCCTCCTGAACTACCTATGTTCGGTTCTTCTAGCTCAAAGCGTTAGTAAAAATATTGCCCTTCTAAGGCATATACAAAATATGAAAGTCAAAATATTGTAGGTACTTGAACCATATTCATTTCTTGATATTTAAATCATGATATGTAAATATATACTTGAGGCTTTTGTGGGTTTTGTACACTAAAAAATGCCCTACCAAAAAGTAATAACTCCAATAACATAAGTTTTGAACCACATTTTCTAGCTTGAGATCATTCATCAAGTAATTCCACTCATGAGGTCTAAAATGATGAGAATCATATTCCATGAATCACTCACCCTGCATCAAAATATCCCCCAAACCGATGCCTAAATCACTATAATAAATCATATAGCCTATTCTAGGCTTAGGTAGAATCTTGATAGGTGTTTAAGTAAGCCTTACTTTAAACTCTCTAAAGGTTCTATCACATGCTTCTGACCATGTAAACTTGACACCTTTCTTGTTAATGATTGGGATTGGTGTTTTAAGACATGATAATACCTATATAAAATGAATGTAATATACAAAAATAACCAAGAAACTCCATATATTAAGGAAATTCATGGTCTTCTCCTAGGAAACCACAATTATCAACTTTTATGGGTCAATCAATACTTATATCTCTGAGATAATGTGACCCACGAAGTGGAATTTATCGATCCAAAAGTGGAATTTTATGAGCTTAGTATATAAATAATACTCTATTAGTGTATTTAGTATGATTTGAAGATGTTTGACATGGTCTTATTTAGTGTGATAATACACCAAGTTGTCATCCATTAAGACAACCACAAATGAATCTAGATACTGGTGGAAAACCTAATTCATCAGAGCCATGAAAATTGAAAGCATGTTCATGAGACTAAATGACATAACCAAATATTCATAGAATTCATATATACTATATAATTTTTTAAATGGTATGTATGAAGTTCTAACAAGCACCAGATGGTAGCCCAACCTCAAATTGATCTTGGTGAAAACTCGTGCTCCCCAAAACTGGTCAAAGAGGTCATTTATACATGGTAGTGGATACTAGTTCTTAACTACTGACTAGTTTAACCTATTGTAATCCATGAAAAACTTGGGGGTACAATTAAATTCTAAGTTAAAGGAACTAGAGAACCCCATGATGAAGTACTGATCTATGTAAAACCATTAGCTTCTAGGTCCTCTATCTCCCTCTTAAGCTCCTATAACTTAGTATTAGCCATCTTGTAAGGAGTAATGGATACTAGTTCTACTCCAAAAACTAGATCAATAGTTAAATATACCTCTATATCAAGATGTATTATAATAAATTTTTTCAAGGAATACATCCTTGAACCAATCTAATATAAGAGAAAAATCTATACATCACATTTCCTGATCATCCAGATAAAGGCTAGAAATCTAGGCTGCCACTCCACTCAGCCCATGATGCTTAGGTCCAACTCAACTATCCTAGACATCCCATTATCCCTTGTGAATTTAGTTACCACCCTCAGGTGATATGAAAGTCACATATCAATGATAAAATTAAATATAGGCTCGATAAGGGACTAACTAGCCCATCCTAGGAATTACATCAAATCCCATCATATCAAGGATGAAAATATTCCAAAGTAAAAGATAACCACCTATCTTAATGGGAAAATACCTACATCAGCACACATTATGTGATCACACTCCCAATGGATTATCTATGTTCTTGAAACCCCATAATTACTCTATCTCTAGCTCAAGACTCTCCATAATAGCCACAAATATAAATGAATGTGTAGCACAAGAATCAAATAAATTAAATACTAATGTAGTGGCTACTAAAATCATACCTCACACAGTAAAAGGACCAAAACTCTTCTCCATGGGTATCAATTGTACTACATATATCTAGCTTGATACATGGGCCTTAGATACAACATGGATATCCTAGGCAAGCCTGCTCTTCTAGCGCTATAAGTATAGTGTATGGATTCCTCAACCATGACCACATCCTTGGTCTATACGACTGGTACTAGTCTCTCTCTCTCCCTATCATGGAGCTAATAATCCCGCTTTTGAACATGGAGTTAGTGAAAATATTTTCTCATTGGACACTAAAGGAAAATTTCTTCAAATATAATAAATATGGTCTATTCTACTATATTCTCAACACTCAATTGGGTCTCTATTTTCCTAGGGATTCATTTGACATGAATTACCACACTAGAGATATATCATATAGCTACCATTGTGAGTTTTATAACTACCACTAACCCCGTGAGAAGACTTAAGGTGGCACTTCTAGCCACCAGATGAACCCCATACATGTTTTTGTATAAAAAAACCCTATCCCACACCTTCAAATTCCCTTATATTGTGCTCGATTATGAGAGCTTGGTTCACTATCTCTGAAATGGTAGTCAACTAGAAAACGATAACCTAAGATCAGAAGGTGTATATGATCCCGTCCTCAAACCATCTCACTATCATCATATCATCACCATAAAGAGTTAGTGAGAAATATTGAATTTCATTAAAATAAGTTGAATACTCCATGGAGGACATAACACCCTACTAAAGGTGTATATAATAAGTTTCTTGATCTGCTTTTAGTGTCTACACGTAGAAGTAATCATATAATACCATCTAAAAGTCACTCCAACCCATATTATAATAACTATCTACATAGGTAATAACATCCTACTAGTTATAGGTAGAAACACATAGTATATATATTGAAATCTTCACTCTACTCTCAGAAGGTGTCTTGAGATTCTTGAAGATAGTTATCATGGCCTCCATCCATGACTTAACTGTCTGAGGACCACAATTATCTGAAAAAATGGGTAGATTCTGCTGCAGAAATTACTATGTAAAATCTTCCATAATAGGGGAAGGTCTTCATTATCCTAGAATGGTTTTTCATATTTTTAGGAAACCCTCTCCAAAATGGGTGTCAGTTCCTATATCATGAGTAGTAGCATGCTCCACAAGTGGAACCACATGAGATAATATAGGTGGATCATGGCCCACAACAATCTGAGAATGTTTATTGCCACCCTCCTAGAATATGACTTGAGGATGTCATGGTTTCATAACTCTACAAATTCCAAGTGAACACCTTAGAACAATATTTATTAATAGTATATATCACATTCGTGAGATTAAGATAGGTATAATCCTTCCTATACAAGATTCACACCCCTATTCCTACTCCTAAACCAGGTCTAGGTGATATAAACGATCATATAAGATCACAAGATAAACTACCTACTCCCTATTACTAATGTTGGTTCATGGTCATGTTCTTTATTTCATGCTTGAGGTTCTAGTATATGGAGTTTCAATTTCAAGTTATAGAGGAAAACTCCTTTTAAGTTACAATTTTCATCTCCATTTAATGAAAACCATGTAATTTAAATTTTAAGAATTATTAGTTAATAATAATTTATTTATTTAATGGTATAGTTAAATTAGTCACCAATTATAAGTTATAAATTACTACACTTTACATGTTTCAATTAAAACATCAAGTAATTGTAACAACACTTTTACATTCAACATTAGAATGTAGGAAAAATTTTAAAATGGTTTAATTATACGAGTCACCAGTCCCAATTTATAAATTCCCATACACTTTATAAATTTTAATTTGAAACCCATTTAATTTCTACCATACAAACTTTAGCTGATGCAACCAATTTTCCACACATCAAAATGTGTTGTAATTGGTTAATTATGGTGCCAAAACCAAGATAAATGGGAAAAAATGGGTTTATGAATTGAAATTAATAATAATTACTTATCTCATTCCCCTAAAATAAATGATAGAAAATTTATATATCATAAATTAAGGTACTAAAAATATTCATTATACAATGCTCGTAGTAATATAAACATGGTATGGAATATACCTGACATATAAATACTCATGTTCCAATAATGATGCATGATACAATAAATCATTTATATACTATTACAAAGGTAAAATTAGAATCCACAATCATAATAATAATAATATAAACACATCTTGTTTTTCACCCAATGGTGAATTCTATAAAACTATAATATTCATAATCAAGAAAAACATGTCCCATCCTAGGTTATTTGTCTTTTCTCTATATGTTAGTTAGCTACTCCCATGCATATGATCATTACCAAATCTTGGAAATCCTAATATCCTTTATAATATCCCAAAAAGTAAGTAAAAGAAAATAAACCTATAATACAACCTTTTTACATCATAGGCCTAGTTCAGTAATAAGTAACTAAACCTGAGAGCCACATGGCCTCAGGCGTGCCTCCTTGTATGGTAGATATTACCGATTGGTAGTGAGGGTCTGTAAGAGTAAGGTGGGGAGAAAATACCCTCATGAACAGAGTGTATCACGATAGTATATTATTATAAATAAATAGTGTAAATATAATGAATAACTAATAGTGGAATATATAAATCATCCATATTGAATAAGTGATAGGAATAAAAAATATCTAGTTTCATATACAAAAATAGAAATTTCATGATGCTTCAAAAATGTGGGAGTGCATGGAATACAGAGAAACATGAATATAAAACATGCTATAAAAATAAAAAAAATATATAAAAATATATCACCAATATCATCATGAGAATAATCTCAAACCTCATCTCCCACACTCCATCCTATTATATACAATGGCATCCAGAGTAGGGAACTTTCCCTTGTTCCTACCTACATCCATGAAGTCTACCCGAGCACCAAACAAAAACCCAAACAAGGTGTGAGATATAATAAATAGGTCACCACTAACTATGTATAATTCTATATAGTTGTTTAATGTTTAATGAGTAGTGTATAGGTAAAAAAAATGATAAACAATGTTGTAATTGAAACCAGGTTTTCTAGGGTTCCTATGGAAAACCCATTTGACACTACCTGCTTCGGTCTAAACCAGAATATCTCTAAACATGTGTCACCACATATATATTTATGAGTATGTATAATATATATATGTATAAAATTATTCACACAGACACATATATATATATACATATATATATATATACACATATATAGCTATGTAGTCCTATCCATGACCTAAGGTGTATAACCAAGGAATCCATGCATATTCATAGGATTATAAAACTCATTAAAGTATCATATTATGATGATCGGTCTGAGAATATTGTATTTCATTAGTCAATCCCAACTAATGATGTGAAATGCCTTGTCCAACATCTGATCCAAGGGAATGTGAAATGTCATGTCTAACACTCAATAAACAATGTGAAATGTCATGTCCAATATCACACATCAAGAGAGAATGAAGTGTCATGTCCAACACTTTCCTTGACCATTTCTTAACAACCAATATACATAATCATGTAATAATAATAATAATCATTTATCACATGATATGATTTAACATAATCCATGAGGTGGATTCCAACCATTTCCTGATCATCTAGCTAAAGGCACAATTAAAAAATTATATAAGGGTCACATGACATGGTCTTACCATTCAATTTTCCTTTAATTCAATTAAAAAATTTAAATTTAGAGTCAATACATAACCACTTAGAACATTTTTTGGTCATAATGAAATTTAGTAAAATAGGTAAATTTAATAAACTCACCCAAAGGGTGACAGTCTGTGAGGTAGTTGAATTATAATATAAAACATGGTCTATGAGAGTATATTTTTTAAGGATTAATTAATTTATTAATATTTTTAGGTGATACATGGAAAGTATATCAAATTTCATGACGAAACATGCTATAACTGACTTCAAATTTAGGGAAAAGTAATAGACTACCTACCTTAGCTTGGTCAAAAACTCCTCATCCATTATTAGGATTTAATATATATAAGAATAGAAGGAAAATAAATAAATAGACCCACTGTATGAAAATAGGTAATATTAGCTCGCATAGATTTGGTATTCCATATAGTAAGATAATTGAAGTAAAGAAGGAAGTGGAATCGAGAGATTACTGGTGGTGTTCCAACATGATATATAACACTCGATTCAAAGTATAATCAAGGGAGGTGGCTCAATTCCTATGAGATTAGAATAAATGGAGCTCCAATGTGTATGAGAGAGCTATTGGAGATTTGGGGAAGAAAATAGGGGAGAAAAGGTTAAGTATAACAAAGGGTAAAAAGGTAATTACAATACTTTTAAGATGCGTACAGTTTTCATGCATGGTTGGAAAAATTGTGCACCAACCATACACCATCACCACCCGAGGTTTCACCCTCCTTGAAAAGTGTAATGACCCTTTTCTGATCCAATGTAAAATCTCAAGGGAATTTAAATTTTTTGGTGTTTACTGGGTGGACCATTCTTTAAACTGAGTTTCAGAATGTAATTCTAAGAGTTGTAACACTTCAAAGGGTTTTTTAGAATTGGTTAAAGGTATAAGAGGTCCCTTAGAGGTTCAGTTGAGTTTTTGGAGCACTGGGTCCCAAAAATCAAGGTTTTAGGTGGTTTGACAGAGGCACATGGTTTATATGAAACCATGCAGCCCTCATCAGCAGGCAGTGTGGCTAGTTTCAGTGGAGAATATGTTCTTCACATGGGATGTGCACATCTTATCCAAACTTCACACCTATCTCGCATGGTTAGTGCCACTTAGGCAGTACTCTCACACTATTCATCAAACAATTGGATCATGGTTAGGGTAATCATGTGAGTAAACCATGTGAGGTGGGTTTCTTAAGGAATGAGTGCCATGTGGTTGGAACACGATTTGGACAATCCATGCGGCCAAACCTGAAGACATAGTTTTCGGGAAAAAATGACCAAATTAACCTTAATGGTTTTAAGTTTATTTTTTCCCTTTATTTTTCCTCCTCCATTGTGAAACTCTTCTTATGCACTGTGGGTCTTCTCCAAACCTAATCTAGGCTTGTATGGATCTCCTTCATCCATCATCTGAATCGAACAACTTCAGTCTCTATGGATTCACATCAGTAAGATATTGAATCCTCTCTAATATATTTCATGTTCTTTATTCCATCTGTTACACTATTTTGGTGTGAGCTCATTTTCCCTATTTTTAGGGAAAATGTCCGTTTCTTAGATTTCTTCCAAACAGGATCAAATTAGACCATGATATTGGATGAGTGGATGATCCTAAGTATGAGGTAGGTGGTCTATGGGGTTTTCCCTAAATTTCTATTATTTTATAAAAATATCCATTACACCACATGCCTTCATTTTCTACACATTGCTTAATAATTGGTTTCTTCATATTAAATTGATATTTTCACCTTGTATTAGACCATTTGAGCATTGTTGAGTTACTATGGGTTGCTAATATCTATCATAGACACCCTTTGGGTGTATCAACCTATTTTACCCTTATTAATTAATTATTTCAAATATTGTAATGCCTTCTAAGCATTCATATTATATTTAAAATGGATTTGAACCTTGAAATTAAGTGCCCCATTGATTAAGGAACCTCCCAAGTTCCATGTTGATCCTTATATTTGTTTTTCCTTTATCAATGAATTTATAGAATGTTTATTAAATTGAATTTAGTTATGAATCATGAGTTTGATGATAATTTATGTTAAATTAATTTTTTAATGAACAATGTCAAGTTTTATAATAAAACCCCTCAGATGAGGTGCACATTATTTTAAATTACAAAGTGGTAATTAGTGATTTGTTTCTTTCTTGGATTAATGATTGATGTTTCTCTATACCATTATGTCATTATTTGATACGAGGCATGTTAGTACATGGCCTATTATGTTATATTTAAATGGATTTTCCCTCCTTTTTTATAAATGTAAAATTGAAACAAAGAACCTCTTAAGGGTTTGACCCAATTTAAAAAGAATTTCTCATGTAGGAAATTGATCAACTGTTAAAGGCATCCTCTATGTCTTCCTTAAACATTGTAATATAAATTTCCATGATTGATTAGTTTAAATTCCATACCTTAGATGGAATGGATATTCATAATGTAATGAAGTCCTTAAATGTATTAATTTATTTAAATGGCATTGTATTAGTTGGATTAGTTTGTTCATGATGGATTTCTTTCCCCTACACATATTAAATGGATTAATTGGAATAGAATTGAGTTGGGTGGTAAAAAGAAGCCTCTAGTTATAATTAAATAAGCATTATTTAGGGGATTGTGTTAAATGGAATTGTATTTACATGATAGTTTTCATTCCTTAAATGAATTATATGTTTTAAATGAAATGAATTGAGAAATGGTGTCAAGGACACACCGTTATTTTCATGCTATGTACATGCTATAATTGAGATGTGATGACCTTGTTTATAATGGTCTTGGTAAATTTAGAGCATGATAGGTATTTCCTCATGGATCTAGTTATTAATATAAATATGATTATTCCTTAATATAGGCTATGGGTGATGGTAAGGGATCTATTGATTATGGTAGAAAATCATGCTCCCTTACATCAGATGTTGAGTTCCTGACGTCTCGAACCATTGATACTAGTAGGACGTTGGGATGAGGCACTATGCTCCCCGTTTAGAGTGATGAAATGATAGATCACTCACCACACTAAGTGTCGTACATGATGTATCACAATATAATGAGATACATGGAATGTACCCTATTTCTTAAGCTTATAGTCTCATTCAGACTCATTATGGATGATTGAGTTATGACCCGGTCCATCCAGTACCTAGTATTCCATGTATATGGATACTTATGTGAAAACGTACTTGTTTCATATAGGTGGATTATATATATATAAATATGTAGTATACATATATATTACTACTATATATGTATGGTAACCAACCATGCATTATTTATGGACTTGTTCTGAAGAAGGTAGAGCCGCCGGGTGTCTTTCATCAACCGGAGTAGGCTGTTGTTTATCTATTTGGTTTTATTTTTTATTCAATACTACTTATACATTCACACTGATTTAATTTATATTTCACAGACTGTATTCATTTTTAGACTCCATGGGTGGGAACCAATTGAGATTTATATCTCAAGCCTTGCTCGGGCTGCCATTGCACTGGGGTATCCAAGTAGACCTTCTATTCGTAGGACCCCGATACTTTTCTTATGTTATTTTTCTTATAGATGGGAGTTAGGAGCACATGACTGGGCATGATATTAGGATTCTTGTGGTGATAAACCTTGGGTATTTACTTTATTTCTTTATTCCTATATTGTACTACAACATGCTATATTCTATATGTTTACTATTTTATTTTATGTATCATCATTAGGAATTCATGCACATGTTGTATATTGGTATTGACCATATTTTAAATTCAGTTTATATTATTCTTCCACTGCTCTATTATTCATTTATTACTTCTTACACTATTTTTTTATTTAGTTTATGTTATGATGCTATTATACTTTGATCATGAGGGTATAGTCTCTCCTCTATCACATCTTTAGACCCTCTCTACTAGTTGGTAGCCTCTGGAATACAGGGAAGCACACTTTTGGCCATGTGACCCATTAGTCTGGCTACCATCTTAGTGGTTAGTTAGTTTTATACATTACAAAGTGGTATCAAAGTCTTTATTTTTTCATTGTATTGCTATTTTGGATTGGTATACATGAGACTAGGAATGTTTTGGGGCTTGGTAAATAGTCGTGTCTTGGGTTGATCACCCCACCCATGGGGGATTCCAAGTGGCCAGGGTTGGGATTGTTGTTTACACTATTTGATATTACAACGGATTATTATTTCACCTTGAGTGAATGGTATATTTTACATTGCTTATTAATTTATGAGATTCCAGTATTTTACCCTTATCCAGGTATGGCAAGGATGAATAATTGCATGCATTATTACAGGCATATATAAAATTCACATGCCATGACATGTTGTCACATTTATAGGTTTCTTGCGGATTATGATTATGTTCCTTGAGTTTATTCCATGCCTTGTAATTATTATCATGCCTTTTATATTCCATGTCAGGCATTCTTAATAACATTATTAGTTTTTTAACTGTTAGGTAATTCTTTATCATTCATGATTATATAACATGATTTAGTGTTTTGTTTTGTCATGTTAGTATGCTTCAATGATTAAATTCCATGCTACCTATTTATTTAGCATATTATACCATTGTATAATTATTTTCTATTTGTAACATATTCCTATGTGTTTAAATCTTACTATAACATGATAGTTTTGTTTTGATATGAAATTGGTTTCAAGGGATAAATTTATTGGTTGTGATTAAATGGGAACCGGTTTTCAGTTATGAGGTGTATGTGTACCTTATAATTGAGAAAAGGTGACCTGTTTATTCGAACCATCTCTAGACCCTTATATATATATTTGGAGAACTTTGTTAAAATGTAAATTCTTCTAAAGTTCTAATGCGAATGTGAGTTGGTTTCGATTAAAATGGGATCTAAATGACAAATTGTAAAGTGTATGGGTACTTTATGGATTGGTAGATGTCCACCCATAAAACTAAAGAAATATATATGAGAATATTATATTTAAAATTGGTTTTAAATGAAAATACTATTTAATTTTAATCTGAAATGAATTGGTTGCCTTTATAAATTCTTGTTACTCTATCACATGGGCATGGCGATCGTGTGATTAGCTACTTAAATTCACAACTGGACCCAAGTAGCTCAGTTTGGGAGTGTTTCTTATATGATCACCTTCTTCATGTGTTTTGAAAATTTTATAAATAATCAACTTCTATTAGGTTACATTATGATATAGGTCGGTTCATCTTTTTTCAATTGTTTGTTTAATAATTGGTACTTGATGTTCTATTTCAAATATTTTAAATTGTTAAATATTAAATGTGACTAAATGTAATGAATTTAAAATGGAACCTTAAGTAGTATCCTTAATTTAATCCCTCATGTAAGGGTATTTTAAAACTTATCTTTGAATTTCCTTAGAGCAGAAGCGTGAGTGTTTTCTATAGGCCTCTTCCTTTTTAGTAATGGCTTAGATGATAGGCTATTTAGTCGATGAATTTTTTAGGAATGAAATCTTTATAGGTTCAACATTTTTTCTATTTTAAGGGGATATCCTGAGGTTGGTATAACTCTTATAGATTCAATTTACTGCTTAATGCTATGATCTTTCTGATATTTGGTGATGTTTAGGTGCCATTGTCCCTTGTAAGACTCTTAGCTTCTAAATGACACACTTATTTGGATCGGTGGTTTCGGTATCTTCGAATCTTGATATGGGATTTAGTATCATGTAATTCTCAATTTAGAAGGTTAGACATTCCTAGGGCATGTTCATCCATTTTGTAGGTCTCGTGACCCTCTGTTCTCTTCCTAGATGATGAAAGACTTGGTATGTCATCATCCAAGTTAAAGGTCATATAAGGAAATGTTACTCTGAGTTAAATATATGGTATGAACAACCTGATACATGAATGCATGGAGTGGATATCCTATTGATATTATCAAGGATGTGTCATATTTCTTTTGAAACCTCAAGTTAGTATGCGTTCATGTATGCAGTGCTGATAAGTGTTAAATTGTATAACAAAACAGTCGAGTTCAATTAAATCATTGATCCTTGTGCTATTGAGTACATCATATGCCATATACATAGTAGAGTGACCTATGATTTAAAGGAAATCAAGTTCTTCCTAATTATCGATATCACTTCTATAGAATCAAGTGTTTTGACACACCCGTCGAGCTGGTTTTGGTTTTATTTCCAAATTCATTAACATACATGAGCATAGCTCAGACGAGCATCACATGTGTGTTTAAAGTGAGTTTGATCCATTTCTATTGTGAGTGGTTTGTCTATCTCTTCTTTTTACTACTAGGATACTCCTAAAGTGGAGATCATCACACTAATCTTGGTGAATGTTTCCTTCCAGGTAGAAGGAGAACAACCAAAAAGGACCATTTGAGAGATGGTTGATCTTGATTGAATGCCTTTAGGGATTTCATGTCTTGTAATGTGTTAGTGCTTGATCAGAAGCTTCAAGTTGAAATTGTTGGCTATTTATGAAACCTTTTTAAAACACTATTGGTTATGGATAGAATTTTGTGGTTAAGATTGAGCGATCACATAATTCCTTTGGTGGTAAAGGATTAGTGATCGGTTAATGACAGTGCATCAATAGGTAATGCTGAGTCTCTTACAAGAAGTCAACCAGTAGTGGTTTGAATGTTCCTCTTTCTAGTGTTTGGGTATGATTAACTAGAAACCATTCAAATCATATTCGTTTATTCTCCTTAGAGATGAGAATTTTCCCTATCTTAACACTATTGGTGATGCACTAAGAGAGCACTGGTCTAATGCCACACTAATGTTTAAAAGTTTTTGGGCTTGTTTGGGTGGTTTTATTAGTGTTACATACTAGAAACATGGTTCTTATCAAGGCTTGGTTAGTCCCAAGTGATGCTTGGGTTCCCAAGTTGGAATTCCTTGGATGAAATCTTGGATACCGACTGTTTCTTCTGAATTGACCACCAGGTAGATTCCTCTCTAGGATCAGTCAGTGATTTTTAAGTGGACTTCTTGGACTTGTACCGAATTCCCACTCGTAGTAAAGGAGTATGGTATACCTTGGGATTGTTCCTTGGAATCCAGTTTGATGAATCTGAGGTTATCCCAGAATTGTATTTGGGCTAGGAGGTGATGCTTAAAGGGTAATAGTACCAGTGGAATGGATCTGGGTTATGCCTCATATTCATTCCATGGCATGACAGATTAAATGATTTGGTGAGGGTTTGATCATGAAAAGTCACCATAAGTCTGGTATGGGCTTCGGTGGATGATTTTGTTGTAAACATGGCATGACTTGGAGAAATGTGTTGCAATTCTATTGATAATACGTCGGCTATCTAAGCTGAGAATTATAAGGATAGTCAACGAGAGGTGGTTTGAATTTTTATCCTTCTTGTTCCTTGTCAACGGTTGTAAGGAAATGGTATAATTCATGTCCCCAATTTAAGGTGGGTGTGGAGAAAGGTTCAATAATGCCTTACATGAATTCTTGCATGACTAGTTCTATTTGGTTGATCAGAATTCGACTGTTTCTTTAAAGAGAGGTCTCTGCTATTACCTCATATGTAATCGGGTTTTATAAATTAAATATAACACACTAAGAGCATTACTAGAATTCTTAAAGTCATTCTTCATAGGAAATTACAATGGAGGGAGTGACATGGTGAGGAATTGGACCGTTCTGATGTTAAGAACTGTGGAAAGGAAAACCATTGGCCAAAATCTTAATGATACGATGACATGATCATGTCTCTAGTTAAATGGGCTTAGGTAAGAACCATTTCAGTGTTTCTAGTTTGGAAAAGTGCATTGGATCAGGTTTTAATGTCTTAAGTTCTTTATGATTAAGAAATTCTTGGTGGTGTGTTGGATGTTTGGAAATGCATCAAGACTGTTTGAACGAGACCTCACAACCCTCGTAGGTTGGGTGATGTTTCTATTTTTCCCCAAGGATTATCAAGAATAATAATTTCTAAGGTGGGGAGGTTGTAACGACCTGTGTTTTGGGTGAAGGTAAAATCTAAAGGGAATTTGAATTTTTTTTCATTTACTGGAGGGTTGTTATTTGAACCGAGCATTGGAACATAATTCCAAGAGTTGGAAGACTTAAAAGGGGTTTTTTAGACTTGGATAAAGGACCGAGAGGTCCCTTATAGGTTTCATTGAGTTTTGAAAGTGTTGGGTCCTGGGAAATCAAGGTTTTGGGTGGTATGATAGAAGCACACAATTTTTCTAAAATCGTGCAGCCCTTAGCAGAAAACCGTGCAGCCTGTTTCAGTGAAGCTGATGTGCCCCACATGGGTTGTTCATGGTTTAACCAAACTATGTGCCTATCTCTCATGGTTTGTTCTACTTAGGAAGTTACCTCACCCTATTCATACCATTTTTGGCACATGGTTAGGGTAACCGTGAGGGTAAACCGTGCTGGGTGGATTTCTTAAGAAATGGGTGTCACACGATTGGCACACGGTTTGCCTAAACCGTGTGGCCAAACTGTGTGAACCACTGTTTTGGGGTAAAATGAAAAAAAATATTCTTAATGAGTTTAAGTTTCTTTTTTTTCTTTTTTTCCTCCTTCTCTAATGTGATCCTCCTCCTGTGTGATGTGGGTCTCCCCCAAGCCTTACCTAGACTTGCATGCATCTCCTCCATCCATCATCAAAATAAAACACCACAGATTTCTATAGATATGAATCAATAAGTTCTAGAATCCTCTCAAATATATTTCAAGTTATTTGTTACATCTAATGTTCTATTTTGGTGTGAGATCATTTTCTCTATTTTCAGGGAAAATTTTTGTATCTTAGATTTCTTCCAAACCAGATAAAATTAGAGCTTGATATTAGACGAGTGGATCATCCTAAGTATGAGGTTGGTGGTATATATATTTTCCCTTAGTTTTATGAGTAAAAGTTTTGTGAAAAAAACCTTAAATTTCAATATGTTGATTAATAATTGGTTCCTTCATATTAAATTGATCTTCACACCTTGTATTACACCCTTTGAGTGTTATTGAGTAATTAAGGGTTTCTAATATCAATCACGGACACCCTTTGGTTGTGATATCCCATTTCATCCATTATTAATTAATTTTTTAAAATCCTATAACTCCTTCTAATCATTTAGACAATATTTAAAATGGATTTCCCATTAAAATTAAGTGCCCTATTGATTAAGCCACCTTCTAAGTTTCATGTTAGGCCTTATATTTATTTTTCCGTGATTAATGGATTTATATAATGTTTATTAAAGTGAATTGAGCTATGACTCGTGAGTTTGATGTTAATTTTTGTTAAATTATTTTTTTATTGAAGGATGTCATGTTTTATAATAAAAACCCTTGTATGATATGTGTTATCTTTGAAATGACAAAGGGGCAATTAGTGAATTTTTTCTTGCTTGGGTTAATGATTGGTGTTTCTCTATGCCTTGATGTCGTGGTTTGTGACCCAATATTAATTTAATTTGGTCAAAGTTTAAAAATTTATTTTCCTACTAACTACTATATAATTGAAAATTAGGGTCAAACCCAAGGGAAGGTAATTATGACCACCATTATTCTAAAAAGAAACTGTCAAAAAGACCCCACTATTGTCAGCAGTGGGGTAGACTCTCTATTTTTAATTTTTTATATTATTTTTAAGTTTTTCAAAATGAAGTAAAGTAACTAAACTTTTTTTGTTTTTTTATAAACTATAATGAAACAGTAAAAAAACTGACAGAAAGTAATAAAGATATTAAATACTGATAAACGAACAATCAAAGAAAGATGTCCGGGGAAAACATTTATTCTAATAGTTGTAAAAGTATTCCAATTCACTTAAAAGTTGATGAAATATACAACTATAGAATATAATTAATCACTTCCCTAACTAGGATTAAAGTCAAAAATATTTATTGATCTTGGAGTTCTCCACTCCAAAATTGACAAATTTGAAAATTTTGATTTGAAAATGACAATAGAATGAACTCGCCGTAAGTTATGAAGCTTTCTGAATTTATTATCTTTTAAAAGATGTATCCATGATCAATCTCTCCGAATGATTGTGGAATTTAGAAATTCAGTGCTAATGGTACGATGCAGTTGAATTTATTCAAAAATTATCTCATCGAACAATTTTGAATACATTGAATTGATAAAGTGAAAAGGAAGTAAAGATACCAGTAGAATTTTTGTAATTCCCCAAACTAGAAAGTTTATCTAACTATATTGATCATTATCATATAAACTAAGAACATACAATTATAGTAAACAAAACTAAAAAGAAAATAGAGGAGAAGAATCCCCTATGAACTAAGGTACTTTCTGATATGCTCCTTGGATCTCCAGGAAATGGCTCTCCAGGATCTCCTCGAGGTGCTGCTAGGTTCTATTCTTTCCATCGTAAGTGTCATGAGTGAATGAGTGAATTCACATCTCTCCCATGTGCTGATCTAAATTCTTTTATACTTCCTTTTATCTTCTATATTTCACCACAGCCTTCTACCGACTTAGGTTGGCTCCTCATGCTCACACGATACATGTGCATTTTTTCAATCAAACTCATGTCGTTTAATCGTTGCCCTTATAACAAACTCTGGTAAATTAGTTGTGTGAACCTGGATGGGATTACATTTCCTGTATGAAACTGAAAAATAGAGGTGAAGACTAAACAATTAAAAACATGAAGAAAAATTATTATTATTATTTTTTAAAGTTAATCTTAAATTACTTATTAAAAAGTTAATTTTAATTAATAATATTTAAGTTGATAATTATTATTTATTTTTATATTATTTATAAAATTATTCACTTAATATTATTATGATAAAACATAATTTTATTAAAAATCAATTAATTTAATTAAGTTAATTATTATAATAATTAATTTATTAAGTTTAAATTTTTTTAACTAGATTATAAAAATTATAATTAAAAATCATAAGTAATTATGTAGTAAAATATTTTATAAATAAGATTAAATTAATTTGTTTTATTTTATTAATTATATTATAATAATAATAATAATAATTTCTTTATTTAAAAAGTAAAATTATTATATTTATTAACATATATAAATTTATTTATTAGTTTATTTATTTTAGTTAAAATTATAATAAGAATTAATATATTAGTTTTAAATATATATTCTTTTAATTAGTATATTTTATAGTTTATTAAATTTTTATGATTAATTAATTATTTATATTATTAATAGTATATTTATTTATTATAGTTAATTATTATTATTATTATTAATTAGGTTAGGTATTCTTCCCCCAAATCTCCAGGCGGCGAGCTTCGCATCTCTTCAGTGGCTTCAGCAGGTTCCTCTCACGGCGGTGATTGACAAGGCGATTCACCTCCCCCACCACAGATCTCAACTCAGCTGTCCTTGGCCGAACTTCTCCTTAATAGCAGTTTCCAAGGATTCTCACCACCCTCCCCCTTCGCTAACTCTACCACTGCACCTTCCACACTTTCCTTCCCCTTCACATTGTCATTGTGCTTGTTTGATTTCTCAACCACAGAAACACCAGGCATGTTCTTCACCGCACACGATCCTCCGCCCAGCTGCGCTCCAGGTGCTTGTCTCAAAAATCTCACTAGGTCTCGAACCAGTTTCTTGACCTTTATCCCTATTTACTATTCATTCCAGCTTCACTTGAGGATTGGAGCTTCATCCTATGGTGTTAACAGAACTTGTTTGTTCAAACTTCAATCGAACGATCGACTAAGCTTCAAACAACTTCATCAATATTCAATCACCCTTTAAACGTAGAAATTTCCCTTGAATGAGGCTCAAAACTATGGAATGAACTGGCATTTTTTCTTATCAATTTATTTATCTAGTAATTCATATCCTTTCAAATATGGATTTGATTCGATCAAATTGAGTCTGGTGATACACGGTTTATAGTTGCAGGTAAGAGAGTGGAGTTAGGACAATGGTGGAGCGGTGCCAGTGAGTTATAGGGGTGATTTTGTAGGAATAAAAAGAAATAGTGGTTGGGGTTACAATGGTTCTGGGGAATTAGACCGTGAGGAGAGTTATGGTGGAACCGTGAAGGAGAAAAAAATGGTGGAAGGAGGCACCGTAAAGGATGAAACCGTCATAGGGGGTTACGGTGGAACATCATTGATGTGAAGCAACAAATTAGAAACGTTCACACAGCTTAAATAGTAAACTGCGGCACCATAAAGAGCTAGAAATAGTGCCATTGTGAGACAATCTTATGAAACAATTACAAAAATTACCAAAAGGTTTCACCACAAAAAAAGATTAAAAACTTAAACTAACATACAAACTAAATAACTAGTTAAAAACTAAAAGAAATTAAAACAATTAAAAAAACTTAAAAACTTAAATAAAAATATGAAACAAATAAAACTTTAATTAAATTATTATTGAATTCTAAATAAAACTATATTAGAAAAAAAGTAAAACTAAAATTAAGAATAAACTACATTATTTATTTGAAAATAAAGAGATTAATTAATTAATAAAAATGTCAAATTATTAAAAATGAAGGCTAAGACACTAAACTAATTAAAACCTATTAGAGTATAAAATTAAAGTAAGATATTAATTAATTATTGAGAGGCTAAAAATAAAATTTTAATTACAAAACATAATTAAATAAAAAATTAATTATAAAAATTTAAATGTGCACTTATTTAGCAAAAAGTTTAATAATAATTAAATAAATCATTAAAAATTAATTTAAAAGATGTGGAAAAACTATGTAAAATAAGGCCACATCAAATTCTCCCACACTTAAACATTGTTTGTCCTCAAACAATCTCATGTTTTATTATCCTTCAAAAACAGAAGTATATTATTTATGATACTGCTCAAAATGTAACATGTATAGAAATTTCAAACAGAGGACTTCAAGACTTTTATTAGGCTCTTGAAGAGATATTTTCAAATTAATTCTTTCCTAGAACAAATACTCAAAGGGTAATCAAGATGGAAAAGATTGTTTATCAAAGAAGGTGTCCTGCCTCATATCAGATACTAATTAACGACTTATTTCAATCCAAGCTCACGTTCTAAGTCCAAGAGTGACAGGAGGTAAAATATCAGTGGAATAAAAAACTTAACCAGAGGAAATTTGTATTTTGACTCATCACCTAGGATCCAAAAATAAGTAATTTTTTTGAATCACCTTATTGATACAACCTAAATGACTCTCATATAAAGAATTTTACCCCTTATTCATTTGGTGTTCATCATTCCCCTCACATTAATGAAATCATTTTTGACCCTAGACACTTTATTTTATTTTTTCCAAGCCATGTATCATGTGCTAAGCACTGTGAAATGAACTTATTCAATGTGTACAGAGGGATTATAGTAAATAGAAACACACCCATCATCTAGGGTCTCAGATTTTCACCATGGGATCCCAAATGCCTAAACTACTCCAGTTTCAAATGTTTTATATAAAAATCATTTACATTGGATAATTAAGGTGATTAATTTAATAATTAAATGGAAATGAGTTACCTAGAGTCAATATCAAACATCCAGTTCCAAAATTTATGACCATAACACAATAAACCGGTTCCCCAAATCACTCTTAGAAGTAGTTCCTAAACCAAATTTTCATAAAATAACTAAGAGAATTCACTCATAAATCATCCAAACTCAATAATTTCAGAATCAAAGTAGTTATAAACTACTAATCAAGCATCATCCTTAAGCAAGACCCAATTGGGTATAGTGTAAATCATAAAATTATGATTTTTTTTTTGAAAATTTTTAACCATTTTTGACAAAAAGTTTGAAGTTGATGTGGGAATTGATGGACTACTCATTAAACACAGTTAAGATCAGTTAATAATTGACCCCCTCGATTCCCCCACACTTAAAACCCAACTTTTTCCCCAAATTTTAATTCTAAATATGGAGAAGATTAATTGTGATAATTATAGTTCAAAATAGATTTTCAAATTAGTAAATAAAAGACATGTTTTAAGGGTCTTATTGAATTTCAAAAATATTGTTTCTTGCAATGAATAACTTAATAGTAGGTTCATTAGAAAGTACAAACATTATCCTTAAAGACAGTAACAAATATTTTCAACTAAAGTTCAAATATTACATGTAATTTGTGGGTGCATAGTGAATTGGGTGTAACAATTTGAGAAAGTATGATTCAAATGAATGTTCAATATAGTAGGAAGATACATGCTAAAAACCCTACAGACTAATCAGTTTCAATTAAAAACACAACAACCAGCAAGAATGAATTCCCCCACACTTAATTTCAATCAGTGGAATGATTTTAACAGCTCTAAAATTCAATTTTTTAGTAAGGAGGAACATGCAGAATTATTTTATTCAACTTAGTGACATGTATAAAAAAATTTAGTATGAAAGACATGTAGCATATTTTCCAGCAAACATGTTGCAGAATTTCAAATACAAGAAGAATTTTTAATGTAACAGTCACTGTATCATCAATAGTACTATCAATGAGTCACCGATAGAAGCACTAATGAGTCACCGACAATAGTGTATCGATGGATCAAGTTCATTGGTGAGTAAATGACTCACCGATAGTAATAATTGTGACTTGCTATAAATTTTATTAAAGTTAATAAGGAACAGAAAAATGAATGCAAATAAAGAATATAGAACTTCCCTGAATCAAAGTTTATCATTAAATCCTGAACAAGGGAATCCCTCTCCTTCAATGACACAACACCAGCATCTTTATAACCCTGGAACAACACAGGGAGACCAAAAAAAAGTAGTAACAAGAACTTCCGATAAAACAGATCACATAAGAAGCATATTATTCAAGGATAAAAATGAAAAAAGTAAAGACAAAAATAACCATGGGTTGAATCCCATGCAGTGATAAGTTTTATAGTCTTCATCTAGACTTTATTCAAGATCAGTTCTCAAGGACAATGAAAGTAGCCAATCCCTTCAGTTGTCCCTCAAAATAAAGCTTCACTCTCTGCCCATTAACCAACATGGGTTTGTTTTCTTCACCTACAATTTCAAAAGCTCCATTCTTTAGCACTCTAACAATATTAAAAGGTCTAGAATACTTGGACTTAAGCTTTCCAGGAAAGATTTTGAGTCTAGAATTAAAGAGGATGACCTTCTGTCTAGGTTTTAATTATTTGGTATTACAGATATAATCATGAAATATTTTAGTCCTCTCCTTATAAATCCTTGAATTTTCATAACTCTCTTTTCAAATCTCATCAAGTTCACTTAACTCAGGTAATCTTCTCTCACTAGAACTCTTAAAGTCAAAATTTAGAGCCTTAACTACCCAATAAGACTTGTGTTGAAACTCCATAGGAAAATGAAAACACTTCCTAGACAACAACCTGTATGGAGACATACCTATTAGAGTATTGAAAGCAGTTCTATATTTCCATAAATATTCATACAATTTAAGAGACCAGTATTTCCTAGAATTTGAAAAAAATTTCTCAAGTATTTGTTTTAGTTCTATATTTGAAATTTCCACTTGTCCACTGGACTGTGGATGATAATGAGTTTTAGTTTTATAAACACAACCATATTTTCCACCAAATATTTAAGTTTTTAATTCTTAAAGTGTGTTCCATTATTAGTGATGAAGGCTTTGGGAACTCCAAATCTTGAAAATAGATTCTATTTGACAAATTTTATTACAAAATTGGCTTGATTTTTGGGAAGTGCCACTTCCTTAACTCACTTTGACACATAATTTATAGAAACAAGTATATACTCATTACCATGAGATGATGGAAATGGAACCATGAAATCTAAACCACATACATAAAAAATTTCAACTTCTAAAATACCTTTTTTTGGGGTAACTCTTGCTTCCTACCCACATTACCTAACCTCTGGCACTTGTCACAACCAACCACATAGCTCCTAGGATCCTTGAAAAGAGTGGGCCAATAGAAACCAGATTTTAAGACTTTTTGAGCTGTCCTTTCACCACCATGGTAACCTCCCCAAGGTGAGGATTGAAAAATCTCTAAAATAGGAAGTATCTCTTCCTCAGGCACACATATATTAAAGATACCATCAACACATCTCTTTAACAGAAAAGGATCATCCCATAGATAGTATTTAAGCTCAGAAATGAATTTTTTTTCTTTGGTTATTGGACATATGTTTGGGAAAGACACCTACTTCCAGGAATTTGGAAAAATCTACATACCAAGCAGATTGCCTAATAGAAACAGAAAGTAGTTTTTCATCAGGAAAGGAATATTTTATCTCCCTAGGATGTTTAGATTGAGTAAGAGGAATCCTAGATAATTGATCATCAACTAAAATCTCATCTCCTTGCTTATCACTAATTTCTATATCAAACTCTTGTAGCAACAAAATCCATCTAATCGGCCTGGGTTTTGTTTCTTTCACAGAAAACAAGTACTTTAAAGAAGAATGATCAGTGAAAATGATGACTTTTGAGCATAACAAATACTGTCTAAACTTCTCTAGAGAAAAAAATCCATTTTTTTTTTATTGGTGGTATAATTCTTTTGGGCCTCATCTAGTAGTCTACCAGAATAATACACCACATGTAACTTCCTATATCTCCTATGTCCAAGGACAACACCTACAACCATGTCACTAGCATCACACACAAGTTCAAAAGGTAGTTTTCAATCAGGTGCAGTGATAATGGGTGATGTAGTGAGTTTTTATTTTAATAGATTAAATGATTTAAAATATTTTTCATCAATGTTGATAGGTGCATACTTAACAAGTATGAAACAAAAGGGTTTAGTTATTTTGGAAAAGTATTTTATGAATCTCTAGTAGAAACCAAAATTCCCTAGGAAACCTCTAATACCTTTAACATTTTCAGGAGGTGGGAGTTTTTGAATGACTTCTATCTTTACATTATAAACTTCCAAAACTATTTTTGATACTTTATGTCCTAAAACAATACCCTATGTGACCATGAATTGACAATTATCCCAATTAAGAACAAGGTTGGTTTCAATGCATATTTCTAAGACTAACTCAAGATTTCCAAGACAAGAATAGAAAGTACTACCCAGAATGGAAAATTGATCCATGAAAACTTAAATTATTCTCTCAATAATCTCTGAAAAAATAGCCATCATACACCTTTGAAAGGTGGATGGAGCTCCACACAACCCAAAAGGCATAAGCCTGTAAGCAAATGTCCCAAAGGGGCATGTGAAAGTGGCCTTTTTCTGATCCTCTAGGGAAATAGGAATCTGGTTGTAACTAGAATACCCATCTAGGAAATAGAAAAATTCATTTCCATCAAACCTCTCAAGAATTTGACCAAGGAAGGGCATTGGAAAATGGTCCTTCCTAGTAGCTGCATTAAGCTTCCTATAATTGATACAAACTCTCCATTTTGTGGGTTTCCTAAATTGGATTTCTTCATTATTTTCATTTTTAACAATAGTGAAACCTCCATTTTTAGGGAAAACCTAGATAGGGCTGACCTAAGAACTCTCAGATATGGGATAGACTATTCCAGTGTCCAACAGCTTAATGTCTTTCTCTCTCACAACTTCTTTCATGTTTGGATTTAATCTTCTTTGAAACTCTACCCGAGGCTTATGGTCCGACTCCATAAGAATTTTTTGAAAGGAAAATGAGGGACTAATACCCTTTATATAAGCTATGGTCCATCCTATGGAAGATTTATACTTTTTTAGAACATTTAGCAATCTCTTCGCTTGATTTTCATTCAACTCAGCAGAAATTATGACAGGCAAAGTGGATTTCTCACCCAAAAAAGAATATTTCAATTGGCCATAGAGTGTTTTAAGTTCCAGAGTGGGCGGTTCTACACTAAAAGGTAGAATATTAGGCCTATGAGGTCCATTGTCTTTAACATACCTCTTATAAGGAGTATTAAATGATGAAAGATTTTCAATTTCTTACTCAGTTTCAGAAATACCAGTGCTGCTGTCCAAAGTGGACAACATATTGTCCAAGTTTTCTAGGTCATTATTCAACAAGTTTATTAGAGAAGAATCATCAAGTTTTCTCAAAAGATCTCCCTCTACATCATAAAAGTGTTAAAAAATATTAGTGTTAACAGAAACACCCTCAAATTCACTCAAAATCTCCTATGTTCAGAAATAGAGGACTCTCCTAAAGAAGAAACTAGATAGTTGTTCGGATCTGGAAAATTCTCTAGATTTAGAATTTGAGAAGAATTTTCATCTTGTGGGAAAAAACAACAGAATTTTTAGTTTCCAAATTTATTTCTTCAACAGTTGATTTATTTTCAGATTCTTTCGAGTTTTCATTTGAGTTCTCATCCTCTAAGGAATATACCATTTAACAGTTTTCAGAAAAGGTTGGTCCTTTGAAATTTGTAAACATATTGAATTATTCTTGTTGTTTTCCAATTTTGAAAATAAGCTGACCCTTAGAGTCATCAATAACAGCACCACCTATAGCCAAGAAGGGCCTACCCAAGATGATGGGAACCTCTTGATCACACTCCATGTGTATGAATAAAAAGTATGCAGGTAGAAATAGTTTCCCAACCCTAACTAGAGAATCATCTACCCTGCCCAAAAAATGAGTGAAAGATCTATTAGCTAACTACAGTATGACTGTGGTGAGTTGAAGGTCACCCAACCTCAACTATCGAAATAATGAGTATGGGAGTAGGTTGATACTAGAACCTAAGTCACACAAACAATAGAGATAATTAGAATTTCCTAGGGTTTAGGGAACAACAAAGCTACCTGGGTCGTTCAGTTTGGGTGGGATTTTCTTTTTGAGTACAACACTGCACTCTTCAATGAGGCTGTAGGTAGCAAATTCTTCTAGGGTATTTTTTTTGAAACAATTTTTTAAGATATTTAAAGTAAGATGGGATTTTAATCAAAGCTTGAATGAAAGGAATGTTTACTTGAAGTTTGGAAATGAGACCAAGGAACTGAAGAAGTTCAGTTATTACTTTGAGCTTTCAGCTTCTCAGGGAAAGGGATGGGTGGGGAAAAACTTTTAAGGACAGTAGGCATATCCCTCATCTCTTCCTAAAAATTTTCTTTTCCTTTATTCTTTTGATTTTTAAATGAATTTCCAGATTGAGTTTGAGGTGAAAAACTCATATTCTCATCAATTTCAAGACCTTTTTGTGAATTTACTACATGTGGACAAAGAAGATATTTATTACCAGATTCAAGCAGATTTTTATTTTGGACATTTTTAGTGTCTTTTTCAGCAACAGTTTGAGTATTCATACCACTTCTAGTTACTAATACCATGGAATTATCTCTAGGGTTAAGTTCAGTTGTGTTTGAAAGTCTACCTTTTTTCCTAGAAGAAAAGTCTCTAGCAAGTTGGCCAAGTTGTGTTTCCATGTTTTGCATTCTAACATCACTTTTCATTTTATCTGACTCATATTGATTTTGATGTTTGGTTAGTTGAGTCATATATCTTTCCTCTTGAGATTTAATTTTTTTCAAGATTAAATCAAGCTTAGAAGACATTTTATTATCATTTTTTTCTTGTGCATTTGAAGACTCACCCCTTTGTTGATTTTGAAAATTTGGTCTTGGTTGGTTCTGATAGTTAGGGGTAGTGGTTTGATTAATTAAAACTTGATCTTTCCGGGAAAAATTTGGATGGTTCCTATAGCTTTGGTTATAATTGTTTGAAAATGGATCTTCTTTGGGAGGAATCCTAGGACCATAATTGAAAAAGTTTTAGTTATCTTGTTGTTGGGTTGTCATATCAAAGTTAGGACATAAGTTTTCAGTATGACCAAACATTCCACATTGTGAACATTGTTCTCTTAAATATTGATTGGTGCTTTGGAAACCAAGTTGGTTAACAGTTTTCTTGGAGTTCTGGTTTATTAAAGATAGAAGTTGGTTGGTGATTTCAGCAATTTGACCTTGAGTTTCATTCATTGAACTAATATTGACATTAGAATTTTTGTTCACTATTTTCCTTCTTGAATTATTATGTTGAGTGTTCAGTTCATGATTGTTAAAGATTTGTCTCATCTCTTCATCAGTCTTGCCATTATAATTTCCCCCAGTAGCTTGATCAACTAGATTTTTTCCAGAGGAAAACCCTTCATAGAAGGTGTCCATGAGAAGGTGAAATGGGAGTTGATGATGTGGGTACTTCCTGAGCAGGTCCTTGAATCTATCCCAAGCTTCGTGGAAAGCTTCTCCATCCTCTTGATAAAAACTAGTGATTTTTGTTCTGAGTTCACCTTTCAATCTTTGGGGATAAAATTTCATAATGAATGAATTGTACACTTGATCCCAATATTTGAAAAATTTATCATCTAGACTCAAAAACCAGTTCCTAGCATTCCCTTTAAGAAAAAAAAGGGAAGTCTCTCATTCTAAGTTTATTTTTTGTAAGTCCTAGAAGAGGTAATTACTGCAAAGTGTTATAGAAGTTTCTAATGAAGGCAAGAGAGTCCTCATTAGAGATCCCATTAAAAGCAGGAAGCAATGAAATGTGTGATTGTTTCAGTTCATGGTTTTGGGCTCTAGGATATAAACTAATTGAAGAAGGATTTCATGAAACTTGAGGAAGTTGGAACTCCCTTATCCTAGGCCTTTCTACTTCATAGAAGAGTTTTGGATGGTTTTGGAATTCATTAGGTGCAGGAAATCTCTCATCTAGATTTTCCATTTCAAAATTGTTTTTATTTTTTAGAACAGTTAAGTGTTTATATAATTCAGGGTTCAGGGGCTCTAATATATCAGCATTAGACCTAGTGTCTATACAATAAGTGATAAAAAGTGAAATTCAGTACAAACAATAATAGCCGAACATTAACACTCAGAAGTTGACAAATTTTAATTTTTTAACAGTTTTCAAAATTTTCAAATTTTTTGAGTTTTTTATATAATTTTTTATGTTTTTTAAGAAAAGTAATGGCTTGCGCCCTCCACAACAACAACTCCAAAACTTTGACCTGACCATCATTGAAGCTGGTAAAAGTTTAAAAAATTATTTTCCTACTAAATACAATATAAGTGGTAAGTAGGGTCGAACCCAAGGGAAGGAAATTATGACCACCATTCTTCTAAAAAAACTTTCAAAAAGACCCTACTATTGTTAGTAGTGGGGTAGAATCCCGATTTTTTACTTTTTTATATTATTTTTAAGTTTTTCATAAGGTAGTAAAGTAACTACACTTTTTTTTGTTTTTGTTCTAAACTATAATGAAACCGGAAATAGACTAATAGAAAGTAACAGAGATATTAAATGCTGATAAGTGAACAATAAAAGAACTATGTCTCAGGAAAAACTTTACTCTACTAGTTGTAAAAGTATTCATATTCACTTAAAAGTTGATACAATATACTGCTGTAGAAGAGAATGACTCAATTCCCTCACCAGGAGTAATGTTAAAAAGATTGATCGATCTTGGAGTTCACCACTCCAAGATTGAAAACTTTGAAAATTTTGATTTGAAAATGACAACAGAACAAAATTGTCGTAAGTTCTAAAGCTTTCTGAATTTATTATCTTTTGAAAGATATATCCACGATCAATCTATTTGAATGATTGTGGAATTTCGAAATTAATTGTTAGTGGTACGATGCAGTTGAATGTATTCAAAACTGGTCTCACTGAACAATTCTGAATACATTGAACTGATAAAGTGAAAAGGAAGTAAAGATACCAGCAGAATTATTGAAATCCCCCAAACTCAAAGGTTTAGCTAACTATCTTGATCATTATCTTATAAAATGAGAACATACAATTATAGTAAAAGAAACTGAAAATAAAACAGAGGAGAAGACTCCCCTACGAACTAAGGTACTGCCTGATCTGCTCCTTGGATCTCCAGGAAATGGTTCTCCATGATCTCCTTGAGGTGCTTCTAGGTTCTATTCTTTCCGTCGTAAGTTTCATGAGTGAATGAGTGAATTTCCATCTCTCCCTGGTGCTGCTCTGCATTCTTTTAAATTTTTCGTCATTTGCTACATGTCACCACAACCTTCCACCAACTTAGGTTGGCTTCTCATGCTCGCAAGATACACGTGCGTTTTTTTAGTCAAACTCATGTCGTTTAATCTTTTCCCTTATAACAAACTCCGTTAAATTCGTTGTGTGAACTTGGACAAGATTGCATTTCTCTTATGAACCTTCAAAATAGATGCAAATAAAAAACAATTAAAAAAACGAAGAAAAATTGTTATTATTATTTTTTAAAGTTAATATTAAATTACTTATTAAAAAGTTAATGTTAATTAATAAATATTTAAGATGATAATTATTATTTACTTTTATATTATTTATAAAATTATTCACTTAATATTACTATGATAAAACATAATTTTATTAAAAAGTAATTAATTTAATTAAGTTAATTATTATAATTATTAATTTATTAAGTTTAATTTTTTTAACTAGATTATAAAAATTACAATTAAACATCATAAGTAATTAATTAGTAAAATATTTTATAAATAAAAATAAATTAATTTGTTTTATTTTATTAATTATATTATTATAATAATAATTATTTCATTATTTAAAAAGTAAAATTATTATATTTATTAACACATAAATTTATTTATTAGTTTATTTATTTTAGTTAAAATTATAATAAGAATTAATATATTAGTTTTAAGTATAAATTCTTTTAATTAGTATATTTTATAGTTTATTAAATTATTATGATTAATTAATTATTTATATTATTAATACTATATTTATTTATTATTATTGTTTTTAATTAGGTTAGGTCTTCTTCCGCCAAATCCAGCCGGATGAATATCCAGGTGGCGAGCTCTGCATCCCTTCAACGGGTCTGGAAGGTTCCTCTCACGGTGGCGATTGGCAAGGTGATTCGCCGCACCTTCCACAAATTCCTTCCCCTTCACCTTGCCATTGTGCTTGTTTGATTTCTCAACCATAGAAACACTGGGCCTGTTCTTCAGTGCACACGATCCTCCGCCCAGCTGTGCTCCAGGTGCTTGTCTCAAAACTCTCACTTGGTCTCAAAATAGCTTCTTGACCTTAGTCCCTATTTACTATTCATGCTAGCTTCACTTGAGGACCGGAGCTTCGTCCTACAGTGTTAACGCAGCTCGTTTGTTCAACCTTCAATCGAACAATCAACTAATCTTCAAACAACTTCATCAATAGAATTGTATTAGTCGGATTATCTTATTCATTATGGCTTGCTTTCACTTGCACATATTAAATGGTTTAATTGGAATAGAATTGAGTTGGATGGTAGGACCACACCTGTAGTTATAATTAAATAATCATGGTTTAGGGAATTGTATTTAATGGAATGGAATGTTCATGATGGTTTGTATTCCTTATATTAATTTGATGTTTTAAATGAAATGAATTGAGAAAGGGTGGAAAGGCCATGCCGTTATTTTCATGCTATGTACATGATATAATTGAAATGCGATGCACTTGTTTATAACGGGCTTGGTAAATGTAGAGCATCAGAGGTACTACCCCATGGATCCAGTTATTAATATAAATATGATTACTACTTGATATAGGTTGTGTACGATGGTAAGGGATCTATTAAGCATGGTGTAAAATCATGCTCCCTTACATCAGATGTTGCTTTCATGGAGTCACGCACCATTGATACTAGTAGGATGCTGGGATGAGGTTCTAAACTCCCCATTTTGAGTGATTAAATGATGGCTCATTTACCATCCCTAATGTCGTGCATGACGTCTCACACTCTGTTGGGATGTAGGGAATGCACCTTATTGCTTGAGCTTATAGGATCATTCAGACTGGTTATGGATGAATGAGTTACGCCGCAGTCCAGCTAGCACCAAGTATTCCAGGTATATGCCCCCTTACATCTGCATATACTTGGTTCATATAGGTGGATGAAATATATATAACTATATAATATACACATATATCATTGATATATATGTACGATAACTGATTAGAAGTTTGTTCAGTCATGTGCCGAAGCACGAAGATCCGCTAGATGTCGCTCAGGAACTTGATCGGGATCTTGTTTATTTATTTAGTTCTTTTTATTTATCTAGTATATCTTATACCCACACACTGATTTAATTTATATTTCATGGTCTGGATTCAGTTGTAGACTTCATGGGTGGGAACCTACTGGGATTTATATCTCACAGCTTGCTTGGGATGCCATTGCACTGAGGTACCTGAGTAGACCCTCTGTTCACAAGACCACATACCTTTGCTTGTGCTGTTTTTATTTTACTTGGTAGGTTAGAGTAAAAGACCAAACATGATCTCAGGATGCTCGTGGAGATTGCCCTTGTGGATTTAATTTCTTTCTTTATTCTTGTACTGTACTGTAACATGATATCTGCTGTATGTTTACTATTTTAGTTTATGTATCCTCATCAGGCATGCATACATCTGTTTTATATTGGTATTGGCCATCTTTTAATTTCAGTTTATATTATTCTTCTATTTCTCTGTTATTTATTTATTACCTCTTTCGCTGTTGTTTCTTATTTAGTTTCTATTATACCATTGTGCTTCTCTGATCACGAGTGTATAGTCTCCTACCTATCACCTCCTTAGAACCTTGTTGCTAGTTAGTATCCTCTGGTATACAGGGAGGTGTAATTGAGGCCATGTGAGCCACCAGTCCAGCTACCATATTAGTGGTTAGTTGGGTCGGGATGTTACACATAACCTAGGTGCATAGTATGAAAAATAGTGCGCATCCCATGCTTCTTCCACTACATTCTTTTGTGGAACCCTTTCATGGATATGAAACTCCATTTCATAGTTTAACAAACCATGTATCACCCTTAAAAGGATACATGGTTTTAGGTGTATTGTTAGCACTAATCATGTGCCAACCACGCTCCTTAGTTATTTCCTCCAAAAACTGGAGCTATGGGATTTGAACAAGCCATGGAAAATCCCAACCCCTTCATGAACTATTTAAGTATTTACAAATAGATAAAATGATAGGTTTAAATAGAAACATAAAGAATCTATACCTTTTTTAAATTCTGATATCATATAATCAAATGGTTATCTATCAATGTAAAACCTCAATAGAGCCCCTCTTTGGAGGGAACCACAAAATACTCTCTCCATTTCCCTTTATTTTTCCATTTCCATTAGTTTTTAATATAGATTATTATGTTCCATCTATTTTTTTATATGTTTCCATTGTGGGAATTATCTTGAGGAACAATAGTAGTAAATCAAAAGAAGCATCCCATCCAAAATAACAAGGTTGTGTTATACTTTATGACCTTATTCTATCATTTTAATTATTTTAATTTTACTAATTTTAAATGGGGTAGTTATGAATAAGTTTGAGAGAGGGAATTTCAAACTATTTAGAGTAATTTTAAAATCTTTTTAGGATATGTTCTTAGAATCTAGAAATAAAATATACTTGCTGTCATTATCTTTGTTTTAGCATTTTAAGTTTTCTTTTAAGCTTGGAAAAATTGATTTTAACTATATTCATTCCTGGTGGATGTCATCATTCTAGTTTTGAAAAATTTATTGATTTTTAAATTAATGAATTTACATGATTATTGAAAAAATTTGAGTTTTCTTCTTCTTGGAAATCTATGTTTAAAACTAAGAAAAAGTGTATGATTGAAAAGGTTGAAGTGGAATTTAAATTTTAACATGAGGAAACATCATTTTTAAACAGGAACATAGGTAACTTGGACTTTTTGAAATAAAACACCTCAATGATCAAACTAAAGAAGGTAGTAATATAAGTCCTTTGAAACTGGATTAAATTGGAAAATTGGGATCCCCTAATGAAATTATGAGATAGTTAGGCATTGGGTGTGGGGTAAATAACATCATTTTTTTAATCCAATAAGTAATTTTCACATACATGTATAGGAAAAATTAAAATGTTTTCCTAATTATAAAAAATTAATTGATTAAGGTGATTATAAATTTAACCCAAATGAAGATGGATGAAATTTAATTATAATGATACCATTTAAGTTGAATCAAGGAAGTGTAAAATAAATATTTACTTTTAATAACTTAGGAGAAAGTGAAAAATAAATGTTCCCCTTTTTAAAATTTTAATTCCACTAAGATTTATTTTTGTTTCACTCCTAAAATATGAACTTAGGCTTATATTGAAGTGGAATAGTAGGATAGATTCACATAAGAGGAATGAAATTTCAAAATTGGATGAATCTTTGATTCTGTTTCTTTTTTGGTACGTGTATTAGAATATATAGAGTAATATCCATTTTAAATATGTAGAATTCCTTTTATTTCCCATGTTTGAAATAATTTAAGTTTAAGGGAGTGATGAGATCTAATATTTCCATAATTTTGAAATTCTTTTCAATGAAAAATAACCCCTTATTTGAAAAAAACCCAGGTAATTTATCAATATTTATTAGTTTTTAAAATATAGAATTTATTTATTAAATGGATCGAATCATTATTTTTAGTGGTATTTTCATTATTAAATATAATTGAGAAACCATTTAGTGATTTAGAGAGTTATAATTTCATTATTTAAAGGCTTCTAATTCTATTCGTAAATGTTTTCATTAATTATGATCTTACCTAGAATAAATCTGACAATGAAATTTTTATTTTCATGTTTATAGGTATGACTTTTCTAGGAACACCCATGAGCCTCAGTAAACCACATAATAAAGCAAGTGAATGTTGAATCTACTGCATGATTAACTATGCCATCTGACTGACCATGCTAAAAATTTAGAAAAGGATTGTATTTATCATATGTTTATTTTAGATAACCATGTTGAGATCAAGTGACTATGACATATAATCAACTAATAGGCCTAAGAGAAAGTTTTAAGTTCATAAGACCATGGTTGAAAATTTACAATGAGGATCAAGATACCATGTGAATATCAATCAACTATATCTTAATCAACTATTTGTTGATTCCAAGATACCATTAGGATCCATGTGACATGGATCCTTTAAAGGATGAAGGTCTAAGGATGAAATTGACAAAGGCGTGGGAATATTTAATCATTTTCCCTAGATCATATGCATTTGATATGTTTTCAAATTTGTATGATCCCTATCATAATATTTTTTGAGCTAAATCATAATACTTCCCCATCATATGGATTTCAGATTTGAATGACGTGAGATTCTTGTGCATCATAATCCTTTGGTATTTATCCAAATTTCTGGGCTCAGGGATTAAAACTGAAAATTCCAAAATTTAAAATTTTTCCTAAAATCAAAATATTATGAACTATTTTGAAAAAATAAAGATGATATCCAAAAATTTATCCATGTGGTGATCATTAAGTTAAGGAATAAGAAGGATATCGTCAGAGGAATATCAAGAAAGATCTAGAAGATTCAAGATGCCCAACTAAAGAATCATCATCCTCAAAGTTGTACACATACCATTCATCCAAGGAATAATGAGCTCAATGATCAAAACAATAAACCTGAGTTAAGGAATAAACAAATATGATCTTAGATGATGGTATAAATATTTCTCCTCTACCACTTTATAAAGGATTCATATCCTTCCAATAATAGTTAGGGATTTATAATTATTTTTTCATTTTAATGTTAATTCCATTTTTTTATTCTATTATACATTATTATCTTCCATATTTCATCATATTTACCCCTCTACGAGTTTATGGTGATTATTAATCTCTAATCAATGATGAAAGGCTAACCCAATGACCACTAATTAGATAAAAAACAATGAACCAAAGTCTACACATTTGGATTTTCATTCTTTATTTCTGTAGCACATAGTCTTACCCATTCAAATGAAGGAGAGGTTGCAAAAGAATGAATTGAGGAACCACTATGGTTACCCAATAAGATTGAGTTAGGATATGGAACATACATTCACTTCCATGATGAATAATCCATATAATAAAAAAATATGACAAGAAACTCATAGGGTAAATTTTCATTTACTCAATGGTCTATCCAATGGTTCCAACCATTAAAGAAGATATGTTTTTGGATAATTTTGATGATTTTATAAAATATTTTGAAGTGGACACCACAAGGGATGTGGATAAAGTAGAATACGTGGAAGAATTTGAAAAAATCATAGATCCTCCCTTAGAGGCTTTCCCTAAGGAACACCAAAAAGAATATATGGAGGGAGGAAAAATAGATAGGGAATTCCTAGTATCTTCATACAAGAAAAAATGTATAAGATTATATTTATGAGTGGGAAAACCCTCACCCAAACTCAAATTATTTTAATTTTATTAAATTTGAATTGTTTTTTACTCCCCTTTAGTTGAATATACCCAATAAACATTATTAGAGAAGCTACTGAAAGATTAATCCATAAGTATTATAGCTGAGGAGGCCCCATACATCATCCTTCCACTATCACTTCACAAAATACACAATACTGTTCAAGGGGTAGACATGAAGAACTCTATAAAAGGGGAACTCCAATAATAATTGAAGCTGAGAAGCTATAGATTAAGGAAATTTATGTGTTGGTTTTCTTCACACAAACCACATCCTCCAAAATACTAGAGATAATCAAAGGGTTTTCTAGCTGTGTATAACCAAAACATATCCCCTCTTGGGAAGTACCCACATAAAAATCTTTCATTTTCCATATTTTTTTTATATTTTATTTAGTTTTTGATACAAAATATTGTGTTTAATACTTTTAGGTTTTCATGTAGGGTAGTATCTTGGAAAAAAATAGTAAATTTAAAAACTTTTCCCATAAAAAATATATAGGTTATGTTCTCCCCTTTTCACTGGTTTTATCAATGAAATTGTTTAAAATTTTATAAGATTAAATGGGGTAGTTATGATTAATTATGGGAGAGGGAATTTAAACATATTTAGAGTAATTAAAAAAATTAGGATATGTTTTTAAAGCCCAAAAATAAAATTTTCTTATACCCTTTCTCTCTATTTTATCATTTTAAGTGTGTTTTTAGGCCATGAAAAATTGAGTTTAACATTTTTCATGTATAGTAGGTGATTATGTACAAGTTTTAAAATATCAAATGATAATAAAATTAATGAATTTACATTATTGTTGAATGATTTTTTTTCATTGAAATTATTTTTTAGTACTAATAAAATGAGTATGATTGAAAATGTTGAAGTATTATTTCAATTATAACACATGGAAACTAGATTTTTGAACTTGAATTTAAGTAAATTAGCCTTTATTAAATTGAACACCTCAAGAATATAACTCAAAATAAATTCATATATGTCATTTTAAACTATACTATGATGGAAAATTAGGATCCTATAATAAAAATTTTTATAGTATCATCGGTCATGTGAGTAAATAAAATCCAATTGTAAATTCACTAAAATCTATGAACATACAAGAATGGGAAAAATTAAAATAAATACCTATTTATAAAAAACTAATGAATTAATGTGAGGGGAATGTTGAACCCAAATTAATTAGGGGGAAAATTACTGATAAGAATATCATTTGAGTTGTATCAAGGAAGTATAAAGTAGATATTTGGTTTAAGGAACTTAAGATAAAGTGATAATTGAATGCATCACTTGTTAAAACTATAATTTAACTAAGATATATTTTGTTTTCAATCTTGGAACTAAATTTTAATCTCAGATTGAAGCAGTTCAGTAGGATAGATTCATATAGGAGGCATGAAATTTTGAAAAATTGATGAATCTTTGATTTTCCTTCATTTTTGGTATGTGTATTGAAATCTATGTAGGAATTTCCTATTTAAATAAATGGAATTATTTGTATTTACCTAGATTTAAATAATTTATGTGTGGTAAATTGATTAGAGATAGTATTTTCCTAATGTTTAACTCATTTTCAATATAAATTAACCCCTAATTTGAATAAAACCTTGGTAATTTATCCATTTTTGTTACTTTGTGAAATGTGGAATTAATTTTTTAAATGTATTAGATCATAATTTTTAGTGTTTTAGTCATTATTGGATCTAATTGAGGATCCATTTAATTATTTTTAGAGTAATAATTTCATAGTTTAAAGGTTTTTAATCATGTTCTAAAATGTTTTCATTAATTTTAATCTTAATTGGAATAAATCCTACACTGAAATTGTGATTTACAAGGTTGCATGTATGAATTTTTCAGGAGTGATAGTGAGCCAAAATTGACCAAATGATTAAGTTATCACACATTGAATATATTTCATGATCAAACATGATATCTGATTAACCATGCTAAAAATTTAGAAAAGTATTGCATCAATTGTATGTTGATTTTGACCGATCTTATGAAGCTTAAGTGAATATGATAGAAAATCAACCATGAGTCTCAATAGAACATGTTAATATCAACTATGAATTCTATTTATTGACCACACATTTATTTTAAGCTACCATAAGGATCTATGAAGTGCACACCCATCAAAGGAAAAAGGTCCTATGATGAAATTGAAAAAGTCATGAGACAATCATAATCCTTTTCACATGATCATATGTATTTAATTGGATATAATACTTCAATAATTTTCCAAATTTGGATGAACCGCATCATAATCCTTTTTGAGCCATATCGTAAAACTTCCTCATTATATGACTTTAAATGTTATACTGTGTGATATTCCTATGAATCTTAGGCCTTTAGTACTTATCCAAATTTCTAGCTGAGGGGATAAAATCAAAAAATTCCCAAAATAGAAATGGTAAACCTAAAATAAAAATCTTTTCCATTGTTTTGTCCAAATTAGGTTGAGTTCTAGTCATTGATCCACATGGCGATCATCATAATGAGGAATAATAAGAAGATCATGGGAGGAATATCAATAATGAGATAGAAGTTTCAAGTTGCTTTGTTGAAGACTCATGAACCTAAAAGATGTGAAAATTCCATTCATCCATGTAAGAAGGAGAACAAAGCCCGTGACACTAAACTAGAGAGAAGGAAGGAGGAAGAAGGAGATAAGACAATGCTATAAATATTTCTACTCTCCCACATGTAAATAATTTAGCTCCTACTAGACATAGCTAGGTATTTTTAATTACTTTATATATTTTTATGTTAATTCTATTTTGTTTATCTATTGTGTGTTCTTCCCTTCCTTATTTCTTTAGGTTTATCCCTCTATGAAGTGATGGTGATTCTCAATTTCTCATCAATGATGAGAGATTAATCCAAGGAACACCCAATGGATGAAATTCTATGAACTAGAGTCAAAAAACATGGATTTGTATTTCCTATTTCTATTATGAGGATCTTAGGTGAATGTGGGATTGATGAGAAAATCATATTGCATGATATAATCATTCACATTTACTTTTAAAATATTGAAAACCATTTCCTATCCATTTATCGGTATCACTAATGCATAATGGGATTAATGGGTTTAGTAGTGGATAGACTCATGATTGTGACCATTAGGTCCACTAGGTCAAATACCCTGAGATGATAGGGGTGGGGGAAGTGAATCAGGGCATGATAGATTAAAACAAATGCCCATTTTGATATTGTTTTATTGTAAAAAAACTCTCTTCTCCCTCTTTCCTGTAGAAAAGTATGAACAGAAATTAAAGCACGAACGCGACACAACAATTTTTACTTGGTTCACCCTCACTGGGATACATCCAAGGAGTATACCAAAACAATGTACCAATTTACCAAATCCACTAAAAGTGATCAGCTATTTATAAAGTTTGGAATTTAATCACTATCCTTCCTGGTTTATAGCTAATCACAATTCGAAAGCTTACTACTCACTCAACTGAAGTGTGGTCACTGCTTCTTTATAATATCCACTCACATTTTATAGACTTTTAGGTCATTTTATTATCTCTAATGAATGCATCCTCTTCTGTATGTAGATGATCTATTAAATTCCCACTTTTATCCACTGATGAATACCACTTTTCCTCTGAATACAAGGCAATACATTTTAAAAAACTTTCACAAAGAACACTGATTCACAAATCTCCTTATTTCAAAAAGCTCACTACTTTGTGAAGCACCCTATTTCAAAAATATTAGACAAGCCTTCACGAAGTACCTGCCTTTCTAATATATCAACTTAGCCTTCATGAAGTTCACCTCTTTCATAGAGCTCAAATTAGCCGTTGTGATGCTCCTTCCTTTCATAGAGCTCAACAAGCCTTTGTGAATTCTCTTTACTTTTTCTAAGATAAAATTATCCACCACGAAGAAACTTCACAACCCACATTCATGAACCTTATTCATGAATCTAGAGACTTAATATTTTTAGTAAAACTCTCAAATATTCTCAAGGGGGTCGATCCCTATTTATAGGTGTTTCCACCGACTCTAGAAACTTCCACTCCATGTCAGTGCCACATCATCCCATTTATAAAAGCTCTAAAATTTATACTGAAATTATATCTGGTTCGAAAATCTCCACAAAAAATTTCCAAGTTTGAAAAGATCTTCATAATCACAGAGCCTTCTATAAAACACTTTTCACCACTGTGATTCTCAAACACAATGCTCTTCACCTCTTCCATTTTCAAAGCTTGTCATAATCACAGAGCTCACCATCAGATTTCTTTGATTCTTTGAGAAATACACTTCATGAATCCCATATTCATGAAATTCATGCCTTTTCTATATTTTTATGTGATCTTCAAAGAAATCCACTTTTCATAATGTTCACCAAACTCCAAATTTTGGACCTCAAAAATTTGGCAAACACTGGGAAACACCACCACCTTGTATTTATTCTTTTACTACCACCTCTACATCTTCCATTCCTTTATTACGGTTCTTTGTCAACATAGATTGTCAACAATATCTTTGTAACTCTATAATTCACCATGAAAACTTGTTTTTTCAACAAACACAACGAACCCAAAAATGTCGCAATGTTACCTTGAGGTATTTTACCCAAAAATCTCCCCCTATGGGTTTGTTGAAAGCTTTTTCATAATTTGATACATTTTTGAAGCTCCTTCAATACTATACCACAATTCGCCTCTTTAAATTTAGATAGAGATCAGTGATTTACTCAACACATACTCTAAGCCCACATGAGTAATGCTCACCATGAGAAACAAGAGTAGTATGAAAATATCATCAATGAATCACTTCATTTCTGACACCAATTCTTGAAACCAAAAAAACTAATTTTATCAAAAACCTTAACTATCGTGATATATATCCTTTGATCGATCATGTCTACCTCATCAGATTTAAAACTCTTCCTTCTTCACTTCTTTTGTTCTTGTGTTGTCCAAGCTAAGCTTTGGATGATCTCTTCGAACACCAAAGAATTATCATCATGTTGCTCCCCCTATCTCAATGCTCCTCCTGTCATCTTTTCCAGATGTATTGATAGATACATTTCCCCCCTTGAATAGTCACACTTTCTCCCCTTTGTTTTAAGTGTGAGGAGTCAACTGTACTCCTAGAGCCAGTCGATGCCTCTCAAATGCTGCTTTGGGTAAGGCCTTTATCAGAATGTTTACAACCGGTAGTTTTGTAAGCACATACTTCAACTTCACAAGCCCTTTCTCCACATTCTCCTTAATAAAATGATATTTGATTTCAATATACTTTGTCCTTGAGTGATGTATTGGATTTTATCTAAGATTTATAGAACATTAATTGTTACATTAGATTTTGATTAGAGAATTCATAGCAACTCCCATTTTATCAAGTTACTGCTTCATCCATAATAACTGTATACATTTTTGAGTGGACGAAATATACTCAGATTCTATGGTGCTCAATGAAATGAAATCTTGTTTCTTTATTATCCAAGAAATAAAAAATCTACCAAGTTAGAAAGAACCTATTGACATTGATTTCCTATTATCTACTGAATCAACCCAATCTGCATCTGTATATCCCAAAAGCTCTGATTGAGATTTTTTATTATACATCAAACCGAAATCTATAGTTCCCTTGATATACCAAAGTATTCTTTTCACTACAAGCTTGTGGATTTCCTTGGGATTACTTTGATATCTCACTGCTTAGCATGTGGAAAAAAAATTTCAGGTATTGTCTCTGTCAAGTATATTAAACTTCCAATAATTTTCCTGTATTCAGTGATATTAACTACCTTTCCATCATTATCTTTTGATAGTTTCATTTGGGTAGCAACTGGATTTTTCATATCCTTGGAATTTTCCATTCCAAATCTTCTCAAAACTACCTTGGAATATTTGGATTGAAAAATTAAAGTTAAATTCCTTCTGTGTGTCACCTGTAAACCAAAGAAAAAATGTCAGCTCACCAATCATTGACATTTCGAACTCACTTTTCATGAATTCAAAAAACTGTCTACATTGTTCTTCCTCTGATCCACAAAATATTATGTCATCGAAATAAAACACCACCACCATCCTTTGATTACTATAATTATTGACATATGGATTATAATAAACTCCACGACGCTGAAAACAAGCTTCTTCATATACTAATCAAGTCTCGAATACCTTTCTCTTGGTGCTTGCTTCAACCCATATAGTGTATTCTTCAACCGAAAAACTTTTTTTATCTTCATGAATAATAAAACCATCTGGTTTCTCATTATAAACTTCTTCTTCCAGAAACCCATTCAAAAATGAGGACTTCACATCGATCTATAAAACTTCTAACTTCCATTTCACTACAATGGAAAAGAATAATATGATTGTCTCTATCCTTGAAATAGGTGCAAATGTCTCGTCAACATTGATACCCTCTATCTTGGAGTAAACTTTTTTACACTAGTTGTGCTTTGTTTCGAATCACTGCACTATCTTCATTCATCTTGTTATAAAAGACCCATTTATTCCCAATGAAATTCTTATCTACTGGCCTCAAAACAATATCCCATGTCTGATTCTTCTCATTATGGTCTAGCTTGTCATTCATTTACTGAACCTAGTTTTCATCTTCAGCTGCATCAATAAAATATTTAGGCTCTACCTAAAATTGGAAAGATTTTTGCTATAATTACTTCATTCTTCTTGTCTGAACTGGTACTGTCTGATCAATAATTATATTCTGCCTGTAAATTTCAGCTTGAATTTTTGGCTTCTTCAAAGATATAGGCTTAATTTCTTCTTGTTCATCATCAATAACTTGTTCTGAATCAATATCTTTCACTTATGATCCCCCTATGTTGCTTTCCTCTACATCACTTTCATTAGGAAATTCTTCATTGTTATGTTGAATATTCTATTAATTTTCCACTATAGTGACATCACTACTTTCAACTACTTTTCCCAACCCCTTATTGAATCATTTGTATGCTTTGATTTTTCCTAAGTATCCAAGGAAAATCCCCTCATCTCCATGTGACTCAAATTTCCTGTGCTTTTCTTTTTTTGATTATAAAGCACTTAATTACAAATATTTGAAAGTATTTTAACATTGGTTTATTTCCGTACCGAATCTCATATGAAGTATTTCCTTCTTTAGGATATAATAGAGCCCTATTAGAAATATAGATTGATGTCAGGACTACTTCCTTCAAAAATTTCTTTGGTATATCTTTTTCAATAAGCATTATTTTGGCCATATTGTTGATGATCCAATTTATCCTCTCAACCACTCCATTCAATTGAGGAGTTCTCACTAAATAAACATGATTCCTTATCCATTTTTTCTCGAGATAATACTCCACTTGACTATTTTTGAATTTCATACCATTATCAGTATGAAACCTCTGAATTTTCTGTCCAAGCATCCTTTAAGATTCCCTCCGATACTATTTTATACAACTGAACACACCAGACTTATGGGAAATGAAAAATACCTATGCCATTATACTATAATCATCAATGAAAAAAAAGTAATACTTATTTTTATAAATGGATCTGGGTGAGATAGGTCCACATACATCAGCATGCACCAATTCAAGAAATCTTATTGTCTTATGTTCCTTTTACTTGTATGTTTTTCTGATGATCTTACCTTGTTGACATGCATCACATTTATGAGTATCATCATGTTATAGATTAGGGAGACCTCAAGCTATATCACACTTTACCAGATCTTCCAAGGATCGTTGGCATATATGACCAAGTCATTTATGCTACAACTTGTTTTCCTCTTCTCTAGATAAAAATTAGATATCTTCTTCCCCACTTACATGGTATAGATTTCCCTTTGTTATTTTTCCATGTAGAACAACTAAACCATCTATTCATTTGACTATACACATATTATTAGTAAATATTATAGAATTTCCCGATTCATATAGTTGACTGACCCTAAGAAAGTTATGAATGAGACCTTCTAAACCAAGACATCAGTCTGTCTAATTTCTTTACCCCAAACCTAGCCTTTCCCAAGTCAATTATCTTTAAGCCTTCATCATTTCCAAACTTTCAAACAACTTCTTTGTCATATTTTATGCCTATAACAAGATCCTTATTTATTTTCATATGGGATGTGAAAATGTTGTCAAGGATCCATACACTGGAATTATTTGATGCTTTAAGGGCAATTTCAGCAACCACTACCTTCTAATATCTCTTCTTCTTGATTTATGTTTTTTAATTCATACTTGGTACAGATTTACAGCCTTTATATTCTTCAGAATATGATGGACCCTTTTCATCCTGCAAGGCTAAAAATTTGTTTTTTGTTTTCAACTCACCAGTTGATTCTTTGATTTGTTGCTTGTGAATACTTTGATTCTAATTTGGAACATCCCTCTGAATTGTTGAGGTACAATATCTATCTATGTGACCAAATCTTTCACACCAATAACAATGTCTCTCGAAGGATATTATAGAGTATTGAGCTCTGTTTTACTTTAACTGTTCTTATTATTCCCTTCAATATCTCCTAGCTATGGAACACACATTTTGTGAATGTCCCATCCTTCCACAATAATAACACCTAATATAAGGTTCATTCCAGAGTGTTACTTCTATACTGCTAATTTTCCCTTGGGTTCCTCAAATCTTCTGATTATGCTTCATACCCAAATTAACTTTCAACCTCAGAATGGGTTCTTACGGTCTGACTTAAACCATGACTGCTTTCAATTTTTTATCAAGCCCCATACCAGCGTTATCACATAGATTTGACTATTGGATTCGTTATGGTGGGCCTCTATGCTCCACTTCCAAATTTTTTGTCTTTTGAATGGTCTTATTTCCCAATTTCACATTGGGGGTCAAGATTTTTTCTTGATCCTTAACTTTTCATCATATACCAATGAATTATTCTTCTTGTTCTTCAATGTGTTTGATTTGATATTTCACTTGTTATTAAAACCATCAATCTCCCTTATATGTTCTTCAACCTAGAGACTGTGATCACTAATTATTTCTAAGTCCTCTAGAAAAAAAGAATTTATATTCTCAATTTATTCCATTAACTCAGACTTCTCCTCATCCTATTGCTGCATGTAAAGTTTGGCGTCATGATCCACTTTGTTGGATTTCTTCGTTTTGGCTCTCCAAACATCTATCTCATAAAGAGATGTTTCTAATTCATTCTCCATATCAACTATTCCTTCAAATTATTCTTCATCAATTTTAGTTTCTTCTTTTTCTTGAGTACTACCAACAACTTCCACCATAGAATTTTCTCCACCATCTTTACAGTTCTCTATCTCTTCATCCTTTTCAACCTCGGATTCATCTGAACTGTCACATTATTGTGAAAGAATATTCTTTTTCTTGAACAAAATTCTCTTAAAATATTTCTTTCCTTTCACATAGGTTGAAGACTTATTCATAGGGATTTAGACTTCATCCTCCTCATCTTATTGGAACTTATTAGGGAACCTTACTGTAAGATTACCAACCATTCCACATCTAAATCAAGAAAGTGGAAGTTTCTCATTAAACTTTCCTTTTCCTCTTTGTAGATTTGAAGAAAGGAATGGCATCACCTTGTCTGTCTCTTATTCTTCTTGAGAATCTTCAATATTGAGCTTCTTCCTGGCCTTGAATTCCACCTATTTAAATTTCCCCTTTTTCAAAACATCATTATCATCACTTCTCATTTCATATGCTATAAGGGTACTGTATAGGTTATCCAGTTTTACCTATTTCAGGTATTTATCTTAAAATACTGAAACTTTCATATTAAACCATGATGGAAGCTTCCTCAAGATATGCTTCACAATATTTATATCTTCAATGACTTCTCCAAGACCCCGCATGTCTTCAAATACTATATTTACCCTGTTAAAGAATAAATCAACAAAATCATTCGGGTTTATTCTTAGATCTTTATACTTGTTCCACAGAACTAGTAGCTTTGCCTATCTAACCTTTGAATCTCATTCATAAATATTCAACAGATTTTCCCACATAACATGTGATTATTTTCATGACATTACCTTCATATATATTTCATTGGATAGGGATCATCCTAAAGCATTGATTACCTTGATGTTTGTATGAAATTCCCTTCTTTCATCTTCTGATAAAGAACCACTATTGATATCGACTGAAATACCATGCATCACTGTAGTAAACACATATATTCCCAAATATTGGAAAAGTAGTTTTTCATTCGATTCTTCCATAGATGAAAATTATTCTCGTAGAAGATCATAACCCCTTGTGATTTATAACCTCCATTGAAAGAGAAACACTGATATTAATCTTCCCTCTGATACCAATTGTTAGGTCCACTAGGTCAAATACCCCGAGGGGGTGGGGGGTGAATTTGGGTATGAATTATTAAAACAACTTCCCTTTTTATCTTGTTTAATTATTAAAAAAAACTCTCTTCTTTATTTGTATGAATAGAAATTAAAGAATGGACGAGACAAATAATATTTTATTTGGTTCACCCTCACTGAGACACGTCTAAAGAGAATACAATGGAAATATGCCGATGTACCAAATCCACTAAAAGCACATTGCTATTTAGAAAGTTTGGAATGGACTCACTATCCCTCCAATTTTATAACCAATCACAATTTTAATGCTCAATTCTCTCTCAGTTGAGGTGTGATCATCGGTTCTTCAAAACATCCACTCATAGTTTATATAATTTTAGTTCCTTTCATTATCTCTAACGAATGAATCCTCTACTGTATGTAGATGCTCTATTTAATTCCAACTTTCATCCACTTATTAATACCACTTTTCCACCGAATATTGGGCAATACCTTTTTAAACACTTTCGAAAAGTACACTATTTCACGAAGCTTCTTATTTCACAATGCTCACTACTTCACAAAATACACTATTTCACAAATATTAAACAAGAATTCATGAAGTACCAGCCTTTTTCAAATCTCAACTTAGCCTTCAAAAAGTTCACCTCTTTTGCAGTGCTCAACTTATCCACTGTGAGGCTCCTTCCTTTCATAGATCTCAATAATCCTTCACGAATTCTATTTACTTTAGCGAAGCTAAACTTAGCCGTCGTGAAGTAACTTCATAACCCACCTTCATGAACCTTCTTCACGAATCAAGAGAATTAATATTTTTAGGAAAACTCTCTACTCTTCTCAAGGGCTTCAATCCCTATTTATAGGTGCTTCCACCACCTCTAGAACCTTCGATGCCATGTCAGGGCCATGTCATCCCATTTCACAAAGATCCAAAATTTCCACTGAAATTATATCTAATTCTCAAATATTCATGACAATTTTCATAGTTCTCAAATATATTCAAAATCCTAGATACTTCCATAAAAAACATTTCACCACCGCAATTCTCACTCATACTTCTCTTCACCTATGCCATTTTTGAAGCTCATCGTAATCACAGAGCTCACCGTTAGTTTTCTTTGATTCTTTTAGAAATCCAATTCATGAAGACTATCTTCATGAAATTCAAAAATTTACCATATTTTGATGAGATATTCAAGGAAATCCACTTTTCGTGATGCTCACTAGACTCTAAATTTTGGACCTCAAAAATTTGGCAAACACTGGGAAATGTCATTACCTTGTATCTATTCTTTTAGTAAAAAATCCATATCTTCCATTCCTTTGTCATGGTTATTTTTCAACTTGGATTTTAAACAATATATCAGAAACTTGACAATTCACCATGAAAACCTTCTTTGTCAACAAACGGAACCAACCCAAAAATGCTGCAATGTTACCTTGAGAGATTTTTTTCCCAATAGTGACCAATTTGAGAGATATATTAGTTGATAATTTGGGAATATCTTATGAGTGTAAAGCATATTCACACAATTTAAGTAGTGAGGTTGTTCATATCTATCTAAACAAATAGATAATGTGATAGAGAGCCAAAGAAATGAGTCAATGAAGAATCATAATGGTTGAATCCAGGGGTGCATCATTTATTACATCCATTAAAACCTATATTTTATTTTTATTTTATTATTGTATGAATTGAACCACCCCTATCACCCTAATTTTAAAATTAATAAAATAAAACAAATAATTATAATTGTTTGGATAGTGAATCTCTAGTACCAACCCCTTGAGAGACAATTCTGACAATCCACTGGGCTGCATTCTAATCTTTATAAATTCTTTATGAAAGGAAAATGACAATATTCACATCATATTTCCTAAATATATGAACTAATATTTATTAAACATTGAGTCCATCTACCATCATATTAATGAAATCACAATAAACATATTTTTGGTGAGTGAACTTACGATATTCTAAAACCAGGATTCATACCCAAAGAGCAAGTGCACAATGACTCGATATAATGATAAGTGATGCATGTTACTACTTTCATTTATTAATATATATGAATATAAATATACATTAATTTATATTAGGGGTATATTGGTGGTTTAATATTTAGTTTTATACTCAATCCACACACATACACCTTAGTGGATGTGCAAAACTTATATTTGTTATACATCTAAAGGAATGGGACCTAAAATAAGTGACAGAGATAGAGTATCTTGGTGGGGATATATAGATAATTCCTAAGTGAGGCTATGGATTAGTTGCAGTGTATCATTTTTTTTCTTTATTTTGGTGTAATGAATAAGATCATACGATAAATAAATGTTTCATATAATGTATGAATCATATTATATATCATGTTTATCTATTATTACATGGTGCATTCTTTTGTTTATGGTTACCTTACAATTATGATTCCATATATTAAACTCTAATATTATATCTTTTTATTATTTTTTGTGTTATTTATCCATTATTTTATATTGTGATACTATGAGTATATTCTTCTCATGTGATATTACCAACCATCGCCACTAGTTGAAAACCTATGGTGTACATGGAGGCATTACTTAGGTATGCAATTATCTATCTTAGGCCGTGTGGGTAGGTATCCAGATAGAGATAATATAATAATGATATGGTAACATTTATTATGATAAATAAATTCATTCTTCAAATGTTCAAGAAGAGATTTTATTTTTTTAGTGAAATTATATACAGGATAACCAACATGAGTTTAAAAAACGGGGTTTAGGTTTCTTATAATTCATTTTTCTATTACTATATAATTAAGATTAGATGATATTATATGTGATATGAGAATTAATATAGTCTTTAATATCCTTTAGATCAATGGATTTCAAAAATGGTGTCTAATTCAAAATTAACCATTTATAGTATTGTTAATGAGTGATGTGTATCTCAAAAACTCCACTTTCATTGAAAAAACAAAGGATTGTTGGTTTAATATTCAACTCACTCATGGAATATATTTTAGAAACATGGATAGAGAAAGTATATATAATCTCTATAGGAAATATAATAGATAGAAAAATATTAAACATGACTAATTGGTTACCAAATTTCCGGGATATGATTCTAGAATAGACATCAATTTTGTTCTTAGATGTCATGAGTAAAGGTATTCCTAGAATCAATGGATATCTACTGGAATATATCTCACCTTCTATGAAAATTACAAAAAAACTAACTGTGAAGATATGCTCATTGACTCAAACTAAAAAACTCTCAATCACTTCATCATGTATAGTAGTGTTTCTATTACCCAATTATTTAAGTTCACACAAAGGATGTAAGGGACCTAGAACTAAGTTGGAAAATATAGACTTGGGAATGGAATTGATTATGTTTCCATGGATAATGTACGAATCATTAAAATTTCATCTTTCAATTTGGAATGGAACTATAATTTTATTGAGGTATTTACAATTCATGTGAATAGATTGTTGAGATAAAATAATTTCAATGGTTATGAATTATCTTTAATAGATGCACAATTACTTAATAAAATTTTCATACATAAAACTTTGTTCAGTTGAATCTAAAAGAGGAATATTGACTTCAATATAAAAAATTAATAACATTTCAATATAATGTTTTAGTGGTTTTTTAGTCTTGGATATGTCTTGGGGAAAATTAATAAGATTGTTCAGGATAATGAAAAGAGTTGATAAATTTACCTGAAATTTTTTCTACTAGTTGTTTACCTTTTTCATTTTCATGTAGAATATTAGGGATTGTTAGAGGGATTAATATTTGAAATGGATGTTTTTTTCATGATCTAAGTTTAATTACACTAACATTACCCTTTAGGTTGAGTAAAAGTAGATATAGAAGTAGGGAAGTGTTATTTTTATATTATTGACTCAAATTGGACTTATGTTGTCCAATTTTATTTTCAATATTTTTTATACTATATTGAGGTAACTAGTTAAGGTATTTAATATATACTTCCAATAATTTTATAGAATATGATTCATTTCTTGAATGTGTATATCCTTGATTAACATTCAAATAATTTTTTTATTGTTGGTTTGGTAATTAAGAAGACTCTCCATGGAGTGAAAATCGACTGAGGGATGGTTTCCCCTTTAATAGGAGAGTATTAATGTATATTATTGTGGAAAGTGACCCTTAAATTTACTATATTCAAATTGATTTAGATATTAAGTTTGGATTTTAGGGACTTGATTATTGTACATCAATATTGGACAATATTTTTTTCCTTGGATTGTGGGTTGGAGAGAAAGGGTCATAATGGGGTTGGTTCGAATTTATTCTAAGGTACTGTTGGTTTTGGATTGGTTTTCTACTAATAAAATTATAAATTAAGCTATAATAGACTAAGAGACTTGGATAAATTTTTCAATAATATTGAATAAGAATTAGCAGGATGGGAAGATAAGTTGAAAATATCATATAATTGTATGGGCCTAGAAAATTTATATTGAGGGTATGGAGAGTTTAAGGCTTTAAAATTCATGTAAAATCATATTACAAGTCCAATGATCCCACACTTACACTAAATCATATTACTTGATTCTATGGGTTAAGGCACTTAATCTTTTTTCACTTGATCAGGTACTCAGGTATGTAATTTCTATGTATTTGTGACCATGTTTGTTATGAGATCTCTTATTCTAGAAATATTTTTTCATACAATAGAAACATAACTTTCATTATCAATTATAGTTCATTCAATCACCAATAAAAATGACATGGTTTGGGATTTAATTGTGTTAATAGGTACATACAATCTTTATGAACCTTTCCTAATATTTTTGGAGTGATTCAATGAGGAATTAACAAATTCCATTAATTTCCTTTTGAATATAGGTAGTTCAAGAACAAGGGAATATTTTTTCTAAAAAAATCACTTCATATTATTCCATGAATTTATGGAACTAGGAGAGGGGTAGTAGGGAAAAGGTTTGATTGAGTCAGACAAGGAGAAATATAATGATCAAATTTTTATTTGTTTATAGAAAACCCCTTGATGCTTCATGGTAGATCATACAACATGAAATCTTTAATTTTAATATGAGGATCTTCCCTAGAGAACCCATAAATTTTATGGAGAAGGTGTATCAATCCCAATTTGAGTTTGAAGTCATCCTTGATGTTAGGATATTGAATACTAAGGGGTTGATAATTCATATATAAGAAAATGGATTCTTTTAAAGTTTACCCCTAGTATTTTACATATATATATCAAAGTAATTAATTTGAAAGGGGTTGAGTGTGTTTTGATTATATTTAGCCATCCTCCTAAGTTGGTGAATAACATGCTTGATTTCTAGGTCAAACAGATTTAATGTATTATTAAATATTTTTTTTGGAAATTCACATTAAATCTAAAAACTTTTAAATAAAGTGAGGATTTTAAATTTTAATGAATATGTTTCAATGGAGTGATATTTTTTTTATTTCTTTCTCATTGTTTTTTGTTTTTTTATAAAAAAATCAAGAATAATCAATTCTATGTAGCACTATCCCTAAAAATAGTTCCTATTTGAAGCATGTATGATTATTTTATTTTGATAACAAATATTATACTTTGATTTATATAATATCATGTGGGAAAAATCATCATCAATGGTACTAAGCTCTTGAAAATATTTGAATTTGTTTTTTATGATGTAGGAGTTTCTATATTAAAAAAGATAAATATGAATAAGTGATAAAATAAAACTAATGAAAATATTTGATATGGATTAAGGTGAGTATTAAAATTATGGATTTAATATAATTATTTCATTAATATTTAAATAATATTTTATTAAATTAACATCCATTTTTTAAAGATGAATTTTATTATAGTTCCAACAAGTGTAGAATTTAATCCAAGCCTTAACTTTGGGTATTAATATTGATGACATATTTTTAATGGAAGGTTTAATGATATATAAACCATTTTGAATTTTAGCTTTTAATAATAGATTTAATCCACATAATTAACTAGGTTTTTCAATAATATATCATATATACTGAATTAAAGGTAAATTGTTTTAATTTATCAATAATTGTGTATATCTTTCAATGAGATTTCTTCCCCAATTAATGATTCAACCAAATAAAATATTTTATAATAAATATAAATATTTAATTAAACATGTGAGGGTGTATTTATGATGAGAAAATAAAAAATAAAAAATAATGGTATAAGATAAGAGTGTTAAAAATACAACCCACACACACAAATGGAATTTAAATAATGCTTGTATGTAATGAAATTTTAATGGGACAGAGTAAACAGATTCAAATAGAAATTAAACTCACTTAAGAACCCAAAAATAAAAATATATAATAAGGTTGATAATAAGATAAGATAATGAATCTTTCAATAATTATGAACAAAATTATTGTCAGGCCTAGGTGAGATTAAACCACCGATGAGAGGGGGAGTGAATTAGTTGTTACCAAATAACCAACTCTCAAAATCATTTTTCTATTTCTAGTTGTTGATATATGATCTCAAATGAAATGATGTGATGATGTGAAATATAGTGACAAAGAACACACATGTCATAAGTTTTTTATAAGGTTCACTCACTCTTGTTATTTGGTGGCTAATACATGGTGAAGAATGAATGTGATCCCACTGTACACATTCTTATTTTATTATATACAAATAAATGAATATGAAAGTAATGTGGTATAAAACTCTAATTATAATAAATAATAACAAGAATCAAAAAGTTTATAAATATCCGCTTTCTGACCTTAAGTGTCTATAAAATTTAGATCATGTATACACACTTTTTATTCTCTATAGTCCCATCCAAAATCTAGCTAAAATGCTCCCTAGAATAGGTGAATAAATATATTAAAGTTTTATCACACCATTCTCCATTTTAGAATCCACATATTTAAATATAACTCAACCATCATGACATGACCATGTATATTACGACATGGTGACCAAATAAAAAATATATGAAACTTATCTATTTTACAAATTCTCAAATCGACCTATAAAATTTTCACTGTAATTTCACTTGATGTATTACAATGTGGGATCTCTTTCTCAATTATAGTGTTGCATGAAATTTTCACATCTATAACCATTATGGTGTGGAATAATCCTTTATTGTATGATTCTATAGATTGTGTCATGACTCTATTCAACTTCTTAGATAGCATTACATCAATTTTTCATAGCCTATAATCATGGTTCAGTGTGTTTGAGTTATGGGATACATCCTTTTTATAAGATTAAAGTAATTCTATATTTTATCCCTATCACAATGTAATAATATCCTTCACATTACTATATTTTTCAAATCAGATAATCTTCAATCCTTTTCATTAACTCAACTACTATTAATGTAATGGCCTGGACCTCTCTGGTCCACTACTTTGTTGAAATGTGGTGTTGGAGGTGTTTCGAGAGGTCAAGGTGACTTATCCCCAACACTTTGCCAAATTTCCAGTTCTGTGAACAGTGTTTCCAGAACGGTAACCTTCTAACGGTGATCGTATAACGGTAGACTTGAACAATGTTTCCAGAACGGTAACCTTCTAACAGTGACCTTATAACGGTAGACTTGAACAATGTTTCCATAACGGTAACCTTATAATGGTGACCTTATAATTCTAGACTTGAACAGTGTTTCCAGAACGGTAACCTTCTAACGATGACCTTATAACGATAGACTTGAACAGTGTTTACAGAATGGTAACCTTCTAACGGTGACCCTATAACGGTAGACTTGAACAGTGTTTCCAGAACGTTAACCTTCTAACGATGACCTTATAACGGTAGACTTGAATAGTGTTTCCAGAATGGTGAGGTCTAACGGTGACCTTTTCTTTCCTTTGCCAAATTTTGAGTATGTGAACAGTGTTCCCAGCTTCCTAGAGTTTCGCCCCTTTGACGTTTCCTTTGACGTAAAATACATTTAAAGCCTTATTTTAAGGACTCTTAAGGCCAATTCAAATTCCATAAATCCTATATTAATTATTCCTATGGCTTGGGATGTTTTACTTGGTCAAACCGCATGGGTTAATGCGAGTCGCTTTTAATGGGGAATTAAACGTATCTTAAACTGTCGCCCCATTAAATCTTCAAAAAGGGAAGAGATATCATTCTACCTTGTTCTTCCTCTTTGTTATCATCTATGAGATGCTAGAACCTTTAGATCCTTCATGTAGGATTTTCACAATCAAACTTTACTCCTAGGATTGGTTCTTCTCTGTTTTGATGCAACCGAGCTATATCGATCAATCTTCCATATAAGGTATGTTGTATCATCGTTATTTTGGGGTTAATCTTCTCCTGTTCTCCCTTCCATATTATAGCATGTAATATTCATGCTTATAATGGGGTTTTCTTCGGGTTTGGTTGGTGCTGTCGTACCGTGGCATCCTCTGGTGGATGCAGTTGTCGCGAGAGAAGGATTGTGACCCGTTGTGTGGATAAAGAACGTCAAGAATTGTTGAGGTAGGGGATTCATGGATTCTCTAATTGTATATGTGCAATTGTAGAATTAGCATGATTTATCCCTTTGGATCATAATGAAATTTACCTAATTAAACACTTGAACCAGATTTAAAGAATTGGTTTGATCGCATTTTGTTGCTTTGTACCGTGATAATGGTTTGCCTCATGTTTTTCTAGATAGAGTGATATCTATGCTTAATTTGATTAGTTGTTCGTTCTTTATGGAAATTGATAAACAATGTAAAGCCAGAATTAAGTGATAATTAATTGGCTAAAGATAAAGAGGCATGTGAATGAATCCGGTTTTTGCCGTTGTTGTAGTTGTTCTAATTTGATGATAATCGAATTGGAAAAGTAAGCATGTTAAATCTTTTGTGATAACTTACTGATTAGTTTTTCCAAAATTGGAACCTACAGATTGAATCTGTTAATTCAATATGGATTAAAGAATCTCTTATTTGATAATTTCTAAAGGGGTTCTGAGTTACCCTCTTGTTTATTAAATGGCCAAGAGCCCATGGTTGTGATTGTTGTTTTCCTGCTGCTTGTGCTGTGATGTGACCCTGGAGGGGTGTTGTGATATGTGGAGGCATGGAGGCCTTGTGGTTGTAGCAGCGGATGATGCCTAGAGTGGCGAGATGCATCAGTTTATGCATGTGGGTGTCGGGGAGGACACCGGGGGTGATGGAATGGGATGGATGTGGTTGCTGGATGCTTGTGGATTCTTTGAATGTTTATCTACTTTGCTTTTCCCCACTACTCAAGGCAGCTGGTCTTGCTTACCCTTCTTCTAAAGGAGGCGAAGACGCGTGGGGTATTCCACGTGCTTTCCATGTTTAGCCTCTCGAGGGAGAATGGGTCTATGCTCTTTCTATAGGTGGCAAAGACTCGATGGGTAGTATATCTACTCACTGTGTTGAGCCTCCTTTGTGTTTAGTAGCGTAGGATGATTTTCTAGAATGCATGGGAATATGGGAAAGTAATTCTGTAATGAAATTTTGATTAAATGGTGGAAATACACAGGGATGGAGATACTGGAATTTAAAGGTGATGTGAACCTTAAAAGGAGAAGTTGATTTTGAATGTGATGCCAATTTAGTTTAATGTGGAATTGTTCATGGTTAATTAATTTTTAAATAATTAATTAACATACAGTGGAACTAAAAAAATGAGAATGGAGTAATCTAATAAAACTCTTCAAATGTTTGTGTTCTTATAGGATACCTAGTCTTAGAAGTAGTAGCCTGGAGTTTGAGAGACGTTAGCTGCAGTTGTATCTAAGACTAGGTAATGCCCATAGTGTGGATGTGAGTTATATATATATTCTGTACTTTTTGTGTTTCTATAAGATACTCCACCCTGTTGGTAAGGGAAACTGACACCCCGAGGATTCTAATCCCTGGGGGGGGGGGGGTGTTTTCCTCAACATTCCGGTGGGAGGACGAATGGATGACTACCCCCTTTGGCCCCGCTCTCTTCTCTTGGTAGATACATGTGCCAACAGGCACAACAGTTAGTTTCCCCGTATATGTGTGTAGAGGGCTGTAATGGCTTGTGGTTATTTCACACACATATATTTTGGATATAGTATCCTATGGACTACTATAGGTGTAACGTGTATAGGATGTGATGGCTTGAGGATCCCTACTCGGTGTATGGGCTATAATGGCTTGAGGTATAATACTCGATGTATGATACACGTTATGTGGGCTGTGGTGGCTCCCAGAACTTACCCGGTTACTTTTGGTTGTGAGGATGGTGTGGTGCTTCGCCCAGGTGTCTACGGGAAATCCTTTGTGGTGCACGAGGTGCAGATTGTGGAGCTTAGCCCAGGTGTCTGCGGGTAAGCCTTTGGAGAGAGATGCACATGACGTATGTTGTTGGGGCAAAGCGGAAAACCAATGGGGAAGTAGTAGTGGGGTACCCTTGATATTCTTTACTATATGTTATATTCTTGTATGCGTTACTTGGTGAGAGTAGTCATGTTGAGGTTGGGAACTTAGTATACCTGTTTAGGTGACGAGTTAGTTTCAATTGTTGTTCACTATGCTTTAGCATGCTTTCTTTAATTTTGCACGAGAGGCTTGGGAAGGATCCTACTGAGTTTACTGTTATACTCACACTATGTATATATAAACTGTTTTTTTTAGGTCACTTGGAGCAGGTTGGAGATCAAGCTGGTTACTACTAGCTTGTGGTTGGAGGAGCTGTTTGAGCTTGTGGTCGCTGCCGTTTTACTTTCTTTTGGGTACTTTTAGTTTTCCCTTTCAGCTATAGTACTTTTTCATGACATTCCATATGTGCACTTGAGTTTTCTTTTATATTTCAGTTCTGATTTGGAGTTGGTTGGAGGCTATTCTATCTCTCTCTTCTGCATGTTTTCTCTTAGAGGGTAATGCCTCCCATTTGTGTGTTTATTATACCCTCGGTGCTAGTCGCCAACCCGTGGCCTATTGGAGGCGGGACTCGGGGGTCATTATCTCTCTTCTCACATTGCTAGCCCAGGAGGGGTACACTTTGTGGGGAGGGGGTCATGACAGAGTGGTATCAGAGGTCTGGTTGAGGGATAGGATGAAGTTTGGAGTTAGGCACAGGTGAGGATGAATGGGATGGTAGGGCAACAGTGTCATTCATGTTTAGCAAGTGGGGTAAACACTGGAGACCGATAGAGACATAGGTGTTTAGAGCCCCCTATGATCTGTTTCATGGGCCTTTAAGTTTACGATGGCTACTAAACAAAGTGATACTGGTTGTAGGGTAGAGACCTAGGAAAGGATCATACATCATTCTTCTTTGCGCCTGTGTTTGAATTGGTAGACCTTGGGATAGGTTAACCTTAAATTAATAAAATAAAACAATTAATTTATTAATGTTGAGCCTTCCATATTCCAGGCTCAGGAGCTCTAACAGTTGTTATTTTACAGGTATGGCTCCAGGTCAACGTCCTCATCAGGGTTGCGCAGAAGATGTCTAGCAGTCTATTCCAGAAGATCGCCGCTGGGTAGAGGTTGACAACGATGACACTTGGAGGAAGACGCTCTGAGATTTTCAGCGCCAGAGTCTACAGAAGTACGAGGGCTCCGTTTCAGATGCAGTCACAGAAGACTGGTTGGAGGAGGTTGAGATAGGATTCAGTTCGATTCATGCTTGGAAGGAACACTGGGTTTCCTTGGTTTTGACGATGCTGCGTGGAGCAGTGAGGAAGTGGTGGTTCTTGTTCCTCGGGATCGTGAGGAGTCAACTATCTCATGGGAGGAGTTTCGAGACAGGTTTAGAGTCGAGTTTCTTTCTTCGACTACGAAGGCGTCCAGTCTCCAGGATCTTCTCACCCTTCGACAGGGGAGCTCCAGTGTTCGAGAGTTTGGAATCCATTTCAGTAACCTTCTAAGATATGCTTCAGACCTGTTACTAGATGAGGAGGACAAGGAAAGAAATTTCGAAGAGGCTTTGCATCTAGAGATCCAGCGTCAAGTCACCCCATTTATGCTAAAGACATATCTTGAGGTGCTGGAGAGGGCAGAGGTTGTTGAGAGGACTTTGACTAGGACCAGATCATCATGAGAGGGGAATCATCATGATTCCTCATGAAGCAAAGCTATGGTCTGGGGATCCCGGTTTTCAGGGCAGAAGAGTTTCCGTTCACCTGGGGGTAGGTCCCAGCCCTTCCCATCTCGTTTCTCTGGAGGCAGCAACTATTAGGCCTATGCCAAGGGATCAGGCGCTTGTTTTTATTGTGGTGGTCGTGGTCATCAGTAGCAGGAGTGCCCGACTTTTCAGAGTAGTCATCGTGCACCGGGCGCTCTGCTCCAGGTTCTTCCGTTGAGGCAGTTCCAGCCGAGGCAGCAGCAGCAGGTTGCACCAGCTTTAGATCACCAGAGGGTAGATGGAGCAGGTAGAGGATAACCCCATGACGCTTCCCATCCTCAGAGAGCAGAGCATGGGCATGGTGGTGGTCATCATCAGGGTCAGAGAGGCCGTGGAGGAGGTCGTGGTCAGCTTCATGCTCTAGTGTTGCCAGCCCCAGGCGATCCAGATGTCGTTTGAGGTACCCTTTTCTTGTTTTCTACCTTGGTGTATGCCTTGTTTGATTCAGGAGCAACACACTTCTTCATATCACCTACTCTTGTCCATGCTTTGGGACTTGAGGTAGAGAGGCTTCACATCTGGGGCTAGGCTGTGTTCTCATGCAGTAGAGGTCAGTTGTTTCTTATGGGTCTCAGTAGTTGCGTCCCCATGAATGCAACTATGCCACCCATGATCTTGATTTGGCAGCCGTGGTGTTTTCTCTGAAGTTGTGGAGACATTACCTCATTGGTGAGCACTTTGTGGTTTTCACCGATCATAAGAGTTTGAGGTATGTTTTCTCCCAACGTGACTTGAACTTGAGGCAGCGTCAGTGGATGGAGTTCTTGCATGAATACGACTTTGAAATATTGTATACACCTGGAAAAGGGAATGTTGTAGCTGATGCACTGAGCCAAAAGTCACATAATGATGTTGTGCGTGAATCTGGTGATTCCTGGAGAGTGATGGAAGAGATATCAGCTTTGCATCTTGATATGGGAGAAGTTGGGGGTAGAGGTTGTCTTTTCCAGATGACGGTGCAGTCATCCCTGATGCAGAAGGTGGAAGAGTCTCAGTTGGGTGATATAGAGGTGGAAGTTTGGAGAGACAGAGTTGTTTGTGGTGAGGCCCCTGATGGTTGGTCAGAGGATGAACAACACCAAGTGTTGTATCATGGCAGGATTTTTGTTCCCTTGGCGATGCGCGAGACGGTTCTCCGAGAGTTCCATAGTTTGCCCTTGGTAGTACATCCTGGTGTGACAAAGATGTACCGATCTTTGAGGAGTCAGTTTTTGTGGCCTGGGATGAAGTGTGCGGTTGCAGAGTGTGTGTCTCAATGTTTAGTCTGCCAGAAAGTGAAGGCCGAACACCGTGTTCCTGGTGGTCTTCTCCAGTAATTTGATATTCCTCAGTGGAAGTGGGAGGAAATCTCAATGGACTTTATTACAGGTTTACCTCGAGCTCCGGGAGGACATGATTCTATATGGGTGATATTGGATCGTTTAATAAAATTGGCCCACTTCATAGCGATCAAGGAGTCGAGATCAGTGGAAGTTTTGTCGAGGAAGTATCTAGAGGAGGTGGTGAGACTTCATGGAGTACCTAGGACGATCATTTCTGATCAAGATCTTCATTTTACCTCTAGGGTGTGGAGAGGTCTCCATCATGCTTTTGGCTCTCAACTGTGCCTTAGCACTGCTTTTCATCCTCAAACGAATGTTCAGACAGAGAAAACCATCCAGACTCTTGAAGACATGTTGTACTCTTGTGTTCTTGATTTTGGAGGTTCATGGATGAAGAACTTACCCTTGGTAGAGTTCACTTACAATAATAGTTTTCACTCTACCATTGGTATGGAGCCGTTTGAAGACTTGTATGGCTAGCCATGCTGTTCTCCGTTGTGCTGGACTAGGGTCGGAGAGTCAGCAATTCTCGGACCAGAACTAGTGCAGAATACAACAGAGATGGTTCAGGTGATTCGTGAGAGGATGAAGACAGCACAAGATCGTCAGAAATCATATACTGATCAAAGAAGGGGACCCTTAGAGTTTAATGTTGGGGATCATGTGTTTCTGAAGGTGACTCCCCGTCGTGGGAATAGAAGGTTTGGTCGTGGAAGTATGCTTTCTCCCAGTTTGTTGGGCCTTTCGAGGTGTTAGCTCGTGTTGGAGCTTTGGCGTATCGAGTAGCACTTCCCCCTCAGATGAGTCAGATACATGATGTTTTCCATGTATCACAGCTCCGTCGTTATCTTCATGATGAATCTCATGTTATCGATTGGGGAGAGATCGATATTGATGATGATACAACCTTCGAGGAGTGAACTTTGGAGATCCAAGACCGCAAGGAGAAGGTGTTGCGTGGGTGTTCTATCCCCTTAGTTCGTGTCTTATGGCGACACGGTGGCATGGGGGAGAGTACCTGGGAATGTGAGTCACAGATGTGTGTCCAGTACCCAGAGCTGTTTTAAGTTGTTGTGCTGAGTTTTATTTATGTACCTTTGATGTGATGTTATGATTGAATTGTTTGGATATGGATTGTTTGTTCCCATACTCTCGGATGTCTAGTTTTGTTCCAGCTTTCGAACAACTCATGGTGGTTTTCCCCTGAGAGGTATCTTATGGGGTGGTTGTTCGGACCCCTCTTTTCTTCTGGGTTGGTTTTTAATTCTCGAGGACGAGAATGTTCTGAGAGGTATCTAATGTAATGGCTCGGACCTCTCTAGTCCATTACTTTGTTGAAATGTGGTGTTGGAGGTGTTTCGGGAGGTCAAGGTGACTTATCCCCAACACTTTGCCAAATTTCCAGTTCTATGAAAAGTGTTTCCAGAACGGTAACCTTATAAAGGTGACCTTATAACGGTAGACTTGAACAGTGTTTCCAGAACGGTAACCTTCTAACGGTGACCTTATAATGGTAGACATGAACAGTGTTTCCAGAACGATAACCTTCTAACGGTGACCTTATAATGGTATACTTGAACATTGTTTCTAGAACAGTAACCTTCTAACGATGACCTTATAACGGTAGACTTGAACAGTGTTTCCAGGACGATAACCTTCTAATGGTGACCTTATAACTGTAGACTTGAACAGTTTTTCTAGAATGGTAACCTTCTAACGGTGGTGACCTTATAATGGTAGACTTGAATAGTGTTTCCAGAACGGTGAGGTCTAACGGTGACCTTTTCTTTCCTTTGCCAAATTTTGAGTATGTGAACAATGTTTCCAGCTTCCTATAGTTTCGCCCCTTTGACATTTCCTTTGATGAAAAATACATTTAAAGCCTTATTTTAAGGACTCTTAAGGCCGATTCAAATGCCATAAATCCTATATTAATTATTTCTATGGCTCAGGATATTTTACTTGGTCAAACCGCGTGGGTTAATGCGATCCGCTTTTAATGGGGATTTAAACGTATCTTAAACTTTCACCCCATTAAATCTTCAAAAAGGGAAGAGATATCATTCTACCTTGTTATTCCTCTTTTTTATCATCTATGAGACTCTAGAACCTTTAAATCCTTCATGTAGGAGTTTCACAATCAAACAAAACTCCTAAGATTGGTTCTGCTCTGTTTTGATGCAATTGAGCTGTATCGATCAATCTTCCATGTAAGGTATGTTGTATCATAGTTATTTTGGGGTTAATCTTCTCCTGTTCTCCCTTCCATATTATTTCATGTAATATCCATGCTTATAATGGGTTTTTCTTGGGGTTTGGTTGGTGCTGTCGTACCATGGCATCCTCTGGTGTATGTAGTTGTCGCGAGAGAAGGATTATGACCCGTTGTGTGGATAAAGAACATCAAGAATTGTTGAGGTAGGGGATTCATGTATTCTATAATTGTATATGTGAAATTGTAGAATTAGAATGATTTAGCCCTTTGAATCATAATGAAATTGACCTAATTAAATATTTGAACCAGATTTAAAGAATTGGTTTGATCTCATGTTGTTGCTTTGTACCGTGATAACGATTTACGTCATGTTTTGCAAGATAGAGTGATATCTATGCTTACTTTGATTATTTGTTCGTTCTTGATGGAAATTGATAAATAATGTAAAGATGGAATTAACTGATAATTAATTGGCTAAAGATAAAGAGGCATGTGAATGAATCCGGTTGTTGCCGTTGTTGTAGTTATTCTAATTTGATGATAATAGAATTGGCATAGTAAGCATGTTAAATATTTTCTGATAGCTTACTGATTAGTTTTTTCGAAATTGGAACCTACGGATTGAATCTGTTAATTCAATATGGGTTAAAGAATCACTTGTTTGATAATTTATAAAAGGGTTCTGAGTTACCCTCTTGTTTGTTAAAGGGCTAAGAGCCCATGGTTGTGATTGTTGTTTTCCTGCTGCTTGTGCTGTGATGTGACCCTGGAGGGGTGTTGTGATATATGGAGGCATGGAGGCCTTGTGGTTGTGGCAGCGGATGACGCCTAGAGTGGCGAGATGCATCAGTTTATGCATGTGGGTGTCGGGGAGGACACCAGGGGTGATGGAATGAGATGGATGTGGTTGATGGATGCTTGTGGATTCTTTGAATGTTTATCTGTTTTTCTTTTCCCCACTTCTCAAGGCAACTGGTCTTGCTTACCCTTATTCCGAAGAAGGAGAAGACACGCGGGGTATGCCATGTGCTTTCCGTGTTTAGCCTCTCGATGGAGAATGGGTCTATGCTCTTTCTATAGGCAGAAAAGACTCGACGGGTAGTATATCTACTCACCGTGTTGATCCTCCTTTGTGTTTAGTAGCATAGGATGCTTTTCTAGAATGCTTGGGAATATGGGAAAGTAATTCTGTAATGAAAGTTTTATTAAATGGTGAAAATCCACGGGGATGTAGATACTGGAATTTAAAGGTGATGTGAATCTTAAAAGGAGAAGTTGATTTTGAATGTGATGCCAATTCAGTTTAATGTGGAATTGTTCATGGTTAATTAATGTTTAAAGAATTAATTAATGTACAATGGAACTGATAAAATGATAATGGAGTAATCTAATAAAACTCTTCAAATGTTTGTGTGCTTATAGGATAACTAGTCTTAGAAGTAGCAGCCTGGAGTCTGAGAGATGTTAGCTGCATTTGTATCTAAGACTAGGTAATGCCCATAGTGTGGATGTGAGTTATATATATATTCTGTACTTTTTGTGTTTCTATAAGTTACTCCACCCTGTCGGTAAGGGAAACTGACACCTCGAGGATTCTGAGCCTTGGGGGGTGTTTTCCCCAACATTCCGGTGGGAGGACGAATGGATGACTACCCCCTTTGGCCCTGCTCTCTTCTCTTGGTAGATACATGTACCAACAGGCACAACATTTAGTTTCCCCGTATATGTGTGTAGAGGGCTGTAATGGCTTGTGGTTATTTCACACACATATATTCTGGATATAGTATCCTATGGACTACTATAGGTGTAACGTGTATAGGCTGTGATGGCTTGAGGATCCCTACTCGGTGTATGGGCTATAATGGCTTGAGGTATAATACCCGATGTACGATACACGTTATGCGGGCTGTGGTGGCTCCCGAAACTTACCCGATTACTTTTGGTTGTGAGGATGGTGTGGTGCTTCTCCTAGGTGTCTGCGGGCAAGCCTTTGTGGTGCATGAGGTGCAGATTGTGGAGCTTAGCCCAGGTGTCTGCAGGTAAGCCTTTAGAGAGAGATGCACAGGACGTATGTCGTTGGGGAAAAGTGGAAAACCAGTGGGGAAGTAGTAGAGGGGTACCCTTGATATTATTTACTATATGTTATATTCTTGTATGCGTTACTTGGTGAGAGTATCCATGGTGAGGTTGGGAACTTAGTATACCTGTTTAGGTGATGAGTTAGTTTCACTTGTTGTTCACTATGCTTTAGCATGCTTTCTTTACTTTTGCACGAGAGGCTTGGGGAGGATCCTACTGAGTATACTGTTATACTCACCCTATGTATATATAAACTATTTTTTTAGGTCACTTGGAGCAGTTTGGAGATCAAGATGGTTACTACTAGATTGTGGTTGGAGGGGCTGTTCGGGATTGTGGTCACTTCCGTTTTACTTTCTTTTGGGTACTTTTAGTTTTCCCTTTCATCTGTAGTACTTTTTCATGACATTCCATATGTGCACTTGAGTTTTCTTTTATATTTCAGTTATGAGTTGGATTTGGTTGGAGTCTATTCTATCTCTCTCTTCTGCATGTGTTCTCTTAGAGGGTAATCCCTCCCATTTGTGTGTTTATTATACCCTCGATGCTAGTCTCCAACCCGAGGCCTACTAGAGGCGGGACTCGGGGGTCATTATCTCTCTTCTCACATTGCTGGCCTAGGAGGGGTACAATTTGTGGGGAGGGGGTCATGAAAATTAATTTCTTACTCATCCATGAGCATGTTGTCAATAAATACAACATAAAAAAACCTTTAAAATCATTAATGAATAGTCTCAAAAATATTTTCATAGAATGCACACAATGTGAAAGTTATATAAATTCCACACTATAAAATAGAATAGCGATTTTTAGAGTTATCCAACCCTTAATGTAAATAGAAATACTATATTGACCATGTATTGATTGAGATCAAGTCATATCACCTAGATTGTAATGAATTTCATGAGGGATATTTGACTCCAAGACTCATCAACATCCCATAATCATCATGATATCTTCAATCACCCATAAATGGATCATTAATTACAAAAATACATGAGAGATTATAAAAAATTAATGAAAATTTTGATGAATAAAATAGATAGGGGAGTGAATTTTATAGTTAAAACTAGCACGTGATAGATTCTCCTATACCTTAATTAGGTTTTGGTTGTGCCATATCCCCCTAGAGTGATGAAGTGATAGTTCCCTTTAATAACATGATGAAAAATATTTATAACTAAAAGGGTGAGTTTATTTCCATATAATTATTTTCTTGAAGTTGATATGAATATTTCACCATTAATGTAGAATTATCTCAAAAATATTTATTTTAAATGTTGTTTATATTTTTATTAACTATTTAACACCAACTTTTTTCATCATTATACTTTTTAGTATAAAATATTGCTAAATTACTAAATAGTTCACTATTGTACTGGAAAAAATCTTTGTTTTATATGTACTACAATCTCATTACTATGAAAGGGTCCAAATATTGAACATTAATAGTTAATTTATTTTTTCTTCATAATTTTTAATTTCTTAATATAAATTTTGAGGCCATTTAAACATGTATTTTTATATATATGACCCATTTAATGAATTTTTTCTAAACTATAAGCATACACATGTGCCTCAATTTATTGATTTTATTAGGCAACTAGGAGTTTAATTGGACCATGATTTTTTTATAAATTTTAGTAATATTTGTTTTAATTTCATACATGATTTTCATGTCATTTGAGATTATAGAGTTTGTTTAGAAACCATAACATTTCAATGATTTTAGTTATCTAAAGAAATCAACCAGGCTTTATTATAGATCCATATAGTCCTTTATTTGAAAAAACTAGATAATGATCTAATTAAGAGATATGAGGACATATTTATAGGTTTATTTGTATATTTTAATGATTAATCTAAGTAGATATAACATAAATAAAATAATAAACTAGGAACAACAATATAAGAAACCAAAATAATGATGATATAAAATGAATAAATGGTTATTTTCACCTGACACAATAGTGATTCTACATTAATATTTATCATCTATATTTTATAGAGATCACATGAGAGGTATCTAAATGGAATCCCTCCTCTATAGGTAATTGTAGGATGTGTTATAGTATTCAACACTCTAGTGGGATCCTATTATCACCCATGACATGATAGTGCCTTGTAAAGGCTAAGGGTGAAGAGCAAGAGAGCAATGAGATAAAAGGGAGATAATTTTATGAAGGATGAGAAATTTCACCTATATGACATTACATAGAACTAGGACCTTTAAATATACCTAAAGAAACACCTAAAGTGTTCATCCATTCACTCATATGTTATAATGCATGCATAAATTCCACATAGTCTATTCATGAAACTGTAACATAAATACATTAATATCTTGACCATTTTTTCATAAGAAATGTTAATATAATGACACCTATTAAAATAATATCCCTAAATATAAAATTTTCACATTTGCGTTCCATGTATATCATAGGGTATAATATTTTTATATCATAATAAATGATATAACCCTCACTTGAATAGATAATAAAATCATATATACTAACTAGGTATGACCATAAAATTCCTTATTCTATCTCAATTGAGGGAATTAATGTCATACTCATTATAAAAGAGGAAAAATCCCATCATGTTTGAACTCCAACAGATGAAATGATCAAAAATACACCCAACCATCCCCTAATTAGTTAAGCCTCAATGATTTCATAATAAAGGTATCAAAGTTTAGAGGTTCTCATACTAGGTTTGTCTCCAATCTCTGGTAGTGGGGACTCCAAATATAAACCACACACCCCAATTATAATAAATAACTAGTGTATGACACTCCAAGTGGTATACTTCAGGAGTCATTCAGTGAAAAAAACCCATTTTATACCACATAATCATATTTTGTATCGTAATATAATAATCTTACTCATGCCGACCCTAAAATTATTCATGACCTATAATAACCCATTATAAAAAATTGTTAGGGATAACTCAAAGTCATAATTTGAGTGGTCAATTATCATTTCACTTAAAGAAATTTATATATGTATATATATATGTAATCAATATAAAAGAATAATAAATTAAATATTTCCTTTGGTACAACATGATTCATATAATATTATTAAAATAATTTAATAATACATAACAAACCAATACATAAGTTCTTGTATAACATATCATATATGATAGATTATAAGATTGACCTTTTATTTACTGCACTTTCAAGGGATTTGTTAAACTCATTACATATCTATATAATTCATTCCACATATCTACATGACCATATAATAAAACTCTAACACTAAACACTTTAGTGAGTAACATCTGTGATGATTTTTTTGAAAAATAGTGAGATTTTGGAATCAAATTCCTAGTGTTTGAGACCTTGAACATATTTAAACTCCTTAAATCTATATCATCAAAGATTAGAATGTGAGTAACTTATTCTATCTACTTAGAACTATTTATAAGTATATCATCATCATTATTCTAACACTATCCATCATACTTTCCCTTTAAATATTTTGGTAAATAATGTAATTACTTACATTAAAACTTTACCAACACATACTAAAATACTTTAGTATATTAAGGGAGATCCAATTTATATTTTGAATGGTATAATATTTTATTTGTTAACTTTTAACTTCTAAAAGTCAAAAAATACTCCCAATAGACACTTAAAAACTATATTCTCTTTAGAATATCTTTCTAAGATACACAAACTCCTTTATCTTGGAAAATAAAACTAATATCCTCTTAATAGTAATATTTAACAAATAAACTACTGTATCCATATCTTATATGGTGTTTTATGTATTTGAAGAATTTTCTTGAAAATAAGATCATTATTTAAAATATTCCACTAAGGTTTATAGGATTAAATACCTCATATTTTAAAAAACAATTGTTTAAACACTTTTATCCAGGATAAAACACTTTTTATTCTTATATCCTTTTTAGAACATTTTATTGAATCCAATGAATCATAATCCATGTGTATCATCTCACACTATTAATAAAAACTCTATTAATAAGAAACTCCTCTTATCATATAAGATAATTAATATATGTATACACATATTTTATTTATATTCATCTATTCTTGATAAATTCCTTTATATTCAAACCTTTGATGTAGAAACTCTTTGATTCAATATTTTAATGTAAAATACAAGCTATATCAATCCTTACCTTGTTTTTTAACTCCTATATATTTATTACACTTATAAAACATATATTTGGTATCACATACCCTTCAAAATTAAAAAAATTAATTTCAATAACACTGATACCTTATATATAAATTTCATGGAGCTGTACAAACCCCTTCAGGTATCTTAAAAAACTACATCCTCTAGAATAATTACTCTATATTTTCTAATTTTACCTTTAGGTTTCAATGACCTTGAATAGCTTCTTGAAGTAACCTTTTTGGAAATTCTATCTAAATTTTCTTCTTTTAATTTGAAATTTTACCAACATGTACTATTGATATGTCACCCTAACATTGACACCATATGCTAAATTCATATATCATAAAGACTTTGAGAATAATAGGATATAAATTTCTTAAATTTATTCATATTTTTATAACCTTTCCATACATGGAAACAAAATGGATTCCTTATCCAGAATAAATATCAAGGAAAACTTTTGTCTCACTAAGTCATTGGTATACCCAATAATAGTGAGCATATAAATGTAACTAAAATTTTATAGGTGATTTTATTTCAAATTCCTTTGAAACCCCAGGTAAATAATTCAATTATTCTCATAATAATCTTGATTACATATCTTTAATAACTTCAATCTTTGATTACTCATGAAGGTATTTATCTAACACATAGAATTTATCTTACTTAATAACATTTCTTAAGTATCTACTATTCATAGTTTCTTACATTATGTTTCTCATTTAAATATATTGATTTCAATGTTAAGTTTGATAATGATGATTTATTTTAAATAGAATATAATCTCTTATCATATGAGAATCATGTTTTACAAATATTTAGTAAGCACTTTTATTAAATGTTTTACCACTAAAACGACAGCCTATTTTAAAATCCATCATATCAATTAGTGGGTCAATCTATATTCCATTAAGCAATGAGACTTATATGAAATTTCTCTCACCACTTAGTTATTAAGTTCAGAAATTATTCCAATTATATCATATATGAATCTTGAATAGTTAATAAGATTACTCTTTTCACAATCCATCATATGGATAAACTCAAATCTATCCCTTTAGTAACCTAATACAATTAGGGTATCTCGGCTTAGTATAAAAAAAATTCCATGGATGGGAACCTATAACTATTAGGGTCGCCCATTAATTTATTTATTTATACAAGATAATATAGGTGAATTTAGATATGGAATGACCTACATAGTTGAATGATTGAGGTATTGACCTGTTCCACTGGGATAGGAATTTAATACTTAGTATTTTTAAGGGTATTTAATCTCAACATCTTATCTCATGTTATTCTCTTTCGGTATGAATGCATACGATGATTTAGTTTGAAATCATATTCCTTACACAAAACCAATATGTTTTTTCCATATTGATGTGTTACTCTTTACAAAAAATTACATATTTTAATCATAACCAAAATTAAAATTAAACTATATTCATACATATTTAAATAAATAATTTTTATAAGATATACAAAAAAAAATTCATGTAGAGGCTTATAATTATATGATTTTTTTTCCACATGAGTAATCTTGGAGACATAAAAATTCAACCCTCACTTTTCCAAACATGGAACAAGACTCTCGGTCAGTGAGTAGTCTAACCCATGGTCCCTCTACCCAGGGACACTTTTCTTTATAGAGATCTAAATCCCATCATAATTATAACACTTAATAAGTACAAATCATAATTAACTACTTAATTCAAGATTATAACTCAATATAATCAAAAGGTAAGGTATAAGAAAACTAAATCCATTATCACACCTATAATGTAACTCATTATATATGTGTGTGAAAATTAATAGAAGAATATTAACATTTAAACTAAAGAATACAAAAACCCATAATATACCAATTATATTCAGAGACACTAAATAAGGTAATAAATAAGTAAATAAATAAATAAATAAATAAATAAATAATTCATTAATTAAACATGAGATAAATGTTTATAAACAATTTATAAATAGATCTAATTATAAACGTTTTATAAATTAGCCAATTTTATGTAAATTCTATAATATTGAGTATAAACACTTTATATTTATTCACTAATATGAACTCTTTCATATCATTCATTATATTTCATTTCACTTTAAATATATGATATTAAATGAAATTTAAATATTTTATATTATAATTTTATTTTTTAAATAGTTTACATAATATAAATATCACATATTTACCATTATTTAAGCCTTTATCAAATCAATCATCAAAACCCCTTTATATGTGGTTTAAATAATCTCTTAAATAAGATAATTAACTTTAACAATTAAAATTAATAATTATGAACAATTCATAATTTTAAAAATAATATCTTTTATATTTAATGTTATTTTTTAATTTATAAACACTTTATAAATCACAATTATAATTTTAATATAAACACTTTATATTTAAACTAAGACATGCTATATAAGTATCATCAATTTAATATACACCATATGCATATTAAATCCAAAACTATTGTATCTCATGCAATATTTGTTATCTTATTTTTATTCCTTTATACATGATTAAAAATATATAATTATTAACTTATTGATTAAATTAATCCATGCATAATATAAAAACCATTTAAACAATTTATATATATGAATATTTAAAAGGAATAAAAAAATAAATAAAATTTTTATTTATTTAATCAACACGAGATGTTAATATGAATATTTATATTTTATTTATGCTTGAAAATTTCGTATTTACAGTGCCTAAATCACTCAAAATTAAAGTTTTATATTAAAGGCGAATGAATGTCAAGTAAAGATTCAAGGAGGTCCGAAGTGGTGAGAAAAAGGGAATCCCCATTAAATATGATATTAAAATCTAGTTAAAGAGATATAGTACCATATTTTTTGTGAAGGGTATCCTTATGCCTACATTTAGATTCTAGGATGCCAACCACCTTATTCCCTTCATTCCATGTGTCAAGGATTTCCTCCTATTAATTAAGTAAATACATAAAATCTCTGATATGGTAAGTAATGGACCAGTGTGTAGGTATGTTTCTAAGGATAAATTTGGACACTAAGGAAGATATTATTTCCACTACTAATAGGATAATATTGTAAATATTTAACAAGAAGAGTCTGCAAAGAATTGATCTTGCACAAGATATTAGAGAATTACCATGCCCATTGTGAACACTAAAAACCATCATAGTAGATCACCACATATCATGAATGATCTTACCTCCTATCATGGATTTATAATCACACTATCCATCTACAATGAGATTCAATCTAGAACTGAGATCGCTCTAGGAGACCCATCGACCTTTGGTAATACCGCCTTAACCCTCCAAGTTCTAGAAATATTTAGGGATAATGTTCCTAATAGAAGGTGACACCTCCCTCCACTTTAGAAGGGTTTCAAGATTAGTGATTAGATAACTGACTTTCACTTTCAGGTATATGATAGTGAATCACCTACCATAGAACCAGACCATATTTCTGGTCTTCCAAATAGTCCAACATCCAGCTACTAGGATGATGCTATGGGACTTTACTTTTGAAAGCATGTATTCAGTCCCATGAAACCATGTGTTGATAAAGTTTTATATAGAATCACTCCAAAAATCATTTCCCATGAAACTTCAAGGATTTAAACTTTAATTTTTTTTATCCAAAATGTAAATTATATTTATTTTTGGCTTATATTATATTATTATTCATAAAGGGGTATTATCAATCATAATAAATTATTGGAATTAACACTTATGAAAAAGGATATTGTAAAATAGTAACCCTTAAATATTATAGTAAACCTTATGCATTGAGTAATTCACTTATGTGGTAAAGGTATAAATAAATGTTACCTATCCCCTCCTTACATATTAGAGTAACCATTTTATATTGAGTAATTAAATTTTAAATAAAATGAATATGTAAAGGTTACTTAGTCTGAAATCACAATATGTAGTGGTCACCAATAGTGTAACACTTATGCATCATCACTATGAAACCATCCATATTTAATTATATATGCTATATTATTATAGAAATATAACCTATTTTTACATAATCTGGACTTTAGTTGTACCTTATGATATAATTAATATCATATCTTACGAAACAAAACAAAACCATACATTTTTATGTATCATACTCTAAGATAAACATAATTTTTACCCCATGACCAAGTAACACACATTACATTATCCTATAAAATAATTTCAAGTATAGGAAACACACATTATATTATCCTATAACACAATTTTAGTATCTTTTAAAATATTATGATATGATAAAATATAATTTTATCCACTGTTCTCCATTTCAAAAACATGATTTTAAGTATCAAATGGAATGGAAGTGCTCTGATTCCACTACTAGGTTTCTTAGGATAGTTTAACATTTTAAATAATTCGTGGAAGCATTAGGAAACCAATAAAATAGTAAAAAACATGCAAGAAATAGAATTAATTCTACTGCAAAATAATGAAATAGTGATGCATACCTTACATCATTGCACTGAAGCATCTATCTAAATAGTCTATAGTTGATGAAAATTTCATCGGTGGAAACTAAATAACATCCATCTTCCAGAGGTATCTCTAGGAAACACTAAATTTCTTAATGATTTAGTGGGATCCTCTCACATCTCATGTAATTTTAGTGCCTCATGAAGTTTAAGGGTAAAGATGAATAGAGCTAGAGGATCAATGGAGAATATCAACTAAATCATGGGAAAACTCACTTTCATTCCATTATATGATAGTAATCTCTTCAAATAGTCCCTAATGACACTTATCAAGTGTTTATGCATTTAATTATTTGTTGTAACACATGATTGAATTCTAATCTACCTGTTCATGTAACCACTACTTTAATACATTAATATCATGATTATTTTATCATATAGAATGTTTATATAATGATAGTCATAAGTGGAATATTCCCAAATGTTAAATCTTAATGTTTGGGTTCCATATAAATCATAAGGTACAATATATTCATATAATACTAAATGATATGCCCATAATGTCATTTTTTATTTCCATGAAATAAGTATATCATCTCATATGATGTACTTATATTGTGAACTACGATATAGGCTAATATACATCACATACACACTAGGATTTAGAGAACATATCTTCATATATTTCCTTAGAAAACTATAAAATAAAAATGACATAATTTGGATTAATATAAAAAAATTTATAAATAAAATATAAAAATTTATTAAATAGTGAATTTGAATAATATGATTGAATATTACTTAATATCAAAATATGAATATTTCTAAAAAAATATGATTTGTTATGAAAATTTAGTATGCGAAATTATTTAAAATTCCTGAATGAAAATAAAACATCCTACTCAATTCAATAAAAAGCATGATTTTTTTAAACAATGATCTCAATTCAAATAATTTTTATTGAATAGGAAAAAAATATCCCACTCAATACACAGTGTAGGAATGACTTATATTTTTATTGTGTAAAATAGAATTTGAAAGTTACTCTATTCATGTTTCTGAATCAGTCACAAGTTACCAAATAAAGAAATTTTATTCTACTCAAATAAGAATATATAAAGTGGTGAATTTTTCCTACTCAATGTTGAATTAATATTTTTGGTAATTGAATTGACTGAGATAATATTCTACTCAATTCTTCTCATGAATTTTTACTCAATGCAGTGAATATTTGAAGCAGTCTACTCAATAAAACTTCATTGAGTGAAGAAAATAGTTATTTAACATAATTATTTACAATGCCCATTGAAATATTTTTCATTGGAAATTTCATTCATTGATTATTAAAATATTTTTTTAATCATTATACTAAAATCCAAAATAAAAATAGTGGTAAAACTTAAAATGTGATAAAGATTCATCATGTTATAGTGTCTTGAAATATGATGAAGCTCCTACAGTTTTGTGAGTTCATTTGATATGTTTTTTTAACAAAATTTATGTTTAATTTTATGATTATATTGAAAAAGTATTGTGGTTTTTGATCATGGTTTTTGATTAGATATCAATTTATATTGGGTAAGAGTGAAATCGAGAAAAGTGTGAATCTCAAAGTGATTTTTCTAAAATAGAATAGAGTTTTTAGAATGAGGAGTAATGCATCAAATGGGAATAATTAATTCATATTTTAATATTAAATCATATAATCAATATTTTATCATTGAAGAAATATTCATATATAATAGTTTTTTAAAATTTTATATAATTAATATTTATTGAAGAAAGTTTATTTTTATTGATATACTAGAGTGGGAGTAAAAATATAGAGATATATTACACAATATTGAAGTGAGAATAGCCCCTACTTAACTATAAAACTACTGTGATGATTATAGATTATATGTCTATGGGTTATTCTTGATGATGATAAGGATGTTGTCACTTATAATGAGTGTAAACCTCTATAAAAATATTATCTTGTTTATGGGTTTTTTTATTTTCTTCATATTGGTATATTTTACAGATAAAGATTAAAAATATTATATCCTCAAAGACAATGAACTTTTTTTATTTTAATCATAAAATATTTAATGGGAGAATATGATGTACAAATTCTCTAAATATCTCATTATATAGACATTCAGTATGGGACCTATTCACCACTCATGAGGGATAAAGTGATGAAGTCTCATGAGCCATGAGCCATGAGTTAAATCATAGAACCACACTCGATCTAGCTCATCCCCCAATAAGGAAAATATATTGGTTCCTCCTATAAATATAGAGTGAATATTAAACAGCACGAGTAATGATAATCAACCAGCCTGTGCCTAACTCCATATTATATCATTTAAATTATAATAATTGAAAAAATACCACCTAAAATACTTTTATAATTTACCCATCCTTATAGGGTATTTATATTCAAAATGTTTAATCAAATTATTTGAATAAACATTTATAAATATTCATTATTTATTTAATATAACATGATATAAAAACATATTTTCCCCTTTTATTTTAAAATCATTTTCCATCTATAATCAAGTCACAATAAGGTAAACATATTTAACCATAATTTAACATATTAAAAATAATAATTAATGTAAAATTCAAAAAATATTAGATTAAAATTCCTATTTCCTTTAACAAAAGAGGGCTCTAACACCTCCTTACATAATCCATAGTATTTTTTACATCATGTATAGAGTAAAAACCACATACATATACCACAAGACATAATAAATGATAAATTAAAACTTCTTTAAATGGATACAATACAGTTTTATTACTTACAAGACTTAATAATGATAAATCCTCAGTTTTAAACCAAAATCTTACTAAAATCATAACAATTGGGATCCAAAACAAGATCGGGTAGAGTTAAAAAGAAATAGAGGAAGATATTAGGGATAATTTAACTTTTATTTGGATTTAAATAACGTTAAAATGAGGAATACATAGAGAAGATATGAGAGAAAATAACCAACATCTACCTCTTAGAAGATATTTGTATATAAGGGTCAAAATTGGTAAGGAATTGAGGGTTTTGAGGTAAATAAGTAAATTTCATACATATTTAAATGGGTGTGTGGTTATTGTGATGGGTTTTAAATTATGAAACCTAATAATTAACACTCAATATATCTAAAACCTAACCATGTATAGTTTTATCATTGATAATGCACAGTTTATTTAACCATGAAACTAAACCATACAATGTTAATAAAGTTCCAAATTTCTAATTTTTTCAAAAAATTCAATAAAATAACTCTTTAAAATACTTATGAAAATAGGAATGTTTCAATTCTTCCTATCATGGAAATTTTTTCTATTTAAAGTTCACTATTATTTCTTCTTTCATGAAATTATTAAATAATTATTTTCACATCATAGCCTACCAATCTCATGTCTATTATTGGGTTAGATCAATTTACTACAACATCCAAACCAATTTAATAATCTATCCTCATAATAATTTTCCTTTTTCATCTCAAATACAAACATGTCTCACCAGGAAAGTCATATTAGATTCCAAATAAAAATTATCACAACTGAATATATGAGATTAATTAGGTTTATATTTTCCTAATTAATAAACATATATAACATTATAGATCAAGTTGTATTAAATAGGAAAGGATATTTGATGTATCCCTTTCCTGATATGATCAATTATTTTAAATTGACCCAAATATTGAGGTGTAATATTTCCTTAATTTCTAATACATAAATATCCCAACCAAGAAGATACTATTAAGAAGACATAATCATTAATATGGCATTATAATGGGAAATGTTGATAGGATACATATAGTTTATGGAGACTCTTATAAGTATCTAATAATTTATCTATATGTATATTTTTTTTGTTTTTATCAAAGATAATTCTAGGTTTGGACAATGTGGTATGGGAAGACCCAAAATACATATACCCATAGAAAATAAACACATAAAAGATTTTGGAATATTTCATCGTGTCATCAGAGATGTATTTACCTAAAAATATTGACTTAAACCAAGTTTCCACCTCTAAATCTACAACAAAAATACCCAATTAATCACTTGACCTAAACATAGTCTAATGAATAGTGGTATGTATCATTATAGGTAATAATGAGGTTAAAACATGAACATCATCCACTATCAACAAAACTTGGAATGTCCTATCCTATAAATGGATAGAGGAAAGGAGATAAAATGATGACAAACAACTGTGATAGGCCATCTTCACAGGTTAAGGAAGTGGATAGTCAAACCTTAGCTGAAGGAAATCATCATTAAGAATTAAATTATTAATCCATAAAAAATAAATCCATAGGAAACCGAAAATAATAACCTAAAAATACCTTATAGGAAAGAAAACATAGATAGTAAAGGATAAGGGACATCGATGGAAAGAGGAAACTACCATAGAGTTGTAATAAGAGAAGGGAGTGTTAGATCTGGATCCACTGGATCACAGATTGGGGGACAAGGTGAATGAAGGATCCATTTTACTTTATGAGTTATTAATTTTTAAATAAACTACTTTAAATTGTTAAAGTTATCAATAAACTCAATGATTTCTCATAACCTTACATTATTGTGCAATAATATTAAGAAATAGAACAACATATAGTATTAACATAGTTCGATTGAAAAGCCTACTCCTTACATATTGGTTGTTCCCCCCAACATGGATACTATAATATCTATAACAATTTTCCTCAATAAAAGTCCACTATTCTCTCAACCACTTCTATATTATTGTAGAAGATACAATTATTATTTAAAAAAAATATCTAAAAAATAAATAGCTCCAAATACTAGTGTTATTCTACACCTCTGGACGTTGGTCCTCTTATATGATTATATGGATATTTAGGTCTGCACATGTAATTCCACAAGAACATTAGTAGTAGTGCTGGTCTTGAGACTCCTAGATTATGAATGATATGAACCTTCCTTTATTTTTGTGAATAATTAGGTGTACAATAGTTAACCTTCTTCCTCATTGGATCCTAACTTCATCTCCTTATCTATCCAAGATACAAAGGTGTACTGGGTTCTCAAAACCATTATAGTGTATGAAAGTTATAAATAATATATATATTTATTCTTCTATGACATGAAAATATTTATACACATATAAAATTGTGTAAATATTTATTTTCCATTTTTATTTAGATACTCCCTCAATCTTTAACAGGCATGATCTCCTCATTAAAACATTTAAGATTCTCAATAATGACTCATCATTTAAATAACCTAAAGAATCCAATGTTTTCTTCATAAAAATACTCCACAAAATCCACTTCTTTGAAATCATTAGATATATACACATGCATGGACTCATGCATATTTTCCATGTGGAACTTTCTATTTACTAGTGCTGAGCTTATCATAATTTTTATTAATTTTTATAGACATAAAATTTCTCTAAATTCTGAAGCTTTACAATAAATAATTGAAATGTTGAATTATGATCATTATTAAATAATTATGATTAAGCTTTAAATTTAACATTAAATATTTATTATCATCCTTAAGGACTTAATATCATGTAATTTTCCATTTTCTAGTCTAAAGAAAAGTATTTCATTGAATAATTAGGAAAATTGGAAAAAACATATGATTAATGAATTTTCCAATTTTTTATTTTCAGATCCAAATTATAAACTTATTTAAAATGAATTCTGGGATTCTTCAAAGTAACTCCACCTCTTATCAATTCACTAAAACACCTCCAACATGATACAGATAGTGTCTATACATATACTGATACATTATTTTATTTAAAGAAAAACACATCAATTATCACATTAATATGTTGTAATGTATAACTCATAAAAAACTTCCAAGAATCATTATGGACATAATTAAACACATATTTATATATTTATAACAAATATAACCTAATAATATTAGGAATAACAATATTCCCTTTTAATTTGTTGAAAATATCCTCACATATATTTTTAGTCAATAAGTGTTCTCATTTCTTTCAAACCCTTATTGAAAATAAAATAAAAAAGGTCAATGGGTTTATGATAAAATCATTGAAAAAACATCTTATCCTACTTATAATAATATCTTGATCCATACATGAGATAAGGATGGTATATTATGATTTTTCTTAGAAAATATCATTAATTTAGTCTACTATAAGTCCTCTTGGGCTAACCTGGTGTAGAAAAGAAGAGCTATATAATCTTGGTTTTCATTTATTTACATGAACAACAAACTATAAAATATCATACTCATAATTTCCTTATTTCTCAAAATCAGAGGCTACACATATGTCAATATAAAAATAATAATATTCAAGTGAAAAAAATAAAACTCCCCCTTTATTTTATATTTTCATTAAAAAACAATATTTGTTAATAAGTGTATTTAATATGATCATTACCATGGGTTATAACTATGATTTTCATATCTACAAATTTAGATTTCATGAGGGTTATCTGGATTTTATAGAATTTTCAATTTCACATAGCTCATGATCTATTGACAACTTTATTTTCATTTTTATTCCCCTTAAGGGATACAATCAAAATTCTTCTATATGGTAGTGAAAAACCATGAATACTATAATTTTTGTTTCCCAATAGTGAAAAATATACTTCTCCTTTAATTACATACAAGTTAGAAAAAATAAAAAATGATAGGGAATAAGGAGTGACCTTCTTTATTCCTTAGATGAAAAACTCGGGCTAAGAGTTTCCCCTAACCATAGACTCTTTTATTCTATAATCATCACTTCTCTTCATATTGATAGTCTAAATTATTTATTTCCTCTTTATTTTGAGTTTTTACCTTTAGTGTATCATTTTTATTTATCTCATTAGTCATAGTAATTTTATTTACTTGTGATCTCATGAGTAATTTCATTAATTTTCCTCAGGCAAGAAGGATATCCATACAATTCTTCATTTCATATCCAATCTCTCAAAACCTTCCACATAGATTATTTTGATTCTTTAAGTGACCATTTTTTATATATACCTAATGTATATTGGGATTTACCTTTGTCACCACCTATTTTACTTTACCTAAATCATTTACTTGTGATTTATCCATTTTTAGCCTTGTCCAGTTTTTCAGGACAAACAACTAAGATCTACTTATTAACATATATAGTTTAATTATGCTTTTAATTCAATTAAATAGTAGTACATTATTTTATTTTGACATCATAGGCAACTTTTACTTATATTTTATTCATGCATACCTTAACACCGTGACTTTCCATAACACATCTCTAACACACTTCTTGTAAATATCCAAATCACTTTTGGTTGGATAGATTTAGTGTAGATCTGGTCACAAGTTTATTACTTTGAGTTTTTGGTCTCATTTTCTAATCATACCTCCCACTAAGTTCTTAAATATTATTGGGAAAAGACATATCTTTCCATTAAGAATATTCTTTATGTCTATACTAACTACAACACCAACAATAAACTCAGAAATTTGATTTTCTATTTTGATAATGATTTTTTTGGAATTTTGTTTGTGTATAAATCCTTCATTTTTATAATTCTCTTTCCTAGGGGGAAGATCCCTTATAATTATTTCTTCCTCTAACGGGGAAGAGTGTCTCTTATAAAAAATAATATTTTCCTTGTGTTTTCACCCTCTCTATTAGAAATAAAATCTTTAACATGAGACATATTATGTGAAAATTTTAGATTATTGTTGGATCCAATCATCTCAACAACTTGGAAAGGTTCAACTTTAACCTCAATAGACTTGTTAAATTATTTTTTTTTTTCAACTCATTTTTTAGAAAAAGGCATATTGATTGTGTTTCTCCAATTTATTCTTCTCTTATAGATAGTTTCATTCAAGGTCATTGATAATATTTTCTTGTTCAAATTCTATTAGATTGTGATTATTGATCTCATTAATGTTTGTCACCTACTTATTGAGATACTATTCCTTTGTATAAACCACTTATTAATTTTATTTCTCAAGCTTCTTCTGTTATGTCTTTAAGTATTATATATACTCTACACAGAATTCTACTTTTTATTTTAGTTTCTCCTCATTATATATCCTTTTTTATGCATTATCATCACTATTTTATGAATAAAATCCTTTATAAACATTAAAAAAGTGATCATATTAATTATATGAGTTTCTGGATGATTCATATATCCATTTCTTAATTAGAAATATTCTTCTTTTAGTACTAAATTTCTTCTTCATCTTCTTCTTTTTTCTTCTTATTCTCCATTTCCATATTTGGGGTATTCTCATCCTCCTCATCCAACTCATATATGAGCAATCATTAATTATAATTATAACATATCATTAATTACTTAACTTTTCCTTTCCAATTTACCTTCATGAATCTTCTTAATATATGAGCAATCATTTGACCAAAGTCTTCTTTATCCATAGTATCATCTATGCCAATTAATTCTATAGGTTTATATTCTTTTACATTTATTTTATTTATGGATTTAAAGTCAATATCAATTTTTACCTATTTTTTGAAGTTCAATTAATTTCTCATATTAAAAGATATGATTATATTATGTAACTCACCCATTTTCAAGTCTTATAATTCTTTCCAGTATTGATATTATTGAGTCAAATTAGTTTGTAAAATTTATCATGAGGTTATTTATAATGAAATAGTATTCTATATTCTCACTAAACCATCAAATATTTCTAATAATATCATTTACCTAGGTGAAATAGCCCCAAATGTATTCAACATCATCCATTTTAATGTCTTCAAATAGGCCCCTCTCAACATAAAGTTTGGATTTCTTGACTTTGACATTACCTTCATAACTAATTCTAAATTTTTACTAGATCTCCTTGGTAATTTGGAGACCCATTACCTTTGTATATAATTTCTCAGATAGAGATAATAGGATGGTATTTTGATCCTTTCCATCTAACTCCATATTCCTCTTATCTGCTTGAGTCAAAGAAACACCTTCAATAATGGGTTTAAACTTAAATATTATAGTATATCTAACTTCTAAGACAAGTGATAGGAGATAAGGTATCATTATGTTTCTAATTATATGATAATTATTCCCATATAATGTGATATACCCTTGGCTATTTAGTTAATTGATATTCTCCATTTCTTTGAAAATTATTCTTTAGATATTTAGAGGTAACTAGGGATCTGATACAAATTGTTAGACCCTGATCCACCAGATCAATGAGAGGGAGAGGGATGAATCCATAAACCATTTTACTTTGTGATTTATTCCCTTTTAAACCAACCTCTTAAACCTATTAAATTTCCTGATCCACTCAATTATTTTACACTACCTCACCTTTGTGTGCGATAAAGGTAAGAAATATAACAACAAATATTTTTTAAATGGTTTTAATGGATGGCCAAATCATTTCCATTTGGGTTGTTTCCCCCCAACATGGATTCTCTAATATCTCCAATAACTATCTATAAAATAGATTCCACCATTCCCTCCACCAATTCTAGATCCCACTGGAAGATACAATTCTTCTTTAACAAAAAATTATAGTAAATAAAGTCCTTTAGCTCTCAATGTTCTTCTACACCTCTATTTTTTAGTGCTAATCTACATCCAGATGAATCAATAGTTCTGAATGTGTACTTACTCAATAACTATAGTATTATTATTGGTCTTGAGACTCCTTTGGGATCTTGAACAATCTTTATCTTCCTCAACATCCATGAAAACTTCAGTGTATACTAGTTCTACTTCCTCCTCAATAGCTCCCCACTTAGTTTCCTTATCTCTATATGATAAAAATGTGCATATGGTTCTTATAATTCTCACAATGTATGAATGTTCACAATATTTTTTATATTTAATATTTTACAAACCATATATATCTATACACATATGACACCATGTGGTTCATTAGTTTCCATTCATATATGAAAATAACCACAATATTTGGTATACATGATATCCTCATTCAAACATCCATTATTCTTAGAAAATAATTCTCATTTAAATAACCCAAAGAATAAAATATTTCCTTCTTCAAAATCCTCCAGAAAATCCCTTTATTGGAACTCACTTGAGATCCCCACATGTATAGGCTCATGCATCTTTTCTTGTGGACCTTCTTCTTTGTTGGTGAAGAGATCATCTCAACTTTTCCTTCATTTATATAGACATATCAAATTTATCATATTCATGAAACCTTAAATTTAAGCATTATTATTAAGACTTATTATCTTTATTAAATATTTATGATGAATCTTTTTGTTTAACATCAAAGTCTTACAATCAACCATAAAGACTTATGATTATAGACTTTTCCATTTATTAGTCTACAAAATAATCTTATGTTAATGCTTTATGATCATTATAAAAATCCTTTCCACCAAGGACAATATCATTTTTCTATTTCAAATTCTCTAGACTTTTACTTATTGATATAATGAATGTTTGGAAATTACTTCTTAACCCGCACTTCATTCTCAACAACGAACTTTTTATTTTCTTTCTCAATCTTATTATTTTCTTTCTTGAGGTATTGTGTTTGTTCCATGTATAATTCCAGTTATTATTTTATTTTTAACTCAATATATATCCTTTATTCTCCATCAATATCACTTAATTATTATTCAAATCCTTTCTAAACATTATAAAAGAGAGTAAATTCATTATATGATCTCCTGGGTGACTCATCTCTCCCTTTTTCGCTGATTCTTATTTGATTTTTAAAGTGTTTCTTCTTCTTCTTTACTTACTTTGTATGATTTTGTAACATCACATCCTACTAATATATATTATATTATTAAAACTTATTATTTTTTAATTTTATTTAATATGGACAATATAATCACAATTTTAACATCTCATAAATTTTATACCTTTTACTTTCCATTTTATCTTGTTGAATATTTTTGATATGAAAGAAATTATTTGATTAATGTATTATTTATCCTAAAAATCATCCAATTCAATTGCTTATACATATTTATATTATTTTAACTTTCCTTTCTTGATGGACTCAAAGCCAATCTCAATTTTTTTCCTATTTTTGGAAGGTTGATGCCTTTCTCATCTCATAAGCTATGAGAATATTATGTAACTCATATATTCTCATGTATTTTCATTCTCCCAGGGAAAATATATTTGATAAAAATCTATCTATAACATTTCTAATGGGTTTCTTTATAATTATGGAGTATTATAGATTCTCACCAAACCCTCAAATATTTTTAACAATCTCATTTACCTTGGTGAAATAACCATCAATATTTCCATCAAAAATTATTTTAATGTCTTCAAAATAGATCTTATAAACTTGTAGTTTATCTTCCTTGACATTGAAATTTCTTTCATAATTTATTTTAATTTTTTCCCTGATTTTAACACCCAAATATTTTATGGTATTACTATTTTAAATTTAACACCTTTGATAACTTACATTGCATGTAACACTAAACTTAAATGAACCATGATATAATATTACTTGAATGGATCAAAGGACTTCTTTTTTTATTGATTTTTGATAACCCCCTTTCATGGGATGATGGGGAACCCTTACAAGGCCAATAGTCTTAGAAATTACATTTCCCACAGGCTTGGAGACATTACAGGACCCGTAGGTCTTAAGGAAATCATATAGACTATGATTACTTGAAACCACCCCTCCCCAACATCTTGTATCATGATCAGCTCTCCACCTTTGAACAGATGTTCAGCTAGCATGTCCATTTATAGGTGCACAGGCGCAGTAATGATGGAAAATTACATACCCTCTCAATCTTACTAAATCCGTTTAGCCGGTGATCTTAGTGAATGCACCCTACTCTTGAATCCTCTTTTGGGGTGGTTCCTTATAGAATTTGTATGTGAAACTGCATATCAAGTGGCCCTGAAGGCCTTGAGGTGGCCCAAAGCCCATGAGGTGGCCCTAAATCCTTACTGACCCGAAGGCCTTGGGTGGACCGAAGGCCTTAAGGACTCCAAGCCCAAACTGGTGGCCCAAGGTGAATAGTTCCAGCTGCTACAATACCGAACAATACCTGCTACAATGCCTACTATAGTTACTGCTACAGTGCCTACTATAGTGCCTGTTATAGTTCCTATAATTATGCCTCCTATTGGTTTCGAACTTGGGTCTCATGGATTCACTTAGAGAGACCTCACCAACTGGGCTGAGGCTCATGTGCAACCATGATATAATATTAAATATTAACATAACCATTGGAATCATGATGTAGCCATTATAAATTGTAATATAGAAATTAAAATAATAGCCTCACCTTATAATGTATAAATACACTTTATGTATCTAATAAATTAAAATATTAAATATTTATATCATGAAATAAGTAAATAAATGTTTTAAAAATAACAAATTAAGTGTTGGTATTTATGTGAAGCATAAATGTTTATTTACAATTTTATAAATAATATAATGATTTAAAATAAAATATATTTTCATAAAATATATTCATAAATTAATATTTTTTTCATTAAAATTATAAGATAATTTTAAGAGGCAATAATTAATTTTTCAAAGTGTTGTACAATTGGTTATAATAACAAAATCAGTATTTTTAGAATAAATAATGATTTTATTTAGAAATTAAATTTCTCAATTTTAGAACATTATTTTCATAAAATGGATTCCATTTTTTAAATATAAACATTGAAAAATGGTTAGGGTTAATTTTTGATATTTTTATAAAATAGTTGATTTTTGGTGAATAGTGACATACAATAATTTACGATATTATACATTATAATTAAATAAACAAATTTTTGAGTCATGGTTGAGTCATGGATTATGTAAGTGGAAATTATCTAGAACTCACATGCTCTAGTTACTGTATTTATTTAAAATAATCAATATTATTGATAGTCTTGTTCCAAATAAATAAACTAATGATTAAAATATTCAAAAAACACCCCTCCCCTCCACTATAAATACCACTCCCTCCACCCCTTATCCTCATACCTTATAAGATTTGAATCTTGCTTATATTATACCCAATTCCTCTCCCAGAACTCTTACCCACGTTCTTGTCTTCCTGGTCTCACAAAAAAACCAATCCCAAGTCCCTTAAGGAGGTTCTCAAGGAGACGCTATACAAGAGGTAAAATCCTCTTTTATTTTATTTTAATTTCTTTTAATTTTGTTTCTTTTATTTTCTTATACTCTCCTTAACTCCTATATTAAAACATTCATTATAACTACATTATCTTATATATAATGTAATTTTATTATGTTAATGTAATATCCATCATCAAACCCCTTCTCCTCTCCCTTTTATTCTAAAAATGAAAGCATTGTCCGTGATATGTTGATTTACCGCCATTGTGGATGATGCATTTTCATTTTTCATTATCGCCTTCAAGACTAGTCATAAAACCATTATTATGGTTAAATAATATTTTATTATAAATATTATGAGTTATATAATGTTTTTAACCAATATATAAACATGATATTAAATAAAATGATAACATTTTGTGATGGTAAAAAAAACCACCAAAATAAATTAAATCATTTTCATTAACATTTTATCTAATGAATCATTCTCAAACCAAATAACCAAATTTTATAAAATATCATTTAAACTTATATAATTTCATTAATATAATATAATTTTAATTTTTTATAACTATTACTATCTTACATGAACTTCCATACTTATATACAAGCAAACCAATCATGAAAAGCAAAGAAAACAAATACTCCTAGAATGAAAAAAATTAAATTTTAACTCATTAAAAAGTATATAAATGAACTTAATAAAATTATAGTAAATCATATATATGTTGAATAGGTTCTGAATTAAGTAAATAATGAATCTAATTTGATTATCCAGGACATTAAGCATAAGTGAAGAATGCTTTCAAACATAAGGTAAGGGATTCTCCCCAAACCTCAATTTTTTGTTCGGGTTACGCTTTCTCTATCTTTACCCCAATGTAATTCTTAATTATTATTATTTAATACTCACACATTCTGTGTATATGTTCCAAAAATATTTACCTATCTAAATTCTTCTTTCTTTATTGGGGAAATACATGTTTTAAAATATCCCCTTTTCAATTCCTCCTGGAAATAAAGCTGGATTAAAGGTAAATTACCAATTTCTTACTCATTTTAAAGTAAACTCAATAATATATTTTAATCCAAGAATATTTTTTCTAAAATTAATCTTTTTATCAGGAATAAAAATATTTGTTCATTTTTAGTTTTATGTCAACAATTATTCCTTTTTCTGCCTTAACCACTCTTTTATATTTTCCCTTAAACTACACTGATGTAGATCATTTATAATGTTTCTTACACTCTTTTTTACATGTTTTAACTTCATCTATACATAAATTATCATGATATATTCCTATTTTATCTTATAAAAATCCATGTATGTTTTAAATACATTCTTTTATGGATACCTTTATGATACCCCAATTTGTTATACCTTATGACATGATTATGATACCCATTTCTTTCCATGGTCACACTTATGTTAATTTCTTATGAATAATTTTGGTTGATTTATTATGATACCATATACCATATTTATTTAACGGTTTATGATAATTTTTATTGGGTATGTACTATATTGTTACCATTTTCCATATTACTCTGGATAGTTTATGATTATGTTTCCTGATTGGAGAAATTAGGTTTCATATGCTAGTTTCAATAGGAATTTATCATTGATTACATTTCAACTATTTCATATAAGGAATGAATTAGAATTATTAAGTGTTGGGTGGGGCCCACTATAGACCCTCTATGCATCAGTAGGTCTCATGATACAAACTAGATGGGGTTTTTTCTGAGGCCTTACCCACTTATGTAGACTTCTTATCCAAGGCCTTGATGATATGTTTATGATGTACTAAAATATGAATTACCTCGTTATTATATTAGTTATTGATAATCCTTGTGATTATTCAACTAGTATAATATCCATGGTTATGTTTTCTTTTCATGTAATTATTTATATGAAAATATTTGATCATATTTTAGTCCTACTATATTATACTCAAGATTATGTTTGAATGGAATGTGTTATTAGTTATTCACTTTTTCTTATTTTTTATGTTATCTTCCATAGTATGATTACCCTTAATGAGCAACTGATCTCACCCCTTTTTTATGTTTTTTTTCCTTAGGATTCTAATATGTACATCATGATTGACATGAAGTGATAATCTATAAAAATATGGGTGTTTCCAATAGAGTTACTTTGTTTTATTTCATTTCATGTTGTAATGTAATACTTATTTTTTTTATTTGGTTTTCCAAAGATAATAAAGTATTTGGTTCTTTGGGATGTGTTTTATTTTCTATAGTACTAATGTAATAATGTAAGGAACTTGATCTGAGCTACTAGACAGTAGGTCTTTATAGTTGGTACCAGAGGAATTTTAGTAGAAACTAGATTTATGAAAAAAATATATTTGGGAAATATAACCCCATTACTAAATTTTAGAATATTCCGAAAGTAACTAAACTTATGATTTAGAGATTAGTTAGACCTAAATTTTCAATTTACATTAAGTGTTTTACTAGTTTTAGATTATACATTATGTTTCATAATGTTATGATCTAATCTAGTGTATTCCATTATTTAGAAATAGATCATAGTGGAAGGAATGAAAACTATATTAATGCACATATTAGTTGTATAGATTTACCTTCTATGGAAGATAATTATATTAGAGTTGGAGATGCAACTGGAGCTGAATGACTTATAACTATACTTGGATAACTGACCTAGGTTATGAGAAATAACCCTGCTCACATGGAGAATACCAATCCACAAAAAAATAAAACAATGTTAGGCCGCTTCATGCGATAAAAACCTCTATTATTAAATGAGAATACAAACACATTTTTAGATAAGAAATGGATAAGTTCCTTAGAGATGTTATTTGTCACTTTGGGATGTAATTAAAGGGAGAAGGTTATCATGGTAGTTTACCATCTCTCAAGATATGCAGATAAATGATGTTCATTAATTAAATACATAATGGTGGAGGAAGAAAGTAAAAATTTTTAATGAAAGGATTTTAAGGAAATTTTCATGGAAAAATATTTCCCTCATGAACTATGAGCGGATATAGAGAGGGAATTTGTGAGTTTGAGATAAAAATAGGATGAAAGCATTACTAAGTATGAATACAACTTTACAAGGTTATCAAGGCATGTCATGGAATATATATGTAATCCAAGGAGTATGATTTACCATTTTTTCAATGGTATTATGGAAATTTTATGAATGAAACATGTATTCTAAACATTCTCATCATACGAGGATATAGTATCCTGTTCCATTAAGATGGAGAAATTATTTTCCAATCCATTTGAATTTAAAGGGAATAAAGATAAGAAGAGGGATACTGAGTACTGTCAAAAATGAAATGTGGAAAAAGGTAATAATAGAAGAATATAATTTCCAACTCGTAATAAATGTGGAAGGAAACATCATGAAACATGCTTATTGGTAATTGGATTTTATTATAAGTGTGGAGAAAAATGATACTATACCTGTGATTACAAGTGAAATAAATAAGTCATCAATGTGTAATACTTTAACTATAAGGATATGGGACTCTATTCACATGAATGTCCTAGATGACAGGGGAACTTTTCCAAGAAATGGAAAAGGGAACAAGGCCATGATTATGTAGTCACAAAAGTTGAGGTTGGAGTTCCTAATGATGTGGTGGTAGTTACATTAATAATCTCCACAAATTTAGCTAAAATTTTATTTGGTTATGGGTCATCACATCATTTTATATTTTCCTAGTTTTCTATAAAAAATATATATTTCTATTTTATCTTAACAAGGGAGTTTTAAGTAAAAACTCATAGTAGAAACCTTATTTCAATTCATATGTGTTTATAATTTCCTATTACGACACATAAATGTGCTCTAATTACTGATTTTATTATCATACATATGGTTTATTTTTATATATTCCTTGTTATGGTATGGATTTTAAAATATTATGAAAAAAATTATTGAAAAGAGAAGTAAATTATGATTCATAATGAAGATATTAAATTTTTCATCTTTAGAGGGGAGACTTTATTATCTAAGTCATATTTGGATCCACCTATAGTATCTCTTCTAAATGAGATTCGTGTAAAATAAGAGAAGATAAAACCTACAAATGAAAAAGGTGATCTTTAAATTGAGTATGTACCTATTGTTCAATAATACATTGATGCATTTCCAGAGGATTTACCTAGACATCCTATAGAGTGGGAAATTGAGTTTTCAATCGATTTAATCCATTATACGAGACCTATATAAAATAATCCCTATAGAATGGACACAGTGGAGTAGAGTTAAAGAAACAACTAGAGGAATTGAGTGATAAGAGATTTATATTCCCTATTATTTCACCATGGGTAGATCTTATCCTTTTAGTTAAGAAGAAAGATTGATCTATGAGGCTGTACATCGACTATAGGGAGATCAAAGCTATTATGATAAAGAACAAGTATCCCCTACCTCACATTGATAACTTATTTGAAAAAATCCACAAATATATATACTTTTCAAAGATTGATCTTCATTCTAGATATAATAAATTTCATGTGAATAAGAAAGATATTCTAAATATAACATTTCGAACAAGGTATAGACATTATGAGTTTATAGTAATTCCATTTTCATTGACTAATTAACCCTCTATTTTTATAGATATAATGAACATAGTATTCAAGGAATATCTTGATAATTTTATTGTGATATTTATTGATAATATCTTGGTGTACTCAAAAATAAATGTGGACCGTGATAACCACTTGTATATTGTTTTGTAGACTCTTAGAAGAAAAGAGTTATATGGGAAGTTTAGGAAGTGTAAATTATGGCTTCAAATAGTTTCTTTTCTTGGCTATATTGTCTCCAAGGATGGAATATCAATTTATCCTGTGAAGAAAAAGGTAGTCCAGGAATAGCCTACACCAATGTACATTACTGAGGTACATAACTTCATGGGTTTAGTATGTTACCATTTTCATTTCATTTATAATTTATCCTAATTAGCTAAACTGTCAACAAATTTTACTCATAAAGGGGTTTCGTTTATTTGGAAAAAGTAATGTGAAGAATGATTTGAAAAAATGAAGAGAAGATCAGTGAATGATCATATTTTGAATATACCTCTGGTAAATAGTGGATTTTTTTATAATGATTCATCGAAGAAAGGACTTGGTTGCATCCTTATGTAGAATGAAACATTTATTTTCTATGATTCAAGGTAAAAAATCAATAAAAGTACATTCCAACTCATGATCTTAAGTTAATAGATGTAATATTTGATATGAAGATATGAAGACACTATCTCTATGGTGAAATATGTGAAATATATAAAGATCACAAGAGTTTGAAATATATATTCTCACAAAAATAACTCAACATGAGGAAAAGGCGATGGCTCAAGCTACTCAAGGATTATGATTCTTCAAAACACTAGCATCTAGGGAAGGAAAATAAGGTATTAGATGCATTGAGAAAGAAACATAATGTAGTTATGAACAAAATGATGATTGATAAGAATCCTATGTACATGGATCTAGTAAATACGGATATGGTAATTATCAAGGAAGGTAAAAAATCACTACTTTCTCAAATGGTTTCTGGACCATCTTTATTGTAAAGGATTAAAAGTTCTTAGTTTGAAGATGAAAATTTTTAGAAGAAATTTAAAGATGCGAATGATGGGAAATTGGTAGACTTCATATATGAATATAAAATATTCAAATTTGGGAAGAGGCTTTGTGTTCCATCTATACATGATCTAAAAAATAATTATTGGATAATCCTCATAGCTTGAATTTATCTATTCCCCCTAGTAGCACTAAGATGTATAAATATTTGAATGAACATTTTTGGTGGGATAATATGAATCGGGAAATTGATGATTTTGTATCAAGGAGTTTAGTTTGTAAATAGGTTATGTCTGAAAGACAACATCCTAGAGGATTCATGAAACCTCTACATATTCCTACATGGAAATAGGATGACATTACTTTGGATTTTGTCACTGGATTACCAAATAATCTAAGAAAAAATGATGCAATATGGGTTATTTTTGATTGACTTACCAAATTTTCTCATTTCCTCACTATAAGGGAAGATTTTCCATTTGAGCGACTTCAAATAATCCATATTAATGAAGGTGTAATAATTCATGGATCATGTCATTCAATTGTGTTTGATCATGATCCACTATTTACATCCAAATTATGGAAAAGTCCTTGGAAATATTTGGATGCTGAGCTTCATTTGAGTACTGTTTATCACACTCAAATTGATGGTCTATATGAAAGGTCAATAAAAAATTTATAAGGCATGCTGAGATCATTATCACTTGACTACCAAGGTATATGGGATTAATATTTACCTTTGGTATAGTTTTCCTATAAAAATATTTTCCATTCAAGTATCAAATGTCACTATATGAAGAATTATATGGAAAGAAATGTCATACTTCGACTTGTTAGAATGAATTTGTTGAAAGGAATCTGGTTGGAACAAAACTTATTGAGGAAACAATAACAAAGGTAAATACTATTCATGCTCATATTAAAGTATAAAAAATTAGTAAAAACAATTATACTAACAATTAGAGAAAGGATTTAAAATTTCAAGTGAGAGATCATGTCTTCTTGAAGGTATCTTCATAGAAGGGTAAAATAAGGTTTGGTAAGAAAGGGAAACTGAGCCCCAGGTATATAAGAAAATTTTAAATTCAATATAAAATTGGATCTATGGATTATCATTTAGCAATTCCACCTAGAATTTCGAAAGTACACGATGTGTTCTGCATCTCTTTATTAAAGAAGTACATGCGAGACCCAACGCATGTTCTCACTTTTGATAGAATTGAATTGGAACATGAATTATCAAAATATGAAGAGACTATATAGATTTTTGAAAATAGAGAACATGTGTTGATAAATATGATGACTTATCTTCTAAAGGTACTTTGAAAAAAAATCATAAAATAAAGAGGTGACGTGAGAACCAGAGGAAATTATGATAAAGAACTACCAAATTTTTTTATGAGATGACATTATGGAAATTTAAAGGATAAAATTTTTTATGTAGGGGAGAATTTAACAACTAAAGATATTATGGCATGTCTCTTTTAAATTTAACTTTTTCGATATCTTACGTTTCATGCAACACTGATCTTAAACGAACCATGATATACTATTAAATATTAACATAACCGTTGGAATGGTGATATGACCATTATAAATTATAATCTAGAAATTATAATAATAACCTCACCTATTACAGGATAAATACAATTAAGCTATCTCATAAATGAAAATATTATTTATTTATATCATGGAATAAGTAAATAAATGTTTTAAAAATGATAAATTAAGTGTTGTAGTTTTATGAAGCATAAATGTTTATTTATAATTTTATAATAAATATAACGATTTAAAAGAAAATATATTTTCATAAAATGGATTTATAAATTAATATTTTGTTTTATTATAATTATAATTTAATTTTATGAGACCATAATTAATTTTTCAAAGTGTCTTAAAATAGGTTATAATATTAAAAACAATATTTTTAAAATAAATGATGATTTTATTTAAAAATAAAATGTCACATATTTAGAGAATTTTTTTCAAGAAATGGTGTCCATTTTTGAAATATACAAATATAAAAATTTTTAGGTTAAATTTTTAGTATTTTTTTAAAATTGTTGAATTTTTGGTGAATAGTGAAATACGATAGTTTACGACAATTAACATTATGAGTAAATAAATAAATTTTTGAGTCATGATTGATTAATTGATGATGTAATTAGCCATTATTTAGAACTCACATGCTCTATTTTCTGTATTTAGTCACAAGAATTAATAATATTGATAGTCTTGATCCAATTTAATACTCTAATGATTAAAATAATAAAAAACACCCCTCTCCTCCACTATAAATACCACCCTCACCACCCCTTCTCCTCATACCTTCTAGGATTTGGATATTACTTATATTATAACCAATTCATATCCCAAACCTCTTCCCCATGTTGCAGTATTCCTGGTCTCACCAAAATACCAATCCCAAGTTCCTTAAAGAGGTTCTCAAGGAGATGATATACAGGAGGTAAAATCCTCATTCATTTTATTTTAATTTATTTTAAATTATTTTCATTTCTTTTATTATTCTCTCCTTACATCCTCTATGAAAAAATTCATGATAACTTCAATATCGTATATATACTTTAATTTTATTATTTTAATGGAATATCCATCATCAAACCCCTTATCCTCTCCCTTTTATTCTAAAAATTAAAACATTTTCTGTGATGTGTTGATTTACCTCCATCTTAGACGATACATTTTAATTTTACATTACCACCTTCAATTCTATTAATAAAAATATTATTATGGATAAATAAGATGTTATTATACATATAATTAGTTATATAATTTTTTGGAACAAATATATAAGCATGATATTTAATAAAATGATATAAGCTCACGATGGTTATAAAAGTCACCAAAATAAATTAAATCATTTTCATTAAAGTTTTTTCTATTGAATCATTATAATAATATATAAAAAATTATATATAAGATCATTTAAAATAATTTAATTTCATTAATAACATATAATTTTGATTTTGGATAACTATTCCCCTTTTACATGAACTTTCATACTTATATACAAGCGAATCGATCATGAAAAACCAAGAAAACGAACAATCCCAGATTAAAAAAATTGAATCTTATAACTCATTAAAAGTATATACATGAATTTAATCAAATTATAATTAATATAATATATTTTTAATATTTATTAATTAAGTAATTAATGAATCTAATTTTATTCTTTGGGACATTAATCACAAGTGCAGGACAATTTTAGACATAAGATAAGAGATTCTCCCAAAACCTATATTTTTTTAGGTTCAGATTTCTCTCTATTTAACCCATTTTTAATCTAAATTATTCTTATTTAATCCTCATAAATTTTTCCTGTAGGTTCCAAAAATATAATCCTATCTCAATTATTCTTTCTTTGATGGGTAAATAGATGTTTTAAAAGATTCCCTTTTCAATTCCTCTCGATTAGCATGCCCAATTAAAGAGAAATCCCCAAATTATTACTCATTTAATAGTACACTACATAATATTTTTCTAAAATAAATAATTTAATCATGAAAAAATATCTTATTTCATTTATTGTTTTATGAAAAAAAATTATCGTTTTTCCACTTTAATGATTTTTTTATATTTTCCCTGAAACCGTACTTAAGTGGATCATTTATAAAGTTTCTTAAACACTATTTTTACATGTTTTCACTTTAGTTGGACATAAATTATCATGAAATATTCCTATTTTATCATATTAATTTCTATTTATTATTTAAATACATTCTTTCATGGACACCATTATGACACACTTATTTTTATGCCTTATGACATGATTACGAAACCCATTTCTTTCCATGGGTAACCATTATGTTAATTTATTATGTTTAATTGGGGTTGATTTGTTATGATATCATAAACAATATTTTATTAATGGTTTATGATCCTTTTGACTGGGGATTTAATTTCATGATACCATTCACCATACTACTCTGGATATTTTATGATTATGTTTACTGATTAGAGAAATTATTTACATTTCATATGCTAGTTTCAATATGAATATATATATTAATTATGTTTCACCCCTTTCATATGAGGAAATCATTGTACATAGTAAGTGTTGACTCGGGTCCATTATAGCCCCTCGATGCATTGGTAGGTCTCATGAGACAAACTAAGCCGAGTTTTGTCTGAGGCCTTACCCACTTATATAGAATTACTTGATGAGGTCTTGATGGTATGTTTATGATAACCTGTATTATAAATTCCATCATTATGACATTAGTTATTAATAATACATGTGATTATTCAACTAGTATAATATCCATGGTTATGTTTCATTCTTATGTGATTATTTTTATGGTAATTTTTTATTATCTTTTATTCCCACCATATTATACTCAGGATTTTGTTTTTATGGAATGTGTTGTCAGTTATTCACCTTTACTTAGTGATTATGTTAGATTACGATATATTCTTACCCTTATTAAGAATCTGAGCTCACCCCTTTATTAAATTTTATTTTTCCTCAGGGTGCCAAGATGCATATTATGATTGACATGTAGGGATAATCTAGAAGAATAAGGATGTTTCAAATGGAGTTAGTATGTTGTATTTCATTTCAAGTTTTAATTTAGTAATTATTTTTGTATCTAGTTTTCCAAAGATACTAAACTATTCGGTCCTTTATGATAAAATAACTTTTTCATAGTAACAATGTAATAAAGTAAGGCATTGTCTCTGGGCTACCAGGTTCTGTATCTTTAAAAAGATTTACTTTGTAGTTTGGAGACCCATTACCTTTGTATAAACAGTATTCAATAAAGACATTAGGATATAATTTTGATCCTTTCTATTTAACATCACTTTTCTCTAGTCTTCTTGAGTCAAAAAATCACCTTTAGTAATGGGTTCAAAACCAAATAATGAAACATCTCTTACTTCTAGTCCAAACGATATGAAATATGGTATAATACTATTCCCACATTTGTGATAATTCTTCCCATTTAATGTGGGAAATAATTGATTGTTTACAGAATTAATAGTCTCTATTTATCAGAAACTTATTCTTTAGATATTTAGGGGCAACCTAGGATCTAATAACAATTGTTAATATCTGATCCAATGGATCTTTGAGAGGGATTAGGGTGAATCAATGATCCCTTTTCTTTTATGAGTTATTCAATTTTAACCAAACCTATTGAACCTATTAAAGTTCATGATCCACTTAATGATTTCTACCACCTCACCTTCATGTGCTATAATGGTAAGAAAGATAACAACACACAATATTTATAAGGATTTTTGGGAAGTCCCACTCCTTACCTTGTTGCCTCTTACCCCAACATGGATTCTATACTATCTCAAATAATTTTCTACAACATAGAGTCCAATATTCTCTCCACTACTTCCATAGTTCATTGGAAGATACTCAGATTCTGTAAAAAAAGACAAAACAAATAAATCCACCTTTTCATAGTGTTCTTATATAACTTTGGATGATGGTACTCCTTTAAAATAAGACGAATCATTAATTCTTCATAATTACTTCCCCAAGAACATCAGTAGTGGTGTTTTTTTGATACTCTTTCTATATTTTGAATGATCTAGATCTTCTATAGATTCCTTGGATACTCAAGTGCATAAAAGTTATCCTTCCTCAATGATTCTTGACTTCTTCTCCTTCTCTCCCCATGATAAAAATGTGTTTAAGGTTCTCAGAATTCTTATAATGAATAAAAGTTCATAATTTTCTATATATTTATTCTTTTTTAACCTTTATAATTTAATACATATATAAAATCATGTTAATCCTTAGTTTCTATTCATATCTTGAAGCTTACTCAATATTTTGCAAGCATTATTTTTTCATTTAAACTTCAATGATTCTTGGTCAAGACTCCTCATTGAAATAAAATAAAGAATCAAATGTTTCCTTTATTGAAATACTCCACAAAATCTAATTATTTGAACTCTATCGAGATCTCAACATGCATGGCATCATTAATATTTTATACATGGACCTTCCTATTTGTGGGTGCATAACTTATCTTTACCATTCCTTAATTTCTCCAGACATCTCAAATTTCTCTACATCATGAATCTTTACTTTAAAGTATTATTATAATGGATTATGATCATTATTAAAGCTTTATAATGAAGCTTTATATTCAATATCAAAGTTTTATGAACAATCATGAAGACATATGACCAGAGACTTCTCTATTTTGTAGTTTGAAAAAAAGTATCACAATAAAGATCTATGATCAGTAGTCAAAGCCTTACAATCAGGGATAATCATTTTTTATAGTTTTACTTCCAAATTATTTAATTACTTCAAATTAATTCTAGACTTCTTCAAAGAATCTCCAAACCATATCAAGAAATTAAAACACCTATAATATTATCTAGATAGTGTCTATACATCCACTAACACTTGCCTTTAGTTTATTTAAATAAAAAAACATGAATCATCACATTAATATCTTAAAATATGTAACTCATAACAATCATACTAGAATCATCATCACCATCACTAAAAACATTTTGAAATATTGACAAAAAATGCAACCAAATCCTTATCAGAATAATAGAGAGGTCATTATTATAGAATATGTCATAGTAAATCAGATAAATATGGTGTTTTTTCACTTTAAAGATATTATTATACCATGATCAAGTAACTTGATCCCAATAATAATATATTATTATCACTAATGAGGATTATAAATATTATGGAATGAGAAATAGAAAAGAAGAATAAGTTTGAATATATGATGAATCCTTCTCAGACAATGCTACTTAAAGTCATAAACATATTACTTTATTCACTTGGATCTGATTAAAAAGGATCAATTTCCCCCTATAATGGGTTATGGATGCTATATAAAACTATTACATTAGAAAAAATTATTCCATTATAAGGAAACACCACTAAAATAATGCAATCATGATCATTCCATAAAAAAGCATGGATGATCCCCCAAAATCCAAAGAGGTATAGGATAGTTGATGATGAAGGGGATGTTGAAGGGTGGAGTATGAAAAATAACCAACACCCAAACCCCATCAATTAATGAAACATCAACCTCATGAGATTGAATCTCTCCCAAGAGTATTTTAGCTAAGGGACATCCTCCCAATTCTATCTATTCCTTTCTATGTTAAATAAATCCACTATGTAGCCTCCTGAACTAGAATTTCCCTTAAATGAGTTTTATCCTCAACTTGTATGTTGTATAAAAATGATTAACATGGGATATAATATTGTGATTAATTTTTTATCTAAATAAAAACTCAATAATTAAAATTATATAAATAAATAAAATATATTTTATTCTTTAAGATCCCTTGAATTACTAAACATATACTTTAAGAATGTATTGTAACTCTTTTATAACATGCCTAGTTTGAACACCTATATTTGGATGTTATGTGGTACTTAATTTAAACTAGGTTATTAAATCACCTTGAATCCCCTTTTATTATATTTAAACAAACCTAGGATCATAATTAGAAATAGTATAGGTAATAATATCTTGAATATTAACAATTTCATACACATAAATCTTTCCAATATCATTAATGAATAATACCCTTAAAAGGGTAGAGAGTATAAGGATTTTATCATATAAATAATAATTACCTAGATGGACTCATTTTTAAGAAATTATTTTAAATAAACTGAAAAAATATATTGAAATCCCATCATATTTCTATGTTGTAATGGGTATAGATTACAATAAACTAGCTAGTCATTGATATTTTATAAAGATCTGGACTAAACCTTCTATTGATTTGAACTATATCATCAAGAACCTTGGGTGTGTTCCCTAATTTATAGAGGATAGAAACTAATACTAAGGGTATAAAGTTATTATTGGGGAATAATTTATCCTCTCTTGTTAATATTACAAGTTAGAACCAGATTCTGTTGAAAATATAGAATGACCCATTTACACAACTGATGTTTCCAAAAATGAATAGACAAACTATAAACTAGGTAGTACCTATTGTTCATATGTAAAAAAATTTAACCATCCATATATATGAATAAATCCAATATAATATAACAATATAAACAAAAAACAAGTAGATATAAATTAAATAGAATATAAGACATAGATAACTATATTCCAGAACATCTACACCTCCCAAACTAGACTCCATGGTTCAATCCTAAACCTGAAATTTTAAGTTATACAATCTCCTGGATAGTCCCCCAAATCATCAAATAAAACCTTTAATAATACCTTTTAGTTCTATAAATACAACACATGAAACTATATATAAACCAAGATGCACATGTATGGTGAGTGCACATAACTCAGTAGGACACCACTAATAATGTATTTAAGAAAATTAATTATATATGAAAGTAAATGAATGTTATGAAAATATATGTTCTAGTAATATAAAATCATTATATAATAAATTAAAATTCAGACAAATCATATTCTAGTAATACTAATAATGGATAACTCCCATGCCATTAGGAGAATCCAAACCTTCATCGATCCATGCTGAAAATCCATGACAATGAAGCTTGTATGTCAATTGGTACCTATACATTGATGACACCTATCTACCATATAATAACCAATCTATTAGGGAATTATCTTTCTCATCATGAAATATCATATCCACAAGGAATTAAATATTGTATAAAATATGATGGGGGCATGCCATGACCCATCCCAGAGAATCTTATTTTATGTAAAAAAATGGAAGGGAACATTATGGACCTTAATAGTATATCATTGAAAATCATGTATATATAACTATACACATGAAAACTATTTTAGTCCCAATATATCAATATACATAACTATAATTGGTAATTGGGGTGCCCATATTCATGTGTAGCTGTGGTACCTACATGAATCATTGTTTTATCACTAATATCTTTTATCACTTTCTTAATGAATTAACATGACATATTAAAAGAAATATAGAAAAAATCAACAAGAACAAAAAAATATGGCACATTAATCCTCCTTGATAACTAGTAGCACATGCAAAAACACTTTATAACAATATCAGTGAGTCATATCTCAGTATTACCTGTTCACAAAGCATAACTAATAGGCCAATCCAAACATAATATATAACATAGATATAATTAAAACATACTAGCAAAATAAAAAAATAACAATATATGTAATAAAAAGTTATGGTAGATAATATGATATACTCAAATTAAAACAACATGTAAGTTGAAAAACATTTCACATATAAATGAAAAAATTAACTCCAACCATAAACCCTTTAACACATTTTCAAGGAATTCATTTATAAAGAACTATGTTTAAAAGAATTATCCATTTACATATACATATCAAACCAATTTATGTTGCTACTAACGTAATGAAATGTACCAATACAATAGAATGTATTTCCCTCTATTTAAAATGTCACCACTCAAGGTTCTTTAGGTTTATTCCTGGTTTAGGTACTTATGATCACTCATCTCCAAAAACACCTTACCAATAGTGGTAAGAGTGTTCCATTTCCATCTCCCAACATCCAAGTCAATTCCTTCACAGAAAAATTACCCACATAACATTATTTCACTAGGTCATTTCTCAAGGAAGAATAAAATCACATGAAATTATATGCTCAAGATATCACTTGAAGATTCAAGTTAACACAACATACCCTTTATATCTCTAAAAACCCAAGGAAAGAACTTCAATGGATTAATACCATCAAAAAATTATTTCTCCATATCCTTTACTAATAATAATAAAGTCACTTGACATTACATACTCAATATCTCACTTTGAGATGCATGTTGGCACCCCAAATTGTTTAATTTTATCAGGAATACCTAACATAACTGAACATGGCACTCAAAAGTGAGTCATTATCTTTAATGAAGTTCAAAACAATACTCCACTAAACTATATAAAGTGATATAAAATACATATTAATGATGGGTTTCTTCTATATCTCAATAACACTTACGAACAAATGAAGGAACAACAATATAGTCAAAGGATAACCCTGAGAGAAATCCAAACTTTTTGGATTCTATATTAACCATAAGTGGTAGGATCTTTAAGATTAAATGTAACCATATATGTCTATATAAGACTCAAATAATTTATAGAAACCTTATAAGCTTGAATTTACCATGAAAAGTAGAAATCTCACCTTGATATTATAAATGGGAAACCCTAAAATTATGGTACACTATAAGTGGAATATCAATCTAGGTCCTAAGGAACCCCACTTACCCCCATCATAATCACCATTTATTTATTTAAAATACATGGAAGTAACTCTATGAAAGATAAAAAGATAACTATGGGAGATTGAAATAGTATAGGCCAAGATCATCCCCTATTACATGGTTTTTCCATTAAGGGTTTAGAAAGTACGAACTTGGGACATAGGTGATATGAGATCCTTGAGTCTCTATAGATTCTAGGTGGTCCTCAACCATATTTACATCATTCTAGGTGTTCAAAACTTGATAGTATTCCTTCCAATAAACCCTTTTCAACTTCTAATAACGTAATAAATTGACCATGGGTTAGTACCAGTGCCCTACATGAAATTATGTAGAGTGATAGAGTATATAAGGACCCGGCCTTAAACATTACATAATATTGAATTAAATGAATAATTCACATTGAGTATCTTTTCAGGTTTAGAGTTTTATAGAATTAAGACATAACTATTACATCTCAAAAGATTACAAAGTAGACACATCTACACAGTTTCCATTTTTTTTATAAAATATAAACTCTTAAATAAAAGATACATGTCTAGTTCCATGTTTTAGACAGCTTGAATTTTCCTTGATCTCATCCTTGACCCTATTCATCTTTATGCCCTGTCAAAAAACATTTCAAAACTTGGGATGAGCATAAAAAGCTCAGTAAAGGTCATAAAATAATGAAATGAAACATTATCCCATCAATAAATACAAATAAATGAAACCGTACTTTTTAATCATAACATACCTCATGAAATCATAAGATTTATGAATAACATACAAAAATCATAAATCATAAAGGTAACTTATGGCATTCATAACATACTTACATTGTAGATATCAAAACTACATAGGGAGTTACACATGGAATAACCATCCTAGTATATTCCCTAAATCTATTAGGAGAAACATCATGTTTAACTCCATCACGTTACCTAATGCATTGGAGAGCTATCTTGGGCTCACCCGCCCAAGGCTTATCAAGGAACCACCCATATATGTAAACAATGACCAATAACCATAACATAATCATAACACATAACACACGTATAAAGTAAAGATAATATTTCCACATTTCAATATATCTAATCAGGATATTGAAATAAACAATGCTTTATCAAATCATTTTCAAAACCATTTAAAAAGAGATTTTTGAATCAAAGTGTCCCATACCACTTTGAAGATTTTAAATGAATTATCATTTGAAAACATTAATGTAAATATAAATAAATACTAAAACCCATTTTTAAAACATGGACATTAATGAGAAATATTTAGAATAATAAATCTTTAAAACATTTAAAATGATATTTTAGTTAAAGAGTTTTTTTAACAAAAATAGAGACACTTGAATACAAATAATTGAAGAATAAATTTTAATAAGAACTTTATAATATCATGAGAATAAAGGGATTCATGATATAATATTTCAAAAAACAGTATATACACAATATAAGAGTGAATTGGTGCATAACAACAATGAAGTCTCAGTGGAAATGTAAATTGAGATGAAATCCCTTATAAAGATGGTATCCATAATTTAAGGATAAATAAATCACATAATTATGTGTGAAAAATATAAATACACCAAATATAAGTGTATATTAAATGTAAAACAATCATAGGTCATTCACACATATTCATAGGACGACATATTCAAGAAGTACAAGCTGAACCCAAAGAATTGAAATTGGGTTAAGAAGTTCCCTTTTAAAAATTCGTCAGCCTAATAACGTCACTTTAAAATTCAGAAAATGAGTTGATGGGATAAAAATGGAATCTCATAACTTGGGCATAAAGTTTAAATCAATAATTATATAGAAGAAAATATCCCAATATAATAAGATGTAAATTAAAAGACATAACAAAAAGAAGTCTTTTAAAAAGAGGAGGGTGAAAGGTTCCCTTACCGATTTGGTAACTTACAAAAAATACACCACATGAAAGAAGGATCATACAATGAAGATGAAAAATACAAATAAATGAAAGTATATTACACAGAGTACAATATTGGGAAGTACATACACCACAAAAAAGGAAATAGTGGCAAATATAGCATGAATCTCACGGGAATAAAAAGTGAGATGAAACCCTTTACCAAGTTGTAATCAACTGAGTCGTATGAAAAAAAGTTAATAACCACCAAATGAATCACATAATACCATGAATATAATAATAATCATGATAATATATATCAAATGGAAGTAAAAAATACACCACATGCAATGAATAAGTGGCGAACAATGTAAATCTCACAGAATTAAAAGTGAGGTAAGAAAATCCCTTACCTCATGCCCGACTTGACTCGTTGGTTCCTTGTTCTTCTTGAATAATAAAATAAAGTTAATTTATACTTGATTAATAACATTTTTAAAGTTTATTTTTCCTTTTATATCACTTATTACCATGTTATAAACATTATTTAATCATTTAAGTTAATAACGTTCGTTTTGTCGATATTTGACACTTGAGTCAAAAATGAACACCTTATATTTACAAGTTCTCCATGTGGTCAATAGTCCATTATATCCAGAATGAAATTAATTATTTAGATATAATATATATCATATATATACAGTATATATATATATATATTTATAATAGTACATAACATTTGGAGGTAAGAAATGAAATGCACCGTTCATGGAGACATTAAGCCGTACGTACGCATGAACGCTACTTTCATTTCTATTTATTATTTTAATGAAATTAAAACATAATGATACATAGGTATATTATAATTACAGTATAATATCATATATAATATCATTAACTTTATCCTTTTTACGTCCCAAATATGGAATTAATGAGTCATATCACTTTGAGGGGGCGGTAGTCCGCACTTCCTCAAATGGAATTATCGCGTTTACCCATAATGGAAACCATAAAGGTATGATATAAATAGAAAATATATAAGCATAAAGAAAACATAAACATAATATATATCATATATAAATACATTTCCATCATAATGGACACCATGAGAGGCGATAAGAGGTAATTGAACAATCATCATTTTGTGAGGCGTTAGTTTTCCATCCACAGAAACATTATGTTCTTCACCCATTAGATGGAGGTGTGTGTAAGTGTAGTTAGAATAATTCTTATAAAAACATCCTAGTAAATTGAGTATATTTTTGTTGCTATAAAATAAAGGAATAAAAAGAGTTTAGGGGTTGGAGAAGTTAAATAAAAGAAAAGAAGTTAAGAGAAACTGTTACCTTTAATTTGGGTAACTTCCTTTGGTTTGAACCAAAACAACTTCTTGAAGTGCCTTCTACCTAAGGTATGGATTCTAGGAGGAGGATAGGATGTAGGGAGCTTAATTGGGCAGAGGTTTTATGAGACAAAGGGCTTGAGAGGTGTGAGGAATTGGTTAGAAGTGGTCTCCTTTTATAATGGAGAGGAGGGCCTTTTTAGGAAAGTGTGAAAATATTATTTTATTATATAATGATATTCAGTTTCTCAAAGTCCAAAAATCATTATAGTCGGAGATAAGATGACTCATGGTTGAAATAAAATCATCCAATAGGAATTGGACATGTTTTGGATAATATTTTAACCGTTATAGTCTTATTTATTTAAATCATTTATTAATGAGGTAAATAATGGATCATTATTGTGTCATGAATAATTTAATTTATTTGATGTATAAAAATTATAAAAAAATACTATCATGTAGGAAATATTTTTAGCTTTCTGAATAATATTTATAGTCGAAAATATTTTTTATATATCACCATATAAAAATTAATTTACTAAAAGATTTTTGTTTTTGTCATTTTTGCCTTTACATTAAATTAATTAATCTAAAGTGCCATTATCATTCATAAGTGGCTTCATGGGGTCCCAAAATCGACCCAAAGATGGACATGGTCGGCCATGACTCATCCAATAAGGTTTGGACAAGTGTTAAGGTAATTTTTAATTATTATAATATTCTTTTTACCTTGAATTTCCTTATTTACCTTTAACCGCGGTAAATAAAAGTCAAAAGTTACTATTCACCAAAAATTATTTTCATCTTATTAAACCACATTTTACTAAACAATAACAACCATGCATGTCAGATTTTCAAAATTCAATTCACAGAAGTGGTAAAATTCCATTTAAATGAAAAATTCAGTCTTTTTGAACTACTACTAAGTGGTTTTACTAGTCATCAAAAATTGAAGTTTTTCAGAAAAATACCAAAAATTCAGCTTAAGATATATTTTATATTCCAAATTTAAAAATTATGTCTATTTTACCAAATTCTAAACATATAATTTTCATTAATTAATTTAAAATTAATTATCACTATTAAAACAAATAGCGTGTTTTTAAGAAACAATAACTATCAAAAGATTGACACTTGTTTATGTCCAATTTCAAAATGAAATTAATTCCAATGACCAAAATTGGATTAAATGATAAAAATATATTCTAATTAAACTTTAAAAACAATTATAAAGATAATCTAACCATATAAATAAATTAGATTAAAACGTAGTTTTGAATTAAAATACAACATTTTTACTATTCATTAAAAAATGAACTTTATTGGAAAAATTCCAAAAATTCACACAAAGTAAATTTTTTTGTCCAAATTCTAAAAAAGGATTTCATTTGGTCAATTTTTTTTTTATTAAAGTGACCAAACTATATTTAAAGAGGGTTCACTATTAAAAGGTGGTAAATCGACCTTTAAATGTAAATTATGTTTAAAATTGGATTTATTCACATTTTATGCCTCTAACTTTTTTTGGATAAATGTAAATACATTTAACAAACATGTATAATCATATTGTAGTTAGTTTTTTTCATTCCCACCAATAAAATATCTAGGAGTAAACTACTATTTAAAATAATAATATTATATTATTAGTGTGCAACGTAAGATTTCCAAGAAACCTGTTGTTGCGTATTGGGAATGCTATCGAACATAGAAACCCTTTTAAAGTAAAATTAATATTTAATTCACAAATATTAATAAATATGAAAATGTCATATTTTTTATTTTATCGGGATTTTACATCCTTCTCCCCTTTTGGGAATTGCGTCCTCACAATTTTAAAATTGGGCTCAGAAACATCATTAAAATTCACTAATTAGAAAAAGAGTCAATAAAACTATCACTTTAAAATAAAGAAAGATATATAAAAAGGTCACCTGAGACAACCGATACTAGGATTACATGTAGGAAACCATGGATATGGAAGTGAAAACAAACTTTCAAGTTATGATGAAGAGTGGTAGAAAACATGATTAGGAGAATGTTAACCACCAGAAAATCACAAACTTGTGATGGGTTAAAGAGTCATTGATTCCCCAGTAGGAAAAGTTAACAGACAAAGTTTTTGTTTTAAGTTACTTTTCATTGAGAAATTTACTTATGATCTTAACTAAAAACATAAGGAATCATAATTACTTGTCATGTAGACTTTCATTCTTTACTAGATTTCTAACACAAACTCATATTTTCTCTAAATGATGAGTGTTTAAGATGACTTGTTCACATTAAAAGAACTATAATCTACCTTGAGAGAATCACATAATCCATAGAAGATGAACTATATATTTACCATGTCTTTAGACTATAACTAAAACCAAAATTGGTTAGTAGAGTATCAGATAATCCTTAAAAAGTATAATCTTTTACAAAAAGAAAAACTCCTCTTAATCTCCAAAATTTTTCAAACAATACCCAAAGTTCAACCAAGACCATTCAATAAACAACTGTCCATAAAATTCTTCAAAGTAATCCAAACTAATATTGAAACTTAAATCTCAGAAGGATTTATTCACATAGTCTTCCAAGATAAATCTTAACATTTATCTCCAAATAACATCAATTACTCTTAAAGTCTCATATTGGAAAGTAATTAACCTAATCACATATTCTCCATGCTAGGTTAATCGTTTCCATAGATAACCCATGATCAACTTATTATTGATTCATAAAATCATATAACTAAAAATAATTAGTCATACTAACCAAGGACTTCATGTAGTCCATTGGTAGGTAATAAATCCCAATCGTACTTTGGTTGTGGGTTCGATTCCCGTAGCTTTGTTCTATGTGACGGGTTGTCACGCGGTCTGTGTGTCGTCCTTTTTCAAAAATTATATAATTTTATAACATTCCCAAAAAGAGATAAATTCATCAAAAATAACCATAACATATTTTAACCACAAATTTTATCTAATAACTTTCTTTTTTCATCCCAAAATATATTAACCTGTAATTGCCTCAAATTCAAGGATCATATAAACCCAAATGTTTCTTTATAAATATACCCAAAAAATAAAAGATAATTATTCCTTGAATAAAATTTTAATATATCAAACATCAGGGTTACACATACTATAAAAAGTCTTCTAATGTAATCCCATCATCAAAAGAGCCTTAATACTTTTAAGCACTTCACCATCCTAAAAGCTACCATAACACTTGAATCCCATATATGTTGAATTCTTACTCATTAAACATTATTAATGATCCATTAACCATTATTTTCCAAATTATTCTGAAATACATCTTTTCGACAAACAATATCACGAATCATATCCTAAGATTCAATAATGTGAAAACATATTTTAAGAAATAATCCATACATTTCATTGGTAATTGTCAGTTTCTTCATCCTCAATCAGAATGGAATTTGGTCTTGGTAAAAATATATTTGTACGATCATGGTGATCCCATTCCCAAAACTTTTTTGTAAGACAACTATTTGTATAATGATCATGCACACCACGTTTAAAACATTCAATTGATCCCTCAGAAAGAACTTCTTTCCCTTTCCTAGAGTCAACTGGATTATTCCTTTTTCCATGGCAGGTTCTTGCTTTATGACCTTCATTTCAACATATATAGCATCTTCCCATCCCTTTGAAACATTTTCCTAGGTGTTTCTTTCCACATCCTTGACACATAGGTTTTTGAACATACATAACTTTATGATTATTACCTAAACTTCTGTGGGGATTTGTTTCTCGCGTATACGATGCCTTATAAAAATCACCAAGGTTCAAGTGGTCAATCAAGACTCCAGATAGTTGGTTGAGAATAACCACAAGAGTTCTCATTGCAGCTCCTATTTCATTAAATTGCAGATTCCTAAAACCGTCACAGTTTTATTCACATCCATTGTTACTTTTATGCCTGCTAGATCCAGCCATTGACTAAAACCAAAAAGGTAAGTGTGAGTATATTAGTAAAATCATCATATAATATCTTATTTGGAGGGTAAATACTATGATATACTTATTCATGTTATCCTAAACTCATTCACTTTATCTAAAATAAATATGAATCTTTCTAAAATCCTAACCATTATGGTAATGTCTCTTATACTTAAAAAACACCCTAACCTCTAAATTTATCTAAACCGACCTCTAATACCAACTATAAGGACCTGCACTTAAACATTACGTAATATTAAATTAAAAGAATAATTCACATTGAGGATATTTTCAGGTTTAGAGTTTTAGATAATTAAGACATAACTATTACATCTCAAAAGATTACAAAGTAGACACTTCTACACAGTTTCCTTTTTTTATAAAATATAAACTCTTAAAAAAAAGAGACATGTCTAGTTCCATGTTTTAGAGAGCATGACTTTTCCTTGATCTCATCCTTGACCCTATTAATCTTTATGCCCTGTGAAAAAACATTTCAAAACTTGGGATGAGCATAAAAAGCTCATTAAGGGTCATAAAATAATGAAAAGAAACATTATCCCATCAATAAATACAAATCAATGAAACCGTACTTTTTAATCATAACATACCTTATGAAATAATAATATTTAATAATAACATACAAAAATCATAAATCATAAAGGTAACTTATGACATTCATAACATACTTACATTTTAGCTATCACAATTACATAGGTAGTTACACTTGGAATACACATCACAATATATTCACTAAATCTCTTAGGAGAAACATCATGTTTACCTCCGTCACATTACCCAATGCATTGAAGAGATATCTCGGGCTCACCCGCCCTAGGTTTATCATGGAACCACCCGTATACGTAAACAATGACCAATAACCATAACATAATCATAATACATAACACAATTATAAAAGAAAATATAACATTTCAACATTTCAATATAACCAATCAGGATATTGAAAAAAACAATGCTTTATCAAATCATTTTAAAAATCATTTAAAAAGATATTTTTGAATCAAAGTATCCAATACCACTTTGAATCTTTTAAATGAATTATCATTTGAAAAAATTAATATGCTTATAAATAAATCTGAAAATCCCATTTTTAAAACATGGACATTAATGAGAAATATTTAGAAGAATAAATATTTAAAATATTTAAAACGATATTTTAGTTAAAGAGTTTTTTTAACAAAAAGAGAGACGCTTGAATACAAATAATTAAATAATATATTTTAATTAGAACTTTATAATATCATGAGAATAAAGTGATTCATGATATAATATGTCAAAAAACAGTATATATACCATATAAGAGTGAATTGGTGAATAACAACAATGAAGTATCAGTGGAAATGTAAATTGAGATGAAATCCATTATAAAGATGGTATCCTTAATTTAAGGATAAATCAATCACATAATTATGTGTGATAAATATAAATACACCCAATATAAGTGGATATTAAGTGTAAAAAAATCAAAGTTAATTCACACATATTCATAGGATGACATATTCAAGAAGTACAAGTTGAACCAAATAATTGAAATTGGGTTAAGAAGTTCCCTTGTAAAAATTCAACAGCCTAACGACATCACTTTAAAATTCAGAAAATGAGTTGATGGGTTAAAAAGGCTATCTCGTCACTTGGACATAAATTTTACATCAATAATGATATAGAGGAACATATCCCAACATAATAAGATGTAAATTAAAAGACATAACAACAAGAAGTCTTTTAAAAGGAGGAGGGTGAAAGGTTCCCTTACCGATTTGGTAACTTACAAAACATACACCACATGAAAAAAGGATTATAAAATTAAGATGTAAATACTCATAAATGAAATTATTTTACAAAAATTATAATCTTGGAAAGTACATACACCACACAAAAGAAAATAGTGGCAAATATAGCATGAATCTCATGGGAATAAAAAGTGAGATGAAACCCTTTACCACGTTGTAATCAACTGAGTCGTATGATCAAAAGTTAATAACCACCAAATGAATCACAGAATACCATAAATATAATGAGAATAAAGATAATATATATAAAATTTAAATACACAATACAACCACATGCAATGAATAAGTGGCGAACAATGGAAATTTCACGGAATTAAAAGTGAGATAAGAAAATCCCTTACCTCGTGTCTGACTTGACTCGTTGGTTACTTGTTCTTCCTGAATAATAAAATAAAGTTAGTTTCTACTTGATTAAGAACATTTTTAAAGTTTATTATTACTTTTATATCACTTATTACTAGGTTATAAACATTATGTAATCATTTAAGTTAATAACGTTCGTTTTGTCGATATTTGATACTTGAGTAAAAAATGAACACCTTATATTTACAAGTTGTCCATGTGGTCAATAGTTCATTATATCCAGAATGAAATTAATTATTTAGATATCATATATATCATATATATCTATTATATATATATATTTATAATAATACATAACATTTTGAGGAAAGAAATCAAATGCACCGTTCATGGAGACGGTAAGCCGTACACACACATGAACACTACTTTCATTTGTATTTATTATTTTAATGGAATTAAAACATAATGATAAATATGTATATTATAATTCTAGTATAATATCATATATAATATCATTAACTCCATCCTTTTTACATCACACATATGGAATTAACGAGTCATATCACTTTGAGGGGGCGGTAGTCCGCACTTCCTCAAATGAAATTATCGTGTTTACCCATAATGGAAACCATAAAGGTATTATATAAATGGGAAATACAGAAGAATAAAGAAAACATAAACATAATATATATCATATATAAATATATTTCCATCATAATGTCCACCATGAGAGGCGGTAATATGTAATTGAACAATCATTGTTTCGTGAGGCATTAGTTTTCCATCCAGAGAAACATTATGTTCTTCACCAATTTGATGGAGGTGTGTGTAAGTTTAGTTTGAATCTTTCTTATAAAAACATACTATTATATTTAGGATACTTTTTTTCTATAAAAGAAAGAAATAAAAAGATTTTAGGGGTTGGAGAAGTAAAATAAAAGAAAATAAGTTAAGAGAAACGGTTACCTTTAATTTGGGTAACTTCCTTTGGTTTGAACAAAAAGGACTTCTTGAAGTGCCTTCTGCCTAAGGTAAGGCTTCTAGGAGGAGGATAGGGATGTAGGGATATTAATTGGGTAGATTTTGGACGATATAAATGGCTTTAGAGGTGTTAGGAATTGGTTAGAAGTGGTCTCCTTTTATAAGGGAGAGGAGGGGCTCTTTAGGAAAGTGTGAAAATATTATTTTATTATATAATGATATTCGGTTTCTAAAGGTCCAAAAATCATTATAGTCGAAGATAAGATGACTAATGGTTTAAATAAAATCATCAAATATGAATTGGACAGGTTTTGGATAATATTTTAATCATTATAATCTTATTTATTTAAATCATTTATTAATGAGGTAAATACTGCATCATTATTGTGTCATGAATAATTTAATTTATTCGATGTCTAAAAATTATAAACAAAATACTATCATTTATGAAATATTTTTATATTTATAAATAATATTTATAGTAAAAAATATTCCTTATATAACACCATATAAAAATTAATTTACTAAAATATTTTTGTTTTTGTCATTTTTGCCTTTACTTTAAATTAATTAATCTAAAGTGTCATTATCATTCATAGGTGGCTCCATGGGGTCCCAAAATAGACCCAAAGATGGCCATGGTCGGCCATGACTCATCCAATAAGGTTTGGACAAGTGTTAAGGTAATTTTGAATTATTATAATATTCTTTTTACCTTAAATTACCTTATTTACCTTTAACCGCGGTAAATAAAAGTCAAAAGTTACTATTCAAAAAAAATTATTTTCATCTTATTGAACCATATTTTACTAACTAATAACAAACATGAATGTTGGATTTTCAAAAATCAATTCACAGAAGTGGAAAAATTTCATTTAAATGAGAAATTCAGTTTTTTTAACTACTACCAAGTGGTTTCACTATTCATCAAAAATTGATGTTTTTCAGAAAAATACAAAAAATTCATCCTAAGATATATTTGATATTAAAAATTCAAAAATTATGTCTATTTTACCTAATTCTAAACATATAATTTGCATTAATTAATTTAAAATTAATTCTCTTTGTTAAAACAAATAGCTTGTTTTTAAGAAATAATAACTATCAAAAGATTGACACTTGTTTATGTCCAATTTCAAAGTGAAATTAATTCCAAAGACCAAAATTGGATTAAATTTTTAAAGAATATTCTAATTAAACTTTAAAAACAATTAAAAATATAATCCAACCATATAAATAAATTAGATAAAAACATAGTTTTGAATTAAAATACAATATTTTCACTATTCATTAAAAAATAAACTTTATCGGAAAAATTCCAAAAATTCACACAAAGTAAATTTTGATATCCCCATTATAAAAAAGGATTTTATTTGGTCAAATAAATTGTATTAAAGTGACCAAACTATATTTAAAGAGTGTTCACTATTAAAAGGTGGTAAATCGACCTTTTAATGTAAATTATGCTTAAAATTGGATTTAATCACATTTTAAGTCTCTAACTTTTATTGGATTAAAGTAAATACATTTAACAAAAATGTATAGTCATATTGTAGTTATTTTTGTTCATTCCCACCAATACAATGACTAGGAGTTAACTACCATTTAAAATAATAATACTATATTATTAGTGTGCAACGTAAGATTTCCAAGAAACCTGTTGTTGCGTATTGGGTATGCTATCGAACATAAAAACCCCTTTAAAGTAAAATTAATATTTAATTCACAAATATTAATAAATATGAAAATGTCATATTCGTTATTTTCTTGGGATGTTATAGAGTATGTTTCCACCTCTGTTATCTCAATGTTCCTCTCTCAGCATAAGAGGCTTCATCTAGGATAGAGTATCCATTGTCGAAGTAGGATGAAAATTATAGGACAATATTTACCCTGGAGTCGCGTATGATACCCCCCCTGCATGTCACTACAGATGTAGGACTCATCCGTATTCAATTTGTGGCCCGTCATTGGAGGATTCCAACACACCTAGTGCCCTTGTGATATGTAGTTTGAGGGATGAACATGAGAGAAACCTATATAAAGTGGCCTCAATGTTGGAGCATGACACCAATTTTTGAAAAGATTTATCATTTCAAGAAAGAGATTCCAATTTTTGATGGTGAGTGTCTTTCTAGAAGTAGATAAATCCTTGTGGTAGAACTTGTTCCTTGCAGACCAGATGACCCAACATCCAGTGATCAGAACCATAGTTCATGTTGTTATTTCCAGGCTTGCTTCACCCACACCATGAATCCAACAGTCTAGGAACTAAATAGATTAATTCTGTGTAGAAAGAGCAGTAAATTCACTAAATGATTCCCAAATTTCATATGCCCGAACCCCTTTAAAAAATATGGTTTTAGGTCTCCTCCCTATGATCCTTATAGAAAGGGAACCCAAAAAAGTACTATAAGTCAAATCAACCAAATTTCAAGTCACCCATAATAATTTTATTAACCTCACTATCATAATACACATTAAATTTAATATAAACCAAAGTAAATTAATTAGACCACATACCATGTGCTAATTGGAGTAAAATCTTAATGAGTCATAAATTCATTTGGGTAAAAATTCCTAAAATCAGAGAATTGGAAAAAAAACATCCAAAATAATTATTTTTGGTGACATAATGATAAATTGAATGAGAACAAATAAGGAAAAAATCACTAAATGAGAGAAATTCTACCATAAATATAATCCTTCTAATTATCTGAAGATCATAATCTTAATGAAAGAGAGAGATAATGAAGAAGGTAGAGAGGATAAGGGTGTTTTGTGATTTTTTTTCACTTCTGGTTATATGAGTGTAGTATGAGGTTGATTGAATAATAATTTTATTTAAAAACCAAATTAATTATATTAATTATATATTTTAAAAAATATATAACTTATTGTGTTACTATTACAAGGCCATTGGATGCTCAATAGAAAAAATCTATTCGTTCCTCATATAATGTAGGGGTTGATATTAAACAACATGAGTAGAAAAAATCAACCAGACCATGTATAACTCTATGTTATTTCAATTAAATCATAATAGTTTAAACAACACAACCCAAAATAAATTTTTATTTCTCCACATCCATTATGCTTGTTTCTATTTAAATATTTTAATCAAACTATTTAAATAATAATTTATAAATAATTAATTCTTAATTAAATATAATATAATATAAAAATGTATTTTTCCCCATCAAATTAAAATCATCGGCCATAGATAATCAAGTCACAATAAGGTGAACATAATTTCCCATGATTTAACAAATTAAAAATAATGTTTAATATAAAATTCAAATCATGAAAGATTAAAATCCCAATTTATCTTATCAGAAGATTTATTTACACCTATTTACATAATCCATAGTATTTATTACATCATGTACAATGTAAAAACCACATCCATCCACCTCAATACATTATGAATGATAAATTTAAACTTCCAAAAATGGATCCAGTACCCCTCTATCAATTCCAAGCCCTAATCATGAGAAATCCACATTTTTAAACCCAAAACCTATTAAAATATTATAATTTGGGTTCCAAGATAAGATGGGAGAGAATAAAAATAAATATAAGAGGAAATTAGGGATGATTTACCTTTTTATTTGAGGTTAAATCACACTAAAATGAATAAAAAATAAAAAATAGATGGGATAAAATAACTAAAATCTCCCTCATGGAAGCTCTTTGAACATAAATGTCAAAATGGGGAAGGAATGAATGGGTTTTTGATAAAAAATAAATAAAATACATGGTTTAAATGGGTTAATGGTTATTGTGAATGGATTATAAATTATGAACCATAATCATGCACACTCACTATCACCAAAACCTAACCATGTGTAACTTTGTCCCTACTAGTGAATGATTTACTTTAATATGTACTTAAACCATACAATGTTCATAAAACTAAAAAATTCCAAATTTTACCAAAAAATAAATAAAAATATGTTTTCAAAATACAAATTATATTATGGGTGTTTTAATTCTCCCTACCAAGGAAATTTTTACTCTTTTAAATTCACCAAGCTTCTCTTAACACAAAATAATTAAATCATTATTTTTATATCCTAGATTCCCACTTCCATGTGTCTTCTTAGGGTTGACCCAAGTGTAATATTATCCACTCAAAGTACTTTTCTCTATCCATCTAGAATAAAAATTTGTCTCACCATGAAAGTCACCTAAACTTTTAGATCAATATTATCCTAGTTGAAGACATGTTATAAGTCTAGTTAATATTTTCCTAATTAATAAAAATGGATACCATTACAGATCAACTTATATCAAGGAGATAAGTATATTCAATATATCACATTCCAAATATGTTAAATGATTTCAAATTTACCCATATATCTAAGTGAAAAAATTCCTTAAATCTTAATACATAAATTTTACAACCAATAAGATACTATAAAAAATTCATAATCCTCAATTGAAAATTCCAAGGGAAAAATTGGAAGGTTGCATGCTGTTTATAAAGACTCTATGAAGTTTCCAATACATTCACTCTCCCAATCCATTTTTTTTTATTTTTTTATAAAAGATGATTTTGGGTTAGTAAAACCAAGTATAATAAGTCCCAATATATGTAAACCCACAAAACAATAATAAAAAAAGTCTAGGAACCTTGCACAATGAGGCACCCTAGGACCCACACACTCGAGTCTAATACTAAAAACACATAAATTTTATACACTAGCTTTTATACACACTAATAATTATAATATTATGAAATATTTACAATCAAATTAAATTTTTAGGTTAATATTTTTTGATAATTATAAAAAATATTTAACTAGTAGAATACATGTTCTTTGTATCAATAATATATGTTTTCTACTATATAATAAACTACTCAATCCATAACAAGCCTTAAATATCTCCCAAAAAATCTCCACACAAGATACACTTGTAGGTACATCTTATATATTAATTTTCTTTATAACCCAGGAAAATAGAAACATTAGATGGGATAAACTCAGATTCTTAGTAAGGGTAAAAATAAATGGTAACATTCAATGATCATATGTGAGTATAATATGATCAAATGTTTATAATAAAATTATCTAATGAAATCATACCAAAAAATCATAGATCAATAGTCATGAGTCATGAAATAACACTCAATACATTAAAATACATGAACTAAAATAGTTTGAAAACATATGCCAACAATTATAATCCACGATACAGTAATATAGGAATAATAATAATAATAATAAAAGTATAGAATAAAATTTAAAATGACTTAGAGATATGGAAAAATGATAATAATATGATAAAATTTGTGAGTAAAATCATTATTCCCATTCATTTGTGTGCATAATCATTATGTCCACACCAGTAAATGTGACCAAACTCATTATTTCTATGTTTTCATGAACACACTCATTATGACCATGCATGACTATCTCATGATATATAAACATAAAACAATACATTATATGTAAATATATGAACCCACCCATCATCATCCATACTTAAGAGTGCCACCTAAAATAAATCAACATAATATAATAAAGAACCCATATAAATAAAATGTGTTTCATATCCTTTTCAAATGGAATAACATGAGGAAAAAAAAATTCAAAATTACATCAATAATCACAATATTATATACCCATGTAAAATAAATAGTTATCCCAATATATCTAGTAAATTTATAGGTAAATACCATTAAATCAAGATAATAGAGCATATTGTATTTACACCAAATAGATAAAGGATATAAAGTTAAGTCAATAGTTTCTAAAAACCAACCAATGAATGGAATCTATGTGAATAACCTTCAATGGAAGGAAGTAAATATAGAGTGTTCATAAAGAAAAGGAAATGGAAGAAAAGTTATACCTTTTTATGGTAGATGGTTAGAAAGAAAAAGGTAGTAATGGATCATATATTTGATATAAAATAACATTATATAATCCATCTAAATAAATAATGTGTATGGTAACATTTGAATAATATATTTGATTATGCATAAGATATATCAAAGGATAATAACTTAGATGAATATATTTTATAAGATTTAAAAAAATAACATTAGAAATAAGAAACATCCATCAACCTTTTGAAAATATTTATTTAAAAATTGATATTTCTATGGCTCAATGAGAATAAAATTTTATTTTATAAAATCATTAAATATTATAAAAGAATTTTCATATAAAATGAAAAATATGAAGGAAATACCTGTTCACATATAAAACATTAAAAATAAATTATTTTGTAAAAAAAGACCAATTTCGAAAAATGTTAAATTGATTTTATATTAAAATATTTGAAAGGGAATTTAAGGAAGTTAAAAATTGATTTTTTTAGTTTTCAAAACAATTATAGGTATATGTACAAAATGTGGAGCCGAAGACAAAATATGAGTGTAAAATAAAATTTCCTTTTTTATATTATCAAAATTGTTTTGTTCAGAAACACATCAATTTAAAATATTATATATATTAAAATTTTAATCAAGGTAAAAAGATAATAAATAGAACCAAATATAAATATAGGGTAAGAAAATGATTGTGATATTGGATAAAACACTATACAAATTCCTTAAATGGGTTGTCACATTTGAGAACTTAATTTTAAAATGGGATAGGGAAAACAAACATTACATATTAGGTAACTTTTCAATCAAAACCCCCTTGAATGAGATAGATCTTAAAATTAAATTTATAATAACATTAATTATAGTTATTTCATGTTTTATTGAATCAATAGGTAGAATATACGCCATATAATAAATTATGTGAACAATAAAAACATGTCTCAAATAAAGGAATTAGAGATAATAAACCCTTACAACATTTGTATTTTTTGAACCAAAACCCCTTGAGAGAAATAACATGGAATTGAAAATTGAATATCATGAAATATAATAGAATAATGATAAAAAATATTAAAGGGTATATAGATATACTATTCAAAAAAACATGGGGTATAATAAGAAATATGTTTTAATGGGTGAAAATTGAGACATGAAACTCTTTCTATATTCCCAATTCATTCTGTGCATGTGCCTGAATTCATGAATAATCAAATTAAGTTCATTATATAAATTATTAGGAACCTTATTATTATACATTTAATTTAATTTTGGACTATTTATTATCCTATTCTATATATTTATTATATATTTTTTCTCATGTTTTCATGAAAATTGAATCTGTGTTAGTTTATTTCAGTAATTTTAGTAGTCGAAGATGATATTTTAATAGTAAGATAAAATTTTAGTATAAAACTTCTTAAAACAAAAACAAAAACAATAATCATTTTATTATTAAATTATAATAACATTAATATTTATGTTCCCATAGTAATATAATATAGAGTTTTATATCACTATCAAGTTGGTGGTTAAACCAACCCCAAAACATGAACACACTATATCTCTATGGGCGAGTATGGCTAAAATTATTTATAATATCATTATAAAATAATTTTAATGATTTTATTTATATATTTTTAAATTTATTATTAATATTTTCAGTGGTTTTAATAAAGAAACAAAATCAATATGAAAAATTAAAAACATTACTTCGTGGAGGCTATAGTTCTGACCACTCACAGTTAACAATCTATTATTTTTATAATTGAATGGAATGGAATAAATAATGATTATTACATTTATATAATTAAAATTTAGTATAATAATGGTTAATATGTAATTTTATAAATATAATTAAGATAGGTTTTTAAGGTAAATAAAAATAATTAAAAGATAAGGATTAACTAGTACACACTTTGCGACTTTGAACTTTCACATAAAAGTATCATTGGAAATGAAGATGTTAGGATAACTTATGGTGACCATAATATAATTAAGTAGGATGGGGTAATATTAGGATCATAATGGAAGAGTTTCATGATCAAATTAAAAGGTATAAGTGTGGTATGAAGTGGTGGAAGTCTATACCTTTCATAAGGGAAAAAATGAAACTTTTGTGAGTATCCATTATATTTCAATGATATAATTACACTATTAAAGGGTTAATGGTTCAAAAAGTGAGAAATAATGGATTTTAGGGTTATATAAGGTCTATAAATATCCAATAAACATTTTTTCACATGTTTTACACATATTTAAATCCCTTTACCACTTTATTATTACACTTTAGTATTTTTTTTTCATGGTAACTAGTTTTTACCCTAGTATATTATATTTTATTAAAAAAAATAGGGTAAAAATTAATCATAAAATTTGGTGTTATGAATATAAATTTATTACTCATTTAATATAATTTAATTTATAAATAATTTAAATTTAAATTTGAACTTAAAATAATTTATATATAGGAAACTATTCTATTGAAAAAAAGATTTTTTCACTGTTAAGTGTTCTTAATATTATTAATTATTGAAATCCAATTTAATGAGTGAAAATATATTTATATATATATATATATATATTTAAACAATATATCAAATTCATTTTTGATAAGATATTAATTTATTTTATTAGTTAAAAATTACACATTATTAATAAAATATTTATGTGAAAGTAATAGTTTATTCATTATTATAGTAATTAAATGTAATCTTAGTAATTATAATTTTATACCCAAAAAATGAAATTGGAATTATTAAATAATATTATCATGTTAATATAAATTATGAAATCCATTTATTTAGATTTAATTTCTTTATGTGATTAAAACTAATCAATGTCGGAAAAGTACCCTATACTAGAATTTTAAAATCATTGGTATAGGATATAAAACCATTTGTATAGGCTATACTAATGGTTCTATGAAACATGGAGTGTTATACCATTTCTATTGGTCTATACCAAGATTTTTAATTGAAACCATTGGTATATCCCTTGGGAAATTATGAATACTCATGATTTTTACTAAACTGTTAGTATAGATGTATACCAACATTTGAGAAAACTATGGGTATATCTTTCTCTCCCCTAGATAGGATATAACAAAAATTTCTATAGAAATAATGTGTATATATCTATAAAAATAGTTCAAAAAATCTTTGGTATAGATTTATCTCCACATCCAGTGCCACAAGACCATCCAACAGCTCCACATAATAAATTCCAGAACATATAAACAAAACAAAGACTATAGTATAAATTCCATGAAGTACATGAATTTTATATTTAACATTTAACAAACTTATTACTTTTTAATAGTTTTAAGACCATTTATAATACTATAACATACATAAACAATCAAAATAATTGACCAGTTTTAGTTATTAAACACAATCCACAAAATTTCATCATTAATGTTAATTCAAAAAATAAGGGGGTCAATATATCCCTCATCACCACCACTACCATAATAATCATCACCATCATCATGAACATCCTAAACAATATCATCATCTTGAGAACCAATATCATCATCTTTAGAATCATCATTATCACCAGGAGTGTCATCAACTCAACCACCACTAGGAAACTCATTTCCATCACTTGGTGCATCATATAAAGAGTGAATTATTTCCATAAATGAATAAAAAATTGTAGTTGCCTATGATGGAAGTATATAACTACCATAGCTTTTAAGAACTGGTTACTAACCATTTTAACTCTTTTACACCCCACTATACCTATTATTTCCCAAAAAAACTCATACTTGAATTTTTTATAGCTTGGTTTTATCAAAGCATTGAGAGGTGCTAGATGAGGGATAATACCCAGTGGGGATGGTGCTATTACTAGGTCAATATTAGACTCAACCTTAGTGATCCTAACATAAAACCTGTCTCAAATTATCATTTGACCCAAAATTTTCATCTTCTTTCTCATCTTGGGCCTTTAAGGACCACCATTGAAAATATAAATAAGATATTTAATTATGAATTATCTATAAAAATTTAAAATATGAATAAAAATACTTACTATATTTTCTTGTATTCTTTTATTTAAAAAACTTCAATATTTTTTCCAACTTCTTGAGAAAAAAATATTTCTTGAGGAAAATGAATTTATATTCTCAATGTCTCTTATTTCAAATGACATTGAGACACCATTATTGGATAATATGAAATTGATAAATAAAAAAATGATTAAAATTCATTAAACTTCGATTAGTTTGGTCGAGGTATATTGTGATTAGTTGTATTAAATTTTTTATTGAGTTGGGTTGGATTGGTTCTTTAATTTAGTTTTAATAAGATTCAATTAATTTTTATTAATTTAATAAGGTTTGAGTTAGTTCCATTTAAATAAATATTTTTTAGGATGATTTAACACCTTTATATCTAGATGAATTAAGTATGGTTCAAATCTTACAAGTTTGGTTCAATATAAGTAATTTTAGGTTTTTTTTCTTCTCAATTAATTTAAATTTAATTATATTATTTTAGTTATAATTTATATAGTTTAAATTAATTCAATTTCATTAAATTCACATAAATATAATTTTAGTCAGTTTTACTCTATTTACAATAGGCTAGTTTTGTTAGATTGGTTTGATATAGCTGAGTTATGTTTGAGTCTTGTTGTTAGGTTCCCGAGCCCGCAGCGGAAGCCAGGGGGCTGGGGATTTTAAAAATTTTCATCGGCGAGACGACAAAACTTGTCTTCGCTGACGATATGAGCCCCGTAGAGGTCCGAAAATCTCGCATAAATTATTAAGAGCACAAAATTAAAATGTAAATGTACCCATTTCAAATCCAAAGGCACGGTCGACTACAACTAGTCTATGGAAATTGTCGCTGGAAGGATCCAAAGCAGGATCCCTCTAGATCGTCCACACGTTCTCCAAAATCTGCTGGAATGTCGATCGTCAAACTCTAGGTGCTAATGTGGCGATCTGAAGATGCTTTCGACATCCCGATGATCCCCACATCGAGATGCCTATGATGACGAAGAGAGATCTGGATCAAAGCATCTTGGATCAAGAGATTCTCTCTCTAGAAAGTGGGAGGAGAGAGAGACTCTGGATTTCACTCCATGAAAAAGAGTGAATAGTGAATTTCACACCAAAGAGAGAGAGAGAGAGCCTCCTCTCTTATTTATAGAGACGTTGATAAATACACAGTAGGGTTCCCCGACCCCGGTTTATTTCAACGTTCACTAAATATATAATTTTTACGAACTTATTTGCGCTAAAATTATTTTTATCACATACTTGTAATATATATGAAATATATTACGTGATAAAATCCGAGCCATTTAACTTGACTCACTGTCCTGCTTAATATTAAACTAACCTTGAATAATATTCATTCGATTAATATTTTCTTATATTTACTGAACTCGTAAATACATCAAATAAATTCAATCCCAAATATTCATAACTTGAATATTAATGAATTTATTTAATTTATTGGTGATCGATAACTTGGACAATGCTCGGACCCCATGGCGGGGCCCACTATGTCCATATACCTATTCAACTGAATATAGTAGATTCTTGAATATGCTATTGTGTGTGACCCTCTTGGACCTCATCTCAATAGTAGTGAATAAAATCCATAAACCAATAGAGAAGTCTAGCAACTCATCATGGCCCCTAAAGAGACAAGGATAGTCATAGCAATGACTACCATCCTATGAACACTAACTGTGTACTTTAATCTATTTGTCATTAAATATCTCATAAAGCAGGACGCACTCTTGTGTCATCGTCCTTATCTTGATTTATTATTTGTTGATCTATCTGGATGGATTTAACTTTCTATTTCATTGGCCAAATACTTATAAAGGCGACACCATTATAATCAACCAGGCCTGATATATACAACTTCCTGAACTTGGAAGTGACAAATCCTTTCTTGACCTTCAGCCAATGTCATACCACCAATGAAGGACCCAACATAAACTACCTCACCACAAAATCTCTTCCATGGTTTTCATCTTGCATCAATGTACGTAATCAAATGATATACATTAGTAATGGTCTCAAGTCAGGATACCAATACACATGTCCGTAGATAGGAACAACCAATGACACCGAAAACATGTGGTGTTCTTATTGGTGGGTTTGTCTTCATGATCTCACTACTAGAGATCACCAAGTGTAAACTTCATGAAAATAAGTCTCAATGATTATGATCCCCCAACACCTGATAGTCATACATCTACTGTGTCCAGTCAGTAAGATGTATCTAGAATATAAAACATATATTTAAGATCAATTTCATTGTATCTAGAGGTTCTCATTATAGCCTGGGATCTACTATAACCTCTTGACACGACAATTAACCTTTGGACATTACCATTATTATAGTGGACGTAGAAAACTCTGCACTATAATGGTAATATATCATGCATATCTAACTTTACACATGATACGATAATCAAAATTACTACATAGTTGGGTCCAGGGCACCCATTATTTCAACACTCCCACTTGCACTAGAGCCAACTTGCTAAATAAACTTGTTATCTAATCACATGATAAATACCATGCTTCTACTGAGTAATGGCTTTAACTACTTGGCCTGCCACATTTTTTCCGCGTGGCATATCTGCTATATGCTACCTCATCGGCTTGAGTAAAACTTCTCAAGATAAGGTATATCAGAGTATATTACTTTTTTCCATCGTCATAACTTAAAAACTTGGCTAGTAAGAATATCATAATTATCATTATGATAATACTTTTCTCACTAGGTGTGAATCCAAGAACTAGAATAAATCGTTGCAATTTATAACTGCTTCTTAGCTGCCTTAGAAGCTGCAACGTACTCAGTATTTGTAGGTATGGCTACCACTAGATTTTATGAGCTTTAATCACTCATCTCCTTTGCCTAATTTTGACACTAGATCATATTGATCTAAGTATTAATAGTTTGTGTCCCACCATAAATATTATACCTTCTTCTCCATATTCTAGGTACATATCATTTCTACTTTCCAAAATACAAGATGATAGTTCTGACTGCATCACTTGCAGTGCTCTTATAAATAATTGATATCTGCCTATAATAAATTATATAATGGTAGTATCAATTATTGTATATATTATGGAATATGTGATTGATCCATTTCTAAAGCATATGGTATCAATTCACTACTTTAATCTCTTCCTTTGTTCTGAACATGTTGACTTGAAGAGATTAATCAATGTGACATAGGCAACAATTTTGAACTTGAATTATTCCAACTTGTATTTTTCAATACAATGTCACTATATGTATGATTGACTAGGACCAACAAACCTTTGTATCTAACTCAGTGGATCTTTTTCCCTAGAACTTAGGTTGCTACATGAATTCAATCATTGGATAATTGCTTTTAACTTGATCTTATTTAACTATAAGATCAAAATCTTTTTTTCCATATGTTTCCGAACATATTTCATTTGGAATACATTGGCACTCCCACTAACTTTTGGTAAACACAGGGAAAAGATTCATTTATAATGAATGCTCTAAGATCTTATTGCTTACTTTAATCTAGAATTGGATTTCAGTGACTTTCAACCCTTATTGGCATCATTTGATGTAATCATCTCTTTTTGGTTGTGTTGTATAGACACCTTCCACGAAAGATTATCTTGACATCCAATGACCAATAAAATGATCATAGAAGTTCAGTTATGACAATTAAAATTTTAATATATTTAGGCATACCGACTTGGTATAACCAATCAAGTCTTATTGGTACCATACTTGTACCATCCATGTATCATTTCATTTGAATACCCACCACAGTAATCAATTTATAAGCCCCTTTGCAATTTGATAAATGGAATCCATTATTTAATTTTAGTTGATCTTGTCAATCTTAGCTCGTTTCCATATACTACTTACTTGTAGGATTTATTATTCTTAATGAATAATTTATCACCAGCCGCAGTGAATATAAAACCATCACCATGGTTTCATTCTTCCTACGTAGTATGTGTCTCTGGAACATGCCTATTCCACATGTACTTGTGGAACTTGTTCCTTATGCCAACCATTTGTGCATCTTTAGCATTGACTAAGTCCAAGTCAATTAATCTCCCACAATCTCTAATAGATATGTGCACCCTTGTATAGAAATGTAGTCAAATACTTGACTACAACTTTTCTATCGTAGGTATTTAGGTAATATCTTAAGCAACTGTTAGGGTAATTACCTCAAATGCACATCGTGTTTAAGATGATGTATGTTTTTTTAAATCCTAACAAACGCTTTGAATCTAAACACTTCCTATGACATAATGGATTTTCCATCATACTATGACTTGTATGATATCCATTTGTCATTTTAGTTGGCATATTGGTCATGGGTTTAAGATGTTATTTACATAGAACATCATGAAATAGAAGTTTCTGCAGGTTGTAACATTGATACAACTTATATAATAACTTTGATGTATAAAATGTGAATTTAGGAATTTCTCCATGCTATATTTTTTTGATCAATGTTAATATGTAAGACTCTTCATCAATCCTCCTTATGAACATCAATATAGTGATGTAGATAAGGTAACATGCATTTAGGAATTACTCCATGCTACATTATCATTATCAATGATTTTTTGGTCAAGATATTATTCAGAATGCCAATCTGTAGCAACTCATATCTTATTACTAAACTTATACTTCACTGGTACATTCCTTAATGAATTAAAAAAAACTTATGAAGTATCTTTACCTCTTTCTTTCTTTCGAATAGTTTACACTGTCTTGTTGAACTAACCTCGGAAAGCTTTGTTGCATACCTTTATTTCTAAAGGTTTCTTTTTCTAAACTAAGGATGTCAATAATTCCAAATTTGTTTAGCTGTGCTGAGCCTAAATACCATACTGGGTATATATTTGACGTCCACTTTTAGTTTTATGTAAAGACCCATAAAATTCAAGGTAAATTTTTTCTTAATTTTCTTTGGAATTTTACAAGAGCGCGGTTTCTGACGGCACTTGATTCCGAGGCCCGGTGTGCCCGGAATCAATTTCCGAAGTTTGGATCGGGTACGTTCAGTGAACGAACGAGCGGGTTTTTCTAACTTTTGAACCGGTGCCCGGAATCGAATTCCGAGGGCACCGATGAACTCGCAGCACCATTATTCGCTTAAGGAGACCTTTTCCGAGGTTGCATTTTATGCGGGATGAAAGTTAGTTTTGGGGGAAATTAGAAGAAGTTAAATAAATTGTGGAACACAATTTATTTTTAAATTGTTGGTTATTTCCTCCCAAAGGGAGTTAGAGGTGGGACCCACATCCACATAACCTCCCTTGAGAGGATTAAGTGTGGTGGGGCCCACACGATCCCTAACTCTTCAACTTACCTTAAACTCCCCAATAACTCCACTCTAATTAATTTTGACAACTTGTGTTATTAATTAACATGAGTTACTTAATTTCAAACTTTTGAAATTCAAAGAGGTTAGGATGTGTAAATAAAATAAGGCTTAGACTTATTTTATTTTGGTTAGTATCTTTTGCCACCATGAGAGGATTGGGAAGAATTCTTCATCTTCTTCAACTTTGACGAAGAACGCGAAGAACTCTTAGGCTCTAACGAAGAACGCCGTCACCATAAGAAGAGAAAGACGTGCCGTCTCTTCTCTTCTTCGCAGCCGGTGTGTTTCCGAAGATCGATGACGCTGTTTCTTTCGATCTTCTTCCCGTGTTAATTAAAGGAGACGCCGCTTCCTCCTTGGGCTTTCTCCGTCATCTTAGAAAGATTCTCCAGCGACGTTACCTCTTCGGACGCACCTCGACGTCAACGGAATCGACGTTCGATTTCCGCGACGCCCAACCTCCGCGACGCTTGTCTTCCGCGGCTTGTTGACGTGCTCCGCTCTTGAAACCGAGGTAGGGCATTATTGTTATTTTATTAATTGTTTCCATTCTTGATTCTAGCATGTCGAACTTCATGGTTAATCAACTAAATGTTATCGTTTAACGAGAGGGGGGTCGGACCGCACAAACACGGCCTAACCCCCTCCTATGTTCATGATTTTTTCTTTGTGAATGGAACGGGATGGCGTGGTGCCGTCGCACCACGCAAGAATCGCTCGGCAAAGTATTACGCGACACCGTCGCGCCACGCCGAGAAGTCGAACTAGAACGCGACGCCGTCGCGCCGCGTCGAAGGAAGTCGAAGGCGCCGCGGCCGGAGCGGAGCCGTGGTGGAGGGGCGCGGTGCCGTCACACCGCGCCGAATGACAAGGGCCGTGGCCGGTTCCGGGCCGCGGCGGAGCATGGTGACCGGCGGCCAGCCGGGCCGCCGGTGTCAGAGCCGGAAGGGGATCGGCCACCGCCGGTCCTGTTGAGAAAGAGCCGGCCGACCAGGTCGGGCTGACCGAAAAGGAGAAAACCGGGGGAATTAAATTCCCCCGGCCAGCATCAACGACCCCCCATAAATGAGTGGGGTGTTACATAGGGGGGCAGGCGCCCCCCATTTTTCCAACAGCTCGGCCGAAGGCCGAGCTGGCAGCGCGCTGGGCGCGCTGCGTCCAGCCGGACCAGCGCCTGGCCGGTCCGCCAGGCCGGGCCGGGCCGCACCGGGCCGGGCCGCGCCGGGCCGAGCCGCGCCCAGCTGTGCTGGGCCGTGTCAGGCCGGGCCGACCCTGTCCGGGGTTGGTCGACCCGGTTCGGGCCAACCGGGGGGTCTCGGGTCGGGACGCCCCGAGCCCGAAACCCCCGATATCGGACTGTTTGGGTTCAAATGCCCATAACACGGGCTATGGACCTCCAAACGACACTTCATCAGAGGCGATGCGATACTTGGATCGAGACGGTCGTTTCGGTATATCGCACTCAAGGTTTCGGAATACTTTGTGTTCGGCCGGGTTGGTTCGTCCATGAAACCAACCGGGCCCTCAGAGCGGAAACACTCATATCTTGAGCTACGGACGTCCGATTGACGTGCCGTCAGCTTTGTTGAGTTCCTCTTAGTGAGACGGATCTTTTGGAATACTCCGTCTAAGGTTTGGATGCAGGTGGTGTATGGTTGGGTTGGTTTTGCCTTAAAAACCAACCGGGCCCCTGGGACAAAAAAACCAATAACTCTCAGACCGGGCGTCCGATTGACGCGCCGTCTGTTGCGTTGAGGTCATGTTGACGATACGGAACTTTTGGATACATCAACTCTGGACTTTGTGACAGTTGATGTATCAGCCTCTCGGCTCGTGGAGCGGACCCTCTCGAACGAGCTTGCTGTGTGCGGGAACCCTAGTGCTGGTTGCGACTGCTACTGCGACTACTACTGTGACTGCGATGATGACAGTGCAGAGATCCTCAGTGGATTCGACGACGACGACTACTGCACTCAGCGATCCTATGTGGATCAGTGCTACCGATCATGTGTGGGTCCGATCCTGTGTGGGTCAGCGCTCAGCGGTTCTGTGTGAGCCAGCGCCTACAGATCCTGTGTGGGTTCGATCCTGTGTGGGTCTTTGCGGGGGTTAGTACCTATCGATCCTTTGTGGGTCCGACGACTTAGATGGATCAGTGATCATCTCTATCGTCTTTCGAAGAAGTATACCTGTGTGAGCTGAATCCGGTTTGCTTTCCTGTGTGGATTGTGTTGTACTATCCTATGTGGATTACGTTTTACTTTCCTGTGTGGAATACGTATACTTTCCTGTGTGGACTGAGTTGTACTTTGGCTCGGAGGTTGGAGCGTATTGGAATTGATGACTTAGGTATATGTATGGGCATATACCTAAGCAGTGTCGGTTGATACTTCGTGATTGTATCTTTCCTTTGTGGTTTACCCTTTGTGGATTTTGGGAGACCTTTTGGGGTCTCGGGGTCCCTACTAAGTAGCTTATACTCACCCCTGCACGGGCTATGCCCGCACTACATTGTGTTGGTTGCAGACGATGGACAACGTTGATCGTGGTTGAGGCTCACAGAGCTGGACGGTACCTGGAGGTGGACCACTGGGCGGGACGTGCTCGGAGTGGACGGCATGACCCGAGGAGCAGAGGAGCTATCTGTACCCACCCTTCAGGTGGTATTTCCAGTGGACAGCTCGGTGTAGCGGCTTTTACTTTACAGTTGTTGTTTTCCCTTTCGAGTTGTACTTTACTTTCAGTTTGGGTTTGTATACTGGCCCACTTACTTTTCCGCACTTACAGCTGTACTCTGTTTTTTCTTAGTGTTTACTTTTCCGCTTTCTTACTCTGTGGTGCTTGTTTACTTTACAAAGGAAATGCCTTCCCTTTTTACCGGAATTTACGCCTTGGTGCTAGTCGCCAGCCCCTGGCCTATGGAAGGCGGGCTTGGGGTAGTCATGGCACGGGCCCTGAGGATGGGTTGTGACAAACTGGTATCAGAGGAGTTCGGTTCTACCGCGAACTCTGATCTTTTCTATGTGAAGCAATAGTGTTTAGCGTATTGAGTGTGGTTATCAGTCCAGGGAGTCCAGTATTGGTGCGGCGGCCGACGTATCCGTACACCAGGACCCTGACTTCTAATTTCCGACTTAATGCACGAAAACATTGATTGCATGTGTGTTTCAAGTTTTCTTTGTGATTAATTTGTATCAGCTCACCAGGTATACTATTCTGACCATGGCGCACCTGTTTCCTTTTCATGATGGCCCCACGACGGCAGCCATCTAGGGTTCCGAGAGTCGAGCGTGATGACAGCCCACCGAGCGATGAGTCCTCGGTGCAGGGCCATTTGTCAGCAGTGGCACCGGCGGTAGCACTACCCGCTGAGCCACCGATAATTCCAGCACCAGCCGCTGACGATGCACGTCGCCTCAGCGCACTGCATGAGTTCTAGCGCTAGCGACCGCCCAGGTTCCGTGGGGAGACAGACCCCCAGGAAGCCGAGGACTGGCTGGAGGCAGTCGTACAAGTTTTTAGGCTAGTGAGGACACCGGCAGACCTCATGGTGATCCTTGCGGCGAGCCTACTGCACGCAGCAGCAGAACGATGGTGGAGCTTGATGCTCCAGGTGCACGATGAGGCATCTTTACTTTGGACGAACTTTGAGAGCCTCTTCCGCTCGGAGTTCGTCCCAGCCACCCTCCGTGCGGTGCGCATTCAGGAGCTTCTTCAGCTGCGGCAGGGCAGCATGACGGTCGCTCAGTACTCGGCGAGATTTATAGATCTCTCGCGCTACTCGAACGACATGGTACGGGACCCATTCTTCTGGGCCCGGACCTTCGAGCAGGTATTGAGACACGAGATTAAGGCATCGCTGATCTCCCTCAGCATACTGACTCAGACGGGAGTACTGGAGCAGGCCCTTTTGATCGAGAGCTTTCTTGCTGAGTCTACACCAGCGCCGAGACCCACCGTAGGGCGGCACGTAGCAGAGTCTTCCGCAGCAGGCAGTCAACAGATGACTCTTGGGTCCAGGCAGACTAGACCCTCAGGTAGACGACCTCAAGACACTAGCTCAGCAGAGCGGGGAACACAGCGCGAAGCCAATCTTTCGAGAGACAGGCAGTGCTACTCGTGCGGCGGTCAGGGCCACATGGCTCGTGACTGCCCGACCCGCCGTGCCGAGGAGCAGTAGACGGTTGAGGGACCACCAAGGCAGAGACAGAGGGTCGACCGTGGTGGTTTTCAGGGAGGAGGCGGACGAGGCAGAGGAGCTGGCCGAGAAGCAGGTGGTGGGCGACGCTTTGAGGCTCTACCACCACCACCACCACTAGGAGGTCCACCACGACCACAGGGAGCTGGCGGGCAGAGATAGGCACAGCTCCAGGCAGCAAAGGCCTACGACCACGGCGTGCTCGAGATGATTCGAGGTACTATCTGTGTCTATTCCACCCTTGCTGCAGTACTTATAGACACAGGAGAGAGTCATTATTTCATAGCCACTACCCTTGTTCGGAGCTCAGATATTCCGACAGAGCCGTTGGCTCGATCCTTATGGCTAGAGACTCCTACGGGAGCAGACTCGACGATTACGCACTGGTGCCGGCAGTGTGAGCTTACTCTAGGAGGCGAGATCTTCGGCTGAGATATTCTTGTAGCGGCGTTGAGTCCTTATGACGTCATGTTGGAAATGGATTGGTTATCTACGGTCCATGCACAGGTTTACTGTTTTAGGCGCATGGTGCGATGTGTACGCACCGACAGGAACAGGTTCACCTTCACCGACGAGAAGGGAGACTTTGCAGCACTGGATGGGCTCTCACAGAGGAGAGGACAACCCAACACTCATCAGTTGGGTAGTCTCATCCTAGGAGTAGTTGACGTGCGGAGTCTTGGTTTTCCTGCAGTGGTGGATCAGTTTGCGGACGTTTTTCCCGACGACGTTCCAGGACTACCTCCTCACAGAGAGGTATACTTTTATATTGACCTGTACCCCGGGACAGCCCCGATATCCACTCCAGCATATCGGATGGCCCCCGCTGAGCTTCGAGAGCTACGGGTACAGTTGGAGGACTTTCAGGGCAAGGGGTTCATCCGACCCAGTGTTTCACCCTGGGCTTCCCCGATATTGTTCGCCAAAAAGGCGGACGGAAGCTTGCGACTGTGTGTCAATTATCATCGCCTGAACCTGGTGACAATGAGGAACAAATATCTGCTACCGAGGATTGATGACCTCTTTGATCAGCTCAAGGGAGCACGGTGGTTCTCGAAGATAGACCTCAGGTCAGGCTATCATCAGCTCAGAGTTAGAGATGAGTACTTGCAGAAGACAGCCTTCAGATGTCGCTATGGCCACTATGAGTTCTTGGTTATGCCTTTTGGCGTAACCAATGCTCCAGTAGTGTTCATGGCCCTCATGACCATGATCTTTCATCCATACCTCGATCAATTTGTTGTGGTCTTCATCGACGACATTTTGATCTACTCGACGACTGAGGAGGAGCACACAAACCACTTATGGGTTGTACTAGACACACTCCGAGAGCACCATCTTTATGGTAAGCTCTCGAAGTGCCAGTTCTGGATACGTGAGGTCCACTTCTTGGGACACGTCATCTTTGAGGCGGGAGTTGCAGTGGATCCTGCGAAGATCGAGGCAATGTTAGCTTGGGAGCCACCCAGGAGTGTGACAGAGGTGCAGAGTTTCTTGGGACTAGCTAGATACTATCGGAGATTCATCCCAGAATTCTCTAGAGTTGCGGCACCACTCTCAGCTTTGACGAAGAAGGGGAAACCCTTCGTGTGGTCAGACAGATGTCATCAGAGCTTCCAGGAGCTGAGACAGAGATTGACCAACGCACCTATCTTGAGGTTGCCTGAGGAGGGAGTAGGGTACGTAGTCTACTGCGATGCATCAGGGACCAGACTCGGATGTGTCCTGATGCAGGAGAAGGAAGTGATCGCCTATGGATCATGTTAGTTGAGGCCGCATGAGCAGAACTACGCTACCCATGACATGGAGTTAGCAGTAGTGGTCTTCGCTCTGAAGACATGGCAACACTACCTGATGGGAAAGCGCTTTACAGTCTTTTCTGACCATCAGAGTCTCAGGTACATCTTCTCGCAGAAGGATCTGAACCTGAGACAATGACGATGGCTCGAGTTCCTCCAGGACTATGACTTTGATATAGTCTATACTCTTGGGAAGGGGAACATGGTAGCCGATGCCCTCAGCAGGAGGATGGGCATTCAGCTACTTGAGGAGGCGACGAAGTAGTTAGCCTCTTTACAGATATCCTTCGTGGATAGAGATAGAGAATCCTTCCTTCAGTCTCTCACAGTCACTCCTCCACTTCTACAGCGGGTCAGAGAGGCACAACGCGGGGACGCTGACTGTGAGATGCGGCGTGCACAGATATCCTCAAGATAGGAACCTGATGGTTTCTCCTTTGGAGCAGAGCACAACATCATTTTTAGAGGACGTACCATGGTACCAGTTTCTTTACGGGAGGAGGTGCTGAGAGAGTTTCACACTTCTCCTTTGGAGGTACATCCTGGAGTGGCGAAGATGTACCAGGATCTCAGACGACAGCACTTGTGGACGGGTATGAAGAAGGTCGTGGAAGAGTTCATTTCTCGATGCCTCACCTGCCAGCAGGTGAAGGATGAGCATCAGGTACCAGTAGGCTTGGTACAGCCCTTGGAGGTTCCGGAGTGTAAGTGGGATGGCATATCTATGGACTTCGTGACTGGACTTCCACACACTTCCAATGGTCACGACTCCATCTGGGTGATTGTCGACCGACTCACCAAGACTGCTCACTTCTTACCCATCAGAGAGCAGGGCTCAGTGGAGAGCTTGGGACGTCTTTACGTTCAGGAGATTGTACGGCTTCACGGTGTTCCATCTTCTATCATCTCTGATCGAGATGCTCGTTTTACTTCCCGGCTATGGAAGGGATTGCAGGAGGAGTTCGGGACGCAACTACGTCTGAGCACAGCCTTTCACCCTCAGACGGATAGTCATATGGAGAGGACCATTCAGACTATCAAGGATATGCTCCGTGCATGTGTCCTCGACTTTGGTCATAGCTGGGAGGACCACCTACCCTTGGTAGAGTTCGCGTACAACAACAACTACCACTCCACCATCGGGATGGCACCATACGAGGCATTGTACGGCCGACCTTGTAGATCTCCTTTGTGCTGGACAGACCCTGGGGAGTCAGCACTTGTGGGACTAGAGATGGTCCAGGCCATGACAGAGAAGGTCCAGGTCATCGAGGAGCAGATGAGGACAGCTCAGAGCCGGCAGAAGTCATACGCTGACAGGAGGCGGAGGCCACTAGAGTTCGAGGATGGCGACCACGTCTTCTTGCGTGTCTCACCTCGACTTGGTTTGCGGAGATTTGGCCGTGGCGACAAGTTATCCCCATACTTCATCGGACCCTTCCAGGTCCTCAGCAAGATTGGCGAGGTGTCTTATCGCCTGGCTCTACCACCTTAGTTGCACCGGGTGCACGACGTCTTCCACGTATCTCAGCTGAGGAGATATGTGCATGACCCGACACACATCATTGACCATGGGGAGCTTGACGTTGATGATGGGGCGACTTTTACGGAGGTCCCGGTGGAGATCGAGGATCGACAGAAGCGGGTTTTACGTGGACGGTCGATTCCTCTTGTGCGCATCAGATGGTAGCACGGGAACCTCCATGAGAGTACTTGGGAGCGGGAGGCTCAGATGCGTGCTCAGTACCCTCATTTGTTTCCCTAGTTTTGATGTATCTTTATAGGGATGTAAATCCCTGAGGTGGGAGTAATGTAAAGACCCCTAAAATTCAAGGGAAATTTTTTCTTAATTTTATTTGGAATGTTACAAGAGCGTGGTTTCTGACGACACCTGATTCCGAGGCCCGGTGTGCCCGGAATCAATTTTCGAAGTTTGGCTCGGGTACTTTCAGTAAACGAACGAGCGGGTTTTTCTAACATTTGAACTGGTGCCCGGAATCGAATTCTGAGGGCACCGATGAACTCGCAGCGCCGTTATTCACTTAAGGAGACCTTTTCCGAGGTTGCGTTTTATGCGGGATGAAAGTTAGTTTTGGGGGAAATTAGAAGAAGTTAAATAAATTGTGGAACACAATTTATTTTTAACTTGTTGGTTATTTCCTCCCAAAGGGAGTTAGAGGTGGGACCCACATCCACATAACCTCCCTTTAGAGGATTAAGTGTGGTGGGGCCCACACGAGCCCTAACTCTTCAAATTCCCTTAAACTCCCCAATAACTCCACTCTAATTAATTTTGACAACTTGTGTTATTAATTAAGACGAGTTACTTAATTTCAAACTTTTGAAATTCAAAGAGGTTAGGATGTGTAAATAAAATAAGGCTTAGACTTATTTTATTTTGGTTAGTATCTTTTTCCACCTTGAGAGGATTGGGAAGCATTCTTCATGTTCATCAACCTTGACGAAGAACGTGAATAACTCTTAGGCTCCAACGAAGAACGCCGTCACCATAAGAAGAGAAAGATGTGTCGTCTCTTCTCTTCTTCGCAGCCGGTGTGTTTCCGAAGATCGACGACGCCGCTTCTTTCGATCTTCTTCCCGTGTCAACGAAAGGAGACACCGCTTCCTCCTCGGGCTTTCTCCGTCAGCTTACAAAGCTTCTCCAGCGACGTTACCTCTTCGGACGCACCTCGACGTCAACAGAATCGACGATCGATTTCCGCGACGCCCGACCTTCGCGACACTTGTCTTCCATGGCTTGTTGACGTGCTCCGCTCTTAAAACCGAGGTAGGGGATTATTTAAATTTTTTTAATTGTTTCCGTTCTTGATTCTAGCATGTCGATCTTCGTGGTTAATCGACTAAATGTTATCGTTTAATGAGAGGGGGGCCGGACCGCACAAACACGGCATAACCCCCTCCTATGTTCATGATTGTTTCTTTGTGAATGGAACGGGATGGTGTGGTGCCATCGCACCACGTGAGAATCGCTCGGCAAAGTATTACACGATGCCGTCGTGCCACGCCGAGAAGTCGAACTAGAACGCGACGCCGTCACGCCGCGTCGAAGGAAGTCGAAGGCGCTGCGGCCGGAGCGGAGGGGCGCGGTGCTGTCGCACCACGCCGAACGACAAGGGCCGCGGCCGGTTCCAGGCCGCGGCGGAGCATGGTGACCGGCGGCTAGCCGGGCCGCCGGTGTCGGAGCTAGAAGGGGACCGGCCACCGCCGGTCCCGTTGAGAAGGAGCCGGCCAGCCAGGTCGGGCCGACCGGAAAGGAGAAAACCAGGGGAATTAAATTCCCCCGGCCAGCATCAACGGCCCCCCACAAATGAGGGGGGGGGGGGTTACACAGGGGTGCAGGCGCCCCCCGTTTTTCCAACAGCTCGGCCGAAGGCCGAGCTGGCAGCGCGCTGGGTGCGCTGCGTCCAGCCAGACCGGCGCCTAGCCGGTCCGCCATGCTGGGCCGGGCCGGGCCGACCCTTTCCGGGGCGGGTCGACCCGGTTCGGGCCAACCGGGGGGGTCTCGGGTCGGGATGCCCCGGGCCCGAAACCCCCGATATCGGACTGTTTGGGTTCAAATGCCCATAACTCGGGCTACGGACCTCCAAACGACGCTCCGTCAGCGGTGATGCGATCCTTGGATCGAGACGGTCGTTTCGGTATATTGCACTCAAGGTTTCGGAATACTTTGAGTTCGACTGGGTTGGTTCGTCCACGAAACCAACCGGGCCCTCGGAGCGGAAACGCTCATATCTTGAGCTACAGACGTCCGATTGACGTGCCGTCAGCTTTGTTGAGTTCCTCTTAGTGAGACAGATCTTTTGGCGTACTCCGCCCAAGGTTTGGACGCAGGTGGAGTACGGTCAGGTTGGTTTTGCCTTAAAAACCAACCGGGCCCCTGGGACGAAAAAGCCAATAACTCACAGACCGGGCGTCCGATTGACGCGCCGTCTGTTGCGTTGAGTTCCTCTTGACGATACGAAACTTTTGGATACATTAACTCTGGAATTTGTGACAGTTGATGTATCAGCCTCTCGGCTCGTGGAGCGGACCCTCCCGAACGAGCTTGCTGTGTGCAGGAACCCTAGTGCTGGCTGCAACTGCTACTGCGAGTGCTACTATGACTGCGACGACGACAGTGCAGAGATCCTCAGGGGATTCGACGACGATGACTACAACACTCAGCGATCCTATATGGATCAGTGCTACCGATCCTGTGTTGGTCCGATCCTGTGTGGGTCAACGCTCAGCGGTTCTGTGTGAGCCAGCGCCTACAGATCCTGTGTGGGTCCGATCCTGTGTGGGTCTTTGCAGGGGTTAGTACCTATCGATCCTTTGTGGGTCGACGACCTAGATGGATCAGTTATCATCTCTATCGTCTTTCGAAGAAGTATACCTGTGTGAGCTTAATCCTGTTTTCTTTCCTGTGTGGATTGTGTTGTACTATCCTGTGTGGATTACGTTTTGCTTTCCTGTATGGAATACGTATACTTTCCTATGTGGACTGAGTTGTACTTGGGCTCGGAGGTTGGAGCGTATTGGAATTGATGACTTAGGTATATGTATGGGCATATACCTAAGCAGTGTCGATTGATACTTCGTGATTGTATCTTTCCTTTGTGGTTTACCCTTTGTGGATTTTGGGAGACCTTCTGGGGTCTCGGGGTCCCTACTGAGTAGCTTATACTCACCCCTGCATGGGCTATGCCCGCACTACGTTGTGTTGTTTGCAGACGACAGACATCGTTGATCATGGTTGAGGCTCGCAGAGCTAGACGGTACCTGGAGGTGGACCACTGGGCGGGACATGCTCGGAGCGGACGATAGTACCCGAGGAGCAGAGGAGCTATCTATACCCACCCTTCAGGTGGGATTGCCAGTGGACAGCTCTGTGTAGCGGCTTTTACTTTACAGTTGCTGTTTTCACTTTCGAGTTGTACTTTACTTTCAGTTTGGGTTTGTATACTGGCTCACTTACTTTTCCGCACTTATAGTTGTACTCTGTTTTTACTTAGTGTTTACTTTTCCGCTTGCTTACTCTGTGGTGCTTGTTTACTTTACAAAGGCAATGCCTTCCCTTTTTACCGGAATTTATGCCTTGGTGCTAGTCGCCAGCCCCTGGCCTATGGAAGGCAGGCTTGGGGTAGTCATGGCACGGGCCCCGAGGATGGGTTGTGACATTTTACTTGAAAAATAATCACATTGCCACAACTAGGCAGGTCTTTCATTTTATATTCATCCTGTATTGCCATTAATTCAAGTAGGAGTGAACTATTTGTTGAGTATGTTACCACAAACAAAATTCATTAAAAAACATGGAATAATGTCTCATCATATCCAAATGGGCACATGAGATAAATGTTTTTGGTTATACTCCATAACTTGTTCAATTTGAATCAATCACTTGGCAATTAGAAGTTATGTGTTTCTCATCGCTGACTTAGGAATCACCCTTTCTCAGCTGCTTGAAGGAGACACTTTACTTCTAGTAATGTTTCTCTACTTGCTTGGTTACTGTATTTAAATGCATATTTTATTTTCATATTATATTCAATACCCAAGAAGTATGTTATAAACATTAATATACTTCATGAATATAAGCTGAACAAGAAGCGTGTACTTTCTTCTTGTATTTTAGTTTTTAAACTTCCAAGAATTTATTTCATCATGTGATGAAAATAACATCCTATTAAATAACCAACCAATATTGAAGGACATGACAAAGGTTCCTTTTGCATAACTTTCCATAAGCCTTTTCTCCTTGTCATTCAATGTATTTTCTATAAGAATAAAAGATGGCGGTATCTACAATATTCTTATCACTTAGAAAATGTTACATTAAAGGGAATGAAGTGCTTACTCTATACCGTTCATTTGTACCTTTAAAAAAAACTAGAGTAATTGGGTGTAAAAGGTATAAGAATGGGATGACATGAAATATTATGAACTTTCTTTCACTTTACACAATCAGAGTGCAATCATCACATTCAAATCTTGCTTCGCTTTCTCCTCATAAAATTCTTAGAGATGAGACTATATGAAACATCATTTATGTCACGATGAAGCATCCGCAAATAACATCATAAATTGATGATATCATTATGATAGAACCATCATATGCTTAATTCATGAGTCTCCTATAATCATTTTTACACCCTCACTTCTTGAGGCGGTTTAAAAGGTTAGGACACAAGCACCTTGAATTTCCGATATAATAGTAATGTGCACAAGCAGCTATACTACTCTTTAGAAATTCGTGCTTAGATTAGACATTAACTTTGTCTAATATTTATTGCATTTTTATTGTGTTATTTCTTGTCATTATCTACAAATATACTTTAGCAGATTTTACTTTTATGTGATTACTAGTTTAGACATAATTGATCAAATTAATCATTAAATGTCTCCCACTAATTTTTCGAATTCTAGGAACCCTCTGTACTAGAATTGGAATACTCTTGAGTATTATAGTGGCAAGGATCCCTGAATCTCACTAATAGTCTACAAGCTATGGCTACGCCACTACTCAGAGGGTTCAAGGTAGGCTTTTGGCTGACCAACCACATTAACTCGTGGTTCCCTGATCTGTTGGGTGAAGTCCTAGCTTCAAAAATCATTTACTAATTTACTCAATTATTGCCTCTAAAATTAAAACAATCTAGCTAAGGATATTTAATTTCTGCAATTTTAGTTAAGTCGACGTATCACACGAATAAGAACTCCTCGGTAGTAAGAGGCACCCTCAGTTAAGGCATGACTGACACCTCGAACACCCAGTTTTGTTCAAAGTTGAATGATGGAAGGCTGTTTGTGACTTAATATTTTCTTTGAGGGTTTTATTGGTTTTCTCTCTTGATGAATGTAATCCATTTCTATTAAACTTGGTCATCTATGTTTTCATGCTCACAACTAAAATTTAATAGAAAAACATATGCTGCTTCTTTATGCATTTTGTTATCTATTATTTTATGTATTTTCCCACTGTTCTAAAATGCATAAAATTATAAATAAATGCATAAAGGTAAACTACTACCTGACTGGTCTTGAGCATCTAAATGACCTAAGTGCATCGTACCTAAGTCTCATGCTTGACTCTTGATGCAGCTTTCCCTATCATGTATGTCCGCTTGTCTTCTAGAGTATCACCATGTCTTGGTGGGGTCGATGTCATGTCTTGGAGTACCACCTCATCTTGGTGGAATCCACGTGTCTTCTTGCATCATCATGCAACGCCTCATCTTGGTGGGGTCCACGTCACTCGCCATCTTCGTCCTAAGTACAAATATACTCATGCACAGATGAGGAGAACTCGGCTATAAATGTACATCATATAAATATTGGGTGCGCATGCCCTTATACATTTTAACCGAAAAATAATGATGATGCGCAGTCGATCTATTTAATTAATTTACAAGCATCACACAAATTTAAATAATTAATTAAATAAATATTTAAATTCAGACATAAAAGGGTCGATGCTCAAGACCAGACAACGGGTAAACTAAAGCACGATAAAAATTAAAATGCATTAATTAAGTACGAGGGCTATCTAAATTAAATTAAATGAATTTAATAATTCAAATAATTTAACTATTTATCGGTCTTCTAATTAATTTAATTTTAATGTCAAAATTAAATTAGTTTATATCTCTGAGTATTAAAAATTATTTATTTTCAACCGCAATTAATATATTAATTAATTTAATTTAAATTCTGTAATTAAATTAATTAATTATATCAATTGAAATTAATACTTGGGTCTCAAAACCTTTCTTTGACCCATCGCGGGTCGCACTGAACCTACGAAGACCAACAATGGGTTGGGAAAAGCCATTGCTTGGATTATCTGGACCAGGCATGTCTATCCAGATCCATACTTGGTTGGGAAGAGATGTCTGGTCATGTTTCGAGACAAACTGGAACCCACAAGAGGTGTCAGGGTTTACCTGCACCCGAGTTCGACCGTTGTGAGGGTAGTGGATAGCCATGCCGGCAGTGGGTGATGGCATCGGTCTGCTGCGGCGGGCTGCGCGATGTCATCGACCAGGTGCATGGCATCTTGGAAACTGTATACGAGCCGCGGTGGAGAAAGGGAGGCCAGCTTCGGTAAGGCGGGACGCGGTAAGGCCAGGGCAGCCCTTGACGTCTAGTTCGCGACCTGCTATAGGAGGGGGGCTGGCCTGGGCAGGGGCAGTGACTACTTGGAGCTCAGAAGGGTATAGCTTTGCAGTGGCTGTGAGGGCCAACCCTTACTGCATGGGTGCACCTGTGGCGGTGGGCGAAGCCCGCCAGGAGTCGGCTGCTGCTGGATGTGCGAGAGGTGGTTCCAACCGAAACATAGTGAGGGCGGTCCGGTGATGCAGAAAGAGTTCAGGCGGCAGCTTGGAGTTGGAATAGGCAACACCTTAGACAGAGGTGCTGCGCGAGCTGGGCAGTAGACCCGGACAGTGAGGGGGCAGGGAGATCGGGAGGGCCGGCTGGGAGGAGCCCGACGTGGGTGCGCCATACTGCCGTGCACTTCCTGGGGAGGACAGGTGTCTGCTGGGATAGGGGAATGAGGCGGGCCAAGCTGACTGTGCGGCGTGCGTGTGGGGTGCGGCCGTGGCGGTCCTGGGTGGCTCTCTACTGCGCCGCATCGGAGAAGGAGCAGAAATGCAGGGTGCGTCCACGACAGGGTTTTCAGCAGCCTACTGCACGCCGCACGGGGAAGAAGGGGTCTGTTCGGACCCCTGTAGCGCCACCCACATTTTTTTTCTTTTTCTTGACTCGCACAGCTGGCCTCCCATTTTTTTACCCATTTTTTAAACCAATACTTCTTTTTAATTCTTTCTTTGCCCCCCATTTTTTAGGAAAAGTCCACCTCCAAAAGTCTAAAGTCTACTCAATTGCCTTTGGATTTAATAATAATAAATTTATTATAATAAAATAATATTGTATTAATATTTTATTATTATAAAAAAATCATATTACAATAATAAAAATTATTATGGAAATCATAAAATAGAATTATAATTTTCACATAATTATATTTTCTAGTAAGAACTAAATTAATTCAAAAGAAAACTTGATTAGTTCTCTAGGATGGAAAAATTAATACTCGAGATCAAATCACATATTCGATCTAATCTGAAAAACTAAACTGACCATAACTCGGTCATTCGGCATCGGATCAAAGTGCGGTTTGAACCATCTTTAAACCCTTTATGTAATTTTCCTGAAAATTTAATTTTCTAGGTTCAGAAAATTTATGTGATCACTCTGATACCATTGTTAGGTTATAGGGCCCGCAGCGGAAGCTAGTGGACTGGGGATTTTAAAATTTTTTGTCAGCAGGACGACGAAACTTGTCGTCGCCGACGATCCGAGCCTCAGAGAGGTCCTAGGATCTCGTGTAAATTATTAAGATCAAAAAATTAAAATGAAAACATACACGTTTCAAATTTGAAGGCGCGATTGACTACAACTAGTCGATTGAGATCGTCTCTTAAAGGATCCAAAGTAGGATCCCTCTAGATCATCCACACGTGCTCCAAAATCCACTAGAACGTCGATCGTCAAACTCTGGGTGCTAGCACGATGACCTGATGATGCTTTCAACGTCCCGAAGATCACCACATCAAGATGCCTAGGATGTCGAAGAGAGATCATGATCCGAGCATCTTGGATCAGGAGATTCTCTCTCTAGAGAGCAGGAGGAGAGAGAGGATCTAGATTTCACTCCATGAAAAAGAGTGAATAGTGAATTGCACACCAAAGAGAGAGATCCTCCTCTCCTATTTATAGAGACATTGATAAATACCCGGTAGGGTTCCCCGACCCCCATTTATTTCAACTTGCACTAAATAAATAATTTTGACAAACTTTACTGTGCTAATATTATTTATGATTTTTATAACATACTTGTAATATATATGAAATATATTACGTGATAAAATCTGATCCATTTAACTAGACTTGTTGTCCCACTTAATATTAAACGAACCTTGAATGATATTCGTTTGATTAATATTTTCTTGTATTTACTGAACTAGTAAATACATTAAATAAATTCAATCTCAAATATTCATAACTAGAATATTAATGAATTTATTTAATTTATAGGTGATCGATAACTTGGAAAATGCTCAGACCCCATGGCGGTCCCCACTATGTCCATATACCTATTCAACTGAATAGGGTGGATTCTTGAATACGCTATTGTGTGTGACCCTCTAGGCCCTCATCTTGATAGCAGTGAATAAAATCCACAAACCAAGAGCAGAGTCTAAAAACTCATCATGGCCCCTAAAGAGATAAGGATAGTCATTGCAACGACTACCATCCTGCGAACACTGACTGTGTACTGTAATATCTTTGTCATTAAATATCTCATAAATTAGGACACACTCTTGACTCATCATCCTTATCTTTCTTTATTATTTTTTGATCTATTCAGATGGATTTTCCTTTCTACTTCTTTTTCCAAAGACTTATGAAGGCGGCACCATCCTGATCAACTAGGCCTGAGATATACAACTTCTTGAACTTAGAAGTGACAAATAATTTCTTGAACATTCATCTAATGTCATACCACCAATGACACACCCAACAAAAACTACCTCGCCACGACATCACTGCCTTGATTTTCATCTTGCATCAAAGTACATAATCAAATGATATACATTGGTAATGGTCTCAAGTCAAGAGACCAATACACATGTCCGTAGACAAGAACAACCAATGACACCCAAAACATGTGGTGTTCCTATTGGCGGGTCTGTCCTCATGATCTCACTACTCTAGATCACCAAGTACGAACTTCATGAGAAGAAGTCTCAATGCTTACGAGCCCCCAGAACCTGATAGTCAGACATCTACTATGTCCAGTCAGTAAGATATATCTAGACTATAGAACATATATTTAGGATCAATGTCATTGTATCTTGAGGTTCTCATTATAGACTGGGATCTGCTATAACCTCTTGACATGATAATTAACCTTTGTACGTTACCATTATTATAGTGGGCACTGAAAATTCTGCACTATAATGGTAAGATATCATGAATATCTAGGTGTACACATGATTCAGTAATCAAAAGTACTACATAGTTGGGTCTAGGGCACACACTATTTCAACACATGTAAGTTTTATCCATTTAGTTTAAGTGGTAAGTTTTATATTTGGAAAAGTATCATAGTTTCATTTATATTAGATTTGGTTTTATTCCATTTAAATCAATTAAGTACTATTTAGTTTGGTACAATATTGTTTTGGTATAACTAATTTTAGGGTGGGTTTCATTGGACATGATTGGATAAATTTTGATTATATAAGGTTTACTTCGTTTTTTAGGATTTATTATATTTATTTTTAGTTGGTATTATTCTATTTGGAATAGGATATTTTAGTGGGTTATGTAAGTTTGGATTCTATTCCATTTGTTTCCTTCATTGAATTATTGCTTGTGTCTTTTTGATAGTGCATCTTTTATAGAAGTAATCTTAAAGGTTTTTTTGAAATTCATTTGCCTAATTTCATTTATATATAATAATTATATTGGGATTATTAATTATGAAAGTTTTTAAAGGTGTATCTATTATAAAGGTCTAGAAAACACTAGTTTTTTTTTGTGTTAATGAAAAACAAAGGTCATTTTTTTCATTTCAAACTTTAGAGGAAAAATTTTCATTTTAAGTTATTAAATGGCCTGAGATAACAATTTTGAATGTTCTAATAAGTTAAGGTTGTTGTTTTTACCCTTGAGTGTAAATTTGGATCCTATTAGTGATTTATTGGTTTTTAGTGCATTTATTTAATTTAATTATTTAAAAATAATATGAATTATTTATTTAATTTTTTCCAAAATAAGGATATCTTATAAATGTGACCTCAGAATGAAAATTTTCAAGAATAATATTATTTGGTGTGTGGTGTTTCATTTAACACCAACATAATTTGGTATTAGACATTCTAACGCTTGTCAGATCTATTTTCTATTTAAGCCAACATAACTTGTCATGGGTTGGATACATTTTTTAGATTCCTTAATCCCATATTTTTAATCACTGATTGGTTTGTTGGTACATGATATTTTTACCTCATATCATCTTTTGTAATCTTTTTTATTTTAATAAATTTATTAGTTTATGGTTTATAACCCGTATCTCATGACATTTATGATTATTACCATCATAAATATTATTATTATTACTATTACCTTAATCTTTTTTGGACAATGTTTGGTCTATTTTTTATTATCATTACTTTGATATGCTGGTGTCCAATTACCATCAACCTTCCTTTTCAATATCCCCAATGAATAATGGTCAATTTTTCATCATGTATTATGTGTAGGAAATGGGTTTTATAGTCCTAGGTGTAGATAATAACGATTTAATTAATAGAAGAGGAGTAATGATAGAGAGATAGAGAGAGTTTACCCCTATATATTGATTCATGTGGGTGTAAGTGCATATGTTTTTCATAGATTAAGTTAAAATAGAGGTGGTTATGGTGATGGATAGAAGAAGATATGATGTGTCTTGGTGTAAAAGAAAGAATAAAATAGTGTATATTGATATGGAATGGATATATATAGGTAGCTAGACTTAGGTGAGAAACCATAGCCTCATGTGTATTACAGAAAACTCAGCAAGGTTATGTAGCATAGATCCTTCATTTGAAAGCTAATATTTTGGATTAGTGGTCCTATGTGGCATGGCTAGGTCAATAGAGGATATAGGGGGTGTCTATATATGGATAGGGTGGATAAATCTGGCAGAAAAAGAGTGATTATGGGGTGTTAGTGGTAGAGAAGTAGTGGTGACTAGAGTATTCGAAATATGTTATTAGGGATCACTTATAGGTGGTGTGATGTGGAGCTTTACTAGGGAAAACTTCATTCTTAGCCTATGGGATGATGAATTGACACCATATTCTAAATCCATGAATGGAATATAATAACCCTTTCAGTGCTGATACATGTTCTATAAACCCAACAAAGGCAGCAAGGTGGTGTTTATCCCATATACCTCTCACCCTCTATTATATATATATATATAAATATAATATTATACATATATATATATAAATATAATATTATACATATATATATATATTATTTGTATCATATATATTTTTATATAAGTATGGAATACAATATTATATATATATGTATATATGAGGTGTTTGATAAACACATGGAGAGAAGAGTGTGAACACTACTTAGATCATGATGGAAGATAACATGTTTTTCTCTAACAATTGAGAAAATAAGGTTTTCATGTTAGCATCCATTTTGACATATAAAAATTATATTTTTCTTATTTTCTATGTAGATAAAAATTGTGTTATTTTTGAGAATGAGTGATTCTTATAGAGAGGGTGGGAATGGAAAAATTTGGTGAGATAGAATTATGAACAATTTTTTAAATCTCTATCATGAGATAATATCATGTTATGTATCTTATGAGTATTTGAGAACAATATAGTTTCCTAGTTTATGTTTGAAAAAACTTTAATTATTAACCATGCATGATATTGATTTGGTTATTCATAATTTGGTGGTGACCTAATAATAATGTGGATATTCTCACTCATTATTTTATATAAATTGTTATGAGGTATCAAGTTGTGTTATCTTGATGTTCAAGGTTTATAATAAGAGTTTGGGAGTTGGTTATTTTTTTGTATATATCACTAATGTATACATGTGTTTACATTTTGAGGATATTTATTTTGGGGTATGTAGTTATTTTCATAGGGTTTATTATAGTATTTCATTTTTTTGGATTTCATATAATATTTATATATTTTATTATTCTATATTTATTTAAGTTCAATAAATATTAGTTTTTTTCATTTGTGTTAGTGCCTATTAAAACTTAGCAGGTCAAAAAAGTACCTGATGCCTCTTATGATCCTACATTATAGTGCACCCAAAAGTGTGCCTATACTTTATAGGATCCTTTTTCTTTTTTGTTTATTTTTGATGCATTTTGAAAAAAAATTCAATACAATTAATATGAGTTAAAATTTCAACATAAACCAATAATGTTTTAGAATACCTTAAACTTATTACTCTTCCAATAAATGATCCTTTCTTGGTAATGTGTAGTTAGAAATATTATGATGATTAGGAAAACTTCTAAATTAGTTCCTAATCTAGTCTTCCAACAGATATATAACTCACGTTTATATGATCTCCACAATTTCCAAAGTTCTATCAACCATTTCACCTTCACATTTTGACCACCAAAAAAGTTAAATAGATGTTGTGATAAACATGTTAATTCCTCTAAATAAAACAATAATATAGATTTCAATTTAACAATTTTTTTTACCCAAATATCTTCCCATTCATTTTCATTAATTTGACTACCAATATGACTCAATGAGACTAGCTGCACTAGAATTATATCACTATACTCGGATAAAGTTTGCATGAAACTTCTACATTATATATCATTTTTACCTATCATTTGATTATATTCATTACAACATACCATTATTTTTGTTTGACAGTTCTAGGTTTCACACATACGGGTACACCCACATCACCTATTAAAATATCCCACTGAATAAAATAAAAGAAAAAAACGTATAATTAATTGACTATACACTTGAAAAAATGATGTTATATAATTTTACACAAGTGTAAACATAAACCTTATCATGGATGAATATTAGGCTCTGATGAATCTGTGGGCTGTTCTAAACCAGTATACATTTAATGATGTTCATATTCCAATGAATTCTCTATATCATCTACATATAGTGGAGTAGAAGCTGAAAGATCAAAATCATTAGATCTTGTATAGATAATAGTAGGAAATGGAGGCTTCATAGAAATTATAAGTAAAGTATAGAAGATATAGGTATATATTATAGGGTTAGAAAATATTATATATAAGTAGATCCTAAATAATATGATGATAGTGGTATTGGTGGAAACATACATATAGTATTAAGTAGTGGGATTTTTGCTAGTGGGTGTAGGTGTGAACGAGTATGATAGGTTCTTTGTGTAGCTCTAAGGAGAGGTCAACTCAGGTTCAGATTAATGTACCTAAAAGTGTTTTGGTAAATAATAAGAACATAAAATTAAATTTAATGTAGAAGAAATATATTAAAATTATTATACTCAATAGGGGAACTAGAGGAGGTAGCCCTAGTTTGGGGATTCTTTGATCATTATCAAACAGTATCTTCCCTTGAATTTATTCAACATCTTCCCTTATATGTATATGAATAAATGAAATGATATATTCTATAACCAATGCATAAAAATAATGAACCAAAAAAAGTATAATATATGGAGTGGAAAAAAAGTATTACATAATCCAATTAAATAAATATGTCTTTATGAAACAAATTTTTTAAAAAAACTTTATTATTTTGAAATTAAAAAACCACAAAATATGGTATAATAATAAAATTTAAATTATACCATAATTTATGTAAGTATAAATAATAATCCAATCCTAGTATCATAGAAAAAATATTAATACTATAATAAAAATATATCCAAAATGCGATACTAGAGATCAAAACCTTAAGTAGTTTGATATATGAAATGTAATAAAAAATTTGTTTGCAAAAATTACCCATATCTAAGTGGAAAGAAAAAATATATCACTTGTCACATTCCATAAGCCTAAATAGTATCCAATGATCATCGAATAACTCAAATAGTGACTTTCTACAACCAACATCAAAGTAAATTGGGTTTACATAGACATAGAGTGTGCATATATTGTGAAAAATATAACTTATACTGGGATTAAAAAAATTATCCATTCTTAACCATTATAATATAATGCATGCTATGATATATTGAAGTAATAATATTATGTTAAAATTTTAGTTTTAATTAAAAAATACAACCATCAAATATTTTTTTTTAAATATCTTTGAAGAGATAAAAGTTATCCACTTATAAAACATATATTCCAATTTGTTCCCAATAAGTAATGAATTATGGACATATAAAGAAAATAAGTTTAATTTATGTGGAGGAAAAGTGTCTTTTATTGAACATTTTAATCATGATTAAGGAATATAAAGATACAAGGATAAAAAAATTTCATATATAAATAACTTTTAGAAAAATAGAAATAAGATTTTAAAATAAAACATCACCTTATAGATAATTAACATGATTATAATAAATGAAAATAAATTTTAAATTATATTTCATATTCATACATAGTTAATATAAAATCTATAGGAATGAATAATCAACAATACCATTATTATGAACATAATTAACCAAAAAATAATAATGAAAAATCATATTATATGAGAAGCATTGGATGAAATAAGGAAATATTAAGAAAACATATCATAATAAAGATTCAAAATAAGGATAATGGGTAAGAACCAAATGTAAAGTCCCTAACCCTAGTAGCCTAGAGTGGGTGGTTAATTTATTACATTGGCATAGTATAAAAGGAATCACATCCCAAAGGGATGAATAGTTTAGTAGTTTTAGAAAACTAGATACATAATTGAATCTTACATTACAGTTTAAATCATAAAATAAAACAAGGAAATTATATTGAGAACACCATTATTACCCTATCTTATCCCTACAAATTATTCATAATAAACTTCTTGGAATCCTGGGGAAAATAAAACATATGAAAGGGGTGAGATCAAATTCTCATTAAGGGTATGTACACAACAGAAGCTATCATAAACAAGCAATAACAAATATGGAAAGGTAAATAACCGACACACATTCCATTTAATCAATAACTAGATGATAATATGGTTGGAATAAAATATGATCAAATAATTCCATATAAATAATCACATGATCTAGAAAACATAACCATGGATATTATACTAATAAAATAGTCACATGGAAATCAATAACTAAACTCATAATGAGGGAATGCATAATTCCATACATCATAAACATACCATTAAGGCTTCATCCAAGACACCATACATAAACATGTAAGAAATAAGCCAATACCCAAACTAGTTTGTCACATGAGACCCATCAATGAATAGAGGGGATATAGTATCCCCCATAACTTACAAAGTCAAATCCATTATTCACATGAATAAATAATACAACTGAAGCAACATTCCTAAACAAAATCAATAACTATGAAAATTTGAGAAACTAGTCATATGAAATATCAATACTTCTCCATTTATATAGATCAAAAAACATTTATTAAATTATGGAAGATAGTACAAGAATAGATCAACCTTAATGAATCATAAGATTCAACAAAGGATGTTAAAAAAGATGAAAATACTTTAAATGAGATCACTGAATAATTCTTGAGGAAAATAGCCATTTTCACTTTGAAAATCACTTATTTTTAAAACTCTACACAATTATAAAAAAAAATTATTTATTTGAAAATAATCTTGAAAAACTGTAAAGATAGTTTTAAATTATTAAGGCTTTATGAAGGAGATAAAATCCTCTTATGATGTTCATGTTTAAGAAACACCCCTTCAATATTTTTGTCAGAAAATTCTCACAGAACCTTGTTTAGAAAATGAAAAAAATATAAAATTCAAAACATTTTTTTAAAAGTAGAACATGAGTAGAAATGTAATTAAATAATAATATGATAATAGTAAAGAATTTTTTTTTAGAAAACATGGAGATGGAATAAAAATAGAGTTTAAGGGAAACTTTAAAAGATAATTTTAAAATAGAATCCCTTTTAAATATCATATAATTGAAGGTATTATTAATCAAAAGAGTAAAAATTGTTTATTAACCATAAATCCACATAAAAATGTATAAATAAAACACAACATTTTAAAATTAATTTCACAAATAAACTTAGTATAAAATAATCAAGGAATTATATGTTTAAACTAATAAAGGGAAATTGGGTTAAGAATTCCTTTACCACTTAGCAATTAGTCAAATAATTTTACCCATAAAAGTAATAATTATAAATGAAACATTTATTACCATTAATATAATGATATTAATGATATTATATATCAAAGTTCAGTATATACACCCGCATAATAAATATGTGTTGGTTAAGTCATATATCTTAAAGAAGTAAAAGCAAGATGAGAAACCCTTACCTCACACTTAACTTTATTTTTTAATATGTTAAACTCATGTATAAAGTTTAAATAATGTTATTAAGTCATTAAGAAACTATACTAATATTTATAATAACTTATATGATATGTTTATAATATATTACCACTCGTTCATTAATAATATTTCATTATTTTCATTATTTTAGGGGCGTTCGTTTCATCGTTTTATAGTCAGTTCACTTATGTATAATTATGGATTTTATTGTAAAATGGAAATAACACAAAAAATTGAAATGAAATGGTTTTAATTAACTTCCATAAGTTTAAATTTTCCCATATATCATTTTTCTTTCTTACATGAGGATGATTCATTTGATAAAATGTTAATGATAAATGTTTAGTTTAATTTGGTGGGTTTTCCAACCATAATGAACTAATATTATTTTATTTAATAATATATATATATACATATATATTAGTTATATAACGTGAAATAGTTTATAATATACCTATTAAAACATTATTTAACCATAATAATACTTTTATGACCAGACTTAATGGCGGTAATGGAAAACAAAAAATCATTATCCACAGAGATGGTTAAAGGCTATAATTTGGTCAATGGTCTTGTTTATTTGAATAAGATGAGGTAATAAAAGGTAATGATATATAAAATTCCATGCTAAATATAAAATTAATGTATATACATTATAATGGAGTTATTATTCATTTATGGATGAAGGTTGTGAAGATAAGTTAGAAAAACAAAAGAAATTAAGAGAGGTTGTTTGAGAAAGTTACCTCTTGAATATCACCTCCTTGAAGGACCTATAAAGGAACTTGGTCTTGGTATTTTGGTGAGAAAATATGATATTGTATGTGGTTATAGTTTTTTGGAGAGGTTTTGGTAGAGATTTTAATATCTTAATAGATTTTTAGGAGAAATGGGGTGGTGAGGGGTGGTTTTTAGAGATTAAATAATGATTATTTTATATTTAAAACAAACCACATTTGGGTGGAATTAATTCCAACTAATTGGATTGAAATTTAATGTTTTAATGGATATTTAAGGTCTATAAACACATCAAAAATCCATTTTTTTTGTTTTTAGGTATTTATTCTTTTATCATTTAGCTTTAAACCGTTACATTATTTTACATATACCACGATAAATCTTTTTTTACCACGATAATTTTTTATGAATAAAAATGAAAATGAAATTATAAAATAATTTGGAAATAGTGATTCAAAATATGAAATCCAATTTAATTTGTTCAATTTATAAAATTAATAAAAATTAATTCCATATATGTTATGTATATAACTCATAAAAATAGTTTTTAAAGGTTAAAATCGCGTTTTTCAAAATTGTTAAGCGTGTGTTTCTAAATGTAACAAATTATGTATTATGTAATTTATTAATCAAATTTTAATCAAGAATAAGGTTTAATAAATTTTAAATTAGGATCATATAATAATTATTTCATAAGTGTTATGGTATTTCATAAAAACATTACTTTTACTTTTTAACCAAAAATCAATTTTTTTTAGAAAATTCCCAAAAAATTACCCTAAGATAATTTTAATGTGTTTAGTAAAAAATAAATTTTATTTTATAAAATAAATTTTCTAAAATTATAAAAAACTAATTACCTTTATTTTCTCATAGAAAGAAATAAAAATTACTTTTTGAAGAAAACATTTATTTGAAGAATGAAATGAAATTACTAAAACTTTTCTGTTCATTTACTAAGAGTAATTAAATTTGTACTAAATATAGAATTAATATATTTCATAATATATTTAATCCTATTCACATCCACAAATTTAATGATTAGTTTATAATAGTCTTGTTAAAAAAATGATATTTTGGAGTTCGTTTAAGATTGGTGTTCTGTGAAACGTCAGCTATCAAACATAGTGTTATTTTAAAGTCTCGGTGTGTTAAATTATCACATCATTAAATAAATTGATTCCTAACAATTTAAAATTTCACTTAGAAAAAATGTTTTATATTGTAAAATTACTTTATGGGAAAACCACATCATAATAAGGGTTCGTAAAATATCATCTTGAAAATAGGGAAATAAAGATGTGAAGTTCACCACAATACTAGGTTTTAGTATAGGAGAATATTAGTGGGAATTGAAATCAAGTAATTATAAAATAAATCAAACTGTCATGTTATAATGAAGAGTGATAGAGAAGATGGCCATTAAAAAGTTTACCATCGTAAAACCATAAACCTGTGATGGGTTAAAAGGACATTGATTTCTCGATATGAATATTAAATGAATAAATTTTTTATTCCAAAATCCTTTTCCTAAATTTGAGGAATAATTTTAATTTCTAAAGTTATAAAATAAGGAAATATACTTACTTGAAAGTTATAGTTTCATCCTTTAAAAAATTTCCACCAAAAAATTATTTTTTCTCCAAAATACAATTCAATGTTTATTCCTCAAATAAAATTTTAAAATATTATATTTATCTTAATCGGATAGGGTTTCAAAAAATGAACTTATACTCTATCTATCATGCTGTATAAATAAATAAAACAATTTTATACTATTCAGGACATCACATAGGATAGTGTTAGGCAATACAACCTTATCTCCCTTTGGTTGTGGGTTCATGTCTCACGGCCTCTCTAGATGCGTCGAGTTGTCACCCGACCAACAAGTTGTCCTTTTTCTAAAATGATATTAATATAATATTTTAAATATTTCGAAAATAACCTATATTAAACATTAAAGAAATGTTTTATCCTCCAAATTTATCTCATATATTTTATTTTTCATTCCCATATTACATCATTATTTATTAAAGACTTGGTAAATCAGGGAAAAAATCCATATTAATTTCATCCCTTAATCTAAGAAATAAATATCCAAAAATTATTTATTATGCATGAAGCACTGAAATTCACTTTTAATGTATCTTAAGATTTTTAAAGAGTGAAAATTAATTCCATCTATCCCAAACTATTTTTAAAAACCAATATGGTTGGAAGAATTTATCCCATACGCATAAAAACATTTATCTTTAAAACCTTTTCCAAAGTTAAACTTAAACCATTTCATAATTGGTTAGCCTTTGGAATCTTCTAAAAGATCAAGATATAAAAATTTCGAAAGATGGTAACTGAGTTTCCCAAATGAACATACCATTAATCTCTCAACAACATGAAGTAGATATTTATATTCACATAATAAACATGTTAATACCTTCATCTTATATTCTCATAAAATATGATAATAACTCAAATTACCCTAAATATTTACTGAAAAAATGCATGCTTCCTTAAGTAAAACATAGATTATTGGATATATTTGTAAATCAAAAAATGTTTTCAACTCCATCAATGGTATCATAAACCACTTTGTTAAAAAATAATTAATCAACCCTAATTTATATCATTTCTTATTAAAAAAATTATTATCTCAACAACATGAACATATTAAGGGTTATCTTTCCATAAAAAATGTGTTTTAAAAAAGAAAAACATTCCACAAAATAACTTTTCTTGGCTATTGGTACCTTTCAACATATTCTATCAAATCCTCAAAGAAAAATTAATACAGTACAATCCTTATATTTCTCATAATTCTTGTAATGATAATGTCATAAAACATATTTCTTGGATCCAAATACACAATCATAGTAATCATTTCACCTCATCTTTTTTAATATCATAAACTTTTTCCTTGATACATTAGATTCTTCTAAGGTATATTTCCTTGAAACTTTGTTTATTAATTTACATAGCCCCATCTCCTTACCATTAAAACATTTCACATTTACGGTTTCTTTATTTACCTTGAAATCATGATCCTAGTGTCCTTTCTCTCCACACTTTTAACAAACTCCCATTCCCTTTAGGGAAGTACTAGTGTGTTTATTTCTTTAATTATCACATGTGAAATAAATAATTCTTTCCCTTCTTCCCTTTATCCATATTTTACTCTTGAATCCTCTTATTTTCTTTCTTTCCATCATATCCATAAGACTTGTATAATTAATTGTCTATCTTAGTGGTACATAATACTATATCCTTGTATAATGATAAAGTTTGAAATACTATTTCCCTTCTAAGAGATGGATTAAGACCATCAATGAAACTATCAATATTTATCTTTGGATTATGTATGTAGTTCCTGGAATTCCTTTGTAACCCTATAAATTTGGAATCATACTTAGAAAATTTCTCATCCTCCATTTGTATTAGACTCAAGAATTGTCTCTCCATATCCACTTGTTGTTCCCATGGAAAATATTTTTCCATGAATAGTTCCTTAAAATTTTTCCATTCCATGATTTCTATTTCATCACCCCAGTTTATGTTTTAAAATAATGACCACCATTGACCCAAATCTCCTGAGATATGATAAAATACCCTGATAAACTTATATGTTTCATTACTTACCAAGGCAATGAATATATTTTCTATGGAAAATATCTATTTATAATCTATAAACGGATTCATAGTTTTAATTAATGATGGAGGTTGTTATCGCATAAAGTGGTCTAACAATGTTACATTATGTTGTAGATCGGGCTACTCTATATGGGTAAGGTTATTGCACTTAAAATGAGTCATCTTTACAAGTATATTTATAATTTATTCATATCTAGTTAAAAATCCATCTCTAACATCATTATCTTACCTAGGAGGGAAATCCATCCATGGATTATGTTTATTGATATTGGTCCCATTCCTTCTACTAGGATTTATATCTAAATAGTTTCATACTATAGATTAGATCATTACATTATGAAACATAATTCATAATCTCAAAACTACTTAACATAAATTGAAAATTTAGGAATATCAAATATCAAAATTATAAGTTTGGTTCCAATGGGAATATCTCCAAATTCTAATATAAGGTTTCTCTATCAGATATATGTTTTCCAAAATCAAGTTTCCAAGGTTTCTACTAAACTTCATCTGGTACCAACTATAAAGTACCCGAACCTAGTATCCCAGAGTCTATGGTTACTTTATTACATTATCATAATATATTGGGAATCACATCTTGGAGGACCTAATAGTTTAGTAGTTTTGAAAAAAATAGTTACATAATCAAATATTACATTACAATTGAAGACATAAAATAAAAAATATGAATTAATTTGAGAACACCATTATTCCCTTTACTTATCCCTATATATAAATCATAATAAACTTCCTATAATCCTATAGAAAAATATAACATAATAAATGGGTGAGATAAAATGCTCAGTAAGGGTATATACATAACATAAGCTATAAAAATAATCAATAATAATTATGGAAAGGTAAAAAACTAATACATATGATATTTAATCAATAAATTGAGTATAATATGGCCAGAAAAAAATATGATTTTTTTGTATAAATAATCACATGAGCTAGAATACTTAACCAAGGATATTATACTAATCTAAAAGTCACATTAAAATCAATAAATAATCTCATAGTGTGGGGATGTATTATACCAGACATCGTAAACATACCGTCAAGGTCTTAACCAAGACACCACACATAAATGGAGAATACGTAAGCCAATACCCAAACTAGTTTGTGCCATAAGAACTAATTATGCATCAAGGGGATATAACAGGCCCCACCCATCACTTACTAAGTTTAATGCATTCCTTACATGAATAAATAATACAACCAACTCAACATTCATTAACAAAATCAATAACTATTTTTATTGGAAAAATTATTCATATAAAATATCAATAATTCCCCAGTGAAACTAATCATAAACCATTTAATAAATTTTATAAGATGTTATCATAAGATATCGACCTCAATTAAGCACAAGATTCAACAAAGGATTCGGAAAAATATAAAAATACTATAACTAAGATCATTGAAAAATTCTCGAGGAAAATACACTTTTTCACTTTCAAAATCACTAAATTTTAAAATGTTGAAAAATTAACTGACTGAATGGCCTGAAGGCCTCAATTTTTATTTATTTTAGATAAGCCCACTTTTAAGGATAAAGTGGTAAACCTCACATGGATTAAAAGAAATAAATACATTAAATGAATCAGTCCCATGACAAAACTACAGAAATTCCCCTCCTAGTATAAACATCATTACGGAAAGCCTCCATAAATGTAGGACTACTTAGTTAGCATCTCGTGCAAAAAATGCATGGGCCTAGTACTGATGGCTAGGCCATACCCTCTCAATCTTCCGAATCTGAAAAGTCGTGCATAGTGAAAACTACATACTCTGAATCCACATCTGGATCATTTTCTATAGAAAGTCTAGACAAAACCATCATCCCAAAAACCAAACCATCAAATGAAACAAAGACAAATCCTTCTCAACTGTTTTATATCCCATCCATTTGATGCACCATCATTGTGAGGTATGCCAATGACTAGATATATCTCACGTTTACAACAGGAATTCCATTCTAGTCTGAAATCCTTCCATTCCACTATTAATCTTGCTCACCCTAAAAATCAAAAACTCATAATTGTCCTCACTCTGAACAAAACTATAAGACCATAGAACCTCAAGCACCAATAAGCAGCTCCACTGCCTGTAAATATTAATTTCAGCATCAAACATCAGCAAAACGAAACAAAAATCTATTTTCATAATCTAGAAATCAAAGCCAACAACAACCAGAGTGAAGAAATCCATGAGGAAATATAAACACCGGCACACCACTGCTAAAAACCATACACTGGCTTGAATTTCCACTGTCATGAACCATATCTACAACAAAAAAAGAGAAACAACAACAAAAAAAGGTCAAAATAACCCCTTCGTGAATCCAGAACTTCAACCCACTTTCGGCAAGATAAAAATTTATCACCGAAGAACTACAAAATCAAATCCAGATGTCGCGAAGACTGTCAGAATCCAAGAAACCTCACGGCAAGTCGGATCTACAAATCCCGTCACTGCAATCATACCCTCCTATGAAGACCAAATCAAACAACCTCCCACACTCCCATTCGACTGAAAATGATGCCACAACCCTCAGAACACCAAGGATGGGTCTCGACTACTGGATCTGCACCGCACCGCCAAATGAAACCCTAACCAGAAAGAAGTAAGGGCGAGGACAAGCCAAAAAACGATGAGCTTATCCGAGATGGCTGAGCCCACGAGGTCATTGATGACTCCATTGGAATGAGAATTAGACACCACCAAATTGACGAGGAGGAGCACAGAAAGGGGAAGCTGAGCCAACCTAAGGAGGAGAAGACTAGCAGAGACAAGGGAAACCTCGCCGAACGGTGCCCCTAACGGGCTCATCCCTCTCCAGATTCTATCAGTGTGTTGTCGAACAATTAAAAAAGAAAAACTTTTCTTTGAAAATAATTAATAAAACATGTAAAGTAAGTTTTAAATAATTAGGACATCATGTTGGTGGGAAAATCTGCCAATCTGTATAAGTTTAATAAACATTCCTTTTGTATTTTTTTGCTAAAGTCTCAAAGAACCTTGTTTAGAAAACAAAAAAATATACCATTTAAACCATTTTTAAAATCAAACATGAGAAAAAATGACTTTAAATAATCATAAGAGAAAATTTAAAAAAAAATTGGAATAAATTTTATAAAACTTATTCATGGAAAAAAAACAAAGTTTAAAGGGAAACTTTAAAAGAAAATTTTTAAAACAAATCCCCTTATAAATATCATATCATTGAAGGGATAATTAATAAAATGAATAGAATATGAATATTTAATGTAAATACACATAAAAAATTTTAAATAGAAGATAATATATTCAAAAATAATTTTACAAATAATCTTATTATGACATAATCAAGGAAATAAAAGTTTAACCCAAAGAATGTAAATTGAGTTTATAATTCCCATACGACTTTGTAATCAATCGATTCATCTGACCCACAAACTTAATAATTATCAAATGAAACATTAAATTACATTAAGATAAATAGATTTATGGTATGATATATAAAATTTAATTATATACACCACACACAAGAAATAAGTAGTGAATAAGGTATATATCTCACAAAAGTAAAAGTGAGATGAGAAACCCTTACCTCATACTTCCCTTTAAATTTTCATACTTAAACTTCATGTATAAAGGTTTAAATATTTTTATTAAAAAATTAAATAAACATATAAATCTTTATAATACCTTATATAATATATATGTAAAATCTTACCACCTATTCATTAATAATATTCCATTATTTTCATTATTTTGGTTGCGTTCGTTTCATGGTATCATGGTTAGTTCACTTGTTTATAATTGTGAGTTTTATTATCAAATGGGTTTAAAACTCTAAAAATGAAATGAAATTGTATTAATACACTTAAATAAGTTTAAAATTTTTCCATATATAAATTTTCTTTCTTACACGAGGATGATTTATTTGATAAAATGTTAATGATAAATGTTTAGTTTAATTTGGATATTTTTTCGAACATAACGAACTTGTTTCATTTTATTTAATATTATAGGTAAATATTAGTTACAGAATATGAAATGGGTTGTAATATAACTATTAAAATATTATTTTACTAGAATTATAATTTTCTAACCATCATTGAAGGCGGTAATAGAAAATGAAAAATTATTATCCATAGAGTCGGTTAACCACCATAATTTAGACAATGGTTTCATTTCTTTAATTTAGAGGAGGTAAAAAAATATATGAGTATAAGATATTAAATTAGAAATATAAAATTAAAATATATAAATGATACTAGATTTATTATGAATTTATGTATTAATTAGGTGAAAGAATGTTGAAAAAAGAAAAGAAATTATGAGATGTTGTTTGAGAAAGTTACCTCTTCAATATCACCTCCTTGAAGGACCCCTTAAGGAAATTAGAATTGGTATTTGGGTGAGTTTAGAAGAACTTGGACATGGGAAGAGTGGATATGATAGGTTTTTTTATATATTTTAAGATCTTTAAGTATTTTTTGGTGAAAGGGGGTGGAATTTATACTTTATAAGAGGTGTTTTAAGCAATTAAATAATGGTTATTTTATATTTAAATCCAACCACATTTTGGGTTGAGTTAATTATAATGAATTAGATTAATAATTAATGTATTAAAGGATGGTTAAAGTATATAAAAAATCAACCAAACATTTAATGTTTTATTTTTTAGGTATTTTAATCCTTTACCTTTTAATTTTAACTTGTTACATTATTTAACCCATAAAGCAATAAATCTATTTTTTACCACGGTAAATTTTTTATGAATAAAAAAAATGACCTTATAACCTAATTTGGACCTCTTAATTAAAAATATTTATTAAATTTTAATTGATCAAATTTATAAGAGTGATAAAAACCAATTCAAAATATGTTATCCATATAACTCATAAAGAAGTTTTTTATGGTAAAAATCATGGTTTTCAAAATTGGTAATCATGTGTTTATAAATGTAAAAAATTATGTATTATTTCCTTAATTAAATAAATTTTGATCAATAATAAGTTTTAATAAATTATAAATCATTATCATAGAATAATTATTTCATAAGTGTTACAGTATTTTGTAAAAACAATATTTTCACTTTTAAAACCAAAAATAATTTTTTTTAGAAAATTCCAAAAAAATTACACTAAGATAATTTTGATATGAATATTAAAAATATTATGTGTATTTTAAAAAATATTTTTTCTAAAATTGTTAAAAATTTATTGTATTTATTTTCTCATAGAAAGTAATAAAAATCACTTTTTGAAGATAACATTAATTTAAAGAATAAAACAAATTTACTAAAAATTATGTGTTCATTTAATAAGAGTAATTAAATTTTTATTGAATATGAAATTCATATTTATTTAATAATATAGTTAATACTACTCACACCCCCAGATTTAACTCCTATTTTATAGTAGTCGTGTTAAAATAATGAGATTTTGGAGTACGTTTAGGCTCGGTGTTCTATGCAACATAAGCTATCGGACATGGAATCATTTTAAAATATTTCGGTGTTACACTAAAAGAGATAAGGTTGTTAAAAAGTTAATATGTATTAGAGTTTAATTTCATAGTTCTATATTTATATGGGAGAATAATTTCTATATAGTTCATTTTATATTGGATTTCTATATCATTGGTTTGTATTTTCAAGGGAGCACCATGTCTATATCGTTAAATTTTGATGGGAGAACCACACAACCTAATTATTTACTCTATGGGAGTGAAATATAATCATATAAATCTAAATATTTATTGAAATCATATCAGAATTGATTTCACATAGATGACCAACCAAGTATCTATCCTAAGTTCCCACCAATGTATCCAAGTTCTCTCCCAATAATTATTTTATATAATAATAGGACATTTAATAACCCCCTAATAAATTAACCCCATGATACGTGAATGGAATAGAACAATTATATGAATTATTTTATAACCCCATAATACATTAAAAAAAATTACTATAATATTTCATTACATAATTAGTTAATATATATAAAAAAACATTATATTAGGTTTATGTAAAATTTTCAAACAATAGATTTAAAAAACATACATATATACTAAAATCACATTTATTAAGAAATAATATAAACAAATAATCTATAGAAACCATTTTTCAATAATTTATAACAATCATGAGCTAATAGAAACTCAGTTAGGTTGTGATACAAAGATAAAAATGAAAAAAATGCTTAGTAGAATAAATGAAGGATTTTGAAATCATTAATTTGATGTTTAAGAATAAAAAAAATAAAAATTACATGAATAAAGGGAGATAACTAAAGTAGAAGAGATAGGAGGACACCAATCAGGTTAGGGGATATTAGGGATTGTGGGAGGGGAGGGGAGGAGGGGAGGCTGAGGATGTTATGTGAAGACCCTATACTAATAGTTTATGAAAAATTGTTGGTATAGGTTTCTATATACCAACAATTCAAAAAAACCATTGGTTTAGGACCATATATACAAACAGTTTATAGAAATAGTTTATATAGGATACTAAAAAGGACATTATACCAATGGTTCTAGAAAACCATTGTTATAGAGGCATGCGATTTCCCTGAAATTCGAATAGTAAATTTTTAATATAAAAAAATAAACAAATTTTTTGAGTAAAATATTATTTAAGTTTTGAAAACATAAAACATGAGTTTTATAAATTTAAAATACTTGTTTTGAATGATTTATTTTAATTTAAAAAATATTTATTTTTATTGAAAAAATGTTTCAATTTTTTATGTCATAGAGGTGATGGTTTTAGCAAAATCAGTATTTTTCACTATTCACATAAAAATAAATAATTTTAGAAAAATTTCAAAAATACATCCTAATATAATATTAAAATGTTTAATATAAAAATTAAGTTAATTTTTTTAAATTAAATTATAATTTTTTGAAATTTATCTTTTAACTGAAATTACAATATATATAAAAAATTATTTGATTAAAAATAACCTTTTTAAACATCATGTTTCTTTAATACTATTTAATAAAAATTTATAAATAATATAATGTTGATATATTAGTTTATAAATATAAATATTACCTATTATTATAAATTTCTAACTATGATCAATTTAATTCATCATGCTAAAATACAATACCCCCCTTTTAAATGAATATTCGAATGACATCATTTTTAAAATATTAATCAAAAAATAATAATATGTAATTAGTTGAATTTATAGGTATATTTGTATCTACTAATGGATATATTATTATTGTGATTTTAATATATCATGGTTTATTTTAGTTAGATGTTGTGTTAGTTTGATGTTGTGTGGGACACAAGCTATTAAAGATATTTTTATTTTAGAGGAACCGAAATCTTAGGTCTTAATATTCTACTCCCTTAAATAAATTGTTTCCAAGAAATTTTAATTATTACTCAATGATTAAAGTAGGTGAGGTTATTCTTAACATATTTATCATTTAGGATATAACCTCTAATATGATATCTACTTTACTTTCTTATAATATATAAAGTTACTTTTCCTTCCTCAAACAACATGAATCATTAAAACAATCATATACCTAGGTATATGTATGCAGTAATCATTTATTCTCCATAGAACACCTTTCTCAATAATATTTTAATACACAATTTATTAATCCACTTATAAATATTATATATTATTATAAAAATTAACTATATATTTAAACCTCAAACATTATTTATTGATAGTTTATAAACTCTCACACCATCCAATGTATACCAAAATTCCAAATATGAGATAAAATTTACAAAAAATATCATGGATCAGTTTCTCTATAATTATATAATCAGTTTCATGGTTATCAATACTATCTAACTCACTTTCCTCAAAATCAATCAACCCTTTATCACCACATCATAAAGCTTATATTAAACCTAATAGTTTTCCGTACCTCAATAATGTGTTCTTCAATAGTTATACCCAAAATGTAATCTTGTCCTAAAATCACTTTTCATGATTATTGATATGATTTAATACATGTTTCCAAACCTTTAAAGAAATATACTAAAGAAAAATCCTTATATGTTAAACATAATCCATATAAATTTTAGAATATACTTGAAAGTCATCGATAAATATCAATCACTAATGAAAATATATATGAGTATCAAGATTTATTTTCTATTAATATATCAACCTCACTACCTTTCATATATTTAGGAAACTCATATTTTACATCATAATAGGAATATAAAAATATTATAAACCATTTAATCATACTCCAATATTTATTTATAAGACATAGTGGTTTCAAGATACACACCTTTCCCAATATCATCTCCATGATCCCATTTCAACCAAATAAAAAAAAATATGATAATATCTAAAATATGAATACAAAAACATAATATAGAAGATTTATTCACCTATGAAACCATTATTTTTAACATATTATACATTAAGTTCAACCTATGACTATATTTTTTCAATCCTTATTTATCCACAATCATTTTCTTATTAGGTTCTCTAACTAAATTAGTTAGCGCCATACTTGGATCCTTTATAATGGTTCATAATAGAGAATGTGAATTAACCGTAGCATGTCCCTTAGGAGTGTTAAACTAGGTGTATAGTAAAGCCTCTTTATTGTTAATAGGGTGACGATTGAGTAAACTTATAATATGCCATTTATTAGGTTATTACCCCTAGGTATATCTGTAAAAGATCCTACATCCACTTGTATTGTCCAAATAGGGACATTATTTCTAGGAAAATCATAGAGTCTCTACTTTACCAAAATTTCTAGATGTTATCCTATACTCATAAATATTCCTATGGGTTTCTATAATGTTCTCTCATCGTAATCCCCAATCAATATAAAATATTCAATATATCCAACTTAAGGTTTTATCTATACCTTTGAAACTATGATCATCCTTAACCTATCATTCTTTAATGACATTTATAACTCTTAATTTACCTTTAATTGAGAAAATATTTACATCTATAGTTATCTAAATCCTCCTTTGATACCAACTAAGGACTAGGACTTGTAATACCAAATCCGGTGTTGAGAAAACATAACTTATACACACTATGTTTGATAAAAATCCATAGCTACAAGATAATAAATCATTTACAGACAAAGGACCTTTTTAGGTTTATAGTTTTATAAAATTAGGATAAATACTTAACTAGTAGAACCCAAGTTCATTTTTTCAAAATGAAAATTTTCCAACTATATATGAAACAAATTAATATATAACAAGACTTCAATATCTCCCAAAAATCCTCCACCCAAGGTACTCTTATAGTCACATATTATGTATTAATTTTCTTCATAATTTGGGGAAATAAAATCATAAGAAAGGGTTGAGCTCAAATGATCCATAATGGTAAACAAAAATGATAATATTCAATGATAACAAGTGGGAATAAGATGAGAAAATGGGTATAATCAATATATATAGCAAAATAACACCTTAAATATAATAGTTCAATAGTTTCAAGTCATAGAATATGGCTCAACACATTAAAAGACATGAACCAAAAGTGTGTGAAACCATATGCCAAAAATCACAATCCATGAGAGAGTAACATATGAATAAGAATAATTATAAAAGTATGAAATATCATGGGAACCAACTTAGAGATATAGAAAAAATATAATCATAGTAAAAAATTTATAAGAAAACTCATTATTCCTAAACCTATGTGATCATACTCATTATGTCTATGCATAAAATGTGAAAAAACACATTATTTCCATGACTCTATGAAAAAAATCATTATTTCTATGCTTGACTATATCATGATATATAAACTTAAACTAATGCATTGGAGGGAACTATAGGACCCCACCTATCATCATCCATCCTTGTAAGTGCCATACAAAATAAATCATCATTATATCACAAAGAAATTAGAAAAATAAAATGGGTTTTATAAAATTTTCAAATGGAATATCATAAATAGGACATCATAATTCTTTAAAAAATCATAACATGATATACCCATGGAGAATAAATGGATATCCAAATATATTCAGTAACATTATCGGTAAATACCATTCGATCAAGATAATATAGAATATGGTATTTACACCGTATAGATAAAGGGTATACTATTAAGTCAATAGTTTCCCCAAATTAGTTGATTTATGGAATCTAGGTGAACAACCTTTAATTAAAGGAAGGAAATATAGAGTGTTCACAAAGAAAAGGAATTGGAAAAAAAGTTATGCTAATTTATGGTGTATGGTTAGTAAGAAAAAGACAATGATGGATCATATAATTGATATAAAAGAACATTACATATTTTATCTTAATAAATAAGGTGGATGATAACATTTGATCAAGAATAAGATATATAAAAGGACAATGACTCATATGAAAAAACATTTTTACGTGTTTTAGAAAAAATAACTTTGGAAATAAGAAAAATCCATCACCATTTTGAAAACATTTATTTAAAAATAAATATTTTTTATAAGTCCAGGATAATAATATTTTGTTTTATAAAAAGTATTAAATCATAGACATGAATTTTCATAGAAAATTTAAAATATGGTAGAAATACATGTTCACATGGAAAATTTTAGAATGAAATTATTTTATAATAAAATTCCCATATGGGGAAATGTTAAATTTATTTTATTTTAAATAATTTATAGGGAAGAAAAAAAGAAATAGAAAATTACACTTTTCAATTTTCAAATAAAATATAGTGATATCAAAAAAATATGGAGTCAATAATTAAATATGAGCATAAAATAATATTTCATTTTTTCCATATTTCTAAAATAATTTTGTTAAAAACCACATTGATTTAAAATATTATAAAGATTAAAATTTAAAACAAAGTAAATAGAAAAAAATACAACCAAGGATATTCAAAAATAGAATAAAATGAATTTAATATTTGAATAAATACTATACAAATTCCCCAAATGGGTTATCACATTTTAGATTCCTCAATTTTAAAATGGGGTTGGGAAGATAAATCTTACAGCATGAGAAAAATTTAAATAAAAACCCCATTTATTGAAATAAATAAGGAAATTTAACTTATAACACTATAAATGAAATTTACTTCATGGTGTAATGAATCAATAGGTAGTATATACACTATAAAAACAAAATTAGGTTCATAATAAAGATGCATCTCAAAGAAATGAATTTGAGTCAATGAACCCTTATAAATTTTCTGTAATTTTTGATTCAAAACACATTGAGAGAAATATAATGGAATTAAAAATTAAATATCATGAAATATAATATAATCATGATACAAAATATTAAATTTTCATTAGATAAACCATTCCAAATAAAACATGGTGTTTAATAAGAAATATATTTCAATGGGTGAAAGTTGAGATAAGAAACACCCAACCTATTCCTAATTCATTTTGTGCAAGAAGATAACATCCTAAAAAATCAAAATTACTTTTTTAGAAAATTTATTATGAACCCTATTCTTCTATATTTAATTTAACACGAAACATTTATTATCATATTCCATTTATTTATTATATAGTTTTTGCTTATGTTTGTGTGAAAATTAAATAGGTTTCGGCTTATTTTGATAATTTTAGAAACAATAATTATTTTCTTATTAACTTATTATAAAATTATTATTTATGTTCCCATATTAATCAATGATTTTTTTTAAATTATTGTTCAAGTGGGTGGTTAAAATAACCCAAAACATGAACATGTTATATCTCGATGGGTGAGTATGGTTAAAGAAATGTATAATATCATTATAAAAGAATGATAATGATATTATTTAGATGTTTTTAATTTCGTAAATCATATTTTATGTGATATTTATAAATAAATAAAATCAATATGATAATCAAAAAACATTACTTCATGGAGGTGGTAGTCCGCACAATGCACAATTAACATCCGTTTTCTTTTTTAAGTGGATATAAAAGAATAAATACTGGTTCTTCCACTAATATAATGAAAATTTATTATAATAATGTTAATAATATAATTTTAAAATATGGTTAGGATATGTTTTTAATGGAAATAATAAGAAAAAAAATATAAGGATTAAATAATACTCACTTTGGGACCTAAAACTTTTTCTTGAAGGTCTCCTTAAAAATGAAAATATTTGACTAACTTATAGTGACCAAAGGTTAAGGAAGTGGGATAGGGTTCTGGGAGGAAAAAATTGAATAATTTTAGAAATAAATTATATGGTATATTTTTAACACCTTGATAATTTATAACATATTTATTTTTAAATAAATTCAATCTCTTTGATAGCTTTCAATGCATGCAATTGTCAGTTTAAATGAAAAATAATACTCTATTAAAATATTATTATCTAAACATGAACTTTATAACCTAGCTATTAAAATGGTGGGTATGAATAGTAATAACTAAATTATGAAAATTATTTTGTTTAAACATTTATAAAATAAATTCAATGGTTATATGTTTATTAGAAATAAAATAAGTAACCATTTAAAAGGAAAAGAAATGTTTTAGAAAAAACCTTATTTTTTTATAAAAGATGATTTTGTCACACTTTTCACACATAATTTAAAATTATATTTTGAAAATTTTAGAATATTTATTTTATAAAATTACAATCATTTTAAATTCATATCATTTAAATTATCTTAGGGTGAATTTTTCTGATTTTTCTAAAATGTGTCATTTTCTAAGGAATAGTGAAAATACTGCTTTTTATTGAAAACTTCTTTTTCGTTAAAATTATTTACAAAGATAAATTAAATTTTAAATTTTTATTAAAGTAAAATGAGTTTAATTATAAATATATTTTTCTAATTTAGGTCATTGGAATCATTTTAATGTTGAATTTTGATATAAAAACATTTTAAACTTTTGAACATTTCTCTTTGAGGACCCACTTCTCACCGTGTCTGTGGGATTAATTTTAAATAAAATTATCCCAATTAAGTGAATTTAATTTGGAAAAATGGATTGCATATTTTTAATTAGAGTAATTTTTAATATATAATAAGGTCAACTTAATTTTTTACCCAAATGAATAATAAAGTTAGTAAAAATTAATTATCACGGTTGAGGTAAAAACTATTTTACTGGTGGTTAAAGTAAGAAGATAAGGGTTAAAATGAACTAAAAACTAGTAAAATTTTATTATAGGAAAATATTTAGAACCTATATCTATTAATTTTTGAAAATAGTTCATTTTGGATCCTTTTTTCATGATAAAAATGTGGTTGTAATTTTTTATTTTAAAAAATACCAAGTGTGTCCTCTTCCCCACTTATAAAAGGCCACCCCTATCCTCCTCTATATACACTTTAAAAATAAATTGTTTTTAATTATATCAAACAAAATAACTTTATAAATTCCCTCCCTTCATCCTAGAATCCTTTTTTTATAGAAATAAATTCTAGGAAGGCTTTAGGTATAAACCTAAACAGGTTCTCTGAAGAAGAGGTAAAATCCTTAATGTGCATTTTTATTTTATTTCCTCTTCCACATATTTTAAATATTATTATAACATGATGATATAATAACCACATTATATTACATATAATTATAATTCCTTTTGTTAGGTTTATGAACTAAAACCATCTCATCCAACCTAAAATGGGAAACATAATCGTTGATCATGTATACAACGAACTACCACCTCACAAACTGACATAATTTATTTTCCATCACCACTTCTAAAAAATGGATATAATTATGTATTTAAAGTTTATTTATGAAATTAATTATATAATTCTAATTTTATAATTATAATTTCACTCACAAATTTTTACATTCCATTCCATATAGAATATGATATCGCCACTCATGCGTACAATGAACTACCGCCTCACGAAGCGATGTGACATGTTTTTCACTTATTCCATAAATGGAAGTTAATAAATATTAGTTTTATGTTGATATATTATATTCATGAAATATTAATAATTATATTAAATTAATATATAATATAATATTTTATCTTACCATCCATTTTATAAATGATGACATCATTTAAGTGCACGGTGGACTACCGCCTCGCGAAGCGATGCGATTAGTTTTACTACTGCATCACATGGATGTTATGTGTAATAGAATTTAAAGAAATAATATCATATTTATTTCATGAAAATTATTTTTTAGATTATTAAATGATAATATATTCAACCTTTGTTGGCTTACCAAAGTGATTTTGGTTATATGATCCAAGTATCATAAAAAACATCCAATGTGAATATAAATGACTAAGTAGTTAAATATAACACATAAATAAATAAAATAAATAGAATAATAAATTTAAAAAAGGTTCTAAATAAAGTATATAATTAATTTAAATTTATTATTTAGGAATATAAATAATGCACATTATGATTTAGGATTGAGGTAAGGGATCTTTCTAAACCACCCATTCCTTCAGGTTATGAACTTTCTCTCTATGAATCACTTTATCTCTCTATTTAATGTTATATAATTATTATAAATTATATATATATGTATATAATATATATAAATAACCTATTCACCCTTAATATTTTGGGGTAATAAATTCCTTATAATAATTTCCCAAACTCATGTATTTTATATAATGCTATATATTTTTTTTCACATTTCCTATGATGGCAAGATATTATGATACCATGCTATGTATGTTATTATTACATGTAATTAATCATGTGACTTCTATGTTATTATAAAATTTTAAACCTTTGACTGAAGTTCTATGTATCCTTTTCATGTTTATCCCCTTTCTAGTATTTTTATCTCACCCATTTCTTTATGTATTCCCCAGGTTATCCCATGTAGTTTTTAGAGTTAAAATGAATTTTAGGAGCTCATTATAGTTAATTAAATAATTATTCCATATTCTAAGTTCCTTTTAATGTATTATTAACCCACTCTTCCAAATAAACTATGCCTTTATGACCCTTGTATTATATTAATGGATATAAATGTTTAATAATCTTGTAATAATATGCGTAATAGGCTTGGGTTTCTATAGTTGGTATTAGAGGAAAGTTTTAGCTAAACTTTGGAACTAGGATAAGAAAACTTTAGTGAGAAACCTAGGGACAAGTCAAGGGTAATTCTATGTATAGGGAAATATCAAGGAATATTGGTGAAGTATATAATGATTGGTTTATTAATAATTACATCCCTATGTAGATACTATAATTAGATGTGTGGAACAAATGTACCTAGGGGTAATAAATATAAAAAATTAATGTCAGGATTAACTTTAGCACTACCTGGTACATGACAATGGGGATTATTGCGCACTTGGTTTGACATTCCCGAGGGATATGTTTTGGAAATTCGAAAACTCTTTATAAACCATTATGAAGGACTTTACTGAATTGTTAGGTTATAAAACCTAATAGGAATTATTAGCACAGATAATGTAGATTATAACCTTTAGGAACATGAGTTAGGATATTCTTATCATTTATAAGTAATTACTTTTAAGTTTACACGTTTTCCTTTGTATGTTAAAGTATGATCATATTGATTTTTTATTTATTTTAGTTGATGGTGTGAAATAGGAGAAAATGTTCCAAAAAAACATGATAAGCAATGTAATGATTTTACCAATGATATACCAAATAAAATGGGTGTGGTAGTTGTGAACTTCATGGAAGTACTGAATTAATTAGATCAAGTTATGAATAATAATGTGAATCACATGGAATTAAATACTCCTCCTAAGAAGGATTGATTTGTAGTAGAGTATTTTATGAAATAATGGATCCTAACTTTAATAGATATTATAATAATCTCATTCCAGAATAATGGATTAAATACATTGAGAAGATATTCACTATCCTCAATTGTAAAAAATAAGAGGAATTTGGGATGGTCGTTTATCGCATTGGGAGAGATGTTGATCAGTGATGGACACTGATCAAGAACACCAAGTCAAAATTAGATATTTATTCCATGGAATGAGAGGAATTCAGGAAAATATTTTTCTATAAATATTTTCCTCAAACTCTCCATCTTAAAATGGAGAGGGAGTTCCTTGATCTAAATAAAAAGGAAGAAGAGTGGATTGTGGTGTATGAGGAATACTTTACAAGGCTTGCACAGTAAAACTCCAACTTTGTTATTAACATAAAAATTATGGTGGAACTTTTCTTTAGTTGGTTAAAGATGAGTCTACAAAAGGATTTGGCAATTCAATACTTTGACATCTATGAAGATATTGTTTGTTATGACCTGAAAGTTGAGATAGATATTAGTAACTCTTAGTGGTCTCACCGTACTAGAGAAAAACCATAAAATGGAGTTTTCTATGGGATCATCAATAGATAAATCCCATAGAATAAAGAAAACACAATATCCCACTTTCCAAAAGTGTGATAAGAAGCATCCTAGAAACTATTCGAGGCAAACCAAAAGAGGATTCAAGTGTGAAAAAGAGGGGTATTAGGCCAATCAATGTTGAAGTAAAATGAATAATAACACCAATGGGGAATAGTAAAATAAGTTCTAGATGAAAAATATGCCTTCATTATAGTGTTTTAAATAAAATTAACATGGGTATTTTGAAATTCAATTCTCTAAGATATGGCTTATCAGAGACAATCATTGTCAACAACCTTTAATGTAGTAAGGAATGGATTATGCTATCATTAAGGATGAGGTGGATGCTGAAAATGATGTGGTGATAAGTATGCTCATTATTAATTTAAGAATAATTCATGTACATTTTTATTAAGATTATTTTCATTCTTTCATATCATGAAAGTTTAGTAGAATTATTCAAAAACCACCTCAAAACATGGAGGTTGATATATCCGCAAGAACAATTAATAGAATGATGGTTTCATCCCAAGTATATAACTCCTCCCTAGCCAATATTTTTGGACTTAATATTCCAAATAAATATATTATTACATACTTTAGTAGATTTTGATGCTATTTTGGGATGGATTGGATATCTTTATACAAATACAACATTAACTCATGGGAGATACTGACCACTCTTCACATCCCAATTCATCCTCTGATGCTGTACAAGTGTATGGATGAGGATGAATCTCACATATAATCATTTATTAAATCATTCATATTATTTACTTATAAGAAAGTATATATATATCAAATAACGGAGATAAAGGAAAGAATAATGATCGAATACATTCAAATTGTGAATGATTAATATATTTTATTTCCCTAAGATTTTCTTGGTCTTCCTCTTGACCAAGAGGTTGAGTTCTAAATCAAATTTATAATTGGATCTATGATCATATCAAATAATCATTATAAAATGGCCACATTTTTGTTGGAAGATATTAAGAAGAAACTAAAAGAGAATTTAGAAAAGGGGTTTTTACGCTCGAGTGCTTCACCATGGGGTGTTCCGGTCCTCTTCATCAAGAATAAGGATGATTTAATTTACCTCTATATTTATTATCACGAACTCAACAAAATCATGATAAAGAACAAGTACCCAAAATTAGTATAAATTACTTCTTTTATCGACTACACGGGGCTCAATATTTATCTATCACGAACCTTTAGTTGGGAGATCACCAATTGAAAGTGAAGAAGGAAGATATTCCCAAAACTGCCTTTCAAAAAAGGTATAAACACTATGAGTTCATAGTTATTTCTTTCAGACTCAACAATGCTCCAAAAATAATTATGGACTTAATGAATATAGTTTATATATATGAACTTGATAATTAGTATTTATAGATGGTATTGTGATATACTCTAAAAGAATGGAAAATCAGGAAGAACATTTGAATATTTTTTATAATACTTTGAGAAAGGAGACACTCTATGAAAAGTACCATAAATGTGTGTTATGGATAAAGTAAGTATCATTATTGGGTTATATTATCACCAAAAAATGGATATATGTGGACCCTTCTAAAATAAAGACAATTAATGATTTTCTTAGACCAACATCTATAACGATGATCGATATTTTCCTTGGACTTTCTGGGTATTATCGATAGTTTGTGTAAAGTTTTTCATGATTATAAAACTTGATAACCAATATGACTTAGAAGGGGGTGATTTTTGTCTAGACTATTTAATGTGAAGAGTGTTTCAAGGAGTTGAAATAGAGGCTTTTCACTACACTAGTCCCCATGATTCCAATATGTTAGGAATATTTCATGGTATACAATGATACTTCAAAGAAGGGATTATGATATGTACTGATGAAAAATGATAAAGCGATATACTATGCCTCAAGATATTTTAATGTTCATAAGGATAAATATCCCACAGAAGATATGGAGTTGGATGTAGTGTTCTTTTCATTGAAAATATGGAGGCATTATCTCTATGGGGAGAGGTGTGAAATATATATGGATCATATGATCATGGAATATATATTTACACATGAGGAGATTAATATGAGTTAGTAAATATGGTTAGTGTAGATCAAGAACTATGACTAATCAATCCATTGACATCCTTGGAAAGAAAACAAGGTAGAAGATGCTCTAAGTAGGAAGGATCCGACAAATTTATTAATGTTGAGAATCAATAAGGATACAATCTTATTAAGAATTCAAATTATGGAAATGGGAACCATAAAGGAAATAATGTAATATTTATTAATTTATTTACTACCTATCCCTTTTGGTGAAGATGAAGCATGATCAAAGAGATGATGTGGATGTTCAAAAGAAGGTAGAATATATAAGTAAAGTAAAATACCCAGAGTTCAAAATTGATGAATAAGGAATTGTAATGTTTGGGTTAGGAATATGTGCACCATAGAACCCTAAAATAAAGAAAGAGTTATTGAATGATTCACATAGATCTAACTTTTCTATCAACCTATGGAGCACAAAGATCTATAAAGATCTCAGAGAAGACTATTGGTGGGAAAAAATGAAGAAGGTTATCATGGATTATACATCAGAGTGTCTAGTATGTTAGTAAGTGAAGTTAAAAAGGAAAAATTTTAAGGGGATGATGCAACCATTACACATACTTTCATGTAAATGGTAGAACATCAAAATGGAATTTTCACCAGCCTTCTCAATAAATCAATAGTAAATAATTTTATATGGGTTGTTGTGGATCATATTAAAAATAATTCTCAATTCATTTCAATTCTAGAGGACTTATCACTAAATATTATTTTTAGGATATACATCAAAGAAGTGGTTATTATATATTTAACACCACTACTAATTATATCTAATTGAGATATTAGTTTTACCTCCATATTCTGGAAGAGCCACTAACATGCTCTAAATACTGAGTTGAACTTCATCACAACTTATCACCCCCAAAATGAAGGCCAATCTAAGAAAAATATTCGAAAACTAGAAGATATATTTTGGAAATAATATATGAACTTTAAATGATTATAGTATCAATATATTTCATTGGTGGAGTTCTCATACAATAATAGCTTTCACTGAAGTATCCAAATGGCCCCATATGAAACCCTTTATGGGAAGAGATGTTGAACACCTGCATGTTGGTATGAAGTTATTGGAAAAAAACTGTTGGGATCTAAAATAGATAAACCTATGATAAAAAGGTCAAGGTTATTCAATATTATATTAGGACTACATAGATTCAACATAAGAGCTATGCTGAAAGTCATCAACGAGACTTGAAGTTCATGGTTGGGGATAAAGTGTTTCTCCATGTATCTACATGGAAGAGAGGAAGATGGGAATGTTAATCCCTAGATACATCATCCCCATTAAGATTCTATATTTAATAAGAGTAGTGTCTTATAGACTATCACTCTAACCAACCTTTATGTACATGATGTATTCTACATATCCCACTTGAGGAAGTACATATCATATCACACACATCTACTGAATTTAGAGGTAGTACAGTTGGAAAATTATATCTCTAATGAAGAGAGAAGGGTGAATATCTTAGACTATAGACATAAAGTTATATGCAACAAGATAACATACCAGGTTGAAGTGCTGTGGTGAAACCATAAGTTTGAGGAAGCAACATGGGAATCAGAAGAGGTGATGAAGCAGAAGTACCCTCACTGAATTTCACCTTCTATGTAATATGAATATTCAAGGGATAAATTATTTATTGGGGGAGTAATGTAACACACTGAGACTTTATGAAATATTTATTTTTAAATGAATTTAATCTATTTGGTAACTTTAAATTCATGAAACATAAGTTTTAAATAAAACACAATACTCTATTAAAATAATATTATTTAAACATGACCATTATAATATAGCCATTAAGATGATGTGTGTAAAGACACAAACCCCATTTTCCTAAAGCTAGTTACTTACTTCATAACATTGGTATGATAAACAAGGAAGTCACATCCTGAAGGACAGAATAGTTTAGTAGTTTTGGAAAACCAGATAAAAAATAATTTTTACATTACAACTTAAAAGGAAATAAAATATAGAAATTCCGTTGGAAATATCCATAACCCCTAGATTATCCCTGAAATTCATTCATAATATTTATCTTTGCATCCCAGAGAAAAATAAAACATAATAAAGGGGTGAGATCTGATGCACATTAAGGGTATGTAATACAGAAGAAGATAATATAAACAATTAGTGTCACAAACCGAATCTGGTTGCCATAAAAAACAGCACCAAACCCAGCCCGCGATAAGTCCTGAAGGGTTTTCCCGATCCCCACGGGCTGGCACAAGTTCCCGATTATCATATATTTTGGTTTTGGAATGATTTACCTGAATATGGATACAAAAAACATTAAAAACAATGGATAAACCGAATCTGAAAAATTCATAACAAAAAAGATATATAAAAAATCCAGAAGAGAATAAATAGGTCTAAACTTGATAAAAGAGGTCCAAAGACAGATATAAAAATCATAAAAACATCCCCAAGGACTTTATATGACAAGGGGTTATCACCCACAAGTCGTCTCCACAGTGCCTCACCATGGGTGGGAACTAACACCCCGAATCGCCATCACCCAAAGCCTTTCCTTTACCTGTGTCAAACATGACCAAATCTACTTACATATAAGTGGTGTAAGTATGATGTGATCCTAATACCAATATTATACCACCCAAATATTCCAAGGAGTATGAAATTAAAGGTGAAAAAGCTTGCATTTTTTATATGTAAGGAAAAGCGGTGATAAATTCCAAGAAATGAAACTTTCAATTGTAAATAGTTTTAAAAATAAAACATTTAGAATATTAAAAAATTTTAATGAGACATGATAGTTATTATAATTTACATCCAAAAACACCCCAATACAAGGGTAAATACAATGAACCCAAAAAGCACCAAAACTGAGAACACCCCTAGGAACTAGATAGACTCGAGCCCTCTGTACCTCATACCTCGATATAAAATATCAATGACACAATCCTTTCCCTTCCATGAGACACTAGTAGGGAAAATACCCATAAAATTGTGGTCCCAAAACATCATCCATATAGTTTAGTTAGAGTTGTATTTATCCAAAATTCTAAGTGAAATAGGGACAAAACCCATCCGGACCACTAGCATGCTCGTATAAATCTGCCCACCTAGGTACTCGAGATTCCCCCTTTGTGCTAATTTTTTTTTTCAGAAATATTCATTCATACCTTTTCATATAAAAACACCACTAATGGTCACATAAAAACAATACTGTATATATACACACTTTATACCACTTAAAACACACAACAAAACATTTTGATTCTTCAATAAAACAACTTCTCAAATCTCACATTGTTTTGCATCCAAAACTCCTTGAAATCCCCACTTTTCACACCTTGTGAACACTTATAAGTACCCAAAACAAAACATTTCATCCCAATAACTTTCAATGAAACCAAAAAATCATTTTTAGTGCTGGACCATATGAACTAAGAAGCAATATCTTTGTAAAACCTCCATTGTCACACAGACATGGAACTTAAAGTTCATATGCTTCACAAAAACCATTAAAACAAATTTTCATGGAAACAAACAAAAGAAGATAAATATTAAAAACATTATTTTCATACCTAATACAATTCAATTAAATCATTTAAGTAGTTATAAGGAATCCCCAAAAGAACCAATAAAATATTTCTATGAAAAACCCCCAATTTCACATAAAAGTGGAACTTAAACTTCATTTTCATTAAAAATACCACTAATTTTTTTTTGAACAAATAATTAAATTATATAAACATGAAAATATTATAAAAATAGAATGATAAGTCACAAAGATTTCATACACATGGAATCACCTACCAAAATTGTTAAAACATTGAATCCTTTGTGTGAAAATTCAATCGCACCACCGCCACACCTCGAGGAAGGTAGATCAAGACTAAAATAAAAATATTGGACCAAGAAAACAAAAATTTAAACCCTAGGTTAGAAACCCTACCCTATGGTAATTTGGGAATTCAAGTAATGAGGAATGAAAACCAAAGGAATATGGAATGAACTACAGATGAATCACTTACCTTGAAGAACCTTGAAGTTTCCCCACCAAAACCCGATCAAAGATGGGTTCCATGGGAGGTTGAGGGAGATTGGAGACCACCCATGGATGTTGGGGTAGAATGGGGGAAGAATTGGGATAATTAGGTTTATTTTTGGGAGGAAAAAATGGGAATTACAAAAATATTTTTAATGTGCTAGACACCCTGCATGGTTTGGCGGAACGATTTAGTAAACTGTGTGGCCAAATTGTGCTGCGTATTCTAGCCACCTAAAAAGTATTATTTTGCCTCCAATTAAAAGGGGGTAAAAGTGGGGAACATAGGGGGAAAGACAATAAAAGGATAGAGGAAAATAATACGCAATATATGACTACCTTTTCACCACAATAATCATCCAACTCAAGGGTACAAACCACCTCAACAACATACCCCACAAGTGGTGCCACTAAGATTGTCACAAATCCCACTCCAAACCACCTCAACCTCCTAAAATCCCTTTGAAAAAAGAGGATTCCATGTATTATACAAAACCACAAGACTTATTTCATAGACATAGGATGAAATAGGAATCAAAAATTTAAACTTAGAACACCCAGAAACCTAGAGAAGGCTAAGAACCCAAAGAGAACATAAAAAAACCATGGAATTGAAAATACGAGTGTGAAAATTCTCCCCAATTTAAATATTTCTTCCCTAAAAAAGCAACAAAAACACCATATGTAAAAACAAATCCCAAACTATATACCAATACTGACTTCCTTTCCCCGTTTTCATCCACTTCCAAAAGGCCAAACACCTCCAGTTGATCAAACAAAGGAAGAGAATACTCTCACCAACCAAAACTTACCCCACTTACTTGAAATGATCAAACATATTCACACTTCATCCCAAAACAAAACAACCCAAACAATACCGGATAAAGCTAAAACAATCCACCTGAAATGAACAATGAACCCAAATAATGCTACCACAACGTTACATAAACCAAACCATTAAGAGTGCTCCAATACCACGTTTACTGAAGTAAGAAATTGGTGGCAAGATAGCCTCGGATGAGACTATCAACAAACAAGAAAAAACCAAGGAGAAAACCAATTCAATGATATGGGGTGACCTAAACAGACTTCACACCACAAGGGATAACTTAATTTTTGAGACAGAATCGAGACACATATTAGGGAAGGCCCGAACTATCTCCCCAGTGTAAGGGGTAAACAAATGTTATAATTTTTCCAAGATAACTTATGTGAGACCCATTATGGGTGTCCCCACCATAATAACCAACCATCTTAACTGACCAGCATGGGCCGACATGAAAAGACCACAATATTTAAAGAGTTGGTATGACTACACGGTTAGTCCGCATGTTTTTGGAAACCATGCGCTAACTATGATAAGCATTCTGTCCAAAGGGGAAGCTTCACATAGTTACATGGGCCAGGTCGCACGACCGTGAAGTGACCATGCAGTAGCTTCTATCTCTTATCACATAGTTTTCTAGGTTGGTGATAAATTACTACTAACCATATGCAAACAGTACACATTTGTTTGCCTAGCCCAAATTTCTTCCTTTTCTCTGTAAATTCAATGGAAACCCAAGAGAATAACATGAAATCTTACTATAACATAGAAACAAGGTCATCCCACCTCTACCACCGAAAATGAAAAACTAGAACAAGACAAAGACACCAGTGGTTTAAACCCTTCCCATCTTTCATATAAAGGATACGACCTTGACCAATGGTTTGAACGACTATGGGATTTCCCCAGAATACATGCCAGCATTACTCTGAGACCTATGGCTGGAGCTTAGATGATTGAAGCATCTCTTGCCACACAGTCAGGCTTTAGAAACCCCTGAATGGAACTTATTTTTCTAATGCCACAAACAATTACACTATGATCTCAGATGGTCTCAATGTGACATGACACACTTAAACCCCACTTTACCCCAACCCATCATTTTACAAACCCAATGGCTTAGAGGATTCACACATGTCACCACTTGTTTCTTTAGATAGGAACAAACATAATTAAAGAAAATATAGAAACAAATTTATCTAGAACATAGGATTTAAAAATTCCCTGAAGGGAGAAACACATCCAACAAAATAGAGACTCTCATAAGAATGCACAACCTTCACCCTTATAGTAAAACAAACACACAACATCACAAGGTGTCACCGAACATTACCATTGCGGCTAATAAATAACACTAGGAGAGGGACCTTATGCAAATTCCCAAACAAAAGACAATTCTTTCAAGCATCCATAATAGCCACTCTTAGCTATATTTTCCACACTGGTGGCTTAACATGGACTCTTGCTTCGATGAAACTAAGAAAAGATCCAAATGACCTTTTAAGACATCGTTCTACACTAACAACCCTGAACTGCATTCACCTTCGATGACTCAGGAAACATATGAAACTAAGGTCTATTTCAACATCCCACAACCACTCTTCCTCTACAAGGGGATCCATATAATCAAAAAAGAAGAGGGGGTAAACTCAATCTCCAAATATCAAGGAGAAAGTACTTATGTTGATCAACTGAAGGATCATCCAACGACGATTCACCATGGGTACACATGAACAACCTGCTAACTCTTTATGGGGGCATACCCTAGAACATACGAAAACCTAAGGACTCAACAAATCTGGTCATTTGGTCCCAACATACAACAATCTTGAACCAAACACATGATGGGATCCACCACATTTTCCTCCCAAAATTTTCCTCAAAAGATACCACTAACCAATGATTTATTTCAACTTATCAAAAAAATACCAGCCTAAAAAATCATTTAAACAAGATGAGGTCTTGAACTTGAAACATCCCACAATAACAGTCCCGAAAACACATAAGACACACCTCCCAAACACACATTTTCAAAACACAACACTTTAATTCAAAATCATTCTAAAAAATAGTTTTGGTGGGTTCTGCATTTACCAATGGTATCTCATGAGCCTCACACATGCATGTTCACATGCCACATCAGGCACCCACCTCATATCCATACTGAAACTCATCCAGTCATTCCATTAACCATCCATATTCCCATATAAACCAATACACGTGGTCTCTATTGAGAACACTAAATACCCACACCAAACCTTTCCTCTATTCAAAATCAAAACCCTTTTTTAACCACACTTTACCTTTCTTAAAACTGCTAATCATAAAAGAAAAAAACAATTTAAATGCTACAAAAAAATTTAAAAAATCACCCATAATTCAATAAAAAATTACTTTCATGCCTTGAAAAATCTTTTCAAAACATTTTAACCCATTTAAAAACACTTCAAATTTCATGAAAAACACCATTTCATAAATCTCTATTTAATTAAGAACTCAAATCATCTCATTTTAAAACAAAGTTATAAAATGATAAAAAAAATTCAAATGATTAGTAGTTACTAAATCAAAATCCATCTCCAACCCCCATACATAAATTCTAGAACACTTAATTCAATTCAAAACACTTTCCCATGGTTTATAAAATTCTACTAGAAACACATTTTCAAAACCCCCTTTAACATAATTCATACTTTCAAAAGAGGTGTAAATACATAATTTTCCATTTCAAAATAATTCTAAACTTTCATTTCTATACTTTCAGAAATAAAACCATTTTCACATTTCTAGAAAATCACTTCACAAAAATTACCACTCCTTAAAATCAATTCATTTTTTACTTTAAAAACCATGTTTCGAAGATTCTAAAACAAATAGACACAAGACAATGTGAGAGGAAACTAGTGTCGGTGGGTGACTTGAACATATGATTGGCAGACATATTTCAATCACTTCACTATCACATAGAGTGTTTTTGGGAAATATACCTATATCCACATGGCTTTCCAGGCCTTGTGATCTCATTGAGACCATTAATTCAACTCTCATTTCATTTCCCCTAATCCTCAATGATTCATGAGAAATAATGAACTCAGATAAAACCCAAAATCCCATTGAAACATGAATCCCTTCATGAGGTGTGCTAGCTAGGCACAATACCCACAACCAGAATGTCATGTCCAAAAAATCCTAGCTCTAGACTATCCTGAATCTTCCAAAAATAACATGACCAAAAGAGTGAACCTCCTCTGATACCATTTTGTCACAAACTGAATCTGGTCTCCATGAAAACTGGAACCAAACCCGTCCCCCGACAAATACTAAAGGGAATTCTCAATCCAAAAGGTTTGGAACAAGTTTTTGGGTATCATATATTTTGTTTTGTGAATGATATACCCAAATATGGATACCCAAAACATTAAACACAATCAATAAACCGAATCTAAAAAATTCATACCAAAATAGATTTGGAAAAAATACAGAAATGAATAAATAGGTCTAAACATGATAAAAGAGGTCCAAATACACATATAAATAGCAGGAAAAAAATCCCTAAGTACTCCACATAATAAGGCGTCATCCCCCACAAGTTGTCTCCACAACGCCGCACCATGGGTGGGAACTAACACCCTACACCGCAATCACCCGAAGCCTTTACTTTACCTATGTAAAACATGACCAAGTCTACTTAAACCCAAGGTATTTAAGTAGGGTTTGAGCCTAATCCCAATAGGATACCACCAAAATATTCCAAAGAGTATTCTATACAAATTGAAAAATCACAGAACTTTAATATGTAAGGAAGTGTGGTGATAAATTCCAAGAAATGAAACTTTCAATTGTAAACAGTTTTCAAAATAAAACCTTCATAATGTTAAAAAATTTGAATAATAAACATTAGATACTATCATTTATAGCCAAACACACCCTAATACAGGGGTAAATACCACAAATCCAATGAGCACCAAAACCGCAAACACCCTTAGGTACTAGATAGTCTCGGGCCCAATGTACCTCGTACCTTGGTGTAAAATATCAATTCCACAATCCTTTCCTATGCACGATCCACTAGTAGGGAACATATCCATAACCTAGTGTTCCCCAAATATAATTAATATTGTTTAGTTAGAGTTTTCGTTATCCAAAATGCTAAGTGAAACATGGACAAAACCCATTCAGATCACTAGTGTACTAGTACATATCCACCCACCTAGGTACCCGGGCTTCCCCCTTTGTGATAAAATAATTTCATCATGATAAATACATCCCTTTTCATATAAAAACACCACTAATGGTCACATAAAATCAATTCAGTAGTTATACAAACTTTATACCACTTGAAACAGACAACAAAACATTTTTATTTTTCAATAAAAAAACTTCTCAAATCTCGCATTATTTTACACCTAAAATGCCTTGAAATCCCCAATTTTCAGACCATGTTCACACTTATAAGTCACAAAAACAACAATGGAATCCCAATAACTTTTAAGGAAACCAAAAAATTATTTTTAGGGCATACCCATATGAACCAAGAAGAAATATCTTTGTAAAACCTCCATTTTCACACAAACATGGCACTTAATGTTCATATGCTTCACAAACACCATTGAAACAAATTTTTTCAGAAAAGAACAAAATATATAAAAATTATAAAAAATATTTTCCACCCTAAAACATTTAAATAAAATCAACTAAGTAGTTATAGAAAAGCCCCAAATTAACCAAGAAAAAATTTCTTTGAAAACCGCCAATTTAAAATAAAAATGGAACTTAAACTTCATTTTATTTACAAATACCTATAAAACAAATTTTTTCACCCATAATTAAATGATATTAACCTGAAAATATGATAAAAACATAAAGATAAGTCACAAGGATTTAATACACATGGAATCACCTACCAAAATTGTTAAAACATTGGATCCTTTGTGTGAAAATTCAGCCGCACCACCGCCACACCATAAGGAAGGTAGATAAAGCCTAAATCAAATAATTGGACCATGAAAACCCAAATTTAAACCCTAGGTTAGAAACCCTACCATCTGGTAATTTGGTAATTCAAGGAAAGAATAAATAAAACAAAAGGAAGATGGAAGAAAGGATAGAGGAATCACTTATCTTGAAGAACCTTGAAGTTTCCCCACCAAAAACCCCATCAAATATGGGTTCCCTAGGAGCTTGAGGGATCTTGGAGACCACCCATGTATGATGGGGTCGAATGGGGGAAGAATTGGAAAGATTAGGTTTATTTCTAGGAGGAAAAAATAGGAATTAAAAAAAATTTAATGTGCTGGACACCCTGCACAGTTTGGCTGCACAATTTAGTAAACCGTGTGGCCAAACTGTGCAGCCTATTCTGGCCACCCCAAAAGTGTTGTTTTGCTTTCAATTCCAAGAGTGTACAAGGGGAGAACCTAGGGTGAAATATATGCCAAGTATAGGGGAAAATAATACCCAAACGAATACCACCTTTTCACCCCAAGACTCATCCAGCTTAAGGGTACAAACCACCTCAACAACATACCCCACAAGTGGTGCCACTATGAGTGTCACAAATCCCATTAAAACCCACCTCAAACTCATACCATCCCTTTGAAAAAATAGTATTCCACGTACCATTCAAAACCCTGATGACTAAAGTCATAGACCAAGGACGCAATAGGCATCAAAAATTTAAACCCAGAACACCCGAAAACCGAGAGAAGGCTAAGAAACAAAAGAGAACTTCAAGAAAACCATGGAATTGAAAATCTGGGTGTGATAATTAGGTATGGTGAATGAATGGGAACACATACCATTAAAAGATAAATTTTAATATAACATTTAAAGAATAGAAGCTAAATAAATAATACCATAAAAATAATCACATGAGAATGAAGCTTAATCATGGATATTCTACTAGTCAAATATTCACATATATTATAAATTACTAATATAATAATGAGATAATTAAAAATTCTTGATATATAAAACATACTGTAGAGGCCTCATCCAATAAATTTGGAAATGGTTAAGGCCTTAGCTAAAACTATATCTGAAAATGGACAAGGCCTCAACCAAGTCTATATCTATTTTGTATCATGAGACCTACCAATGCAGCATGGGGCTATAGAGGGACCCATACATCACATACTAAGTCTAATTAATTCCACATATGAATGGGATTAAACATAATAAACATAAATGTATGATATGTAAATAACTTCCCCAATCTATAAACATAATCACTAACCATTCTGTGTAGTATGGTGAATGGTATAAAGATAGCACATCCATAGTCAAACTAATCATGAAGAATTTAATAATATATGTAAAATGATAATCATTAGATACAAATATAAATAAATCATACAATTCAATATTAGTTTTGAAATATGAAAATAATCTAAAATTTATCAAGGAATTATTGGGAAAATGCCCCTTTTACTCTGAAAAGAAGAGTTCTTTTGGAAAAATCATTTGTATTTGTCATAATTGTTTGTATAAAACCAAAAATGAAAAAGTATAGTTTTCCCTAAAAAATTTAGTGATTTTATAAAAATAATGGTATCTTAAAACAGATTATGAATGGTTCTTTAAAATGGGTAAAAAATCGATATGTTCCCTTTAATCATACACGTGTATCAGGAATAATTGAGAAGGGGACATTGTCAAAAATGTAATTACCATAAAATAAAAATGAAATGATCTATATATATGATTTTGGAACATGTAAACAAAATTTAAAATAATTTCAAATAAATAAAGAATAATTACATTGGGGTAAATATTTTGAAAGAATAACCTGAAATAAAAAAATGAAAGTTCAGATGGAGTCCCTTACCACTTTGTAATCAATTGAATCATATGCCATAAAAATTAATAATAATAAAATGAACCATAGGATACCTTGAAGATAAATATATTCATGATACTATATATCAAATGTAAGTATACATACACCACACACACATGAAATAAGTGGCGATTAAGATAAATCTCATTGAAATAAACATGAGCTAAGAAACCCCTTACCTTATATCCGAATGCGTTCTGCACTTGACCTTAATGTCCTGTATAATCAAATTAAATCCATTAATTAATTAATTAAAAACATTTTATACATAAATTTTATTCATTATAGTTTTATTTTGTTTACTTATGAACTTATTGATGAGTTATATAGTTTTATTTTATCATTAAGGAGAATTCATTTTCTTGGTTTTCATGATCGGTTCGTTTGTTTATAGGTAACAGAGTTCATATAAAATGGGTATAATAATACATAATTGGAATTATATATTATTAATGAATATATAAAATTTTAATTTATTTTATATATTTTATTGTTCCTAGATTTAAGGATTAATAATTAGATAACAAGTTAGTGATACATGTTTAGATTAATTTAAGCGGTTTTAGATCACAATGAACTCATTTTGCTTTATCATTTAGTATTATGTAAACATGTTACTTATAGAACATAAAAAGGATTTTAATATAAATTTTATAATCTATTTAAACCATTAAATTTATTTTATGAACATCCTTGAATATGGTGAAGGAAAAGAAAACTTTTCATCATTGAAGGCGATGAAACAACACCTCACTGACTACTTTTCCATTTTTAGAATAAAATGAGAGGAGAAGGGATTGATGATGGATTATTATATTAGCATAATAAGATTTCTTTATATGAAAGGTAATGAATTTTTCATGCTATTTTTATGAGGGAAGGTTAGGAGAGAATAAGAAAATAAAATAACTTGAAAATAAAAGAAAAGAAAAAGAAAGTGGTTTTTAACTCTGGGTTTTCTCCTCATTGAGAACCACATTAGGGTAAATGTTTTTGTATTTTTATGAGACCAAGATCTCTTGGACATGGGGGATAGGCTTGGGAAGGGTATTGGGAATAAATTTGACAAGGATCAGAGATTGGAAGGTGTGAGGAGAAGGGGTTGTGAGACGTGATATTTATAGTGGAGGAGAGGGGTGTTTTTTTAATATTTTATTCATTTGTTTATTATTTTGGATGAAGGATATGAATAGTTAGAGAATTATCATAAAATATATTAAAATAATGAATTTAAGTTTTAGATTATGGTTTTTACATCAGTGATGACTCAACGAATAGTGTATTTACTTTTTAATGTATTTATACCATAAATTATCGTATTTTACTATTCACAAAAAATTCAAGTATTTAGAAAAAAATCAATCTAACCATTTTTTAATGTGTATAATTAAATAATGGAATCCATTTTATGAAAATAATTCTTTAAATATGAGAAATTTAATTTTTAATTAAAATCATCATTTACTCGAAATATATAGATTTTAAATTTATAACTGATTTGATAACATTCTGAAAAATTAACTAAGGTCTTAAAAAATTATCTTAAAATAATAAGACAAAAAAATATTAATTTATTAATATATTTTATGAAAATAAATTTTATTTTAAATCATTTTATTAATTATAAAATTTTAATTAAATATTTATGACTTTCAAAATACCAACATTTAATTAATAATTTTTAAAATATTCCTTAACTTATACTATGTTATAATTACATCATAATTTAATTTATATGATTCCTAAAGTTTATTTATAATTTCATGGGTGTGTTTACTATTCATTTGGCTGATTTACTATTCATAAGTGTCATATTAGTATTCTTATAGTTAGGTTACTATTTATCAGTATAGGTTCCTTAACATTTGGAAATACCTCTTGTTTGATTCATTATTAATTTATAATATTTGTATTGTGTTATATAAGTGCTTTTATATGAATTTATACTATATGAAATAACTATAATAGGTAAAATTCATTGATATAATTCTAGGTCTTTACATTCACCTCTTTTACAAAAAAGTCATCCTCAAAATTTTCAGATTGTCACCTCATAATTTTTTTGGGTAGTTCTTTATCATAACTTCTTCTGGTTTCCACGTCGCCACTTCAATTTTATGATTTTTCCAAATTACCTTTACCATATGAGTCATTCAATTCATCAACACCTATTCTTTAGTGTCTATAATCTGAATAGTCTCTTCATAGTAAGATAAATCAGGTCCGAAATATATTCCTTCATAAGTGAGGACATGTGTTAGGCCTGACATGTACTTCCTTAACAAAGAGATGTGGAACATATTTTGTACTTTAGAAAGTCTTGGTGTCATTTCCAAATTATAATCCACAACTCGAATCCTCTATAGAATTTTTAAAGGACCAATGTACCTATTGATTAGTTTTCCTTTCTTTCTAAATCTTATAAGAACTTTCCATGGAGATACTTTCAAGAAAACATGATCTCCCACTTGAAATTAAAAATCCTTAATTCAATTATCAACATATCTCCTTTTCCTACTATGAGATTATTTGATATTTGTTTTAATAGTCTTTACCTTTTTCAGTGTTTCCTCTATAATATCTAGGCCTACAAGATACCTTTCACCAACTTCATCCCAACATGTTACTGTATGACACCTCTTTCTATAAAATTCTTCATATGGTGCTATTTGAACACTTGAATAGAAACTATTATTGTAGTAAAACTCTAATAATAGTAAATAAAGGTACTAAATACCTTTAATGTAATTTTATAATGATCTCAACATGCCTCTTAATGTTTTAGTGGTCCTTCTAGACCACCCGTTAGTTTGAGAGTGATATGCATTTCTTAAATAAAGCTCAGTATCCAAATATTTCTAAATAATTTTCCAGAATTTTTATGTAAATCATGGATCAAGATCAGTCAAAATTAAAAGAGGTTCTCCGTTAAGTCTTAAAAATTTATTAATATAGAGTCATGTAAGATACTCTAGTGAAAAATCCTCCCTTTTAGTAAGGAAATGTGTAAATTTGGTACGTTGATCCATAATTACCCAAATTTCTTTATTCTTTCTTGGAGTTTTTGGTAATATAGTGAAAACATACCTAGTAATATCTTCCCATTTCTATATATAAATAGGTATAGGTTTCATGAATCCTCTAGGATGCTGTCTTTCAACCTTCACTTGTTGACAAACTAAACACGTTGATACATAATCATCAATTTCCCGCTTCATGTTATCCCACCAGAAGTGTTCCTTCAAATCTATATACATATTTGTGATACTAGGGTGTATAGAGAAATTAAAACTATGGGAATAATCTAATAACTCTCTTTTTAACTCATTTATACCAGGAACACAAGGACTCTTCCCAAATTTTATAATTCCATCCTCATACACGAAGTCTTCCAACTTCCCATCTTTCGAAAAATTAATTTTCTTTTGATGATTCTCAACATCAGACTGAGAAATTTTAATCCTTTCCAATAAATATAGTTAGGGAACTAATTTAAAAGTAATGATGATTTAACTTCCTTGATATTTATTAAATCTATATTTTGTTAATCCATGTACATAGGGTCCTTATCAATCCTTATTTTGTTCACAACTCCATGATCCTTCCTACACAAATCATCTGCTACCTTATTCACCTTCCCTAGGTGGTAGTTTATTGAAAAATCATAATCCTTGAGTAGATCAAGCCATATACTTTTCCTCATGTTGTGTTATTTATGTTAGAAGATATATTTAAAACTCTATTAATATATATATATATATATATATATATATATATCTCACATCTCCCACCATAGAGATAGTGTCTCCAATTTTTTAGATAAAAGATTATAGCTACTAACTCAATATAATGAGTTGGATAGTTATGTTCATGAGTTTTTAACTACCTTGATGCACATGTAATAAATCTATCATTATGGATAAGGAAAAAACCTAGTCCTTTCATTAATATATCACTATAAATCAAAAATCCACCATTTCCTGATGGTAGAGTCAAGTTTGGATAATTCACTAATATGATATTTAATTATTAAAAACATTCTTCACATTCTTTTGTCCATACAAACTCAACCCCTTTACGTGTATTCTTTGTCAACATGTTAGATAATATAGAAAAGTTTTGAAAAAAAACACTGATAATAACCTGCTAAACCAATAAAACTATATACCTCTGTTATGTTTGTTGGTGTAGAATATTCCTAACCCACCTTTTTCTTGAGAGGAACAACTGATATTCTCTCCTTAGAGACAATATGGACAAGAAAATAAACTTTTTGATGTTAGAATTCACACCTACTAAACTTATTATATAACCCTTTTCTTATAAGAGTCTCTAGAACAACCCTCAAGTGGTTCTTATGGTCCTCATAGATTTTAGAATATATCAATATATCATCTATAAATACCACATTTTTTTTCAAGATATCCCTTGAATAATCTATTCATTAGGTCCATAAAAATAAAAGGTTAATTAGTAAATCCAAATGGAATTACGGTAAATTCAGAATTTCCATACCTGGTTTCAAATGTTGTCTTCGGAATATCTTCCTTCCTCACACATGACTAATGATATCCATATCGAAATTCAATCTTAGAAAAGTATTTATCTCTATGAAGTTGATCAAATAAATCATTAATGCGAGGTAAAAGATACATGTTATTTATTATAATAGCATTGATTTCTCTATAATCAATGGAAAACCTCATAGACCCATCTTTTTTATTGACAAAAAATAATAGGGGCTCCCTATAGAGAAACACTTGGGTGAATAAACACATTCTCACTAAATTATAATAGATATTTATTCAACTATACTAATTAAATATTGACCATTATATAAGGTGTCTTCAATATAGGTCTTGCACTAGGAATTAAATCAATAGAGAACTCAACTTCCTGCTCTGGAGTATTTCTAGGTAAATCCTCTAGAAATACATCAATATATTATTTTACAATAGGTATGTTTTAAATTTGATTATTTTTTCCTCATCTATAGATGATGTTTTCTATTCCTCCCCAATAATTTAATTTAGAAGATGTTAGGTCCACTAGGTCAAATACCCTGAGAGGGGGGGGGAGGGTGAATCAGGGTATGGAAGATTAAAACTTTCTCCCTTTTGGATCTTATTTCATTGTTAGAAAAATATCAATTCTAACTTCCTACCATAGAAATATATAACCAGATATGAAATCATGAACGAGACACAAAAATTTTTACTTGGTTCACCCTCACTAGGCTACACCCAAGGAGCATACAACAATGATGTTCCGATGTACCAAATTCACTTAGGCTCACAACCAATAATGTGTACAAATTTTGGGCTAGATCTTATATTCCTAGGCTCATTGCCTTTAAAAAGTTTCGGTTCTTCTCACTATATTCCCAAGGGTCACTCCCTACTCTAATTTATCTAGCTCACTATTGGTGGAAAGGTTCATCACCTTCCTCTTCCTTCAGTCACTACTCTTGGAAAGGAATCCACACATAGTTTATCGACTTGTAGTTCAAACAAAGTTTATGGAGATGTTGGTCCCTTCATTTTCATGAATTCACACATCCAGAACTATTGGTAGATTCTCTTTTGAAGTCCCTTTTTCACCCATTGATGAAGTCCACCTTCTCAAGTACTTTTAGGTACCAGAAAATAATTTCCCTAATTGATTTGATGTTTTTGCAAGCCTCCTAGTACAAACCGTGAATCACCTACTCCTCTCATATACTATGTATCGAGTTTGGTACATGAAACACCTCCCCCACATACTTCTTCCACTACTGCAAACCACCCTTCATCCGCAGACCACCTCCACCTTCGCTATCACGTACCGATCCTACAAATATCCTCTATAAAACCTCTCCTATCCATGAATTGTTCTTTGTTCACCGACTGCCTCTGTGAATCACCTAATATTGGAGAAATGTTCTTTGTTCATGGGCTACCTTTTCAAATCGTCTGCGTACCATGACTTCCACCTCTGCATAATGTGCCTTATGCGGGTTACAACCCTCTTCTTAAATACTTCGGTGAAATTTCTTCAGCATGAACCACTTTAGCTTTTGCAGAATTCTTCCTTGTGAACCTCCTTCTGACTTTCCCAAAATCCCCCCAAAAAATATATTCTCTAATGATATTTAGTCTCAACTATATTCGATGATTCTAGTGATTATTATATAAGTAAAGATACCCAAAAAATCCGCTAATATATGATTTACCAAATCTTCAATCCAACGTTCACCGCATACCGATCCTTTTGTCACCGCGAACCGCAAGCCACCCGTGAATCATTTTTCATACATGAACTGCATAGTTCCCTTTCTCCTACAGGGTCGATCTCCTATACCGATATCAAGTCATCTGCGTACCACACCACCTTACGCCACAAACCGTTTTCAATTTTTTGAACCACTTCGACATACCATTCCTACTGCTCTGTGTACCATTCCCAGAAGATGGTACGCAGTCCCTAAAATGTGGTATGCGATCGTCATCCTTTTCTAATTTTCTTCAATGTTCTTCACACCATTCACTCTTATGAAGAAATAATTCCTTTTCCAACATCAAACTCCTAATTTTTAGGCCCAAAAATTTGGAAAACTCTGAAAAACTATGCCACCTTAAAAATCTATCTTTGGAAAAAACCAACCATACTCATTCGTGGTTATTTGGCTTTGTCAACAAACACAACCATACTCAAAACATACTGAGAGGAAACATTGAGGGATTTTTTCCCAACAGAAGATCTACTGGATATGGATTCAGATATGGCCCATATGATGATGTTTCTAATCAAAAGATAAGGGATTCTATATATTTTTCACCTATTGTAATTTTCTTCTTTTTAAAATAGATTATCACATCATATTTTGAAATCTATACCATACAAAGGATTATATAAAAGTCAATCATTTGTATGATGAAAAGGCCAAAAACTAAATAATGCTTATATGTCATAAAGGGGACCGACTGAAACTTATTTATTACAATGATTCATACCTTATTAGTTTTGACAGAAAAGTCCTTTAATAAATTGAATGGTAAATGTCTAATTTTATTCAAAAACTAGGAAGATGTAAAAAAAATTTATGATCCATAATCAAATAAATCATTGGCTAAGTTTGTGTAAATAATTAAAGTACCTTCCCCCACATCATTAGTAAATTCAACCTCAGCAGTTGTGATCACATAAGCTTGGCCCTACTACCTTAGCCTTTTCTGAGGAAAGTTTCATTAATGATTAGGAAAAACATTTAAATAATTCACCATATATTTTAAATTATAGCATTGAAATTTGGTAGATTATTTATTTCCCTTGAAAGCATAGGCTTGGTGGCCTTTTTCTCTATACTTGTAAGAAACTCCCATTTCCTTCTAGAAAAGACCAGGGTGTTTCTTCCCATAATTTTCGAAGGATGGAAAACTCATTTTTTTATTCTTTCCTTTATCCATTCTTTCCACTGCCACCCAATTATTCTCTTATTTTCCCTTAAATTCATAATTCTTAGAGAATTATTTATCTATCTTGATAGCATGCGAGAATATATCTGTGTATGATTATAAATTTTGGGAGTCTAGTACCCTTTAGAGAAATGGTTTTAAACCATCAAAGAATTGATCAAACTTGCTCCTTGGATTACGTATGTGGTCTATGTAATTCATTCCCAACTTTGTAAAGTTATATTCATACTTTTTAATGTTTTCATCCCCTTTTTGTTTCAGACTCAAGATTTACCTTTCCATATATGCTCTTTGTTCATGAGGAAAATATTTTTGTTGTAAAATTTTCTTAAAATCCATCCATTCCATATTTTTAATTTCTTCCTCCTCCTTTTTTTTGAATAAATGACTACTATAGATCCATATATCCTGAGAGATGATAAAATATCAAGATAAACTTCTCCCTTTTGTTACTTCCCAAAGTGAGAAATATATTCTCTAAGGAACTTATCCACTACTCAGCTACAAATGGGTTTTTAGTCCCATTGAATGATAAAGACTATTGTCACATAAAGTGACCTAACATTTCTCCTCCACATTGTGGATCATGATTCTACAAATAGTATGGTTATTATTCATAACCTAAATCAACTGTTCCAGTATAGTTATAAGTTTCTCAACACTTGTTGAAGCTCCAATAATAATATCATTATCTTTCATAGGAGGGAATTCCCTACATGGGATACGTGCATTGACATGGTTTCCATTACTTCCATTAGGCACAATTTTTAAATAATGGCATACACTAAATTAGTTTATGAATCATAACTCATAATCTTGAACTTGAAAAACACTTAACATAAACTGAAATTTTATGAATAACTAATATCATAATCATAAACATGGTTTCTTTGGTGAAAAATTTACTTTTAAATCCTTCATAATAGTTTGTAAAGAAAATGTGAATTATCCAAAGCATATATCTTGGGAGTGTAAAACCAGGTGTGCAGTAAGGTCCATTTTCATGTACTAGGTTACCCCAAGTTAGGCATGGGACACCTTTTCAGGGTTGATACCTCTTGGTATATCTGTTCCAAAACCACATCCAATTTTAGTATCTAGACTTGGATGTATTTCTAGGAAGACCCACATAATCTCCACCTTAACAAAATTATAAGATTTTATTTTATTATTATCCTAAAATTTTAACTTAGGGTTATGTTTTCAAAATATAGTTTCCACGGCTTCTAATAAACTTCCATTGATACCAACTATAAAGACCACAAGCCTAGTTTCCTGAAGACGGTTCCTTACATCATTACATTGGTATAATAAACAAGGAAGTCACATCTCGAAGTATTGAATAGTTTACTAGTTTTGGAAAACTAGATACAACATAAGTTTTATTTTAAAACTTGAAATGAAATAAGACATATAAATTTCATTAGAAACATCCATAACTCCTAGATTATACCTACAAGTTATTCATAATATTCATCTTCGCATCCTAGGGAAAAATAAAACATAAGAAAGGGGTAACCTATGATGCCTAATAAGGGTAAATAATACATTATAAACAAATATTAACAATAATTCATGGTCAATGATTATAAAACATGTAGTTAGAACATAAATTTGAACATAACATGGAAAGAATAAAAGATGAATACATAATTTCCTAAAGATAATCACATGAGAATAAAGCTTAACCATGGATATTCTAATAGTTGAATATTCACATGGATTATCAATTAATAATATCATAATTAGGGAATGCATAATGATGGTAATCTAAAACATATCATCAAGGACTTTTCCAAGACATCTGAAAATGGTTAAGGCATCATCCAAAACTATATCTGAAAATAGGTAATCCCTTGGCCAAGATCATATCTATTTTGTCTCATGAGACCTACCAATGTATCAAGGGTATATAGAAGAACCCACCCATCACTTAATAAGTCCAATTAATCTCTCATATGAATGGGGTTAAACATAAACAACATATATATATGAGATGTAAATAACTTTCCCCAATATTTAAACATAATCACTAACCATTCTATGTAGTACAATGAATGGTACCAAGATAGAATATCTATAGTCAAAATGATCGTAAACTAGTTAATAAAATATGGTAGATAATAATAATAAGATAATAATGTCAATAAATCATAAAATTAAATAGAGTAATTTAATGATGAAAATAATCTAATAAAATTATTAATTAATTCTTTAGAAAAATACCCCTTTTACTTTGCAAAGTAGAGTTCTTTTATAAAAATCATTTATATTTGTCATAATTGTTTGTATAAAAATATAAATGAAAAAAATATAGTATTCCATAAAAAAATTAGTGATTTTACATAAATAATTGTGTCATAAAACAAATTATGGATGGTTCTTGAAAATGGGTAAAAAATCCAGATGTTCCATTTAATTAGGATTGCATATCGGGATGAAGGTTTGTCTAGAATCTATTACCACTTTGTAATCAATCGAATTGTGTGCCCAAAAAATTAATGATAATAAAATGAAATATAGGATACTATGAAGATAAATGGATTCATGATATTATATATCAAATGGTATTATACATACACCGCACACAAGATATAAGTGGCAATCAAGAGAAATCTCATAGAAATAAAAGTGAGATGAGAAACCCTCTACCTTATGTCTGAATGTGTTTTTCACTTGACCTTAATGTCCCGAATAATAAAATTAAATCCATTAATTAAATAATTAAGAAACATTTACACAATTATTTTATTAATTATAGTTTTATTAAGTTCATTTATGGCCTTATTTATGCGTTATAGAGTTTAATTTCATTGTTTAGAAGCATTCATTTTCTTGGTTTTCATGATCAGTTCGTTTGTTTATATGTAACAGAGATCATGTAAAATGAGTATTATGTTCTGTATTATATGTTATTAATGAAATTACAGAACTATAATTGGTATTATATATTGTTTTTACCCAAATATGAGGATTAATTATTATATAACATGTTAATGATATTTTTTAGATTAATTTAAGAAGCTTTAGATCACAATGAACTCATTTTGTTTTATCATTTTGAATTATGTAAAATGTTACTTCCAGAACATAAAAAAGTGTTGTAATATAAATTTTACATTATTTTTCAACCATTAAAATGGATTTTTGAACATTCTTAATGAAAATTAAGGAAAATTAAAATTGTTCATCCTTGAAGGCGATGAAACAACACCTCATGAATGACATTTCCATTTTTATAATAAAAGGGAGAGGAGAAGTAGCTTGATGACAGATTATTCCATTTTCATAAAAAAATTATAGTATATTTAAGGAACTTGTGTTTTCAATATATTTGGATGAGGGGAGTTGAGGGGAGAATAATAAAAAAAAGAAATTGAAAAAAAATAAAAAGAAAGAGGTTTTTACTTCTTGATTTTATCATCATTGAGAACCTCTTTAAGGAAAAGGTTTTGGTATTTTGATGAGACCAAGAGCTCTTGGATTTGGGGGAGTGTCTTGAGAAGATGATTGGGTAGAAATTTGACAAGGATCAATGCTTGGAATGTGTGAGGAGAAGGGGTGGTATTTATAGTGGAGGAGAGCAGTGTCTTTTGAATATTTTATTCATTTATTTATTATTTTGGCTGAAGACTATGAATAGTTTTAGGATTATAATAAAAAATATTAAAATATTGAAGTGAATATAGATATTTTTTTAATTAAATAAATGGTTTCTTAAGTAATAATGCATTTAACTTTTAATGTATTTATACCGTAAATTACTGTTTTTACTATTCATAAAAAAATTCAAGTATTTTAGAAAAAACCCAAAAAAACACCCTAAATTTTTTTCAATATGTAGAATTAAAAAATTGACTCCGTTTTTTGAAAATGATTTTATAAATATGAGAAATTTAATTTTTAATTAAAATCAACATTTACGAAAAGAAATTTAATATTTAAAACTGATTTTATTACAGTTTGAAATATTAATTAAGGTGTCATTAAATTATCCTAAAATCATAAGACAACAAAATATTAATTTATTAATACATTTTATGATAATAATTTTATTAATTATAAAAATTTTAAATAATTATTTATGAATTATAAAGATACCAACAGTTAATTAAATTTTTTAAAAATATTCCTTAACTTATACTTTGATATATTTACATCATAATTTCATTTATTAGACTCCAAAATTTTATTTATACATTCATGGGTGTGGTTACTATTCATTTAGCTGATTAACTATTGATAAGGTTCATATTTATATTATTAAGGTTAGGTTACTATTTCATCACTATATATAAGAACCTGGTTTTTTCTATAGAAGACTTTAGAAAATTATTGATTTTATTCCGGAGTAATGCCTTCAGACGGCGTACGATTCCGAGCCCCGATGTGGCCGAAATTAAATTTTCAGTGCGTTCACACTGGGCATGCAAAATAAATGGAATAACTCCTAAAAAATAGCTCATATCAGAAAAAAGAGGGCACCATTGAGTTTGAAGCATGCTATTTACACTAGGAGGGGTGTAATTTTTACGGGTGTAACCCTTCTGTGGAAAATGGCCACAGGGGCATTTTCGTAATTTAGCGGCCTCAGGCGTTGAAATTATAACTTTATAACGGGAGCTCAGAATAAAATTCTAAGGATTCCATTGTGCTTTGGAGGTGGTTTTTACCCTAGGGGAGGCTTAACCTCGACCCCGTCGAGAGTTTTAGATGCGGGTTAATTTGGGGTTTTAAATTAATTAAAGTTTTTAATTAATTTTCTTTACTTAAGCAAACATCCCCACCCTTCTTCCCCCTTCATTTTATCTAGAATAAGAACTCCCAACAATTAATACCTCCCTCTCCTCAAGCACCTCTACTCTCCTCAATAAGGAATTGTGGATCCGACTATAGTGGATCGACGACGAAGCGTCGGGCTACGCCCAAAGAGGTTGGATCGTGCGTTATATTTCAATTAACGCATCTACTTTGAGCATGATTTATTGCATGAAATATATGTTTAAATTTATATCAAATCCCATGAATGCGTAGTATATGTTCTGAGCTTTCCGACACATCTTTTGGATTTAAAATCCGAGTCCCGAGGCGTTCGCAGCGGTCCGGCGAAGATCCGGGGGGTGTTTGGGTGGTTTCCGACGGGTTTCAGGCCGGTCTGGCGGCTCCGCGCGGCGGCCCGAAGGGTCCAGTGGTGGCATGGAGGGTCTTCAACGGATGTGGCCGTTGGCTTGCGATCATGCATAATAGGCGGCCGGGAGAGCACGCGGAGGGTGAGGACGAGGCGGTCGACGTGGTCGATGAGGGTCAGCGGAGGTGGGCGCCAGCTGGGCTGCGACGACGAGGGAACCAGGGTCTTCATGACCTTAGGGTGTAGGCAGGGACCAGTAACTCGTGGGTCCCATGGAATCTCAGCCAGACTGGCTGGTCCGGTCCAGGCAAGACGGACCGGCCCGCGTGGTGAACCGCAGGCCAGTTCAGGTAGGGTGTGCCGGCCGAACCAGCCAGGCCTACCTCGTTTCGTCCATTAAAATTAAAATGTCTCAAATTTTCAAACTGTAAATTAGATTCGCATGCCGTCTATGGTTATGCATTCCTTGGTTCGAGATGGACGTTTTGAGATGGTCTTGGGAGTTTATAATTCTTGATACGGGGGCTTGATGGCGTGACATGTACGTTAAGTGGTTTAGCATGTTTCTCCGAGGTTCTTGTTTTGGGCGGAGTGGACACATCCGATGTCTATTTTGAGTGCCGTCAGTGGCGTTGTGACCCTAGAGTCAAGAATAAATTTTCCAGTTCAGTTTTGGGCTTTGTAAATGGAGTTGATGCATGTGCCCCATGACCTGTCTTTTAAGCTGTGGGCAGCGTTTCATAACTTTCTCATCGGATGTCCGTTCGGGGAGTGCGAGCAGTTGATTCTGAGTGTTTTTCTAGGGGAATTGAAACAGAGAAATCCACCCTCTTTAATTTTTCACGATGGTACGGGTCCCATGAGGGCCATTTTGGGAGTTGGTTGTGATTTCCATCTTTATCACCGGGTGTCCGTTTCAGATAAGTGGATAGTCAATCTTGTGTAAATTCTCGAGAGGATCGTAATGGTGCGATCTGTTTGTAGCACTTCGGGAATGGGATGTGGGTCCTACGTATCAATTCTTGTGTGCAGTATGGAAATATGCATCTTTTTATATGGATATCCGTCCATGCAAGTGAGCAGTCAATTTAACGTGTTTTTCTGAGGGAATCACAATGGTGCGATGCGCCCGACTGTTTTCGGGATCGAGGCTTGGGACCACGGGACCCCGTTCGGGCGTAAAGTAGTGTTGAATGACTTTTAAGTTAGATGTCTATTGGAGGAAAGTATATAGTATATCTCGCGTGTTTTTCCGTGAGGATTACAACAGTGCGATCCGTTTGGATGTGCGGAGCCTCATTCTAGATATCATTAAATGTGGAGGCATGAAAGGTGTACGTGTGGAGGTTATTTCTGCGGTGTTTGCAGAGAACCCTTGGTGTGTGATTTTGAGCACTCCTGTGAGAGTGAACGAAATGTTTGAAGAGGTGTGGTTGACCGTGCTAGGGCTGTGGTGGAAGCATGTTGTAGAACTTACATTTTCCCCTTTTTGCGTTGATGTTGGATTCCATGTGCACGATAGCCTTTGGGCTTGAAATGTTGTATAATCTGGGAGTATACAAGTTTTACTGGAGGTATATGTTGTAGTTTTTACTCGAGAATGTTTGTGTATGTGGTTTGGAGATGAGATAGGGCCACAGGTTGTGAGGTCCCCATGTGCGTACCGTGTTCTACTTTACGTAACTTTGACCTCTCATGACGTAGAGGGTCCCTCTGTTCATGATGTTTTAGACCGGCAGGGTTGAGTGGTTTCCCCTGGTTCTGTTCTTGATGGTTTGATCGGTGGAGTTGTTTGGGTTCCCCTTTTTCCTTTAGCTGTGTGGGCTTTCAGTATCACATCCCTTCATGTTCCATGGTAGATTTTTTGTGGATTCGGTGTGACCAATACATTACGCGGGCACCGAATCTCTACCCAGGAGGTTTTTTCCTGTAGGGTATGGATCCCCAGTGAGCTTGGGAATAGATTACCTAGCTGATTATCGAGAACATATCCTCCTTTCACGATCTATTATGACGTGTTTCCCTAGGCAGAGCTCCAGGTATAGGCGTGACCCACACTATATGGGCGCTAAACCTCTTCTAGGTGAATTGTTCTGATGTTGGGTGGTTGCGCGATACCCACTCCATGTTCTGTTGGCTAGTGTTGTACCATCCAATATGGATGGCAGAACAGTTCTGGGTTTAACCTCTAGCGGGGCTGGGCAGTGGGTTTCTCATCGACTTCTTTGAGTTTATCCTCCAGCGGTGTTGGGCAGTGGGTTTCTCATTGACTTCTTAGGGTTTACCTTCCAGTAGAGACTAGTAAGTGGGTTACCCGATGACCTCTTAGGGTTTACCCTCCAGCAGAGACAGGGTAGTGGGTTAACCGATGACCTCTTAGGGTTTACCCTCCAGTAGAGACTAGGCAGTGGGTTACCCGAAGACTTATTTTGGACTCAGTCCTTTCTTCTAGGGTAGTCTATGACTTTTATCTATGACTACCGGTGTGGGACCCTAGGTTGTATGGGTCAGGAATGTGATAGCTTTGACTTTTAGAAGACCTCTCTACTGGGTGATAGTGACGAGGTGTGGTTTGACTTTACCCAGAACTCTCAAGTAAGAGGGGAGATTTCACCACCAAGATACATCCTTGAGATGTGACCTAAAACTGTGCGGGCGAGTCAGTGCCGCCCAAAGTGGATAATGTCAAGGTACGGTGATTTGAGCCCCTTGACTTACAGTTTAGGGCTGACGGGTGGGATGCTGGGAAACGATGGCGTTTTCTTCTGGGACTGTTGGCGACTCAATTTCTTGGGCTGCGATATGAGATAGATATCCCCTTGAGATCTTGTTCGGGTTTCTTGTTTGAGCATATGGATATTTATATACCTTGTTCCAGTACCCACTTCTTGGGTTTTGGTTACTCTCCTTCTAGGAGAGGCGAAGACGTGCAGGGTATGCCACATGCTTTCCATGTCTAGCTTCTTGTGGTTGGATGAGTCTACTCTCCTACTATAGGTAGTGAAGGCTCGACGGGAAGTTCATCTTATCACCATTTCTAGATCCTTGTGTTTGGACGAGTCTACTTCCTTCAACTTGTTGGGTCGAGCTATACTCTTTACTGCACTCTCTATTGTACTCCTTTACTACTCCCTGTTCGATCTACTTCTCAACCTTCGGTACCTCCTTTGTTGAACCCTCGAGCCTTCAGGGTATCCTACTGACTATTTTTATACTCACCCATGCTTGGGATCTTCCTGCACTTGGTGTGCCCTTGCAGATGACAGAAAGGTTTCTTGTGACTAAATAGGAGCTTAGGAGTTCAGGAGCTTGGACCGCGTGCGGTGTTCGTAGTCAGGTTACAGGTGTGGGACTCTCCCAGTTGTTTTACTTTTGTTTACCTGTGGCCGGGTTGTGGAACTTATCTGGATGTGCACATGTTTTTACCTTTTCCGTTTAGTTTACCTTCATCACTCACTTTGTACTGTTTAGAGGTTGATGCACCTTGTTGGTTTGTTTATAGCAGTTGGTAATTTACTTTTCCTTTTACTCTGCATTTCTGCATTGAGTGGGCTGCGTGTGTGTGTATAGGTACTTAGGAAAAAGCCTCCCCAAGTTGTTTAGCCTTCAGCGCTTGTCTCTAGCCTCTGGCCCATGGAGGCAGGCTTGGGGTAGTTTTGGCTTGAGCCCGGGCAGGGTTGGGTCATGACAATGTGGTATTAGAGTAGGTTCATTAATTGGGACATTGTTCAAACGTCTCTAAAAAGGAATTGGTTGGGATCTAGGCAAACAGTGTCAACATGCATCGAGAGCGGCTCTCAGGCCCGGGAGTCTAGTGATGGTGCGACGGCTGATGTATCCATTCACCCAGACCCTGATAACCCGCTTTTCGACTCGTCGTGTTAAGACACCCGTTTCAGGGAAAATTGGTTTGTGCATTACATATGATTGATTATTTGATTGTACTTCTTAAGTCATCTCCCCATTGTTGTTACTGTCATATACATATATGTTCACCTGATTGCGGCACTCCTTGATAACATTCAGGATGTCTCTGTGAAGACAGTCAGCCAATATACTAGATTTGGTTTGTGACGACAACCCTGTGAGCTACGAGGCCTCAGTCTAGAACCCATCATGCGAGTCCCTTATTCTGGGTGGGCCAGTAGTATCACCCCAACCTGGTGAGCAGTAGACATCTCCTGTATAGCAGATGAAGATTGAGCACAGGTTGAGCGCGCACCGTGAGTTCCAGCGATAGAGACCGCTGAGGTTAAGTGGTGAGCCAAACCCTCAGGCAGTAGAGGTTTCTCTTGAGACAACGGTTCACCTCTTCAGGCTTGCGCAGACACCGACAGATCTGATGGTGGCTTTGGCTGCCATCCTTTTCCACGAAGCAGTTGGGTGTTGGTAGAGTCTGGTGACTCAGTTACTTGATGATTCGTCACTTTCGTGGGATGACTTTCAGCTGCTGTTTCGTGGGGAGTTTTAACCCTCCTTCTTACGCTCTATTCAGATCCGGGATATCCTGCAGTTTCAGCAGGGAGGGATGACGGTGACTGAGTATGCGACTAGTTTCACAGACCATGCATGTTTTAACCAGGACTTAGTCCATGACGACAACTTCCGAGTGTGGAAGTTCGAGCAGGATCTCCGCAGAGAGATTCATGCTTTCATCGTACCCTGAGGCATTTCCACTTATGTTGGGGTGCTAGAGGAGGCGCTGGTGATAGAGAGCTTCCTGTCACGTTCTATAGTTGGTGGTGGAAGCTGGCTCGACATAGCCGAAATGTCTACCGCAACTAGCGGGCGTCGGCTGACAAAACCTCGACGTAGGTGGATTTCCGATAACTGGACTCAGGGGCATGGTTATACACTATAGTGGCACTAGAGGGCACCAGTGCATCCTGAAGAGAGTCGGTGTTATGCTTGCGATGAGCGAGGTCACTTGGCATGGGATTTCCCGACCAGGCACGTTGAGAATATCGGGCAGGCAGCAGGTACACCACCGCGGCAGAGGCAGCGCCGTGATCGAAGTAGCGCCCAGAGAGGTGGTGCTAGCAGAGGAGCGGGAGGAGCTAGAAGTGGGGGAAAACATTACAAGGTCTTTCCATCACTACCAGGCGGTCCACGTTAGGCTTCGAGAGCTAATGGTTGGGACCACGGATAGCCGCGAGCTTTGGATGTCTACGATTCTGCAAATCATGAGGTGATTAGAGGTGTGCTCCACAACTCTTCTACTTTTTGCATTAGAATTGTTATACTATGTATGTAAAATTATTTTCTCCCTGCTTCTTGTTTAAGGTGTTACCAGGGTGATGCGGGGTGTCAGTGTAACCCTGTGTCAATAGAGTAGAAGACGTGGAACCTTTTTCTTTAGTCGATGGTGTCGACTCCTTCACTCTCTGAGCATGTAAGAGAGTATGGGTCGTGGAACATCGACTACGAAATCTTGCATGAATAGATATACTTAGGTGTTTCACTATATGTAAATCTTGAATGAGGGAATCACCAAGCTTTGTCCCATGTCCAAACGGTGATTCTAGTCGCGATGTGCGACGTAGAGGTTTGACCGGGGAGGTGAGCTACCCCCGAGGTCCTTCGGACCGTTTGAGACCGTGCGAAGGGATGGCGAGGTTCCCTACCACTTCCCCTAACCCCAAAGTCTGGAGTGGGTGCACGATGCCTCCCATGTGACATACTAGAGGAGATGTGTGCATGATTCTATGCACATCATCGGTGAGGGAAGACCTCGCGTGAACGGATAAAATCCTTTGTGTATGGTGACGCAAAACTATGCAAGAGTTTTCATGGATATGAGAGATGTAGGTTTGGGCTTAGTACCCTGTGTTGTTCCCTAGTTTTTCTTTTTGGGGATGAAAATTTTGAAGGAGGTAATGATGAAAGAACCTGGTTTTTTCTATAAAAGAATTTGGAAAATTCTTGATGTTATTCTGGAGCAATGCCTTCATACAACGTACGATTCTGAGCCCCGGTGTGGCCGGAATTAAATTTTCAGTGTATTCACACTGGGCACACCAAATAAATGGAATAACTACTAAATGGTATCTTGGATCAGAAAACTGAGTTAACCTTTGAGTCTAGAGCATGCCGTTTACCCTATGAGGGGTGTAATTTTCACGGGCGCGACCCTTCTGTGGAAAATGGCCCGAGGGGCGTTTTCATAATTTAGCGGCCTTGGGCGTTGAATTTATAACATTCTAACGGGAGCTCAGAATAAAATTATGAGGCTTACATTGTGCTTGGGAGGTGGTGTTTACCCTATGGGAGTCCTAACCTTGACCCCGTCGAGAGTTTTAGATGCGGGTTAATTTGGGGTATTAAATTAATTAAACTTTTTAATTAATTTTCATTACTTAAGAAAACTTCCCCACTCTTCTTCCCCCTTGATTTTATCTGGCAGAAAAACTCCCAACAATGAATCCCTCCCTCTCCTCAAGCACCCCTCCTCTCCTCAACAAGGCACTGCAGATCCGACTATGGCGGATCGACAATGAAGTGTCGGGCTACGCCCAAAGAGGTAGGATCATGCGTTATATTTCAATTACCATATCTACATTGATTTTGATTTACAACATGAAATATCTATTTAATTTTCTATAAAATTCCATGAACGTGTATTATATGTTTTTATCTTTCCAATGTATCTTTCGTATTTAAAATCCGAGTCCCGAGGCATCCGCAGCGATCCGGCGAAGATCCAGGGGTGTTTGGGTGGTTTCCGATGGGTTTCAGGCCGGTCTGGCGGCTCCGCACGGCGGGTCCGGCTGTGGCGCGGCGGGTCTTGAGGGGAGGCTGACGATGGCTCGCGGTTGTGCGGCGTAGGTGGCCAGGTGAGCACGCGGAAGGTGAGGGTGAGTGGGCCTCAGTGAGGGCGAGGCGGCCAGTCTGTCGATGTGGTCAGTGAGGGTCAGCGGAGGTGGGCGCCAGCTGGGGTACAACGAGGAAGGAACCGGGGTCTTCGTGACCCTGAGGAGCAGGCAGGGACCCCCCACGTGCGGGTCCCATGGAATCTCAGCAGGACCGGCTGGACTGGTCCGGGCGAGACGGGCTGGCCCGTGTGGTGAACTGCGGGCCGGTTCAGGCAGGGTGGACCGGCCGAACTGGCCCGACCCACCTCATTTCGTCCGTTAAAATTAAAATGTCTCAAATTTTCAAACCATAAATCGGATTCGTGTGCTGTCTTTGGAGATGCGTTCCTTTGCTCGAGACGAATGTTTTGAGATGGTCTCAGGAATATTTAAACCCTGAGATGGGGGCACAGTGGCGCGACACGTACATTAAGTGGTTTAGCATGTTTCTCCGAGGTTCTTGTTTTGGGCGGCGCAGACACATCCGGAGTCCGTTTTGAGCACTGTTAGTGGGGTTGCAACCCTGGCGTCGAGATGAAGATTTCCAGTAAGGTTTTGGGCATTGAAACCGAAGTTGAAGTGTGGACCCCACGACCCATCTTTTAAGCAGTGGGCAATGTTTCATAACTTTCTCATCGGACGTCCGTTCGGGGCGTGCGAGCAGTCGATTCTGAGTGTTTTTCCGAGGGCATTGAAATGGAAAAATCCGCCCGCCATAATTCTTCATGACGGTGTAGGCCCAATGAGGGCCATTTTTGGAGTTGGTGGTGATTTCCATCTTTATCACTGGGTGTCCATTTCAGATAAGTGGATAGTCAATGTTGTGTACTTTTTTGAGAGGATTGCAATGGTGTGATCCATTCGTAGCGCTTCGGGACCGGGATATGGGTCCCACGTAGCACCGCTTGTGTGCGGTATGGCAATATGCATCTTTTTCTTCGGATATCTGTTGCATTCATGTGATCAGTCAATTTGACATCATTTTCTGAGGGGATCGCAATGGTACGATGCACACGACTATTTTCGGGACCGAGGATCAGGACCGCGGGATACCGTTCGGGTGTAAAGTAGTGTTGAACGACTTTTACATCAGATGTCTATTGGATATGAGTAGATAGTCTATCTCACGTGTTTTTCCGTTAGGATTACAACGGTGCAATCCGTTTAGATGTGCGGATCCTCATTAGAGATCTCATTAAATGTGGAGGTATGAAAGGTGTACGGGTGGAGGTTCTTTCCATGGTGTTTTCAGAGAACCCATGGCGTGTGATTGTGAGCACTCCTGTGAGAGTGAATCAAATGTTTTAAGAGGTGTGGTTGGCCGTGCTAGGGCCGTGGTGGAAGCAAGTTGGAGAACTTACATTTTAACCCTTTTTTCATTGACGTTGGATGCCATGTTTATGATATCCTTTGGGCTGGAAATGTAGTATACTCTTGGAGTATATGGGTTTTTCTGGAGGTACATGTTGTAGTTTGTACCCGAGAATGTTTGTGTACGTGGTTTGAAGATGAGAAAGGGACACACGTTGTGAGGGCCCCATGTGTGTACCATGTTCTACATTACGTACCTTTGACCTCATGTGACGTAGAGGGTCCCTCTGTTCATGATGGTTTAGACCACCAGGGTTGAGTGGTTTACCTTGGTTCTATTATCGATGGTTTGATTGACAGAGTTGTTTGGGTTCCCCTTTTTCTTTTAGCCGTTTTGGCTTTCAGTATCACATCCCTTCGTGTTCCATGGTAGAGTTTTTGTGGATTCGGTGTGACCAATACATTACACGGGCATTGATACTCTACCCAGGAGGTTGTTTCCATTAGGGTACGGAGCCCAAGTGAGCCTGGGTGCAGATTCTCTAGCTGAGTATTGAGATCATATCATCCTTCCGTGATCTACTGTGACGTGTTTCCCTAGGTAGAGCTCCAGGTATTGGTGTGACCCATACTACGTGGGCGCTGAACCTCTACTAGGTGAATTGTTCTGAAGTTTGGTGGTTTCACGATACCCAATCCATGTTCTGTTGGCCAGTGTTGTACCATCCAGTAGGGATAGCCAGAGCAGTTATGGGTTTACCCTCCAGTGAGGCTGGGTAGTGGGTTTCCCATTGACTTCTTCAGGTTTACCCTTCAGCAGGGCTGGGCAGTGGGTTGCTTATTGACTTATTAGGGCTTAACCTTCAGTAGAAACTGGGCAGTGGGTTACCCAATGACCACTTAGGGTTTACCCTACAGCAGAGACTGGGCAGTGGGTTACCCGGCGACCTCTTAGGGTTTACCCTCCATCAGAGACTGGGTAGTGGGTTACCCGAGGACCTCTTAGGGTTTACCCCCCAGCAGAGACTGGGAAGTGGTTTACCCGACAACTTCTTTTAGACTCAGTCCTTTCTACTAGGCTAGTCTATGGCTTTTCTCTATGACTACTGGAGCCAGACCCTTGTTTGTACAGGTTAGTGATGTGATAGCTTTGAATTTGAGAAGACCTCTCGACTGTGTGACAATGACGAGGTGTGGTTTTACATTCCCCAAAACTCTCAAGTATGAGGGGTGCTTTCCCCACCAAGATGTGTCCTTGAGACGCGACCTAAAACCGTGCAGGTGAGTTAGTGCCGCCCAAAGTAGATAGTGTTATGATGCGGTGATTTGAGCCCCTTGACTTGCAGTTCAGGGCAGAAGGATGGGATGCTGGGCATCGATGGTGTTTTCTTCTGGGATTGTTGGTGACTCACTTTCTTGGGCTAAGATATGAGATGGAGATCCCCTTGAGATCTTGTTCGGGTTTCTTGTTCGAGCATATGGATATGTATATACCTTGTTCCAGTACCCACTTCTTGGGTTTTGGTTACTCTCCTTCCAGGAGAGGTGAAGATGTGCGGGGTATGACACGTGATTTCCGTGTCTAACTTCTCGTAGTTGGACGAGTATACTCTACTGCTATAGGTAGTGAAGGCTCGATGGGAAGTACATCTTCTCACCATTTATAGCTCCTTGTGTTAGGACGAGTCTACTTACTTCCTCTTTTTGGGTCGAGCTGTAATCTTTAATGCACTCTCTATTGTACTCCTTTACTACTCCCTGTTCGATATACTGCTCACCCTTCGGTACCTCTTTTTTTTCTCCCTCGATCCTTCGAGGTATCCTACTGAGTATTTTTATACTCACCACTGCTTGGGCTTTGCCCGCACTTGGTGTGCCCTTGCAGACGATAGACATGTTTCTCATGACTACATAGAATCTTAGGAGTTCGGTAGCTTGGACCACGTGCGGTGGTCGTAGTCGGGTTCCAAGTGTGAGACTCTCATAGTTGTTTTACTTTTGTTTACCTGTTGCCGGGTTGTGGCAATTATCTGGTTGGGTATGTGTTTTTCCCTTTTATTTTCAGTTTACCTTCATCACCCACTTTGTACTATTTAGAGGTTGATTCACCTTGTTGGTTTGTTTATAACAGTTGGTATTTTACTTTTCCTTTTACTCTGAATTTCTTCATTGAGTGGGTTGCATGTGTGTGTACAGGTACTTAGGCAAAGCCCTCCCTGAGTTGTTTAGCCTTCGGCGCTTGTCGACATCCCCTGGCCTGTGGAGGCGGGCTTGGGGTAGTTGCAGCTCGAGCCCAGGTAGGGTCGGGTCGTGACACTATAGGTTTCTTAACTTCTTAAAATACCTCTTATTTTATTCATTCTTCATTTATAATGTTTTTATTGCTTTCTCCAAGTGATTTAATATTTTTTATACTATATGAAAAAACTATGACTGAATGGACCGAAGGCCTTCTTTTTTATTGATTTTATTATAACCCCCAATCCAAGGGATGAGGGGGAACCCTTACAAGGACCGTTGGCTAAGGAATTTCATTGACCGTGGGCTTGGAGACATTACACAGCCCATAGTTCTTAAGGAAATCATACAGACTACGACTACTTGAAACTGCTCCTCCCCAACATTTTCATCGTGATCAAATCTCCACCTTTTGCATGACGGTTCGACTAGAATGTCCACATGTAGGGGTGCACAGGTGTGGTACCGATGGAAAATTCCATACCCTCTCATTCTTCCACTGTCTGTTTGGCCCTGCTCTAGTGGATGTGCCCTGCTCTTTCCTCCTCTGAAATAACTATAAGAAGGAAAATTCATTGATAGAAATCTATGTCATTATATTGTGTATGAATAGTAATAATTAAATTATGAAAATTATATGGTTTAAAAATTCATAAAATAAATTTAATGTTTATCTATTGAATACAAATAAAATAATAATAATTAGAAAGATAAATAAACGTTTCTTGAAAAACATTTTTTTTTCTAAACGTCATTTTAGTCACACTTTACGCGCATAATTTTAAATTAAATTTTGACACTTTTAAAAATTTGTTTAATGAAATTAAAATTATTTTTGATATAATATCATAAAAATTATCTTAGGTTTATGTTTTAGTATTTTTCTAAAATATTTCATTTTCTGATGAATAGTGAAAAATACTGCTTTTTATTGAAAACTGCCATATCACTTAAATTATTTGAAAATATAAACTATATTTCAAATTTATTTTAAAGTAAAATTAGTTAAATTATATATCTATTAATCCAATTTATTTTATTAGAATCATTTTCAAATTTTATTTTGATATAAAAAATTTGTAAACTTTTGAACATTTTCTCTTTGAAAACCTGCTTCTCAACATGTCTGCTAGATTAATTTTAAATTAAATTTTACCAATTATGTGAATTTAATTTTTAAAAATGGATTCCATATTTGGAATCATAATAATTTTTATTATATAATAATTTCATCTTAATTTTTTACCAAAGTGAATGGTAAAAGCAGTAAAAATTAATTGGCATGGTTAAGGTAAAATCCCTTTTATTAGAGGGTTAAACTAAGATGATAAGGGTTAAAATTACATAAAATATTGTCCAATATTTATTTTATATCCATATTGAGACAATATATCTCATAATTTTAAAAAATGTTCCATTTTTTTATCCTTTTGAATTAAGACAAATGTGGGTGGAATTCTTTCTTCTCAATCATACCAAGGGTGTCCTCTCCCCCTCTTACAAAAGGCCACCCCATCTCCTCCTTTATTAACACTTCCAAAACCCAGTGGTTTAATGTATAACTTCTAAAATCACTCCCCAAATTTTATACCATAATTTTATAATCTTTTTTAGATATAAATCAATTCTATAAAGGCATTAGGTATAATCCTAAAGGGGTTATCCGAAGAAGAGGTAAACTTCTTAAGGTGCATTGTTATTTTATTTCTTCTTCAACATATTTAAAATATTATTAAACCTTGATGATATAATAACCATAGTATATTACATATAATTATTTGTTTTTATGTTATTTTCATGACCTAAAACCATCTCCTGCACCCTCATATGGGAAATAAAACCGTTGATCGTGTGTGTGGAGGATTACCGCCACACGAACCGACATAATCCATTTTCCATCATTGCTTCTCAAAAATAGATATAATGATGTATTATATGTTTCAATATTAAATTTATGATATAATTTTACATATTTAATTAAAATATCACTTACAAATTCTTACTTTCTATTCCACATAGAATATGTTATCGTCTCTTGTTTGTACGATGGTCTTCCATCTAAAAAAGCAATACAATTATTTTTCACTTACACCTTAAATGGAAGGAAATAAAGATTAGTTTAATTTTTTTATATAATATAAATGACATATTAATAATTCTATAGAATAAATATATCATATACTCTCTTACCTTACCATCCATTTAATAAATGATAACGTCGTTCATGTGTAGGACATATTACCGCCTCATGAAGCGATGCGATTTGTTTTATTACCGCATAACATGAATGGTATGTGTAAGAGTACTTAAATAAATAATATAAAATTTTATAATGAATATTATTATGTCGATGATGAAATGAAAATCTATTTGACCTTAGTCTACTTACCAAAGTGATTTTGGTTATACGAGTCGAGTATCGTCAAAACATCTGACGTGAATCTAAATGACTAAGTAATTAAATATACCATGGTAATAAATAAATTAAATTAAATAATAAACTTAAAACAGGTTATAATTAAATAATTTAATTAATTTTATTTTATTATTCAGGAATATAAATAATACATGTGATGATCCAGGCTCAAGGTAAGAGATCTCTCTAAACTACCCTTTCCTACGAGTTATGATCTTTCTCTCTCTAACTCACTTTATATCTTTATTTAATGTTATATAATGCTTATAAATTATGTATATATGTCTATAAAATATATTCCTATCCTATTATACCTTCCTTTTATGGGGTAATTCGTTCCTTATTATCATTTCTCTAATTCATTCATTACAAAGTTTCTATTGATTATGATATAAAGTAAGATTATGAAACCCATTTTATTTCAATGGGTATTTATTATATTATTCATTATGTTTGATTCCTATTTTTTAAAAACATAGATCATGAAAATTTTACGATGGTTGTTCATATATAGTTCTCCAATTTATTGGGTAATGATTTAGTCTCACAAGGCGTCATGTATGGGATTAAGGAGTAAACCTAATTTGTTATGGGACTTTTCCACCATGTGATATTGTCTAGGAAGATAACCTTGAATCAGGTTTATTTCATGCTATATATTTTTTTTAAGTTTTCTATGATGACACGATCTTATGATAATATACTATTTATGTCATGATTCCATGTGATTACTCATGTGTCTTCTTGGTTATAACATCATGTTATACCTTTGACTCACATGTTATATATCCTTATTTTGTTTATCCCTAAATAGGATTTTTAGATAACCATTTTCTTTATTCAACCCCAGGTTATTCCAGGAATTTTTAAGAGATAAAAGTAATTTTAGGAACTCATTAGGGAGAATTAAATAAGGATACGGTGTTTTAAGTTCCTTTTGATGTATTATGAACCTAGTCTTCTTAAAACACTAGGCCTTTACAATCATTGAGTTATATTAATATATAATTTTGTTTAATAATCATGTAATAATATGTGTGAGAGGCTTGGGTATCTATAATCTATGTGGTATGAAGTGGTGTAAGTGTGTCTCATTTATAAATAAGGAAAATTTAACTTTTGTGAGTATTAACTTTTTTTCAATAATATCATTACACTATTTAATGGTCAATGGTTACAATGGTGATAAATAATGGATTGTGGGGTGGGATAAGGTTAATAAAGTCTCCACACCCATTTTCAAACACATTTAAACATGTTTCAATCCTTTTACAAACTAATTATTATACTTTACCATTCTGTTTTTACCTTGGTAAATAGTTTTTACCGAAGTAGTTTATATTTTATTGAAAAATATAAGGCAACCATTCATAAAAAATTTGGCTATGATGAATGTAAATATAATTACCATATAATATAACTCAATTTATAAATAATAGAAAATTAACTTTTAAATTAAAACATTTGATATATAGAAAACTGTTTTGTAGTAAAAAAGTTTTTTTCACCATTAAGTGTTCTTAATAATATTTAGTATTTATTAACAATTGAATGATTGATAATATAGTTATATATTGGTTTGAAATTATATTAATGTCATTTTTTATAAGATTTTATTTTATTTTATTTGGTAAAAATTAAACACTATCAATAAAACAATTCTTTGAAAGTTATGGTTATTCTATTATCATGGCCATTAAATTTTTTCATAGTAATAATAATTATATAACCAGAAATTTAAGTTGAAATTATTAAATAAAATGTTGGTGTTTATATATAGTTTGAATTCTTTGGTTCGATTTAATTTCTATAAGAGGTGAAAAATAATTTTTAATATAAGGGAATAAAAACAGTTTTTAGAGTAAACTATGACTTAAGTTTCCAAAACACTAAACATGAGTTTTATAAATTAAAAATAATATTTTTAGGTGATTTATTTTACTTTTATATATTTATTTATAGAAAAATAGTTTCAAATATTTTCATGTGTTAAAAGTGATGTTTTCAGCAAAAACAACAATTTTTCACTATTAAACTACAAATCAATTATTTTATAAAGATATTAAGAAGTCATCCTAAATTAATATTAACTAGTTTAGTAAAAAAAATGAATTTAATCATATAAAATTAAAATTTTTAAATTTTTAAATTTTTAAATTTAGCATTTAAATGAAAATAGAATATATAAATAAAAATTGATTTTATTAAAAGTGACATTTTTAGACTTCATTTGTATTTAAAATTATTTCATATAAATTAATAAATAATTGAATTTTGATAAATTAATTTATAAATATAAATATTTCCTATTGTAATAAACATTTAACGATGATCAATTTAATTTATTAATGTAAAATACAATACCTCCTTTTTTTAAATGGCTCTTTGAAAGGCATCATTTTTAAGATATTAATAAAAGAAAATAATAATATATAATTATTTAAATTGATTATTATTTTTTAATCAACTAAAAAATATATTATTTATGAAATTTTAATATTTCATGGTTTTATTTAGTGGGGTGTTGTGTGTGAAACAAGATATTGATGATAGTATTAATTTAAAGGATCCAAAATATTAGGTCATTTAAAAAATGTTGTTAAAGATTATTCCACAAAAAAAAATTGGATTAAACCAAGTGAACACATCTAGCTCGACAAAAATAGACCCCAACTCATCACTTGACCTAATCATAGGTTAGTGAACAGTGGTATGTAACAATAATGGAAAGAATGTGTTTCAAAAATGAACAACATCCAGCATCAATTGATCTTGGAATGTACTCTCCCATAAAAGGATAAAATAAAGGATACCAAATACTATAAAATGACTATAGTGGGTTGTTAATGAAAATGGATAATGTAGAGGGTGAAACCTTAGTGAAGATAACCAAAAATGATAATGCAAGGGAATCAAAATAAAGAACCTAAATGATCCTCATAGTAAAAAAACACAATCAACAAATGGGAAGGGAAAGTAAAAAAGGAAACCACCATAGAGTTGAAACCAGATTAGGGAGGTTAATGTTGGAGAAGTTATCATATTAAATTAGATGATTGCAATATATTTTCACTTTAAATAGATCCTTCTACTGAGATTAAGTCACCTAATCCCAATAATAGGAGGCAATCATCACTGATGAGAATATATACTATCATGGAATGTGAAAGAGAAAAGAATAAGAAGTTTTAATAACTATCGAAGCCAACATGGTCAATGCTACTAAAATTCATAGAAACACTAGCTTATTCCCCTATATACAGTGATTTAGAAATGAACATTTCATGGAATTGGTTATGGATGCTATATAAAACTATTAAACAACGATGGATGATTCCATTAGATAGAAACACCTCTAAGACAACTCAATGGTACTATTCTATAAGGAATCATGGATGATCCCCCCAAAGATGAATATGGAAAGGTTTCTCGGTGAAGGAGGGGATATTGAAGGGTGGAAGATGAAATATAACCAACAATGAAAACCCATCAAGGTGGAAACATCAGATTCCAAAGATTGATTGACTCATGAGAAAATTTTTGGTGAGAAAAAGCCTCTTTATTTTTTCCATTACTTTTCATATTAGCTAAATCCACTTAATATCCTCCATCTGGATTTCTCTTAAAAGAGTTTTAACCTAAAATTTTATTCAGCATAAAAATGATCAATAATTGAAATTATATGATAACTCTGTAAAATACATTTAATCCTAGGGGACCCCTAAAAGAAAAAACATAGGATATAAGATTTTATTATAACACTTTTATAATATACTTATCTTGGAAACCTATTTAGAGATGATAAGTGGTTCTTAATTTCAAATTGTTTCCTAAATAAACTTTAAATTATTTATAATATATTTTAATAAACCTAAGATCCTGATTATAAATTGCAGAGGTAATAAAAAATTAAATATTAATAATTTCATACACATGAATATTTATTAGATCATTAATGAATTATCCTCATAAAAGGGTATAAAGTATAATGATTTAACCTTTCAATTAATAATTTACTAGAAGGAAATATGTTTAAGACATTATTGGAAATACCCTTACAAAATTTATTGAAATCACCTAAAATTTATATGTTTCAATGGATAAGGGTTATAATAAACTTGAAAGTCATTAGTTTTCTATAAAAACCCAACCCAAATCATCCATTGAATCGAACTAGATCATCACTAACTGTTCACAAATTACCAATTTCTAAAGGATGGAAACTAAAATTTAGGTTCTAAATTTATCATTGGGAAAAATTTACCCTCTTTTGTTAATATTTCATGTCAATACTGGATTATGATAAAAATATGGAATGAATTTTTTGTATTTTAGATATTTCCATAAATGAATAAATAACATATACACTTGGTAATAATTTTTGTACCTCTACAAAAAAAAAGAAACCATCCATATATATGGATGAAACTAATACACTATCACATTCCACACAAAAAAAATACATATAAATCAAATAGAAGACAAGACACATGTAATTATAAGCTAAAAAAATTACCACTCACAAACTATCCTCTATGATTAAATTAGAGACCTAACATTCAATGTTACAACCTCAACCAACTAATCCCACAAATAATTCAAGAAATAATTCCACCATACCTTATAGTGCAAAAAATCATACCCATGAAACTACATATGCTTCGAGATGCATATATTGGTTGTGAGTTTTTAACTCAATAGGGAATCACCACAAGTGTATATAAAAAAATCCAATATATATTAAAGCGAATGCATGAAAAAATAATATATATGGTAGTAATATTGAATAAAAATACGTTAAATTAATAGTAAAAAAACATATATTAGTGATAATAATGATTAATAACTCTCACACCACCACTAGAACCCAAACCCACCTCAAACCATGATCAGATTCCATGTTAGAGAATCTTGTATGTCAATAAGTACCTATACCCTAATAATACATGATAGAGGAAATAAATGAAATATATCATATAGATATTTCATTAATTTTATTCAATTATATTTATGTATCAATTGGGTTTTAAGTTGTTTAAGATTAAAATATTATTTAATTAGAATATTTCTTAAAATGGATTTTTTTTTGAATTTAATTGATTTATTTTATTTATGGAATAAAATTAGTTTCTAGCTACTAATAATCCTTTGATTTACTATTTTAAAGTAAAAGTAGTTAGATGTAGTTATTGATGGAGAAGTGGGATCTATTAAAAGTAGTGATGGAGGATTTTGGCTAAGTCCATATTTATGGCCACTTTGTAATGTAGAGGAATCATATATAAAATTAATTATGAGCATCTGATAGAGAGAATTTGAAAAAGGACCGACATACATAAAGATAATATTGTCTAATATGAAAGGGTTACAATGGGTTTCCATATGATGTATAAGGGTTTCCTACATTTACACCAGATAATTGAATCCAATACATAAGAGTCTTTATAAGAGAACATGTAATATATAAGTGTAATATGAAGATAAGTAAAGGTACCATTGACTGATAAGTACAGGTTATTTTGACCCACTATATGATATATAATGGTCATAGCCTTTAAAAAATCTAGAGAAAGCATGTCACATGAAGATTTTTTTTTAAAAATTTTAAGAAGATACAATGACCATGAATATGATTTAGAATCCACATGGAGTCTATATATAGAGAAGAAACTTGAGAAACATCTTTAAATAAGGGAATAATGAATCTCATAATGTCCAATTATTAGACAATATAGGAAGAAATGAATTTGAGCAAGTGGATTTGTAAGAAGATTGAAATATTAGGAAGGATAATTAATTTCACAAAAGGGAGAATCTCAAAAAGTTTGAAAGATAGTGAAGGAGGAAAAGGAGTAATCTACAAAAAATCATGGGGTCAATGGGTGAAGATATCAAGGTTTTTCATTTTTTTTATTTAGTTGCTACAGTAATTTTATGTTTTTTCCTTTTTTACTATTTATTATCTCTCTAATAGAGTTATAAAAACCCTTTAGTAACTGGGGTATAAGAAAGATGACCTTTTTGTAAATGTTGGAGTCTATTATTTAATGAATAAAATATTAGTCTATTAATTTATGTTTATATTCAGTATTAGGAAAGTATTTTGAATTTCATTACGCTTAACTTATTATTACTATTCAATGTTTTCTTCCTTAGTTGATAATTTCCATTGTCTATCCATCCATTTTAGCTTATATATGATGAAATAAGCTATGTTTAGTGGTGAATATATACTAATTTATGAAACATGTTTTAAATAAATTATAATGTATTTGAATGACTTAGGATCACCTCAACCCGATTGAAATTTTCCTTAGTTGTTTTTGAGATTTTTTTATTAATTTATCAATTGATATTATTCAAACACCTAGGAAAGAGGGTTGATAGGAAGTGATTAAAATTTGATAAGGACTATAATTTGTTTCAAAATAAGATAATGGATAAATTAATTAGGGTTTCATTCATTCATTAGTTAAAAATAATGAGAGTGAAATATTTTTAGAAATAGGAGAGTATTTAATCTATTAATATAATACTTAATCCAATCACGTCTCATATTATTGGTAAAATATTATTGTTTAAGTTATTTATAAATAATATTAAATTTAATTCCTAACCCCCCCCACTTAATGTGACATCTAAATTTTACACCCCTCCTTGGAAACTACCTATGGGCCTTATTATACTAGATAATAAACGTAGGTAATAAAAAGTTTTTTCACCGTGTAATGATAGGTTGTTAAAAAAATTAGTTTCATTTTCAAAGAGGTGGAACCAAAATTCCTAATAAAGAAATTGCATGAACAGTTATAATACTAACATAATTTTATCTCTTAATTCTGATATTGAGATAACTTTGCTAAAAAACATAGGAAATTGAATTTATAAGATGATTTTGAAGATACTTATCTATAAAACTTTAGTGAAACTCTTGGTGTTTATTATGTATTTGTAACCATATAATGGGGCCATAACTAGACTCTAAGATATCTATATTCTCCCCATTTTATTAATCAAACCAAATATATTTCTAATCATACATTGTAAGCTTACTTTGAATTAAAAACTAGACCAATACAATTATTACCATGATATCATGGAATTATAGGTGAATACCCTAATAAGAATATCAATTAAATAACCTTAGTATGTATCACAATCAAGCCAAAATAATTAGCTAGAGATATTTTTAAATGGAGATCCTTTTTATTATATTTATAAGGAGAATCTAGCGAATGGTTTTATGACCTACAGCCTGGAGAAGTCGATGACTTGGATGACCTATAGAGGTGATTCCTCTAAAGGTTTTCCCCCACTATAAGTTGTAAAACTATAAAAGGAGGTATATTACATAAGATAAACATTATGAGTGACTTTTTATGAGTACTGAGAAATATTTAAGATGTTGTGTTCCATTTTTCCTCACCAAGCCATCAAAGAAAACATTTTTTAGTTTTTTTGTCTATAAGGGATTTCGTGATAGTGATGGAAATCTATTGGATGAATAATTATGAGGATATTTGATTGAAAATTCACCATTATAATATATAGGATTGATAGAGACAATATCTTATAATTATCAATAATTTAGTACAAAAGGTACTAGTACAAGAGGATTGAATGAGTTAAGATCTTTTGAATCACCTCTTATAGATTTTAAACTTTAGGAACTAACAAATTTGGTTAGATATATGGATATAAAGTAATAAATTGAATATTGAGAACAAGTAAGGGTATGTGGTCTATGTTATTCTCCAAACCATTATAATGATTAGTTTGATTAAGTGCATGGAACTAAAAGTTGTGCATATTATTATCAACATAGGTAATTTTAGCATCCCAATCAAGGTTGTAGAGTTGATTTCTATTTATAATTTGTATTTTGGAACCAACAAATTCATTTTTGACCACCCTTTTAAAAAAATATCAATAAACTCCACTATTCCAATGACCATATAAGAAACCCTGAAACCAAGAATCCTCCCTACCACCTACCTTAAAAAAAAATAAAAACCATCGGACAACCTTAAACTAGTTTATAAATACAATGTCAAATCAAATTAGATACTCAGATAGATAAATTGAATAATTATAAGGAAGAATTAGAGATTCAAAAAGTAAATATTATGGATATAATGAAAAAAAATCCTATAAAACAACCAGATCAACCCATTCTAAATAAAAAATGTAATGTGAGCATGGTAATAACAAGGAGTGGAAAATATATTCACTCTAGTTCCAAATATGATTAAAAAAACCATTCTTACATTGAAAAAGTGTAAGATGAGAGTTCTGAAGTAAATGAGAGGTAATTTGAAAATAAATCAAATAATTATCCCAAGGAGTAAGAATAAAGGTAATAAGAAGAGTGGATTGAAAATGGAAATAAGAAGTCAAAAATCCAATTAAAAATTTCATTGGGAAAATAAAAACCTTCCACTACCCTTCCCCTTAATAATGATCCTATCAAAGAGGATACACAAGAAAGATATCCTGATGGAAATTAAATAAACCTTTTAGAAAGTTAAAATCAATATACCTCTAATTGAAGATCTCAATAAATTAAAAAAATATGACTATTTATTCAAGGAAATATAGACCAAAAAAGGAGGATTTAAGGGAATGTGAGAGTGAACTTATTGAAAAGTTTCTCATCCTTGATCACACAACAAATTCAATTCAAATGTTAGGATATATGAAGATTTTATATCCCTTAAATTATTAGTTACATGACTTTAAAAGTTGAATTATGTGATATTTTAGATGTAATAAATTCAATACCTCATTTTAAACTTCTTTTTGGATAGGATAATTCAAACTAATAAATGAGTTTTTTCAACTAGAAAACATATCCACTTTATTTCAAACATAAGTTTTGAAAGATATTCTGACCAGAGTATAGAATTTAGACTTTTTAGATAAAATATATACACTAAACACGGAATAAGATAGGACATTATCTCAATTACAAATCATACTAGGAATAAAATTATTTAAAACAAAAAATATAAAAATAAATTTCAACGAAGTAACTATAATAATAGAGTTTGGTGAGAACACTATCTAATTCAACATTTTGATTCTATGAAGTACCCACAAGAAGATAATTTACTTTTTAGAAATTCAAACTCTATAAAACCTAATCACTATGAAGAATCTATTAATTTATAAGAATTTTTAAATTTAGGAAATTGGTAATGATTTTAAAATTTTGTGAAAAAATTTGGAGAAACTTGAAAACCCTATGAAGCCTTATAAAAATGAGACGAGTTATAACTTCTTTGATGGGTTTTATTTTTTATTCCATGATGAATGAGATACCATTATATTTTTTATAGGAATCCAAAGCTTTATAATTAAGTATAAAAAAATATGATTTCATCATTAGTGAAACTACAAAACTGGGAGTTTAAAAATTTTCCCACTAATTTAATATATACATATTTAATGGAAAGAAGAAAGTCACTTGTAATTATTTCAAGAAACATGAATTCTAATGTGACACAACAAAAAATATAATAATTTAAAGTTATAATAAATTGTTTCACATGAAACATTAAATTAAAATGAACTACATTATAATTAAAATATGAAAATTTTAACATAGTCATTGAATTAGATGGTACAAATAGAAGTAACCATACCATGAAATACATAATTAAAGAAAAATAAATGGAATAAAATATTAAAATTATACCCCTCCTATCCATTGGGTAATATATATCCCTCCCATCCATTGGGAAAAAAAGATTTAATCAAAGTTAATAATGGATGCGAGGGATATAATTTTAATAACTATATATATCCCTCCCATCCATTGGGAAATGAAAATGTTTCCCGTGTTATATGCTGACTACAGTTACCATGAACGATGTATTCCATTTTTAATCACAAACTTACATGGATGGTTATAATAATTTATTTAATGAAAAAATTGGTATTTATAACATGATTAATATTATAGAAGTATAAATTATCCATTTTATTAAAATCTAACCCATTATTAAAATACTACATTTGTTTTGTTAAAAATTACCAAAATGATCTCTTCAATAATTTCATCTTCACAAATCATAAATAAAAATATCATTGAATGAAATTATAAACTTATAAATAATTATTAAAAATCTATTCTAGTACCTTAAATAATATAGTAATGATGAAATTAGTATCAGATAATAGGGGTGAACATCAACATTATGATAATTGTATGAAACCGTCAAGATTAGTAACATTTAATAATGAAAATGGACAATAAATAACTAATAAATGTATAATGAATGATTAGAATTAAAGTAAAAAAAACTTAATATATTTTAATAAGGTTATGAAATAAGTTATTAATATGGTTATTTTTACATATACATGAGGTAAAATATATTTCACATAAGTTGAGAGTAAAGTTAAGGGATTTTATCTCAATTACCCTTCATTAAGGCACAATTTTATATTTTGAATACATTCTTCTTTGAAATAGTGTAATTACTACCCCATTGAATTATTTTGTAATAAATGAAATTTATTTATGTGATTTATAATTACATTTATGAATATCTCTTTCATGTTCTTTTAATTGATATACTTCCAATGTTGTAAGGGATTTTGTTAACTCAAAGTTCCTTCATTTAATTTATAATATTTATTTTCAGAATCATTCATCTATGTTTGGTTTCTTCCAACAAATGATTATATTATATTTTATTTCCCCTTTATTTTATTTGAATTTAAAATTATTTCTCATAAAAACTTTTTTTAATGGTTGTTACTTAAAATATTATGATATTCACAAGGGTTTTCTTATCTAAATTTTCATTGATTGAAATATGTTCCATATTCACCACATGTTTTATTTTTTTTGGTGTATATACTTTACAATGATGCATTTTTATCATACTTATTATTTATTTCAAATTATTTAAAAATCCATCAAAACTCCACACTTTCAAATTGTTTTGATTCAAAGGTTACCAAAGCCATACTGGTTTTTCAAAAATCCATTTTCTTTCTTTGTTTTATATGTTTCTTAATGAAATAAATTCTCCTAAGATTTATTTGTTTTATACTAAGATTGTATTAAATTGTATCTAAAATTTATTTTATATATATTTACAATTATTTCTCATGAAATAATTTCCAAATTATTATAACTTCAAATATTATGATATCCATAAGGGGTTTGTTAACACAAACTCCTTTTTATTGAATTATAATCTTTATTATTTAACTTATTTATTCAAAGACTTTTATATTGATAACATTTATTTATTTAAAATTAAATTCTTTTTTTATTTATAGAAAAATTACCTTTTTAATTAAAATATTCTTCTTTAAAGCTTTTATCTATTAAAATATGTTGTGGTTAAGAATAATTCCCACCCTCTCAAATAAATTCTTTATCTTCCATGTCCATATTATTTATTTCCAAAAATTTATTATTTTCTTCTTTTGAACCCCAATTATTTATTATCTCATGTTAACTTCTTATTTATATATACCTATTTTTAAAAAGAATTTTTATTATACTTTTTACGATATAGGTTTCAATATAGATATTTTAAAATAATTAAAAGGCATTTCCTTTTATGTTTGTATATTTTATCTTCCTATATAATTTTTTTGATTTAAACATTATTTCATTTCAAGGTTCCATTATTGTAACTTCCTTATAAATAATATTTGAAATGGAATTTATATAAACTTCTCAAATATATCTTTTAGAAATTACTCATAACTAAATCTATTTATGATAATGTTAAAATATGTTACGAAATATTTTTTTATGAGTTCTCTTAAACTTTCATCGAAAACTATAATGTAACTGTCAACTTTGGAGTTATGATTCATTTATTTCTCTCTATATTATCTTATGAATTTATAGTTCATACCCCACCTTGTTCATAAGGGTTATGTTATCTATCACTATTAATCCCTCTCTTGACTTTATTTTTATTTTCCATGCCCATATTCTTTAATCTCACAGATGTATGATATATCATTTATGTTATTAACATAAAATTTATCCATTACTCTATAACTTGTGAATAACTAAAAAATGTAAGTGTGTTTTCCATTAAATTTATTCTATTTATTGACTGTGGAATTATTAAGAATCCATATAATAGTCATTTCAATACAAATATTTATTGGTTACTATGAATTGTTGATATTTTATTTTTTATTATATTATATCCATATGATTAATGTATTGGAATTATTTAGTGATGGTTGGGGACCAGAATTATATATCCCATTGATCTATTAATAGGACTAATGAGAAAAACTAGCTTGGATACTTGGTGTAAACCTTACCCATTTATGTATGATGTCTTGGAATTTGGCCCTGAACACATGCTTATGATGTATGAAATTATTCATTCCATTACTATGAAATTAGTTATTGTTATCCATGTGTTTATTTTTTTAAAGTTATCTATAAATATATTACATTCTCATATTACTGGTTATGTGGAATTATTTTATAATTCTTGATTCCTACAATATTATTCATGCCTTGTTTATTTAATGATAGCTTATGTCATATGATACCCCTTACTATGAATTTGTGATCACACTTTTTAGTAAGATAATCAATTCGATCATGTGAGTGGACCATAGAGAGAAGACCACATTTATTTGGGACAACTGGTTGAACCTAGCAAGCCATGACCCGATAGACATGTTAAGGTTGGATGTTTTTGATATTAGTAAGGCCCAATTGTTACATCTGTATAGACGAGAAGATTTATAATCCCAAGTTTGTTTTTTAAGGAATCAAGGTATGATAATACACTTATCAAATTTTTTAATGGATAATTTTCTTATGAAAAAAATTATCAAAAGATAAATTATTAAAATTATCAATTGGTAATTTTATAATTTTAAAAAAGATAATTGTGTAAGTTTAACAAAATATAATTTTCAAGAATTGTCAAATGATAATTCAAAAAAAATATCAAATTAAAATTGAGTGAGATTAATAGAAGATAATGATATTGAATTATCACATGATAATTACCTTTATAGCATAGACACCCCACTTTTACATGGACATTGAGTCATGGCTCGCTAGATACCACTGGTTTTCCTGAGCATAAATAAACCCCTTCATAGGGCACACCCACATGCCCAAATAGGTCATCCGACTAATGATATTATCCATAGGCCAACACATATTATTTCCATTGTGTTTTTCCTCACTCATAGACACCCTAGGAATCTTCCTAGATGGTCATTCATCCTAACCACTTCTCCAAGATAATCATATTTAACTGTGGATTTCTAATCAGGTAAGCTACCAAATAGAAATGTGCTTCTTATTATAAAATAAAGGTTCACCTTGTTGACATGGGTATTAACATTTAACCTTTTAAGTATTACTTTTCCAGGGGTGTTACACTATCACCCATTCAAGATATTGTGTAATTTTTAAAGCAATACTATTATAATAATGTTATATAACGAAAATTAAGGTTGGAATCATGCCCTTCTATATGATTCAAGAACACAAGATGCAACCAAAAATCATTATACCACTATTGAAAATAATTTTTTAGTAGCTATATTTTCATTAGATAAATTTAGGTAATATATTATTTGTACTGATTTTAATATTTTCTCAGACCATGTAACCCCTAGGTACATAATAAAGAAGTTATAAGAAAAAACATGGATAGTAATATGGATGATGATATTGTAGGAGTTTGATTTAGAGATAAATGATAATAGAGGAGCTAAGAATCAAGTGGAAGACCACTTGAGTAGGCCACCCCACACAACCATGGTGGAAATTCAAATCAAGTGGCTAGTTAATAACTCTATTCTATGAGAACAACTATATTTAGTTTAGGTATATGTACCATGGTGTTCTGATATAGTAAATTTTTTAGTAACCTCTCAAGTTCCATATCACATAAACCAAAAATATATCTGTATACTCCATGTTATCACAAGGTTTATGTTTCAAATAATCCATATTTATAGAAGATATATAATAGTCAAATGATAAGGAGTTGTTTTCCTTAGAGTTTGGTATAATCTATCACATAATTATATCATAAATTATATTGTAGATGGAAATTTAGACCTCTAAGAACTACTAGGAATGTCTTAGAATCTGGAATATAATATTCCACACTATACAAATATTCCTAGGATTTTGTAAGAAATATGATAAATTCCAATTCACTGGTAGTATATCCAAAATATAAGAAATTCCAAAAAGAATAATTAGCTTTTATGAAATATTTTAGGTACGGAAAATAGACTCCCAGAGACCCTTTGTTTTTCAATTTAGCAATTATAATATATTATTGGTCATGGTATTTGTTTCTAAAGGGATGGAATCTAAATCCACCAAACGAGATGACAAAACTATTGTTTATGATTTTTTTTAAAAATATTTTTTTATATATTTAGAGTCCCAAGAGAAATCATCAGTGTCTAAGGTACCCACTTTTCAATAAGATCATGGAAACTATAATGAGAAATTAGGGATTTTATCCCAATAAATCAACACTTTACCACCTACAAACTTATAGACAATCCTATGTTACAAATAGAAAAATTTAAGGAATCCTATAAAATATTTTTAGAAAAAATAGAAATAATTAGAGCCAAAGGATGGTAGAAAATTCATCGGCTTACACAAAATCTCTCAAAACTCCAATTGTAATAGTTCTATATACATTGATATATAGGGAATTTTTTCATATACTTGTGAAGCTATAAAAAATGGCATATTGGGTAATTAAGGATATGTATTTGGATTTAGAAAAATATGGTAAGTATTAGAGACTTTATATTCAATAACTAGGAGAAATTAGAATAGAATACTTTATAAATTATAGAATTTATAAGGAGAAGACATGGGTAAAAAATGAAAATAAGATTCAACAAAGAGGTTTATATATAGGAGAAAAAGTTCTACTTAAAAAACAAACACTAAATATATGCTCAAGTAAACTTTATTCTTGATGGGAAGTTCCTTTTAATATCAATAATATGTACCCATTTGATGTTGTGAACATAATTAAAGAAAGATAGAATAATAAATTAAATATTAATGGACATATCCAGATAAAATATCATGGAAACCTGCCACAAGAACCACTGGAAGATATAACAATCCTCCAATATTTCTAACCAAAAAACCCCTCATATTTTACCTTTTATTAACATTGTCAATTATTATCCATAAATTGAATATAATCATACTTCCATATCTATTAGAATACACCAAGGATATTATTTTATTCAAGTGTGGGGGAGGAAAAACTTTTTTAGTTTTAAGAATTTTAATTTTTTGGTTTTTATTTTACATTGTTTTTCTTTATTTTTCATTTTTTTTGTTTTGAAACCTACTAGGCTCTAATTTGATAACTTTGAAAATATTTAATCTCTTTTAATTGTGAGAAAAACAATTCATATAGGAAAGTCATCTTATATGAATTATAAAATTAACTTATTTTCAAATTAAAATTTTGAAAAAATCATGAAAAGGTCCCTACTTTTTGAATCCAATGTTTTTCCTTACTTCACTATATTTAAATAACTTACCTGATAGACTTCTTAATCATTTTGACATCTCCTATTAAATGAACTAATTTTTTGAGGTAACCAATACTTTTTTGAATAGCCATAATTTTATATTAATTATATTCAAAATAATAGAGTATTTGTGAATTTATATTGAAAATGATTGAACCATTATTTTGATTTAAAATTACCATTTATAATAAGCTCTTATTTTCTGGAAAACTATGACATATGGCCCCTGTTGAACCCTAAATTCCCTGAGTAAACTAATTAGGCTACCAGATTAAAATTATAGAATATGTAATCACCAAAATCTATAAGAAAATATATGTTCATAGTATAACTCAAGTATGGGGGAAGCTACTTGTGAGCTGATCTGAAAGGAATTTATCTAGTGAGTAGTCTGGGAAGAAGTTTTTTGAAACCTAATTTGAGAAAAAATATGATATTTGAAAAATAAAAGTGAAATATTCTTTTAAAATTGGTTAAAGAAGTATATAAATCTATTTTAATATCAATGATACACCTCTTCCATCAAAATTAAAATCTGAGCATAATTGAAAAAGGAAGAAACCATGACACTGAAATAAATAGAGATAAGAAACATTTACAGCTGTTGAAGGGATTTATGTGTCCATATCCCATTAGAATCGGTATGGATTTTTGAGATAAATCATTGTAATAGGAATGTAGTGAGTATTGTATTATTGGATATAAATCATAAATCAGTTATTACACTTTATATTAAACATAAACCACATTATTATTCCATATGACATTTAACATCAAAATATATCAACCCTTAGGCACAAAAAAACTAAAAAGTCCACATGAAAATAATAATTACTTGACCCACTGAGTGGAGATTTAGAAACTCAACAATCCAATTAATACCCCTATATGTGCTTTAAATAAGAAAACATTTCATTGAAATTCATAATTTTTTGTGATGAGAGAAATACTTTATAAAAGGTTTAATAAATGAGTATGGGATGATGGTAAAAGTGGAACTCAATTGAATTTACTTTATAGAGATAATATAATTAAGAACATTTAAGTGGCATGATACGTTTGAGTGACACAACCATTGAAAAGGGAACTCACATTATCTTGTGTTTTGAATTTTTCTTTATTAATATTTTAGATATTAACTTATTTGGGAGTCTAAGATCTAATTATGGGGGAATTTACAGAGTAAATAAATTCAATATTTTTTTTTTCAAAATTCGCTTCATTTAATTCCCTCATATTTATTTATTAACTGGAAATTTGGATCTTTTGGGATTTAACTATCATTTCATTATATATATTTTAATATTACTTAAATTTGACAAAATTTGGAATTTAATTTATATATATAATCTCTAGAATAAAATGAGTGGTTAACTATTGAAAATACTTTTTTGTAATTGTTTTGAAAGAAATATAGTTGGCTGAATATTTTGAGGGAGAAGAATAATATGGTTATTATAGTGCGGTAGGATTTTTTCTAAGTCCATACATATATGTAACTTTATATTGTAGAGGACTCAAATAAAAATTCATTCTTCTGATAAAGAGAATTTGAAAATATCTTAGTATACATAAGGGTTATCTAATTTGATATGTAATGGAAACTATGAAATTTACTTTGATATATAAATGTCTCATACTTTTTCTATTTTTTAATTTAATCCAGTATGTAAGAGTCATTATAAAAGATCATGGAATATTTGTAAGTAATTTGATGCTATGTAGAGGTCACATTTTCTAATACATATATGTCATTTTAGTACACCATATGACACCTAAGAGTCGATATCATTAAACAATATAAAGGAAGCATGATATGATGGTATAATATTTTAAAGTATTTATAAGTAACCATGACTATGAATATAATCTCAACACTATGTGGAGGTTATAAATATAGAGGACACTTTGGAAATATGTTCAAATTAGAGAAGAATTACGTTCACAATGTCCCATTATTGACTCAAGAATAGAAGAAATAATTTGAAGATATATATTTGTTGGAAACCTAAAATCTCAAGAAGGATATTCAAATTCAAGGAGGATGAGATATCATTAAGGTTGATTAGGAATAAATGATAAAAGGAATAATTAATAGAAAGAGTTAGAGGCTGAAGGGAGAAATGATCAAAGTTTTAAGTTTTCATTTTTTATGTCAAATATTGTGGTAATTTTATATTTTTCTATTTCCACTGTTTGATTCCTCTCAAATAGAGGGTTAGAAAGAGTTATAGGGTTATAAACCACTAGATAGACTATCTAGTGATTATTGATAAATTTTTTGAAGGCAGTGAATCATCTTTTAATTACTTAGGAGCACCAAAACCTGATTGAGATTTTCCTAAGTGGTTATGAGAAAGTTTATTATTAAGGTCTCATTTAATATTTTCCACACACATAATAATGATGGGTTATAAAAAATGATTATGGTTGTTTAATACTTATTATTTTATTAAAGATAGTATGAAGGATGAGGAAATTGTGGATTCTTTCAATCATTGGATAAAAGAAAAAGAGTAGAAATTTTTTAAGACTATGATAATATTTGATATAGTAATCCATCCCTTGAACCAATAACCTCTCATATTTTTGGTAAAATCATATTATTTAAACTATTTTTAATGTATCTTAATTTGAATTCATCAAAACCACCCCCTTTTACTAATTGTGGCCTTTTAATTTTATATCAATCCATAGAGACTACCTATGGTTCCCATTATAATAAATAATAAACTAGATAACAAAAATCATATTGCACCACCCATGATGGGTTGGTCAGTACCTATCAATTATAGAATAACCATCCCATGAAGTAATTATCTTGGTCATCATGAAATATTCTATCCACCCAAAATAATCTATTGTATAAATTATGGTGGTGGAATTCTATGGAACATCCAATGGAATCTCATTTTATATAAATGAATTTTATAGACTATCATGGCTTGTATCAGTATGTCATGCCCACACATTTATATATGATAATGATCTGTCATGATATGTGAGTCCCAATATATCCGTATACATAATTATAATGGGCAGTGGGGGTGCCTATATTCATGGGTAGCAGGGGCACCCATACCAACCATTGTTCCGTCACTAAACCAATTTATCACTTAATTAACACATTAACACAACATATTGAAAAAAATTTACAAATAACAAATATGAGAAACATTATATTGCATAAGAATAATTCTTGAGAACCACTATAATCTACAAAATTACTTTATCATAATTCCACTAAAGAATATATAAATATTACCTGTTCATGTAGAAAAAGAAAATAGACAATACAAATACAATTTATAACATAGATATAATTAAAAAATTCTATTAAATTGACAAAAAAATAAAAATACATGGATTAACAAGTGCTTTTTTATAATATTATCTACTCAAATAATAATAAAATGGAAGTAGGTAAGAACGTCATGAATAAATGTTAAAATTTACTCTAATGATAAACCCTTTAACACATTTCCAAGTAAATTTTTTTTAAAGATAAATGTTTACATGAATGATACATTTACATACACATATCAAAAAAAATTATATTTATAGTCACATAATGAAATGACCCAACATAAGAGAATGGATTTACCACTTTTTAAAATATCACCACTCAATGTTCTTTATTCTCCTTCCATTGGGATTTATGAAAACTAATATCCCAAAACACCTTACAAATGGTGGTAAGGGTATAATATTTCCATATATAAACACCCATGGAAATTCCCACACTAGAAAAATATCATCATAACATTATTTCACTAGGTCTTTTGTCAAGGAATAATAAAGTCACATGACATTACATACTCAAGATCTCAATTAGAGATGAAATTAAGCGCACAATAGACTTTCCATATCTAACCACACAAGTTAAATCCCTCACTAGACTAATACCATCATAACCTTATTTCAATAGAAATTTTTTCAAGGAATAATAAATTCACTATACATTATGTAATCAAGATATCAATCTAAGATGAAATTTGGAACACTAACTAGCTCACTTTGATCAAGAATATATAACCCACTTGACCTCATCCCTAAAAGTTAATTATAATTTTTGATGGAGTAAAAACCCCTAATCCACTTGACTAAAAAAAGAAATATAAGACACATATTATGTCTGTGTAGCTTCCATATCTCCTATTAAACTTACGAAAAATGAATAAATAGAAATATATTTGAAGGATAACCCCAAAAGAAATAAAACATTACCGGATTCTAGATTCCCTATTAGAGGTTTGGCCATTAAGATTCTATGTAATGATATATATAAATATAAGAGTCAACGCATGTATAAAAACATTGTGAGATAAAATTTACCATGATAAGTAGAACTTTCACCATGATATTATAAATAAGAAAAATGAAAATTGTGATATGATACAAGAGGAATATCAATCTAGATCATAGGGGACCCTACCTACCCCCGCAAAAATAGTACAAGTACCATCAACAGTGTATTGATCTATATACCCCTATTTACCTAAGATCACTATCATGATACACATTAAATTTAATATAAACCAAGGAAAATAAAATGGACCACTAATCATGTGATATTAGGAGTTGAACCTTAGAAAGTCATCACTTGATTTCGATTAAATTTCCTCAAATTAATGAAACATGACCCACAATAATGATTTTAAGTGACGTAATGAGAATGAAATGAGAAAAAAGAAGGAATAAGTTATGAAAGGATATAATCACCACCATAAATCTAATGTATCTGACGAATAAAATATCATAATCTTAATGAATGCGATATAATATGATTACGAGGAGAGGATATGGGGGATTATGTGCCTTGGTGGATTCTTGGGTTTAGTTAAGTGAGGTATGGGGTGTGTGGATGTTAATTCTATTAAAAAATATAATAATTTATTAATTTTTTAAAATACAACTATAACTTATTGAGTGCCTAATAAAAGGACATTGGGTATCTAATGGTCCTCATGGACCACCCCAATCTACTAGATTACTGTAACTTCCCCAACCCGGGAGCCACTAAACCGGTGCTCTGATCTGGGTAGTTACATGAACTCAGGCATGCCTCCCCATACGTTAGAGGTTTTCAACCAGTAGAGAGGGTCTAATAGGGAACCTGGGGAAACTATACCCTCAATACCAAATTAAGACACAACAGATAATAAGTGAAATAATGGAAATGTAAGAGAACAATCCATAACTAGCATAATAACCAAATCCAAAATCTGGGTACAATAATAACTACGATAAATATGACATGTCGTGCTATAGTGTCAGGTGATAAAAAACCTAAATAAATAGAATTGTAGAATCCCCAAAATGGTCCGGACCTCTATTCTAGAACCTCACCCAAACATTTCCCATGTCTAACTCATCTCCCTAGCATAGGGCCCTTGCCCTTGTCCTAACCTGCAAGCATGAAATCTGCTCAGGTACCCAATAGCGGCCCAAGCAGTGTGTGAGTATAAATTAGTAGGCCACCACCAATAGTTTCTAAAAAATATCCAGAAAGGTAGTTAGTGCATGAAAATGATAATAATAGAAAAATAAAGGTAAAAAATTCAATGGGTCATTATAAACTATTTTCATTCTATTTATACTTCCAATGAATTTAGGTTCACTACTCTGGCATTTCATTAATGAATCTCCCCTTTTTATATGTTCAATAAATTAGGCATATTAAATGTTCTCAAGCATATAGAAATATAATCAAGCCCTATCTCAGTAGGCATCACATTATAACCATCTCATAATCCTTACCTCAAAGCCTAAGTCCGGGTGGAATGCAACCATTAGGGGAATCGAACTCCGTCCCCCTCCCTAAACCATGCATTTAGGGAAGGAGCTATAACCTTGATCCAACTCAACCCGTGGGTGTAGAACATCAAGTCAATACCCCACTTATCCAAGACATGTGAAAATACTTATTTTTCATTCACCACAAAACACCATACCACAACAATATAACCAACATCGTTTACTATCATCACAATAATATTAATAAATAGGAAATTACATTTTTTCCTCAATCCATTTACACTTTCATTATTAATATTACTTAACCACTTTATCCCCATTCCCAATTTCTATGCCTATCTCACTAAGCATATTCAAGTATAAAGCTAATCCCTATCATTTTCCCATTTATCCATTTAACCCTTTTTCATGCCAACCAAACAACCACTTAGGTAATTACACAACCTATGTGTATTAATAGACACCAATTTCATTTCCTTTAAGAATATTAACACATTCATCATGGGATATATGTTCTTACATAATGACCTACACTTACTTAGCTAACTCTATGTCCGGGAAATATCGGTACGCCCCTCAGGTGGCTTTAATTTGGTCGGGTCATTCTTCTTGCATCCCATGGGGATCAAGTGGGGAAAATTAACCATTTAGACACTACTACATCACATCATGTAAAAGACACTACGAACTGTTTAAAGGATACCAAGAAAAAAACCCTATATACACAAATCTACAGAAAACACAAGGGATATATATTGTAGATCCCCTACCTTAAATAAATTAGTGAACACACTCCCAATAGAAGCCTTAAGTCTTGATTAAACCAACACTTGAAGATTTACCCTAGAACTCACCTAAAAAGTAGGGTTTGAGATCTTCAGATGGAAATGGGAAAGAAATATAAACCCTAAACGAAAAAGAAAATCAAGAGGGAGATTAGGCTTACATGGATCTTCAATCTGCAACTAACAGCGCTCTAAACGGCTTAGGAATGAAGGAGATTGATCCTGGTGAGATATTGGCTCATTTGGTTCATTCTTAGGGCTGCAAGGGAGAAGGGGGAGGAAAATCCCAAGTGTATTATAAAATCTCAAAGTGGCATTTTTGCAAATTTTTAATGTTTTCTGGGCAGCATGGTTTACCCGCACGATTTTCCAAACCATGCGCAAACCGTGAAGATTATTCTGTCCCAAAGAGCCCCCTCGCATGGTTTACCTGCACGATTTTCCAAACCGTATGCAAACCATGAGGTGGCTATCGTCTGAAAATTTTCCTCTTGCACATTTTACCTGGGCTTCCCGCACGGTTATCACTAACCGTGCGAAGACCGTGCCGCTAGCTTAGAAAACTCATTTTACCCCTTTTTCATGTCCCGAACTTCCAAAACACCCCCGAGCCTCTTTAAGGACATTGGAAATCACTTAATTGACTAAAATAAAGGGCTTAAACTAATACGTAGGTAAAAATACCTTACAAAGAAATTTGGGATCTTACAACCTAGCCACCTTATAACGATCCGTCCTCGAGACGCTCTTCTTGAGCATCATTGAGTTTCAAAAGAAAAGAGATTAGTACACTAAACCCACATCAGATTCCTGCTCCCATGTTTCCTCTTGAACATTTCCATGTTTCCATAGAATACGAACCATGGCCCAAACCTTACCCCACAAAACTTTCTCACTATGATCCACAATACGAACCGGGTGCTCCTTAAAGGACACATCAACCTCAATCTCGACATCCTCAACATTTATTACATGAGATGGATCTGGGTGATAGTGTCAGAGTTGTGAGACATGGAAAATATCATGAATCTCACAATAACACTTTGGAAGAGCCAATCAGTAAGCCAATGGTCCGATCCTCTACATAATGTCAAATGAAAATATTTTTTGGGAACAACCATTATATATATCCCTCCCATCCATTTGGAAAGGAAAATGTTTCCCGTGTTATATGCTGACTATAATTACCATGAATGATGTATTCCATTTTTCATCACTAACATACATGGATAGTTATAATAATTTATTTAATGAAAAAATTTGTATTTATAACATTTTAAATATTATATAAGTATAAATTATCCATTTTATTAAAATCTAATCCTTTATTAATATACTACATTTGTTTTGTTAAGAATTACCAAAATAAGCTCATCAATAATTTAATCTTCACAAATCATAAATAAAAATATCATTGAATGAAATTATAAACTTATAAATAATTATTAAAAATCTATTCCAGTACCTTAAATAATATAGTAATGATGAAATTAGTATCAGATAATAGGAGTTAACATCAACATTATGAGACTTGTAGGAAACCATCAAGCTTATAAACATTTAATAATGAAAATGGACAATAAATAACTAATAAATGTATAATTAATGATTAGAATTAAAGTAAAAAAACATAATATATTTTAATAAGGTTATGAAATAAGTTATTAATATGGTTATTTTTAAGTATACTAGAGGTAAAATAGATTTCATATAAGTTGAGAGTAAAGTTTGGGTATTTCATCTCAATTCCCTTTCATTAAGGCACAATTTTATATTTTGAACACATTATTCTTTGAAATAGTGTAATTACTACCCCATTGAATTATTTTAAAATAAATGAAATTTATTTATGTGATTTATAAGTAAATTTATGTATATCTCTTTCATGTTCTTTTAATTGATATACTTTCAATATCGTAAGGGATTTTGTTAACTCAAAGTTCCTTCATTTAATTTAAAATATTTATTTTGAGAATCATTCATCTAAGTTTGGTTTCTTCCAACAAATGATTATATTATATTTTATTTCCATTTGAATTTCTTTGAATTTAATATTATTTCTCATATAAACTTTTTTTAATGGTTTTTACTTAAATGATTATGATATTCACAAGGGTTTTCTTATCTCAATTTTCATTGATTGAAATATGTTTCATATTCACCACATGTTTTATTTTTTTTGGTCTATATACATTAAAATGATGTATTTTTATCGTACTTATAATTTATATCAAATTATTTAAAAATCCATCTAAACTCCACACTTTCAAATTGTTTTGATTCAAAGGATACCAAATCCACTTTGTGTTATATGTTTCTTATTGAAATAAATTCTCCTAAGATTGATTTGTTTTATACTATGATTGTATTAAATTGTATCTAAATTTTATTTTATATGTATTTACAATTATTTCTCATGAAAGCATTTCCAAAGTATTATAACTTCAAAAATTATGATATCCAAAAGGGGTTTGTTAACACAAACTTTTTTTCATTGAATTATAATATTTACTATTGAACTTATTTATTCAAAGATTATTATATTGATAAAATTTATTTATTTAAAATTAAATTCTTTATTTATTTATATAAAAATTACATTTTTAATTCAAATCTTATTCTTTAATGATTTTTATCTATTAAAATATGTTGTGGTTAAGAATAATTCCCACCCTCTCCAATAAATTCTTTATCTTCCATGTCCATATTATTTATTTCCAAAAATTTATTATTTTCTTCTTTTGAACCCCAATTATTTATTATCTCATGTTAACTTATTTATATATACCAATTTTTAAAAGGAAGTTTTATTATACTATTTATGATATGGGTTTCAATATAGATATTTTAAAACAAAATTAAAGGAATTTCCATTCATGTTTGTATATTTTATCTTCCTATATAATTTTTTTGATTTAAACATTATTTCATTTCAAGGTTCCATTATTGTAACTTCCTTATAAATAATATTTGAAATGTAATTTATATAAACTTCTCAAATATATCTTTTGGAAATTAATCATAACTAAATCTATTTATGATAATGTTAAAATATGTTACGAATTATTTTTTTATGACTTCTCTTAAACTTTCATCAAAAAATATAATGTAACTGTCAACTTTGGAGTTATGATTAATTTATTTATCTCCATATTATCTTATGAATTTATTGTTCATACCCCACCTTGTTCATAAGGGTTATTTTATCTATCACTATTAATACCTCCCTTGACTTTATTTTTCTTTTTCATGCCCATATTCTTTAATCTCATGGATGTATGATATATCATTTACATTATTAACATAAAAATATATCCATTACTCTATAACATGTGAATACCTTAAAAATGTAAGTGTGTTTTCCATTAAATTTATTCCATTTATTGACCGAGGAATTATTAAGAATCCATATAATAGTCATTTCAATACAAATATTTTTTGGTTACTATGAAATGTTGATATTTTATTTTTTATTATATTACATCCATATGATTAATGTATTGGAATTATTTAGTGATGGTTGGGGACCAGAATTATATATCCCATTGATCTATTAATAGGACTCATGAGAAAAAATAGCTTGGATACTTGGTGTAAACCTTACCCATTTATGTATGATGTCTTGGAATTTGGCCTTGAACACATGTTTATGATGTATGAAATTATTCATTACATTACTATGAAAGTAGTTATTGTTATCCATGTGTTTATTTTTTTAAAGTAATCTATAAATATGTTAAATTCTCATATTACTGGTTATGTGGAATTATTTGATAGTTATTGATTCCTACAATATTATTCATGCCTTGTTTATTTAATGATAGCTTATGTCGTATGCTACCCCTAACTATGAATTTTTGCTCACACTTTTTAGTAAGATAACCCGTTCGAGCATGTGAGTGGACCCTAGAGAGAAGACCACATGTCTTTGGGACAACTAGTTGAACCAAACAAGCCATGACCCGACATACATGTTAAGGTTGGGTGTTTTTGAAATCAGTAGGGCCCAATTGTTATATCTATATAGACGAGTAGATTTATAATCCCAAGTTTTTTTTAAGGAATCAAGGTATGATAATACTCTTATCAATTTTTTAATGGATAATTTTCTTATTAAATAAATTATCAAAAGATAAATTACTAAAATTATAAATTGGTAATTTTATAATTTAAAAAAATATAATTGTGTAATTTTAAAAAAATATATTTTTCAAGAATTAACAAATGATAATTACAAAAAAATATCAAATGACAATTGAGTGAGATTATTAGAAGATAATGATATTGAATTATAACATGATAATTACCTTTATAGCACAGACACCCCACTTTTAAATGGACATTCAGTCATGGATCGCTTGATACCATCGGCTTTCTTGAAGACAAATAAACCCCCTCATAGGGCACACCCACATGCCCAAACGGGTCATCCGACTAATGATATTCTCCATAGTCCAACACATATTATTTCCATTGTGTTTTTCCTCACTCATAGAAACCCTAGGAATCTTCCTAGAAGGTCATGCATCCTAAACACTTCTCCAACACAATCACATTTAACTGTGGATTTCTAATCAGGTAAGCTCCCGAATAGAAATGTGCACCTTAAAATAAAGTTTCACCTTTTTGACATGGGTATTAACATTTAACCTTTTTAGTCTCACTTTTCCAGGTGTGTTACACTATCACCCATTCAAGATATTGTGTAATTTTTAAAACAATACTATTATAATAATGTTATATATGGAAAATTAAGGTTAGAATCATGCCCTTTTATATGATTCAAGAACACAAGATACAACCAAAAATCATTATACCACTATTGAAATTAATTTTTTAGTAGTTGTATTTTCATTAGATAAATTTATGTAATATATTATTTGTACTGATTTTAATATTTTCTCAGGCCATGTAACCCTTAGGTACATAACAAAGAAGTTATAACAAAAACCATGGCTGGTAATATGGATGATGATATTGTAAGAGTTTGATTTAGAGATAAAAGATAACAGAGGAGCTAAGAATCAAGTGGAAGATCACTTGAGTAGGACTCCCCACACAACCATGGTGGAAATCCAAATCAAGGAGCTAGTTAATAACTCTATTCTATGAGAACAACTATCTTTAGTTTAGGTATATATACCATGGTGTGCTGATATGGTAAATTTTTTAGTAACCTCTCAAGTTCTATATCACCTAAACCAATAATATATCTTTATACTCCATGTTATCTCAAGGTTTATGTTTCGAATAATCCATATTTACAGAAGATATATAATAGTCAAATGATACAGAGATGTTTTCCTTAGAGTTTGGTATAATCTATCACATAATTCTATCAAAAATTATATTGTAGAGGGAAATTTATACCTCTAAGAACTACTAGAAATGTCTTATAATCTGGAATATAATATTCCACACTATATAAAGATTCCCAGGATTTTGTAAGAAATATGATAAATTCTAATTCACTGATTGTATATCCAAAATATAAGAAATTCCAAAAAGACTAATTAAATTTTATGAAATATTTTAAGTATGGAAAATATACTCCCTGAGACCATTTTTTATTCAATTTATCAATTATAATATATTATTGGTCATGGTATTTGTTTCTTAAGGGATGGAATCTAAATCCACCAAAACAGATGATGGAACTATTGTTTATGAATTTTTTAAAAAATGATATTTTTTCATATATTTAGAGTCCCAAGAGAAATCATCAGGGTCTAAGGTACCCACTTTTAAATAAGATCATGGAAAATATAATGAGAAATTAGGGATTTTATCCCAATAAATCAATACTTTTCCACCCACAAACTTATAGACAATACAATGTTTCAAATATAAAAATTTAAGGAATCCTATAAAATATTTTTAGGACAAATAGAAAGAATTAGAGCCAAAGGATGGAAGACAACTCATGGTATTACAAAAAATCTTTCAAAAATCCAATGGTAATAGTTCTATATACATTGATATATTGGGAATTTTTTCATATACTTGTGAAGCTATAAAAAAAGGCCTATTGGGTAATTAAGAATATGTATTTGGATTTAGAAAAATATGGAAAGAATCAGAGACTTTATATTCAATAACTAGAAGAAATTAGAATAGAATACTTTATAAATTATAGAATTTATAAGGAGAATACATGGGTAAAAAATGAAAAGAAGATTCAACAAAGAGGTTTATATATAGGGGAACAAGTTCTACTTAAAAAATAGACACTAAATATAAGGTCAAGTAAACTCTATTCTTGATGGGAAGTTCCTTCTATTATCATTAATATGTACCCATTTGATGTTGTGAAGATAGTTAGAGAAAGATAGAAGAATCCATTTACTATTAATGGACATAGCCTGATAAAATATCATGGAAACCTGCCAGAAGAACCACTAGACGATTTAAAAATCCTCCAATATTTCTAACCAAAACCCCCCTCATATTTTACCTTTTATTAACCTTGTCAATTATTATCCTTAAATTGATTATAATGATACATCCATATCTATTATAATACACCGAGGATATTATTTTATTCAAGTGCGAGGGAGGAATGAATTTTTTAGTTTTAAGAATTTTAATTTTTTGTTTTTATTTTACATTTTTTTGTCTTTATTTTTCATTTTTGTTTATTTTGAAACCTACTAAGCTCTAATTGGATACCTTTGAAATTTTTTATTCTCTTTTAATTGTGAGAAATAAAATTCATATAGTAAAGTCATCTTATATGAATTCTAAAATTAAATTATTTTCAAATTAAAATTTTGAAAAAATCATGAAAAGGCCCCAACTTTTTGAAAACAATTTTTTTCCATACTTCACTATATTTAAATAACTTACCTGATAGACTTTTTAATAATTTTGAAATTTTCTATTAAATGACCAAATTTTTTGAGGGAACCAATCCTTGTTTGAATAACCATAATTTTATTTGAATTCTATTCAAAATAATAGAGTATTTTTGAATTTATATTAAAAATGATTGAACCATTATTTTGATTTAAAATTACCTTTTATAATAAGCTTCTATTTTTTTGGAAAACTATGACATATGACCCTTGTTGAAACCTAAATTCCATGAATAAACTAATTTGGATACCATATTAAAATTATAGAATATCTAATCACCAAAATATAAAAGAAAATATATGTTCATAGTATAACTCAAGTATGGGGGAAGCTACTCGTGAGCTTATCTAGAAGGAAGTTATCTAGTGAGTAGTATGGGAAGAAGTTTTTTGAAACCTAATTTGAGAAAAAATATGATATTTGAAAAATTAAAGTGAAATATTCTTTTAAAATTGGTTAAATAAGTATATACATCTATTTTAATATCAATGATACACCTCTTACAGCAAAATTAAAATCTAAGCATAATTGAAAAAGGAAGAAACAATGATGCTGAAAGAAATAGAGATAAAAAACATTTACAGTTGTTGAAGGGATTTATGTGTCCATATCCCATTAGAATCTGTAGGGATTTTTGAGATAAATCATTGCAATAGGAATGTAGTGAGTATTACATTTTTGGATATAAAACATAAATCAGTCATTACACTTCATGTTATACATAAACCACCTTATTATTCCATATGAAATTTAACATAAAAATATATCAACCCTTATCCAAAAAAACTAAAAAGTCCACATGAAAATAATAATTACTTACCCATTGAGTGGAGATTTAGAAACTCAACAATCCAATTAATACCCCTATATGTGCTTGAAATAAGAAAACATTTCATTGAAATTCATAATTTTTTGTGATGAGAGAAATACTTTATAGAAGGTTGTATAAATGAGTATGGGATGATGGTAAAAGTGCAACTCAATTGAATTTACTTCATAATGATAATATAATTAAGAAAATTTAAGTGGCATGATACATTTGAGTTACACGACTATTGAAAAGGGAACTCACATTAGCTTGTGTCTTTAATTTTTATTTATTAATATTTTTGATATTCACTTATTTTGGAGTCCAAGATCTAATAATGGGGGAATTTACAGGGTAAATTAATTCAATATTTTTTTTTCAAAATTCGCTTCATTTCATTCCCTCATATTTATTTATTAACTGGATTTTTGGATCTTTTTGGATTTAACTATCATTTCATTATATTTTTTTTAATATTACTTAAAATTGAAAAAATTTGGAATTTAATTGATTTATTTAATCTCTAGAATAAAATGAGTGATTGACTATTGAAAATACATTTTTGTTATTGTTTTTAAAGAAATATATTTGGATGAATATTTTGAGGGAGAAGAATAATATGGTTACTATAGTACGGTAGGATTTTTTCTAAGTCCATACATATATGTCACTTTATATTATAGAGGACTCATATAAAAATTCATTCTTCTGAGGAAGAGAATTTGAAAATATCTTAGTATACATAAGGGTTATCTAATTTGATATGTAATGGAAACTATGAACTTTCCTTTGATATATAAATGTCTCATACTTTTCTATTTTTTAATTTAATCCAGTATGTAAGAGTCATTATAAAAGCTCATGGAATATTAATAAGTAATTTGATTCTATGTAAAGGTCACATTTTCCAATATATACAGGTCATTTCATTACACCATATGACACATAAGGGTCATACTCATTAAATAATATAAAGGAAGCATGATAGGAGGGTATAATATTTTAAAGTATTTATAAGTAACCAAGACTATGAATATCATTTCAACACTATTTGGAGGTTATAAATATAGAGGACACTTTGGAAATATGTTCAAATTAAAGAAGAATGAAGTTCACAATGTCTGATTATTGACTCAAGAATAGAATAAATAATTTGAAGATATATATTTGTTGGAAACCTAAAATCTCAAGAAGGATATTCAAATTCAAGGAGGAGCAGATCTAATTAAGGTTAATTAGGAATGAAGGAAAAAAGGAATAATTAATATAAAGAGTTAGAGGCTGAAGGAAAAAATTATCAAAGTTTTGAGTTTTCATTTATTATTTAAAATATTATGGTAATTTTATAATTTTCTATTTCCACTATCTGATTCCTCTCAAATAGAGGGTCAGAAAGAGTTAGAGGGTTAGAAACCACTAGATAGACTATCTAGTGATTACTGAGAATTTTTTTGAAGGTAGTGAATCTTCTTTGAATTACTTAGGTTCACCATAACCTGATCGATATTTTCCTAAGTGGTTATGAGATAGTTTATTATTAAGGTCTCATTTGATATTTTCGACACACATAATAAGGATGGGTTATCAAAAATGATTATGGTTGTTTAATCCTCATTATTTCATTTAAGATAGTATGAAGGATGAGGAAATTGTGGATTCTTTCAATCATTGGATAAAAGAAAAAGAGTGAAATTTTTTTAAGACTAGGATAATATTAGATATAGTAATCTATCCGTTGAACCAATAAACTCTCCTATTCTTGGAAAAATCGTCTTATTTAAACTATTTTTAATGTATCTTAATTTTAATTCATCAAAACCATCCCCTTTTACTAATTGTGGCCTTTTAATTTTATATCAATCCATGGAGACTACCTATGGTTCCCATTATAATAAATAATTAACTAGATAACAAAAATCATATTGCACCACCCATGATAGGTTGGTCAGTACCTATCAATTATAGAAATACCATCCCATTAAGTAATTATCTTGGTCATCATGAAATATTCTATCCACCCAAAATAATCTACTGTATAACATATAGTGGTGGAATTCCATGGAACATCCAATAGAATCTCATTTTATATAAATGAATTGTATAGAATATCATGGCTTGTATCAGTATGTCATTTCCACACATTTATATATGAGAATGATATGTCATGATATGTGAGTCCCAATATATCCGTATACATAATTATAATGGGCATTGGGGGTGCCTATATTCATGGGTAGCAGGGGCACCCATACCAACCATTGTTCTATCACTAAACCAATTTATCACTTAATTAACACATTAACACAACATATTCAAAAAAAAAAATATAGAAATAATCAATAGGAGAAACATCATATTGCATAAGAATCATTCTTGAGAACCACTATAACCTACAAAATTACTTTATCATAATTCCACTAAAGCATATATAAATATTACTTTTTCATGTAGAAAAATAAAATAGACAATCCAAATACAATTTATAACATATATATAACTAAAAAATTCTATTAAATTGACAGAAAAATAAAAATACATGGATTATCAAGTGATTCTTGATAATATTATCTACCCAAATAATAATAAAATGGAAGTAGGTAAGAACGCCATGAATAAATGTTAAAATTTACTCTAATGACAAACCCTTTAACACATTTCCAAGTAAAACATTTTTAAAGAGAAATGTTTACAAGAATGATACATTTACATACACATATCAAACCACATTATATTTATACTCACATAATTCAATGACCCAACATAAAATTTACGACTTTTTAAAATATCCCTACTCAATGTGCTTTATTCTCATTCCATTGGGATTTATGAAAGCTCATATCCCAAAACACCTTACCAATGGTGGTAAGGGTATAATATTTCCATATATAAACACCCATGAAAATTCCCACACTAGAAAAATATCATCATAACATTATTTCACTAGTTCTTTTGTTAAGGAATAATAAAGTCACTTGACATTACATACTGAAGATCTCAATTAGAGATGAAATTCAGCACACAATAAACTTAACATATCTAAACACACAAGTTAAATCCCTCACTAGACTAATACCATCATAACCTTATTTCAATAGAAATTTTTTCAAGGAATAATAAATTTACTATACATTATGTACTCAAGATATCACTCAAAGATGAAATTTGGAACACTAATTAGCTCACTTTGATCAAGAATATATAACCGACTTGAACTCATCCCTAAAAAGTTAATTATAAATTTTGATGGAGTAAAAACCCCTAATCCACTTGACTAAAAAAAGAAATATAAGACACATATTATGGATGTGTAGCTTCCATATCTCCTATTACACTTATGAAAAATGAAGAAATATAAATATATTTGAAGGATAACCCCGAAAGAAATAAAACATTACTGGATTCTAGATTCCCTATTAGTGGTTTGGCCATTAAGATTCTAAGCAATGATATATGTATTTATAAGAGTCAACGCATGTATAAAAACATTGTGAGATAAAATTTACCATGATAAGTAACACTTTCACCTTGATATTATAAATAAGAAACATGAAAATTGTGATATGCTACAATAGACATATCAATCTAGATCCTAGGGGACCCTACCTACCCCCGCAAAAATAGTACAAGTACCATCAATAGTGTATTGATCTATATACCACTATTTACCTATGATCACTATCATGATACACATTAAATTCAATATAAACCATGGAAAATGAAATTGGCCACCTATCATGTGATATTAGGAGTTGAACCTTAGAAAGTTATCTCTTGATTTGGATTAAATTTCCTCAAATTAATGAAATATGACCCCAATAAGGATTTTAAGTGACTTAATGAGAATGGAATGAGAAAAAAAAGGAATAAGTTATGAAATGATATAATCACCACCATAATTCTAATGTTTCTAATGAATCAAAGATCACAATCTTAATGAATGAGATATAATATGATTACACGGAGAGGATATGGGGGATTATGTGCCGTTGTTGATTCTTGGGTTTAGTTAAGTGAGGTATAGGGTGTGTATATGTTAATTCTATTAAAAAATAAAATAATTTATTAATTTTTTTAAAACAAAACTATAACTTATTGAGTGCCTAATAAAAGGACATTGGGTATCTAATGGTCTTCATGGACCACCCCTATCTACTAGATTACTCTAACGTCCCCAACCCGGGAGCCACTAAATAGGTGCTCTGATCTGGGTAGTTATATGAACTCAAGCTTTCCTCCCCGTATGTTATAGGTTTCCAACTAGTAGAGAGGGTCTAATAGGGCACCTGGGGAAACTCTACCCTCAATAACAAATTAAGACACAACATATAATAAGTGAAATAATGGAAACGTAAGAGAACAATCCATAACAAGCATAATAACCAAATCCAAAATCTAGGTACAATCATAACTACGATAGATATGACATGTCGTGATATAGGGTCAAGTGATCAAAAACCTAAAGAAAGAAAATGGTAGAATCCCCAAAATGGTCCAGACCCCTAGTTTGGAACCTCACCCAAACATGTCCCCTGTCCCACTCATCTCCCTAGCATAGGGCCCTTGCCCTTGTCCTAGCCTTCAAGCATAAAATCTGCTCGGGTACCCAACAGCGGCCCGAGCAGGGTGTGAGTATAACTTAGTAGGCCACAACCAACGGTTTCTACAAAATATACAGAAAGGTAGTTAGTGCATGAAAATGATAATAATAGAAAAATAAAGGTAAACAATTCAATGTGTTATTCTAAACTATTTTCATTTTATTTATACTTCCAATGAATTTGGGTTCACTACTCATGCAATTCATTAATCAATATCCCCTTTTTGTGTGTTTAATAAATTAGGAATATTGAATGTTCTCAAGCATATAGAAATATAATCAATCCCTATCTCAATAGGCATCACATTATAACCATCTCATAATCCTCACCTCGAAGCCTCAGTCCGGGTGGAATGCAACTGTTAGGGGAATAGAACTCCGTCCCCTTCCCTAACCCGTGCATTTAGGGAAGGAGCTATAACCTTGATCCAACTCAACCCGTGGGTGTAGAACATCAAGTAAATACCCCACTTAGACAAGCCATATGAACAAACTTATTTTTCATTCACCACAAAACACCATACCACAACAACATAACCAACATAGTTTACTATCATCACAATAATCTCAATAAATGGGAAATTACATTTTTTTCTCAATCCATTAACACTTTCATTATTCATATTACTTAACCCCTTTATCCCCATTCCCAATTTCTATGCCTATCTCACTAATCATATTCAAGTATAAAGCTAATCCCTATCATTTTCCCATTTATCCATTTAACCGTTTTTCATGCCAACCAAACAACCCCTTAGGTAATTACACAACCTAGGTGTATTAATAGAAAAAAAATTCATTTCCTTTAAGCATATTAACACATTCATCAAGGGCTCTATGTTCTTGCACAACGACCTACAATTACTTAGCTAACTCTATGTCCAGGAAATATCGGTACGCCCCTCAGGTGGCTCTAATTTGGTCGAGTCATTCTTCTTGCATCCCATGGGGATCAAGTGGGGTTAAATTAACCATTTAGACACTACTACATCACATAACATAAAAGACACTAAGAACTATTGAAAAGAGACCAAGAACAAAAACCCTACACACACAAATATACAGAAAACACAAGGGATATATATTATAGATCCCCCACCTTAAATCTGTTGGTGAACACATTCCCAATTGAAGCCTTAGATCTTGATTCAACCAAAACTTTATGCTTTACCCTAAAACTCACATAAAAAGTAGGGTTCGAGATCTTCAGATAGAAATGGGAAAGAAATAGAAACCCTAAACCAAAAATAAAATCAAGAGGGAGATTAGAATTACCCAGATCTTCAATCCGCAACTAACAGCGCTCTAAATGGCTTAGGAACGAAGGATATTGATTCGAGGGAGCTATTGGCTCCTTTGGTTCGTTCTTAGGGATGCAAGGGAGAAGGGGGAGGAAAATACCAAGTGTTTTATCAAATCCCGGAGTGGTATTTTTGTAAATTTTTAAAGTTTTCTTGGTAGCACGGTTTAACCCCACGGTTTACCAAACCGTGCACAAACTATGAAGATTCTTCTGTCCCAAAGAGCCCCCTCGCATGGTTTACCCGCAAGGTTTTCCAAACCTTATGAAAACCATGAGGAGGCTATTGTCTGAAAATTTTCCTCTTGCACATTTTACTTGGGCTGCCCACATGGTTAGCACTGACCATGCAGCTGGCCTTGAAAACTCATTTTACCCCTTTTTCATGTCCCGAACTGCCAAAACACCTCCAAGCCTCTTTAAGGACATTGAAAATCACCTAATTGACTAAAATAAAGGGCTTAAACTAATATGTAGGTAAAAAATACCTTACAAAGAAATTTGGGATCTTACAACCCACCCAACTTATAACGATCCGTCCTCAAGCTGCTCTTCCTGAGCATCATTGAGTTTCTAAAGAAAAGAGATCAGTACACTAAACCCACATATCATATTCCCGATCACAGGTTTCCTCTTGAACATTTACATGTTTCCATAGAACATGAACCGTGGGCACAACCTTACCATGCAAAACTTTCTCACTATGATCCACAATACGAATCGGGTGCTCCTTAAAGGACACATCAACCTCAAGCTCGACATCCTCAGCATTTATTACATGAGATGGATCTGGGTGATAGTTTCGGAGTTGTGAGACATGGAAAACATCATGAATCCCACTATACTTCTTTGGAAGAGCCAATCGGTAAGCCAATGGTCTGATCCTCTCTGCAATCTCAAATGGACGCACATATCTAGGCACCAACTAGACCTGTTTCCGAATTTAATGGTGACCCAACCTTGGAGACACCTAAAGAAACACACTATCACCCACCATGAACTCAATAGGTGGACAACACCGATTTTTATATGAATTATGCCTACTCTGAACTGGAGCCATATGATTTTGAATAAAATGAACCTTCTCCAAAATCTCATACACAGGACTCGACCCTAACAGATTAAACTCTCCAGCCTCGAACCAACACAACGGTGATCTACACAGTCTCCCATAAAGTGCCTTGAAAGGTTCGATATGAACTGTATCTGGAAAAATGTTGTTATAAGAAAACTCAACAAGTGACAAGTGATTTTCCTACGAGAAACCAAAATCTTGAACACATGCTCTCAACGTGTCATTTAATACCAGAATTGTAAGCTCTGACATCCCACCAGCCTGTGGGTGGTAATCCATACTCAGAAACACTTGGGTACCAAATGACTTCTATAGTACCTTATAGAAGTGAGAGATAAAATGCATATCATGATATGAAAGTATGGTCCTCGGCACTCCATGAAACGTACTATTCTCAAACATACAACTCCCCCAACTGGTCGACTGTATAGGTCTCTTGAATTGGAAAGAAATGGGATACTTTGGTTAGCCGATCTACTACCACCCAAATGGAATCATTATTTCAAGGAATCCTCAGAAGACCCACTACGAATTCCATCGTGGCGTTATTCTAGTTCCACTCTGGAAGAGGAAACGACTGCAAAAACCCACCTGGGCTCTAATTTTCAGCCATCACCTACTCACAGATAAGGCATCATTCCACAAAACTCACCAATTACTTCTTCATTCTTGGCCACCAAAACTTCCTATGTAGGTCACAGTACATCTTAGTCAAGCCTGGATGCACTACCCACTTTGATAAATGGAACTCATGCATCAAATATTCCCGTACATCAGCCGACACCATAACACGACCATGAACATAAGAAACTCCATCTGTGCTGAAGGTCCAACCAGAAGGTGACTCCCCACCTTTAAGACTTTCCTTCCTAGCCAGAAACTACAGATCTAGCAACTGACTCTCTTTAACTCGGCTCAAAATCACAGACTCAACTACTATAGATGCACGGGTCATCTACCTGTTCCCCTCCTGTACCTCCAAATTCATCTCTGCAAATAAGGCCACCATCACCCATTCTGAACTGGATTCCCGAACAACTCGATTATGGGTCTTCCGGTTAAGAGCACCAGTGACACTATTTCCTTTTCCTAGTGTGTCAATCAATTAAAAATCAAAATACTGCAAGTAATCAACCCACCGTCAATGTCAAAAATTCAAATCCCACTGAGAGAAGATGTATTTGAGACTTTTATGGTTGGTAAAAATTGTAAATGGTTCTCCCAACAAATAATGCCTCCAACACTTTAAGGAGTGAGCCACGTTAGCTAGCTCCAGGTCATGAGTAGGATAATTTATTTCATGTGGCCTTAACTTCCTCGAACCATAATCCACAACCTGATCATCTTGCATCAAAACTGCCCCAAGTTCAACACCAGATGCATCGTAGAACAAGGTGTACCTCTTACCGAGTTCGGGTAAGATCAAAATCAGTGTGGTGGTCATCCACTTATTTAGCTTCTAGAAAGCATTATCACAAACTTCTAACCAATCAAACTTAACCTCTTCTTGGTTAGGCCTATTAGCGGCACTGCCTAATGAGATAAATCTCTAGTAAACCTTTAGTAATAAGCAGAAAAACCCAGAAAACTCCGAATATTAGAGACGTTCTTAGGTTGTTCCCAAGAAACCATGTCCTTCACCTTTTTCTTATCCATTGACATTCCTAACTCAGATATTATATGCTGCAAAAAGTAAACCTCATAAATCCAAAACTGACATTTTTATATCTTAGCATAAAACCTATGCTCTCTTAGTGTACTCAAGATGATGCCAAGATGTTTGGCATGATCATCATGAGTTCTGGAGTACACCAAGATGTCATCAACAAAATCAACTACAAACTTATCTAGATACGGATTGAATATCTAGTTCATTAAGGCCTTGAACATAAATGGTGCATTGGTCAAAACAAACAGCATTACTAGGAATTCATAAAACCCATACCTGATTCAGAAAGCCGTCCAGGGTATGTCAGAAGGTTTCACCCTTAACTGATGGTATCCCAATATTAAATCAATCTTTGAAAACATTGAGGCACCTCTAAGCTGATCAAAAAAGTCATCAATTCTAAGAAGAGGGTATCTGTTCTTAACTGCCATCTGGTTCAACTTCCTATAATCGACACATAGCCTCAATGATACATTATCCTTCTTAGAAAAAAAACACAGGATATCCCCAAGGTGATTTAATAGGACGTATAAATCCCTTACGCTCCAATTACTCTAACTATACCTTCAGTTCTTGGAGCTCTACTAGTGCCAATCAGTAAGGTGGAATAGAAACTGGCTCTGCTCCATGAAACAATTCGATCACAAACTCAATATCTATCTCAGGTGGTAACCCTATGAAGTCCTTAGGAAACACATCCTAAAATTGGTCCACAACAAAAGGGAAGACTGATTGTCCTTCCTACCCATCATCTATCATAAGGAATTCCACTTGGGCTGTGAGCTCCCCCACCTCATGGCATAGTGGTCCTACACAACTTGCTAGAGTATCCCACTCACCACAAAGGACATAACTTCTCCCATCGATATATGTGAATGTTACCCAATGTCGGTAACAGTCGATATGGGCTTGATATAACACAAAGAAATCCATTCCCAAGATTAGGTCAAAACCTAACATATCTAGGACAAACAGACCCCACAAAAACGATACCCACCAACCTCTGGAGCACAACTCTTACACTTCCTGATGTCCTCGACTCACACTCCTAGCGGAGTATCAAGTGACATTACCCCAAATGCAGTCTCTACGGTTAAGACCAACACAACTAAAAACTAAACAGAAATAAAGGAATGCATAACACCTGTATCGAATAAAGCCCTAGAAGATGTGGAAGTTAAAAGAATTATACCTCGAACAGTAGACGGTCTAGCCTCACCACCCTCAGGTGTAGCCTAAATTGCTCAGAGATGACCTTACCCTTTACCCAGGGCTCCATCCTGAGTACCCTGTACTGCACTACTCTATTATTAAGGGTGATCTCACCCCGGAGATCCACGTCTACCGCCCCCACCTGTATGGCCTGTGGAGCTCCAACTACCTGCTTGATATAGGGTAAACGACCCCCTGCCTACACTTGGAATCTGCCCATGACCTCCATCATTCTCAGACTTTCACGAGGTCCTGCAGAATCTCTATAGATGGCCTTGCCTGCCGCATGCTTGAAACTCAACTTGTGAGCAGGGACACTGGCCACGCTTGTGCCATGGCCTGCCACACTGAAAAGAAAATACCTAGTTGTACCCTGAGAAGATTACCCCCTCTTTTGACTGCTCTTCATGCTTCTACCCTATTGAATGTTTCCAAAGTGGCGCTTCCTACTATCAGAAGCAGCATCACTTATTAGCCCAGATGGTGCAAGAAGTTCACTACTTGAAGCTACCTTTCGGCTTCCTTATGACATAAGGGCTTGATCCACCACATAAATAAACCATTTTAGATGAAATATGTTCACCTCATATCTGATCTCATGTTGCAACCTATCTTGGAAGCATTTTTCCACAGCTGCCTCAACGTCCATCAATGTCGGAACGAAGAATTTCCAATCCATGAAATGACTAGTATAGTCCATCACTGACATTTTACCTTGAGTCAAAATCATATAATATGCAGTATTCTCCTACCTCAAGATTTCAAGATAGAAGTGATCAAGAGACTTATTATGAAAATCCTTCCACATCATCCCCTCAGCCTACTTTGTCCGAACCATAACATCCTATCAATATTTTTCTTTCCCCCTCAGCATATAGGCCACTAACTTGACTCACTTATGAAGAAGAGTCTCTAGATGGTCGATAATAGATTAGATGGACTCTATAAAGAACTTTTCTGCTTCTGGACCACCATCTCTAGTTAAGGTCAGAGGGTATTGTAGCTGAAACTGCCTAGTCAACTTAAACATGCTTGGAGCAACCCTCCCTGGGTCACGTTCCATAATCTATATAAAACAAGAAAGGTTCTCACAGAACTAATCTTCCATATATCCTTAGACCATCTTATTCTCATACTCCACTACTAGAGAAGTGTTCTTAGAAATGTCCTCATGTCGTCCAACCGGCGCATGCCTTCTAGGTGGCATTTCTCTACAATGCCAAATACGATCTTTAGAATGAAACCATAAAGATTTTGTGGGAAGGAAGGGATATAGACAGTATATTCACTTGTAATAACCAAAATAGTTTGCATACACTACCCAAAAGAGCCTACTCACAATAGGGTCACTACCCTCGGCCATCTCTATAAGTTCATGTCCAACACGGTATCAAATTATCAAGGTTACAATCCATGTCTTTTACTCCCATTCGAACCATTTTCATATTCCAATTTACCCTGACAAAAATTTATTCCACTTTTACTTATTTATCAAAAAACATTTTCTAATTAATATTCGATATTTTCACTTACCCCTTTTACTCATTCATACCATCTTATTAGGCATACTTTTTTAATTTTAAAAGAACATATGCATCCTAACATTTACATTCCGCACACCCATCCTGTGTGTGTGCCTATCATGATGCATGTCACTTTCCTACACAAGTGCCTAGAATGATGCATGAATAAACAACCTCATACCTTTCCGACCATAAGATAAATATCAAAAAACTCTCAAATCACACAAAAAGTGCATCACCCAATGGTGAAATATCATCAAATGTAATAACACACAACAAGAACAAAAATCCCTTCCCAAGATGACTTGGGGTTTCCCCCATACATGGGTTAGCTACTCCCAAGAACAAGCTCATTTCCAAAGCCCAAACCATTTATAATCTCCTGTCTACCATCCCCAAATAGTAAGAAAGAGAAATTAACTATTTTGATACCACTTTGTAATGTCCCCAACCCAGGAGCCACAAAACCGGTGCTCCGAGAATGGTAGTTACATGACCTCAAGCATACCTAATGTTAGAGGTTGCCGACTAGCAGCGAGGGTCCAATAGGTCACGTGGGGAGACTATAACCTCAATACAAAAGTAATGCAAAACAGATAATAACTGAAATAATGGAAACATAAGAGAACAATCCATAACATGCATAATAACCAAATCCCAAATCTAGGTAAAATCATAACAATGATAAATATTCCATGTCGTGATACAATGTCAATTGATCAAAACTCAAATGAAGGAAAATGGTAGAATCCCAAAAATGGTTCAGACCCCATGTTTGGAACCTCACCAAAACATGTCCCATGTTCAACTCATCTCCCTAACATAGAGCCCTTACCTTTTTCCTGATCAGCAAGCATGAAATCTACTTAGGTACCCAACGACGGCTCGAGCAGGGTGTGAGTATAACTCAGTAGGCCACCACCAACGGTGTCTAAAAAATATCCAGAAAGGAAGATAGTGCATGAAAATGATAATAATGGAAAAATAAAGGTAGTCATTTCAATAGTTCATTTTAAACTATGTTCATTTTATTTATACTACCAAGGATTTCGGGTTCACTACTTAGGAATTTCATTATTCAATCTCCCCTTTTTATGTGTTCAATGGATTATGAATATTCAATGTTCTCAAGAGTATAAAAATAAAATCAAGCCCTATCTCACTAGGCAACACATTATAATAATCTCATAATCCTCACCTCAAAACCTCAGTCTGGGTGGAATGCAACTGTTAGGGGAATCGAACTCCGTCCCTTCCCTAAACCGTACATTTAGGGGAGGAGCTAGAACCTCAGTCAAACTCGACCCGTGGGAGTAGAACCTCAAGTCAATACCCCACTCATCCAAGCCATGTGCACATGCTTATTTATCATTCACCACAAAAAAACATAGCACAACAACATAACCAACATCATTTATAGTCATCATAGTAATATAAATAAATGGGAAATTACATTTTTTCCTCAATCCATTAATACTTTAATTATTCATATTACTTAACCCCTTTAGCCCCATTACCATTTTCTATGCCTATCTAACTAAGCATATTCATATATGAAGCTAATCCTTGGAATTTTACCATTTATCCATTTAACCCTTTTTCATACCAACCAAACAACCCCTTAGGTAATTACAAATCCTAGGTTTATTACTAGACACAAATTTCATTTCTTTTATTCATATTAACATATTCATCAAGGTCTCTATGTTCTTTCACAAAAACCGACGCTTACTTAGATAACTCTAAGTCTGGGAAATATTGGCACGCCCCATGGGTGGCCCTAATTTGGTCAAGTCATTCTCCTTGAATCCTATGCGGATCAAGTGGGGATAAATTATCCATTTAGACACCACAACATCACATCATGTCAAGGGCACCAATAACTCTTGAAAAGAGAGTAAAAACAAAAACCGTACAGGCACAAATTTACACAAAACCCATCAAATCCTTAGATCTTGATTCAACCTATCCTTGAAGTTTTACCCTAAAAATAACAAAAAAGTAGGGTTTGAGAGATTCAGATGGAGAGGGGAAAGAAATAAAAACCCCAACCCGAAAAGAAAATCAAGAGGGAGATTAGCCTTACCAGGATCTTTAACCCACAATTGACAGCACTCTAAATGACTTAAGAATGAAGTAGATTGATACTTAGGAGCTCTTGGCTCCTTTGGTTCATTCTTAGGGATGAAAGGGAGGAGGGGGAGGAAAATACCGAGTGGATTATAAAATCCTAGAGTGGAATTTTTGTAAATTTTTAAAGGTTTCTGAGCCTCACGGTTTACCCACACGGTTTTCCAAACCGTGCCCAAACCGTGCAGATGATTTTATCCCAAAGAGCCACCTCGCATAGTTTACTCGCACGATTTTCCATATCGTGTGCAAACCATGTGGAGGATACTGTCATAATATTTCCCTCTTGCATGGTTTAACTGGGCTACCCACATGGTGAGCACTAACCGCGCACAAACCGTTCAGCTAGCCCAAAAAACTCATTTCCTCCCTTTTTCGTGTCCAAAACCCCCAAAAGACCCCTGATCCTTCTTAAGAAGTTTGGAAAGTACATAATTGACCAAAATAAAGGGATTAAAGTTTTACATAAGTAAAAAATACCTTATGGAGAAATCTGGGATCTTACAATTACTCACTAGGTACCTGGATATCCCATATTGGGTATATAATGGCCTCTGTAATTAAAAAATCCATGTAAAATCCACATGACCTTTACCCAAACCTCTTAAACATCAATATAATCCCTTAAAACATGTAAAAACACATAAAATTTCATAATATTCCACAGTAATTTATAATTTAAACTCAAAAATAAAAATGATCCCTACTCTTTTTTATTTGGAATCTAATTCAACCCATTTCCATAAAAAATTTTGGACACAGGTTACCAAAATATCACCACCATATGAATTCTCATCTAAGTGAAGTGCCTATAACATTTCCCCATATTTATCTTTATTTATTTTACTGAATATAAACTACATACTTTATCTCAAAGAGATATAGTCATGCTATATTCATATTTTTTAGAATTAATTCTTCACTAAAACCTACCACTTTTGAATTTTGATATCCATAATTCATATCCCAAATGGTTTGTTTGATAACAAAATAATTTCTTCAAAGTAAAACACACATGATAAGAGTTAAAAAATACATAAATATATTGGTTACTCTTAAATTCACCACCATGAGAAACACTATAATGCCAATGGATTCCATTCAGTATCATTAAAAATGACACAACCATAGTGATACTCATAAACATCCAATAATCAATATCAAACTCATACAATCCAACATCATAAGTTTATGATTGATTATATATTACCAAATTTTCACTAAACACTTATATATTATCCACATTTGAGAGTTAGTTCACTTAATAATTTTCTTATTAAGGGATACTACCCCTAAACTGTCGTGTTGAACATAGAAAATCCAAAAATCGATCTCTAAACCAACTCAATTATTGAAATTTACACTATATTGGTATTAAATATACATACTTAATTCAAAAAATTTAGAATAAAACCAACATCTAGGTATCATTATTTAATTATAAATACCTATAATCATATGGTAACTCATTAGTTAATCCACAAAATTATAAAATGGAATGAATTTTGTGATGTATTCTTATCTAAAATCGGATGAAAAAATGACACTACCCTAAACACTAGTTTTACAAAAACATCATCCACATCCTAAATTATACATCATTATTAAGAAAGTCACATCCTGAAAATCTATGGTGTACTCCCCACCATAGGATGATATTTATTTCTACTCCCTAAACATCGACGAATTTAACATCCATTATTTATTAAAAACAAGAAATACTAATTCATTATTGTGATAACTCAATTCTCTCCCATATATATGAAACAAACTATGTATTTCATTAAAGAAAAATTATATAAAACCCTATACTCCACACTAGAAAAAAATCCAAGAATAATTCACTCAAGGTTGAAAAATTCATACTAACTTACTAGTTAGTACAACCTCCAACACTGCTTCCCATATCTTCATGCTGTAAATAATCCTTAGCCATTATGGACACAACCATATTTATTACCTTAGGGTAAGTGTTAGAAAAAATTTATTCTCTCTAAACATTAAATAATTTATTAAAATAATTTTCAAAGGAGTGACACCTATGAGTATATTTCCCTATATGGATGTTAAGAATAAAAATTAAATCTTAAGAATCACAAAAGGTTTCACTTATCAGGAAATATATAGAAGTTCTAATTAATCTTAAAATATTCAATGAAATATTTTAAATAGAAAAAAATTTAATATAATATAGATTATAAAAATTCATCTAATATACTCTTATAACAACTTATTTTAACTGTAAGCCCTTTGTTATTCACACACATCATTTCCCAATTTAATGACCAATGAGGTTTCATGTAACTTCTCAGAGAACCAATTCATTATAAAATGAATTCATTTTTCTATACATTTTTTTATATTATAGAATCTTTAATGTTATTATAAAATATTATATATAATAGTTCTTAAGGGCATGGATAACCTATATGAAATAAAGGCATATCCCTTGGATTAACCTCACAACACTACCAAAGTGTCAATTATCTCTTAAGTATAATCAACCATAGTCATAAAATTTCCATACAAACCTCTCAAGATAAAAAAACCATCCTCATGTTTTATGAAGCATAATAAGACAAACTAGAAAACACACTTGTTTTTATTAGTTTATATCACTATTAGTCTAATTACCCTGGTCCTTGAGTTATAATCTTAATAACTAGGCCAACCAACTTACCCGTTTAACTCTAAAACACTAAGAAACCCATATATATATATTATAATATTGATTCTATACTTGGGATAATAACCTATATATCAAATAAAATCACATGAGATATATCATTATGAAAATGGTTTATTCTTTTAAATATTATAACCTAAGTCTATGCAAAAAAAGTTCCATCAAATTTTATATTTTTGTTTTATTTTCAAAAAGGTTATATAACTATTTTCCTTTATTTTTGAAATGTCCAAGATATTTCCTAATTAAAAATATTTTCTTTAATCCAAAAATATAAATACAAATCACTATGAAAATATTTTTCTTTATTTTATATAGATCAAAAAAATTTATATTACATCTTAAGGAACAAAATAATATAATGTAAATATTAGTCTAGTAATAAGTAGAAAGAAAATAAAATAATAGAAATAAACCAATAATTAAAATATGAATCATAAATAGTAATGTATTAATAAGAAATAAAAAATTATAATTAGAAGTAGATTATTGATAAAAGAATATAAATCAGTAATAGCATGATAAACAAACTTGATAATGGCTCTAATAATTTGAATAAATCCTAATAATTTATTCATGAAAATACTGATTGTGCTATTAGTTATTTTTATTGAATTAAATTCTTTCACATATAAATGTATAAATATATTAAAAACACATGTCTCAATATTCCATTGTAAAACCCTAAACATTATTATTTAAATATATTTATAATTTATATAATGTTCTAAATTATACTTAAACCTTCAAAATCGATGTCAAGACTTCCCAAGACATTTTATAACCTTCTTCTAGATTGTTCCTGAATTATTCTTGAATTTACTCTCTGAAAATGTTATTAATTAGTAATGTTTTAATCATTTGACTTGTGTTTTCTTATAAAATATTTTTTTAAGTGTCATGAATAATTTTACTTACAATATTATGTTATAAATATTATGTTGAATTACATTTATGGAATAGAGGTTTGAATATGGATAGTTGGGGGGATTAAAATATTGAATAAGATGTTTATATTTAGTGCTTCAGGGATTTATTGATATTATTATAATAGTATAATGATAACAATGATAATGATGATTATTATTAATTGATTTTGTTGAGAATGTGAGGGAAATCCCCTTAACTCCCCTAATTTCTCTTGAAATGAATGAAGGGTAAGGGGGAACACTCTCCCTAAGCTTATATGTTCTCATCTTACACTCCTATGAGACCATCTTCAATGTATTGACGATTATTCAATTATCATTTTTGTTATATATTATTACTTCCTAATTACTTTATATACTTCCTTCCATACTTCCTCTAACCTAGGGTTCTCAAAATTTAGCAGTTTCTCCATGTTAATGAAAAGGACATAAATACTATAGGTATTTTTCTATCAAGAGTAATTTTATCCTTCCACATGTCATTCGCACTTATTTAGAATATTCTCTCTCAATCTACTACTCTATGATATGTCTTAACACATCTAGGGATCCAAAATCTTGTTTGATTCTTCTAATTTAGTGTCTATAATTTATTTTTAATGATTAATCATGTCTTAAAAGAGGTTATTATATGATTAACATAAAATTAAAATCATTGAAGATACCATAAATGTAGGTATCTCTATTTGTATTTTTTTCTTTAATTTATAAGTGTTTAATGAATTTTAAAAAATTACTTCTTTATATTATATTAGGATATTTTTTATTATTTATGATAAAATGAGTTTTTTTAATTCTTTTCTTGGTTCTCAACTATTAAGGAAAATGAAAAGTCTAATATGTGTTTAATAAAATCATTTTCCTTAAATTAGGTAAAATCATTTTGGGAAAATGGTTTGTGATGTTTTATATTGAATTTTAAAAATGTTTTTATAAATAATTTATATATTAAATAATAATTATATATAATTGAAAGTGTGATTTTTTGGACAATTTTTTCCTTTATTTACATATGAGTGTGATTATATTATAAAAAAGTACACTTTTATTAGTGTATTATAGATTGATTTTTAAATACTAATACAAAGAGGTGAACTCACATACAATATATTTTTTGATTTTTAATGTTAAACCCTAGAAAGTGTAATGAGAGAAACATTTGATTACTTGGGATGGATCCTAGAATGAATATTGATATACAACGAGATGACTAAATTCAGTAAATGATTCTCTCTTAAATACTTGATTTGGGACACTGTTCTTACTTAATTTATATTTGACATGAAAATCCCTTCTACACCAGTTCATAGGACATAGATCTTAAATTATTATTATTATCTTTAAAAGAGGATATTCCCATGTGAATACATTTTAACATTATAATATTTAAAGAGTAATAAAAGGATTTCTTACCTAAGTTTCATTAGTATATACCCGTGATGAATGTTTTGATTTGAGAGACATTTATGACACTCCTTCTGTGTTTGATTTCATCAAATATATTTAAATATACTTTCTTTCTAACATTTTATTTTATATGTATAGGTTAACAATTTTTACTCATTTTCTTAAAGGATATTACATGTATTTTCAATTATATATAGTTCAAACTGACATGGACACGTTTACTCTATAGATATATGAGTGAGTGATTTAGTTTTTATTTTTAGGAATTTTCTTGTGTATTTAAATGAATAAATCCACTCTAATTTTTTATTTTGAGACGATTTACATCTCTTTTGATTCTCAAGGGTATTTTTTTTAATTTCATTAAAAATGGATTAATTTATTTTTACTATGAATTTTAAATCATTTTTTTGGATTGATTTTATCAATTCAATTTTTTTATTGAAATTATATGAATTCATTGAATATTGTATTCTTGAACATCAAATCATGCATTTTTTAAAAAGATGTAAATTTCGTAAGATAATTTTCTTTGGTTGCTAGATATTTTAATTTATAAAAATTATACTATGTAAGATAATACAGTCTATAATGTAACTAAATTATAGATAATTTAAGTGATTTATATTCAATTAAATTAATTTCCTTTTTCAAAATCTAATCTACATAATATAATTTTCTTATTAAGATGGTTTTGTTTTGCATAAGATAGGTTTATTTGTGAAAAATTCAGGAACACAAGGATGAGAAGAAGAAATACACTGGAGAATTTCATCTGACTAAACATGTTAAACACATGAATTTTATTAAAAAATAGAGATAAAGATAATATACTAATAGGATGATCCCAACCAGAAATAAAAGATTTAGACACATATAAATTAATTTATCATCCATGTAATGGATAAAATCATTGATGCTTCCACCTAATATCCAATGAAAAGATGATGTTGCACCCAAATCAATATTATTGTGGACACTTAAAGGTGAAAATAAAATTCAAATAGCATACCCCCTTTTTTATTAGTGAAATTAGACACAAAATAATAAGGGGCACACAGACGTAAAGGAGAAAGAGGTATCATGTAGATTTTGGGGGTACAAGGATTGAACTGTTGCATCTATGTGGAAGGAGGAGGAATATGAGAACTATGGTAGACATGATAATATAAACTCATAGGTACTTGTGGTTTTGTGATCTAAGGATGAAACCTTGTGAGTCATTATATTTTTCATTATATCCATTTTTGTAGAGAACTATATTTTTGAATGAAAAATTGATTCTTCATTTTTGAATGATTTTCTTATAAACTATTCTAATTAAATAATTTATAAAGGTAAATTGACTTTTATCATTATTGAAAATTATATGATGAGGAATTTTCATTGAGAATAATGAGTTTGGTTAGGTTTATATGCTTGGAGGTATTTAGGCCTTTTAATCACTTTAATGATGGGGAAAACAATAATATTGAGATCTTAATATAATATATAGGTATATTTAGGTGTTTTCTTGGATTTTTTAGGTAAAAAAGAATAAATACCAATTATATAATCACTTTACATAAGGTGGATGAGTAATTTCAAAGCATCCAAACTTACCGTGGATACTGATTTAAAATTTATATTTTCATTCTACTTTTCTATATGTTTTCTTTGTAAATATTTAAATTATTTCTTGAATCTATTTATTTTATTTTTAACTATGTTCAAATAATAAAATAATCAATTTAGTTAGATTTTCTTTGAAAAAATAGAAAAAAATATGTTAGTTTGAAACTTAAATTTAACAACCTCCCCAAGAAACAACTTGACAGACTACTTTAATGCATTATTCAAGGGATAAATTTTTTTTGATTGTATACCCTCAATAGACTTCTTCCATCAACTTGTGTCATTTTTGGGGTGGTTTATTATGTTCATTTTTTTTTTGAATTTTCAAACATTTTAACCATAATTTAATTCCTTTTGATCCTAAAATTGATATATTTTACCACTCTTGGGCTAGACTACTAGAGATTCTATTATTCATATTTACCAGTCTACCAATAATACCCCCAAGAAGATATGTTATTGAACTTGAAATCATCAGGGATGATAATATTATATTATAATACTTATCTTTATCAAATTAATTTTATCAACAAAATCTTATAGAATATCTTGATGTATGTTGGTTTTGAGATTAAATATGGTTTTATTCACTAACTTATAAAATTCATTGGATTACCTTGTGTGTATCCACAGAAAAATTTTCAAGAATTAAATTTCCATTTTTCAAAATGAAATCCCAAGTAAATGATTTAAATCAAATGAAGTTGAGCGATTTTACTTTTTCTTTAAAAGGAGTTTCTAAAGACCTGCTCTTTTATTTACATTATAATATGATCTAAGATAAGAATAAATTAGATTTTTTTTGAAATATTCTTTACTGCAACTATAACTTCATCCATTAGGAATGAAATTATGGAATTAGAAAAATACAGGGGGGAAATTTACATGAATACCAGTAAATATTCAATTGAATATTTTAGTATCCCACATCACTAAATAAGTGAATAACTTCCCATTCAATATTTTTATGAACAATTATGTATTACTAATTGGTGTATGGTTTATGCAGCTATTGAAGGAGATTTTATTGATAAAAAACATGTTTCTATAAAAACGTTAATTTCAAACATGGACTAAAATTCTAAATAGTTAAAAAATAGGCCTTTTTATATATTAAATATTCCCAAGATAAACCCAATCCCAATTATAAGAGAATCATGAATATAATCCAACTTACTGATTGTACCACCATGGTTTGATTAATAATGTTTTCTAACACTCTACAAACTTAACCCAAACAAAAAAAAAACATTTAAAGTGCAAGTCCACTATAAAATTTTATCTTCAAATGAACAATTTTTTGAAACATTCCATCAAATAAAAGAACTTATTGAAAACTGCATTGTTGTATTTCCAAGAAGACCATATCAGTACAAACAACATTAATATTTTCAAACCAACAATTTTTTTTACTAATTATGGAATAATCAAACAAAAGATAAATTTATAAAGACTTAATAATCAAAAAAAAATTCCATGGAGAATCGATTAATTCATAATACTGATTCTTTAATGAGAAATCCAATTCTCAAACAGGAGAGAATTTATTATCTTCCCAATCTATCCAAAAACCTGATTATAACCTTGGATAATATATGAGACACAAAAGATATTTTGATGAGTAAATTTTTGAAAGAGGTAGGTAAATTGGATGCTAATATGAGTAGAATTAAGAACCAAATCATTGGTGGTATACATTCACAACCCTAGCTGAATCTATGAGATAAAGGAAAGAAAAATTTGAGTGACATTGAAATTAAGAGTAAAAAAAAAACTGAATAACCCTCAAACTAAGAGTTTTAACTCTATTTTTCAACCCAAGTCTCTTTCACCATTTTAAGAACCTAATTTAAAAACCAACATACTGAGGAGATTATTGAGAATTTTAGTGATACTGAAAATTCAGAACCTGTTTTTAAAGAAAAAATCATTATCATAATAAGGGTATTTGAAGGAAAACACCAGAAAATATTAGAAAATTATAATATGTACTTATGTTCAAAATGATCATGAATATTTTAAAACACCATTAACCTATCATAGGAGTAGTCTACTAGAGAAAAAAATTACCAAGAAAGATATGGATAAAGAGTTCATTGAAACATTAAAAAAAGGAGAAGTCAATATCATTGTGTTGGATGTTGTGAAAAAACTTCAGAGTATTCAATTTTTTTAAATATTTGTTCTCTCATGAAATAAAATTATAAGGATAATATTGATGTAATTTTGGATGAAATTTCTCTTTAATGATACAATATTCTTTTAATATAAAATTTGAATATCTTAGAACATTTTTAATTCCATAAACCATAGGATAATTTGAATTGAAGGATTTCATTCTTGACTTAAGATCTTCTATAAATTCCATGACACACTTTGTTTATTCATCATTATTGGTTGAGGATCTTAAATCTTCCAGAATATTCTTTTAACTTGTTAATTGATGTTCCACCAAACTTTTTGAGTTATTAAAGATATTCTAGTTTGGGTATGAAATATAGTTTTCCTAGCTAATTTTTATTTCCTTGATATTAAAGAAGATTGATTTAGTTTATATTCACATCTCAATATTGGGAGAATATTTTTTAAACCAGCTAAATCCATATTTAATTTCAAAAAAGCCACACTATCATTATAATTTGGAAGAGAAGTACTAAATTTCAACATTTTTAAATACATAAAATACCCAATTGAAGATCATTTAACCTATCAAGTTAATATGGCTGACTTGTTCTCTACTGATATGTTCCATGATTTTGAAACTAAGGTTTTTAAACAGTCTTATTTTTTAAAAAATAAGTCCAATTTTAATAAATTTTTTGATAATATAGAAACTAATTTCAATATAATTGTTGAAAACTTAGAAAATTAAAAAAATTATTAGTATTTGAAAGACGTTGCTGATTTTAGATTTCCAATCACAAATGAATCTACTACTCATGAAACTATTATTTTATAAAGTGTTGAAACTGTTGATGTTTTGAAATATTTTAAAACTACATGTTATATGTCCCAATAAGTTGATAATTTCACATTCCAAACACTACTGATGATGTTCAAATTGATAATATTTCTCTTAAAACATTATAACTTGTGAAACCTTTCAATGGAGAGATTTTATAAAAGAACAAAAATTTATAAATACTATTGGATAATCTATTGTTCCCAACTTCAATCTAAAATATGATCATTTTTTTAAATATCTAGAATATTAAATTTATATTACCGAGTCACATGAACAATATTTTACTAAAAAAATGTACACTAAAATAAGAGTTCAAACCATTCCCAAAAAATATAAAATATGAAATTATAAGTGAGAATAAGTAATTTACTACCAATATTTCTTGAGATATGTCAAAATAACAAGATAAACAACTGCAAGGAGTCCTTAAAACTGTAAGGATTCATTAAAACTAACAAGAATGATTTAATATATACCCTATCTAATCTCACTAGAATCAATCCTTCAATTTTCATGCATAAAATTTCATTAAAATAAAATACCAAACCTATTAAATAATTTCATAGAATATTAAAACCATAATTATAGATGTTTTTAAGAAATAATTTACCACATTTTTTGATATTGGAATAATATTTTCCATCTATGATAGCCAATGGGTGAGCCCCATTCATGTCTTCCCAAAGAAAAGTGGTTTTATGATCTCAAAGAACGAATCTAGTGATATTTACCCAGTCAGACTTCCAAACCTATAGATAATGAGTATTAACTATAGATAACTCAACTAGGTAATTAGGAAGGATCATATCCTACTTCCTTTTCTTGATCAAGTTCTTGAGAGACTATCTGGATAAAACTATTACTATTTTATAGATGGATTATTTTGTTATTTTAAAATCCAAAAAGCACCTAAGGATCACCAGGTATCTATTTTACATGACATGATGGTGTATTTTCTTATATAAAAATTCCCTTTGGCCTATGAAATTATCCTATCAATTTTAAAAGAAATATGGTGAGTATTTTTTTTGAGTTTCTTGAAAGATTTATGGAAAGATTTAGGAATGATTTCAATATCTGTGGAACATTATTTAAAGGATACTTAAAGAGTTTATCTACTCTTCTTGAAACTAGAATTCATAAAAATATTATTCTAAATTAGGAAATATTTCATTTTATAGAGATCAATGTAATTGAACCTCGTGATATTGTGTCTCCATATGGAATCAAAGTTTACAATTCCAAAGTGCAGGTAATTTCTTAACTACCATACCTGAAAACTAAGAGAGACGTTAGATCATTCCTATGTCACACAATATTTTATAAGTGATTCCTAAAGTATTTTAGTAAAACTTTTTTCTATTATCCATGTTTCTCCAAAAATAATTCCAATATGTTTTTTATGAGACATGTAAAAAACCATTTGAATAGATAAAATTAAATCTAATAACCCCACCCATTATCCCACCACTATATTGGAGTCCTCCCATTGAAAACAAGTCTGATGCTTTAGATTTTTCACTGGGGTCTATTTTAATTTGAAATATATAAAGTAAATATCATGTAATTTTTTATGAATATAGAAATTTATATTAATACCAAGATAATTTTAAGACCACTTAAAATTAGTTTATAGTTATTGTATTTTGTTTTGAAATATTTTGATGCTACTTTTTCGGTTCTAAAGTGATTGTATTCACTAGAAATTAAATAATAAATTTCTTAATGAAATGGCATGTCGTCATACCAATACTTTTAAGATAGATCTTACTATTATAAGAATTTTATATTGAAATGAAGTAAAATAAAGGAACTAAAAATCATATGGATGAATATTTATGTTTATTTCCTACTCTTTTTGATAAAAACCTTCATATCTATCTACGCATAAAGGAAACATTTACATAAGAACAATTGTTTCTTTTTGAAAAAATAGGCCATAGTTAGTAGATTTTGTGAATTATTATGATACTTTTGAAGTTCCCCATTAAGTTTCCAAATAAGAAATTACTTAGCTGTTGAGGGATTCAAAGAATTACATATAAGATGAAATTAACCTATGGCATGTTAGAAATATCCAAATGATTGTAATATGAATCCCTAATTTTTAATACCAAGATGTTTTAAATTTTGTCACACTTTAATATATGGATTTTAATTTGGATATTAAATTACTGCTATAAAAGTGATTGATTATTCTTTATATTAGGCCTAAAATTTCAAACATGATTTTTGATTCTCAAAAACATATAAGACCTTCCATTTTAAAGGCATTATTTAAAATTTAAATGGAATTAAACAAACACAGATCTCATTTTGTGATGTATTTGTTGTATGTGGTTTTAATTTCTTGGGATCATTTCCTGATTATTTTAGACACCATTATATGCTACTTTATATTAATTATGTGTCAAAATGTATAGAATCCATCACTACATGAACTAATGAAGGAACATTTGTAGCCAAATTATTTAAAAATATCTATTTTGTAGATTTAGTTTTCCCAATTTTATAATCATTGATTAAGGAACCCTATTTTTTTAATAAAACTTTATAATATATTACAAATAAATATAGAGTCAATAATAGAGTTTAAACACCCCATCATCCACAAACTGATAGAATGGATGAAATTTTAAATAGAAAAATATAAAAAATCTTTAGAAAATTGTGTACCCAAATAGAAAAGACTAGATTTTGAGGCCAGATGATTCACTTTGGGATTATAGATATGATTTTAAATCATCAATTAGGACCTCAAATTTTATATTAGTATATAGAAAATCCTATCAAATTATGGTTGATATAGAACACAAATGTTGTTAGATTGAGAAGGCATGTAATATGAATCTTTTTTCTGTTGGAAGATAGATTTTTTTGAATGAGATGGAATAAATTAGAAATAATGCATATGAAAGTGATGAGATATACAAGGAAAAAGAAAATGTTTTTCATGATCAATATGTACTCCACAAAGACCTCAAATAAGAAGGAAAAATGATGATGTAACACTCAATAATGAATCTCTTATCAGATAAATTTTATTTCAAATGGTCCAAACATTACATTGTTACTCATGTTTTTCCTTTTGGATGTATTCATATTAAATAACTAGACCAAGAAACAATATTCATAGTAAATGGAAACCTATTGAATCTATTCAAATAGAATTTTAGGAGCATCCAATAAAGGAGATCTAACTCCAAGAAGCTAAATATCACTGATTACTAGGTTTTCTCTCTTCTTTATACATTTTTGGTTATGTAAACTATATATAATTCTGATTTTTGATATAATATGTTATAAAGCAATTAAATTACATAATGTATGTTTGGGAGAGGGACATATTTTTAAATTAAATTTCTTTATTTTACTACAATTTTTCTTTCATTTTTAGTGTATTTTTAAATATAGGAAAGCTCAAATTGAACTCCCTTGTAATATTTAAAACCCAAACCAATGAGTGAACTAAATTTACCATGGAATTCAAATTAAATAAATGTTGAAATAACTATTTTTTATGTTTGAAACTTTGGGAATAACATGAAAATACCTCTATAATGTCACAAATGTATCAGATCAATTTAAAATTCTAAATTCACTAACATATGAGGCCTGCGAATGATTCTAAAATCTTTTTCACATTTAAGTATTTTTTTAAGTGAACCAATTTTCTTATTTAACCATAATTTTATTTAATTTAGTTGAAACCATAGGAATTTGAGATACATATATTTAAAATAATTGGTGTAATTCTTCGAGGATTCAAAATCTCATTTTCCAGAAAACATTTTTATTTGATCCTACATGTAAATCTTTATCCTAGTGATCCCCTTAGAATCCATAAACATTTTATTATGTTGCCACATTACCAGCTTGTTTTCTATAGGTACCATTATCTAAGAAGTAATATTTCTTGAATTAGTAAAATTTTATTGTGAGAGAGATATATTTTATTTTGGTACATCATTCTAAGATACCATGGAAAGGAAATGAGAATGTAAATAATTCTCTTTTTCTACTAGAGATATTGAATAAAATATCCAAAAGATCCAAATTAAAACAAGTTAGAGCTACTGAAAAATCAATGAAATATTATGTTTTTGAATATGAGGAAACTTATTTTTCATACCCTATAAGTTTATACAACATTATTGAGCTTAGATCTGACTCTCTTCCCTTTACTATCTCAACGTTGTGTTGGAATTCACATCTGAATAAAATTTAAAAGAATCATTATAAAGTGATGGAAAAGGGAATAAATTCATATTTATACTAATATTATAATGTTATTAACTACCATTATATATTTCTAAAGATTTTGGAGATGATTTTTAGCTAGTATAATGATGATAAATCACACTTAAATGAAAACCGACAATGTATTTTTACTTCAAATAGATCCAAAACATCCTTGTTTTAGCCTTTAAATTTCTCAACATAAAAAAATATACCAACCAAAATCTTGAGGTCAACTTTTAATAAGACCTTATGATTTTACATAATCCCTTGACTCAAAATAGGTAGATATTTAAGAGTTTATCAAAATTATGCTAACTATTGCAATTGTTTAGATGAGAAAAACATTATGTAAATACATATTTTTGTGAAGAAGAAGCATTTATGTGATATAAGGATTTTATGTGCATGGGATGATCAGTGTAGTAGAAATTGATTGAGTAAATGGAATAGAGAATTGTGAATAAGGAATATTGAGGATGCATGATAATTGTTACTTCCCTGGTGTAAAATTGGTGAATCTCAAGGATTTTTGATTTGAAATTATTTTTGTGTGATCATTATTGTGTAATTTTCCAGTTTCCATTTTATATTTTATGGGTAAATTATAGAGTTGTTATTTCCATAACATTTCATGCGATTTTTAAGGAATAAATCCCTACTAATATTTTTTGATCTAATTTTCATCACTTTTAATTATCAATGGTATTTTCAGAATTTCAATGAAGATAGATTAATTCATTTTATTTATATGTTTTAGATCCTTTTTTTATTTTTTTGATGAAGCTGTTATTGTTATAAAAATTCTTTGAATTATTTGAAAATTATATTTTTTGAGCTAAAAATCATGTATTTTGAAAAAAAATAGATAAATTCATTAGATAATTTTATCTTCTCATAAGACATTTTACACGATTGAAGTTAAATTTAAAAAGATATTTTAGTCTTCTATATAACTAAATTATAAAGCTCAAATGTGAATTCTATACACATAAATAAATTTTCTTTATAAAAATATAACCTATGTAAGATTATTTTCCACATAAGATGATTCAATTTTGCATAATATAAATTACTTTATGAAGATATCAAGAACTCATAGATAAGAAGAATTCATGTGATGAAGGACTTGGACCAACTACACATCTTGGTCACTTGGTTTTAATTAAAAAATGAATATGAATAAAGAATTTTGATACGATGATTCTAAGTAGAAATAAAATCTTAGGGTATATAGAAATTAATTTCTCATCTATGTGACCGAAGAAATCATTGTTGCTTTTACCTAGAGCCGATCAAATGGATGTTGTTTCATGTAAATAAAGATTACTGATGACAGTTAAATATATAAATAATATTTAAGAAAATTTACCCATTTTTTATGAGAGAAGAGTGACTACACATGGATAAAAGAGATACAGTGATATATTGTGTAGATTATGGTAGTGCGGGGACCGAGTTAGGGATACTATGAGATATAAGGAAGCAGATGATAGTTTTGTTAGCCAGGACTAACCCAACTCTTAGGTAGTTGTGGTTGTGTAATATCTGGAAAAAACCTTCTTAGTATCTATTTTTTTTCATTGCATCCTCTTTATAACTTTATAGAATTGTATTTTTGAATGAAATAGTTCTTATTCATTCTTGAAAACTTTTCTTTTAAACTATTATAAGTATCTACTCAATTTATAAATGTAAAGTGGTTTTTTATAATTGTTTAAAATTATTTGATGAGGTATTTTTATTGAGCATAATGATTTTGGATAGGTTCAATTTCTTAGAGATTTATGTTCTTTTGAGTCACTTTTATGAAGATAGAAACACATATACTGAGATCTTAGTGGAGTATTTAGGCAGGTTTAGCTGTTTTCTCTACTTATTTGGGTAAAAAATGAGAAATGCTAATTATATAATCACTTTATACAAGGATTAAGGGTAATTATAGAGGACCCACACTTACAATGGATGCTGATTTAAAATTTTACTTTCATTATTCCTTTCCATATTTTTTCAATATCAACATTTTCATTAATAATTGAATTTGTTTTTTAGTTTTAATTAAGTTTAATTCATCAAATACCCATATTAGGTATAGTTTCTTTGCAAAAAAATAAAATCAATGTGAATTTTTTAAACTTAATTCTAAAAATATATTTGAGATCAATTAGATGTACTAATTTATTTCATTCTTTTGGGGATAAAAAATTATTAATAAATGACCGATGATAGACCTCTTCTATCAACAGGACCCTATTGGGATAATAATTTGAACACCCAATATAAAAACATAGTATTTTGTATACTATCTTATCTAAATATATATTATGGGTTCGTATAATAGTTTATCCTTCCGTAGGTATTGAAATATTGACTTGGTTATAGAGAAGTAATTATAGAGGCATGTTGGGGTGTTCATATACACTTTAGAGTTAGTTGAATCTTTCATTTAATTCATATTTTTTATTGTATTTTTATATTAGTTTTATAGATCTAGTATTAATTTTTTTCATTTATAATAAATGATTATTTATTAGAGATTATGTTATTTTACTAGTTTGGTTTCATTTACTCATTTCAGTTTTTATGTGAAAATTAATTCCCATTAATGATAGTTGATTCTAATAGAAATTATTTCTGGCCCTAAATAATTAGTAACACACCACAATCCTTTTGGTGGATTGGATCAAGTACTAAAATGGAATATCTTGGGTTGGTTCTTTATAGCCACTATACAAATGATGTATGAGAAAATTCCAAAAAATGGATTCTGGTGGATCTCTATTACAAAATTTGAGTCTCACATTATTGTACTTGAGAAATTTAAATGAAAATGACACTCAAAACTATAACATATTACCTACCCAACCATAGTAACATTATATTACAACATAAGTAGGTTTATCAGTAATTTTATGGGTTCTTTATCAAGTCCCAACAGTCTAATCTCACATCTATAAAATAAAATCATATAAAAAAACAAACACATATTTGATACCACAGTTAATGAATCAACCATGACATCCCATTGACTATAACTAAATCATCATTTAAAAAAAGTATGTTCCCTATTAACTAATTAATGGTGAATACTTCCAGGGGTGTAAAATTATTATTGGGTAATGTTTTATGATCTCTTGTTCATATTTCAAGTCAATACTGTATGTTGTAAAAAATTGAGGATAATCTATCTATACTTCATACATTTTAAAAAATGAATAGAAACCCTATATAATAGGGATTACCTATTATACATATGAAACAATATGAAATAATCATTGTAAATTAATATAACCAATACTCTATCAAAACCCACACTCAATAAAAAAATATATAAATCAAATAAAAGACAAGAAACAAGTGGTTATTTAAAAAAACAACTACTTATTCCAAGATAACCTCTATGATCGAATCCTATACATGATATAATAAGTGAAATAATTTCCTTTCAAGTACCCTAGATCATATAAGTAGTCATTAAACCATACATTTTAATACTTAAAATATAATATGAAAAACTATATATACACCATGATGTATATGTATGTTGTGAGTACATAACTCAGTAAGACACTAAAAACCATGTTCCCAATGAAATCATTTATATATGAAATTTCATGTATTATATGAAAATATATGTGGTAGGAACCTAAAATGTATAAATAGTACACTAATAGTCAAATAAATCACATATAATTAATGTTGGCAATGAATAAATTCTACACCATAAGGAGGATCCAAACTTACCTCAATCCATGATCATAATCCTTGATAGGGAATTCTAAAAAATTGATTGGTACTTATATACCAATGGTAACTATATACTCAAATGAGAATAATCAATTACATAAAATATGATTGAATAATGCAATGAACCATCCTATATAATACCATTTCATATAAAAATATGGTAGGAAGCACTATGGCCTCTACCACCACGTCATGTCCAAACACATGCACACACATATAAGTAATATCAATCACACCAAAACCATCCCAATATATCCATATATACAACTATAATGGGTAGTTGGTGTGCCTATGTTTTTTGGTAGCTGAAAACCTCTTCATCACCTACCAAACACGTTACAATATCATATACAAAACAATATGGAAATAATAAATAAAAACTACAAAAAATGGAATAACGCTATCCTTGGTAACTAGCGGAACTATAAAAACACTTTATAATAATACTAAAAAACAATAATTCAATATGACATATTTATAGGGCATAAATAATATGATGAGACAGATTAAACAAATAATATTAGGATAATTAAAATATAGTAGTTGTTTCCAAACAAAGGAAAATACATAGATTAAATTTCTATGATAGATAATATACTCTACAAAAATATAAATAAAATTACAGTAGGTAAAAATATCATTGGTATGTGTTAAAATCAACTCAATAAAGAAATCTTTTAACACATTTCAAAGGAAAACATGTTTAAAAAATATCAACTTAAATGAATTATTTATTTCCATACATGTATCAAGTAATTTTAAATTTCTACTCACATAATGAAATGAGAAAAATTAAGATAAGGTATTTCCCTCTTTTTAAAAGGTCTCTACTCATGGTACATTAATTCCATCCCTAGTTTAAGAATTTATGGATCACTCATATCCTAAAAAACTTACCTACAATGGTAAGGGTATACCCTTTCTATCGCCAAACACCCAAGTAATATCCATAATTGGAAAACTACCACTGTAACCTTCTCTTACGAAATACTTACTCATTGAATAATAAACTAAATTAACATTACATACTCTAGATCTCACTCATATATAAAATTTGGAACATCAATTAAATCACATTAATCAAGAATATAAAATATTACTAAACCCATCACTCCAAAATGATTCATTACCCCCAATGGGTTTCCAAAATATATTCAACTAAACTAAAAAAGTGGTATATGAAACATATTAAGGTTGGGTAGCTTACATGGATTCTATCACAGTTACCAATGGATTGAGGAATAATAATATAGTTAAATGGAATCCCTAAGAACAAGATAAACTTGATGAATTCTTGACACACTACAAGTGGTACATATATTATGAATCCAAATAATTTTATATTTCTTTATAATAATCAATTCATGTCTGACCACCTTATAGGTTTGAATTTATCATAATAGTTTGTATATTAACCTTGATATAATAAATGGAAAATTCTAAAATTAATATGTTTCATAACTTCAATATCAATATATGTCCCAAGGGACCCTACCTACCCCTATATAAGTACTAAAAATTCTATTGGAGAAGTCTTGGGTCACATGCCTCCACTTGCCTAAGATCATTATCAAAACACACATGAAGTTGAATATATACCAAGGGAAATTAATGGGATTACCTACCACTATCTAGTAAGAGATGACCCATCAAAATATACTATTTGATTTACCCTCAAAATATTGAAATCCAATAAGTACGTAAATAACCAATAAATATGTATTTAGGGTAACATGATGAGAAATAACATGATAAAAAAGAATGAGTGAGTTATTGAAGAAGAGAATAAGTAAAATAATTCCAATCCTTTTTTAGATCAAATATATGACTTCTATTGAAGGATATGGAAAATGAAGAAAGAGAAGAGGAAAATTTTGTCACATGTCTTGATGGATCCATTGGTTTAGCTGATTAAAGTATAATAGTGAGATAATGTTAATTTTATTTAAAACCCAAGTTAATCAATTTAATTTTTTATAAAATAAAATTACAACCTACTAGATACCCACTATAATCCCACCAAGAACCTGATGGTAATTATATAGCACCCTCTTATATGGATCACTAACATAGTAATAAGTGTGACTCTAATGGGTACTAAATGGACTCTATAGTGAAAATCTACATTCCACATCCACCCAATTTTTACCCTAACCTATGACACTCCATTGAAATTTCTAAACACATGTAAAAAAACTTATAATTTCATCCTCCTGCATGGAATTCATTATAAAATCTCAAAATGAAAATAATCCCCACTTTAGATTATTTGGATTTTAATTCATCCTAGTTACACTAACATTTTAATCATGGATCACTATATATTTATCATTTATCTACTAATAGGTAAGGCCTCATGATACAAAAAAAACTACCTCTCATTTTATTCTCTTCAACCAACATTTCTATTTAATATTATTATATATTTTGGTAAATCAGAGGTGAACTTCCCAACTTGAATAATGAAATTATTTTAGAACCTCCATTTTTAATTAGAAGGGTAACACTATTCAAATTTGAAATTAAATCATCGATTCAACTAATTCATGGTCAGAAAACTAATCTTCTATCACTCAATCTACTAAAGTAGAGGTGATATCCACTTAAGAAAATAACAAATTTTTTATTTCCTTCATCAGTACTAAAATATGGTTTAACTAGCATACTCATAAGATTCCATTGATCTTTTATTTTTTTTAAAATATTAATTTGATATTTATACCAACACATTAAATTTTCTTGGTTCATAGGCTAAGTCAAAATCAAATGTATAAAGATACTCTATCAATCTTCACTAACTTAAATTTAAATCCTATTGTGAGAATAAATGATTTACACTTTTTTATCTAACTAGAAAATGAATTCCTCACTAGAAAAATAATATACCAAACATTTTAATATGTGGCCTATGAAATCTAATTCCAATTAATGAATGGGATAGTTTTATCTATGAGGCGTTTATTGGAGAGATATTTGTTATGCAATATGGTCTACCTATATAAGAAAAAAACTCAATATAACTCTAAAGGAATCATAACATAAAATACTTCCATCACAATATTCATCATAAATAATAATATACATAAAACAAAATATTATTTTTAATTACATGGAATATGTCATGAATTTTTAATTCCAATCAAATCTCACACCCTTCTGAGTTAGTACCATCATTGGTGCTTATAACCATGAAATACCATAAAAAAAGTTTTTGTACTAATGATATATCCAATAAAAAATCTAAATTTAAAAAAAAATTATTTTGTATTTTTCATTACATTATAGGTTTAATATTCTCTAGGTCTAATTTTATACCTTTATTTAAAATTATATAACCTAAAAAAATTCTAATTCCTAGATAAAAAAACGATATTTTGGGTAATTAATCATTTAATTGGTGTTGTCTCAATAGTTACAACACAATTTCCAAAAAATTTCTCATAGTTTCTTATGGATCAAGCATATATAAGGATAAATAACAGAAAATGTAAATAAGTTTTGATTAAAAATATTTTTCTTTAACACAAAAAATACCATTGGAGTTTTTATGAGTCTGAAGGTCATTATAATATACTCATAGGGACCATACAAAGATAAGAATACAGTCTTTAAAATATTTTATTTCTTTACTTGAATCTAATCGTATAAAAACCTTAGATCAATCTTGAAAAGCTTCCTCAAAGAATTTAATAGAACAAAAAAAATATATAAATCTAGGGAATAAAATATTTATTTTTGACTATATCTGATTTTAGATTCCAATAATAGACACATAATATCAACCATCCATTACGCTTCAAAGAAAATTGGATAAGAGTAGTCTGTAATGAATTATTAGGAATAATAAATCATTTTTTATTAATCATCCATGTGACTATTTAATTTATTTAATTTTTCTTGGTATATTAGATGTGAATAATTACTAGTAAGGATATTTGTTGGTAATATATCAATAGATAATTTATTTCCTTTTTATAGGTAGCATATGAAAATATTCAAGAAAATATTAAAATAAAAATTTACTACTTTGGGAAGATCCAGTTTATTAGTATTTCCCTTTTCTCTTGAGTAAGAATATATAGTTAAAAAGAGATAGAACACACCCTTCATCATGTGTCATTCTCAACAGAAGTTAATATTCTATTCTCCTTGAAAATGATTATTTCTCTCACATGGAGAAATAAAGTAAATAATTTCACTATAGAAGATAATATGGATTTAGTGTTTTACCATTTATTTAATCCCAATTATTACATCAAATGTTTCCAAATCAAGAACCAATAAATCATATGAGATTTATAGTTTATTTATTAAAGATAAATTTGTTAATAAATGGAGATATTGATGTTTTCATAACTAAATGATATTGGAGAAACCATTTTCATGATTAATTGGAACATTAAATTGACTTTGGACTAATGGACCTTTTATAATATTTGTTTTCAATACACATTTTTAATATACATTCAGATTGATGAGTGATAAAAATTGAATATGGAAAGTGATAATAAATTTATCTTAGAAATGGAAGATTGAAGTGATGTAAATGAGTTTGTATTTGATACATTTTGATGATATATCTTGAAAAATATTCTAGTACACATGAGAAGAGAATGTGTGATAGTATAAACTAAGAACCCTATAATTATGCATGGAGAATAATTATTTTATGGTAATTATTGCTGGATCATTATATTAACTCTTATGGGAAAATTAAATTAAAATTATACTAAAAAAATATGTTTTAGATATTTTTTTAAAAATTAAAGAAAATTTTAGAAAGATTGTAGAGAATTTTGTGAGGTTGATAAAACGTTTTTGAAGTTTGGATAATAATTGTTTGAGTCATTTGAAGGATATGTTATAGTGAGATTATTTTTTAAAAGATTTTATAACATTTAAATCTAAATTAAAATTTATATTTAATAGTTAAATGACATTGTGTAAATATTTTTAGAATATAACATAATTGTAAAGTTTTTTTGTACTATTTGTGTAACATTGAAATAGTGTTTTATACCAGATAACCAAGACTTACACTGTCCACATAAGGTTTAAAAAATGATGTGTATGAGTTAAATAAAACTTTTTCATGCTATATAAAATTTATATCATATATTAAAAGTTTTTATAATTGTTAAATTGATGTTTTAAGTGTGAATTGAAGATGTTATTGGTAACGTAAGAGTGATTATAAAGTTATACAACATTGGAATAACGAATTAAAAGGTTTTTTGAGGTTGAAATTAATTTATAAATTAGAGTTTATTCTCTCATATAATCATGAATATTTTAATCCATTTCCTTTATAGATAATAATAAATATATAATAGATATTTTGAGGATTTTTTAGAGAATTATCTGGTGTTTGTTTAAGAAGAAAATTTAAATAATTTGTTTAATATAAATGAAACTTCTAAATATTTTTTTACTCAATTAATAAAATATATTGAAATTAATTTTTAGAAATATTTTTTTATATTGTTTCAACAAAAAATCTCTTACTATTCTTGGAATTCCAAATGAATTATTTGTTGAATATTGGTGGTGTTATTCATAAGAATATAAAGAAATGTCTATTTCTAATTTTTTTAATAATTAATGAGTCTCTCTATAAATTTTTTACTACCACCTTTTATAATATGTTGATATATATTTTGAGATTATACTAACTTAGATTGTATATAATAATTCAGATAAATCAATTAAGTATGAAAATAGACATATGGTCATAAGAGACTTCATTATTAAATATATTATTTCATATTAATGTTCATGCATGAATTTTATAAAAGGTAAGTATGATTATAAATCTATATGATATTTATATAACCATACATTCTATGTGGAACTTCATTATTTACTGGTTAAACATTCATAAGTTATTCAACATTATTTTCTTCATAAATTGATTGTATAAAACATCTTGAAGAAGGTGGTGGGTACTTCTTTAACATATATATATATATATATGATTCTTTTATAAAATAGCGGGATAACATTTTTATTTTAAGGGTTTAAGGATTTCTTACAACCTTTTATAATCTACTTTATAAAATAACATGATAACCCGAACCATGAACCATATCATGCACAACAATGATTTAGCATTCCAAATTGATATATGAACCTTGTAAAAATATTTTGTAAATGTTGTTTTTATTTTATTATTTCATGTTGTGTTTTTGATTTGAGTAATAAGAAACATATCCATTCAATCTAAAAAATAAAGAGGTTAAATTTGAGAAAAAATGGTAAAAATTGGCTTCACTAATTCAAACCCCTATATGCATTGTTAACTTACATTACTATGAACATAAAGGGTATCAATGTTATTTTGTTTTCTTAGTGGGTGAAAAGTATTAAATAACTGATTCCCAATTAATATAATGAAATTCAGTTATGATAATGGTACTAATTTTATTATATTAATAATTTTAAATAAGGTTAAGATAATAAAAATTAAGAAGGAAACACTAAGAAGAATTGCATACTCTAGTGAGAGACATGAATTTTCGATAGGAATTGTCATTTGAAATGAAGGATTTTGCTTAATAATAGTGGAAAAAGGACTTTTTAAGTGTGAGAGTGTTCTTTTATTTGAAATGTGGGAGATTTTCAATGTGATATTCTAAGGTTATGTTTTTTTATAAAGTGGTGGAAGAATTATCTTTTTATAAACAAATAGAAGGGCAGTTTTGGAAGACCCATTACATTTTCAATAATGATATTTTACTATTCATGGGTCAATATAAGAAATGGAAAAAGTGGCAGGGAAAGTGATTATGGGTCAAAAATCACCTAAACAATTCATTTTGGAGACAAAATAGAGCGTTTTAGGGTGTTTTATTTTAACTTTTTTTTATCTTTTACCACAATTCACATTAACCTTATTAATTAATTTTAAAAAATGGTAGTTAATTTTAGTGAAAAAAATTCATAATATGCCTTTTAACTAATTTAAACCATTTTATTTCAAATATTAAAATAATTTTTGAAAACAAAATTTCTAAATGTGGGAAATTTTAAATTTAAAATAATCACACTTAATCATGTAAAAAAATTCTTAGAAAAATATTATTTTTCAGCTTTAAATTTGTAAATAAAATAAAGTTATAATTGTTACCAATTTTAATAACATAAATTTATTTGTTATAAATAAAACAAAATCTATTTGGCATTCCAGGAAAGGCCAAACCAAATCACACCTTCAGAATACTCAATTCAATAAAAAGGATAAAAATAGTTCATATTAAAGTAACATTTTAATTTAGTCCTAAATTTTTTGGACATAGGCTTTCTCACTTAAAAGAATATTTTAAAAATGTATAAGGTTATTCATTAATTTTATATTATTTTATTTAAAAGGGTTTTTAATCTTCTATTTCATGCTTACATAATGATAAAATCAAAAAATTCTTAATTTTCATGAAAACCAAATTTTTCAAATAAAAAAAATATTTTTATAGAAAAAAATAAAATATTAATACTATGAAAATTTTGATGCAAGGAATTAAAAATAAATAAATTTTATTTTATCATATTTACATTCTTGTTTTTTCCAAATTAAAATTTTAAAATAAAATAAATAATATAAAGAAAAAGTCATTTGTAAAAAACAACCTTTTTATTTATTAAATCATATCAATTATTTACCTTATAAACATAGTATATTTTAATGGATTTTAATCTTATCAGCCTTTCTATATTTATTAATAATGTTCTATTAATATGATGATGTTTTTTTACATTGGGTGTAGCATGTAACACAATTTATAGAATATAATTTTATTTTTAAAAGTTCAGGAATTTTAGGTCATTATTGTTTATCTAGTGTGAGGTAGGGGATCACCTCTTAGTTTTAATATTTGGTATTACTGAAGAATACACAATCCATTTTACTCTAAATATGGTTGATGAAGGAAAATTTAATGTTATTCAATATGAAAGTGGTCTTGTTGCTCCTTCTCACCTCCTTGATGCCGATGATATTATTATCTTTTATCAAGGGGATATTTTTAATATTAAAAGGATGAAGGATTTGTTTCAAAGTTATGATAAGGTATCCAAATAAATTATTAATAAGGATAAATATATTTTTTTCATTTTTTAAAGTGACTCTCTCTTTCCATAAGTCATTTAATTGTTATATATTTGATAATTTGGGATAATCCTTTTATTTTTAAGTATTTGGATCCCCCCCTTTTAAAGAAAACCTAAATTTAAATATTTTAATGTTCATTCCTTTAAAATTAGGAAATAGTTTTCTACATAGAAAGGAAAAAATCTCTCAATGTTTTCTATAATCATCCTTGTTAAAGAAGTTATTTCAACAAAGTTTGTTTAATCTATATTTTATATATGTCCCATTAACCTTATTAAAAAGGTGAGTATTATTATCTTCAATTTTGTGTGGATTGGAATTATTTTTGAGAAAAATACTCTCACAGTTCCTTGGAAACCTTTCTATAAACCTATGAAGTCTAGAGGAATGTTAATTAAAAATATTATGAGATTCAATGAGGCTTTACAAGATCAATTTATATGGAAACTTATCACTAAAAACTTTGATATTATCTATTTCTTGAAGTGAAATTTTATTAGAGGAATTCATTCTTGGAATTTTTACTATATTGACAGATATATATTTCCTATATTGAAGGAATTTTATGATAATGTTTTGATTCAATCAAAATGAATTGTTTCGGATAATTCATCTCTTAAATTCTTGATAGACAACTAAATAGGACCTCCCCTTGTAATCTCTAAATTGATTAATGTTATAATCTTTGATCATAAAATTTCTATTAAATAACATCTTTTTGTTTTAATGTTTTACCTTATTACTTAAATTATTTTTGCAAATAATTTTCACTTTCTCCCCCATGAGGATACTTGGTTTTATGAACCTGTATGATATGGTCTTCTCTTCAATAGGATTTACTTCCATTTCACTAATGGTAGTATGATTAATGGAATGCATTGGATTAATAAATTTCACATTTCATGTATTAGACCTTTATAATGTCAAATCATTTGAAGTATTTCTCTTAATATAGTTCCCATAATCAATTTTTTGATGTAATTTTTAATGGATATATACTCTGATCGTGTGATTTATCATTCCATACGTAAATATATTAATCATATTTTTCTTGAATGTTATTTTTCTAATGCACTTTAGATGTATATATTTGACCTCCTTGATATTACTAAGATTTAGTCCATGGGTATCTATAATCCATCTGTTTACTACAAAAACATTAAATATTCCAATCAATTAAATCCTAGGTTTATAGAATCCTATGTAGAGCTTGTCAATATAATCTGTAATTTCAGAAATAATGTTATCTATAATGGGAAGAGCTTATCTATTTTTTCTATAACATCCCTCCTGATTTCCAATATTAGGTAGACTAATGTTGTGTAATATGGTCATTCTAACAACACTCTACATGAATAATTTGTCCTAAATAATCTTGAAATTGTATGTAAATTTAGGAATTACAAAGTAATCATGGGTATCATGTGGAAGTCTCCACTACATAGATGGATGAATATTAATTTTTATGGTGACTATAAAGGAAACCCCAATGCTACATGATGTAGTGTTGTGTTCATAACTCCCTCATGACATATAATTGGTGACTTAATATGTCACGACCCGACCCTACCCGGGCTCGAGCCGCAACTACCCCAAGCCTGCCTCCATAGGCCAGGGGCTGGCGACTAGCGCCGAAGGCACAACAACTCGGGGAGGCCTTTGCCTAAGCACCTTTACACACACACGTAGCAAACTCAATGCCAAACTGCAGAGTAAAAGAATAGACAAGCAGAGTAAAAAGAACAACTGCTATATATAAACCACAGAGTGCATCGACCTATACAAGATACAAGGTACAAACTGAAAAGAAAAGGGGCAAAACACGCGCCCAACCAAAAAGTGCCACAACCCGGAAACAGGTAAACGAAAAGAAACAGCTGACGGGTCTGCCACCTGGAACCCAGCCACGACCACCGCACGCGGTCCAAGCTCCAAGCTCCTACGCTCCACTGAAGTCACGACCAACCTGTCCGTCGTCTGCAAGGGCACACCAAGTGCGGGCAAAGCCCAAGCAGGGGTGAGTATAAAAATACTCAGTAGGATACCCCGAAGGATCGAGGGAGCAACAAAGGAGGTACTGAAGGGTGAGCAGTAGAGCGAACAGGGAGAAGTAAAAGAGTACAACAGAGAGTGCAGTAAAGAGTCCAGCTCAACCCATGAAGAGGAAAGAACGTAGACTCATCCAGACACAAGGATCTAGAAACGGTGAGAAGATGAACTTCTCGTCGAGTCTTCTCTACCTATAGTAGGAGAGTAGACTCATCTAACCATGAGAAGCTAGACACGGAAAGCACGTGGCATAACCCGCGCGTCTTCGCCTCTCCTGGAAGGAGAGTAGCCAAACCCAAGAAGTGGGTGCCGGAAACAAGGTATATACATATGTATGCTTTGTCAAGAAGCCCGAACAAACTCGTAAGGGGATATCCGTCCCATAACTCAGCCCAAGAAAGAGTATCCAACAGTCCCAGAAGTAACACCATCAATGCCCCGCATCCCGCACGTCTGCCCCGAACCGCAAGCCAAGGGGCTCAATCACCACACCTCGACACTATCCGCTTTGGGCGGCACTGACTCGCCCTCATGGTTTTAGTTCGCGTCACAAGGACGCATCTCGGTGGAGGAAAGCGCTCCTCGTACTTGGGAGTTATAGGGGAACATCAACCACAACTCGTCACTGCCACGCAGTCGAGAAATCTGCTCAAAGTCAACAGGCGACCCCCTGCCAAGCCCCGCTGGCGGATCCCTGGAAGTCAATGGGTTCCCACTATGGGGATACCCGGAAAGTCGATGGGTGCCACACTGCCAAGTCCCGTAACAGGGTAGTCCACTGGAGGGTGACCCGCCAAAAGTTGGCGACGGGACCACTTCCCAACCCAGTTGGAGGTAACCCGGCATCGGGGACCACTGCCCAGCCCAGCTGGAGGTAAGCCCGGCATCGGGGACCACTGCCCAGCCCAGCTGGAGGTAAGCCCGGCATCTGGGACCACTGCACAGCCCAACTGGAGGTAAGCCCGGCATCGGGGACCACTGCCCATCCCTACTGGAGGTAAGCCCGGAACTGCTCTGGCCATCCCTGTTGGGTGGTACTGCTCGGTAAACACCACTGTACTGGCCATCCCTGCTGGATGGTAACCCACTGGCGAGCCCTGCTCGAAATGACCTCAGCTCTGCTGGAACAACCTCAGCCCTGCTGGAACAACCTCAGCCCTGCTGGAAATAACCTCAGTCCTGCTGGAACAACCTCAGCCCTTCTGGAACAACCTCAGCCCTGCTGGAACAACCTCAGCCCTGCTGGAACAACCTCATCCCTACTGGAACAACCTCCTGGGTAGAGGATCGGTGCCCGCGTAAAGTGTTGGTCACACCGAAACCACAATCTCTACCAGGGAACACGGAACAACGGGAGAAACTCCCCAGGCCTCACAATGAAATACCTCTCTAATCTGCTGAGTCACTGTCGAAGCGGACTGAGACATCTCATCCCAGAAAGTGGGGAAAACGCCCACGCTGCACAAACACCCGTAGTCGCAGACGGTGTCGCAATCCGGTGAAAGGGCACAATACTGAAACCCCTCACAGCCAAAGAAGCAGAGGAACCAAACCATCTCTGCCGGCCAAACCATCGAGCACAAGACCAGGGGGAGACCGCTCAACCCTGCTGGTCAGACAAAAGAGCACCAGGCCAGGGGAAACTCCACCCTGCTGGTCAAACAAACGAGCGCAGATCCAGTGGAAAACTCCTCCCTGCTGGCCAAAAAAACGACCACAAAGCCAGGGGAAAACTTCACCCTGCTGTTCAAACAAACGAGCACAGAGGGACCCTCTACGTCACGAGAGGTCAAGTACGCAAAGCAGATCTCGGCACGCACGTGGGGCCCACACTACGTGTGGCCCCAAGTCAACCCCAACTGAGTGCACAAACATCCTCAGGTACGAACAACCACATGTACCTCCAAGCGTTCCCGTATACTCCCGGTGTATACCTCATTCCAGCCCAAAGGCTATCGTGCACACGACACCCAGCGTCAATGCGAATGCGTGACATAACAACTCCACCTCAAAGGCCCAAACACGGCCAACCACATCTCGTGGACCAATTGTATCACTCTCCCAAGAGTGCGCGATCACACGCCAAGGGTCCGCCTCAACAAGGTAGGGAGAACCACCACTAGAGAACCTTCCATGCTCCACATTTAACAAGATCACGCAAGAGGCTCCACACAACCCAATGGATCGCATCGTTATAATCCTCACGGAAAAACACGCGAGATCGACTACTTACTCGCCTCGAACGGATATCCGACGAAAAAGTCACCAACACCGCCTCACGCCCGAACGACATCCCGTGATCCCGATCCTCGGCCCCGAAAACAGTCGGGCGCATCGCACCATTGCGATCCCCTCGGGAAAACACGTCAAAAGCACTACTCACTTGAGTGCAACGGATATCCGGAGAAAAAGGTGCATCCCGACGCACCGCACACGAGCGGTGCCATGTGGGACCCGCATCCCGGTTCTGAAACTCAACGAACGGATCGCACCGTTGCGATCCTCTCGAAAAAGTACATGAAATGGACTATTCACTTGTCCAAAACGGTCGCCTGGTGATAAAGCTGGAAATCAAAGTCAACTCCCGAAACGGCCCTCACGGGGCCCGCACCATCGTGCAGAATTACAGCGGGCAGACTGCGCCAACGCGTTGCCCTCGGAGAAACACCCAAAATCGACTGCCCGCACGCCCCGAACGGACGTCCGAGGAAAAAGTCGCTAAAAGCTGCACGCACCTCAAAAGACGGGCCGTGGGGCCCACGCCTCCACTCCAGCCTCAACACCCGGAACCACACTGGAAACCTCCGCCTCAGTGCCAGGGTCACAACGCCGCTGACGGCGCTCAAAACAGATGTCGGACGCGTTCGCGCCGTCCAAAACAAGAATCTCGGGAAAAACGCTCATCCACTTAAGGACACGTCACGCCTCCACGACCCCTCGTTTCGGGAATTAAAAATTTTCGAAACTATTCCAAAAAGACCGTCTCGTGCATACGGTTCCACTTCCGTAGACGACACTCAAAACGGACACCCGTAGCGGAAAATACGGGTGTCCGAACACCGAGGGGGCAAGTCCCTATGGCTGTACCGGCCAGTCCGCCCGGCCTGGGCCGGCCCGCGGCTTGGCCGCGCGGCCGGTCGCGGCTGCCGCGTGAAGACCCGCGCGGCGCGGGTCTTTGTCGCCGCACAGGGGTCGCGCGACGCGACCCCGGGGTCGCCGCTCCCTGGCGACCCGCCGGCGCGCCGAGGCGCTCCGCCTAGCACCGACCTCCTCTGGATGCCGCGCCCCGGCCTCGTCCAGGCGCTCCACCGGACACCCGCGGACGCCCGCCAGACACCCCCGCCGGACACCCGCGCGCCCTACTGCCGCGCCCAGCGCCTCGCCGCGCCGTCCGACCGATCCCCCCCATTTCCCGCAAACTTCGACGATCCTCCGTGAGCAGCTCGGGACTCAGAATTGAAATCCGAAAGATGCGTCGGAAAGAGAATTTACTCTACTACGCATTCATGTTCTTTGATCAAAATTTTGATGGGGGAATCCATAGTGAAAAACGAGCTCAAAATAGGGATGGGAATAGAAAATGCAACGCAACATCCTACCTCGCGGGGCTTCGCCCGAAGCTTCGCGACGATCCGCCGGCCACCACGCCTCGCCGGAGCTGTCTCGCCGGAGCGTCTCACCGGAGGTGGAGGAGGAGAGGGAGAGGAGGGATTCCAGGGGGAAAGGGGTAGGAGAAGAGGGAGGGGGTGTGTTAAGCGTTTAAATAGAAAACGCTTAACCACCCGCCCGTCAGCCCGAACCCGAACTCCCGACGGGGTCGCGGTTAAGCCTCCCTTAGGCTAAAGACCACGCTTTGAGAACAACGGCGGTCTCGGAATTTTATTCCGAGACCCCGTTCAAATGTTATTAAACTTAGCGCTCGAGGCCGCCAAATTACGAAAACGCCCCTCGAGCCATTTTTCACAAACGGCCCGCGCCCGCAAAACTTATACCCCTCCTAGGGTAAACGGCACATTCCGAACACAACGGTGCCCTCAGTTTCCCAATCCGAGCCACTGTTTAAGAGATACCTGCGTTTCACCATTAAATGAATAAATTAATTAATTTATTTATCCGTATAACGTTCCGGGAGCGGGCAAGGGGTCAAAACATCCCGCGCGGACAAGTTTTATGTCGCTCTTAGGGTAAAAACCCCATTCCGCACCCATCCGTAGACTCAGATCCCTGATTCGGAACTCCGTTTAGGTGTTATCCCATTTATTTTGCGTTTCCATTGTGAACGCACTGAAAATTTAATTCCGGCCACTCCGGGGCTCGGAATCGCACGCCGTCTGAAGGCACTGCTCTGGAATATTTCCAAGAATATTCCAAAGTCTTTCTCAGAAAAAAAAGGGTTCTTACATCATTCCATACTTCAAGATTTTCATCCTCGAAAAGCAAAACCAGGGAAGAACACAGGGTATTAAGACCACACTCGGCTTCCCATACCCAGAAGAACCCACACACAGCTCTGCGTCACCACACACAGACCAAAAGATTGATCCGTCCAAGTTAGGCCGAACCTTGCCGACGTCGTGCACCCACTCCAGACTTTGGGGTTAGGGCAAGGCGGTAGGGTACCTCGCCATCCCGTTGCACGATCTCAAACGGCCCGAAGGCCCTCGGGGGTAGCTCACCTCCCCGGTCAAACCGCTACGTCGCACGCCGCGACAGGAATCACTGCTTGGGCATGGGAAAGGCCCAGTGATTCCCTCCTTCAGAATATCCATATGGTGAAACACCCAAGGATATCTGGTCACGCAAGATTCCACAGTCGATGCTCTGTTACACGCTCAACAGGTGAAGGAGCCAACACCATCGACTAAAGGAAAAGGTCTCACGCCTTTTTCCTTACCAACACAGGGTTACACCCGACGCCTTGCGTCACCCTGGTAACACATCAAACAAGGATCAGGGAGGAAAGCGTATCACACACAGAGTCTAACAATTCTACTGCAAAAAGGTAGAAGAGCTGTAGAGCGTACCTCTTATCACTTCATGCTCTGCAGGATAGTAGACATCCAAAGCTCGCGGCTGCCCGCGGTCCCAACAGTCAGCTCCCGGAGCCTGACGTGGACCACCTAGTGGTGATGGGGAGACCTTGTAACGTCGTCCCCCACTACCAGCTCCTCTCACTCCTCTGCTAGCACCCCCTCTCTAGGTACTACTCTGATCATGGCGCTGCCTCTGCCGTGGTGGTGCACCTGCTACCTGCCCGAAGCTCCCAGCAACTCGGGTCGGGCAGTCTCGTGCCAAGTGACCTCGGCCGTCACAAGCATAGCACCGACTCTCTCTGGGCTGCACTGGTGCCCTCCGGCGCCACTGTGGTGTAAGACCACGCCCTTGAGTCCGGTTGTCAGAAAGCCACCTGCGTCAAGGTCCTGCTTGCCGACGCCCACTAGCTGCGGCAGACGTCTCAGCTCCAACGTGCCTGCTGCCACCACCAACACTAGAACGCGACAGAAATCCCTCTGTCACCAGCGCCTAATCTAGCACCCCAGCATATGTGGAAATTCCCAAAGGTACTATGACAACACGAATCTCTCGGCGGAGACCCTGCTCAAACTTCCGCGCTCGGAGGTTGTCGTCACGGACCAAGTCTGGGTAAAAGCATGCACGATCTGCAAAACTAGCCGCGTACTCGGCCACCGTCATCCCTCCCTGCTGAAACTGCAGGAGCTCCTAAATCTGAACGGAGCGCAAGCAAGAGGGGAAAAACTCCTCACGAAACAACAACTGAAAGTCGTCCCACGAAAGTGACGACTCATCAAGAAACTGAGTCACCAGACTCCACCAACGCCAAGCTGCTCCACGAAAAAGGGTGGCTGCCAAAGCCACTCTCTGATCTGCCGGCGTCTGCACAAGCCTGAAAAGGTGAACCACTGCCTTGAGCCATACCTCTGCTGCCTGAGGGTCTGGCTCACCACTGAACCTCAGTGGTCTCTGTTGCTGGAACTCGCGGAGCGCGCTCAACCTGCGCTCCAGCTCAGCCTGCTCTGCTGAAACTGCCTACTTCTCAACAGGTGGGGGTGCTGCTACCGGCCCACCTAGAGAAAGGGGCTCTCATGATGGGTCCTGGACTGTGGCCTCGTAAATCACAGGGTCATCGCCACGAACCAAATCTGGTATCCTGGCTGGCTGTCCTCGCAGAGACATCCTGAAAATTATCAAGGAGTGCCGCGGTCAGATGAGCATATATGTATATACCAAAAACAACAACGATGGGGAGCTGACTCAAGAAGGACAGTCAAGACTCAGTCCTATGTGATGCACAACCAAATTTCCCTGCAACAAGTATCTCAGCATGCCGAGTCGACAAGCGGGTTATCAAGGTCCTGGTGAATGGATACGTCGGCCGCCGCACCATCACTGGACTCCCTGGCCTTAGAGCCGCTCTCGAGACACGTTAACACTGTTTCCCTATATCCCAACCAATTCCTCTTTTAGGGACATCCAAACAATGTCCCAAGGAACGAACCACCTCTGATACCACTTTGTCACGACCCGACCCTACCCGGGCTCGAGCCGCAACTACCCCAAGCCTGCCTCCATAGGCCAGGGGCTGGCGACTAGCGCCGAAGGCACAACAACTCGGGGAGGCCTTTGCCTAAGCACCTTTACACACACACGTAGCAAACTCAATGCCAAACTGCAGAGTAAAAGAATAGACAAGCAGAGTAAAAAGAACAACTGCTATATATAAACCACAGAGTGCATCGACCTATACAAGATACAAGGTACAAACTGAAAAGAAAAGGGGCAAAACACGCGCCCAACCAAAAAGTGCCACAACCCGACAATAGGTAAATGAAAAGAAACAGCTGACGGGTCTGCCACCTGGAACTCGGCCACGACCACCGCACGCGGTCCAAGCTACCAAGCTCCTACGCTCCACTGAAGTCACGACCAACCTTTCCGTCATCTGCAAGGGCATACCAAGTGCAGGAAAAGCCCAAACAGGGGTGAGTATAAGAATACTCAGTAAGATACTCTGAAGGCTCGAGGGAGCAATAAAGGAGGTACTGAAGGGTGAGCAGTAGAGAGAACGGGGAGAAGTAAAAGAGTACAACAGAGAGTGCAGTAAAGAGTCCAGCTCAACCCATCAAGAGGAAAGAAGGTAGACTCATCCAGACACGAGGAGATGGAAACGGTGAGAAGATAAACTTATCGTCGAGTCTTCGCTACCTATAGTAGGAGAGTATACTCGTCCAACCATGAGAAGCTAGACACGGAAAGCACATGACATACCCCGCACGTCTTCGCCTCTCCTGGAAGGAGAGTAGCCAAACCCAAGAAGTGGGTGCTTAAAACAAGGTATATACATATGTATGCTCTGTCAAGAAGCCCGAAAAAACTCGTAAGGGGATCTCCATCCCATAACTCAGCCCAAGAAAGAGTATCTAACAATTCCAGAAGTAACACCATCGATTCCCACCATCTCGCACGTCTACCCGGAACCGCAAGCCAAGGGGCTCAATCACCACACCTTGACACTATCCGCTTTGGGCGGCACTAACTCGCCCACACGGTTTTTGGTCGCGTCATAAGGACGCGTCTCGGTGGGGGAAAGCGCTCCTCATACTTGAGAGTTCTGGGGGAACGTCAACCACAACTCGTCACTGCCCCGTAGTCGAGAAATCTGCTCAAAGTCGACAGGCGACCCCCCTGCCCAGCCCTACTAGAGGATCCCTGGAAGTCAACGGGTTCCCACTACGAGGATACCCAGAAAGTCGATGGGTGCCACACTGCCCAGTCCCGTAACAGGGTAGTCCACTGGAGGGCGACCCGGCTATAGTCGGCGACGGGCCCACTGCCCAGTCCAGCTGGAGGTAACCCGGCATCGGGGACAACTACCCAGCCCAGCTGGAGGTAAGCCCGGCATCGGGGACCACTGTCCAGCCCAACTGGAGGTAAGCCCGACATCGGGGACCACTGCCCAGCCCAGCTGGAGGTAAGCTCGGCATCGGGGACCACTGCCCAGCCCAGCTGGAGGTAAGCCCGGAACTGCTCTGTCCATCGCTGCTGGATGGTACTGATCGGTAAACACCACCGTATTGGCCATCCCTGCTGGATGGTAACCCACTGGCGAGCCCCGCTCGAAACAACCTCAGCTCTGCTGGAACAACCTCAGCCCTGCTGGAACAACCTCAGCCCTGCTGGAAACAACCTCAGCCTTGCTGGAACAACCTCAACGCTGCTGGAACAACCTCAACCCTTCTGGAACAACCTCAGCCCTGCTGGAACAACCTCCTGGGTAGAGGATCGGTGCCCGCGTAAAGTGTTGGTCACACCGAAACCACAAGCTCTACCAGAGGACATGAAACAACGGGAGAAACTCCACAGGCCTCACAAGGCAATATTGCTCCAATCCGCTGTGTCACTATCAAAGCGGACCGAGATATCTCATCCCATAAAGTGGGGAAAACGCCCACGCTGCAGGAACACCCGTAGTCGCAGACAGTGTCGCAGTCCGGTGAAAGGGCACAGTACTGAAACCCCTCATAGCCAAGGAAGCAGAGGAACCAAACCATCTCTGACGGCCAAACCATCGAGCACAAGACCAAGGGGAGACTGCTCAACCCTGCTGGTCAGACAAAAGAGCACCAGGCCAGGGGAAACTCTACCCTGCTGGTCAAACAAATGAGCGCATAGCCAGGGGAAAACTCCTCCCTGCTGGCCAAACAAACGACCACAAAGCCAGGGGAAAAATCCACCCTACTAGTCAAACAAACGAGCGTAGAGGGACCCTCTACGTCACGAGAGGTCAAGTACGCAAAGCATATCTCAGCACACACGTGGGGCCCACACGGCGTGTGTCCCCAAGTCATCCCCAAATGAGTGCACAAACATCCTTAGGTATGAACAACCACATGTACCTCCTAGCGTTCCCGTATACTCCCGGAGTATACCTCATTCGAGCCCAAAGGCTATCATGCACACGACAACAAGCGTCAACGCGAAGGCGTGACGTAACAACTCCACCTCAAAGGCCCTGGCACGGCCAACCACATCTCATGGACCAATTGTATCACTCTCCCAAGAGTGCGTGATCACACGCCAAGGGTCCGCTACAACAATGTAGGGCGAACCACCACTGGAGCACCTTCCATGCTCCACATCTAACAAGATCACGCAAGAGGCTCTGCACAACACAACGGATCGCACCATTTTAATCCTCGCGAAAAAACACGCGAGATCGACTACTTACTCGCCTCGAACGGATATCCGACGAAAAAGTCACCAACACCGCCTCACGCCCGAACGGCGTCCCGTGATCCCGAGCCTCGGCCCCAAAAACAGTCGGGCGGATCGCACCATTGCGATCCCCTCGGGAAAACACGTCAAAAGCACTACTCACTTGAGTGCAACGGATATCCAGAGAAAAAGGTGCATCCCGGCGCACCGCACACGAGCGGTGCCACGTGGGACCCGCATCCCGGTCCCGAAACTCAACAAACGGATCACACTGTTGCGATCCTATCAAAAAAGTACACAAAATGGACTATTAACTTGTCCAAAATGGTCGCCCGGTGATAAAGCTGGAAATCACCGTCAACTCCCGAAATGGCCCTCACGGGGCCCGCACCATCGTGCGGAATTACAGCGGGCCGACTGCGCCAACGCGTTGCCCTCGGAAAAACACCCAACATCGACTGCTTGCACGCCCCGAATGGACGTCCGAGGAAAAAGTCGCTAAAAGATGCACACAGCTCAAAAGACGGGCCGTGGGGCCCACGCCTCAACTCCGACCTCAACGCCCGGAACCGCACTGGAAAACTCCGCCTCAGTGCCAGGGTCACAACGCAGCTAACGACGCTCAAAACGGATGTTGGACGCATCCGCGCCGTCCAAAACAAGAATCCCAGGAAAAAACGGTCGTCCACTTAAGGACATGTCGCGCCTCCGCGACCCCTCGTTTCGGGAATTAAAAATTTCCGAAACTATCCCAAAAAGACCGTCTCGTCCATACGGTTCCACTTCCACAGACGACACTCAAAACGGACACCCTCGGTTTCCCATTCCGAGCTACTGTTTTAGAGATACCCGCGTTTCTCCATTAAACGAATTAATTAATTAATTAATTTTTCCGTTTAACGTTCCGGGAGCGGGCGAGGGGTCCAAACATCCCGCGCCGACAAGTTTTATGTCGCTCCTATGGTAAAAACCCCATTCCTCACCCATCCGTACACTCGGATCCCTGATCCGGAACTCTGTTTAGGAGTTATCCCATTTATTTAGCGTTTCCAGTGTGAACGCACAGAAAATTTAATTCCGGCCACTCTAGGGCTCGGAATCGCATGCCGTCTGAAGGCACTGCTCTAGAATATTATTAAGAATATTCCGAATTCTTTCTCATCAAAAACCGTGTTCTTACATAATAACCCTTAAGGATCTCATTATGCCTTATAGTTTCAAATAATTTATGTAATAATTTATGTTTTTATTTTAGATATTAATGGATAATGTAATTCATGGAGTAAAAGAAAGTCAAATATCATTTTTCAATCACTTTGGAGTGTCCAGCTTCACATATCATATAATCTTACTTCTCAACAAATGATTTTCTTTAATTAAGTATATTTGATTAATACAATGTGATTCATACCTACTATTAAGGAAATTATTTTACTAAAAACACTGCTAATAAGGGTGTTTTAAGTAATTCTTTTACCTAATTTGATGTTATTACATAGGATCTTGTTGATATCAATCTTAGGTATACTTTTAAAATTCCCATCATTGGACTCTTGTAACTTTTTTTTAAATTTTATCCGGGTATTGTAACCTTTTCTCCTTATCTCATTATTCTTGATTATTATGACTAAATTTGAATATGATATGAAAATAACTGATGATAATAGAGTTAATTATCCCTTTTAAGCCTCTAATATACAAGTTTATGACCCCAATCATCACTTTAGACACACGTATATGTTCAATTTCATGGATCTATAGAATTAAGTAGTTACATAGACCCTCATAGTCATGGATTATTCTAGGTAATTTCATTCAATGGTCATTTTAAATTTCAAGGGATCATTCATGAATTTTTATCACTAAATGGGAAGGATTAATTGGAAATGAAGATATACACATGCATATACTAACCTTGATGTAATCAAGGAATGATTGGTTCTTTTCAAATTTTATATCATGGCTCATGCTATATTACCTAAGGGTGTGGAACATTTGAAATTTAAAAATTTAGAGAGATTGATTACAAGACTTTTGGATAGGTTATATTCTATTAGTGTCCCCATTAAAATTAATCATGTAATTAAGAGAGGAAGGTATATATTTTTTCATTTATTCTAGGTGAGGTTTAATTCTCTACCACTCTAGTAAAAGAATTTATCTTGAAAACATTGAAGGATAGAATTGATCTTTGTATACAATATGATAACCCCCTTTTGTGGATGAAAAACTTATTGGTCACATATCACATGATTTTATGATATTTAGTACCTAATGTAGATACATAAATATTAGGGGACATTCTGACCATGAATGTACGAAACATAATACCCTTGTAAAGGGTAAGGGGAAGGTGATGAACACTCCCTAAAAAAATACTATTAAGGGGAAGTATGTGAATGATTTTCTTTCTACTATAGTAGTTGTGAAAACCTATGAAACTAAAATAGACTTTGAAAATATGTATGATCTATAATGGTTCCTACCTCTTTAAAGGTGGTATTCTCTGAGAACCATTGGGTGAATCATGGGTGCCCACTAGAGAACTTATCTCTAGAAAATTCTTGTCAAAATAAAACCCAAACCCCTCTAGTTTATCCCACATTAGAATGTACATTTGTGGTAATTTACAATAGACATATTAATCTAAATAAGGATACCTATATGCCATATATTTCACCAACTACTACATCACCCATGTTAATTTATCCTCTAAAGGCTTCTGGAAATTTTAATAACTTAGGAGTCACACTGATTTCTCTTAGAAAAAACGAATCTAATGTGTCTCTAGCCTTGACGATGGAGAAGGGATCCAATGATTCTAGAGAGAATGAGGAGTATTTGTTGAAGGTATTATAGAAAGAATGTGATTCTAGATAAAAAACCAATACCCACCTCTTACAAAAGAATGATAGAGGAAGAGGGAAGAATCCTGACTATATTAGAATGTTGAATAGAGCCTAAAATTTGGGAATTACCTCCTTAAAATAAAGTTAATATTTTATAATATAAAAGGTCTAAATAATAAGGATTCTAAAATATCTCTTAAGAAATTCATATAATGGAATAATCCTAGACTTTTTATTATTAATATGCCTTTGGTCAAGTTTAATTGTTTTAAAATCATCAACTAGAAAACCAAAGGTTATGATATCATTTTTTATAATTATAGGTTGGTTGATGTTTAATATTTATGGATTATTAAGAAGAGTGATTTTAATGAATCCCTCATCATTATTTTTTAGTAACACATAAAATTAAATGTTGATAATGTCAACCAAATGTGTCTTTTAACCTTTTTATATTCTCACAATAACTATACATGATGAAGAGAAATCAAGAATGACATTTACAATCTCCCCAAGAAAATATTATGTGGAACTGATAGGTGATTTCAATACAATTTTCTTCCCTTCATATAGTCTTGGTTCAAATTTCACCAAGGATGCTTTGATTTATTTTCATAGGTTCATTGATCAAGTATTTTTTCGGAAAATCAGATTACTAGATACTAAGTTCAAATATAGTAGATGTACTATGAATGATAGGAAGGTTAGAAATATTGATTGGGAATTTGTTTCTATAGTTTTAGTTTCTCTTTACAAGAACATCCATATTTGAATTCTGATCATTTACCTATCTCCCACTCCTTTCATTAGACTAATGGGAAATCCTTTAGTAACAAACTATAAATTACTTCCAGTATCAATAATAAAAATATTTTATTCATAATAATTATTTTATTATTTTTCATAATGAAAGTACATAGAAATAATATTAAAAAAATAATATTATATATAAATTTATAATAATGATTACTACAACTACGACTAGTGTAGGGATACAAAAACAAGAAAAAGTGACCACACAATGTAGTATTCACTAGGATCAAATTATATTAGGAATATTAAACCAACCAAAAAATTGTTAAAAGAAAAATAAACATTATGAATATAATTGAAACTATAAAAGGAATTTTAAATACAATTTGGGATTGAATTATTAAATTTTGATTGACGATAGGGTATATATAGGGTATAAAGGAAAATGTGACAATTGGGATCTAACTATTACCCAACTGTTGGTCAATATGACTATTTCTCAATTTGATTATTTGTCAATATGACCACTAGTAATAATGTTACCCTTATAATTAGTTTATATAAAGGGTAATGAAAAATGATAACTAATCCATAAAGGAGAAACAATGGCCTAAACAAGTAGATCCATGCCTTTTGAGGCCCATTTATCAGAACTTGGAAGGTGGTAGCATCGTTTGGGTTCACCCTTGACCAAGACCAAACTGAGCTTCAACAAGTGAGGCTTTAATGAAATCACCTATGAGATAATTTCAAGTTATTAGAGATCACTACTAGGTTGATTTTAGCTGATCCACCGCATGAAACCTCTACCATGACACAACTTTCCAAAAGGGTGTATGCTGATGTAATAAGGTGTTATACATCTAGAACATAAAATTATAATTTCTTATTTATAAATGAAATATTTATTTCAGCAATCCCATTATTATTTTTATTTTAATTAGTAAAATACACATGAATATAAGGTAAATTTGATAAATAGTTTTTTTGATACAAATAATAAAAATTATTTTCAGAAAATATTTACAGTTTTTTAATAAACTCAAGTATTAGTAATGAAAATAATTTTCAAAAAATAGTATTTAAAAAAATATTTATTTAAATATAAAGGATAATATAATTTTATAATGTCTTTGTAAATTTTGAGAAGTGTCAAAAAGGTGTTTATGTCGTAAAAAACTTTTATTTTTCAATAAATAATTATTTTTATTTAAAAGTTAAAATTCTCATATTTATAGAATTATTTGTCTAAAATAAATATTATATTTGAAATAATCATTCCAAAATTAGGTTATGGTGAAATTTTGATAATTTTTTAAAATACTTTATTTTTCAATGAATTGTAAAAATATAGTTATTAATTTTCGATGTGCTCTATGATTTCACATATATATTGTATTGAAGTAATAATTAATTGAACATAATTCATGACTAAAAATTAGTTATTTTATTAATATTATGTATTTTAATGGATTTAAATCAATTTACAAACCTATAAATTACTTTCCAAAGTCTAAAATGGAAATTATTATTTTAAACGAAATATTTTGTAAAACAATTAATTTTCCATGTTCAAATTAATATTAAAAAATGGATTTTAGTTATAATGGATTAAAATATTATAAAACATGACTTAAATTTATAAAACCATGTGAAAAAACCATGGTTAAGTTAGTGGTTTTCTATTTTCCACATCTTAGAATTCTAAGAGCTATATTTATAATTATTTCTTCTTTTTTCTATAAATACCCATAAATTCCTCTATACCTCTCCACTATAAATCCATTATTCAAAATATTTTGGTCATTTTACCTCTAAAATATTCTCTTGAAGGTTCCATTAAGGTCATAAGGTTTCATCCTCAACTTCTTAGAAGCAACTCTTCAAGGCAAGGGAACTCTCCTCTTCTTCTTTCCCATTCAAGTACTTGTTTTGTAGTATGACATCTGAATATTGAATTGATTTATTTTCATTTACATATATTTATCATATTATTGAAATATTATAGTTTTATTAATGGTATACCTTAGTTTCCTCTCATTATTCTCTTTCTATAATCCATGTTGTACACCATTATGTTGTCGAATTCTTTTATTGAATTTCTCTCTTTTACATGATATATTATTATATTGAGAATAGAAAACCCCTCCCTTATCCATGGTAATTCAACTAGATGTAAACAATAACTTACTTATTTAGGTATTTACATGTATGAAACACATATTACCTTTTCATGGATTAAAAATGATGTATTGTTAAAAACTTTAAACACTTATTTTGAATTCAATGATTTTAAACAAAACCCATACGTAATTATCCTCAGGTTATTGGTGAAATTATTTATTATGATCTATGTGGATCACATGAATTCATATATATAAATGGTGTTTCCTAATAGTTCTATAATAATTTTTTTATGAAATTATTCTCAAGACATGACTAGTTTTATGATGCCTTGGTGGATAAACTTTGTAATTATGTTTTATTCCACCTTTTTGACAAAACCTTGATGATATGACTATAAATGTATCATTTTAAATTTGTAGACACATTTCTAAGTTTTGTATCATGTACTTATAATTATTATCTCATGTTATGCATCATGTTTTACCCATGATAATCACCGATGTCTTATTTCCTTTGTTTACCCCTTTTTAGAATTTATTCTCACCCTTTTTATTGATGCATGCCCCAAAGAAAATACTTATATTGAGGTGAACTAGGATGAAATAAAAAAGTATACATTAAAAAAGGATTAAATAATATTTTTTTGTTTCCCGCATGTAATTCATGTATTATGTACTTAATTTCCGAGGCACTGGATGTCAAAAGATCCTTCAATGTTATCGGTCTAATATTTTGTTAATAAAATATATTAAAAGTAATATATTAAAATAAAAGTATGCCATAGTTTGTATCAGAGGTAATGCTTAGTAAATTTTGAAAATTATGTCTATAAAAAATTAGTAAAATCCCTAGGGATAAGTCTAAATATTAAATAATATGCTTAAATTTTGGAAAAATATAAAGTAAGTGGTTTCCAAGAAATGAAATCCATGTTTGTTTCTACAATTAAATGTGATTATAGTATAGTTTTACTTAGGGGTAATAACCAAAAAAAGAACACATTGGGATTTAACTTGATAGTCACCATGTTAATGAAAAATAGGTCATACGGCATACCTAGTTTGACACTCCCGAGGGATATGATTTGGTTAATCACTTTTTTTAAAACCATTACTAAGGATAAATAGATAAAGTAAAATTTATATGGATATTGAAGTATATCATCATAGAAGCATGATATTTGAAAATTTGTGGAATAATATTTCCTTTATAATTATTATTATAAGATTCTAAAGAGTAACAAATTTTTCTATTATGTTTTCTTCTTCTAAAAAATTGGTAGAAAATAGAAGGCCCCATGTAAAAAAAAGATGCAATAGACAGTGCAATGGTGTCCTTACCAATATGGGAAGATCTATAGTTGAAAAAAAACATGATTATGATGAATTTGTTAAGTCAAGTAATGATAAAAACTACACCATTTTGAGTGTCTAAATTTACCAAGAAAGGAAAAATTATCTATGGTATCCTTTATACACCACCAAACACTAATTTTTATTGGAACCTATAATCCCCTGATCATAGAACAATGTATTAATAATGTATAAAATTTATCTTTTGTACCCCATTTTTCTAATGAAGATAAATTTTCATTAGAAGTATATCACTTATAGTGAAAATATGATCAGTGGTTGACATTGATCAAGAACATAAATCCAAGGGATGAAATGGAAACCATATAATGAGAATACTTCAAAAAGGTATTTTTCAAAAAGTATTTCCCCCCATACCCTCCAATCCAAGTTTGAGAGGAAATTCATTGAGTTGGAATAAATAGAAAATGAATCAGTGGTGAAATATGAGATGGACTTTACAAGGCTTATGAGATACGCTTAAATATTTTTCATTGATTATGAAAGGAATATAGATTAATTATTTGGTGGACTAAGACCCTATTTTGGAAATCTTTATAAATCAAAGACTTTGGGAGTGAAAAATAGATAGTATTATGATCTCTAAAAGTTTAAATGGATTTCAGAGACACCCATCAGACTTATGGAAAATATAAAAAGAAGAGATTGATATATATTTTTGCAAATAATCCACATGGGAAGAAATTAGAAAAACCTAGGTGAAAAAAAATGGGAAGAATCATTTTGAGAATTTTCTATAAGGAACTAGAAATCACTAAAAGTATGTATATATTCCCATATTTCTAAAAAATGTCATGTAGATGTTAAGTATTAAAATAAGAACACCAATGAAAAAGGAATGATGGTGCAAAATAAACCTATAATGTAATACTTCAAGTGTAGGGAGAATGGTAATTTCAACAATCAATGTCTAAATAAATAGATAATAGAGGGAAACCACCCTCTACCCCAAAATAGACCACAAGATCATGGTATTGATTTTTCAATCACAAAAATTGATATTGGGGATCCAAATGATGTTGTGGTAGGTACACTAACCATGAAATCAAAGCTAGAAAGTACATTTTCTGATTCTAGTTCTATGATTTCTATTATTTCATTCAAGTATGTAATGAACTTCTAGTTAAATCATAAACTGATAGTGGTACAGTTCTTAGTTTAAAATCCTAGAGGAAATATTCTATAATCCAATATATATAGGGATTCCATTATTAAATTTTGTGAGTGAAATATCTCTACAAATCTTATAGTCCTTATAATGGTGGAATTTGAAATAATACATGGTATGGACCAGTTTCCAATGTATAATTCCAACATGAACTACAGAGGTAATGATATTTCATTCGTCATGAAGGGAAAACATCTAATCACCTTCAAAAGAGTGATTTACAAGATTTATAATTTCTATAAACTGCCTCCTATTACCTTCTTTATGAAAATTATTGGTGAACAAAGTTATCATGAACTTGAGAAGAGGTTGGTTAGTGAACCTTTTCTAACTTTATACTCTAATGGGGAATGTTTCTTTAATTTATTGTGATGCATACTTAAAGAGACTTAGATGTGTACTCATAGAAGATGAAAAAGTTTTTGCTTATAAATTGCAACTATTAAATCATCAGAAATAGAATTATCCTACCCAAGATCTAGTGTGAGATATAATTATATTTGTATTATAGATATGGAGACACTATCTTTATGGGGAGAAGTGTGATATATACACCAACCACCATAGTTTGAAGTATATATTCACATAAAATGAGCGAGACATATAACAGTGTAAATGGTTGTAAATTATTAAGAACTATAATTATTCTATCCATTATTACACTAGAAAAGTAAAAAAATTCACATATGCATTATGTAAGAAAGACCCCATAGTTCTTGCAATTATTAGGATTGAAGGAGATACATTGATCAAATAATTGGTAATAATGTAAATGGAATTCATAAGGGAAGATACACCATCAACCCTATTCTAAATTATTTCCCAATAATCATTACTATAAAAGATTAATAAAACCTAAATAAATGATCCTATGTTACAAAATAAGATATAATATTTGAAAAGTAGGAAGTATTTTGGGTTTAATTTTAACCGAGAGGGAAAATTAAGGTTTGGAATAAGGCTATGTATTCCATCTAATATAGAGATAAAGAAGGAACTGATGGATGAAGCTCATCACTAGGAATTCTCTATACACCCTAGAAGAACCAAAGTGTATAGTGATATACTATATCATTATTGGTACGATAATATGAAATGAGAGATTATTAATTATACTATAAGGTTTTGGTATGTTAGTAAGTGAATTTTGAGAAATAACTATCCCAATGAGTTATGAAAATACTACCCATACCTATATAGAAGTAGGAAAACATCACTATGGGCATTTTTTACCTAACTTCCAACAAAATCTGAGGGGAATAATGAAGAATGGTAAATCATAGATAGATTAACAAAAACTTCCCATTTTATCAATATTCGATAATATTTCTCCCTTGAGCACGCTTATTTTTTGAACATTGAGGAAGTGGTGAGACTTTATGGGGTGAAAATATTAAATGTTTCATACCATGATCTAATATTTTCATCCATGTTCTGAAGGAGCCTCCAAAATGATATGAATACTAAAGTAAACCTTAACACAACCTATCATAATCAAACAATTGGGTAGACTGATATGAATATTTAAACATTAGAAGATAGAGTATGGGCTAGCTCACATGATTTTCAAGGTATTTGGGATCAAAATATTCTATTTATTGAATTTTTCTATAATAATAGTTTCTGCTCAATCATTTAAATGGATACTTATGTATTAATCTATGGGAAGAGGTATAGAACTCCAATGTTCTGGGATGAATTTGGAGAAGGAAATCTATCAGGACCATACATTGTGAAGGACACTAAAGAGACAATAAATGTGATCCAAAAAACATATCAAGTCCAATCATAGTAAAAAAAATGAAATATGATTAAAATCAAAGGAATGACTTAGAGTTTCATGTTGGGTACCATGTATTCCTTAAAACATCAATAGGGAAAGGGGTTAGAGGATTGAAAATATATGGAAATTTATTCCAAGGTACATTGGATAATTTAAGATTCTGAAGCTCATTAGAGTAATTACCTATAATGTAGAAAAACCTATAAACCTTTCAAATTCCCGCAATGCCATTTACAGGCCCCTATTAAAAAATTATATGTCAGAACTAATGAATATACTATAACAAAATAGTATTGAATTAGAAACAGATCTATCATATGTAGAGAAAATAATATATATTCTTAATTGAAGGGAAAAGTGTTGATTAAAAAGATAACACAAATTTTGAAATTATTGTGTAGAAATCACATGTTTGAAGAAACGACTTGAGAACCTAAAGAAGAAATAAAAGAAAAATACCCATTTTTTTGAGGCTAGAGTCAAATTTAGAGGATGAAATTTCTTAAGGGGGTATAATATAACAACTTGAAATTTCCCTCTATGATTAATAAAATACATTTTTTTTAAAATGAGTATATTAACATTTTTGAAAATAAAATTACATATAAAGTCTATTATAAAAATAATATCACATGTCCAGTGATAATACAAATTACTACATCTAAGACATGTATAGGTATATAAAAAAAATAGTGACCAAACAATAGTGAAATCCCTAGGATCATGAATTTCCACAAAGATTAAACCTACCCTGAATACTATTAAAATAGAAATAAATGTTAGGAATATAATTGAAATTATCAAAAGAACTGGAAAAAACCTTTGGGAATGAATTAGTAAATACTCCTGAATAGTAGATTATATATAAGTAATAAAGGGTAAAGTAATCATTAGGATCTGAGAATTTCCTAACCATCGGTCAGTATGATAGTTGGTAATAATGTTACCATTAGAATTAGTGTTTAAAATGTGCAATTAAAAATAATAATTGATATATAAAGAGGAAATGATGACCTCAACTAGTAGAGTTATGAATATTGAAACTCATTTTTCTGAACATGGGAGGGAGGTAGAATTACTAGGGTTCACCCTTATAAAATCCCAAACAAAGTTTGATCAAGTGAGTCATGAACAAAATAACATATGAGATAATTTCAAGTTATTGGGGATCACCAATAGGTGAGTGTTAGAACAACCAAGCCATGAAACTACCTTCATCGCACACCTTACCATTAAAAAGCATACTTGTGTAATTAGGGGTTATGTATCTAGACCTTAAAAGTGTAATTTCTTATTTATTAATGAAATATTTATTTTTTCATTCCCATTTTTAGTGTTATTTTATTTAATAAAATAATCATGAATATAAGATGAATTTGTTAAATAATTTTTTAGATACCAATAAAACAAAATTCTATTTTCAGAAAATATATACAAATTTATAATAAACTAAAATATTTTAAATAAAACTTATTTTGAGATTTTTTTATGTGTGAGAAAGTTAACTATGTTTTAAAAACTTTTATCTTTCAATTAATAATGAATTTATATTTAAAAGTAAAAAATATAATATTTATATAATTTTTTGGATAAAATCAATGTTATATTTTAAATTTATAAATAAAAATTAGGTTAGGGATAAAATTTGAAAATTTTCCAGAAATACTTTATTTTTCAGGGAATAGTAAAAATATAGTTCAATGTTTTTGATATGTTTTAGGAATTCATATATATTTAATAATTATTTAAAAATTAATTAGACTTAATAAATTAAAAAATTTATGTTATTTTATTAATATCATTTATTTTAATGTATTTAAATGAATTTCAAAACCTATAAATGACTTTCCAATGTTTAAAATGAAAATTATGATTTTAAAAGCCATATTTTGTGAAAAATTTACTTTTCTAGGTACAAAGTAATATAAAAAATGGAATTTGGTTCCGATGGATTAAAATATTATAAAAATGAATAAAATTCAAGGAAAAAAGATAGAAAAACACTGGTATGTTAATTGTTTTTCATTTTTTACAACCTAGAATTCCAAGACATATATTTAGAAACTTTTAAGCTATTCCTTCTCTTTTACTACAAACACCCCTCAATTCCACCCTACCTATCAACTCTAATTCCATTATCCAAAAATTTATAGTCATTTTAGCTCTAAAATAGTCCCTACAAGGTTTAATTATGGTGTTAAGGTATCTGCCTTAGGTTCTTGGAAGAAAATCTTAAAAGTAAGGGAACTCCCCTCTTCTTCTTTTCCATTAAAGTAGTTCTTTTATTGTATGCCTTATAAATATTTAATTTATTTCCTTTAATATAATTTTATTTATCCAATTACTTAAAAAAATTTCAATGGGATTCCATAATTTCCACTCATTATTCCATTTCCTCAATTCATGTTTTATACCATCATGATGCCAAATTCATTTCTTGAATTTCTCTCTTTTACATGAAATATTCTATTATTATAAATCATTAAATTCCTCCCTTATCCAATATAATTAACATATATTTAAATATAATTTATTATTTCTAGGATTCTCATGTATAAAATCCAAATTCACTTTTCAAAGGTAAAAATTGATGTAATATTCAAGTCTTTAAGTAGTTATTATGTACTCAATGATTTTATAAGAAAACCAATCATTATTATCCTTAAATTGTTGATTAAATGATTTATTTTGATAAATATGAATCACATGAATTAATTAAAATAAAGGTTGTGCCTTGATTACCATCCAATGCATTGGGAAAATAATTAGTCTATAAGAATGAGATGTTTTATAATATCTTGGTGAATAACATTCGTAATTATGTTTTATAACACATTGGTTATAATATTTAGTGGTATTCATACGAATCTTCTATTTTAATTTTATTTCCAAACTTCCATGCTATATATTGTGTACTTATGATTATTTTGTAATTTATGACTCATGCTTTAACCATTATTATTTCTCATGTTTCATTTCCTTATTTTATCCCTTACTGTGCTTTATGATCACCCTTTTCTTTTTATGTATCTCCTTAAGAAATTACTTGTAGTGAGGTGACCTATTATGGAATAAAAAAGTGTTACTTAAAAAATAATTAAATAATGTTTATATTTTCCTGATGTAATTCATTTATTATGTACCCATTTTCCAATAAAATTTAAAACAAAATATAATTCAAGTTATTAATGTAACATTTTTATAAAAAATATTCTAAAAGTCATATATTAAAAATAAGGGATTCCATATCTCTCCTTACCCATTAAATATTATAAATTCATCTATATAGTTTGAGAAATAAATAGGAAATTCTAAATAAAAATACTCCATGGATTGAACTTGTAGTATTTTTAGAAGATTAAGATGAAATTTATAAACATCAAAATCATCCTACTTAAGGAAATGATCCAAGTCTAAGTTATCTAACCTTGATTAACATATTAAGAAGTTTGAGAAGAATCTAAAGGATTAGACATCTAGAAACATAAATCATTATAAACTAATTATTGAGAAAATATAAGAAAAGATAAATATTAAGGATTAAATTATGATGAAAAAAATATCCTCAAAGATTACCTATATCTGATATGGATGAGGGATGAAGATAGAGATGCTAATTCTTTTCCTTTTTGTTAACAAATAGAGAAGGATCAAAACAATTATTTCTTATTTAATAATCAATGGAAAAAGTCTCAATGATAAAGATACCATTAGTAAATATAAGGTTTATTACTTTATATATGTAATTTCATGAAATTTTAAAAATGAAATTCTATAGTATATAAGATACACAACACCAAACGTAAACAAACAATGTAATATTATTATTTAATTATTACCATTATAATGTAGTCATTAAATTGGAAGGTATTAATCAGATTAAATGATTTATGAAATAATTAGAAAGGTATAATATAATATAAATTTAATGAAATATTCTTAAAAAATAATCACATAATTTTTAGTAATGTCGTTTTATTCATTAAAAGAACACGTTTTTAAAAAAAATAGGTTTCTTCCTTTTTATGATATAATATTATAAATATTTTCTAGAATATATGGAAAATTTATTTGGAAAAATTCATTTAATTTTTTAATTCATCATTTAAAAATTATCTTAGGATGATTTTTTTGATAATTTTCTAAAAAGATTAATTTTTCAATAAATAGTGAAAAATAATGATTTTTATAAAACGTTTATTTTATTTATATTAAAAGGGACCCCTATCATTTAAATTTGATCTAAAATGAACTCAAGTATTATTTATTTACATATAATTAAATTAATTACATTTTAATAATCCTTATACCTAATTTTGGTGTAAGTACATTTTTTGGCTTAAAAACACATTTGTAAAGAAAACTATTTTTTGATGCGTTTTGTGGGATTAATTTTAAATTAAACTCTACAAATTATGTATTTAAAATTTTCAAAAAATGATTACCTATTTGGAACCAGTGGGTCCTAACTTAGTAAATATATATAGTTTATTTTTGGTCAATATGAATAAAAAATAAGTAAATTTTGTTACCATGATAATGGGTAAATTTGGTTAATAAAGTTACAAATAAAATGATAAGGATTATAAAATGAACCTAAAACTTGAATTTATTTTATCATAAGATTTAATTTCTTCCATATACATGAAATATTCTATTACATGTCATTTTATGGCCATTTGGATGCAATTATGACCTTTATATTTTTTTTATTTCAATAAAAGTAAAACATGTCATAGTCTTGTTTTTAATAACTATAATATTTTTAATATGGAGTTATATATAATATATGTTTGAATATAAATAGTTTTTATAATTATAAAATATTTATTTTCATAATTTCAATTTTTTTTGTGAATAAATATTTACCTTAAATGCTTTCACAACAATGCCACAATAATTATTCAATTAATGAAACAAATCAAATAAATGATATTAAAAATATTAAAAAAAATATCATATTAGATAATTAATGTAATAATATAATTTTATAGATTATATTGTCATGTTATGGATATAACAAAATAGTTTTTTTTAATTATAATTACTATCTTGATATTATTAAGGTCAAAGTAATAAATATTTTAAAAAATGATATTAATGATATGAAATTATTAAAAATATTATATTTGGAAAAGGTATTGGGATATTAATTATAATATCATGTATGGTCCATTTATGTGCCATTTTTTCTTTTATTATAACCATATTGACCCATATTGTGTAAAATTCCTTGTTGTCATGGTAAGTTTAAAAAGGGTTAATGAAGTGTAAAAACCCAATGATATGGGTTAAAATTTTATCTAAACAAATCAAAAAATTATTGTATTAGACTATTTAGAACCATAGTAATATTATATTCTTAATAAATAAGTTTGGTGAAATTTGGAATCAAAAATTAATTTATATTAATTTAATATTTTGTGGAATTCCAAGATTGCTTCTCCCTAGTCTTATAAAATAGAACCTCTTATTCTCAAAAATTTACAACAAAAAACCATTTTGTTTCATCCAATACCTACAAAAATCCATTAATAATATCCATTATCATATTATATAGGCCTTATTTTATCATAATACTAATCTTAGAGGTATTAAGATGTTTAATAATGAGGTTTTCCCAAGAAGAGATAACTTTTATGTGAGTATTTTTTTTTTTTTTTCTTCCACCTCTGTTAAATATTAGTAAACCATAATAAAATAATAAAATATGTATCATCAATATAATGATATATTATTATGTTTATATCATAATCTGTAACACCCTAGGTAAATAAAGAGTATGACATTTTCACATTTATCCATATTTGTGAATAAAATATTAATATAACTTTAAAGGGGACGCTATGCTCGATGGCGTACCCAACACGCAACAATGAGTTTCTTGGGAATCTTACGTTGCACTCTAATAATAAAATAATATTATTTTAAATGGTAGTTAATGCCTAGCTGTTGTGATGGTGATAATGAATAGAACTAACTAAAAAATGATTATATATGTTTGTCAAATATTTTTACTTTTTACAATAAATGTTAGAGGATTAAAAATGCGAATGAATCCAATTTTAAGCGTAAACATTCTAATATTCTTTAAAAGGTCGATTAACCGCCTTTTGATGGCGAACCTCTTTTAAATCCAATTTTTGAAAATTTTATGTGTTATATTTGACAAAATAAAATTCTTCTTTAGAATCGGGACATCAAAATTTACTTTGTGTAAATTTTTGGTATTTTTCCGAAAAAGTTCAATTTTTAATGAATAGTGAAAAATGTTATATTTTAATTCAAAACTTATTTTTAATCTAATTTATTTATATGATTAGATTATCTTTTTAATTGGTTTTAAAGTGAAATTAGAATATATTTTTACCATTTAATCCAATAGTGGTTATTGGAATTAATTTCACTTTGAAATTGGACTTAAACTAGTGTCAATCTTTTGATATTTATTGTTTCATAAAAACACGCTATTTGCTATGACAGCGGGAATTAATTATAAAATTAATTAATGCAACTTCTATGTTATGAATTTGGTAAAATAGACATCATTTTTAAATTCGGAATATCAAATATAGCTTAGGGTGAATTTTTGGTATTTTTCTGAAAAACTTCAATTTTTGTTGAATAGTGAAACCACAAAGTGGTCGTTACAAAATTTGATTTTTCGTTTAAATGGTACTTTACCACTTCTGTGATTTGAATTTCAAAAATCAAATTTAAATGATTTTAATTTTTAAGTAAAATGTGGTTCAATGGGATGAAAATAATTTTTGATGAAAAGTAACTTTTAAGTTTTATTAATCGCGATTAAAGGTAATTAGTGTGATTTAAGGTAAAAATGATATTATAATAAAATGAAAATATCTTGACACTTTTCCTAACCATATTTTATGAGTTATTTCCGACCAATACAACCCATGGGTTGATTTTTGGTACCCCATGGAGCCACTTGGGTATGGTAATGACATTTATGCCTTTTATTTAAAGTTAAAATAAAAATGTCACAAACATGAGTTGTTTTACTAAAACAATTTTTACATGTGGTTCTACAAGTCATATTTTTTACTATAAATATTCACTGAAAAGATAAAAAGATTTACTACATCATGATATTTTTTTTTATAATTTTTAGACATTAAAGTTATTAAATTATTTATGACATCATGATGATGCAGCGATTACCTCATTAATAAAGGATTTAAATAAAATGAAAAGATAATGTAAAATCTATGACCTACACATGTCCAAAACCTATTGGATGGGTATATTTAGAACCCTAATCACCTTATACTTGAATTATATCAATGTGGGTCCTTTTAAATCTGAAACACATTTTAAAATAATGTAACCTTTTATACCTTTCCAAGAGTGCCCCTCCTCTCCTCTTATAAAAGGCCCCCACCTCTACCTCTTTACCCACGCTTCCAAAGCCTTTGTCTCGGCCAAACACAGCCCATTTTGTATCTAAAAATTCCTCTATAACTCTTTGAAGCCTCACTTTGGGAAGAATCCGTTTCAAGGAAGCTTTTGAGATTAAATCAAAGAGAGTTACCCGTTTTAAAGGTAGTGTTTTCTCTTGTGTTCTTATGTTTTATTTTTCTTCTCCAACCCCCTAAACTCTTTTTATTAATTTCTTTTGTAACAAATCCAGTATCTTAAATATACTAGTATGTTTTTATAATATGTATTAGAGCTACAATTACACAGACCTTCATCTAATGGTTAAAGAACATACTGTTTCTATGGATGGAGAATTTCTGCCTCACCAAACGATGATTGTTCAACACTCATATAACACCTTCATATGCGGCCATTAAGATGTCAATATATTTATATATGATATATAATATGTTTATGTTTTACTTAAGTTTCTGTATTTTTTATTTATGGCATACCTTTATGGCTTCCATTATGGGTATACGCGATATCTTCATTTTAGGAAGTGCGAACTACCGCCCCCTCAAAGTGATTTGATTCATTATTACCATATGTGGTATGTATAAACGATATATTTAATGATATTATATATGATACCATAATGGAATTAAAATACTATTATGTATCATTATGTTATTCCATTAAATATGAAATAGAAATGGAAGTAGCATTCATGCGTACGTACGGCTTACCGTCTCCATGAACGGTGCATTTCATTTCTTACCTCTAAATGATTATGTAATATTATAAATGCATGTATATAATGGATATATATGATATATAAATCATGATTATAACTCTGGATATAATGGATACATGAACAACTTGTAATTATAAAGAGCATATTTGGACTCAAGTACCAATGATCGTTTAAACGACCGTTATTAACTAAAATAATTACATAGTGTTCATGACATGGTAATAAGTAATATAAAAGGAATAATGAACTTGAAAAAGGTTCTTAAGGAAGTAGAAATTAACTCAAGTTTATTATTCAGGATATTAAAGAACGATCGAGTCAAGTCGGACCCGAGGTAAGGGATCCTACTCCTCTCTTTCTTTTTAAGTACACTCTTTTATGTCATTCCTTATAAAGCTCATATTTCTTGTTATTGGGATGTTCTTTTATATTAATCTTATTGTAATTTTTATGTTCATATGATGAGAGACCCTATTCTCTCTCATCAATCCATTTTTTAAGTTTTTAGTGGTGCCGTTAGGCTGCCAAGTTTTCATAAGGGATTTTTCATCTCACTTTTATTCTCGTGGGATTTATGCTACATTTGCCACAATTTCCTTTGAGTGGAGTAAGTACTGCCCATTAATTTATTCATTGTGTAATATACATTCATTTATGAGTATTTAAATCAATGTTTTATTTTCCTTCTTTCATGGGGTGCATGTCTCGAAGGATACCCATGTCGGTAAGGGAACCTTTCACCCTCCTCTTTTTAAAATACTTCTTTTGTTATGTATTTTAATTCACATACTATTATTTTGGGATATGTTCTTCTATATCATTATTGATTTAAATTTTACTTCCATGTGATGAGATACCCTTTTTATCTCTCATCAACTCATTTTCTGAATTTTGTAGTGATGCCGTTAGGCTGTCAAATTTTTGCAAGGGAACTTCTTAACCCAAATTTGATTCTTTTGGATAAACTTGTACTCCTTCAATATGTCGTTCTATGAATATGTGTGAATAACCTCTGATTGTTTTACACTTAATATCTACTTATATTTTGTTTATTCATTTGTCACACATAATTATGTAATTGATTTATCCTTAATCCAAGGATACCGTCTTTGTATGGGACTTCGTCTCAACCTCCTTTCATTGAGGCATATTTTGTTTTATACACAACCTTATTTTATATGGTGTATAAAACCCTTTGACTTTTACATTTATTCAAAAGGAATCTTTTTTATATGAAGCATTTACTAAATGAAAAAAGGGAATGTTTTTATCGTACGTATGCAGTGACAATGACTTCTCCGCCGCCGTGACCATTATTTGAGTTTCAGATTCCACTACATGCCATAACTTCTTTTTAAAAGAAAAATAAATAACATGTTTTACATTTATTTTATTTTGGTATTGAAAATGGTTTTCATAATGTTTTTATATCAATGTGTTGTATTGATATCTTCTGATTGAAAGGTGGAAATGTTATGTTTCCTTTATGCATGTTTTATGTGATAAGATTATGTTATGGTTCTTGGGTATTGTTATGAAAATGGGTGGTTCTATGATAAACTAAGGGCGGGTGATCCCGATATAGCTCTCCAATGCATTGGGTAACGCGAAGGAGTGAAACGTTAAGGTTTCTCCGAAGAGATTTAGGGAATATACTGTGGTGGGTATTCCAAAAATAACCAAGAGGGTTACTCCCTACGTAAGAATGTTATGAATGCCTCAAGTTACCTTTTATGTCTTAAAATTTCTATGATTTATTCATGATTTGATGAGGTATGTTAAAGTGCCTATGTTTTATGGGTGAAGTATGATTTCATTCTTATGTATATATGAACTCATGTTTCTTTTCCATATTTTTATAACCCTTACTGAGCTTTTTATGCTCATCCCAAGTTTTTTGAAATGTTTTTCACAGGTTAAGGGAAAGGTACATAATACGATGATAGTATCAAGGAAGTGTCAATAAAGAATCCATGTTCTATTTTAAATATGTTTCCGTTGATGGGAAAAATGAATACTATCTTTTATGTAACCACTTTGTTTAAATGTGGAATGTAATGCAAGTTTCATGATCTAATTCTCTAAATCTCTAAACCTGAAAAGATCCTCAATGTGTAATCTTGTAATAAATCAAGATTAGGTAAGGTTTAAGGTTGGGGCCTTATATAATCAATATCCATATCCAATTCCTTTAAATTGGTATCGAAGATGCCTTTTGTGTGTACAGAGGACTACCACCTCACGAACTGATGTAATTTTTTCCATCACCATCTATCATGGTAGGTTATAGTGATGGAATTAATTTTTATATATTATATTAATGAAATATCTATAATTCTATAAATATTATATATCATTTACATTATTACATTTCCCTTCTCATAAAAAGGATAATGACCTTCATTTATATGTGTGAACTACCACCTCTATGAAGTGATGTGAATCATTTTTTATCGCCACATCACATGGATGATATATAAGTATATTTAAATGATTAATATGATATTTATAATATTATTATAATTATATAAATATAAAATAATACTCACCTTATTTTCATAATGATCATTGAAAAATAGAAATGTGCGTACGCATGACTTACTGTATCCATGATTGTAACGTAGTTCATTTTTCATAACCATGTTTAATATTTAGATTTAAAATAAAATTTGATGTGAAAAGGTGAAAATTATTTCATGATTATTATTATGTATATGGTGTAATAGTGGCCAATTTGATGATAGTCAACATATCTAATTCATTTGGACTTATGAAACGAATGTCGTTAGAGCATTCAATGAGAATTTAACTGATAAATTAATTTTAGATAACATGGAAATGGATAAAATAAAAGGAAGAATAAAATTTTAAAAAATTCTTATGGAATTAGAAAATTAAACAAGTATTTTTATTCAGGCAGATAAATTATGTATGTGATGAGTCAGACTCAAGGTAATAAACATCGTGTCCATCACATTTCATTGAAGAATATTTTGATGTTATGCACCTATATTGTATCATAAGGTGTATATACAGACACTTTGAGATTTTATATCATTAATTTCTCTATTATAATGACATTTAATTTTTTTTGTAATGTTATTATTCCATTGGGATTTTGATTTAAATGTTTCCAAAGTGGAAGGGAACATTATTTTAAAAATAGTATTTTAAATTTTCTATTAAAACTATTTTTTTCATCCATATCTATATTTTTTAAAAATATTTCAATTTCTTTTAAAATTATCCTATGAATTTTTAAATTCATTTTTACCCATGTTTTACTTTTTTACAAAATAATTTTAATTTATTTTTTGTCGTTTTCCAAATGAGGTACTTTGTGAATTTTATGAAAAAATATAGAAGGAATGGTTTATTTAACTTATATAGAATGAATGGATTTTACCATCATCATGATAATATTTTATTTGAAGTTTTATTTAAAACATTACAAGGTTATTTTTAAATAAAATATTTTCCATTATAAGTGCACAACATTCTAAATATAGTTATTTCAAAATGTAACTGTTATTTTCCTCATGAATTATTTCAAGTGACCTTTCAAAATAATTTTCTATTTAAGATGACATCTAGTTTTATTAATTAATCATTACCAGTGATTTTATCTAAGTATAACATATTTTTTTTATTTATTTTTATGGTTTATGCTTATAATGAAAAGATAAAATTTTAATAAAATAACTTTATTTTTCATGCATTATGTTTTGATAAAATGTTTGTGAACCCTATTTAATTTAATGGGTTCAGATATACCAATTTCTTTATAATATTATGCAAGACATATGCATATTTTCTATTATGTTATTGGGGAGACATATATCTCCCTCCAATTAATTTGGTAAGTATTTATATCTCATGAGATAAATAGGACAGGGAAGGGGAGTGAACCTAGTTCAATAAGGGAAATTTTTCACAATGATAGTCTTGGGAGTGAATATTGACTACTATGATTGTTTTGGGAGTGAACCCATTATACTATGATAGTATTTGAAAATAGTATTATCCACTAAGGATATGATTTTCTATATTTATGTTTATACCAAAATTCCATGACTTATACTAATAATATGCTCTCAAGGCTGATGTTCTATTATGATTCATGTCATATAAACTTCAATGATTTATTCCATGAATCAAATCATAATCTATGAAATGAAGGTTATAATTTTTAAATGTTAATTTCATGTTCTTATTACCTAATTATCTTGTTATTCTTATATAATCATTGATATCTCCATTGTTTACTCATACTGAGCATCTCTGTGCACCATTTCTTATGTTTCCTTTCTCCATGATATGAATAATGATGCTAAATATATATTTTTTTTAAAAAGGTTTAATATGGGTGGAATTTTACATGAGATATAGAAGACATAACATGGAATATAAAAATCTAGGTAAAATGGGAGACGTTTTTGGTCTTTATAAACCAGTTGTTTATAAGACCAAATTATTAAGAGTTTATCTTAATTATCTAAAAATATAAAACTCAAATGTCATGGGGTATTAAAGTGATCCAATATTTATTTTCAATGTTGGAAATTTTTTATGGGAAGAATTGTGTCTGAATTATCTGTATAAAAGAAAAAAATGTAAATTTATGTTTTTAACACTAGATCTGGGAGTGCGGGTCTTGGGCTGTTATAGTTCGTATTAGAGTATATAAATTTATTTATTAGGATGTTTTCTTGATTAGTTATCTTAAGCCTAATGGATACCATCATGGGTATATAATTTTAAAGTTTGACAGAGGATCAGAGTCTTATACACCCTTTTTGAGGTTTTAAGTGATAGAATTTTGAGAAGGCTAATTATATTTTCTGATAGATATATATAACCCTTTGGTTTAACATGAAGTATTATTTGAGTAAGATTGCACTTACATTTTTTGGACATAATTTTTAAAGTTATATATAAAATTTAGCGGTTATATTATCTTTGATGTTGAGGTAATTATGGGTTATTACATTTTTGGGATGAGAAATTAATGTTATGAGGTAACCTTTAAGGTTAAAAAATTTCTTGAAATGTTATTTGTATTATAGTTTTAGAAAATGGACAACCCATAAGCCGGGTGACAATCCATAGCATCTATATAGACCGTGAGGTTTGAACCCACAAATGAAGGGAGACACAGGTATCATAGATAAATTAATAGTTAGTATGCCATTATTTTTTTATATAAATGATTTGGAAAAGAAATAAAAATTTTATTTTTGGAACATATGTTTTATTGAATAGATAAACATAGTATTGGAAATTGATTTGGTGTTAAGTGATTAATGATATTCTTGACGTTCACTATTCTGAGAGTCCAATATGATTAAAGTAAAAGAACTATTATGATTTTTTAAGGATTAATGGTTGAATTTTCCTTTGGAAGAATGTATGATTTTATTGTGGATTTATGGAAATTCTAGTTATTATAGAAATGGTTATCATATCTTGGAGATTATATATTTTTTTTGGTGTGAATATTTTGTGAGAGAAATAATAAATTTATCTTAGAAGTTGATGTGATAAAATCCTTCTGGTTTTTGAGTTTCAATATTAGTCTATAATATATGGAGGAATTTAAGGATTGTTGTAATGCCCTAAACCTCGAAGCCTGTAGTCAGTACAATACTTTATTACATTGGAATAGATACAAGTAAATATCATCCCAAAGGACTGATTAGTTTAGTAGTCTTTGTAAACTAGATACATACCTGATCCTTGTATAACAAATTAATACACTAGTTACAAAATAATTTTTTGAGGATAGTAGTATTCTATCTAGTATATCTTTATATATCATTCCTCATTATACTTATTGGATTCATAGGGAAAGGAAACATAATAATGGTGATCTAAAATTCTCAATAAGGGTAAGTATAATAGAAACAATAATTTATTAATAAGAATTAGTCAACATGAAAAGTTAAATAAGTTATAACACATTCCATTCAAATACTGGATAAGGAATAATCAATATTGTAAGTTAAATAATTGAAACAAATTCCATTTAACCAATACACTGAGAATGAAATTAATCCAAAAATTTTCTCATATGAAAACCTAATGAATAATAATAATAACTGAAATATATATGAAGGAAATGCTTAATTATTGGACATCATATATGAGGCACATGAAAACCTATTCTATCAAGACCATTCACAAGACAGTTTAAAACCATAGGTAGAAACCTATTTAATTTATACAACAAAATTTTCTCATGTGAACCTATAAATTCATTAAAGGGATATATAAATTCTGGGCCCCACTTGTCATTTACTGTCTAAAACATTCCTCATATCAAATAATCAATATGAATAAAATGCCTTATAAAATACACATATTGAATAAAGAATACAAATTCATCAATAATTACCTAGTGGATGATAAGTAGCAATAAGGGTTGTTATGGTTAATGAATTTAAATTCCATTGAAAAATATTAATTTTTTTGAGAAAATAATCATTAATCATTCCAAAGTGCCTCATTCCACTTTTATACATTTGAATCATAATTCCCTTGAATGGAAAATATGTAATGAAATATATAATATAATGAAAATATTCAAATTCAAGATATAACATTTCAAGGGTAGTATATACATAATATAAAATAAACTAGGTCTATAATATTACAATATTTATCAATAAAATGAAATTGAGATGAAATCCATTACCACTTTGTAATTAATTATTTAAAATTACGCATATTTATAAAAGAAAATATTTTCATTAAAAATTTCCTTGTAAAATTATAAAGGAATATTCACAGTGCTATGACATCATGTCGGAGGGAAATTCCATTCATGTCATTTAAGTTAAAAAATAGTTCTTTTAATTTTTTATAAAAAGTAACTTGTTTTGGAAAATGATATGAAGATTATTTTTAAATAATTTTTTAAAAAGTAAAAAAGGCATAAAAATGAATTTTAGAAATAATTTGAGAACCATAAAAAAACTACTTTGGAAAAAAATTTAGAAAACACTAACATTGAATAGAAATAGTCCCCAATGGAGACTGAAAAGACAAATAATCTCGAATAATGTCGAGATTGTGAAATAAATACATATCACTTTACAGTCAGTAAGATCATATGTCTATGAATGAAAGAAAATTATATGGATATGAAAATACTAGTATCTTTAGAATGATACTCATAAAATACATTCAAGGATGGTATATTCACTACACAAAAGAAATAAGTACTGTATAAGGCATGTGTCCCACCGAAATAAAAGTGAGACAAAGATCCCTTACCCTGCATTTACTTTTAGGTGAAAATCCTTTATCCTATAATATTATGGTTTTAAGTATGATATTAACTTATAAAATACCATATTAATATTTCTAATAACATATATTAACTTCTTATAATATTTTTTCACTCATTTGTTAATAACATTTCATTATTTTCACAATTTTGTGTATTAATTGCCTAGTTTCTTGAGTAACTTTGGACATGTTATTTGTTATTATTAATAATTAGATCATGATTTCATCATATAAATAATTTAAAAAATATTTCAATATTAAATATATTTATTATATATGTATTTAGAGTAATCCATGTAATTTTGAGATAAGAAATGAAATTAACCATTCATGGAGATGGTAGGTCGTACGTACATATGATTACTACTTTCATTTATTTATCATATTAAAATAATTAAAAGTAAATGATATATATGTATATTATAATTCAAGTATCATATTTTTTTCATATATGTCACATGTTATTATTAAAACCATCCTTTATGAATTCCATGTATATCGTGAATGAATGACATTGCTTTGAGGAGGTGATAGTCCACACTTCCACAAACGATGTTATAATATTTATATATAATGGAAAGAATATGGGTATGTGTTATAGAATAATTGAAGAATAAAGAAATAATAAATATCGTATATAACTAATATAAATAGAGTTCCCATCATAATTACCAACCATGAATGGTGGTAAAGGAAAAACGAACACTCATCGTTTTGTGAGGCTGTAGTTTGCTGTACACATAAAAAATATATTAGTTACCCATTAGAAGTAATTGTGTACAAGTGTAGATATAAAAAATAGAATAAAAACAACTCAGTATATTTATTATAATTTTATTTTATATAATAATGTAATTATGATAGTTGAGGGGTGGATAATAGAAATAAAACTAAAGAGCCCGAGGAAAGATGCTACCTCTTCTTTGGGTAACTCCTTTTGGTTTGCACCAAAGGGATTCCATGGATAGATTTCTACCCAATATGAATCATATGGTATGAATATATAGAGGTTAAAAAGATTATTTGGGTAGGTTTTGGATGATCAAGAAGGCTCAATGATGTGTGAAGAAGTGAGGGAGGATGTGCCCTTTTATAATTGAGGTGAGAGGTACTTTTGGAAACTCCAAAACAATTAAAACATAATAAGGCTATTCCAGATCCAAAGAATTCAAAAAGGAAAATAAAAGAATAGTATAAGACATTTTAGACCATATATTAGTATATTTGTGATTTTTTAATATTTTTTATATTTTAAAATAATTTAATAATATATTAATTCAATAAAATACCATTATTGTCAAATTTGATAATATTATTTTAATTTAATCTTTAATACATCCAATAAAAGTGTGAATTAAAATATAATGATTTCAAAAATCTATAATATATCCTATATATCTATAAAATTAATTATAAAAATTAAATCATCACAAATATATCAAAATTAATACTTTTAAATTCAATTATGTTATTTATATGTTAATTAAATAAATATTGTTTTAGTAATGAAAAAGTATTTAAGGTAATAATATAATTACATAAAATTAAAATTAAAAATCAATAATGAATCTAATTTCATTAATATCAAAATATAAATTTAGGTTCATTCATATCATTAGTTTGTTCCCATGTGAACACATAAATGATATTAAATACAAAGAGGGTTACATTTTTGTAACTATCTTTGACATAAATATTATGTAAGTTATTTACATATAAAAGCGTCCATTAAACAACCCCAATTATATCCTAAAATGACAAGGGTGGTATTATATTCATCGAATAATTATTGTGGAATTTTTTATTATTTTTTTAATCATTATCTTTTTGTTTTAACCATTGTTTAACCCCTTTAACTCTTACCATGATATTGCGTATTTTGTACATTAAGGGATAATATATTTACTATAAAATTAAAAACGGCCAATAAATGAGTAATTTATTAAAGTTTCATACTTAACCCAATTATTTGTCAAAATTTAATATTTTTAGTTATTCTATATCATTTAATAAATTATTATTTATTGTAAAATATCAATAATGTCAATTTTGGAACTATTCAATATTATGACTTATAAAAAAGTCAAAACATCCAGATAAATTCAAAATAATAATTATTAAAAATTAATAACAAGTAAAATTCATTAATGAAATTCGTTTATGACATTAAATTTCTAAAATTTTATTTATTTTAATATTTTTAGTATCATTTATTTCATTCTTCATCTAATTAAGAAATTACCACATCATCATTGTATTACAATTTAATTTAAGTATTTTTTCCTAAAAATTATAAATAAATTATCATGATTTATATAAAAATTTTATACTTCCAATTACTAATTATATTTGAATATATTTTCTTAATTACCATATATAAAAAATGTAATACTTATTAAAAATAACTGGGTGACATATTGGACTTCCCTCAGAATAAAATACATATAAATGAATTAAATTCAACCAAGTGGAACCAATAAGACATAAAATAGACCCAAGGATGATTTTTGTAGAAACAAACTCATCCAATTAAGTTAGGACAAGTTTTTGAGTAATTTTATAATAGGTATAATTTTATTTTTTACTCTTAATTACCCTATTTACCCTTAACTAGGGTAATAATTTTTTTTATAAATATATAATTAATATTACCAAAAAAAACAAAATATTTACATAATTTGGACCCACTAATTATAAATATGGAATCCATTTTTCGAAATTAAAAACACAGAAGTTTCAATAATTAATTTAAAATTATTCCTGTTGATTGTATGAGAAAATGAGTTTTTAAAGTGAAACATTCAAAATATTGAAACGTTTTTACATCCAATTTCAATATAAAATTGATTAAAATGACCTAAATTGGATTAAATTTTAGAAAATAATCTAGTTATACTTCAAAATTAATTAAAAATATAATTCAATACTATACATTATTTATATGAAAAGATATGTTTTAAATTAAAATTGTGTATTTTTCAATATTCACCAAAACATTAAACTTATCCAAAAATACCAATTATTCAACCAAAGTAAATTTTTATTTCCCAATATAAAATAATATTATTATTTTTGTAAAATAAATTATATAAAAGTATCAAAAAATATTTAAAATATTTTCTCCATTTAAAGGAGGTAAAAATGATTTTATAAAAATATCAGTTTTTATGTGTAATATTGAGTTTGTTCATATCTTAGGCCTATGAAATCTATTGGATGAATAAAAAAAATATTTTATGGAATATATAACATATATATATATTAAATTAATATCATTTACTAATAGTAATTAATTTAATTTATTTGGATAAAATGATTTTGGGATATTAAAAATATTTCTTTATAAAAACATTTCACATATATTCATATGGTCCCTATATTCATTTATAATTAATTTCTAACCAGCGAATTAAACCATATAATTTCATAAGTTAGTTAATAATATCCATAAGCATCAAATTAATGCCTATTTTATATCATATTATATGAAACAAAAATATTTTAATAATATAATATTATTCGGTAAAACTAGGCCTTGAGTGTGACACAACTCAACTCATTGTTATGTGTATCATAAGATTAACATGGTGTTTCATATAAATAAATCTAGAAAAAATTAAATTTATTCAAAATTGAAAATATTTTAAAGTATTGGGGTGTTACACTCTCCCCTCCTTCAATAAATGAATCCTATCAATTAAAACCCTAGATTATAATTTTGGGGTTTGAATTTTAAACATATCTTTATTGAAATACCACGTCAGAAAAAGGATTTATGAGACATCCACTTTAAAATAACAAAAGGGAAGTATTAAAGTTACAGAAGAAAAAACATACTAGGTTTTCATGTAGGAAAACATTGACATAGAAGAGAAATATAACCATCATGTTATGATAGAGAGTGATATAGAACATGATTAAGAGAAGGTTACTAATCAAAAGTATACAAATCTACGATGATCTAAGGGAAAATTTGATTTATCAAAAAAGAAGGTGTTAGGATAATTTTTTTTAATATCTTTTCTCTAGAGTTGAAGAATTTATTTAATTCATATATTAATAACACAAGTAAATATACTAACTTGACAATTTTACTTTGATCCTTTAACCAATTACCACTACAAATTCATCTTTTTCTCTAAAGGATGAGTATTTAAGATGATTTTTTTTCATGCTTAAATATTTCGAATCAACTTCTACAGATCACAAAATACTATAAAGTATAACTATATATTTGTCTTGTCATTATACATTAACCAAAACCAAAATGGTTATGATAAATTAAGATAATTCCCCAAGAATAATATCCAAATTTCAATAGTAAAACCCTATAATACTCCATAGATCATCTCTTAAAAACATTTAAGATTAAGATTGAAACCTGAAAATCATTAGTATTTGATCATATAGTATTCTAAATAACATTAATCACTCTTAATACCTTATACCAAAAATTTTAATTTCCTAAATATTATAATCTCAAGGTTTTCTAATCATTTCCATAAATAAGCTAAATCACTATAAGTCCACAATAAAACCATATTTGACACCAAAATATAATTCATTATATTTACCATAATCTTATAGGATTTCCAAAATTGATAACTTCTTCCAAAATAACATTAAATACTTAATCACCAAATGAGTTTCAAATCCCAATACATAAATAATTTATCAGTTTATTAACACTTAGGTCATTATGTGGTCTATAATTTATTCTATAGAATAGAGAATTTAGTTGGGTAATTCCCAGTTTTCCCACCTTTAATGGAGTGATCTACAAATGGTTTCTTGGGATGAGTCTTATTTCCTTCCATAGAAATATTCATTTTCCACAATAATTATTTTCTTTCTATCCAAGTTTCCCACACATAAAGAATTTATCCGTTCTATTGAGATGCTTTACTTGGTGTCTGATTCCATATTTCTTACATGATGGAAATAATTATTTAATTCCTTCTTGATCTGTACCCCTAGAGATCTTAGAAAACTTCATCCTTTACTTTATTGGTGAGTTTATGAGTTGGTTAAGCTATATATTGTTAATCATATTTTGGGAAAACTGATTAGGTATGAAAAATTATATCATTCAATCCTATAAATATCTCATTTGGTTTCTTATCACCACAACCTTGTCCATAATGTTCAATGTTAATATGAATCCTTCATGTTCTAGTAATTAACTAAAACTGAAAATCATAGTGTTAGTAACAATATTCATAATGATAAAAATTTATAATCATTTATAGAATATAATGACACATTAATTTATATATAAAACATATTATATTAAACCAAGGATATCCATTTTATTTATATATTAAAATCCTTCATAATGGTTTGTAATGAATATGTGAATTATCTTAAACGTATCCCCTCGTAGTGTAAAAACAGGTGCACAAAAAGGCCTATTGTCGTGTATCGGGTTATGATGAGTCATGATCGATGCAACTTGTCGGAGTTGTCACACCTAGGTACATCTGTTCCAGAACCAAGTGTACCTGTATAATCCAGACAGAGATATATTATGAGGAAAACTACATAATCTCTATCTTACTGAAACATTATCTTGTTGTTCAATACATATCCTCAAATTCTATCTTAGGGACATGTTCCCCAATCAAGGTTTATAAATCTAGTTTCCATGATTGCTACTAAATTTTCTCTAAAAACAACTATAAATTCCCAACCCTAGAAGCTTGGAGTTGGTACAATAAATTATTACATTGGCATAGATACAGATAAATGGCGTCCTAATGTACTGACTAGTTTATTAGTCTTGATAAACCAGATACATACATGAGTCTTGTATTAAAAATGAGTACACTAATTACAACATAATTTTTTATTTTGAGGATAAAATTATTCCATACAGTGTATCCTTCAAAATACTTCCTAATTATACTTCTTGGATTGTTGGGGAAGGGAAACATAATAATGGCAAGCTCAAGTATCAATAAGGGTAATTACATCAGAAGAAATAATGTATTAATGAGAGCAAGTCAACATGTAAAGGTAAATAACTGATAAAACATGCCATTCAAATACTGGATAAGTAATAATTAATATGGAAATTTAAATTTTGAAAACACTTGAAATTTAACCAATAAACTAAGAAAAAATGTCTCCTTAGATTTTAACATATGAAAATGTCATGGATAATAATAACAAATGTAATATATATAAAAATGATAAATTATTGGACGTCATGTTTGAGGTACATGGAAACCTATACCATCAAGAACTTTAAAAAGATGATTTAAAACCAAATGTATAAAAATGTTTAGTTTTAGAGACTAATTTTTATCATGTGAACCTGTCAATGCATTGAAGGGAAATATAATGTTTGGGCCCCACCTATCCTTGCCAGTCCAAAAAATTCCTTATATAAATAAATAAAAATAAATAACATTCCTTACAAAATAACTTTATTGAGTAAAGAATATGTATTTATTAATAATTCCCCAGTGGAGGATAATTAACAATAAGGGTTGTTAATTTGGATTAATGGAAATACCAATGAAATATCATTGAAACATTCTTGCAAAAAATAATATTTAAACATTCAAAAGTGCCCCATAACACTTTAAAACATCTTAATCATAATTCTAATTAAGGAATAATATTAAATAAAACTTATAATATCATTAACATAAGGATATTCATGATATAACATGTCAATGGAAGTATTCACACAAAATAAATTAAACTAGGTGCATAATATTACAACATGCCTAAATAAAATGAAATTGAGAGGAAATCCATTAACACTTTGTAATCATTTATTTAAAAGGCCACACATTTAAAAAAAATATTATTTGAAAAGAACATTTTAAACTTCTAATGTATGATTTTTATTGTTATGGTGTCATGAAAGAGGAAAATTCCATTCATGTTGTATAAGTTAAAAAAACATTCCTTTAAATTTTGTATAAAAAGTACATTATTTTAGAAAAAGACAAAAAGATTTATATTAAAACATCTAGTAAAAAGTAAAAAAGAATAAAAAATAATTTAAAAAATATTTAGAGAATATAAAAAAATATGAAATCTTTTTTATAAAACACTAACATGGAATAGAAATATTCCCTAATTGAGACATAAAACACAAACAATACAAAATAACGATGAGATTGTGAAATAAATACATGTCACATTACAATAAGTAGAATCACATGAGCATGAATGAAATAAAATTATATGTATAAGAAAATTCCATAATATTCATAATGATACTTATAGAACATATTAATGGGAGGTATATAGACTATAAAAAAGAAATAATTAGTGTATAAGGCATGTGTTCTAAAGAAATAAATATGAGACAAAAATCCCTTACTTTTCATTTCTTTTATGGTGATCATAAATTAAACTATAGTATAAAACTTTTTTATATTATTATTGACTTATAAAGAACCATATTAATATTTATTAGAACATATAATAACTTCTTATAATATTTTAATACATGTTTGTTAATAAATTTTCATTATTTTCACTATTTCGGGTGTTAACTGCCTTGTTTCTCAAGTAAGTTTGGATGTATTATTTGTGGTTCCTTTTAATTAAATCATGGCTTCATCATCTCTATAATGTAAAAAATGATTTAAATATTAAATAAATTCAGTATATATGAATTTATATGAATCTATAAAATTTGGTGAGGAGAAATGAAATGCATCGTTCATGGAGATGGTATACCATAGACACGCATGAACACTACTTCCATTTATTTGTTGTATTAAAAGAGTGAAAATAAATTATAGATATTTATATTATTATTAAATTATAATATTTATTTCACACATGTAAAATTATATTGTTAAAACTAACCTTTATGCATTCCATGTATAACGTGAATGAATCACGTAACTTTTAAGAGGGGGTATCCACACTTCCACAAACAACATTATTGTGTTTATATAAAATAGAAATCCTAAAGATTTGTGTTTTATAAGAATTATAGAATCATAAAGAAATAATTAATATCATATATAACTTATATAAAGATATTTTTCATCATAATTACAATCCACGAAATTTGGTAAAGGAAAAATGGATAATAATCATTTTGTGAGGCAGTAGTTCGCCCAACACATAAATAGTTTGTTTGTTACCCATTAGATGAAATTGTGTAAAAGTGTAGATAAACCCTTATAATAATAAAATATTAATATATTTTGGATACTTTTTTTGTTATATAATCATGTAATAAGGATTGTTGAGGGGGTGGAGAATGGAAATAAACTAAAGAGCCCGAGGAAAGATGTTACCTCTTCTTTGGGTAACTCTTTATGGTCTACACCAAATGGATTCCTTGGATGAATTTATGACAAAATAGTGGCTTACAGGATTATTATATTTTTTGAGGCTTATTTGGGTAGGTATTAGTCGTGATAGAAGGCTAAAAGTGGTGTAAGGAAGTGAGTGAGGAGGTTCCCATTTATAATAGAGGTAAGGGGCAATTTTGGAATCTCAAAAACTATTCAAATATAATAAGGATATTCTAGATCTAAAACCTTTAAAATGTTCAATAAATGAATATTACAAGACATTTTAGACCTTATATTATCATATTTTGGATTATTTAACATTTTTTTGATTTGTTAAATAATTTAATACTATATTAATTCAATAAAATATCATTTTTGTTAAATTTGATACTATTCTTTTAATTTAATATTAAATACATCAATAAAATGTGTGAATTAAAATATAATTATTTTAAAAATTTATAATATATCTTATAGATATATAAAAAAATTATACACATTAAATCATCAAAAATATATCAAAATTAAGGCTTTTAAATTCAATTATTTTATTTTTTTGTTAATTAAATAAATAATGTTCAAGCATTGAAAAAGAATTTATGGAACTTATATAATTTCTAAAATTAAAAATAAATTTATACAATGAATATAACATCATTAATATCAAAATAGACATTTTTTTCATTCATATCATGATTTTTACCATTTGAACACATAAAAGCTATTAAATACAAAGAGGTTGATATTTTTGTAACTACCACTAACTTAAATAACAAATAAGTTATTTTCATGAAATATTGTCTATTAAATAACCCCAATTTGATTCTTAAGTGACATTGGTCGAAATATATTCATCCAATAATTATTGGGGAAGTTATTATTATTTTTAAGTCCTTAAAATGTTATTTTAACCCTTATTTAACCCCTTTAACTCTTACTGTGATATCATGTATTTTATACATTATGGCTTAATATATTTACTATAAAATTCAAAAAACCCCCTAAATGAGTCACTGATAGAAAATGAAAAATTATTAAATTTATTTGGATGAATTTTATAATTTTATATATTTTATAATATTTAATAAAATATTATTTATTTTTAGATACCAATAATGTCAATTTTGATAGTATATGTTATTTTATCATATATAAAAATAAAAAAATACAAATTAAAAAAAAAGACTTATAAAATATTAATAACATGTAAAATTCTTCAATAAAATTTGTGTATGATATTAAATATCTCTAATTTTATTTTTTTAATATTTGAAATATCATTTATTTGATTCTTCCATTAATTACAAAATTACTGCATGATCATTAAGTCCCCATTTAATTTAACTATTTATTCAGTACAATTTACAAATAAATTATCATGTTGAATTTAAAAATTTTACCATTCTGATGACTATATATAGTAGAAGATAATTTCTTTATAAAAAAATATAAAAAATGTAAAACTTAGTAAAAAACAAGTTTGTGACATATTTAACTTCTCTTAGAATAAAGTATTTAGAAAATCATTAAAATCATCTAAGTGGCTCCAAGAATCCATAAAATTACTCCAATGATACTTTTGTTTCAAAAAACTCATCCAATGAAATTAGGAAAAGTGTTAGGATATATTTCTAATAGTTATAATATTATTTTTTACCCTTAATTTCCTGATTTATACTTAAACATGGTAATAAAAATATTAATAAATTTAATATTTATTTTTCCAAAAATAAAATAAACATATTTACATAATTTATACCCACTTATTAAAAATATGGTTTCCATTTTTCAAAATTCAAACACATAATTTCCAGTAATTAATATTAAATTAATCCCGTTGATGTAACATGAAAACATGGTTTTAAAGGGAAAAATTCAAAAGATTGAAATGTTTTTATATCCAATATCAATGTAAAATTGATTCCAATGACATAAATTGGATTAAATGATAAAAAATATAATTATTATTTAAATCAAATTACAAATATAATTTAAAACTATAAATTATCTTAATGAATTATTTTTTCAATTTAATTTTTGTACTTTTCACTATTCATCAAAACGTGAAACCCATCAGAAAATTATAATAATAAAAAAATGGAAATTTTTATATCTTTATTTTAAATAATATGTTTATTGTCTCAAATAAAGTATGAAAAACTGTTAAAAAATGGATTTAAAATAGGTTCTCTTTTAAAAGGCGATAAAATTAATTTTATAAAAATTTTGGGTTTTATGTATGACATTGGGTTTGTTTAATATTATAGCAGTAAAATATATTAGATTATATTAAAAAATATTTTTCTGAATATATAACAAGTTTATTTAATTAATATAAATCAATTATAGCAATTAATTTAATTTATTAGGATTAAATGACATTGTGAGCATATAAATAGTTCTTTATAAAAACATTTCATATATATTCAGTTGGTTCCTATATTCATTTAAAATTAATTTCTAACCAATGAATTAAACCATATATTTTCATAATTTAGTTAATAATTTTCATAAACACAAAATTAATTGCTAGGTTATATCTTATTTAATTTAATAATTATATTTTATTAATATATTATTGTTCGTTAAAACTCGACCTTGAATATAATGCAAGTCAACTCATTGTCGTGTGTAGCATAAGATTAACATCATGTTGCTTATAAATAAATCTAGAAAAAAATTAAATTATTAAAAAATGAAAATATTGTAATTTATTGGGGTGTTACAATAGTAATTTATTTAATGATATATTTTATCTTTGAGTATTACTCTTGAATTTTGGGATTAAAGTAGTTTTCTTTATATAACGGTTTATTTTTTAGTGAATTATACTATCTTGTCCTAACCATAAATTTTTGGATAATGTATTTTGATAGGATTAATATCTTGTAATACTTATACGAAATTATGTTATCCATTATAATTTTATTATAGCACTTCAGTTATGAAAAATTTATCTTGAACACACATTGTTTGGAGAAAAAGATGAGTTTGTGGTGGGAATTGATTAAACCATGAAATTATAATTGTCGGGTAAGTATATTTCCTTATATTCTTAGTATAGGTGGAAATATAATTCCTAAACTCTAGGAATATTATTTTGAAACAAAAGCATTATCAATTTACTTTTCTTACTGATAAATCAATGGCTATTTAACATATCATAGATTTAGGATTTTGTGATAGTTAACTTTCTCATGACCATGTTATCTATCCCTCTATAAAATTCATTGGGAGTTATATTTTTTTCTCAATATACATGTTTTCACTACCCAAAAATGTTTTTATACAAGGAAACCTAGAATGTGTTACCCAATATAACCTTCATGCTTCCCTTTCTCTCTTTTCAATAGAAGTTTTATTTACCCTTTTTACATTGTGAGATTTCAATAGATGTATTTAGAAAGTAAAACAAATGTTTATTGAGACCAGGATAAAATTATGAGGAAAAAATTTATTAATGTTGGGGGGGATGGTTAATATGACTAGATTTTTAGAAATAAAGTCTACAGTGTATATGATACACAACATCGAGCTTAAAAAACAAGAAAATATTGCTATTTAAATGTGACTGTTATCACCGAGGCATTAAATTGGAGGGGTTGAATAGTATTAGATGATTTTGGAAATAAATAAAAATTTAGAACTCAATTGAAATTTATTTAATAAAAATTATAAAATAATAACATAATTTTTCGTAAAGTCATTTTATTCTTCAAAAAAAAATATTTTCTTTAAAAATGTGTTTTATTACTTTTTACGAGTGAGTATTATATTTAATTTCTAGAAGTTAGAGAAAAATTATTTGTTAAAATGAATATAATTTTTTTAATTCTCTATGTAATAATTATCAGAGGATGATTTGTTTGATAATTTTCTGAAAAGATTAATTTTTCAATGAATAGTGAAAAATACAGAGTTTTAAAATATGTCAATTTTTATATTAAAAATTCTATTTATGGTTTTAATTTGATATAAAGGTAAATTAATTACTATTGAGTTATATATAATCTAATTAATCACATTTAAATCATCTAGATACCTTATTTTTATTTAAGAACATTTTTAGGATTAAAAACATATTCTTCAAGAAAACTGTTTTTCATTATATTTTACCAAATGAATTATCAATTAAATTTTTACACTTATGCATTGGGAATTTTTGAAAAATTAGTTCCATATTTATAATAAGTGGAACCAAAGTCAATAAATATATCCCATTTTATTTTTTTTCAATATGTATAGTAACTTTTGTTTTTTTGTTAACACAGTAAAGGTTAAATCAGGTAAATGAAGTTGAAAAATAAAATGATAAGAATTAATACATGACCATAAAACGTTTTATAATTTTATTGGATGACTCAATTTTTTCCATATGAATAAATTATTATATTACATGGCATTTATGGCCATTTGGATGGGATTATGACCTTTAGAGTACTTTATTTCAAGAAAAGTCAATCCTGTCAAAGTCTTATTCTAAATAACTATAATATTTTTAATATGATATTATCTAGAAGATATTTTAAACTATAAATATTAATTTTAAATTTAAAATAATAATATTTATCTTTTTAATTTATTTTTAATTTTTAGTGATGAATTAATTATTTTAAATGTTTACAAAATGCTAACATAGTAATAATTCAATTAATGGGAAAATAAAATAAGTGATATAAAAATATTAAAATAAACAGAATTTTATATAATTAGTGTAAAAAAATAATTTTATATATGACCTTAACATGTTAAATATATAATAAGATACTTGGTTTGAATTATTAGTGTTATATTGATATTATTAAAGTCAAAGTAATGAATAGTTTAAAAAATTGACATTAATGATATTTTAAAATAAATATTATTTTATTAAATGTTATAAAACTTATAAAAATATTATATTAATTAAATTTATTGGTTTATGGTTAATAATATCATAAATGGTTCATTTATGTGATATTTTTGAATTTATAGTAACTATATTGACGCCGAAAGTGTAAAAAGCCTTGTTTTCAAGGTATGTATAAAAAGGGTTAATAAGGGGTTAGAACCAAATGACAAGGGATAAAAATGTGATTTAAACTTGTCTAATAATTATTTTATGAGATTATTTAGACCAATAATAATCTTATATTTGAAATAAATCAGTCTAGAGCCATTTTAAAATAAAATTTAATTTATATTAATTTAATACTTTGAGTAGTTCTAAGAGTGTCCCTCCCCTGTCTTATAATAGAAAAACTCTTATTATCAATTATTCACACTTAAAAAAACAATTTTGGTTCATACATTACCTATTAAAATAATTTAGTAAAATCCCTACCCATGATATTAAGGCCTTATATTTGGAATAATACCAATATTAGAGGTCCTAAGGTATTTAACAATAGAGATTTTCCCAAGAAGATGTATTGATTTTAAATTAGTTTTTTCATTTTTTTCTTCTTACTAGTAATTAGAATATTATTTAACCATGAAAAAATACACAATATAATTATATTTTATTTTGTTTATATAATAATATATATCTATCACCACTCTCTTTAAATAGGAAATAAATACACCATTTGTGTGTATGGTGGACTATCGCCTCACGGGCCTATGTAATTCATTTTCCATTTCCATCTCTCACAAATTTTTATAATGATGAAAATAATTTATATATATTTTATTCATGAAATATTTATACTTATTAAAAGATAATATATTATTTACTTTCTTACCTTTCTCTTCACTGAAAAATGATAATGTTTTTCGTGCATACATGTGAACTATCACCTTTATAAAGAGATGTGATAATTTTTGATCACCACATCACATGTATGATATATATAAGTATATTTAAATTATTAATATTATATTTATGATATTATTATAATTATATAATTATAATGTTTTTACCTACTTTCTATAATGATTATGGAAAATTGGAAATGTTACTCATGTATACATACGACCTACCGTCTCCATGAGTGCAACATAGTTCATTTTTCAAAGAAAATTTGTATGATTGGATTTAAATGTATAATTTATGTATAAAGGTGATAATTATATAATGATTAATATTATTCATATGGTGTCATAATTAACACTTTTACCATTGTCAACATACCTAATTTAATTTGGACTTATGAACCGAATATCTTCAGAACATTTGATGTGAATTTAATTGATTAAGTAAATGTATATAACATAGAAATGGATACAATAAAAGGAATAATAATCATGAGAAAGATATTAATAAATTATAAAATTAAACTAATTTTATTATTAAGGAAGATAAAAAATGTAATCATTTATATCTTTGTTTTTACTCTTTTTGGTATTTGAGCTCAACATTTCTTATGTTTCAATTTCCCAATTTATAAAAAATGATGCTAAATGTTCAGAATTTAGAATGGTATAATATGTGTGTAATTTTATGTGAGATATATATGAATTAACATAGAATATAAAAATATGTGTGTAGTGGGATATGATGTTCATATTTATGAACATGTTATTTATGAATGAAAACTGTTATTAGTTTTTCTTGATTATTTAAAAATATAAAACTAATAGGTTATTGGGAATTTAAGTGATAAAATGTATCCTATTGTTGTTTTAAGTTTTTTATGGGATTAATTGGGTCACATTTATCATTATAAAATCTTTAAATTTAATATTTATATTTTTTACATCGGATATGAGATTGTGGATTTGGGTTGTTACAATATACCTCTTAATGATGGTAAAAAAGTTTATAATGGGGTTGATTTTATTGATATCATTTATCAATATATAACCCAAATTTAGAATTGTATAATAACCATTATCCCCTTGGTGGAGGAATTCAACATGAACTCTTATCCCTAAAATTCAAGAGTGCAGATGTGATAAATTTTTTAACTAATATATTTTTCAGGTCCTTGTCGTATTTGATGCAAATTGATATCTTTTAGGTAGTCATGGAATTTATCCACAACTAATTTATCTCACCAATAACTAATTCTATGTTTGTAAACCTCATTACAAATAATGATCATGCCTTGTATATTAAAATATTTCAGGCCAAACATTCTTGGCAATACCCTTGTTACACTCATGGGAAAAATATCTTCTCTTAGATTGGGTCCCATTGATAACATAATTTTTACTCCCAAATAGTTTGTATTTATATAAGGAAAAAAACCCAAGAGTTATTATACAGTAGATATAAGGGTGTTAATATTCCTTATAAAAAATCAAGGTTTTGAAATATGGCTCTCAAGGTTGATATAATTTAGGAATTTTACACTCTCATGTGGAAATTCATCCTTAATTCCCTAAAGATGTCTGATATTTATGATTATGTTATCAATTTTATTCATTTTATACTAAAAATCTATAACAACCAATGTTTTTAAAATGAATACTATATTTGATAGCATGTACAACACACAACATTGAGCTTAAACGGTCCATAGACTATATTATTTTAAAATGATCATTAAAAATTAACTGTTAAATTGGTGGTATGAATAGGGATAACTAAATTATGAAAAATATATATTTTACACATTTATTAATAAAATTAATTATTTATCAATTTCTTAGAAATAAAAATAAAAAATTATCTTAAAGTAAAAGATTTTTTTTTGAAATTTTTTTTATGTGAGCAATGTGTTTTTATTTTGGTAAATTAAATTAATAACCATAGGTAAACAATTTTAATAAAAAATATATATTATATATATTATCAATTTTTTTATCATTAATATAATATTTTTTCAATGAATGGGAAAAGATTAAATCCAGTATTCTACTTAAAAACTCTATTTTTCTACAAATATTTCTAACCATTTCTCTACACTTATTTAAAAATAATATTTTATTCCAATATTTTTATTTTTTTGAAAGGATTTAATTAATTTTTTAAATCATCAGATAAAAATTATCTTATAATTTTTTTTTAAAAATTTTCAAAAAATATTATTTTTTCATGGTATGGTGAAAAAATATTTCTTTTTATTGAAAATAGCTTTTCATTTAAAGAATTAACATAGAAAATTTTGTTTTAAGTTAGCATTAAAAGTAAATTTTTTCAAATATATTAAAATTAGTCCTATTTAGGTCATTTGAATCAATTATATGTTTAATTTTTATATAATAACTATTTATACATTTGAAAACGTTTCCTTTAGAAAACAGTTTTTTCATTATATCACTTTGTTTGATTTTAAATTAAATTCCACAAATGTATTGAATTTAATTGGGTAAAATGAAATCCATATTTTTAATCAAAATAATTAATATTATATAATAAGGTAAACTCAATTTTAGGTCATAATTAATAGTAAAAACAATTAAAATTAATTAAACGAGTTAATTAGGAGTTAAACTAAGAAAATAAGTGTTAGAATAGCCCAAAAACTTTTATAATTAAAATTTTAGATCCATATTTATACCTTATATCATCTAATGTTTTATAATTATCCATTTTTATCCTTTTGGAATGTGAAAATAATGTATTACTTTAAAAAATTCCAAGTGTGTCCTTCCCCCTACTTATAAAAGGACACCCCCTCTCCTCTTCTATTCGCACTTCCAAAGCCTTTTGGTTCTTCGAATACTTTACCAAATACCTTAATTAAATACCAAAACATGATCTATAGTTCTTATTCTTATCATAAAAACATTCTAGGATGTATTTACTCATAAACCTACATCCGAAGAAGAGGTATATTTCTTAACCATGCGTTTTTGTTTTATTCCTTCATCAATACCTATAAAATATTTTCTAACTATGATAAAATAATAATACAAGTTTATTAAACATAATTATAAGTTATTATGTTAATGTAATAATCTGAATCCATCTCTTCTTCAATCAAATGGAAAACAAAACCGTCAATCATGTGTAAGGAAAAATACTGCCTCACAAAACTCTGTAATTCATTTTCCATCACCACCTATCATGGTTGGATATAATTATGTATTTAATTTATATATATAAATGTAATATTTTTAAATAATTATACCTTTTTAATTATAGTATCACATCTACCTTTTTACCTTCTAATCCATTGGAAAAGGTAATGTCACTTGTGCGTACGTGTGGACTACCACCTCCATAAACCGATGCGATTCATTTTTTACTTTATTTTGGCATGGATGGTAATAAAGATAGATTTCATGAAAATATGTTATTTAAATTAAATAATAATAATTTTTAATGGTCATTTAATATTTACTATTATTTTTTAATCCTTAGAGAAAATTGAAATGACATTCAAGCATATGTATGACTTACCTTCTCCATGAATGGTGTGACTCATTTTTAGATCCTTAACTTTTATGGACTATTATAACTAATTATATAATGAATATATATGATATTTATATAATTTGTAACATTCTGGATATTGTGGAACCATGATAAAAGTACATGTAGTAGAAATACTAAACCAAAACATACATGGAAAATGAACCAGTTATTACCCAAAATAGAGATTTTAATAAAGAAATTTAATAAATTGGTTATAAAAGGTTATAAGTAAAACATATAAGTTATAATATATATGAATAAGGTTATATAATATAGGTACAATAAATCTATATTTATTTTATAGGATGTTCAGAAACATATGAATGGATTTGTATATGTGGTAAGGGTTTCTTGTCTCACTTTTACTTCCGAGATACATATTCCATATTCCATAGTTATTTATTTTGTGTGATGTATATAATAAAACATGGATATGTTATATCATGAATTAATTTATCTTTATCTAATTTAAAGTTTCATTTGATGTTAGTTTTTCTTGGGGAGTAAAAAAAAATTTCAAAAGTGGTAAGGTTCTACTTCACAATCTCATTATTATTCGAGATTGTTTATGTTTAAGTCTCCCAGGGATGAATTTTATGATATATATATCTTAAAACAAATATATTTTATTATAATTTATTTATTCAGGATATTTTCAAGTAATAGTACCATTTTTCCATCTTTGGTACTTAAAATGATTGAGAAAATGTTTTTATGAGAAGATGACTTTATTTATCTCTTCAGTAAAAAATACCTTTTCTTCTATATAATTGTTTCTAAAAATATTTTATATATTTTTTAAATTCTCCAAATTAATTATTAAATATAGGTTCAAACGTTTTTCAATTTTTATAAGATGGTTTGAAATGAATCTTCTTATCATTTTTTTAATGAGGTACATTTTAGCCTCTTCTAAATCTTAGGAAAAAATGTTTTTTATCTTATATTTCATATATAGAATTACCCTTCATAAACCACTTATTTTTTTGAATATTACTTTAAATGTTTAAAATTTGTCTTTAAAGAAACTTTTTTCCTAATATTCTATAAATTTTTAGTTTTCTTAAGTTATTTTCAATATTAAAAGTGTATTTTCCCCAAGAATGATTTTAATGACATTTGATGGTATTTTTATTTCTCAATGAAAAAACCTTATATAAATTATACTCTATTGGGGATGTGTTATAATGATACCATCCACCTTATTTCTACGAATGTTTTATGAATAATATGAACTGGTCTGTAATATTTTGACACCATTTTCCATATTTCTCCTGATAGTTATAATTATTTGTTCTGATTGGGGAAATTATTAACATTTCATATGATAGTTTTCCAATAAAATTATTTATGTTTATTATGTTTATACCCTTTCATATAAGGAATGTGTTGGAAATAGTATGTGATGGACAAGGCCCACTATAACCCCTTGATGAATAGATAGGTATCATGAGACAATATAGCTTGGTTATTGGTTGAGGAATTAACCATTTATATAAGTTATCATGGAAATAGGCCTTGATGATATGTTTATGATGTCAGAAATTATGCATTACCTCACCACGAGACTAGTTATTGAATTACATGTGATTATTTTATTAGTTATGATATACATGGAATAGTTTCAAGATCATATTATTATTTATATGTAATTATTTTAACATCTTATATTTCCTCCATATTATTTTTTATTCTCAAGTTGTTAATTAAATGTAACATGTTTTCATATATTTAACTTTCCATATTTACTATGAATTATTTATTTATGATACCTTCTATTATTCATATACCCTTATTGAGTATCTGAGCTCACCTATTTCTTTTGTTTAATTTCCCCATGATTCTAGGAAGTGTATTATGTTTGATATTACATGATAAGATAATAATAATAATGACTATCTTAAATAATATAATATGTTGTATTTTATGTTTTTTTATTATAATGTGAGATTAGTGTATGTATCTAGTTTTCAAAGACTACAAAACTATTTGATCATTTAGGATACTATTACTATTGTTTAAAAAGGTTGGGTATAAAGACTTATTTTATTATTAAAGAAAAACAAAGACTCTCGTTTTTTCTGGGTAGGGGGAGACCCATTACATTTATTGAAGGCCCATGGCATGAAAGCCCTATTTAATGGCCCAAAGGGACCTCTGGTGAATAATATTGCTACTGCTACAGTATCTGGGCTACTAAAGTACCTGATACAGTACCACCACCACTATAGTTCCGTCTAAAGTACCTATGCTACTATAGTGACACTGATACTACAGTTCCATCACTACTACAGTACTACTACAGTGCCCCTGCTATAGTGCTACTATAGAAAATCGAGAATTTTGTCCCTACCCAGAATTGATCCTCGCTCTTTTAGATGCCATGTAGGAGCATTTACCACTTGGGTACATTCTTTTGGGGTGGGGATTTGATTACATGTATCTAGTGAAAATTTAATAATGTAACCATTGATCCTTAGCTACTATGGTTAGGGTCTTTATAGCTGGTGTCAGAGGAAGTTTAGTTGAAACCTTGGGAATTATGTCACACTCGGTTTTTCATGTCTTTGTTTTGATCTGGTTTGTTGGAAATCCCAATACTATTCATGAATTCTGGGTGAGTTTAATTTCGAGTTTATAAGGGAAATATACATCAAATCATCCTACTTTGGGTTCCCAATTTCTTGTTTGGGAGTTTTTGGAGATAGGGTTGTTACTTCATGATTTGGGCCAAACCATGAGCTCATTTCCAGATTTAAAAACAAATTATATTTATTTTATAAATCCTTTTTTTCAACATTTTCACCCATTCCACCTACCTATTTTTCTCACATGACATATTAAAACCACCGTATCCTTTTTTACCCCTTATGAATTCATAATAATGGAGAATTTGGGTTATTTATTCGGGTATTAGGTCCAGCCCATTGGCCCATTTCCAGTTTTGAAAAAATTATTTTTTTCTTTTATAACATATTCATTATTTAATAATTTTTGGTTATTCGACCTCCCACCCAAGACCAAGAACCCTAGGCGCACCCCCATGTTCCCTTTTCCCTATTTGGAGCTCTTCCTAGTCATGTATTAGGAAAAACTTCTCAATGTTTCTCAAATCTTCCAAATTTTCCAAAGGTAAATTGTCTCATTCATAAATCATTATTTCATTACTATTTTTACCCCAAATAATCTTCCCCTGATTCTTCCAGACCTAAGGAGAGTATTCAAGGAGTTTCATTCCATTCCCTATCATCTAAGGGTGTAGAGATAAGGGAAGGAGACGAGTTTTCTAGTTTCCAAGGTGAGATTCTTTCTCCTGTCTCTTATCTCTTCCTCCTCTTTCAATTATTTCTTGGTTCTCTCTTTTCCCTTGGTAATGATCGATCTAGGGTTCAATTATACCATTATTTTTATGGTGTTTTTTTTGTTTGGTTCTGGTGGTCATAGATTTAGGTTTTATAAACCCTCAGATGGTGAAATAGGGTGTGCGTTTCCATTTCGCCAAAGATTTGGGGTAGGATATCCTTTGAAAATTCCTTTATAATTTAAGTTTCATATTTTTTTTCAAATCAGATATATATATATATTTTTCAGACTTTGGATAATTTTATTGGTGTAAAAAATGGGTTTTAAGCCCTGTTTTGTGAAAAGTAATATTTTTTTGTTATAAAAGTACACACCAAGTGCATATTTAAATGTTCCATTATCTTTTGCACCTAGTTTGTGATGTTTTGAACCTGGTTTTGGGTATTTTGAACATGGTTAAGTAGATAAAATAATTTTTTGGCATGAAAATACTATTTTATCCCTTTTTAAGTGCTTAAGAAAAGGTTGTTTTGTTAAAAAGTGCATTCCATGTATTCGGTAATTTTCCCGGTTGTTTTTTATGTGCCTAGAGCAATTTAGAATGATTTTTTTGGATTTATAAATACAATTTAAGCATGAAAAAAGGAATTTTTGAGAACTTTTATTGATTTCCAAAGTATTTTAGGTTTTATAATCAAATTAGTTTATTGTGGTAAGCATGTTTTAGCCCGAGTTAATGGAAAATGGCCTGTTTGGAATCCTTATAAAAATGGTCATGCTTTGGATGTGTAACCTGAATGTTTTAAGAGATTTATTAAAGTGTTTTACTGATTAAAATTGTGTGTATACACCTCTTTATTGAAATTTAAATTTTTACCTTTGGAAAAATATAGTTTTGAGAAACGCTTGAAGGCCCATTTGGCAACCTTGTGAAAAATGGCGAAATTGTATATTATGAAAACCTCCTGTGGATGATTCTTATGCCATGAATATATATATAATGGATGGTATTTCCTTACTGAGGAATCCTTGTTATCCATTATGAGAGTGCCTCGGGTTGGACTCTTTATGTTCATTTTGATTAATGGCATGAGATTGGTCCTTGGCGTGACTTAGGGTGTTGTCTATTGTGAATTATTATTATCTATATATGTTGTGATTGGATGCTCAGATGGCATCGGTTGGATCACCCCATTAGATACTTGATACATGGGAACCTTGGTTATTGAGATAATATTCTAAGAATTATTTATGCACTTGTAGGTTATAGTACTGACAAGTGGACCATAGTAGGTGTTTATATTAGGTTTATTGCTATGGGATTTTCCCTCAGCCTACCTGAGAAAGGATGGCCGAGCATAATAAGCGTTTTGATTTCATAGTGCATGACATGTTAATGAGTATCAGGTCTCATGTGTTGGTGTCTTATGGATTATTATTGATCTCCTAGGTTCACCCATGACTATTTGTCTTTTAGTTGCTTGCAGTGATGAATACAATGCTTGTATGAAAATTTCCATTTCCCCTGTTGTGTGATTACTATCAGGACTTCTTGTGTATTGATTTTCTTGGAAAGTGGTGACCTATTATTGATAAGGATTATGAAATTGGTTGTCAAATGAAAGTGTTTTATTCTCTTTTAAAAATATGAAAATGTAAACATCACTTTCGCCTTGAAAATGATATTGAAACACTAGTTGAACGAATCTAGTTTTGGAAATGAATAAGGGAAATGGGTTGTACTTTGTTTTGAGTAATCATTTAGAAAACATACTTTTATATAGTTTATTTAAAACTTCAAATTTATGTTTCTTTTATTTTAAATAATGTTCATTAGTAATAGACTATCAGGCTATTCTACTGAGTTTTAATACTCACCTCTATAGTTCATTTTTGTTTTTATCCCTTTTGTAGGTTTCAGCTTGAGTTTGATTGTCTTGAGTGATGTGTGATCATTTTGTTGGAGAGTGACCAGTGGGGTAACAGGGAGTTATTTTTTCATCAGTTCTGGTCATTTTAGTTTTATTGTTCAGTTGTACTTCATGTTTTGTTGTATTCATGACGATTAGTTCAATTTTTATAAATTCATATTGGGTTTTCATTTTCTTTCTGATGTTTTATTTTATTGTTTATATTTGGGAGAAAGTTTTCCCTTTTCTAATAAAATTATTCCCTTAGTTCATGTCTCTTTCCCAGGAGGATTGGGAATGCCTCTCAGGACTTGTCGCGAAGCGGCTCAGGTGACAGGTTCAGGGTTGACCTGGACTGGTTCGTGATAAAATGGTATCAAAGGAGGTCAGCTCCTAGAAGACCATTATTTTTAGAGCACCCTTTGTTATTTGGGGATGTAAAGGTATATGGAGTAGTATTGTTTGGACTTTATGGGTAGGTTTGGGAAGAGCGTAGCAAACTCTTTCTTGTTCTGATCCTCCGGTGTCCATGGAATGTCCGATTTCATTTGTGTCTTTTGTCCTTATTGATTGTTTAGTGTTGGGACACAATAAGGGAGTTGGATTGATCATCTCTGTGAGCTCACAGGGACTGGAAAGCCATGTGGATCTGGGGAATGGTTCTAATAAGACTCTATGTGTTGGTGGTGTGTTTGTCATATGGCTTCCAACCATATGGTCATGTCACCCACTAAGACTAGTTCCCTTTTTGTGGGACTTTTTGACCTTTCTTGAATTCTGAAAACTATTTTAAAAATCCTTGTGTGAAAATTGGGGAAATAGATTTTAATGGAATGGTTATATCTTAAAAAGTTGAAAATGGATTTTCAAAATTTAATATAAGAATGGTTTTGGAAAGTTGGGTTTTTTTCGAATAAATCTTTGGGATAAAGAAGAAATGATTTAATGGTATTGAATTTCCTTAATCTAAACTTATGGTTTTCTGAAATAAAATATTTGGAAAGCTTGGATTATTTTAATATGTTTATGAAATACATTTTAAATGGGGTGTTTTGGGCTGTTGAAAGGTGTTTCAATATGATTAATTTGTTTTGTAAATTTTTATTTTAGCAGCTGGTGTTTTTTTGGAAAAGGGTTTTGTATTTTTGGTTGTGAGATTATAAAAATAGACCTTGATAAATTTTGGAAAATGAATTTTTTACATGGTGGTTAGTGTTCCTTTCGATGGTACCTGATTTTCAAAGTGAGTTTAATGGTTTTGTTTAAAAAATGAGGTTGTTTGTTTTATACTTTGGTGTCTTCATGGGTTCTCACATGCATGGTTTTATATGGGAATATAGATGAATACCTTGTAGGACATGGAAGATGGGTTTCCGGGGCGGCATGGAAACATGAATCTGAGTGATACTCTAAAGAATACCAATGGTGAGTATTTAAACCACCAAGTTTGTTTTAAGTTAAATATGTTTTCAAAAGGAATGTTTTGATCTTATAGTAGCTTGTTTTCTTTTGCTCGAATACTTTCACATGTGCATTTTTTGTTCTTAAGGATTTTTTTATTGAGTTAGTCTTGAATTGGATCTTGGTTTTTCCTTATTCAGTATGTGTCCCCATGAAGATTTGATGGGTGATCATATTGTTCTTTTTGGTGATTCTCTATTTCAAGAATTTCTAGCCGATAAACCAAAGGATTTCATTCTTATGTTTTGTAGACTAAATCTGCCTATCTTTTTTGGACAAGAAGATCCTCTTGAGGAAGAGGAGTGGATGCAGAATATCGAAATGAACTCTAGACTCATCAAGTTTCCTTATTTGTTTAATTTTAAGTCTGAAAATTTCATTCTTGAAGGATCACCATGGAAGTTGTGGAAGTTGGTGTCTCAGAACAGGCCCTAGGAAGATCTTACATGGGAGTTCTTCAAGGCTCTGTTCATCCATAAGTATTTTTTAGAGAGAGAAAGGGTGAGGAAGAGGATAAATATGGGTTGTCTATAGAATGGTTACGGATCAGTGTCAGGGTATTTTAATCATTTTATGTACCTAGTACCTTATGATTCAGTGTGTTCTGAAAATGATTCCATGAAGGCTCGACATTTTGAAGTTGGTCTTTATACTAATTTGTAGTCAAAGGTGTCAGAGTTCAACATAAATTCATTTGATGATGTAGTGTGGAAAGATTTACATGTTAAAGACACTATGGAAGGAGTGCTCAAGGTAGTCCTCCCTCCTTCAATCCCTAGGAGAAGTGGGAAAGATTCTGGTAATGATATGAGAAAGATACTAAATTTTGAAGAAGCAGGTTATTGAATCAAAAGGCCTTAGAATCCTTCATTTACCTCTTCTAGGTGTTATGTCTTTGGTTGTTATCAGTGGGGAATTATGGGTTACAAGAGGCCATCATGTCCAAGTACTTATAATCTCTACTAGGCTTGTAGATGCTTGGGTCACTTACAACGATTCTGTCGAGGTGTTGCAAGAAAGCCTCATGGAGGAATGTCTTAGAAGTGAGGTGTTGTTAGGGATTTGTTTAATGTTTTTTTGTATGTTTTCTTCTAGTGTAAGGGATATTTGTTATGGAAGTTGTTCCAATTATTTTTCGGTTTTTTCGATGTAAGGGATGTTGTTGGTCATCCATGAACTCATTTTTTCAATGGAATGGTTGTTTCTATGCCATAATTTTCTGATCTTTCTCTTTTATCTGATTGTATGATGTACTATTTTGTTTGGGATTAGCAGTTCTTGACTAAGAGGCCATAGATGCATCATTTTTCAGTGCTCCATCCATAGGTCACTGAGTGAAGCTAGCGCGTAGTTAGTAATCTCAAAGGTTTAAGGAGTTTGGCTAGGCTTGTGCCTCCACCCTTGTGATGGGGAGTTTTAATCTATGCAGAAAGTGTAGGCCCAACTCTTGTCTCCTCTGTACGAGAGTGGGTGGTTTAAATGTTCATGTTGTAAACCTATTAAATTTGTTTGGTAGGTTGTTTTGGGAGTGTTTTGGTGGAATTATACAATTGAGGACCAATTATATTTAATGTCGAATTCTTGTTTGTTCATTGGTAGTTGATTTCTAATGGTGGGGAGACCCACCACATGTCTCATTGATTTTCCTCCTAAGAACATGTCTAGTGATAGTTGTTTCTTAATAGCGGGGATTCCATTATATAATAGCATGTAATATTTGGTTTTCATGATAACTATTTGGTTTTTGTGAGTACTATTTGGTTTGGGTGATTTTTGGGTTCATTTGGAGAAGGCCCAACAATCTAGTTCTTGGCTTAGTTTTGGAGGTGGTGGATTGATATTCTCATTGATTCTCAGAAAGTGGTTGTGAGTTGGTGGTTTTTTTGATATATAGGATTAAGTTACATTTAATATGGATGATATTTCCTTGGTTTTAGAGGCTATACCATGTTTATAAAGAATCCTTAGGTGTTTATCTTTCATCTAGAAAGTGTTATGGCTTTCCAGGGGCAGAATGTTTTAATGGTGGGGAAAATTTTCATACACGTTTTTTCATGTATTTGTTTTGATCTGGTTCATTGGAAATCCCAAACCTATTAATGGGTTTTGGATGAGATTAATGTTGAGATTTGATGTTCCATATATTTCTAATCATCCTACTTTGGGTGCGCCATTTCTTGTTTGGGAGTTTTTGGAGAAAGGGTTGTTACATCAAGATTTGGGCCAAACTGTGAGCCCATATCCATATTTAAAAAAAAATTTGTTTATTTTATAACTACTTTTTTTCAAAATTTTTTATTAATTAAACATACCACTTGGAATCAATTGATATATTAAAACCACCATATCCTTTTTGACCCTTTAAGAATTCATAATCATGGGGAATTTGGGTTATTTATTCTGGTATTGGGCTGACCTTTGGGCCCATTTACAGTTTTAAAAAACGTATTTTTTCTTTTATATATTATTCATTTTTAATAACATTTTTTTATTCTACCTCCCACAAGAGCCCAATAACCATAGGAGAACCCCCATGTTTCATGTTTTATCTTTGGAGCTCATCTTAGTCTCGGATTAGGGCAATACTTCTCAATGTTTTCAAATCGTCCTAATTTGCCAAAGGTAATTTGTCTCTTTCATAAATCTTTATTTATTTAATATTTTCAATTGAATCTTATTCCCCAAGGTCTTCCAGACCTTCGAAGCCTCTTCCATGAGTATCAATACATTCTATCACGTTTAAGGGTGTTGATATAAGGTAAGAAGAAGAGTTTTCTATTTTCCAAGGTGAGATTCTTTCTCCTTTCTCTTCCCTCTTCCTCCTGCTTCCATTATTTATTGGATATCTCTTATCCCATGGTAATACTCGACCTAGGTTTATATTATCCCATGATTTTTTATGGGGGTTTTGTTTATTTGGGGTGGGTGGTCATAGGTTAAGGATTTATAAACCCTCGGATGGTGATATCAGGTGTGTGTTTCCATCTCGCCAATGATTTAAGGGAGGATATCCCTTGGACATGCCTTTATAAATTAAGTTTCACCCTTTTATTTCTGAAAACACCTAATATATTTGTTTATTACTATTTTCATCCTTTGGATAATTTTCTTGGTGTGAAAAAATGGTTGTTTAAGCCTTGTTTTGTAAAAAGTAATGTTGTTTTGTTTTAAAAGTGCACACTAAGTGTTTGTTTAAATGTTCTGTTATCTTTCACACCTAGTTTTTGATATTTTGAACCTAGTTTTAGTTATTTTGAACATGTTTTAGTATATTTAATAAATTTATGGCATGAAAATGATATTTTATCCCTTTTCAAGTACTTAAATAAGGTTGTTTTGTTAAAATGTGCATGCCACGTGTTCAGTAAATTTTCCTATTAGATTTTATGTGCCTTGAGTGATTTAAAATGATTTTTAGGTTTATAAATACATTTTAAGAACAAAAAATGGTATTTTGGGGTCCTTTTATGGATATACTAAGTCGTTTTTCTTTTATAAAAAATGGTTTTTTTGTGGTAAGAATGTTTTGTTCCGCGTTGCCGAAAAATGACCCGTTTGGAATCCATATAAAATTGGTCATGCCTTGGATGTGTGACCTAAATATTTTAATGGATTTATAAAATTGGTTTTATGCTATAAATGGTGTGTATAAACCTCTTTATTAAAATTTAAATTTTTACCTTTGGAAAAAGTTAGTTTTGGGGAACACTTAAAGGCCCATTTGTAAACCTTGTGAAAAATGGTGAAATTGTTTATTACAAAAACCTCCAGTGGATGTTTCTCATTCCATGCTTGTATATATATAATGGATGGTATTTAATTTATGAGGAACCCTTGTGATCCATTATGATAGTGCCCTGGGTTGGATTATTTATGTTCCTTTTGATTAATGACATGGGATCGGTCCTTGGAGTGACTCAGGGTGATGTATATTGTGAATTATTATTATATATATGTTGTGAATGGATTCTTGGATGGAATCGGTCGTATAACCCCCATAAGATACTTGACACATGAGAACCTGGATTATTGATAGAATATTCTATAAATGATTACTACACTGGTTGGTTATGGTACTGACTTGTGGCCTATAGTAGGTGAATATATTGGGTTTATTGCTATGGGAATTGCACTCAGCATGCCTGAGAAAGGATGGATGAGCATATTGAGCATTTTTATTTTATCATGTGTGGAATGTCAATGGGGATGAGGTCAAATGTATTGGATTATTATAGAATATTCTTGATCTCCTAGGTTCACCCATGTTAATTTAGCTTTACTTTTCTTATAGTGATGAATATGATTCTTGAATGTACATTTACATTTCCCTTGTTATGTGATTACTATCGTGCCTTCTTGTGTATTGTTTTTCTTGGTAAGTGGTGGGATGGTTTTGATAAGGATTATAAAAATGGTTGTAAATTGAAATTGTTTTATCCACTTACACAAATCTAAAAATGTAAACATCACTTTCCCCTTGAAAATGCTATTGGCACACTAGTTGAACAAATCTATTTATGGAAATGAATAAGGGAAATGGGTTGTACATTGTTTTGAGTCATCATATAGAAAACATTACTTTTATATATTATAATTCAAAATTGAAATTGATTTTTCTTTTATTTTATATAATGTGAATTGGAAATAGATTATCAGAAGAGCCTACAGATTTTTAACACACACACCTATAGTTATTTTTGTTTTTAGCCCTTTTTCAGGTTTCAGCTAGAGTTTGATCGTCGTGACCGACTGGTAATCGCTGTGTTGGAGAGTGACCAGTAGGGTCACATGAAGTTAGTTGTTCATCATGTTTGGTTGGTTTAGCTATATCATTTAGTTGTACTTCAAGTTTTTTTGTATTCATGATGATTACTTCAGTTTTTATAAATTTATATTGGACAGTCCTTTTCTTTCCGATGTTTGTTTTACTATTTATATTTGGGTTAAATCATTACGTTGTCTACTCTAATGATTCCCCCGAAGCTTGTCTCCATCCCAGGAGGATCAGGAATGCCTCTCAGGGCTTGTCATGGAACGGACCAGGTGACCAGTTCAAGGTCGACCTAGACTGGTTCATGAAAAAGTAGATTTATGAAAAAATAGTTTAGAGAAAATTACCCTATGAATGGATTTTAGTGTAAGTCTAAGTATAATATAGGATCATAAAATTATGGTAAGGTAGAGATTATGTGTTTTTCAAAGAAATTAATGCCTGTGTTTTTCCAAGAAATGAATCCCTATTTAGACACTCCCAGTGATACACTTTGGTCAATTAATATCTTCTTTATAAAACATCATGAAATATTTGAATAAATTATAATAATGTATGAATTAAGTTAAATGTATGGTATCATGGATTTAAAAGAAGTTTTCTAGATTTATACATCTTATCAATGATAAGGCGACTTCCCACTATGATTATTGTTACTCATATATTGATTTTTGGGTTTAATCAGTGGTTGGAAGTAGGATGAATCATGTTGATACAGAATGTGACAGAAAATTCATTTATTATGATCAACCAAATTGGATGATTACTAGGTAGAAAGATATTGTGATTATTATTAATCAGTTATTACAATATATGATTAACAAATTCCACCTTAACCAACCATCAAACTCACCAAAGAAGATAATAATGGAGTTCTCTAAGAGCTTGAGTTGTGGAGACCAAGTAGGAAAGAAGTATCAATTTAATTCATGTCAAAAATGTGAAAGCGATAACTATGATAATGTATCAAAGGAATAAAAAATTGATTTATGTGTTGAAAATATGGGCACAGAGCAATGAATTTCCGAGGAAAAATGAGGATTTCAATAGAGAGAAAAATAGATATCAATTTATAGCTTATTGTATTAAATTTAGTGAAACTTGTCATTATCGGAGTCCATTCACTATTTTAAAGGTTAACTCATAGACCAAGGAAAGATTTATGTTAGACCAATCATTGTTGTAAAAGGGTTGAATTATTTATATATTAAGATTCAAGAACTATATTATTGAAATATTTTTACCAATGGTATTTTGGTTATAAGAATCATGAAACATATCCAGATTGTGTTAAGTTTTAAATAATATACAAATTTATGTAAGATTAACTCAAGCATTGTTGAAAAAATCATGGGTTTATGAATTTAAGGTTGATCATAAGTCTGAATAATTAATCACCCCTTTAAGGTTTTTAGTGATGGGGTTTTATCAATAATAAGTATATTTTGGGATATATATATATATGGAAATATAACCTATTGGTTTAGTATATATTTTAGTAAAAGAACTATTTAAGAAAGTTTCATTTACATTTTGTGGAATTTTTTTTAAAAGTATTTGTAACATTTGAGGATTATCATATATTTGATGTTGTGGTAATTATGAGTTATTAAAATTTTGAATAGTGATAGAAATTATATTAATATAGTTTTGGAAAAAGAAAAACCCACATATTGGGTAACAACCTGTAACATCTGTAAAGGCGTTAGGGATTGGACCCAAAATTAAATGGTGATGAGGGTGGTATTCCTACAACAGGCCAATTTGATGTCTTAGTAAGTATAAAATTTATTTTTTAAAATGATGTGATAGATAAAATTTATTTTTTTTGGAAAATATGTTTTTTCATATAGTTAACTAAGGGATTCGAATGTGATTAGGTGATTAAAGTTAATTTGGGACAAGTTCACTATTTTTGAAACCATATATGATGAAGGTAAACAAAACATTATCGAATTTTATTTGAGAAAAAAAGGTTTAATTATATTTTGGCATCTGATATGATTATAATATGTCATTATAGTGATTTCGTTTATCCATGGGAATGATTATAAAATCTTGGAGATTATATATATTTTTGGAATGATACATTAAGAATGATTAATGTTATTTGTAGATAAATATTAAATTTATCTTGGAAGAATTTGTTAATAAATCCTTATAATCATTGAGTATCAATATTAGTATGGAATATTTTGAGAAATTATAAGGTTAGTTATTTATTGAATGATTTATGTTAAAAATTGGGTTTTATTATTGAGGTTATATAAATTAATTTATTTTATTTTATAACTTGTGGAAACCATTTTGGTTTTAGTAAACATTTAGAGATATATAGAGAGACTTTTCACTCTTTTTTGTATTTCAAGATGCATTACAACTTAATTTTACTGCTTTAGGTATAAAAAGTCACCTTTTAAATTAATTTCTTGGTTTAAGAAATGGAGTGGAAATTGATACAATAAAAATCCAATCATGAATTTTTTGTTGTGAAATAAAAATATATCTTGTAACTATATTTTTGGTGTTCTCTATCATTATAGAAAAATAATCCATAAACTCTAGGAAAAGGATCTTGAAACCAAAATTTTGTGTTATTAACTTTATATTTGATGAATCAATGGTCTTTTAACCCATCATATATTTATGGTTTTATGTTGGTTAATAATATCCTGACCATGATCTCTATCACTCTTTATCAGTCCTTGGGAATTAGATTTATCCTAAATGTATATTTATTATCTTTCCATTAATTTTTTCCAATTTTGAAATATAGTTATGTGACCTTTTAATTTCTCTTTCACATATTTTAGTTGAATTTTTTTATTAACCGCCTTATGATCTAGGTTTTCCATAAAGTAATTTTTGAATGTCAACACCATGATATTTGATCATAAGATAAAATTGAGGGGATACAATTTTTTTAATGTGGGGAGAATGTATTACCCCATGTTTCTAAAATGAATACAATGTTTGATAGTGTATACAACATGATATAATGAGCTTAAATGAAATATAAAATATATTATTTAAATATGACCATTATAACATAGATTTTAAATTTGTGGGTATTAATAGAAATTACGAAATTATAAAAATATATAGTTTATACAAGTATTAAATAAATTAATTAGTTATAAATTCATTATAAATGGAAATAAAAAATTATTTGAAATTAAAAGAAATGATTTTTTGAAATAATTTTCTATGTAAGAAATTTTTTATAATATTAATAAATTAAATTAATCATAATTGGTGAATGATTTTAATGATATTTATATATTATTTATTCAGAATTTTTTTTATCATTCATCTAATATTTTATCCAATCATGGGAAAATAATAAATCTATATTTGTTCTTAAAAACTATATTTTTCAAAAAAGTAGTTTCAATGCATTTTCACACTTATTTTTTAATAAATTATTATTTTTCTATCGTTTATAAAATTTATTTTTAAAAATGAATTTTATTTCTGAAATATTCAGGTAAAAATAATCATATGATGTTTTTTTGAGAATTTTATTAAAATATCACTTTTCCAATGAATCGTTAAAAATACTGTTTTTTATATAAATGTTCATTTTTTTAAAGAATTTATAAGTTAAATTTTATTTTAAAATTATTTTAAATTTAAAATTAGTAAAATTATATATAATTAATCCAATTTATTCCATTTTAATCAATAAAAATTTCAATTTTTGTATAAAATATTTTTTATAATTTTGAAAACATTTATATTTGAAAACCATTTTTCTGTCATGTTCAAAAATTTAATTTTAAATTTAATTATTAATCTTTTGTGAATTAATTTTTTTAAAATCAATTAAATATTTTTAATGGTAATAATTAAATACTATATTATAATTTCAGCATAATTTTTTTTCATAATGAATTGTAAAAATAGTAAATATTAAATATCATAGTTAAGGTTAAAAAAGGTTTAGTAAGGGGTAAAACAAATAAGATAAGGGTTAAAATGAACTTATAACTTGTATAATTTATATTATATTGACATATTGAGACTTTATATAATCTAAGGTTATATAATGACCAATTTTGGATCTTTGTGGCATGTGGAGAATGTTTGTATAATTTATTCTTTTTAAACATTCAAAGTGTGTCCTTCCCCTAACATATAATAGGACACCACATATCCTCTCCTCTTCACACTTACAAAGAACTTTGGTTCAACCAATATCTACCAAAATAACATCATTAAATCACTAATAATGACCTATCGAACCTGGTTTTATCATAAAACCATTCTAGAAATTCTTGTGGTTTAAATCTAAATAATTTCTCTGAAGAAGAGGAATAGTTATTAACCATGCGTCTTCATTTCATTCCACCATCTATCCAATTAAAATATTCTCCAACTATGATAAAATAATAATTTTTTCTAAAATATAATAATATATTATTACTTCAATGGAATAACTTATATCCATACCCTCTTCCATCAAATGGGAAACAAAACTGTTGATCATGTGTACATCAAACTACTGCCTTGTGAACCGATGTAATTAATTTTCCACCACAACCTCTCAGATATGAATACAATGTTTTATTTAATATATATATATATGTTTTATTTATGTTATAATTATTCTTCTTTAATTATAATATCACATCTACCTTCTTTCCTTCCAATATGGTGGAAAATGATAGTGTTGCTCATGCATACGTGTGGACTATTGCCTCTATGGAGCGATATGATTCATTTTTCATTTTATTTTATCATGTATGGTAATGAGGATATTTTTTTTGAAAAAATATGATCTATATACTAAAATAATGATTCTAAAATTTTGATTCAATATTTACCTTTATTTCATTCCATTATTTTTGAGAGAATAGAAACAATGTTTAAGCGTATGTACGGTGTGCCGTCTCTATGAACAATGTAACTTATTTTCTATCTCTAAATTTTATGAAATATTAAAAATATTTTTATAATGAATAAATATGATATTTATATCATTTTTAAAATTTATGATATGATTTAACCATGATAAAAGTAAAAGTACAGAAACTACTGAACTAAAACATATAAGAAAATGGAGAAGTTATTACCCAGAATAGTAAATTTAAAAAAGAATTATTAATAAATGTGTAATAAAAGCTTACAATAAAATCATATAAGGTATAATATATAATATTTAGGTTATATAATTTATTTATAATAAATATATATTTATTATAAAGGAGGTTCATACACATACTAAGGAATTTAGACCTGAGGTAAGGGTTTCTTATCTTACTTTTACTTCTATGATCCATATGCCACATTCAACACATATTTATTTTGTGTGGTGTATATATTTAACATTTTATATTTTTTTAATTAATGAATTTATATCAATGGTATTTAACGTTTCATTTTAAATTATTTCTTTTATAGGTATTATTATTCAAAAGTTACCAACATGGTAAGGGATTACTTCACAATATCATCACTAAACAAAATTATTTATATTTAAGTATCCCTTGGGATAATTGTTTGATTTTTAAATCCTAAAACAATTTTTTTCTTATCCTATGGTTATTCAATTAATTTTCAAGTAATATTTCCATTTTACTCTCTTTGGTACTTTAAATTATTGAGATAATGTTTTTAATAAAGGCTTACTGTATTTCTCTATTTGGTCAAAATTTGTCTTTCTTCCATATCCATGTTTTCTAAAAATATTTTCAAAATTTTTTTAACACCCTCGAAATGATTTATTAAATATAATTTCACACATGTTTGAATTTTTAGAATTCTTTTTAAAAATAATATTGATGTCATTTTTTGAATGAGTTACTTTTTAACATTTTTACAATAGTTTGAAAAAAGTTTTTTAAATTATAAGGAATGTAAAAAATTAGCCACTATAATAAACAAACATTATTTTGAATATTAATTTAAAATTTTATAAGTTTATTTTTAAATATTTGTTTTATAATATTCTATAAATTTTTAGTTTTTATAATTTATTTTCAAATTAAAAATATTATTTTCCGCAAGAATGTTTTAAATGAAAATTTTATGGAAATTTTATTAATAAATGACAAAAACTATTATTTTACTTATTCTCCATTGGGTATAAGTTGTAATGATACAATAAACATCATTTTTCTTGATGGTTTATGATTAGTTTTACTGAGGATGTACTATTTTGATACCTTTCCTCATATTACATTGGATGGTTTATGATTATCTTTATTGATTTATGGAATTATAGACATTTTGTACGATAAATTTTCAATATGAATGTTTATGTTGATTATGTTTCTCTCCTTTAATATGAAAAATGAATTGTACTTAGTAAGTGACTATAGGGAACCACTATAGTGCCATTATGAATTATTAGGTCTCATGAGGCAAACTAGCTTAGGTATTGGAAAACTCCATACCCATTAATATAAGATGTCCTAGAATGAGTATTCAATGAAATGTTTTTGATGTCTGGAATTATGAATTCCCTAATTATGAGACTAGTTAATGATTTCCATGTGATTATTTTATTATTCATGATATCCATGGAATAATTTCAATATCTTGTGATTATTTATATGGCATTATTTGATCATCATTTATTCCTTCTATATTATTATTTATACTCATGTTATGGATTAAATAAAAGGTCTTTTTAGATATTTACATTTACATTTTGATTTTTCCATATTTATTCCTGATATTTCCAATATATACATACCCTTACTAAGCATCTATCACCACCCCTTTCTTATGTTTCTATTTCATAGGATTCCAAGAAGTGTATTATGATTGATATGAAGATATATACCAAAGGGAATAATTATGTTCTCAAATAAAATACTATGTTTTATTTTATGTTTTCAATTGTAATATGATATTCAAGTATGTATCTAGTTTTACAAGACTAATAAAATATTCAGTCCTTCAAGATGTGATTCTTTGTATCTAGTTCTAATGTAATAAAGTATCCACCAATATTGGGATACTATATTTGGGGTCTTTAAAAACTCTTTAGTAGTTTATTGAAAATAGAATACCTAAGGGGTAATTCAATTACTAAAGGGGTTAAGACAAGTTGATCTTTTACTTTATTTCATCTTTGGGATCATGGAAGACTAACCCAAAAAAATTCTTTTAATTGTTATGGAAAATGGGTATCTCTCTCAAATCAAGGACTCTAGGTCTATTACCATGACAACCCATCTTATATATACTGATGGTATCCTTATCTTCTATGAGGGTTATATTAAATACCTTACAAATATTAATAAAAACCTTCAACATTGTAAACTAGTTTCTAGTAAATCAATCAATTGGAATAAATTCACCACTATCATTGGTAAAGGAATTATTTTCTCTAAGAAAAACCACATTACTAATCAGTTGGGTGTCAAGTAAGGGGATATTACTTTCAGTTTTTTTAAAATTATACTATTATAATGTATTATTAAAACTATTTATTTTTAGGGGGTTTTTGTTAACATATCTATAGAAATTTCATGTTCAAAATGGAAAACTTTTTTACAAGTTGGTAGAATATTCTTGATAAACTCTATAATTAATGTTATGTTTGTTTATGTTTTGCATATCTACAAATGGATGATGGGGTTTTGTAATATTCTATAAAATTATATAATAAAAGTCATACAGACTGGTAGAATTCATGCAAAGTATGTGGCGATAGTGGCCTATAAAAAACGTGTTAAGATCATTAATTTGAGTGGAATAGGTGTTCAATACCTCGGGATTTTCAACGAGTCTCACATTTCCAATTATGACTGGATCCTTCTTGATAACTCAAATTCTTAAACATTTTTTTAAAATCTAAGATAATTGGTAGGATTTTCAAGGGTTATAACCTATTTTTATAATCCTTTATTCAGATTTTCCTTATAGAAACCTTCAATGGAACTGTGTAGTTTTTGAAATTGAACCGTTAAGGAAATTTAAAAATTAACCTTTAGAGCTTATACTAGATCTTCTATACTCCTTCTGCAATATTACTAATGATTTAAATACTCTCTATTGAATATGTAATTAAATCCTTTGATTTATATTTAGGTTATATACCTAATTACCTAATGAACCCGATTTAGAATTATAATAATTTTGAATATGATGTTTGATTCTGGAGGCCTTTTTGGATTGTTCTAGTATATATTAAGCTATATTGTTGGTTTTCTTATGAGTATATAGAGACACACCAAAATGGATAACTTTTTTTACAAGGATATTTATTTAACCATCTAAATGGGTTTATTTATGGAATCTTTAGATGATTCATTTTACAACTAATGATGGGTTATCAGTTATTGGTTAAAAACTCACAAATGCTTGTCTATATTGTTTAAAGCACTCTAAAACCAATACTTGTGTTTTTTCGGAATGTGACCTATAAAATTTTTTTTGGAACAATATATCAATTATATTCATTAGTGATCTTCAAACTAGAAATAATCTAAATTCATTTTTAGGTTCCATCAGCAACATGAGATTTAGTAAATATATTTGAAATCTAATTTTAATCACAGTGGGTATAGGATACCACAACATACAGAAACCGAATAACCTTATTATATTTTAATCTAGAGCTATCTATACCAGGTATATATTTGTATGTATTAGAAGGGAAATTTAAATATCATAGAATCCCCTACCAGGTTCCATGGATTAGAAGGTGTATAAACATATAACTATAAGAATTTGGGGATCATAAGCATTCAAAGGAACCCCCCAGTATATATATGTTCACTGTAATCAAAGATATTCATCATGGATCAAATTTAATTTCAAAGAAGCTTATTCTTGGGTACTCAGGCCTGAATGTTACTACATAATTTTTATAACCTCAATAGGGTTTATCAATGGTTAATTTTATCATTTAATAGGAAATAAATATGCATTTGAAACTAATATTTCAGATGTGATTTTTGTTATCAAATATTCTGGAAATTATAGTTATAATTCAATCTCAATTTAAAGTGACTCAATGTTTGTAGTCTTTTTTCTCAACCATAGATCTACTAATGTGCTAGGGAAATTTAATCTTATATAAAAAGAGTACCTAATAAGGATGAATGGTATGAGGATTGTGGTTTTACATATTTATAGAGAAGTTAATATGGTAGTGGGGTATCTCTTAAAGAAGGTGGAAGATAACCATTTTTGTTTTTGTTCTTTTCACCTCCTGATGTATTTTTTTTACATTACATTTTTTGAATTTTAGTGGTGATTTGTACACTTGTATTTATTATCCTTTGCTTGTAATGGGAAATTTTCTAATTATATTTATGGGGGATGGGTCTTTATTTTCCATCACCCGGAACTTCATTAATTATTATTATGGAAGCCATTTTTTTAATAAAAACACTTAAATGAGATTTTATACACATATATATGAGTGTGTGTTTATAATTTTTAAATAAATATATATATATTTATATATACTGATATATATATACGTGGTTAAGTAAATATATAAAAATATATTTATTTAATAAATTTATAAATACATGTCTGTGTGTGTTTTAAATATATATATATATGAATATGAATATATATATATATGTGCATGTAAATATATATAAATATTTACAAGTAATTATATACGAATACATGTGTGTGTTTGTGGGTATTTATATATTTTTATACTCATATATTTTCATATATATAGTTATCTAAGGTATTTAATTATCACTATTGTTACATTTTATTTTTTTGGGATATTATAAATGATTTAGCAGCGGTTTAAATCCCCCACTAATATAAGAAATTAGCGATAGTTTATAACACCCTCTAATGTTTTTTTAATAATTTTAGTTTTATATTTAGTAGTGGTTTTATCAAAATGGCTGATAAATATTAATTTAGTGTTGATTTACCCAAAAATTACACTAAGTCAATTTGTTAAATAAATTATTGGGGGTTGTGCATAAACCCTCTAACAAAACGGCTTTAATATATCTTTTTTTATATTGAGTGTTGATAAAAAATAAAATGGGGATATTAATGTGCCCATGGTTATTAAAAATAGATATTGAAGTGACCATAGATGAATAATATTTAAAAAACCATTGTTATACAAAATGGGAACACTAATGAAACTTTAGATTAATGGACCATTGTGTTTTATTAATTGTCAAAAAACATTTCTGAGACACATAAAAGAAAATGATTTCATCAAAGTCATCATAGAATGTGATGAATCATTAAAATTATTATTGGGAGATTGAAAAAAATTTGAATTATTTTATATATGATACATACTAATTATATATGTTGAATAATATTTCAATTCATTTAAATGAGAATACATGCTCGAGAGACCCTTATGGTGATGGTTAGAAGATAATTATTTTATAGTGATAAATGGGGGGTCGCTATAGTAATTTTTAGGGATCATTAAATTTTCACTTAATTAATCATTATATGTTTTATATGGATATTTATGATTATTTCCTCATGTTTTAGTCAAATATGAATGTTTAATAGTATTTCATGATGTTAATAAAAAGTTTTTAAGTCTAGATAATAGTTGGTTACATTTTCTGAAGGATATATTTGATGTCATCCAAATGAGCATAGAAAAATATAAAAGGGAATAAATACTCGAAGCATGGTTATTATTTTCACTAAAAAAAGGAATGTAATAAGACGACTCACACAAATCATGTAACCTCTATAAGTACAAACAATCACATGACCCTCAAAAGGTTATACGAATGGATGATTCATAGTACATGATCTTATTACAACTATATATTTATCATTTCATAGGTCCTTATATTCTTTCTAAGGCATACTCACAAGTTCAAATGATCATATAGAGGCTTCCAGACAGGTTCCTCCAATCATGCAATTTATCAACCAATGGATACCTTGTAATCATCCATAACCCCATTATAAAATTAATGTGGAAATTGGGGGAGGCCTTATGTGAAGGAGTTTTACATTGAAATTCATGTGATGTACCCTTTGATACACAATATCTCACAAAGACCCTAGAGTTATGTCTAACTTTTCATGATAAAGTGTGTTGGCATGCCCCCTCAATTATGTGAAGGACCCTGGCATGTGAATTAGATTTTGTGATGCCCTTTGTTTCCACATGCAAGTGAAAGGTCTATCTGTGAAAATAATAAAATTTCATTGAGAATCCCATCATCGATCATGAAAAACATATTAGACAAGGAGAGTGGTTGTCCTAAGAAATTCATTCATGACTTCATGAGATCTTCTATAATTTTAGATTAAATAAGGGGAAAAAAGGAGGAGTCTTATTTCATGTGGAAGATGTACTTTTCTTCATGAGAATAAGGTTATACACCTCATGAAATCCCCATTGATCTTGAGAATCCTCTCTAAATGCTAGTGTGATATCGTGGGAGGCCCCTGATAAGTCCTCTTGTTCTCGAGGAGTCACCCTTGAAAAGATGCCTTTATCTTACGGAGGACATCATACTAGTCATCATCAATCACACAAAATTCATTACATGAGCATCAGGATCTCATAAATACTCGTAAATATGTTGAAATGACCTTGTGAAATCTCTTTTTCATTTCAACATGGTTAGAAAAAATCCCTTTGATCACTCAGGGCCCAATTAACATGGTAATGGAGAAACATTCTCATGGTCGTTGATCATCATTCAGTTATCTGGACAACCCATGATAGGATCATGTAATGTGTGCTATAGCAAAATCCCTCCACCAAATCCAATTCATATTTTTGGGATACGCTCCACGAAAGGAGGAATATAATCCGGATGAAAAGGCCTATAAATCCCTCCCCTTATGCACAAAAAACACACAGACCTCAGGTGACTAAAAAATGGGAGTACAAAAGAATCCTTTTTGGAGTGGCTAGTCAGATAATAAAAAAGATATTCCAATAGGTAAAATCCATGGAATGACATAAGGAATTTCACAACATGAATATGTGCTTTGTATGATCTCTCGATAGATAATGTGAAGGAATTCTATTATGTTAGCCAGATTATATGACAAAGGTCCCACATGGTGAATGGGTTACATGAAACCTAAAATAAGATAAAACGGGACAAATATTATGGCACATATTCAATAAAGGATGGAATAAATACTAAAAAATATGGGAGACTTGTATAGAGACATATATTCTAATATTCATGTGCTTCACATGAACCACACAAATTATGCAACAACAACAGGACATATCAACGAAGTCATGAGAAACACTATTGACATTACATTTGGATCTTGTGATATCCCTTGGACATGTTAAGAAAGTACCAAGACACCCTCTGAGAATGCCACCCAAGTTCTATGAGGTCCTTTATGCATGCCATCTAAATATTGTGATGTCCTCCCGACATGTCACCCATGTTATGTAGTGGCACCAAGGCATGTCATCCAGGTCCCATGATTTCCAAAAGAAATGTTATCCAAGTCATTCAATTCCCTCCAGACATGTCATCCGAGTCATGCAGTTCCCTCTGGGTATGTTAGTCAAGTCATATTATGCCCCTAGACATATCAACCAAATCTCACAATGTCCTTCAGGCTTATTAAGAGAGTCATGCATAATCACTTGGGTGTTTTAGACAGGTAATGTAGTATAACTAAGACATATCTGTGTAGATCATATGACAACCTCCTAGACATGTCATCCATGACATCCAAAGTCTTCCAGGATTTCCTGTCAAATCACGTGACATATCACAAACATGTCAGCCTTAATCATGAAATCTATTCAAGACATGTCATCCAGGTCATGTGATGTCCTTCAAAAAAGTCAACTGGATAATGTGATTTCACTTAGACTTGTACATTAGAAAACTAGGACATGTTTGACATATATTAAGGACATCTCATACAGACAATCTGGACTTGGCAGGCAGACACCCTAAGACATGGTAACCTTTCTCGGTAGACATATTAGGGAATACCCCCAAACCAAACTATTAGAACTACGATTCCTATTATAAACACGATTTTTAGGATTCCTTACTATGTATCAATATGAAATGGGATTACACATTAGTTTCAATGCTTCTTTTTCACTGCCATTCAAATCCATGCAACACAAACTCTCTTACGAGTGCATTATTCTTCCTCATCCACCCATAGATTAACAATTCAATTGAACTATGAGGTCTCTGATTCTTTTCATAACTAGGATATAGAGGATTCATTCCAAATGGAAATTCTCTAAAAGGCACCCACTATTGTGTAATCCCCTCCATGTCTCTAACATTCAAACCCATTAGATCTAAACTCTCTTACTGGTACACCATTCTTCCCCATCCATTAGTGGATTGAGATGTCAAATCAATTATTATAAATTAGATTCTTTTTATAAAAAATATGAGTAGGATGCCTTACTAAGGCCATAGATCTATATGAAATACCCTATAATGGATTTCTTAATGCGTAATATTGCATCCAAATGCGATGAGACTGATCACTTGTTATAACTTGTTTCTTATTTTGAGCATGGATTATGTGAGCTTAGGGATTTTTAAGGACAATATCATCCATATCGTGAATCTCCCGAACCAATACAACCTCAAAATCTAATACCCATTCAATGGATTGATATTATCAACTCCATACAAGGGAATCCACCTAGACATATTTCAAGGGGGTCATGATCTAACTACGATAAATCTGATTCTTACCATAACTAGGATATGTAGTACACCTACCCAAGGATCGAGATAAATACCTTATTCCTTAATGAACTCATATATATCATTTATACATGATGTTAAACTACACAGGTTCAATGAACTACATGGGTTTGGATTTATATTATAACTACAATACGTAGGACACCTCATAAAGGTTCAATCCCATCCTTGTAATATTAATCACCTCCGTAGATGGTAGTAAACTCAGGAGTTTCTGAATATATGGGATCATAATATAAGTAGATAACCATTATAAAAAAATAGATTAAAAACCTCAGATATATACTGATGAACTCATTAATAGAACCCCCTTTACTCATGGAAGGATTAAACACTTGATCATTCTGATAGGGTAATGGGACCTATATCAGGATTGGGAAGAGATTCATAAACATATATTAAATCTATAATAGAGTCATAGAGTAGGAAGTAATTCAACCCAAAGTTTGTAATAAGCCCAAACTCCCTTCCTCTCAACCAATTTGAGTTCCTAAGGGACATCAAATCTGATACCCCAATTGACTTATTTCCTTTGTAATGTACGTATGTACTCAGTTTTGGATGTGGGAACCATTGGAAGTTTCTATTAAGAAAAAAAATGGTAAACCAGACATGAGAAATTGTACCAGACATTGAACCCACCACAATCAACCACATAGAAAAACCAAATGATTTACCTTCCCACCAAACAAAAATGGTGAACTCGATGTTAATCTCTCAACTAATAAAAATGATTGGTTGACCATACATAGGTACAATTTATTTTTTCACATCATATGAAAATGAAAACTAAAAACCTAAATTGTAATCACATGAAACTAGGGCCCTCATAAAATATGTCCATCATCAATGTGATAAGTCCATGCGAGCAGAATAGATGGAATGAAAAAAATAAAGGACAATTGTGTTTCTTGTGAATATATGTTTGATCATGTATCATTCCTAAAATTATGAACTGATTGATGAACATGTTCCTTATTGTCTTCATGACTGTAGATAATTCTATCATAAATAACACCCTGACCTGACATCATGTCCTTATCTAGTTACTGTTTTTGAAAATCAGCTTTGGATGAAACCCCAAAGAATCACAGAATAACCTCACCATCCAAACACCATTAGCATCAGGTGAAGAATTTAATGGACCAATAATACCATTGAAATAGTATAACCCTGATCCTTGAGGCTACGCATGTAAGAACCCAGATCTTCATTTTAGGTACGCCTTTCCTTTTTTTGGAGTTTTTTAGAAAAATAAACTTTCTGGAAATTTTTGAAGTACACGCCGTGTACTTTTTGAGTAAACTCCGTGTACTCTTTTTCCGCCCGAAGCCGTGTACTGGCCGTGTCCTGGCCACACACATGGTGTGTAGGGGTGACTTGGAGGCCGATTTTGGTGGAGTATGGAAAGATATAGTACACACTGTGTACCCTAAAAGTACACACCGTGTACTTTTTTTTCACTAAAGAGACATGGGTCACACCCGATGCACAAAAATGTCTTCTTCTAGGTCACGTTCGTCCGAGAGCGCTGAGGATCCGTGAATCTTCGATGAGCCCCCGCCTCTCCGTCCATTCTATGATTCGAGCAAGGTCGGTTGCATTGGAATTGCAGCGGTGAGTTCTTCCTTATTCTTGATTCTTGTTTTCCAATTCCTCATACTTTTCAAGATATCGTGGTTTGAACTTTTTGGGCATTTTCTCAAATCTATGACGTTCGGGGAAGAATCAGTCATCATGGTTCAAGTATATCGATCTCCTAGGATCCAAGTAGGTGGTTTGTGCCTTTCTATAGAATTACGATGAGTAATTTGTGAAAATTCCACCAATACCCTTGAATGGGGTATTTTGTGTTCCTTTTTTTCCATTGTTGTATTGCCTGCTTTTCTTGATTGCTAGAGTAGATGTTTTGCCTGCGATTATGGTAATTTTTACTGTACTCTAGATGTTTTCTATGCTTGTTCTGCCTGTTTGGCGTTTTTCCAGTTTCCATGCCTAGTTGTAGGATAGTGGAACTGTTGATTTGTTATGCTGTTGAGCCTTAGATTGATATCCAAGTAGTTCTTGAGGTTTACTTGGATGATGCACGTGCGCTGAGTCTGTTATTTCCACACAGGACTGTGAGAACCTATTGTAGTAGACCATAGGGAGAATGGACGCAAGGGCTTTTCCAGAGTGTCTTTTAATACGATGTAAGACCACAGAGAGAATTGACGATGAGTACTTCCTCAGAGAGTCAATAGTTCCTTGACGTGGGCCACATGAGGAATGAGATGTTGAGTGCTTCTGTAGAGATCCTTTAGCACAATAAGAGAGTAAAGGGGGAATTGACGGTGAGTGCTTCCTCAGAGAGTATATTTTTAGCTGAACCAGAGGATGAGGCTGTGTGTGCCTCCTAGAGGGTTGCTAGTACTGGTAGGTTGAACCATAGGGGTTAGGCTGTGAGAGATACCCAGAGGGTTACTTGTTTTCTACTTGTTGTTGGTTGTTAATTGTGTACTTTATATGTTGGAACTATGAATTATAGCTGATGTGTATTTCCTGTTTACTATTCCTATACTTTACTTGCCAAGTATTCATTGACTATTAGGCATAGATCATTCGGTGGTTTCCTACTGGGACATTGTCTCACACCCTATTTGGGCCATCTTTTTGGGCCCAAACAGACTATGTTGCAGCAGGTATAGATAAGGGAAAGCGCCCTACTACTTCAGTTACCTGACTTGCTGTGGAGCTGGAGAGTAGGGGACCAAGGAATGGCTTGCGATGTTGAGGATTTTACTTTGTTTTTCATTTTCAATTTGTTTCTCAGTTGTACTTCAGTACATTGGTTTGTTTTCTGTTTTCCATAGACATATGTACCATGTTGCATCATTATTATTTTATACATTGCTTCCGTTGTTTAGTTCAGTTGTTGTATGCTGTTTATTATTTACGCTATTGTGTCTGGTTGTTCTCCCACTGTATACTTTACCGAATGAGGAATAGTTTCCCCACCAACTCACCAAGGCCCTTGCTGCTAGTCAGTAGTCTCTGGAATTCAGGAAATATGCTTGAGGTCATGTGGCGAACCGGGTACGGGGCACCAGTGGAGGGGCTCTGGATGGGTCGTTACAAAGTGGTATCAGAGGAGTTTTTTTTTCTATTTCCTTATTGTTTGGAGACTTTATCCAGGGACATGAAGGATTTGGTACTTGGTATTAAGCTATGCTCAGGAGTAGCTAACCCATGTACAGGGAAAATCCATACTACCTCATTAATTGCAGTTTGCTGGTTTTGAGATTTTACGGTTGATACGATTTCACCTAGAGTGATTTACATGCTCTGTGTTGTTATTTTTTTAACGATTGAGGTTCTATTTCTATCACAACCTAATGATATGAGGGTATTCTATCTCATACATCATATAAGAATTTTTAGAAATCACATTCCATGCATTCTTGCCATGCCATTTAGGGTTATTTAGCGATTGCATGATGTTGTGATAGACCTTGTGTAGATTATGCATGCTGTTGTGATAGATGCTTGATAGAATTTCTGCTGCCTTGTTAGAAGATTGTTTGCTTCCTACCTTGCTTAAATTAACGCCAAATTTTGATTCTTGAGGTGTTATGGGCCCTCACGAATCAGGATTTGGAACCTCCTTGCTGTGTTTTCTGTGTTTTCTGGGGTTCTGTGCAGTTTCTGAGCTACTACCCAGAAAAACCCAGAATAAATGGTGTGTACTTTTTGACTACACGCCGTGTAGTTTTTACACCGTGTCAATGACCGTTTGAGCAAGGACACACAGTTGTAGAAATAACTTCAGGAACATGCCTTGTACGGTAGGTACACGCAGTGTAGTTCGGAGCCGTGTACCCGACCGTGTCACTAACAACACGGGTCGGGGATGCTCAAGTAGAACACGCCGTGTTGTAATGGAACATGCTGTGTAGTCTTTTTCAGGTACCTGGCCATGTCACGAACAATATAGGACGATGTCACCTTCACCTATACACGCCGTGTTTGTTCGGAACACGCCGTGTAAAGTTCATCCGTGTAGACGGGTGTGTGTTTGACAACACGGGCCACCGAGGCCTTGTCTAGTACATGCCATATTTATTTAGAACACACTGTGTAGTCTTGGGTTAAGTCAGACCGTGTGGGTTAGCCATGTAAAGAGACTCAGGCAGGGGGATAGTTTTCCAGTACACGCCGTGTGTTGGGTCAACACGCCGTGTAGTTTGAGGTGTTACACGACTTGAAGGGAAGGAGTACACACCCATGTCAGTGTCTTAAGAAGACATGCCATGTAGTTTTTATACACGATGTGTAGTCGTGTTTTGTAAACTTGTGTGTTTTTTCCCCTGTACCCATTTTGTAATATTGTGTTCTCTGTCCTTGTTTTTCTGATCTAAGGTGTACTTTTGATCTTTCCGAGCTATGCCTCTGAGACGTCCTCTAGTTGTACGTCTGTCATCAGGCAGTGATCAGAAGCCAGATATGGCTGATCAGGGACTTCCTGCCGATCCTTTAATCGGGCCAGCCATGGCACCGACTGTCATACCAGTTGCAGGAGCTGATGCACAGTTTAGGGAAGGTTTTATGAGGATGATGCAGACCTTCCAGGGAGCACCACATCCTGTCACGACTATGAAAGACTTGATGTGGGTTTTTCAGGAGCAGCATCCTCCCATGTTCTTGGGGGAGGGAGGACCTCAGGCTATAGAGTCATGTCGGGAAGCCAGGTTGACCATATTTGAGCATCTGGAGACACCTCCAGAGAGACGGGTCAAGCTATCTACCTACATGCTCCGAGACTCCACCAAGAGGTGGTGGGACGTGATCTCATAGGCGGGTCACCAGTAGGTTAGGTCTTGGGAGGAATTCCAGCATGTGTTCTACGACTACTTCTACTCGGAGACCCTGAGGGCCGACCGAGCCTGGGAGTTCATGAGCTTAGAGCGGGGTACTCATTCTGTCATGGAGTATTCCTCTTGTTTCACTGAGCTGCATCATTTCACACCCCTCCGGGATGGGAGTGGGGTGTTCTTGGCAAGGAAGTTCAAGGATGGTCTTAGGCGGGAGATCTGCTCGTAGGTGAATATCTTCCAGTTGACTTCCATCACTTCCATCATCAACCATGCACTGATTGCGGAGAGAAATCTGAGAGACTCCGGAGCTGCGAGCCAGGACAGTTTTTCTTCCAGAGCTGGTTTTCCTCCTGATAACAGCAAGAAGTGTCGTAGGTCATCTATGCACAGTGATCCAAGGAAGCGAGATGCATCGTCAGGAAGCCAGGTGATATGCTACCAGTGTGGTCGGTCAGGTCACATGAGGCCGCAGTGCCAGAGGGACCCCATGGAGTGCCGATATTACGGCAAGATGGGCCACCTTCAGTGTTTCTGCCATGGTTTCTCACCAGCATCTGGTGATCGGGGTTCTTCCATGACTTCTCGTTCAGGAGCAGCACCACCTGTTTCTCACCAGTCAGGGAACTGGAGTTCTTCCGGCCGTTCGGGCCGAGGTGGAGGTCGAGGCCATGGCAGTCAGCCACCAGTCCCTCAGCACCACTAAGGAGGTTCAACTCAAAGTGGTCATCCAGGGGCGCAGGGATGCGGTGAAGGCCATTTTTTTCCATGGAATAGACCTATCAGGAGCAGGATCCCAGCCCTTCTATAGTTTGAGGTACGATTTTAGTAGCCTCCGTTTTATCTTCAACTCTTTTCGATACTGGTGCTACGCATAGATTTATCTCTATTGCTGTCGTGGAGAGCCTTGGGCTCTGCATCTTTTATTCTGCCGACTTGTTGACACTAGACACACCTTTGGGAACGAGGACATATAGTGTACGTTAGTGTAGAGAGTGCCCTAACGAAGTTTCAAGGTATCATTTCTTATGGGATCTCTATGTCCTAGAGATGGCATGATATGATTTCATTCTTGGGATGGACTCGTTAGTTCCCTTCCAGGAAGTCCTCGACTGTTATCGCCACAGAGTGAGTTTCGTTTCACCAGAGGGATAATATTTTCTTCATAGAGGCGAATGGGATGTCAAGGAAAGTCGAGCAGGACTCAAGCATCATGGGCTAGGAAGGGTGACAACCCATATTTCTAGTCTTTATCTAGATGATCATGGGACCTCATAGTTGGACATTCCTCCAGTGGTTGATCATTTTAGTGACGTCTTTCTAGAGGAATTTTCGGGTTTTCCTCTGGAGCGTGAGGTAGACTTTTATATTGAGCTCGTTCCAGGAGCAGTACCAGTGTCCATTCCTCCTTATAGGATAGATGCACCTAAGTTGCAGGAGCTCAAGAAGCAGTTGGAGGAGTTGCAGGCAAAGAGTTTCATCCAACCCAGTACTTCTCCTTGGGGTTCACCTATCCTGTTTGTGAAGAAGGAAGACGGTACCCTTCAGCTTGGTGTGGATTATCGGAAGCTGAACCAGTTGACGGTCAAGAACCGGTATCCCTTGCCAAGGATAGATGACCTCTTTGATCATATTCAAGGATCCCAGGTGTTCTCAACGATTTAATTGAGGTCCGGTTATCATCAGTTACGCGTTAGACCATCAGATATACCTCTGACAGCCTTCAGGAGTAGGTATGGTCTATATGAGTATACAGTCATGTCGTTCGGTCTCATGAATGCACCTACAGTTTTCATGGCACTAATGAACCGAGTGTTCCATCCTTACTTGGACTCTTTCATCATGGTCTTCGTGGATGATATCTTGGTGTACTCTCACACTCAACATGACCATGCCACACATCTTGAGATCGTTTTGAGTACACTGAGAGAGCATCGTCTTTATGATAATCTCTCGAAGTGCCACTTATGGATGGATCAGATTCACTTCATGGGTCACATCATCTCAGAGGCAGGAGTATCTGTGGACCCAGAGAAAGTGAGAGCTATAGTTTCCTGTGAGTAGTCGAAGAAGATTTTTGAGGTATAGAGTTTACTAGGGCTGGCTGGATACTACAGACACTTTATTCAGGACTTTTCACACCTATAAGCACCTTTGACAGGTCTAACCAGGAAAGGGGCGAAGTTCTTATGGTTAGATTATTGTGAGTCAGACTTTCAGGAGCTGAAGGGAAGGTTTACGTCAGCACCAATACTAGTCTTGCCAGATCCAGGCAAGATCTATACAGTCTATTGTGATGCTTCGGGTATCGATCTAGGAGATGTTCTTATGTAGGGAGATGGATTCATTGCATACAGGTCTTGGCAGTTGAGGCCAAATGAGAGGAACTACCTGACGCATGATCTGGAGTTGGCAGCTGTTGTTCATGCGTTATGCTGTTGGAGACACTATCTTTGGGGAGAGCACTTTATGGTCTTCACTGACCACAAGAGTCTCAAGTATATCTTCACTCAGCATGATCTAAATCTGAGACAGCGCAGGTGGGTCGAGTATCTTTATTCTTTTTATTTCGAGCTTGCCTATATGCTTGGAAAGGGCAATGCAGTGGTAGATGCGTTGAGCCGAAGAACATAGATTCAGGCAGTTTCAGAGGTTAGCAGTGAGTGGCATCTTATGTCTCTATCCTGTAAGATGCATCTGGAGGTGAAAGATAGACAGGGACATACCTTCTTATCTTCTGTAGTTGTTAGCTCTACAATACTTTATCAGGTACGGATGCGGCATCTATTAGACTCAGAAGGATTAGTCCTGCTAAAGAGTGTATCAGGATGGGACCCTCTTCTTGGATGGACAGTGGGAGAGGACGAGATCTTGCATTTCTAGGGATGCGTATGGGTGCCAGCAGAAATACACGAGGAGCTGATTCGGGATTTTCATTCCTTATTTTGTGCAGTTCATCCTGAAATCACCAGATGTATCGGGACCTTCATCACCAGTATTGGTGGCCAGGTATGAAGAGAGATGTTGCTGGTTTTGTCATGAGATGTTCTACTTGTCAGCAGGTGAAAGCAGAGCATCAGCAACCAGCGGGGCTTTTGCAGTAGTTACCTATTCCCAAGTGGAAGTGGAATGATGTCACGATGGACTTCGTGACTGGGTTACTGAGGTCACCTCAGGGAAGTGATGCTGTTTGGGTTATCGTTGACAGGCTCACGAAGGTCACACACTTCTTCCTGATCAAGGAGACCTTCAGTGTTGATGATCTGAGACAGTTGTACATCCGAGAGATCGTTTGTCTACATGGAGTTCCACACTCCATTGTTTCAGACAGGGATGTGGATTTTACTTCTCGGTTCTGGCAGGGACTTCAGAAGGCTTTTGGTACCCAGGTACTTCTGAGTACGACATACCATCCCTAGACTGATGGCCAGTCCAAGTGCATGATCCAGGTGCTTGAGGATATGCTCTGAGCTTGCATCTTAGACTTTGGCGGTTCTTGGGAGAAGAATATTCCACTGGTGGAGTTATCCTACAACAATAGTTTCCAAGCGACCATTCAAGTGTCACCATACAAGGCTTTGTACTGTAGGACATACCAGTCACCCTTATACTAGCTGGAGGTAGGAGAGGCAGCTTTTCTGGGACCTCGTCTTGTTCAGGAGACTTCAGACCAGATAGAGCTAATTCAGAAGAGGATGGATATGACACAGTCTTGGCAGAAGTCTTATGCTGATTAGTGAAGATGACCTCTGGAGTTCGAGGTCAGGGATTAGGTTTTCATGCGTGTCACACCGAGGCTGGGACTCAAGAGTATTCAGAGGCAGAGTAAGCCTTTACCGTGGTACGTTGGGCCGTTTGAGGTTTTGGAGAGAGTTATGCCGGTTTCCTATCGGTTGAAGCTACCCTTGAGGTACCGGGATATGCATGACGTCTTCCTCGTCTCTCAGCTCCGACGTTACTTTTCAGACCCATCTCATGTCTTCCAACCCAAGGAGGTTGATCTTTAAGAAGATGCGTCGTTTGAGGAGCATCCTATCCGGATTATCGATCGTAGTATGAAGGTTCTCTGAGGCCATTCTCTTCCTCTGGTATGGGTGCTATGGCAGCATGGGCGAGTACAGAATGAGACTGGGGAGAGGGAGGCTGAGGTTCGATCGTAGTGACCAGAGCTGTTCGGGGTTTCTTCTTCTATGCCTCTCTAGGGAAATTTAGGGATGAATTTATTTAAGGGGGGAAGTTTGTAAGAACCCAGATCTTCGTTTCAGGTACTCCTTTCCTTTTCCTGGACTTTTTGAGAAAAATAAACTTTTTTGAAATTTTTTAATTACATGCCATATACTTTCTGAGTACATGCCATGTACTCTTTTTCCACCCGAAGCCGTGTACTGTCCGTTTCCGGGCCACACACACGGTTTGTATGGGTGACGTGGAGGCTGATTTTTGCGGAGTATGGGAAGATCTAGTTCATTCCATGTACCCTAAAAGTACACGTCGTGTACTTTTTTTTTTCACTAAACGGACCGGGGTTGTGCCTGACATATATAAGCATCTTCTTCTAGGCCACATTCATCCGAGAGCGCCAAGGATTCACGAATCTTCGACGAGCCCCCGCCTCTCCATCCGTTGTCCGATTCGAGCATGGTCGGTTGCATTGGAATTGCAGCGGTGAGTTATTCCTTCTGCTTTATCCTTGTTTTCCAATTCCTCCTCCCTCTCAAGATATCGTGGGTTGAACTTTTTGGGCGTTTTCTCAGATCTACGATGTTCGGGGAAGAATCAGTCGCCGTGGTCCAAGTATATCGATCAACTAGGATCCAGGTAGGTGGTTTTTTCCTTTTTGTAGAAATTCAATGAGTATGTTGTGCAAATTCCACAAGTACCCTTGAATAGTGTATTGCGTGTTCTTGTTTTTCCCTTGTTGTATTGTCTGCTTTACTTGATTGCTAGAGTAGATGTTTTTCCTGTGATTATGGTAGTTTTTACTGTACTCTGGATGTTTTCTATGATTGTTCTGCCTATTTGGCGTTTTCCCAATTGCCATTCCTAGTTGTAGGATAGTGAAATAGTTGCTTTGTTATGCTATTGAGCCTTATATTGATAGCCAAGTAGTTCTTGAGGTTTACTTGGATGATGCAAGTGCACTGAGCATGTTATTTCCATACAGGACTGTGAGAACCTAGTGTAGTAGACCATAAAGAGAATGGACGTAAGGGATTCTCTAGAGTGTCTTTTAATACGATGTGAGACCACAGGGGGAATTGACGATGAGTGCTTATTCAGAGAGTCTGTAGTTCCTTGACGCGAGCCACAGGGTGAATGAGACGTTCAGTGCTTCCCTAAAGAGCCTTTAGCACGATACGAGACTATAGAGGGAATTGACGTTGAGTGATTCCTTAGAGAGTCTATTCTTAGCTAAAACAGAGGGGTGAGACTATGTGTGCCTCCTAGAGGGTTTCTAGTACTGGTAGGTTGAACCATAGGGGTTAGGCTATGAGAGCTACCCAGAGGGTTACCTATTTTATACTTGTTGTTGGTTATTACTTCTGTACTTTATATGTTGGAACTGTGAATTGTAGCTGATATGTATTTTCTGTTAACTATTCCTATACTTTACTTGCCATGTAATCATTGACTATCAGGCACAGATCTTTGGGTGGTTGCCTACTGGGACTATGTATCACACCCTGTTTGGGCAATGTTTTTGGGCCCATCCAGACTATGTTGCTGCAGGTATCGATATGGGAAAGCACCCTTTAACTTCAGGTACCTGACTTGCTATGGAGATGGAGAGCAGGAGACCAAGAAATGGCATGCGATGCTGAAGAGTTTACTTTATTTTTCTTTTTCACTTTGTTTTTTAGTTGTAATTCAGCACTTTTGTTTGTTTGCTATTTTCCATAGACATATGTACCATGTTTCATCATTATTATTTTATACACTGCTTCCACATTTCAGTTCAGTTGTTGTATGATCTTTATTGTTTTTGCTATTGTGTCCGGTTGTTCTCCCACTGTATACATTACCGAATGAGGGCATAGTTTCCCCACCGACTCACTAAGGCCCTCTCTGCTAGTCGGCAACCTCTGGAATTCGGGAAACATTCTTGAGGTCATGTGGTGAACCGGGTACGGGGTACCACTGGAGGGGCTCCAGATTTGGGTTGTTACAACGCACAAGGGTCTCTAAAGAATAAAACTATTGAGTCTCCATCATTCAAAAAAATCTGCAGTGAAAACAATGGTTCCCATTGCCACTAAAAATCACTTTGGAAGCTTGTCCCTAGAGTGTGAAAATCACCACCTCTAGTATCTAATGAAGGTGGATCAACTATTCAACTACAACTCTATTCTAGTTGAGGATCCTCCTAAGAGGGCTCCCATCAATAGCAGTCACTCGCGTCATCCCGTCTGTACCCCTTAATCACCTACTGATGACACTACCCAACACATTTCAACATATAGCACTCATGTAGGGAAACTAAGGAAGTCACATATGGAAAAATATTATTTGAATTATTGGGAGTGGGATCATACCCCTGTTTTCTCTAATGAATCCCATCGATATATTTCGACAGCAACCAACAAGAAATCTCATATCCATTCTCACTCGGAGAAAGTCTTCATGCATATTCATATAATAACCATAGGGGGGGGGAATATATACCTACCCCCACACATGAATCCCATCAAAATATTCTAATGGCACTATGATGAAATAAGTGGTCTCATATCCCTTCCTTAATCTAAGATATATTCTAGTATATATTTGAGATAGAAAATGTACATGCCACCATTCCTATGAAAACATTGATAAAACATCACTAAATTATAGTAATATATAAATAATTCCATTGACATATTCCCAAATTGGTATCGATATAGGGATAGAAAAATATTCCTATCATTATATCTAGGGAAGCACAAAAACATTGATCGGTATGAACAAGTGGTTTCTCTAGAGAAAGTGCACATTCTTTCTCCCATCCATGAGGATTATTGGCATATCCAGATAAAGGAACATGCACCAAACTGGGAACATATTCCCATTCCAACTAGGGCTCACCATGTGAGAGTGGCACATGACTTTGGATAGAGAAACATTCCTATTGAAAAAGAAAGGTTTCATTCTTTAAAGGCATTAGACTGTGATTATATTCATGTTCTAATCATGGATCATCAAGTGAGAGTGGTACAAGCCTTATGAAAAGCTCATATCAATGATGAAAAATAATCAAAGTATATTCCAATGAAACTGGACTAGGTTCATATCCCCTCTCTAACTGGTGACCACTAGGTGAGATTGAAAAACACATCACAATAGGATAAAAATCTTATTAGTGAATCTACATGGAATATTCCAGCGTCTCATGGGTTCTCAAATCATACCCCTACTTCCCCTGACGAATGACCAAACAAACATACTTAAAAGGATATACAAGAGGAGTCTCATATACATTCTACCATTTTTATGTATTTCATCATACTCCTATGGTGAATGATTATTTGGACTAGGCTCATATCCTCACTTAATCCAAGGTTGACCCGAATATTTCAGAAACCACCCACAAGTAGGCTCATATTCCTACCAACATTATAGAAGATAACTGGAATACTCAAATAATTCTCATTTTTGGGATAATATTACTACAACACCAGATGGTTATCAACATGTTCTGGAAACCATCATACTATAGGCTTATATCCCTTCACAACCCCCAATAGTAAGTCATGGGATTCTGGCCACAATGCATAATGAGGCACATATCCCTGGCCTTCTCAATGCTAGTGTCCTTGAGGTAGATCGATGTATATCAACAACACCTCAAGGGTTCGTCTACTATTCAACCGAAGAAGAATTAAATCCTTCCCATGATATTCTTTGTTATGGTAGTGTGGATATGTATTAAAGGGTATCTTCCCCTGACATCCACTATGTTCAACCTCGCCCTAATGATATATCCATCAGACAAGAAAATACTCCCCTTTTCTAGGAACCTATATATAGTGAGGTTCTCAAAACACTAACACATTTATACATAGAGGTGATCGAAACATTTGGTTCAACTGTGTATAGTTCCCCATCAACTACCATCAATTATTCACCATGGTGATCTGACGACCCCAAGAAAAAATTCTACGTTCTGAACAAGTGGAGTCATCTAAGTATGATGAAGAGGAATATTAAATTTATAAATGGAGAGAGTTATCTAGAAAAAACCTTCCAACCATGTTATGGACCCTCGCCACATCATACTATGAGATCCTAGATGATCTAGAGAAAAAGTTCCTGCCTTACCAATGCCAAAAAATGTGGGAAATTCATCAACAGTTAAAGGCTAGACACCTCCCACATATAGGATATGAGGGGTAAACTTTAGACCATCAGTATAGTCTATTATCAGCTAGACCCAACATATATTTTCATGGTTCGAGACCGAAAATTGGAAAAGCCTAGTGAAAATCGAAAACAATCTTGTAACCATTGCATTATAAATCTTCAGAAAATGATCATAAAATCCTCATCGTGTATCTGTAATAAATAATGGAAAATTAATGGAGTATTGTACTTCACCTAAACCATATAACAGCAGAAATCCCCAAATATGGTGTCCTATAACATCATAACCCCCAAATAGATCAGGTGATAGGGTAATGTTCGAGCTAGTTGTTCACTACAATGGAATGTACCATATTTAACAATTCTAAGACATAAATAATATAGGGATAGGGACCCCAATAGATCATTGAACCGATACTATCAAAATAATGGGAATTTATTTTAGAAATGAAACCCGAAGTTATGTCTAACCCAAAAACTTCATGTAGAAAAGTAATCCCATCATGGGCTACCATTGGACCCAGATCATACAAAATCGAAAATTCTTAAAATAAAATGGGTTGTAGTAATAGCTACCATAACATCCATTTAGGATCAAACCCATCCCACAAGCCTAGGGTAATATTTACCACCATCTCCACCTCTTAGATAATCTATATCTGGAAGGATTCTTTATGTATTTTCAACAATGGAAAATAAACCCCATCCCATTGGGTTGGGGGAATTTTTTCCTCAAATAACATTAACAGGTTCATCACATCCCAAGTGGGTCCTTGAGAAATCATCAACAGTTCCAGATCAACCATAGGCCCCAAATATAGGGGCATTTATACCTCATTACCCATCCGAGGAGTCATAAAATCCATGTCTAGAATCATAAGACCATAAAAAAATCAAAAGATGCCAATACAACCTCCAAATAATCCCCAACCCAAAAGGCTAGCAGAAATTTCACCATCGTCATCAATTCATAAGGAATCATTCATATTTGGGTTGGGAGGTAAATATTGATGTTCGTCATCCCATATGTTCCACCCGCTAGAAGGAAAACCTCTATTATTTGAGGTCTATTCGGCAAGCTCGACTAGAAACTCTCTCAGGGTTACTACTGGCGAAATGAGACAAGAGGAATTTATGACAAATGAAGCCAAACCGTATATATTTCATAATCCGAAAAGGTCTAAAATGGCCAAGGGTACGAGAAATGACCCTGATGCAAGAAATCCCAAATCACCCAATTATGTTGAGAGCAATATGAAAACTACCATTTCCTGATAAAACTCTATGAATTTATTCACTGTTAATATAATATATAATGTGGATAATATTGAAATATTTATGGAAAAAATACAAAAAACATACCTACAGATGATGGGGATTTAGATGCACAAACTGAGGCTACACGTATGCAGAACCATAAGAGAATAAAAAAACTAGAACCTCTAAATATTGTGTTTTCACCTATATTGTGGAACACATCTAATGATCAAGGGAAATAAGTGTTCATATTCCACTCATCACCTAGAAGATTCAAAAATAATTTGACAAAGGAGAAATTGGAAGAATATGAGAATGAGATACAAAATCTCAAACAACTCAATGAGGAGCTACTTAGGGGAAACATTTTCATTGGGTATCATCTTCAAGTATAGATTAATATACCTCCTCTCATACATTAAGAAATATATTATTTTACCATAAGAGATAAATGTAAGCATTAAGATAAATCCAGATCTAGGTAGCAAGTCTATATAATTGGGTATGTTGAGGATGATTTTGACTTTCATCCATTACAACGACAACCTCTCCTCCATAAAGGTGATCATTCAGTATTTGCAAGGATCAAGAATTAATGGGTGATGAACATAGTCCCACCTCTACAATCCCCAATTGTTCCTTATAAATGGGAGGCATCCAAGACAGTAGTACCTCCAAAACAGCTCAATGTTATTGAATCCCTTGCTGGTCAAATGAAAGCTATAGAAGGGTGAAATGTACCTATTAACTCAAGATAAATCCACAACCCTAATGGGTGGATCACCATTTTCCCCCACATAATTGTATAAATCCTACCTTCTCAACCTTGGATTGTGTTGGATATTTAGAGAATAATCTCACACACTTCACATCCCGTTGCGGTATGATGATGGGGCCTCAAGATCAGAAGGAGGCAGCCAAAATAAGGTTTTTTCTATTGACTCTGGTAGGTCTAGCCTTTGTTTGGTATAGTATCCTTGTAGTATGATCCGTTGCAGGATGGTAAGACATTATTCATCAATTTTTTTATTAGTTTAGCTATACGTTAAGTAAATTGAAAATTTTCGACATGAAAAACTGAATTCAACATAAAAATAAGAGGGTGTATGAATTCATATCTAGATGGAGCATTTCAACCTATTCACTCAGCATCCCCCTCTCAAAATAAAAATTTTTAGAACATTTTTGTAAAAGTATCCAAATTATCTACAGAGACCTCTGATCTCTATGAAATATCTAGAATGATTTTGTGTATTTTTATAAATGGCACAACATTTGGAGGATTCCATTTAATATGCCCAAGATAAATCTCATCCCATGTCCTCGGTATATGGTAAAAGGATTAAAAAAGTAGAGAATGCGGCTGTTACCCTAAAAAAAGTAGTAGTACCATTCTAGCACCAAGGGGGCCCTCAAATCAGCCATTGCCTCCTCTTGAGCAATAATAATAGAAAAATCACCTTTAATTAGAAGGAAAAAGATATATGAGTCACTATTGATTTAAGTAATAGATTAATAAAGAATACTAATTACAAAATGAGTAGGTCCTAGTTATTTCCTTTGAGACATAGAATATAATCTACTTAAAACTATAGATCTTAGGAAACCCAATGGGTGCAACAACACTGATCATCCAGACTACTACCATTTTCATAGAAGGATGGGTTAAAACATCCAGAATTATTTGGTCTTAAAATATATCCTCCCATATATGGTTGATTATAGATAGGTGTTGTTGGAAAAATCATGTCACATGTGACTTATGTAACAATTTCTCAGTTAGAAGAAGGGGATTGAAAAAAAGTTCCATCCAGGTGTGGGAAGAAGTTTTACAAATGGATGACTTCAAAAATAGTTTACCAATATCATGCCACCCTGAGAGAGCATATTCAAAAACCCATAATGGTCCCATAACCTAGGGTGGTGACATCAAATACACCTCCCCGAGGTGGATGTAATTTTTGGGTGCAAGAAGACATAGAAGAGTAAGAGTCATATTCATCTCGTATGAAGGCTCCAACTCTTGTATATTTCTTACCTGCAACTTCTGAATCATAGGAACTGAATTAAAAAATAGAACCTGTTGAGTCAATAAGGTTTTCCTTATGACTTTTCCATTCCTTCTTGTTTTGAAAATCACAAACACCTTATCCTTAAGGAAAATCGCTTTTGTAAGGAAAATCGCTTTTATAAAGAAAATGCTTTCTGAAGGAAAATTGTTTTTATAAGGAAAATTGCTTTCTTAAGGAAAATCGCTTTTATAAGAAAAATTATCCTTATCATATTTTCATTCATATTTATTTCTTAAGTTTAAGTTTCGGATTCATTTTCTCGGAATCATTAAAACTTTGATATAAAGCAATCTGTTTAGTATTCGGATTCTGGACAAGAACTATAAGGAAGTTCCATTCCGAATTTCGGATATGAACTCTGACTAAGTTCTATTCTAGATTCAGGACACGAATTCTGAAGAAGAATTCTCATTACGAATTCTAATGAAGAAATCCCATTCCGAATTCTCATTACGAATTCTGAAGAAGAATTCTCATTACGAATTCCAATGAAGAATTCCCATTATGAATTCTAATGAAGAATTCTCATTCCGAATTCTCATTACGAATTCTGATAAAGAATTCTCATTACGAATTCTGATGATGAATTCTCACTACGAATTCCTATTCCGAATTCTCATTCCGAATTCTCATTCCGAATTCATCCATTAAACAGAATCTGGTTATCATTGTTTTATACACTCTGAACTTATTCACTCCGAACCTTCACTCCGAAATTTCTATTCCGAACCTTTATGTTAGAGTTTAAAACGATGTCGTACATTCTGTTACACTTACTTTGTTATAAAACGATGTCGTCCATTTTGTTATAAACTAACCGTTGTCTAAGTGACACGTGTACAGGTCCCTCCGAACTTTAAGGAAAATATGACCGTTGGAGGAGGAGACGACCTTACCTATAAATAGGAGCTCATTTGAAAGAGCTCGGGGCCGATTGCTGAAAAAAGTGCTTACATGCTGTTGAAGTGATTTCTAGAGAGAGAGTCTCTTATTAACTCTCAAAGCTTCGTGCGACTCCGAATGTTGGTGATTACATTCGAGGGCTTCCGGGGATAGGAAGACAGAGGTGCCGACTACCTTAAAGATCGAGGGCTTTCTTGCTGAGAAAGACAGAGGTTGCCAACTACCTTGAAGTTGAGGGCTTGCGGGGATAGCAAGACAGAGACACCGATCTTCGTATCGAGGGCTTACCCTGGTGTGGGTAAGACATACTTTCTTGAAAGTATAAATCAAGGGACCTTTATCCAAGGTTGTTGGATACCCTTCTCTTTGGGTTAAAAGACTATTATCTTGTTACTAGAAGTTTTACTACTTGTTTTATTCCGCTGTAATTTGTATCTTAAGGAAAGTATAACTTTCTTATACTTCCTTACTTACTCTGATTTGTTTAGATTCTATACGCTTTAAGGTAGAATCTTATATTGTAACTTTTGTTAAGTTTCAATTTCCGGAACCATATTTCCTGAACCAACTTTTGGAATCTCTTTCCAAGTTTAGTTCGGTGTTAGAGGTGTTGTGAATTTACTTAGTTTAACTTTGTTAAACTTAGCCCATTCCTTTTCTTAAGGAAACTATAGTTTCTTAACTAAATTTAAAGGTTCCAAAGGAATTTTTAAAGTATACAATTCACCCCCCCTCTTGTATATTGAGCATCTCATATTATATTTCGATCCTACAATTGGTATCAGAGGTTGGAAACCTCTTACTCTATACCATTCCTACATTTGGTATTAGAGCCAAGGTTACTGAAATACTTGTACTCACATAAAAGTTTTTCTTTCTCAATTTTCCATTCCGAACTTTTCTCATTCCGAACTTTTGTTACTAACAAGTTTGTGTGAAAAGTTTCTTTTTAGTAGGGCAGGAATTAATGTTGGATCTATTGACAATCTGAATCCTACAAGGCCACCTATCTTTGATGGTAATGATTATGAATACTGGAGAGATCGTATGAAGACTTTTGTTATCAATACTGGGGTAGATAACTTTGTCATGCTTACTGGTGATTATAAAATTCCTGACAAGGAAGTCAGAACCTTTACTAACTAGGAGAAGTAAGAATATCAACTCAACTACAAGGTACGCAATACTTTATTATGTTCAATGACTAGAAATATATATAGCCAAATTTCTTCTTGTGAAGCAGCTAACTGTATATGGAAGAAGTTAGAGGTTACACACTTTGGGACTTCTAAGGTGATTGAGACAAGAAGAGCTATGCTTAGAGCTGAATATCATGGCTTCAATTTTCCTTATGGAGAACCTATCTGTAAAGTTCAACAAAGGTTTATGACTATCGTCAACAGTCTATAATCTATGGGAGAGGAAGTTTTAGATGATGAAGCTCTTGTGGACAAGATAATCGATATTATGCCCAATGAGTGGTAATCCAAGAGAACAGCTATAGATGAGAACAGGAAGGTTACTCAAATTACTCTTGATGAATTATTTGGAACTCTTCTAAAACATGAGACCAGAATGAAGAGAGATGCTGACAACATCAAGAAGAAGAATGGAAATGGCACTGTTGCTTTTACTACAACTTCAAATCAGATGAAAGCTAAGACTCCTGAGAGAGTAACCAGATCCAAATTGAAGAAAGTCATTTTCCAATCCGAATCTAGTGAAAGTGAAGTTTCAGAAAATGAATTAGCCAATCTTGCTCGAAGGATGAACAAGATAGCTGGACAGAGAAACTTTCAATCCAAGTATAAGAAGAAGGACAGGAAAGATAAGAAAGATGGAGAAGTTACTTGTTATGAATGCAAGAGAGCTGGACATATTAGACCAGATTGCCCTATGCTCAAAAAGAAAGAAAGAAAGGAAAGGCATTCAGACAGGAACAGGAAGAAGTATTACAAAGCTAAAGCTAAAAAAGTTTTGAAAGCTAATGATACCTGGAGTGCCAGTGGTGGTGACTCTTCAGATGAATCTTCTGAATATGAATCTTCAGGACAGAAGAATCTTGGTCTTATAGCCAGATTACCTATTGATAATCAATGTCTTATGGCTAAGGTACGAAATGCTGAATCTTTGACCAATGTTTCTTTAAATCCTAATGATAGTAAGTATTATAAATCTTCTGATGAAGAATCATCTTCTGATGAGGAAAATACTTTACCTACTTTTGAAGAAGTCTCTAGGTTTGCTGAACTTCTTGAGATTGAGAATTCCAAACTCAACAAGAAACTCAATAAGGCAAATTCTAGTAATTCTATTCTTACTAAAGAGATATCAGATCTTTCTAAAGATCTTGATAAGAAAAATGCTGATTTTGTAAATATTTCAAAAAATCTTGAGGAAGTAAGTTCTGAGAAGAACAAACTTTCTAAAGAATTAGAAAAAGTAATTTCTAATAAAAATGTTTTCGAGCCTAACTCTAGTTCCAAAACTAATGATTTTGAGGATAAAAACTTGGTTGTAAAACTCAAGTCCGAAATTTTTTCCTTAAAGAAGTGTTTATCAAACTTTACCCTTGGTAAGGAAAATTTTGATAAGATGTATTCTCAAATACGACCTTTAAGAAATAAATCCGGATTTGGTTATACCCAAGCAAAACCTGTTTTCAGCAACAATTATTTTGTTCCTCAAAGTGCCCCATTTTGTACTAAGTGTCAATGTGGTGGTCACTGGGCAAGAAATTGTTCCTTAAACAAAACCCAATCCTTAGGTTTTCATAAAGCCTACTTTTCTAAGAAAATGTGGGTACCAAAAATTTTATTGTCTGGAAATCTCGGATCCAAACAAGTTTGGATTCCGAAAGTCTAACTTTGTTCTTAATTTCAGGAAAATAAAGAAAGTTCCAGCAACAATATTTGGTACATGGATAGTGGATGTTCCCGGCACATGACTGGTAACAAAATCTTTTTTGAAAAGATTATCAAAACGAAAGGAGGAAAGGTAACTTTTGGAGACAATGCTAAGGGAGAGATTGTTGGTATTGGTAATATTGTTCTTTTAGGTAAAACTTTGATTTCAAATGTTCTTTTTGTTAAAGGTCTTAAGCACAACCTCATTAGCATAAGTCAGTTATGTGATGAAGGTTACCTTGTGAATTTTAGGAATGATAAATGCTTAGTTCACAATTCCAAGGAAGAATTTATTCTCTCAGCCAATAGGCAAGAGAATGTTTACACCTTAAACTTAGAAGACCTAAGAAGCCAAGATTTACCTTGCCTAAGTGCAATGGAAGATCACTCTTGGTTATGGCATAGAAGATTAGGACACTGTAATCTTAGAAACCTATGTAAACTCTCTAAGAAGAAACTTGTTAAGGATCTACCGGAGCTTAGATTTGATTCTTCTAAAGTTTGTGATCCTTGTCAATATGGCAAGCAACATAAATCTAGTTTTAAGTCAATCGGTGAAGTCTCAACAACCGATGCATTACAGTTGGTGCATATGGATCTTTTCGGTCCAACACAAACTGGAAGCATTGGAGGCAAATACTATGTGTTTGTTCTAGTTGATGATTACACTAGATTTACTTGGGTCTATTTTCTAGCAAGGAAATCTGAAGCTTTTTCCTATTTCAAAAGTTTTAGAGCTCAAGTTAAAAATGAGAAAAACCTTCCATTGAAAACTATTCATAGTGATCATGGAGGAGAATTTCAAAATTCTGATTTTGAAACTTTTTGTAGTAAGAAAGGTATTACTCACAACTTTTCAGCACCTAGAACTCCTCAATAGAATGGTGTAGTTGAAAGAAGAAATAGAATTCTTCAAGAAATAACTAGAACCATGTTGAGTGAATATTCTATTGCTAGACATTTCTGGGCTGAAGCTGTAAGTACTGCTTGTTATACTATAAATCGAGTTTTGATTAGACCTTTTCTTAATAAAACACCTTATGAGTTATGGAATGGTAGAAAACCTAGACTTTCCTACTTCAAGGTTTTTGGTTGCAAAGTATTCATTTTGAATACTAAGGATAACTTACATAAATTCGCACCAAAATCAGATGAAGGAATTTTCTTAGGTTATTCCACAACCTCTAAGGCTTATAGAGTTTTTAATAAAAACACTTGTACTGTTGAGGAAACAGTAAATGTAAAATTTGATGAATCAGATCCTTTTGTTTTTAAAACCTCCCAACCTACATCCTCGGATGTGTTTTCAAAAACTGATTATCAACCTTTGATAGAAGAACCTTCTGATAAGGAAATTGTTCCAGAAGATACTTCTGAAACATTCACCCCAGAAGACTTTCTACCCTATGTTGATGAACAGGTTTTACAAAACCCAAATCAGATGTTTCTTAAGAATCATCCCAGTGATAGTATCATTGGTGATGTAAATCAACCTGCAAGAACCAGAAGTTCCTTAAGAAATGAAGTAGAACATCTAGCATTTCTTTCCCAATTAGAACCTAAAAGCACTGATGAAGCTTTAGGTGATGATGATTGGATCAAAGAAATGCAAGATGAACTAAATGAATTCGAAAGGAATAAAGTCTGGACCTTGGTTGAAAGACCTAAGGAAACTTCTGTTATTGGAGTAAAATGGGTTTTCAGAAACAAATGTGATGAAAATGGAGTCATTGATAGAAATAAAGCTAGACTTGTTGCTAAAGGCTATAATCAGCAAGAAGGAATAGACTATGAAGAAACCTATGCTCCAGTAGCTAGACTTGAATCTATCCGTATTCTACTTGCCTTTGCAGCATTCTTTAATTTCAAACTATTTCAAATGGATGTGAAATGTGCTTTTCTTAACAGTTATGTTCAAGAGGAAGTTTTTGTTGAACAACCTCCTGGCTTTGAAGATACAAAACATCCTGATCATGTTTTTAGACTTACCAAAGCTTTGTATGGCCTTAAACAAGCCCCACGAGCATGGTATGATAGACTCACTGGATTTTTATTTCAAAATAACTATGTTAAGGGAAATGCAGATCCAAACCTTTTTATAAAGAAAGATAAGAAAAATGTTTTGATTGTTCAAATTTATGTTGATGACATTATATTTGGTTCAACTCAGCAATCTCTGACTGACTCTTTTGCAAGTCTAATGAAATCTGAGTTTGAAATGAGTATGATGGGTGAGTTAACATTTTTCCTTGGTTTTCAAATTTCTCAAAAACCAGAAGGAACCTACATATCTCAACATAAGTATATCAAAGATCTTCTTAAAAAGTATGGTTATGACAACACTAAAAGTATAAGTACTCCTATTGGTACCTCAAATTCTTTAGATCTTGATGAAGCTGGGAAACCAGTAGATCAAACATCTTTTAGAGGTATGATTGGAAGTCTACTTTACTTAACAGCTAGTCGACCAGACTTAATGTTTTCAGTATGCTTATGTGCAAGATATCAATCCAATCCTAAGGAATCTCACTTAAAGGCGGTAAAAAGAATTTTTCGCTACCTTAAGGGAACCATGGATCTAGGATTATTTTATACTTCTGGAAATGATTTTGTTCTAAAAAGCTTTTCTGATGCTGACTTTGGTGGATGTAGAATGGATAGGAAAAGTACATCCGGAACTTGTCATTTCTTAGGAGATTCATTAGTTTCTTGGTCATGCAAGAAGCAACATTCTGTTGCACTCTCCACTGCTGAAGCTGAATATGTAGCAGCTGGAAGTTGTTGTGCACAAGTGTTGTGGATGCAACACACACTCACAGACTATGGCCTGAGCTTTACTAAAACTCAAATTTTGTGTGATAACACAAGTGCCATTGCCCTAAGTAAAAACCCTGCGCATCACTCTCGTGAAAAACACATAGATATTAGGCATCACTTTCTTAGGGATCACACACTTAGAGGAGATATTATTCTTCAGTTTATCGGAACGCAAGATCAACTTGATGATATATTCACAAAATCCTTGCCTTCTGATAGATTTGAATATATTAAACAAAAGTTAGGAATGATAACCGTAAGGTAATCTTCCTTAATTAACTTTCTGTTGAAAAAATCTCCTTACAGTAATAAACTCCTTTTCATAGGGGGAGTACATTTGATTGTTTATTTAACAAAGTTTTTCAAAATTTGTTTTCAAATTTTTTCGGAACAAAATTTCCGGAATGGAACTTCCGGAACTATAATTTTCCAAAAAGAATATTTTCGTACAGAATACTTCTGGAATGAAAGTATTCGTATTGAAAATTTCCGGAATGGACAACTTTCGTACTGGGACTTTTATAACCAGATTTTCGTACCAAGTTTTAGTTTTTCATATTGAGTTTTTCATATTAAGTTTTTCGTATTTAGTTTTTTGTATCGTTTTTTTTGTAGTCGTCTTTATATTACCCATTATGAATAACTTTACTAAGCTAATCCAAAAGGTATGATTTCCTTGCTGAAGTTTTCGTAATCATATTTTACTTGCTGGCAATTTATTAAAATCTGTTTTCGGTTTTTGGATTTCTAAAATTTTAGTTTTAATAAAACCTCAAAAAGATCGGATTCAACCTTTCAACCGTCAGATTTGATCTCAGATCATTCTAAACCGTTAGATCAACCGAGGAAGTTGAACCGTCATCCCAGTGCCTATATAAAGGGGACCCTATTTTCTCGTCCCACATCGATTTCAAGCTCTTGCGTGCTGAAGCTCTGACTCTCGGATTTAAGGCCATTCCGAACTTCAGTCTTCTCTGTTCCGAACTTCTCAGAGACTTCTAATCCGAATGTCTGCAGAGTTAGCTTCTCAAGAAATGTCTTCAACTAAGCCCATTTCACAGTGGTTAGTCTACAGAGAACGGTTAGTTCATCCGAATTTCTTTAGCAACTATGATTCTATTATATCAAAGAATATCAAGCTGAATGGCTGGGAAGATGTTGCGGTATCAAAAACTGGCAACCAAGATGAAGTTTACTCTGATTTACTTGTCGAGTTTTATGAGTCAGTGGCTTTCTTCAATGGAGAAAATAGAGAAAAATTTTCTTTCAAATCATATGGCAAGACATATAAGCTATCTTACACCAAGGCTGCAAGCTTGGTAGGGTTGAGTTATGAAGGCGAAGCTGAGTTTATCTCGCACGTTCTGCCAGACTCTTTGGGGAGTTTCAACAAGGAGAAAGCCTTAGAAATTCTCGGATTATATGATGACAAGGCTCCGAAAATAGCAAGTCTTTCTACAAACTTCAGGATTTTGGAGTTATGGGTGCAAGGGCTTATTGTACCGAGAAAAGGAGATAAGGACAGCTTGAAGAAGAGTGAGATATACATCTTGGATTTCCTGATAAATCTAAGGAAATTCAACCTGATGAAGAATATCCTTCTTAATATTGAGAACTTGAAGAAGGGAAATCTGAGAGCTCAGATAGTAATGTACCCGGAAATATTGTCGAAGCTGATAGTTCGGTGCCTAGAATCCTTCAAGGTTGCTTGCAGTTCTAAGCCGAAAGTTTGTAAGATCATGTTGCTCAGTGATGCAACTCTTAAAAGGATGAATATAGCTTTTGACAAGAAGTCTGGCATGTTTATTGATCTTCCTCTTCAAGAAGAAGTGACTCCGAAAGTGGCTGATCCGGAATCATCTAAGCCGGTAAGAAAGAGGAAGTTGAAAGAAGTAGTTGTCGAAGCTGAGGGACCCAAGTCTAAGGAAGCTCTTTCCGCACCTCCAAAGGCTAAGAAGAAGAAGACATATACTGATGAGGTTGCAGCAAAGTAGAGAGCTGATAAAGAATCAAGGAAAGAAGGAGATCCGCAGTTCGGATTGGATCCTGCGGAAGCTAAGGCTCTGAAAGAGAAGGCAGCTGATGAGATTGAGAAACAAGCTAAGGAAATGAAGCTGAAGAAGAAGTTGTCAGAAGCTGAGGCTGTGCAAGCGTTGTTGAAATTTAATGAAATGGTTTCAGCAACCATTCCCGTTCCGAGATCTTTTTCTCTGGAATCTCTACCTGAGACTCCAGGAAGAAATCTAGATGCTCCAGAAGAGGTTGTTGCTACTGAGGAAGTAGAGCAAGTGGAAGAAGTTGGAGAAGCTGCTGAAGGTAGTGGTGAGACAGGAGATGTGCTCAAACAAGTAGATGAATATAAGGGAACTCCTTCGGAACACCTCTCGCTCCGAACATCTGAAGCTCAATCTTCAAAGCTTGCTACTCCTGCAATGGAAGAAGAAAAGGGAGAAGAAGAAGTTACTTGTCAAGAACATATTTTACTTGATGCTGCTCAGATGGGAAACGTAGAAGCCAATGTTCAAGAAGTTGCAGATGAGGAAGATAAAATTGTTCAAGTCTCTGATAGTGAGAACAGATCTCCGGAACAGGTCTCAATTCCGGAAAAAGATAAGGGAAAGCAAATTCTTACTGATACCCCGAGTTCTGAAAAGAGTATGAGGAAGGAAGCTGGTAGCTCTTCTAAGAGGAAGTTGGAGCTTATTGAAGAAGAAAACTCTCCGAGCAAGTTGTCAGATTCGGAATCATCATCGTTGGGGCACGATTTTGTTGTTCAATCCTTGAAGAAGTTGGTGGGAACCATTCCGACCTTCTCCAGTATTGACTCTCGGTGCCAGATGCTCCAACATACGCTAAATCAGAAAACTGATTCCGTATCCATGGTTATGGATAAATGTGTTGAGATAGAAGCCCAGTTAAAAAATTTCTTTATTGGTTACGAAGCCCATAAAAGATCTTGCAAAAGGATGACTAGCTGGTCAAAGAAGAATGTGGAAGAGATGAGGTTGCTGGATGACTTTCAGGAGAATGTTAAAGATGCTTTTGAAACCGAGGACAAGAAGATTAAAGAGCTGACTGCATCATTCGAAGAAAGGTTGATAGAGGAAAGGAACTTCTGGATCCAAGAAGTCAGGGATCTGAATGGGAAGTTGAATTCTGTTTCTCAGAATTGGAAATTTGAAAGAGATCATCGGATCAATTTTCTAGAAAGGATAAAGGCTCAGGAAGAGAAAATGGAAGCTCAGGAAGAAAAGCTGAAGGCTCAGGAAGAAGTAATTGAAGCTCAGTCAGCAAGGATAGTTGCCTTAGAAAAGCAAGAAGAGGAAGATCATAAGGACCTCAAAAAGATCAAGACAATTCTCAAGGGGCTCATGTCGAAGGAGAAAGATCCCAAATGACCAATCCGATCTTTTTGTTGTAATTTTTGTTGCTGACATTTCAAATATAATGGAAATTGTGCTTGTTGTTTCCTTTGTTGTCATTTCTAATTTTTTTTTCAGGTACTTTGTTAAGTTTTTCCATTCCCTCCAAATTCTTTTTGAAAATCACAAAGGGGGAGAAGGAAAGGATCCTTAAGAAAAAGAGGAAATCTAATAAGTGCTTATCAAAGGGGGAGAAAGAAATATACCGAACTCTAATAAGAGTTTGTTTAAGGGGGAGTTTTTTCTTAAAGAAACATCACTCCGGAAATATGAATACGATCCTTAGAGTTTCAAAGCCTAAGGGGGAGTTAGTCGTATTCATCTATATTCTTAAACCAAGGGAGATAAGCTTTAATATGTTTCTTTCTTCTTAGAATAGATTTTTCGTAAGGATGTTTGTGCTTTCCAAAAAGGGGGAGATTGTTGAGTCAATAAGGTTTTCCTTATGACTTTTCCATTCCTTCTTGTTTTGAAAGTCACAAACACCTTATCCTTAAGGAAAATCGCTTTTGTAAGGAAAATCGCTTTTATAAGGAAAATGATTTCTTAAGGAAAATTGTTTTTATAAGGAAAATTGCTTTTTTAAGGAAAATCGCTTTTATAAGAAAAATTATCCTTATCATATTTTCATTCATATTTTTTTCTTAAGTTTAAGTTTCGGATTCATTTTCTCGGAATCATTAAAACTTTGATATAAAGCAATCTGTTTAGTATTCGGATTCTGGACAAGAACTATAAGGAAGTTCCATTCCGAATTTCGGATATGAACTCTGACTAAGTTCTATTCCAGATTCAGGACACGAATTCTGAAGAAGAATTCTCATTACGAATTCTAATGAAGAAATCCCATTCCGAATTCTCATTACGAATTCTGAAGAAGAATTCTCATTACGAATTCCAATGAAGAATTCCCATTATGAATTCTAATGATGAATTCTCATTCCGAATTCTCATTACGAATTCTGATAAAGAATTCTCATTACGAATTCTGATGATGAATTCTCACTACGAATTCCTATTCCGAATTCTCATTCTGAATTCTCATTCCGAATTCATCCATTAAACAGAATCTGGTTATCATTGTTTTATACACTCTGAACTTATTCACTCCGAACCTTCACTCTGAAATTTCTATTCCGAACCTTTATGTTAGAGTTTAAAACGATGTCGTACATTCTGTTACACTTACTTTGTTATAAAACGATGTCGTCCATTTTGTTATAAACTAACCGTTGTCTAAGTGACACGTGTACAGGTCCCTCCGAACTTTAAGGAAAATATGACCGTTGGAGGAGGAGACGACCTTACCTATAAATAGGAGCTCATTTGAAAGAGCTCGGGGCCGATTGCTGAAAAAAGTGCTTACATGCTGTTGAAGTGATTTCTAGAGAGAGAGTCTCTTATTAACTCTCAAAGCTTCGTGCGACTCCGAATGTTGGTGATTACATTCGAGGGCTTCCGGGGATAGGAATACAGAGGTGCCGACTACCTTAAAGATCGAGGGCTTTCTTGCTGAGAAAGACAGAGGTTGCCAACTACCTTGAAGTTGAGGGCTTGCGGGGATAGCAAGACAGAGACACCGATCTTCGTATCGAGGGCTTACCCTGGTGTGGGTAAGACAGACTTGCTTGAAAGTATAAATCAAGGGACCTTTATCCAAGGTTGTTGGATACCCTTCTCTTTGGGTTAAAAGACTATTATCTTGTTACTAGTAGTTTTACTACTTGTTTTATTCCGCTGTAATTTGTATCTTAAGGAAAGTATAACTTTCTTATACTTCCTTACTTACTATGATTTGTTTAGATTCTATACGCTTTAAGGTAGAATCTTATATTGTAACTTTTGTTAAGTTTCAATTTCCGGAACCATATTTCCTGAACCAACTTTTGGAATCTCTTTCCAAGTTCAGTTCGGTGTTAGAGGTGTTGTGAATTTACTTAGTTTAACTTTGTTAAACTTAGCCCATTCCTTTTCTTAAGGAAACTATAGTTTCTTAACTAAATTTAAAGGTTCCAAAGGAATTTTTAAAGTATACAATTCACCCCCCCTCTTGTATATTGAGCATCTCATATTATATTTCGATCCTACAATTGGTATCAGAGGTTGGAAACCTCTTACTCTATACCATTCCTACAGAACCCTCATTGGATGAAGAGATCATATTTGGTTTTTTTAACATAATAAACTTGGAAGACCATTTATTTTATGATGAATATGCCTCTGAGTATGAGTTCCCCATACCTAACTAGGGAGCTGGAGGCCAAATGTGTATGAGATAAGGATATACAGGATAGTTTGGGCATGGTCAGACCAAATATCTTAGTCTCATACCCATAGAGGAAATATTTATATATTAGACCCATGATAATGAACCCAAAAAACCCAAAATATACAAGGAGGTGTCCTAGAACCCTCTAGGGATCGTTAATGCCAAGTAGTATTACTTGATTTCTTAGATGGGGTGAAATTGTCTATTCATCCTAGGTAATGGGGAGGGATGACACGACATATGCCACTGTAAGAAGATGATCCCTTGACCTCTACACATTCACCAGGACCATATACCTCTAATCCCTCATGTCATAAACTACATAATATGTATCAACCCCACCTTGGGAAGCCCTAAAATCTAGAACAAAAGTATGATATTCTGAAATAGCTAGAGGCTTTCCCTACCCAGATCACAATCCTGGATACACTACATCTTTCAAATAAACTTAGAGAGGCACACATTAAATATCTCAAGAGACCATAAGAGGTCATGATAGATATTTTTGCAGCTATAGTTTATCATTTGGATAATATTCCATCATAATTCCATGCCTCCATCTCATTTTCATAGTATGATCAGGAAGATTTCATCAAGGGACACATCGGAACCCTATATGTTTCAAGAAGAATAAAAAATGTCGACATCTAAAGGGATATGATTGAAAATGGTTCTAGGATCAACCTTTTATTAATTTTGAACCTTATAAATTTAGGATATATCCAAGGGGACATTTTTCCCAAAAAATATGACTATTCAATGGTATGATATGAGTGAGAAAAGACCTTTTAAAAAGATCAATCTCAAGGATCATTTCAGGGATGACACATCTGGTGCTGATTTAATGTTTATCCCACAAGAGACTGCATATAATTTCCTTCCAAAAAGGACATGGATTCCCATCCACATGTAGGTTCCTTCAACATCCCATAAATTATTGAAATACCCCATCATTGGGAAGGTCAGCATACTACATGGTGATATTTCCCCTTTGAGTCTTGAGAAACCACCTATGATGAGGCATATTTCTATAAAATCAAGGAAAACAACCAATTATGGATGAAAATATGCATGTTACATACCTTAAAGCATGGATTATTGTATCCTATTGACCATTCAAAGTTTTGGTTCTCTTCTAATTTATATAGTGGCACTCGGGTCGACTGATCCATGATGGTACACATTTTTGAGTTGATCATTTTTTATGATGTGTATTTTGAATGAAGGGTTTGTTTGAAGAGATTTATTTGGTTGATTAATTGATAGAGTTTGATTCAACAATTAAATAATTATTGAGGTGATTTCATAATTAGGTTGTTTGGTTTTTTATATCCTTGATCTTCGTAAAACTTGATTTAAATTAACATCCACTTAATGAGGTTATTTCGATCAAAACACCCAAATGTTTTGGCTTTAATAAAATCTATAAATTGGGTTACAATCGTTATAAAATATCATTGACTAAATGATCAATATTTCATAAATCCATGTATATTTTTGTTTCCAATAATCCATGTAATACATATGTCACAAATAAATCATTAATCAATAACATATTTTTTTAACATACACAATATTAATTCAAATAATGTTTAAATGAGAGAAATCTCTCAATTACTTAACATACCTAAATTATAAGTCACCCCAATGAGATATTTACTTATCCATTGGTTAATAATCTAGTGGTAATTTTTATGGAGATGAGTTAAAAATATAATAAATATAAGATAAGACAAGAACAGTGTGCCGGACACACACATGAATTTTAAAGAGAGGTAAAAACATACATTCAATTGAATGAGAAAGTGAAATATGAGAATGGTTTTCAAATTGATTTAAAATATTTTAAGAATATTAATATTACACAACCTAGGGTGTTTGGGAATTAGAGATTACGATGAATAAAAATTTATTAATATTTAACTGAAATGAAAACAAACATACATGATTAAAATTTAAAAGAATACAAAAGAAGATAAAAAAGAGAGAGTTGGAAAGGTATATCAAGTCAAAACATGTGTTTTTAAGAACCTTAAACGCCTTTAGTATGTCCTTGGTCATGAAAATATACACTTTTATGATTTTAAATTCCAAATTATTATAAGCAGAAGAGGGGGATGCATTTATATCCCAAGGTGGTGGACTATTTTCCTTCCAAATCTACCACTCTAATTGGCTCTCGAATTTTTCCATTCATATAGAAGAATATCAAGATACATTTTTATTAAAATATTTATATATTAAATTGGAATATAAAACCTAAATATTTGGAATCCGATAAGCTTTTTTATCCAATGTTATGGCTATTTTACTAAACAATTTCATTCTATCATTTTTTCTCTAGATTTTCCCTTCATCTGAATGTGAATGAATTTTAGGCCAGGAAGATTACCATGAATCCAAACCATTTATTTTTAAATTTGTATGAATATATCTTAAATTTTATAATTAAAAATATCAGCTTCATTGGACCATTGGATTGGTATAAATCTCATTAATGGTGGATGTTTTAAATTTCTGAATAGAATGATAGGCTGTACTTGAAAGCATCAGTTGGGACCCTTTTTAGTTGATTCGAGACATCAAATTTTTATTCATGATTACTTTGTATATTCAAGAATAAATTAATATGCTTCATCAAATATGGGCCTCTAAATTGAGACCATAAATTCAATCATCAAGGATGATCATGTTTCATTGATAGATTCATTGGACCCTCTTGTATGGACCATATTACCCTTCAAATGGATGAATTGGCCCAAGATCTAGTTTAATGATTTTAGGAAATTAAATTAGGAACACTGAAAAATAGAATCAAATAATTTTTATAAGTAGGGTGAGATTTATAATTAAAATAGTAAACTGAGTTGAATCCGGATTAATTAAAATAATTCTCATAAATTATATTTAATATTAAAACATTAGTATTTCACACCAATTATGAAATATTAATTGAAAATAAGTTAAAGGTGTAAATAAAAAGTTATGAATAAATGAATAAAATCAACTTCCCACACTTATTCTTATGAATTTAATCATGTGCAATAAATATAAAAACATAACTAAATCATTTTCACTCAACAACAAATATTAAAATTTTGTTTTCACAAATCAGGGGGTCTATATTAGTTCACTCACTCATAAATAATTCCACCAAAAATTGTTACGGAAACAATGTTAAAAAACATTCCATTTTTTATACTGAAAATTATAAATGGAAAATGTGGGAACACATAAAAACCTCCTCTCATGATGTTAAAAAATTTATTTAAGGAGGTTCACTCATTCCCCAACAAATATTAAAAATCAAAGAGTTTTTAAGAGATATCAAATTCCATTCCCTATTTTAAAGTGCATAATAATCAAGATTTTTTTTTGTTTTTAGTGGATATGGGATTATATTTATATAATGGCCAAAATATAGGAAATGATAGGTAAAACTCTAACATAGAAAAATAAATGCACAATTCTAATGAAGTGAAACATGGAAGGAAATTGATACATATATTTAAAAGGGCATCAATTTTTTAATGAGTACAAGAGAGGGAGAAAATTTTAAGGGGATTAAATGATTAAATATGTACAAAATACTAAAATTCTCCCAACAATACAATAAAATATAATGCAAGTGTTTTCTTCTTTATTTTATTTTTTTGTTTTTTTTTCGAAATTTGAACTTGAAATAAATATAACACTAATATACCAAAAAATGTTTGATGTCTTCAAGAGAATAATTTTAATATTTGTGAAAAGATCAAAGGTTTAAGAAGAGTGATTTTTGACCTTCCCAAGACACAACACATTTTTTTTGTTTTTTCTCATTTTTTTAAACACTTTTCAATAACATGTACAAGATTACATAAGCATTAATATATTCCCCATAATCACTGAATGAAAACCTATACCCTACAATTAAATAGATGCTTCCCCTCAAGCATATGATGACCTACTAAAAAAAGGAAATGATACCCAAAATGAAATCTATTCCATCCACACATAAATTTCAATAAATTATGCAATGAAAATCCATGCAGATGATGGGTGGGAAAATGTATTGGGATTATAATGAGGTTACCAAAAAAAAGTATTCATATGCTTGAATGGGGGGTTTCAAAAGGGGGATTAATTTAATAATAATGGGAGGCTATTGAGATATTTTTTAATTATCATGTAGCTCAGAAAATGCCTCTAACATTTTATTGTATGCTAAATTTTGAAATTCATCTCGAAGGTCCACAGACTGAAGACTCACAACTGGGGGTGAAAAACAATCATTTTGAAAAGATGGTCACAGGTGGCCTTGTAATGAAAGATGATGTTGCTCCTCATCATTGGGGAATAATCATTTTCAAAATCAAAAATTGATCATTCAAAATTTATTATTCTTGACCCAAAATTATTTATCTATATTTATGATGATAATATAAAATGTTTGAGTTAAAAAAAGTCACTAAAATCCACAAAAATATTGGAATAAATTTCAAATTTTAATGGTGAGTAATTAGGACCCATTTTTTGTTATATATATATTTTTTAGTTTTATTAAAATACACACTCACAAAAAAAGAAAAAGTGAAAAAAAGTTTTGATGAAGAAAGTGGTAAAAAACGACGGAGAGATGAAGATTAATAAAGAGGGAGAGAGAGATAAGGAGGAATAAGATATAAATAGGGAGTTAATGGGAAAGGGGATCCCCATAGTTTGGATTTAGTGGGTTTTTGTCTCCAGGTAAAGGTGTGTTATTAGAAGTCAATGTGGTTCCTTGGGTTTGTGTCCTCTCATAGTGTTGCTTTAACCGAGTTCCATTAACCATTAACATCCTTTTGGAAGAGGGGTCTTGGAATTATTCTTCACTAAATAGGTAAACAATTGTAACAATAAAAGGACCTTCCCAACAAGAATTAAGCTTACCCAGGTTAATCTGAAATAGAGAGTTGAAGAGAATTACCTTTTCAACATCATAGAATACATTTTTCGTGATGTGTTTGTCCTAGAGTGCCTTAGATTTTTTATTTTTAGATATTTGGGTTCTCATAATAATCTAGTTGAAGAACATCCATTTCATTCAATTGAAAAAATTTCTCTTCACCAGATTTTTCACAATCCAAATTACAAGCATTCATAGCAAAAAATGACTTATGTTAGATTTCAACTAGTAAATTAAATGATTTACAAAAATCTATCCAAAATGGTGAAATCCCAATGGGAATTTTATAAGAATTTCGATAATCCCAAATCGATTCACCAAGTCATTCAGGGAAACCTTATTTGGTGGGTTTTACCATTCTCTCAAGCACTATTTTCACTTTTACATTAAAGATTTCTGAAATTCCATTTTTTGGGGGTGGTATGAAGTTGACATTTTATATATAACCCTATTATTTTTCAAAATATATTTTATCATCTAATTATATAATGGGTTCCTAAGTAACTTATCAAGACACAAGGAGTTCTAAATGGATAGAAAATATGGGTTTTGAATAACTCACTAAAATTATGTGCATCATCCTTCCTAGTGGGTTTGTCCTTGACCCACCTTGAAACATAATAAACTGTAATATTAATATATGAGAATCTATTGTAAGGGGGGGAATGGTCCCATGAAATTGCTACCACAAAAATAAAAGATATCATAGAATATTTAGGTATTTTGTGTCATTTAATTCATATTGTAAATTGTTCAAAACTTTTGGAAATTGGGACACAATTGAAAGAAATCATGTGAGTCCTTGAAGAGTGATGTATAGAAGAATCCAAAGTCAAAGACCTTTTGGGAGGTCATTTGTAGTCCAAAGTGGGAACCACCAGGAATTCAGTGACAAAATTCTAAGATGGAGTAATGGTCATCTTCATCAACACATCTCATAATTACCATGTCATCCCTAGTTTTACAATGTTCATTATAATCCAAAAAATATAAATTTTAATAATTTTTTTACTTCAAATCAGTTTATTTTAATTTTTTATAGAAAACATGCACAAAAAGTAGTTTATAATTAGGTAATACCATTGTAACTTTGGAGTAAGTGATGATATGTGTTTAGTTGGAAATTCAAGATCAATTATTTTATAATGAGAAGAATTATAAATTCTACTCTTGTGGTCAGTCAAAGTGTTTTAATTTCGATGTCTAACTTTAATCACAATTTCAAACTATTGGATCATTAAGACCCATATTATTAGCCTTGTATTGGAACCACTTTTCTTGAGTAATAACTTTATAGCAGAATTTTTTGTGAAGATGATGATTTTGAAACATAAGAGATATGGCCAAAAACCTTCTAAGTCAAAAACCACTGCTAAAAGTTCCTTTTCAGTCATAATGTAGTGATAATGAGTTTCATCCAATGTTTTTGAGTCATAATTGATGAAATTGAGAATCCATTCTTTTATTTGACCAAGAACAACCCCAATGACCCTATTAGAAGCATCACAAATCAATTAAATGGGTACAAACCAATCTGGGGGTTGGATTATTCAGGAATATGTAGAAAATCTTGGATTTCAATGAAGGTTTTATTGAAAGACACATCAAAATATAATTTAACATAATTCTAGAGTATCAAAGTGGGTGAGAGGGAAATCCAACTGATGCTTTGGACGAATATCTGATAGATTCCAACATGACCAAGGAATGAAGAGATGTGTCAAATTGATATGGGTTTACAAAGTGATTGGATCACCTCAGTTTTTGAATTATGAAATTGAATAACATATTGTGAAATTATGTTCCTTAAGACAATCCCATTAGTAACCAAGAAGTGACATTTTTCATAATTCAGAATAATGATACAGTTGATAAAATTTTTGTGAACTAGAGAGAGTGAATGCACGAAAGATTCTATTGAATAAGCATAAATGGTAAATTCATCCATGAATACCTACATGAGATGATCAATGAATTCAGAAATGATACTCATCATACACCTCAAGAATGTTTTAGGTGAATTACAAAGGCCAAAATAAAATCTATTATATACATATGTTCTTATGGGGATAGTCAATGTATCTTTTTCTTTGTCTTGAGGTTCTATTGAGAATTTTAAGTAGCTAGTGTATCCATCAAGAAAGAAATAATGTAAATTTACAACTAATCATTATAGAATTTGTTCAAAGAAAGGAAGTGGGTAGTGATATTTTTTTGTTTCAACATTCAATTTCTGATAATCGATGCACACATGCTATTTTTGTTTTCACTAAATTTGTGACCACATATCTATGTTCATTTATGAAAAATAGTTATCCTACCCTTCTTAGTTACTATGTGAATCAGAATAACCCATTCACGATTTGAAATTTGGTAAATAATACATGATTTAAGAATCTTGGTAATCTATTCCCTAAATACCTCAAGTATGAGTTGGTTGAGTCTTCTTTGTGGTGGTATGATTGGCTTAGATGATTATTCAAGAAATATGTAATGCTTGAAAAGGGAAGGATTTATTTTTGGTATGTCATCTAGGGTCCAAAAAAATGCATATTTTTTCCTCTAACAAATGAACATTTTTTCACTCCTTGATTTTAGTAAGTGAAGGAGAGATAATGACAGGATAAGTGTGATCATGGAAAATAAATGAATATTTTAGCTGTGCAGGAAGAGGTTTCAAATTAGTCTCATATTTCATTTTTGGGATAGGAAACATAGGAAAAGAGGGAGGGTTTTGATTTTGGTTTGATTCATTTTCTTCAATACGTTCCATGTTGGAACATCACATGTTAGATTTTATGTGGATTTCAAGATAAATTTTAAGATCTTTTAGATTGGTAGAGTTTATGAATGAGATGTCAACAAAAAATCCCCCATTTATGGCTTGGTTAATCATGGTGAAAATATCAAAAGATCCTCTCTCATGAGACCATGATGAACAAGATGAAATGGGGGTGAATCCACTATCATAAGTGTCCTCTAAAGCATGTATTGAGAAGGTAGAGTGATCCTCTGATGGGTTTCTCAAGGATTGAAAAATGATGAACTTGACCAGTTTCTCACCAAATTCCTTTAATGATATGACTAGTTGGACGTCAATATTAGTTCGAACCATCATGAGGAATGGTCTTAGTAGAATTAGGGGAGATCAATAAGAGGGAATCAAACCTTCCTTGTCAAGGACATAAAAATCAATTAGGAAGAAAATATCACTAACTTTGATAAGAACATACTAAATTATTTCCTTAGGATTGGTTGTTCTTCGATTGTCTAACTGGATGACAACACTCGTTAGGTGAAAGGGACCTAGACCAAGGTTCAAGAATATAGATTTAGGCCTGAAATTTATTGACTCTCCTAGTTATATGAGTGCATCATTGAAGTTGGAAAACCCTATTTGGCATGGAATAGTAAATGTCCCTGGGTCTTTTTCACTTTATGGATATAGAATCCAGGGTTCAAAAATTATCAACGGTCTGAAGTTGTCTCTTATTGGTGCACAATTACTTAAGAAACATTGCATACTTAAGGATTTATTTTAGGGAATCTAATATATGAATGTTGACTTCCTCATTTCAAAACATTTAGATAATTTCAAGATCGGGGTCAAAGAACTTATTTGGCTTAGAGACAGCTTGAGGAAAATGAATTGGGTTCTTTTGTGGGATATAAGAAGGTTAGGGAGTTTCTATAGGTTATTTTTCTAGGTTTTTCTTTATTTTAAAGATAAAAATTCAATGGTTAATTTGAGGATCCATCATGAGGTATCAAAATTATATTACTAATCAAAGTGAAATTTCACTTACATTACCCTTGGGGTTGGGCAATGGTTAAGCTGGGAGTTGGGAAGAATTGGATGGTTATTACTGGATAAGGTGGGATTCAGGTGAACCAAATTTGGGTTTCAATGTTTTTGAGTCTAGAATGGGTGAATGAGGACTGATATTCTACAACACTTTCCCATGGTTTCTTAGAAGAATAGGCATGTCCCACATTGGGATTACATTAATTTCGGTTCTCGGGAAAGTCTTTGAATTGGGATTGGAATTGGGAATGACCATTAGGATAGTGGAATCTAGGAGGAGCAAGTGGAGGATTGGTCATTTGATTTCGAGTAAGAAAAGGATAAGGTTATTTGATGTTACCACCACCTTGAACATATTGTATTTGGTTTTGATTATGAGGAGGTAACTAAGGTAGAGTTGAAACCGGATTACCATACCTCAAGTCTAGGTTATAGATAGAAGAGAAGGGATCAGAGGGGGGTTGGGTGGAGTTTCTGATGAACAAACCTAATTATTGATGGTTTTTGTTATTCTGAGCATATGATGTATTGATCTCCATTAGACTAGATGAATCAGATGGATCCTCATGAAGTTGAGGATATGTGTCTGTTGGATGAGATAGGGAGCTACATATTCCACAGTTTTGGATAGGTCTAGTGAAAATAGATTGCATAAAAGATGAGTTTGGGGATTTGGAAGCCACCACTAGTTGTCTCACAAGACCTATAAGTTCACTCATATGCCTTGTCATCTTGTTTGGCTCAATTTATTTATTCTCTTGGACTTTTTTGACTTGATCATGTGCTTGAGTATGGAATTTCTGCATGTTTTCATCCATATTTATTTTGAAATCTCATGAAGTTGTCTTAATTTTTTCAATGATATAAACACTAGTTTTTGAATTAATGAGTGTTCTCTCTATAGATTATAACCCCCCATAAAATTATTGTATCATGAGTTGGTCAAGAATTTGGTGATGTGGGAAGGTTTCCACAATATTTTTGATCCTTTCTTAGTACTCATGAAGTGATTCATTAGGTAATTGACGAATAAAAGTTTATTTCCTTTTAGACATATGTTGTTCGAGGAGTAGGAAGAAATTTATCTATGTAGAGTCACTTCATGTCATTCCAAGTAGTTATGGAACCAGGAGTGACCTAGTAGATACATGGCATAGGAGAGTCAGTAATGGAGAAAGGGAATGCTCAAAGTTTAATTTGTTCTTCTGAAACACCTTGAGGCTTCATGGAAGAGTACACCACTTGGAACACTTTAAAATGAAAATAAGGATCCTCACTGGCTATCCTAAATAAATGAGGTAGAAGATGAATCAAACCCAATTTTAGTTCAAAATCAGCCTCAATATTGGGATATTGAATAAAACGGGGTTGGTAATTCATATTAGAGACCAGAAAGTTCTCTTAAGATTTATTCCTTTTGATTGGCCATATATTGAACAATTGTATGGGAAATTAATGGGTATTCGATGAGTTAATTATCCTTAATGGTCCTCTTAATTTAATAGGGTGTTTTCTCAATTTCTGGGACAAAAAAATATGATGGATTTTTTGGGAGGCTATGGGGAATTTTGAGAAAATTTGTAAAGATAAAGAAGGAAGGTTTTTATTTGTGGTTTTTTATGATTTTTATGAGATGGTGGGTTTTTATTTTTATTTTTTAGATATTTTTTTTGGTTTAATTTTTTTTAATTTATTTTTCAAAAAACAAAAACTATCGACTACTAGTTGCACCAACCTAAACAACAACACCATTTAAGGCATGAATTATTGTCACTTATTGACTATTAAAAGGTATGATACACAATTAATGTGTATAGAGGAACTAGGGTCGAATACATGGTGATAATACAGATTTTATAGTCGATTTTTTGTATGTTTTATCTTCCAAATGGGGGGTTTGTTTGCAAATATTAATTAGGGTGATTAATTGATAGAGTTTGATTAAACAATTTAATAATGATTGGGTGGAGTTAATCATTAGGGATCTAATCTTGTGATATCCTTGAGCTTTCCAAAACATTTCATTAAATTAAAATCCACTTCATGAGGTTATTTGAATTGGAACTCCCAATTATTTTGGATTTAATCCAAGGCATAACTAGGGTTATAATCAATATAAAATATCATTGATGGAAGGCTAAATATTTCATAAATCCATGTGTATTTTTGGTTTCAATAATCCTTGGAATCCACATGTCATAAATATGTCATGAATCTGTAACATATTTTATTTGACATACACAATATTAATTCAAAGAATGTTTAAATGAACAAAAGATCTCAATCACTTAACATCCGTAAATTTTGACAGAACCCAATGGGAGATTTACTCATCTATTTGAGTGGTTAATAATATAGTTAGAATGTTTATGGTGATGGTTTAAAAATATAATAAATCTAATAGGACAAGAAAAGATAGGTGCACCAAACACACACACAAAATATGAAGAGAGGTGAAAACACACGTTCGATTGAATGAGAACGTGAAATAAAAGAATGGTTTTAAAATTGATTTAAAATATTTTAAGAATATTAATATTACACAATAAATAGTGGATTATAATTATATATTATGATTAAGAAACCTGTATTAATATTTAATTGAAATAAAAATAAACATACATGATTATAGTTGAAAAGAACACCGAAGAATATGAAAACAAGGAGAGAAAGAAAGGTATCTCAAGTAAAAAATTATGTTTGGAAGATCCTAAAAATCCTTTTATATGGACTTTTTCATTCCAATATATCCTCTTATTCTATGATATTCCTACCCTTGGAAAGAGAATAGGGGGGGGGGGGGGGTTGCATTTATAGCTCAATGTGGCGGACTGTTTGCATTCCAAATCATCCCCTCCACATGGATTGAAAATTTGGCCATTCATACAATTGAATATAGAGATATCTTATTATTAAAAGTTGTAGATATTTATTTGGAATATCAAACCTCCAAATCTTGTGGCCATTAGAAATTTTTTCCCAAATAAATTACTATTTTACAAAAAACAATTTTAATCTATTCATTTTTCTATACATTTTTTCCTAATTATAAATTTAAATTAATTTTAGTCTAGAAATATGACATTAAGTCTGAAATATTTCTTCTAAAAAGTATACTAATAATTTATTATCTTTCACACCCAAAAATATCCAATCAATTGGATGAATGAATTGATAGAAAAGTAAATAATAGTGGGATATTTTTAATTCCAATACAAAATGGTGGGTTGGACTTCAAAGAATTAGTTGGGCCCTTTTTTGGTAGATTTGGGACTTAATATTTTATCCATGATTATTTTGGAATTTCATGAATAAATTACGGAGTTTAATAAAATTTGGGAATCTTCATTGAGCCCATAAATTCAATCATCTTGGATGGTCCAATTTCTTTGAAAGATTCTTTGAGCCTTCTTGTATGGATCATATGACCCTTCAAATAGATGAATTGGCCAAAGATCCAGTTTAACAATTCATAGAAAGTTTAATTAGGAACCCAAAAAACAAGAATAATACAATTTGGATAAGTATTATGATATTTATAATTAAAATAGTAACTATATCGAATGTGGATTAATAAAAATAATGCTAAAAAAGTATACATAATATTAAAACATGAGTATTTCACAACAATTATTCACTTTTCATTGAAAATTAGTAAAGAGAGAGAATATAAAGTTTGAATAAATGATTCACATCATCCATAAATGTCTTGGGGACCACCCATGAATATCCATATATTATGCTCAATAATAATTATGTGCTACCCATAAATATGATTGAGCAAGTGGAGTTAATCCCAGATGTCTAGGATCCTCATGTACCCATTGATAGTGTAAAAGAAAATAATTAACATGAATATCTATGCAATGAATCTGGTAGTTTATGATAAAAATATCTCTTCCCATGGTCTCTCTTATCCCAATGTCATAGATATGACCTCAAATTTCCTAGCATGTCTAAAAATGTATCCACAGACTCAAAGGTGGAAGAATAATAGGATTAACTTAGGAACACCCAAACCACATTTGGGGAAGGCTTATCTTATAATATCGATGAGATCAGGTAGGTAAATCTGGGAATAGAATAAGACCAGTGGCCTAAAGTAATTAGTGCCACCATGACTCTCAAAGAGAATGATATGTAAAATTCATTTATAATGAAACATTTATATATATTCCATTAGAATTATAATGAAATTCCCATACTAAAACTTTATGGGACCACACTCCATCTAGGATTAATTGATTACCATTGTGGTTTTAAGAAGGAATCTAAGATGATTCTTCCCTCTAATGCTACTAATATGGAGTTGGAAGTTGACAAATGGTTAAAATCAAATTTTGTCTTAGAGGTGAAAAACCCAAGATGGATCTCTAATATCACCCTTATCAAGAAAAATAATGTGATGATTAGGGTCATAATTATTTTTAGAGACCATAATCTACATTTATTGATGGATGATTATCCATTTCTGATCACATTAATCTTGATCGATGCAACTACTATATTCCAAGACCATTCCTTCATGGATGGGTACTCATGGTACAATCCAATAAAAATGATCCCCAAAGATGAGGAATCCACAATGTTTTCAGTAATATAGGGGATATTCTCCCACTAGGTCATTCCATTTGGATAAAAGAATTTTTTAACTACATATAAATGTTCCATGAATTATATATTTAATCCTTTCTTAATATGAATAATAGAATGTTATGTCGATGAACTGGTGGTTAAATCTTGATAATGGTGTGATTACCTAATGGATCTTAAAATATTATTCGAAAAGTATGGCAACATAGTTAGAAGATTAATACTTTGAAATGTGTTTTTTAGGTAACACTAGAGAAATAAATTATATTCTTGGTACTCCACCATATCATTTAGGTCAACCTAAAAAGGAATAATGAAATTATAGCAATATCACCCCCTAAAAATCTCCAATAACCAAGGGGAATATAATGGAACCTCACCTAAATTCAATTTTTCATATCCATACATGCCATAAAATACCTCCCCTTAACCAAGATAATGAATAAGGGAGCCACCTTACCAATGGGAAAAGGACTACCGAGAAGCCTTTGATAGTCTCAAGAAGTACCTACTGTTCCCACAAGTCTTAATGCCATAAGTGGTAGAAAAGTCCACTCATATTGTATGTGACATCCATGGAATGATCAATTTTTTCTCTCCTTGCATAGAAAAATTATGTTGGGAATGAGAAAAATATATACTACCTAATCAAAATTATTCTATGTATTGAAACCTGGTACTCCGATGTTGAGAAGAACTACATCACAGTCATCCTTTCTATGAAAAAACTAATGCATTACTTGTAACACCATGAATTCAACTTGGTCTCTCATACCGACATGATCACGTATTGTCTTGGTCATCCTATATTGATATGGTTTTTATCTTGATGAGAATTTATATATAAAAAGTATGAAATTCGGATTGTGTAAGAAAATTCATTGAAAGGGTAGGCCTTTAATGGTTTCCTCACTGCATATACTACCACAAAAAAGGACACTAGTGAACTCTAACCTTCCAGATGAAGAGGTTTTCTATTACCATAACACTCCTAGAACAGGAGATATGCATTTTTATGGTGCCTCCCAAAGTCCTATTGGTAAGAGGTTGGAAACCTAAGTCTCAATCGGGTTACCTTAGGGATTTCATTTTTTTCTCCAAAAAATCAAATTTTCCCTAATCTTTCTCCCTATCAGAAGGATACATGAAAACATTTGTCCGAATACCAATCCCTCATCTCTAGCTTGTAACGAGAATTATGGTTTCAAATATCCTACCTAGACATCAAAGGTGATTCCGAGTTAGTGATAAATTAGATTAATGGTGAATACGCTATCAAAAAATAATAATTGGCCCCTATCACCAGCTACAACAGAGGATTAATGTCATCCTTATCTTTTTTACCATATTACATCATACCTCTAGGTCATAGAATTATCGTATTGAAAAATTGGCTATTGTAGCTACAGTTTTGGTCAACCTTGATTAGGAGGAAGTGATTTTACGCATAATACATCTAAGGATGTACTCACTTATCATCATTTGTAACATGGAATAAATAAATTAGATCAAAATCACTCCATATTGTGATGAACCAATATCCAGACATAGATGTACGGATCCTATAATTGATTATATCCAAAATGGGGCTCTCCAATAAACCAAGCCGAGAGGGAACAAATTCAGCACTGAGCAGTAAAATTCACCGTTTGAGATGGACCAAATGTGAAAAAATACCTCTATATGAGAGGATTAAATGGAATCTTACACAAATACATAGAAATAAAGATATTCCTCTTATAATGGAAAAATCCCATGCATGATCATATGATTCTCATAAATCTAGGGCCATACTCTCCCGTCAAATTAAGAGTCTTGGTTACTGTAGGAAAAAAATGACATAGGACCATGTGGGGTTCACCAAGAAATTTCTTGTATTCTATATTCCTGAAAACATTATCCATCAACCCCCAGAATTACTACATATAGAAAAATATTCCTAGAAATTTTCTATATAGGTAATGAATGTTGTGGGGCCATATCCCCCATCCACAAATAAGATGTTTAAGTACATCATTACTTCTGATGAATTCTTTTCCAAATGGGCTGAAGCTATATCCGTCAAGGAATTTGGGATGAAAAATATCATCAACATCATGATTTCCAATATCATAACTATATTCAGAGTCCATCACATAATATATATGAACAACTACACTGAATTTTATTTTAATAAGTTGAAGAAATTATACCGAGAGTACAACATCAAGTCTAATTATTCACCCCGCTATCATGAAGAGGAAAATTAAAAAATAAATTCCTTAAATAATAATCTATCATATATACTCAAGAAGATAGTGAATATAGACTAGAATACCTTACTAGAAAATCCTTTTCATGCACTATGGGCCTACCGTACCCCCAAATGAACTATTACATAAGAAACATCTATCAATGTTTTCCATATATGTCTACTTTGCGTCACTATGAATATATATATATATATAGAAAACTATTACATGATGATAAATCAAATTTTTTTGGATTAATTGAAATAGATTTATGAGAAACGTTTTCATACATTGGAAAACCATGACATCCAGTAGGATTAGATTTCCCGAGCCTTCAATAATAAGTTTCCCTTACATTTTCTCCTTCAAGGAAAACTAGTATTGTCTCATATAACTCCAATGGTACTAGGGGAAAAACATCCCAAGCTAGAACCTAAATGGTAAGGGACTTATATTATCCATATGGTTTATTGTAATTGAGCTTAATAATTGTCCAAAATGGGAGGGGAATGTGTTACACCCCCCAAAAATGTGAATTTTTTTAATAAATACTTTTCTAATATTCTATCAAGTATTATTATCATCCTGGTCTCATGATGTTAAATGAAACAAATATATCCTAAACAAATGACATTAAACCACATGGAACACATCCTAGCCACATGATGTTAAATAATATAGAAGAATTTCTAACCACATGACATTAAAATGTACGTAATACATCCTTATATAATAATGTTAAATTTCATGAAAAGCATCATCTCACTGATGATTCACATTATACGATCTAGATTTGTGAAAAAGCGAAATGAAGTGTCTTAGTACCTGGGTGTGAGTCAAATCTACATAAAGAATTCCCCATAAAATAACTATGTGTTTCTTGATTACATTGCTCACATGTTATGTAGTAACACCCATATCTCCTAGGCCTAGCTACAACAATCAATGTGTACAATGTTACCCTATACATATGAGTCAAAAATATGTGAAGTGTTTCCCATCCAAGAACTACATGTGTCATTATTCTTGAAATTAAAAGATATATAGTGATACCCAAATCACTATTATTTGGTCTATTCATGATATTTCTTTTCATCGAGTGACCTTATTCCTTACCACATAATGTCAAACTGCATGAATGATGTCCTTACCACATGACACTATGATTCACAGTTTCCCATTCCTATTTATAGCTTGTTTCTCAAACAAATTAGATACTTAGGGATTCCTAAATCCTATAACTTTGAAGATCCACTGTAATATACAAAATTCACCTATCCTTTCTCTAATCACCTTTGTGTCATGATAAAAACCTTTTTCATCCCTTGTTTCTCACACAGTAAATTCTTCCTTTCATGGTCACTATATAATATTTCACGATAGGGTTAACAAGTTCCTAGATGAAAGACCTCAAAATTCATGCCATAATTCCTTACTACATGATGATAAAATTCATGTTTGATGTCTCTTACATGACATAAAAATGAGCATTACTTTGGAACTTCCCCGAGAGGACAGCTATCCTTGGTGTTGGTGTCACACCATATAGCATCCTGCCTTTTTATCATATAAACTTTCATTACATTTTACAAAACTGAGGATTTTTAAGGTTTAGTGTCTTGGAAACCCGGAACTTTAAACATGAAAACATAAAACATTCTTCTAAAACACTTGAAAGGATTCTACTCATGTTCATCCTAGTTTCATTACTGCATCACATAACCTGGGGACATACATCAAAAGAAAGGGTAAGCAAAAATCCCAGTAAGGGAAACAAGAGAAACATTTTACATGTGAACTTGAGATACTTCAATAAGGTCATGAAAAGAACTTTAAGGCATGAGAATGAAATCATGAGGCATATCATAATAAAAATAAAATTTTCATAACTTGAAGATGTGGCTGAAACATTTAATATTGACAATCATGAACATATCACCAAGGTCCATCCCCAAGGTGTCATTTGAAAATTACCAAGGTTATTCAGCAAGGTATCGTGAAAATTGTAATCTCTAGTGGTTACATCATTACCCAATGCATTGGAGCACTATCAGGGCGCACCCTTAAATTTGCCTTTATTATCATGTGAGACACATATATCATCATCAAACATTTCATAAATAACCCATATATCATAAAATAAATGGGTTTCATTTCATAATCATAACGTTTTAAAAACTACTTTAAGGACACGATCTTTACGTCACTTTAAACCCACGGAAGGGGAGAGCGGGTTTCATGTATGTAAATCCCAGAATTTAAAATAGAAAATTTGATATATATGTGAATACCCATGTATAAATAATATATTTGAGTATACAATTTATAACATAAAATAATTTTGAGAAAAGAGAGAGGCATTTTGAGACGAAAATTCTGCAGCACAACGGCTACGTTACAGGGTTTTAGAAAACGTTGAAAAGAGAGGGGACATGGGTCAAACAATCATAAATGACCCATAAAATAGTAGAGGGACATAATATAAGGGATTTAAGAACATGGTAATGAAATTTGAAATTATACCATATGAAATGAAGAACATGAAAGGAAGGCAAAAATAAGATTTCTCTTATGAAAATTCGGCATCCTAACAGCGTTACATAAACTTCAACCAAAAATGAATTGATTATGTCAAAAAAGATCCGTATGATAGATATAGATATCATACCCCAACATAATAAAAAGGAACTTGGAAGACTTGACATGGAATTAGAACTTTGAAAAGGAGAAGGGAGAAAGAATCCCTTAAAAATTCAGCAGCCTAACGGTGTCACTTAAACCTCAACAAAAAAATGAATTGATGAGATCAAATAGGGTCTCTAATCATATGAACATAAGAGTCCAGTATGATAGATATAGATATAATACCCCAAAATAACAAAAAGGAACTTGAAATAATTGACATGAAAGTAGAACTTTAAAATGAGAAGGGTGAAGAACGACTTAAAAATTCGGCAGCCTAACGGCGCCACTTAAAACATCAAAATACTGAATTGAAGAGATCAAATGGGGTCTCTCATCATGTGATAATAAAATATTAGTATGATAAATTTAGAGATCATACCCCAACATAATAAAAATGAACTTGAAATACTTTACATGAAAATAGATCTTGAAAAATGAGAAGGGTGAAAGAATCCGTTACAAAAATTTCGGCAGGATAACGACGCCACTTAAACTTTCATAAAATGAAATGATGAGAGTAAGAGGGGGTCTCCCATCATATGAACATAAAAAGGACAGTATAATGAATATAAAATACCATCCTCCAACATAAGAACATGGAGCATAAAAGAAATGACATAAAAGATATCACTTGAAAAGAAAGAGAGGGGGTCAGATCCCTTACCTTAAAACTTAACTCTTAAAACTAAAAGGTTGGGACCTTGAGGGCTTGGGGGCACCTTGGGAGGTAATGAGACCATAAATTCATTGGGGGGAGAGTGGGGAGTTGAATGGATGAGAGGATGGCTTGGTATTTATAGGGAAAGTGAGGGGACAAGGCATTAATGGCCAAGAGACACCTCATTAGTGGTTTTGGAAAAACCATGGGCTTGCCCATGGTATTGGCCACTTGTGACACCTCATACCTTATCTTACTATTCATAAGTCGACCATATTGATTATATACTTATTACATCATTTAATGATGTCATTAAACACTCGTAACTTAAAAACTGTATTTTCACTATTCATCAAAAATTCAACTTTCTCAGAATAATCCCAAAATTTCACCTTAACCAAATATCAATGCTCTGATTTCAAAAATGAAATCCATTTTATAAAAATAATTTTCTAAATATTTTTAATTTATTTCTTTAAATAAATACACTATTCACCAAAAATTCATTTTTTCAGAAAAAACCCCAAAAATTACCATAACATAATATCAGTGCTCTGAGTTCAAAAATGAAATCCATTTTATAAAAATAATTTTTTTAAATATTTCTAATTTAATTTTTAATTAAAAAACACTATTCACTCGAAAAAACTAATACTTGAATAATAATTTATGAAACCGTTATTTAACCATTTTATTGAATCGCATTACTTAATCAAGGTGCCTAGATTATATTAACACTTTCTTTAAGTGAGATTACTAATCCATTTGGACAAATTACTAATCCTAATCATAAAATCACTATTCATAATTTACTATTCATCAAAAATCAAGTTGATCTTATTAGACTCTAACTTTCGTACTGAACATAATTGTAGAAGACCATTTTTTGAAAATCATTACACATTTTTAATTATTTGAGGTTTACATAAATATTTTTAAAATATATTTTTTCTAAAATTCATCAAAAATATGCATACTATATTTATCCGGTCATTAAAAAATTCATAAACTTCATCATAAGAAGAAATCCCAATTTTTATTTAAAAAAAGGATTACACAAGGCAGTTACGGTCTCCTTACATAGCCCCTTATCACACCAGCATAGGACCTAAGTGTAAGGTGTGCTAAGGTGAGAGAATCTGAGGGAGGCTCGACTAACATCGCACGTATAGTAATTTCTATCAGTTTGAACTTCTCGCAAAGGCGATTCTGTTCTAGCTTTACACGATGAAGTTCGGCTTGGGTTTGGTCCAGAGCAAAGTCCAGTGGTGCTACCTCCTTCCCAAGTTCTGTTAGATGGGCTTTGATCGGTCCAAGACTACTGGGTGAGGCCATCGAATTTTCTTTCTATAATAATTAACCAAGATTACTTGTATTTAGAGAAAATAATCGAAACGTTTAGTTTACAACGGTCATATTGACCAATGGTCATATCACAGTCAAAACCCAACAGTCTCATTTTAATTATACTCATGTTATCAAATGAAACATTTTTGTTGAGTATAAAAATAAAATAAAATAAAACAACACACAAAATTAGGAAACAAGATTTATTCAAAATTTCGGGTCGTTACATTCTTCCCCCCTTAAGAAATTGCGTCCTCGCAATTTTTAAAATTGGGTTTTGAAATTTCATTGAAAGTCCCACATCGGAAAAGGAGTCAGTAAAATTATTACTTTAAAAGAAAGAAAGGGAAGTACAAAGGTCACCCGAGTTAACCCACACTAGGATTCCATGTAGGAAAACATGGACATGGAAGAAAAACAAAGGGTCATATTCTGGGGAAGATTGATAGAGAACATGATTAGGAGAAAGCTAACCATAGGAAAATCCCCAACTTATGATGTGTGTAAACGGTCTTTGATTACCTAGTAGGAAACGTAAACCAACAATGTTTTTGTTTTACGTTCCTTTTCATAATTTCGATGAATTCATTTACTACATTGAAAATATACCTACATTTATGTAGAGTTTCATCATTTAATAAGTTTCTACCCAAAACTAATCTTTTCTCCAAACTATGAGCATTCAAAACTACTTGGTCTCATCAAAACACAAGAATCATCTTCTTAGAGAATCAAATAATCCACAAAAGATTAACTATCTATTTCTTCTATCTTTAAAAATTATCCAAAAAACAAAAAGGTTAAGGTAAAACAACTCTTCAAAAAGAAAGAATCCCATAGGAATGGAAACTACTTTTAAATCTTCAAAGTTCCATGGTACTACCCAAAGTTCATCATAGACCACTCCATAAATAACGGTCATTAAGATTCCTCAAAATAAACCAAACTAATATTGAAACCCAAATACAAGAAGGATTTGATAATGTAGTCTTCCAAAATAAACTTCATTGTTCATCTCCAAACAACATCAACCACTCCTAACATCTTATAACAAAAGTATCTAACCTAAACATATTTTACCCAAGATAGGTTAATCATTTCCATAAGTAAACTAAATTACTATAAGTCCACCTTAAATTCATCGATTCTTCAAAATATAAGTCAACCTTACCCCTCAATTAAAATACCGTATTAATCTATTTACCTTGATCATATAGGGTCCCCAAAATAGTGAACGTCTTCCAAAATAATAATCATATTTTAATCCCCTAATCATCCCTGTCATATTAATACGACAATCGTCGCATTTCCTATCACATTGTTTGTTGGAACATGTTCTTCCATTTCCCGCCATTAACTAAGAAAAGAAACTATAATTAGGGGATTAAATACTTAGCCAATAATCATGAAAAGGAACCGAAAGCATATAAGGATAACTTGTAGAAGAAAAGTATACCCTAACTTGTGATCCCAAAGGTTCCCATCTAGGTTATCCATGATCATATATTCTTATGTGAATCTTTATTTTATTTTATCTTTGTTCCTTTAACAGTGGTTCATACTAAGCTTATGAATTTACCAAAGCATATCCCCTGGGAGTGTCGTAACTAAGAGTAAAGCAAGGCCCGTTGTTGTGTACCTGTTCCCGTTCGAGTCTAGCTCAAAGCGGTGTTTTCAGTTTTTACCCCGATGTACATCTGTGCCAGCGCCACCTCTACCTGCTCATATCCAGACAGGGATGTATTTTCTTGGCAACCCCTTACTCAATACTCACTAAAATACCAGGAAGATTTCCTATATTTTAACTTTTCTATAGGATTATTCCTAAATTTTTCATATACTAATTTCCAAAAATAACTAAACCATCCTTTGATACCAACTATAGCATCCTGCCTTTTTATCATATAAACTTTCATTACATTTTACAAAACCGAGGATCTTTAAGGTATAGTGTCTTGGAAACCAGGAACTTTAAACATGAAAACATAAAACATTCTTATAAAACACTTGAAAGGCTTCTCCTCATGTTCATCCTAGGTTCATTACTGCATCACCTAACTTGGGGACATACATCAAAAGAAAGGGTGAGCAAAAATCCCTGTAAGGGAAACAAGAGAAACATTTTACATGTGAACTTGAGATACTTCAATAAGGTCATGAAAAGAACTTTAAGGCATGAGAATGAAATCATGAGGCATATCATAATAAAAATAACATTTTCATAACTTTAATATGTGGCTGAAACATTTAATATTGACAATCATGAACATATCACCAAGGTCCATCCCCAAGGTGTCATTTGAAAATTATCAAGGTTATTCACCAAGGTATCGTGAAAATTGTAATCTCTAGTGGTTACATCATTACCCAATGAATTGGAGCGCTATCAGGTCTCACCCTTAAATTTTCCTTTATTATCATGTGAGCCACATATATCATCATCAAACATTTCATAAATAACCCATATAGCATAAAATAAATGGGTTTCATTTTATAATCATAACGTTTTAAAAACTGCTTTAAGGACATGATCTTTACGTCACTTTAAACCCACAGAAGGGGAGAGCGGGTTTCATGAATGTAAATACCAAAATTTAAAATAGAACATTTGATATATATGTGAATACCCGTGTATAAATAATAGCTTTGAGTATTCACTTTATAACATAAAATAATTTTGAGAAAAGTGAGAGGCATTTTGAGACGAAAATTCTACAGCACAACGGCTACGTTACAGGGTTTTAGAAAACGTTGAAAAGAGTGGGAACATGGGTCAAACAATCATAAATGACCCATAAAACAGTAGAGGGACATAATATAAGGGATTTAAAAACATGGTAATGAAATTTGAAAATATACCATATGAAATGAAGAACATGAAAGGAAGGCAAAAATAAGATTTCTCTTATGAAAATTCGGCAGCCTAACAGCGTTACATAAACATCAAAAAAAAATGAATTGATGATGTCAAAAAAGATCAGTATGATAGATATAGAGATCATACCCCAACAGAATAAAAAGGAACTTGGAAGACTTGACATGGAATTAGAACTTTGAAAAGGAGAAGGGTGAAAGAATCCCTTAAAAAATCGGCAGCCTAACAGCGTCACTTAAACTTCAACAAAAAAATGAATTGATGAGATAAAATAGGGTATCTAATCATATGAACATAAGAGTCCAGTATGATAGATATATATATCATACCCCAACATAACAAAAAGGAACTTGAAAGAATTTACATGAAAGTAGAACTTTAAAACGAGAAGGGTGAAGAACCACTTAAAAATTCGGCAGCCTAACGGCGCCACTTAAAACTTCAAAATAGTGAATTGAAGAGATCAAATGGGGTCTCTCATCATGTGATAATAAAATATAAGTATGATAAATTTAGAGATCATACCCCAACCTAATAAAAAGGAACTTGAAATACTTTACATGAAAATAGATCTTGAAAAATGAGAAGGGAGAAAGAATCCGTTACAAAAATTTCGGCAGCCTAACGACACCACTTAAACTTTCATAAAATGAAATGATGAGAGTAAGAGGGGGTATCTCATAATATGAACATAAAAAGGACAGTATAATGAATATAAAAGACCATCCTCCAACATAAGAACATGGAGAATAAAAGAAATGACATAAAAGATATCACATGAAAAGAAAGAGAGGGGGTCGGATCCCTTACCTTAAAACGTAACTCTTAAAACTCAATGGTTGGGACCTTGAGGGATTGGGGGCACCTTGGGAGGACTCCTTGGGAGGTAATGAGACCATAACTTCGTTGGGGGAGAGTGGGGAGTCGAATGGATGAGAGGATGGCTTGGTATTTATAGGGAAAGTGAGGGGACAAGGCATTAATGGCCAAGGGACACCTCATTAGTGGTTTTGGCAAAACCATGGGCTTGCCCATGGTATTTGCCCTTGGTATTGGCCACTTGGGACACATAATACCTTATCTTACTATTAATAAGTCGACCATATTGATTACATACTTAATACATCATTTAATGATGTCATTAAACACCCGTAACTTAAAAACAGTATTTTCACTATTCATCGAAAATTCAACTTTCTCAGAAAAATCCCAAAATTTCACCTTAACCAAATATCAATGCTCTGATTTCAAAAATGAACTCCATTTTATAAAAATAATTTTCTAAATATTTTTAATTTATTTTTTAAATAAATACACTATTAACCAAAAATTCATTTTTTCAGAAAAAACCCCAAAAATTACCATAACATAATATCGGGGCTCTGAGTTCAAAAATGAAATCCATTTTATAAAAATAATTTTTTTTAAATATTTTTAATTTAATTTTTAATTAAAAAACACTATTCACTCAAAAAAACTAATACTTGAATAATAATTTATGAAACCATTATTTAACCATTTTATTTAATCACATTACTTAATCAAGGTGTCTAGATTATATTAATACTTTCTTTAAGTGAGATTACTAATCCATTTGGACACATTACTAATCCTAATCATTAAATCACTATTCATAATTTACTATTCATCAAAAATCATGTTGATCTTATTAGACTCTAAATTCCGTACTGAACATAATTATAGAAGACCATTTTTTGAAAATCATTACACATTTTTAATTATTTGAGGTTTACATAAATATTTTTAAAATATATTTTTTCTAAAATTCATCAACAATATGCATACTATATTTATCCGGTCATTTAAAAATTCATAAACTTCATCATAAGAAGAAATCTCAATTTTTATTTAAAACAAAGGATAACACAATCCAGTTACAGTCTCCTTACATAGCCCCTTATCACACCAGCATAGGACCTAAGTGTAAGGTGTGCTAAGGTGAGAGAATCTGAGGGAGGCTCGACTAACATCGCACGAGTAGTAATATCTATTAGTTTGAACTTTTCACAAAGGAGATTCTGTTCTAGCTTCACATGATGAAGTTCGGCCTGGGTTTGGTCCAGAGTAAAGCCCAGTGGTGCTACCTCCTTCCCAAGTTCTGTTAGATGGGCTTCGATCGGTCCAAGACTACTGGGTGAGGCCATCAAATCTTCTTTCTATAATAATTAACCAAGATTACTTGTATTTAGAGAAAATAATCGAAACGTTTAGTTTACAGCGGTCATATTGACCAATGGTCATATCACAGTCAAAACCCAACAGTCTCATTTTAATTATACTCATGTTATCAAATGAAACATTTTTGTTGAGTATAAAAATAAAATAAAATAAAACAACACACAAAATTAGGAAAAAAGATTTATTCAAAATTTCGGGTCGTCACACACCACACCCTCTTTCAAGAACTAAATGAGGATTTATTATGATCACAATAGGATATGTAGTAACACCTCAATCTCTAGTCATAGGAATACCAATAATACTTCATTTTCACAATGGGGATCCAACGTCCTTTCCACATGAAGTTGAACTTAATGGTTTTTAAAGAACTATATGTGGCTCGATTCTTATTATCACATTATATATAGTGAATCCCAAATCTCCAATCTCGTGTCATGCTACAATAATAAATGGAAAAAACTCCCCTTGCATATTGTTCAGACATGTTTGGAGAGTTCCCATTCGATAACTACTTGCATCTTAATTTCAATCATAATAGGATATGTAGTGATGAGAAAATCTCTGATCTTAAGGCCAACCACAATTTATACATAAAAAATGTCCCCCTCCCTGTATAGGGGTCAGAACTATGTAGGGAACCTCCATCCACAACATTTAAGATGATAAAAGTGAACCCCTAATTGGGTTGATACATAATGTCCTAGTTTCATGACTTTAAACTGTATGACATATTTATGTCCTTACCACATGATGTTAAACTGTGAGGAAAGGAAAATGACCTTATCCCATGGTGTTAAACCATAAGGAAAATGTACTTGTCATATTAAATTAAACTACATGATAGATATATCACCATTACATGATGTTTAAATGTACATTTCATCACATATCATCATTATTTATTAAAGGAACACAAGATCTGGACCCAAGTCAACCAGAGTATAGGGTGATTGAATCATCTTTTAAGCCCCTTAGCTCATAAATCACCATTCTTTCATTTTTTTAAAAGGTTGGGGCCGAAGCCTCAATTTATTATTTAAAGAAAAGACCTCTTTAGACTGGGTATAGGGTGACCCATTACATAGCCCAAAGGCCCAAGGCTAAGTGGCCTACAAACAAGGCTAGAAAGCCCATTTTTTGGCTCAATGGACCCCTCAGTGAACAGTACTTCTATAGTACCCGTGCAACTACAGTACCTATGAACCTTGAAAAATTAATTACAATATTTTAATCTCCCTCTTAGAAGGATTTTGGAGCAGTATTGACCCTGGGTATCATAATTAGGTTTTTTTATAACATTTCCCTCATACTAGATCCATGTACACCATGACCATAAAATGTGAACACTTTGGTCAAATATGTATGAACTTAAACATTATAGTCAAAACCATAAGACCTAAAAATGATTCTAAAAGAGGCATAAAACTTATGACATTGAAAAACCATAATGGGTGAACTAAAAAAAATTCAAGTATGTACTTGCTAAACTCTTGATATCTAATGTTTAAGAAAAAATTATAGTGTAAATGAATGATGAATAAAGCTCATAGGGACTTCTTTGTGGCCTTAATAAAAACTGATCCATGTTCGTTGGACCCCCCAATCTAGGAAAAAGTTAGAGTAATGATTTTTTACATCTCCTCACCATTATTAAGTGTTCATTTGGTAGTGAGACAAATTTTAGGGTACTAAAACCCTTATTAAATATTATAGTTCACATAAACCAACTTTATGCCTTTGAAGTCTAAGATGACCCAACTATTTCCTAGATTTGGTATCCTTTTATTGGACCCTAATAAACCATATTAGATCTTGGGTCTTACTTATAGTAAACTGGTAATAGTTCTTGGATCCTACAAATAAAATCTTGGATCCTAGGAAGTACCCCTTAAACCTACAAGTTATTGTTCCACTCGCATGGAGCAATATAGGCTCTTACTGTCTTCTATGGTAGAACTACACCCAATGGTTCCCAACCTAGTTAACTCAAATACTCATAGAACATTATATAAAATCCCTATAGATAGTATATTAAATTTTATTCGACATCCTCGACATTACATCACGGTGTATTATACATATTATCAAAGAAGGATTGTGACCCACCATTCCTAAACCTTTTGATGGTCGAGACCACGTGACTCAAAACCACATGGCGTAGGGATCAAACTTCCCAACCAAAAAGTTAAGCTTCCCCAGGGTTCCCAAACCCTTATTGGATATACCTTTTCTTGAATCACCACTTCATTATCCAGATGTTTTTGTCTTCAAAATTCATCCATGAACCTTGGAAAAGAGTGGGTGTAGAGACCCAAAGCTTGACGTACATGGACTTTACATTACTTTTGAGGAATACTTAATACATAACAAAAAAACACTGAAGGACCGTAATAGTTTAGTGTCTTTGGAAACTTGGAACATAATCTTCTAATCATGGTGAAGGATCTTCAGCATTTCCCATAAAGATCTTCCCCTTTGGGTTTCTTACCTAAAACCTTTCTTTATATCTTGTGGAAAAGAAAACATATAAAGGGTGAGCTTAAATGCTTAGTAAGGGTAAGCATGGATAAAATAAAACAAACCATATACATTTGAACATAAAAACCTGAACACAATGTTTAAACATTGAAATCTTGAGCAATTACATAAAACATGGAAGTATGTAAGGCATAGATCATAATGGAACATCAATCATGATAAAATAGATTGGAAATAAAACTTGTAATTGTGGAAAAACATTAAGAACATGATATGATTTCCATAGTAGCCAAGGCATTGCTACCAAGACCATCTTAGTGGATGAAGTCTCTTTCTGAAAAGAGTTCACTCCTCGTTTCAGTCCTGTAACACTAAACCAGATTAACCTACCATTCCAGCCATGTCTATCTCATGGGATATAAATCTTTACCCAATGCATTTGAGGGATATATATGTCCCACCCATATAATAATGAAATCATTCTTACTTGTGCCACAAAATAAACATAAAATATTCATCATAACCCAAAGTATAAAATGGGCTTCATAAACATCTTCCCATCATCACATAATCCATATTAAACAAATGGATATCATTTCATCACAAGAAAAATCACACCATGTAAATAATAGAGACATTATACTTGAAACATAAACATGATAAATGATGTCATCTTCGATGGAAAATAGTTTTGATAAAACACTTGAAAAGATTTTTTGAGGAAAATATCCTTTCTTATTAAAAATCATTTTCTTTTCACAAAATGCCACTAAATTTTAAAAGAAATGGATTTTATTGAAAATAACCATGAAATCTTGTAGAGTATACTTCATGAAAATAAGGCGTTATGAAACTGTAAAAATCTGTTCATTCCTTATAAGTTAAAAAAACATTCCTCTCATACTTTTGTCGGAAAAGTCAAAAGGTACCTCATATGGTAAACAAAAGAAATATTCCTTCCATATGATGGGGTAAAAGTAAAAAAAAGGTAAAAATCACTTTAAACATACATGGAAGAAAAATGAAAATTTTATAAAAACATTTTGAGAACATATGGACATGGATAATAAACATAACCCCAGTAAATACTTACGAATAAACAATCTCGGATGAGAATGAGATTGGAATAATTATCCCTTACCTTAGGTCCGATATGCTTCATACGTATCCAAACCTCTTGTATAATGACTTAAATAATGTAATTTAATTATTACAGAATCATATTCATTGTTAAGATACAATATATGGTTCACTTATGACATTATATTACCCGTTCTTTTGTAAATTCCATAATAAAGTAGCGTTTTGGGTAAAATCATTTCATTTATCGTACGTGTTTCGACATGTTGTTCTTGATATTATTACTTATATAATAATTTAATTAATTATATAATGTATAACATGATTTATATATAATATATATTCAGTATATAAATATGTATGATAGATTGATAAATGGAATGAAAGACACCATTCATGGAGACGGTAGGCCGTGCGTACGCATGAACGCTGTTTTCGTTTCCTTATTGAATTAAATGGAATTAAGTAAATAAAACATATATGTACATAAATTTAGTATCATTAGTATGTAATATATTTCATGATTATTTATTATATATACTTTATAATTCAACTTGAATGGTTAATCATGTAAAATGAATCTCTTCGCGTTCGTGGAGACTGTAGTTCGTACGTATGCACGTGTGATGATATCATTCCCATGATCGTGGAATTGTATTGAAGTGTTTGTATAATATTTCAGAATCAATATCAGTTTAAAATAATCATATATAGTTATTTATTTATAACATTATACCCATCCAAGTAAGGTGGTGATGGAAAACAGATTACACCAGGGTGTAGAGACAGTATTCCGTACGTATGCACGCGCGGTGATTTTGTTTTCCGTAGGATGGATAGAAGATGAAATTGGGTTGTTTCATATTTATAATAACATATCAGTATATTAGTGATACTTATGATGTTAATTTATGATGAAACAAATTAAGAAGAAGAAGTAGAAGAAGAAATAAATTGGAAATAATCAGTAAAGGATATTACCTCTTCTTTGACGCGCCTCTTCTTAACCTCTTCTTAAGGCACTAGGGTTGGTATTTTGAGGAGACCAGAACCTCTATAATGTTTATTGGGAATACGATAAGGGAAATTTTCAGGGTTTTACCGAGATTCAAGGGTCAAAAGGGTGTGAAGAGAAGAGGTAAGAGGTTCCCTTTTTATAAGGGAGGAGAGGGGCACCTTAGGAAAAGTTAAAATATTATTTTATAATAAAGTCATATTCGGTTTTTAATAGATCCAAATTGATTTATTTCTAATATAAGGTGGGGATAAGTAGAAATTATCTTAACAAATAGTTTTTAGACAAGTTTAGGTTACTATTGTATCCTTATCAGTTAGATTTAACTCTAAGTTAAATAATTTAACTTTTATCGTGTCTTTTTTTTTCTTACACTATATGGTTAATAAACATACTATAACAAGCCAAACAAAACCCATGTGGTTCATTATTAATATATATAACCTTATATAAGTCATTTGGACGAACCTTAAATTTTTAGGAATAAAATAACAATTAATAATATAATATTTTTTTTAAAAAAACTATTTTATGTCAATTTTGACACTATTTGGTAATTGATTTTTATGAAAATCATAACAGCATGATTAGTTCTAAAAAAATTAATTAAATCAATACTAATATATCATATTAAACTAAAAAATTAGTTTAATTCATAAAAAGTCTAAAATTACATTTATTTGGGTATTTATAATATCAATTATGTAAATATTTCATAAATAAGGTAATTACTGCATCATCATTGTTTCATAAATAAATTAAATTATTTAATTTCTAAAAATTATAATTAAAATAAAATTATGTATGAAATATATTTATATTTCTAATGAATATTTATAGTCAAATTTATCTTATGTATAACCCTATATTAAAAATGTTTTAGTTATTAAACTTTGATTTTAATTATTTTAACTCTTCTTTAAATAAAATAATAATAACTATCTCAATCTAATCCAAGTGGACCTAAATGGTCATATTTTATTCCTAAGGTTGTTTTTGGACGAATTAAACTTATCCAATAGAATTAGGACATGTGTTAGGGCAATAATAATACCATTTTTACCCTTAATTACCCTATTTACTTTTAACCGTGGTAAATAAAAGTAAAAAGTTACTATTCACCAAAAATTATTTTTATCTTATTGAACCAAATTTTACTCCTTGATGTTAACTATGTCTCTCGGATATTCGAAATTCCACTCACAGAAGCGGTAAAATTATGTTTTATGTAAATTTTCAAACTCTCCTAGGAGGTGGGTAAAAGGCAGTCAAAAGTTCAATAAAATTTTTATATATCTATAATTATTATAAAATGACTCCAATGAATTAATTAGAACATATATAGGTATTATGTATAAATTTTGACATAAAAAAATTTTAAATAAAATAAATAATTATTTAAATAAAAAGTCAGTTTTAAAATAATAACCCAGTGTTTTCACTATTCATCAAAAATTGAAAGTTTTCAAAAAATACCAAAAATTAACCCTAGGCTAATTTTGATATTCTGAATCCAAAAATAAAGTCCATTTTGAAAGATAAATTTTATAAAATTTCAAAAAGTGGGTATTACTATTCATAACAGCTAGTTTATAATAATATTATAATAATATCTCCTTTAGTGAAACTCGGTATTGTGTATAACACACGCTGTCGAGGAAGGTTGCTCTAGCGTGCAACACAAGCCTAGAATAGTGCTTGTGTATACTATAAGCTAATATGGTGTTGCGTATAGCCCAAGATAATCTGAGTGTAGCGTACAACACAAGACATCAAAGAAATTAAAAAGAATATTTCTCAAAAAATTTGGGGTGTTACATTCTACCCCCCTTAAAATGAATTTCGCCCTCGAAATTCATCAGGGTTAAAAATAATTTACTACTTTTAAGTTTCATTCATAGAAACCCACATCGTAAAAAGGACTACTAAAACTTCATTTTAAAAAGTGAAGTAAGAAACAAAACGGTTACCCAAATTTACTCATCATTGGGTTTCCACATAAGAGAACATAGGTGCAAATATGGTTATGAAAGAGAAATCCAACCATCAAATTCTGATGGAGAGTGGTAGAGAACATGGCTATTAAAAATCCAACAATCACAAGGCCATAAATTTGTGATGATCTAAGGTACCATTTGATTTACCAGACATGAGAGTACATGGACAACATTTTTGATTTCCAAGATCATTTCCCTAACATTGATGAACTTTTACATAAGGAGAAATATTTACTTGATTTCAGTGTAATATCATCGTTGGTCATTCCATGAACAATTTCCACTTCATCTATATTTAAAAAAAAGAAGCTGAATTTTTCATTCATGAAGTGTTAGCAGATCATGCGATAGAATGATAAGTCATCCCATCTGTTTCTATCACAAAAACATTTGCGTAAGTTATTAAATATACAGATGTCCATCTATGGTGAGATTAATCATATATGATTCCAACAATGGACAAATACTTCATCTATAATACTGCTTAATAAAATAAAACTAGTTCCTATTAACCAAGGACTTCCTGTAGGCCAGTGGTAGGCGATAAAGGCCTGTCACACTTCGGTTGTGGGTTTGATTCCCACAGCCTTGTCCGACGCGACAGGTTGTCGCCTGTCCTGCAGGTTGTTCTTTTTCTAAAACTACATTATTATAACATCCCATCAATAATATCGAAAGAAAATTTCTATCCTTAAACAATAATAACTTGTGTCCAACATAATCCATTCCAATATTTAGGTTTATCCAAAATACTTCTGTCTAATCTTATAGTATAAAGAGAACAATTACTATAAATGTCATCAAACAAGCGTGTGAATACCATCATTTATCCCCCATATATCATACAATATATCTTGTTGGTCACATTCCAAACATGTGAATACCTTAATCATGTATTCTGTTGAAAAATGAATACCCATTTAACCTTAGTGAAAACATGAATGCTGTCAAAAGTTAACTCTTTCCACATACCAAAATCCCAAAATTTTTATATACTCAAACCATGATATCAGTCATGAGCTCATTTCATTTTCTATTTATCCCTTCATTAAGAGCATATCATCTTCTTTACAAAAACATTTCAATCACTTTTCACGGTTACCAGTACCATATAATTATTGAAAACCAATACATAGATATTCCAAAATTCCACGATACCATAAATGAGATTCCATGATACTATTTTGAAATCCCATTACATAAACACTTAATCATTACACAACATCATTGTCATACTCAACATCACAAGTATTGATCGCATGTGACTTCCCATTATCCTTTTCCTTAAGAGGTCTCTCACATTCATCATCATTAACCCTTGGATTAGGGCATTGATTAGCATAATGCCCCATTTCCTTGCACTTGAAGCATTGAAGTGTTGGTGGTGCGTTCTCTACAGTATTTTCTTTATTCACATTATTAGAAACCCTTTTTCCATTACTTCGACACCCAGCTACTCGATGACCTTGTTTTCCATACTTAAATGTTTTTCTAGTCCCTTTAAGACAATCTCTACCATGATTCTTTCCACACTTTGATCATAAAGAAACATTCATCTTATTTTCAACATTATTCTGAGATTTCTCCTTAAACTCCATCTTTCATTTCTTGTCAAAACCATGATATGAATATGTTACACCAACTTCCTGTTCTACCATGATAGCAAAACAAACAATTTCTTCATATATACTAAAGTATCTTATAGCTAATGCACTTTGAAGAATTGGTTTTAAGCCACTGAAGAATCGATCAAATTTACATTTAGGTTGGACGATAAATCCAGATGCGTACCATGAAATTATTGTAAAATTCGCTTTGTATATACCAACAAATTCATCATCCTTCTGCTTAAGCTCAAGGAACTCCTTTTCCGTCTTTGTTCGAAGAATATGAAGGAAGTACTTACTAAAAAACAAGTTCTTGAACTCGTCCCATTCCGTGGATTCAATTTCATCTTGGGGCCTTGTATTCTTAATTAGAGTCCACCATTGATCTGCTTCAACTTCTAAACGGTAAATAGCCAGAATTAATTTTTCATGTTCCGAGTAGAGAATTATGGAAAATATATTTTCAATGGTACTGATCCATTGTTCAGCAAAAAGTTGATCAGAAGACCCACAGAAAGAAGGTGGACGTTGCCTTATAAAGGACTCAATAGAATATTGTTCCCTTCTCTTCTCATTTGGAAGTCCAGAATGATTCATAGCTTGTGTAAGTATACCAATAAGATTTTTCACTCCATCTCCCATGACATTGTTTTGTTCAGGAGGACAATCATTGCATTGTCCATTACATTGATCAACTTTCTTCCTTCGGGTTCCAACCATCATCTAAAACCCAAAAAGAATGGTGTGAGAGGAAAAAATCATTCTAGGGAAAAAACATAATAAAGGGGGAGTGCCTTCAATATCTAACATCTTAGGTTTAATTCTAAGATCGTTACCGTAATTCTAGGACTATAACCTATACTTATACTTAACCGTAGGGACATCCCTAGACATACCTTAGAAATATCTCTAGGGATATCACTAAAGTTTTCACATCCTAGTTTCCAAAGGTTAACTAAACCTTTCCTGTGATACCAACTGTAGAGACCCAAAGCTTGACGTATATGGACATTACATTACATTTTCAGAATACTTAATACATAACAAAAACAAACACCTAAGGACCATAATAGTTTAGTGTCTTTGGAAACTCAGAACATAATCTTCTAATCATGGTCAAAGATCTTCAAAATCTCCCATAAAGATCTTCCACTTTTGTTTTCTTACCTAAAACCTTTATTTATATCATGTGGAAAAGAAAACATATAATGGGTGAGCTCAAATTCTCAGTAAGGTTAAGCATGGAGAAAATAAAACAAACCATATACATTTGAACATAAAAACCTGAACACAATGTTTAATCATTGAAATCTTGAGAAATTACATAAAACATGGCAGCACGTAAGGCATAGATCATAATCAAACATTAATCATGAAAAAATAGCTTGTAAAAAACACTTGTAATTGGGGAAAAATATTAAGCACATGATATGATTTCCATAGTAGACAAGACATTTCTACCAAGACCATCTTAGTGGACAAAGTCCCTTACTGAATCGAGTTCACTCCTCGTTTCAGTCCTGTAACACCGAACCGAATTAACCTACCGTTCAAGCCATGTATATCTCATGAGATATAAATCATTACCCAATGCATTGGAGGGAGATATAGGTCCCACCCATCTCAAAATGAAATCATTCTTACTTGTTCCACACAATAAACATAAAACATTCATCATAACCCAAATATTAAAATGGGTTTGATAAACATCATCCCATCATCACATAATCCATATTAAACAAATGGATATCATTTCATCATAAGAAAAATCACACCATGTAAATAACAGATACATTATACTTGAAACATAAACATGCTAAATAATTTCATCTTCGATGTAAAATAGTTTTGATAAAACACTTGAAAATAATTCTTGAGTAAAATATTGTTTCTTCTTAAAAATCATTTTCTTTTCACAAAATGCCATGCAATTTTAAAAGAAATGGGTTTTATTGAAAATAAACATGAAATATTGTAGAGTATACTTCATGAAAATAAGGCATTATGAAACTGTAAAAATATGTTCATGCCGTATAAGTTAAAAAACATTATTCTCATACTTTTGTTGGAAAAGTAAAAAAGTACCTCGTATGGTAAACAAAAGAAAGATTTCTTCCATACGATGTGGTAAAAGTAAAAAAAGGTAAAAATGACTTTAAACATACATGGAAGAAAAGTAAACATTTTATGAAAACATTTTGAGAACATATGGACATGGATAATAAACATAACCCCAATAAATACTTACGAATAAACAATCTCAGATAAGAATGAGATTAGAATAATTATCCCTTACCTTAGGTGCGATATGCTTCAAACGTATCTAAAACTCCTGTATAATGATTTAAATAATGTGATTGGCTTATTATATGATAATATTAATTGTTAATATATCATATATGGTTCACTTATGACTTTATATTATATGGTCTTTTGTAAATTCCATGTTAAAGCAGCGTTTTGGGTAAAACCATTTCATTTATCATATGTGTTTCGACATGTTGTTATTGATATTATTACTTATATTATGATTTAATTAATTACAGAATTTAAAACATGATTTATATATAATATATATTCTGTATATAAATATATATCATAGATTGATAAATGGAATGAAATACACCGTTCATGGAGATGGTAGGCTGCGCCTACGCATGAACGCTGTTCTCATTTCCTTATTGAATTAAATGGAATTAAGTAATTTAAACATATATGTACATAAATATAGTATCATTATTATTTAATATCTTTCATGATTATTTATTATATATACATTATAATTAGACTTGAATGGTTAATCATGTAAAATGAATCTCTTCGCGTTCGTGGAGACGGTAGTCCGTACGTACGCACGAGGGATGATATAATTTCCATGATCGTGGAATTGTATTGAAGTGTTTGTATAATATTTAAGAATAAATATCACTTTAAAATAATCATATATAGTAATTGTTTTTACACCATTATACCCATCCAAGTAAGGTTGTGGTGGAAAAAATATTACACCATGGCGTGGAGACAGTATTCCGTACTTACGCACGCGCAATGATTTTGTTTTCCGTAGGATTGATAGAAGATGAAATTGGGTTGATCATATTTATAATAACATATAATAATGTGAGTGATACTGATGCTATTAATTTATGATTAAACAAATTAAGAAGATGAACTAGAAGAAGAAATAAATTAGAAAGAATCGGTAAAGGATATTACCTCTTCTTTGACCCGCCTCTTCTTAACCTCTTCTTAAGGCACCAGGGTTGGTCTTTTGAGGAGACCAGAACCTCTATAATGTTTATAGGGAAGATAATAAGAAAAATGTTCAGTGTTTGGCTGAGCTTCAAGGCTCAAAAGGGTGTGAAGAGAAGAGGGAAGGGGTGCCCTTTTTATAAGGGAGGAGAGGGGCACCTTAGGAAAACTTAAAATATTATTTTATAATAAAGTCATATTCACTTTTTAATAGCTCCAAAATGATTTATTTTGAATCTAAGGTGGGTATGGGTCTAAATAATCTCAAAAAATAGGTTTTATACAAGTTTAGGCCACTATTTTATCCTTATCATTTAGATTTAACTCTAAGTTAAATAATTTAACTTTTACAGTGTCTTTTTGTTTTCTTACACTATATGGTTAATAAACTTACTATAACAAGACAAAAGTACCCTAAATGGTTCATTATTAATATATATAACCTTATATAAGTCATTTGGCCGAACAATATATTTCTAGGAATAAAATAACAATTAATAATATAATATTTGTTTTAAAAACTATTTTATGTCAATTTTGACACTATTTTGTAATTGATTTTTATGAAAATCATAACAACATGATTAGTTCGAAAAAAGTTAATTAAATAAATAATAATATGTCATATTAACCTATAAAATTAGTTTAATTCATAAAACTTCTCAAATTACATTTATTTGGGTATTTATAATATCAATTATGTTAATAATTCATTAATAAGGTAATTACTACATAATCATTGTGTCATAAATAAATTAAATTATTTAATGTCTAAAAATTATAAATAAAATACCATTATTTAGGAAATATTTTTATTTTTATAATGAATATTTATAGTTAAATTTATCTTATGTATAACCCTATATTAAAAATGTTTTAGTTATTAAACTTTGATTTTTACTATTTTAACTCTTCTTTAAATAAAATAATAATAAATGTCCTAATCTATTCCAAGTATACCTAAATGGTCATATTTTATTCCTAAGGTTTTTTTGGTCGAATTAAACTTATCAAATAGAATTAGGACATGTTTTAGGGTAATAATAATACCATTTTTACTATTAATTACCATATTTAATTTTAACCGTGGTAAATAAAAGTAAAAAGTTAAAATTCATAAAAAATTATTTTTATCTTATTGAACCAAATTTTACCCCTTGATGTTAACCGTGTCTCTCAGATTTTTTAAATTTCACTCACAGAAGTGGTAGAATTATGTTTTATGTAAATTTTCAAACTCTCACAGGAGGTGGGTAAAAGACGGTGAAAAGTTCAATAAAAATTGTATATATCTAAAATTATTATAAAATGAATCCAATGAATTAATTTGAACTGATATAGGTATTATGTATCAATTTTGACATAAAATAAATATCAATGAAATAAATAATTATTTAAATAAAAATTTGGGTTTTAAAAAGTAACCTAGTGTTTTCACTACTCATCAAAAATTGAAAGTTTTCAGAAAAATACCAAAAATTCACCCTAGGATAATTTCGATATTAAGAATCCAAAAATGAAATCCATTTTTAAATATTAAATTTATAAAATTTAAAAAAGTGGGTATTACTATTCATAACAGCTAGTTCATAATAATATTATAATAATATCTCATTTAGTGAAACTCGGTATTGTGTATAACAAACACTATCGAGGAAGGTTGCTCTAGTGTGAAACACAAGCTTAGAATAGTGTTTGCATATACTGTAAGCTAATACGGTGTTTCTTATAGCGCAAGCTAATCTTGGTGTAGCGTACAACACAAGAAATCAAAGAAATTAAAAAAAACATTTCAAATAAAATATCGTGGTGTTACAGTGGGGATCCCCTTTACTTGACCAAGCATGTATTCTATATGGACACATGTATAGGGGTTTCTGACCTACCAAATTGAGGCATCGCCTCCTTTCAAGTAATTAAATCCAATCACTAGGATCCATATTAGTAGCATGGAAGAACTCAACCCCTAATGGTTATATAGGTTATCCCTAATACATCTTCCTCATTAAATGTTCATTGATTCAAGATTCTGGACATACGATTTACACAACCCATATTTCAAATATCCATGTGGAATCAAATTTTCTTGAATTTCACCACACATTAAGAAGAATCTCAGTTGGGATTATGGGTTTTATGACCCATCATGAGTACTCATCACTCATGATTTCTAAAAGAAAACTGGGTGCTATAAATCATCTTGAACATTCATTCTTCCGAATATCAATTAAGAATGAAGGGTATTATAACTCTTTATAGATATTCATTTTTTTTAATCTCATAAAATATATAGGGCTCTCAAAAATTTCATGAATACCCATCCTCATCTACCAATATAAGGTACCAGCTAAAAGACCGTAAACTTCAATAATAAAAGGTTTGGTCTAAAGTCCATAAACTACAACAATAAATGGTTTGAGCTAAAAGACCCTAAACAATAGTAATATAAGGTTCAATATAAAATACCCTAAACAACATGAATAAAAGGTCTAATATTGAAAACCACAAAATACAACAATATAAGTTCTGAGCCTGAAGACCTTAAACTATAGTAACAAAAGTTCCATGTTGAAAGACCATAAACTACATCAATAAAAGGTCTGAGCTAAAATACCTTAAACTATAGTAGTAGAAGGCCCATGTTGGAAGAAGTTAAACTACATCAAAACATTGGTATAGTTTTCAAGACCTTATAATAGCTAACTGAAAGAGAGACAGTGCTTTCTAGGTTGAAAAATAAAAAAGGGAACCCTCAGAAAAAGTCATATCTCTTCTAGCTGGACATGCACATTGTGAGCTCCAAGAAATATTGAACACTCTTATAATTGAAAAGGTACAATAAATTTTATAAAAAACTAGTAATAGGGAGGCCTGAGAAAAATTAAAGTTCACACATGTTATGAATTCCCCTATATGAATCTTAGAAAAAATAGGGCAATATGAATAAAAAGTTATAAAGCTGGTATAGATCATCATTTTTCCGAAGAGAAAACAAAGATATGGTATCTAAGTCCATTGAATTCATCCAAAGATAAATAATTTTCCATATGGTACATATATTTTCCCTAGAGTATACTATGAAATTAGGTGATCTCAATATTACTATAGGAGATACATTAATGAGGAATCTCATATTGGGGAGCATTCATGAGTATTTTTAAGAAAAAACTATTTTTATTTAAACATTAAAATCCAGGCATTCATTTTTACTAGATATTATGCAAAGGATGGGTATCAATGATATATAAAACCTCAAATTAATAAAATATCATCCACATAATGAATTAAAGAAAACTAGACAATGATATGAAAATATTAAAAGATTCATTCACTGATAGGGTGCACAAAAAAAGAAGAATATCTACATTCTAGAGTCTCTTTAAGGATTCCATAGAAAACCAAAAACATCGGTGATCAGTATATAGTAATATTTGGTCAGATGAATATTCCAAGTCAGTGAGAGTCTTAGAAGATTCATCGAATGATTTCCAAAGCACCACCCAACCCACATCTTCCACTAATTTTTGAGGATGAAGTTTATTGATAAGATAATAAACCTTCTAAACTCTTTCCTGAGTATTCGTTCTTGAGGATGATGACACCAAAAAATAATACTTTGCCCGATATGATATCCTCACGTCTCTCTATCTTTATATTCGAGGAATCCATTTCAGAATGTAGCTCAGATATTATTTTATCATTATGTTCTAGTTCTATTGAAGCTCCACATATTGGTTCTTCTCAGGTATTCCGATCATAAAAAATTCAGAAGCCCCATTTCTACTATCCAACTATTTTGAGTTAGTACTATTTGTCTCATGATGTTATAAAATGGATTGCGGCCAAATATTCCAGCCCCCCAATTCATGAAATATATGGTGAAGGAAATTTTGTTTGTCAAGAAATGTTTCTAGGGGAGTATTAGTGATCAAGGGGTGAATTTTCTACCAGTTTATCCCACATCAAGTTTGGTCCTCTACAACAAATAGGGTAGGTATGTTAGAAGGGGGATGATTGGATGAGATGATGAAGAAGACAGAAAGGAATTACCATATGATCTTATCCCAAATGATGAATCACCTTTCATTCATATTAATGAGTCATCTCCTTCAATAAACTGTTCCACACTAATGATATGTTCTTCATTAGGATGCGGATTCTTCCTTGAAGGCTCACGAGAGTCTTGAATCAACCACAACATTTCTATAGATTGAAGGTTAATGAAGAAATTGATGTTTCCGTGTAACAATCCATCCTATCCAGTGCACCACCCAGGTAGGCTTCCAACCAATCCTAAGAATAATTTTAAAATATAATGACAGGAGTTCCAACAATAAGAATTATAATATCAACATTTGTGTCCTCATGTGACAATATAATCCAAAATTGGAAGATAATCCTACGATTTCATTATCACCATATGAAAGTTGAGGGGAGGGGAGAAACCATTTGAATGAATAAAAATTGACTAAAGAACCATTAATGTGTATATGAATCTAAAATAATCAACTCAACCACATGGGCTATGAGAACCCCACCCAAATGAGATATTTTTAATGAACACTTATTGGATGTACCACTGCTATTATCGAAAATTGTCCCGATCTGTGAGGGATAAGGCATAAATTTGAAAAAATTGGACCAAATTAGTATATAATAAACCTCATCTAGGTATAAAAACATTTTCTTGAACCTGTAATTGTTTAGTATCATGGGGTGGAATGAGGTACCATGAATCCTAGTAGTGTTGTGGTATTTGTTGCAGCATAAATGCTCCCTTATCCACCCGAATAAGAATAGGAAAGGACTTACAATCATATAATGGAAGTTACCTTGTTGGATATGGACCTGGAGATGGTTGAAGCATGTAATAATTGATACAAATAGATTAAGAGTAGTGCCCAATTTCAATCCATCTTCCAAAACCAATGTGCAAATTTGGACTCCTGGGAATGTGTCCCCAGTCATAAAAGGAAACCCGTTCAAGAAAACGGCCATGAAAACTTCCAGAAAATGGATTGAGGATATATATTTTTATCTCAATTGGTATCCCCATGTGGTATATTATTTGGGTTTTAGGATTTCTCAATATGATTTTATGTTATCATAAACCTTTTTGGAAGGGAATTAGTGAGGGTTTATAGTGGTCACCCAAACTCCGCAATGGTAGCGAAAGATGTTGATATATTCCTTGATGGATATGAGTGAGTGAATATTCATATCCTCACTTATTTTATCTTTCACAATGTTAACCATGTCCCTTTATAAGACTATTTTTTGGGCTCATCCCAGACATCCACAGTAGGATGGAACTCATAGTATGTAACGCCCCGACCCAAGTTACCTAGATTTGGTGCATTATTACATAACATTGGCATGATCACAAAAGATCAAGTCTCGAAAGACCAATTAGTTTATTAGCCTTGGAAACACTAGATACATTCGTAAGTCTTACATTACATCATAATGTGAAAAACTACAACAACATAGTCTCCATAGTCCACACTGATATCCCCTCAGACTATCCCTACAGGTCAGTCATAAAATAATTCTTCACATCCTGGGGAAAATAAAACATAGAAAGGGGTGAGCTCAGATGCTCAGTAAGGATAACAATATAGCAGAAACTTTCATAAATAAGCATAAACATTTAAGGAAATGTATAACAAAAACAAAAGCTTTTTAAACATGAACTTTAGCATAATATGGAAAAAATAAAATGAAATAATTCCATTTACTTATTCACATGGATATTCTACTAGTCGAATAATCTCATGTAATATCAATAACCACTTTCATAATGATGGAATGAATAATTCTAGACTATCATAACCACATAGTCAAGGCCTTGTGCCAATACTAAAAATACGATTTTGTCAAGGCCTTATTCCAAGACACTAGTTTGTCTCAAGAGACCTACCGATGCATCAAGGAGCTATAGCGGGCTCCACCCATCATATACTAAGTCCAATGCATTACACATATGAAAAGGTTTAAATATAACATAAACATTCGTATTAAAACTCGCATACAAAATATCAATACTTTATCTATAAACCATGAATGGTATAAAAATAACACAGTCACAGTCAAACATATCACAAAACCTTCAATAAAATATGGATGTTTTGTATCATAATAAATCAATTTCAAATAAGCTTAAAATCCATCAAAGGATATTGACATAGATGAAAATGTTTTGTATAAATCTTTGAGAGAAATATAATTTTTTCATGAAATCATTTAAAAGTTACACAATTTAGAAAGGAATACATTTAAAGACATTTTTGAATCAAAGTGTCCCATAACAATTTGAACCTTTTGAAAGGAATTGACATTTTTAAAACATTCATGTCCATATAAATAAATCCTTAAAACCCATTTTGAAAACATGGACATTAATGTGAATGATTTAGAAGAATAAATATTTAAAACATTTAAAATGATGTTTTAGTAAAGATTCCCTTAAAAATAATACCTTTCAAAACTCTTCTATGATACATGGACATGGATTATAAATATGTCCCTGTAGATACTTATGTAAAACAACCTCAGATAATAAAGAGATTGTGAAATTAACCCTTACCAATTTGGTAAATTACGAAGCATACACCCCATGAAAGAAGTATCATACAATGAATATATAAATACATATAAATTAAAGTGTATTACACAAATAATACAATTATGGGCAGCACATACACCACACAAAAGGTAATAGTGGCAATATGGCATGAATCTCACGGGAATAAGGAGTGAGATGAAAACCCCTTACCTTGTACTATTCCTTGGTCGAGAGTAGGTTAAACTCCTGTATAATGGTGAAATAATTTTTATTAAATTATACAATAATCATATACATGAATATGATATCATATATGATCTTTTAACATTGCTTTGTTAATAATATCTTAGCATTATCATTGTTTCGGGTGTTAACTGATTCGTTTCCCTTTATATGCTTTGTTACATAAGTCGTGTTTGTTATGGATAGGTTTTATCTTATTTATATCCAAAAAAATATAAAGTCTTTAAAAATAATTTTTAACCATCAAATGAAAATTATTCTTGAATGGATACGATTGGGAATGAATCTCATCGCGTTCGTCGAGACGGTAGTCTATACATACGTATGAGCGACAATATTATTTTTTGATATTAAAATAGTATATAATTGGATGGTATATCATATATAAAGAATAATTATCATGTTATATTTATTATTTACATCAATTAAACATCATTATCATACCCATCCAAATAATAATGTATTGAATAACAATTACACCGTGACGTGGAGACGGTAGGCCGTACGTACACACGTATGGTGACATGTCATTCAAAGGATGGATAGAATACTGAATATAGTTGTACCATATTTATAATAACATCACAATATATATAATATACTGGATTTATTATTTTATAATGGAAATAACAAATAAGGAAGTGGTGGAAGAAGAAAGGAAGTTGAAAGAGGGTGGTGAAATCATTACCTCTTCTTCAAGTTATTCCTTTTGATTTGTTCAAAAGGGATTTATAGGTTGGGTTTATGATCAAACTAAGGCCTCTAAAATGAATTGAGTGAAGTTGGGAGGATATTTGGGTGGATTTTGGCTGTGAAAAATGCCTTTGAAGGTGTGAATTAGAGATAAGGGGGAGTGCCCTTTTATAAGAGGGGTGATGGGGACCTTAGGAAAAACTTAAAATATTATTTTATAATAAATTCATATTCTATTTATAAGGGATAAAAATTGATTTATTTCGAGGATAAGGTGGGGATCGGTTACAATACACTCAAAAAATAGGTTTTAGATAGGTTTGGGTCACTATATTAACCTTATCATTTATATTTAACCCTTAGTTAAATAGTTTGACATTTACAATGTATCTTTGTATTTTTATATTATATGGTTAATAAATTTACTATATACTTCCAGGAGAACCCCAATTGGTTAATTAATGATACACCTATCATTATATAAGTCTTTTGGCTAAAACATAGATTTTTAGGAATAGAATATCAATTAATATTATAATATTTGTTTTAAAAACTCTTTTATGTCAATTTTAACACTATTTGGAATTTGATTTTTGTGAAAATCATAACAGCATAATTACTTCGAAAAAAGTTAATTAAATTAATCCTAACATGTCATATAATCCTATAAAATTATTTTAATTCATAAAAAGTCTCAAATTACATTTATTTGGGTATTTATAATATCAATTATCTTAATATTTCATTAATACGGCTGCATCATCATTGTGTCATAAATAAATTAAATTATTTAGTGTCTAAAAATTTAAAATCAAATACCATTACATATGAAATATTTATATATTTTTAATTAATATTTATAATCGAATTTATCTTATGTATAACCGTATATTAAAATATTTTTAGTCATTAATATTTGATTTTAACTCTTTTAAATCTTATTTGAATTAAATAATAATAAATGTCCTAATCCAATCCATGTGGACCTAAATGATAATATTTTATTCCTATGGTTGTTTTTGGTCGATATACACTTGTCCAATAGAATTAGAACATGTGTCAGGTTAATATTAATATCTTATTTACCCTTAATTACCCTATTTACTTTTAACCGTGGTAAATAAAAGTAAACAGTTACTATTCACCAAATATTATTTTCATCTCATTGAACAACATTTTACTTAATGATATCAACCATTTCTCTCATATTTTTGAAATTCCACTCATATAAGCGGTAAAATTATGTTTTATGAAAATTTGCAAAAGCTCCTAGGAGGTGGGTAAAAGGCAGTAAAAAGTTCAATAACATTTTGTATATCTAAAATTAATATAAAATGACTCCAATGAATTACATTGATCCTATATAGGTATTATAAATCTATTTTGACCTAAAATAAATTTAAATAAAATAAATAATTATTTAAATAAAATGTCGGTTTTAACCAAGAACTCAGTGCTTTTCAGTATTCATCAAAATTTGAATGTTTTCAGAAAAATACCAAAACTTCACCCGAAGATAATTTTGATATTCTGAATCCAAAATTATGTATATTTTACCAAATTCAAAATATAAAATATGCATTAATTAATTTAAAATTAATTCCCGTTCTCAAAACCAAAAGGCATATTTTTAAGAAACAATATCTATCAAAATATTGGCACTTGTTTATGTCCAATCTCAAAGTGAAATTACTTAAAATGAATACCATTGTATTAAATTGTAAAAATATAATATATTTTCACTTCCAAACCATTAAAATGTATAATTTTACACTATAAATTATTTTTATTAAAAAAGTTGTTTTTAGTTAAAATTTAGAATTTTTCACTGTTCACCCAAATATGAAAGTTATCCGAAAAAAATCAAAAATTCATCGAAACTAAATTTTAATGTCCTGATTCAAAAGAAGAATTTTATTTTTTCAAATTTAATATATAAAAGTTTCAAATATTTAATTTAAGAAGGGTTCACCATTAAAAGGTGGTAAAGTTCATTTTTTTAAAAATACTTTTTTTTATCTGAAAAAAATGAATTAGTTCTTACATTATGTACAAGAAACTCATAACATGGATTCTAAAAGTATATGGATTATATAAAGTGAAAAATTCATTTAACACTATTCATAACCACTTTTGAACGACTAGTTTGGTAAGTCGTGATGCGCTTGAACTCGGTGTTGCATGTAGTGAATGTTATTGAATTACTTTGAAGAAATAATGTACTATGAAATCATGGGGTGTTACATAGTACATCTCCCCAAAGGGGTATCCTACCCAGTCTTTAGATATCCAAAAGGTTGATTCATAATTCTTTATGGGATATATGGAATGAATTAGTTATAAAGAACCAATGGATAAAAATTTCTTTAAGGAGATCCAACTGACAATAAAAAATGAACTGGGAAATCCATACAGATAAAGAGAATATTTTTTTTTCTAATCGGGAAATTCTGAGTTTCTCTATCTAAACCAAAATAGCCATGTCCATTCACCAAAAAAATTTCCACAAATACCAATGCACCATTTCAATATCCATATACTTATTTGATCATTAAATAAGGAGACAAATGTTGTTTAATAACATTGAGTAATGGGTTTGTGGATAGAATCGAAATCATTTGGACCCTGAGGGGAGTTTTCCAATATATAAGATGACCCCTGGACTATCCCATAACCAATTTTGTTCCTTTTTAAATAATCATTTAAACATAATCCAAGGAATATGATAACAATAAAGATGAATGTTTTCAGTCAGGTAAGGGAATGGAAGCATCATTCAACATCTCAAATCCATATAGGGTAAGCTGGTGTTATAAAGGACAGTTCTAAAGTCTAGATAGAAGAAGCCTCTTCAAGACCTGATTTTCAGTGTACACAAGATACCGAGGGTTATCATTGCAATTAAAAACTATCATATCCTACTTGTTGGCTGTAGTGGAAGATGTATGGGAACCAAAATCCCTCTTCATAAATGTAAGAAGTATATACTAGACATGTGAAAAAATACTATAAAAATTGATTAATGAATATAGAAGAATCATGTAAATCATATAAATAGTGAATAGATTCATGACTGCATGACCTGATATATGTCTTATGAACCACATGTACCAATGAGATCTCTCATATCGCATGAACCATAGAGAATCTATTTACTGCATGATTTGTTTCGAGACTCATGACTGCATGACCTTGAGATGGTCACTCAAATCATATAATGATCGAGTGATTAGGAGACCAAGGCATAAAATCATGCAAAGATCCCAATATGTCTATAAGATTAAGGATTTGGGTTAAGGAATAATAAAATTACTAAGATTTAACTTTTTATTTGTTTGGACAGTCACTGAGGCAAATAAGAGTGTGTGATTGGATCTCATAAACAAATTCTGCGATACAATCCTACAGTCATCTCTTGTTAATAGATCATTCAATTGGTTCTCATAGAGAGGTCTTATGAATGAGATCTTATTATGAGGTCTTATAGAGTGATCATGTAATGGAAGTAAGCACAATAGGTTTGGAGATTCATATTCACTAGTGAATTGATATTCCCCTTGCCTCCATTTTTATAAGGGACTCCGCAGATTATGAAATCTCACTTAAGAGACCAAAAGTTTCCCAAGACATTGATTGGAGTCAAACCTAAGGACTCAGGTGGTATTTACTTTCCTCATAACCAAGTCATTGACCCTACAAATGTCTCTTCTATGGGGGGGGGTGTATTTTTTGACACCCACTAATTTATAATCAGAAAATCTAGAAGGGAAGAAATAACCAACGAATGAGTATTATTTTCTCAACAAAACAATGTAATAGAAGGCAACCAACCCCTGTGGATAACATATCATTTAGAAGGAAACACAATAACCTAAACCTCAGAAGGTCATGTGAATGGAACATGCATAGTACATGATATTATTATGACAAAATGAAGCCCCTTTTACAAGCACTTTAGTCATTACTAAGGAGAACTGACAAGCAATCATGATCATGAAGAGGATACCAGACAAGTTACTTTCATTATGGGACTTGTCACCTGATGGATGCCTAAAAATTCTCCAGAACCCCTTTGTAAAATTAAGGTGAAAAAGTTAGAAAACTTATGGAAAGGAGAGTTATGATTATATTCATATGAAAAAACCCTAGGATTTACATGACCTCAAAAATCCCTTGATGATATGTCAACCTTGTCATGTGAAAACATGTTGTCATTAAACCTCTATTATGTGAGGGACCCTAACATTTCCTTTCAATTATGAGATTACTTTTCACCACCAAAGAAAAGTGGAAGTATTTTCCATGAAAATACATGTGTGTCATCACAAGGCCCAACATCAATCAAATTAAACACCATTGACAAAGAGATTGATTGTCCTTGACAATAATCATACAACATCATGAGATCACATATCCTTTTAGAATGAATAAGGAAATAAAATGGGAAAATGAAGAATCTTTCTACAAGGAGAAGATACACCGATATACATATGAATGGGTTTATACACCCCGAGATATCATCATTGATCTCATAAATCCCCTAAAAAATATTGTGTGATATCATGAGAGGCCCCAGACTAGTAGTCTTGATCCCGAGGAGGCCCCCTTGACAAGATGTCTCTACCCCATGAATGACCTTGGTCAAGTCATCTTCATTCACATGAAAGGTTTTACATGTGCATCCTTACCACATGAAGAATCATAGAAATACTGGGTAGACCTTGTGAAATATATTTGGAAAGTCAAAATGGTTTGGAAAAATATTTTTGATTGGATAGGGTCCAATAAACACGGTGATGGTGGAATATTGTCATGGTCGTAGATCATAATGTGATTACATGGATAACCCATGATATGATAATGCATAGTACATGATACCAAAATCACTGCACTAACTCTAGATCATATTTTCAAGATACGTGTCCTTCAAGGAAGTGTATAACTAGGTTGGTGAGGCCTATAAATCCCTCCCCCTTAAAAAACACAAAAAACAAAGATGAACACTACATAAGATCACATGAGTGTACTTATCAGATAAAATAGTCACACGATCATAAAGTTATTATTCTAGGTAAAATTAGGGGAATGACACGAGGGATCACATGAAATGAATATGAACTTCACATGATCACTCTATAGATCACGATAAGGACTTTTGGCATGTCAGTCAGATTATGCGAAGGAGGTCCCGCATGTCAACTGTGTCTCACAAAACCTAAAATATGCTAACATAGGACAAATCTTGGGGAACATATATAATAAAATATGGAATAAGATTGAAAATGATGGTATACTTTTTTAAAGATGAATACCTTGACCTTTACGTGCTTCACATGACCCACTTTGATCATGCAACAACACTAGGAGATACCACCCAAGTCATGTGACACTCTCTCGACACACCATTTAGATCCTTCACATCTCTTGGACATGTCAAGAATGTTGTATGATTCCCTCCAAACATGCCACCCAAGTCTAGTTAAGTCATATGAGATTTCCAGAAAAATACTACAATGTCCTATTGAAATGTCACCCAAGTTATAAAATGGATCTAGGGCATGTCAGAAAGGTGTCATGATTTCCTGAAGATATGTCTTCCAGGTCATGTGATGCCCTCCAAACATGTCATCTAGGTCATTCAGTTCCCTTAAGAAATTTCATTCTAGTTATGCGATGACCCCTGGGAATGTCAACCAAATCATGGAAAGTCTTTCAGACGTATCATGCTTGTCACGAGGCATCACTAGGGAATCTCATCAAAGTCATGTGAAAACACCAAGAAATGTCTTTATTGACCATGAAACACCCTTTTAGACATTTCAGCTAGATCACGTGAAGTTCTTAAACTTTCTAGTCTGATCATATGACATCCTCCTAACATGTCAACATTAGTCGTGCGATGTCTTTTAGAAATTTCATTCAGATCATGTGAGTCCCTTCAAAAAATTATACAATATCATGTGATTTCCTTTTTTACATGTATGTTAGGATACCAAGAAATGTTATATTGACATTAAGGACATGTTAGGAAGACAATTAGGACATGTCATGCAGACACCTTAGGGCATGTTAATCATTCCCAGTAGAAATATTTGGGAATACTCTCAAACAAAACTATGAGAAATCTAATTCCTAATATAAAAAGGATACATAGGATGCCTTCTTATGTACCGAGATCAAATAGGCATCCACCTAGGTATTATAAACTCCATGTCTCTGATATTAAAACCCATGGGACCCAAACTCTCCTATGGATGCATTATTCTTCCCCATATAACAGTAGATTGAGAAGTCTACTAAACTATGATGACTCTGATTCATACCATAAAAAGGACATATATTATTGCATCATAAGAAACAAGCAGTAATAGGAACCCACATTATTGTAATCACTTATATGTTTCCAACATTCAAACCCATGGGACCCAAACTCTCTGATGGGTACACCATTCTTCCCCATCCATCAGATAATTGAGAGTCAACTGAACTATGAGAACTCTAATTACTATTATAATTTGGTTACATAGTATTCTATACTAATTCCCAATACACATATAAAACATCCCATTAGGGCTTATCCAATGTTTAAGTCTCTCATCCATACACGATGAGGCTGATCTCTTGTTATATCCTATTTCTCACATCGAGCATGGCTCTAATGATCTTTGGGATTTTTAATGATCATATTATTTTCATTATGAATCTCTAACTTCCAAGGAAGCCTTATAGTGTAATCCACATTAAGTTTCATGATATGATCACCCCCATATTAGGGAATCAACCTCAGGGTAAGTCTTATGGGTGAGATTGAAGTATGATGACTCTGATTCCTTCCACAACCAAGATATGTATGGAACTTTACCAAGTCTCAAGCTCAATAACATTTTCCTAAGTTCCCTCATTTATTTTCTTTCTATAGGCCATAAAACAGAATAGGTTCAAAAAAATTGTGGGTTCTGATTCCTATTATAACAAAAATATATAAGATGCCTGATAGAGGTTTAATCCCTTCCTTAAAATATTAATCCCCTCCTAAGATGGTAGTAATCTCGAGAGTGTCTGTCTATATGGATAAAAAATATAAGAAGCTACCCATTAATAAGAAACATAGGACTTGCCCCAGATACATATATATGGACTCATTAATAGACTTCAATTTACACATAGAAGGGTTCAACACATGATCATTTTGTTAGGGTAACCGATTATGTATCACGATTAGGAATAGATTCATAAACATATCATAAATCTATATGAGAGTCTTAGAGTAGGAAATAATTCACCCCCAAAAGGCTGTGATTAGATAGACCTATCATATTCTTGACCAATGTGAGTTCCTAAAAATCATTTTTTCAAAAACCCCAATTGATCACCTGCCTTTGGAAAGATGGTATATACTTAGTTATAGATCTAATAACAATTGGGAGTTTTCTTTAAGAACAAATAAAAGTGAACTTTATGAAAATTATTGTACAATAAATTGAACCGCCAACAATCAATCATTAGAAAAAAATCACATGTTGTATCTTCCCATGAAACAGATACATAATAGTGAAATAATTTTTTTAAAGACCATGTAACGTTGAATTTTAAATTGAATTATTTGTGTAATGGTTAAATAATGTTCTATAAGTGTTTCAAAAATGTCGTGGAATAGTGAATTTAGATTTGAACAACTCAAGTAACATTGAAACAATGTTGTGTAATAGTAAACCAGAGTTTAAATAGTCTATTTATGGGTTGAATAGATACTTTGTAAGTTCCGAATGATATCTTTTCAAGATAATTAACAGTGATATCATACAATTAACCACATCTCATAAACGTATCATTAGATCATTTTTCACCTAAAAACCATATAATAAAACACATCCATATATCCATAGGTCCAATATATTTGAGAGATTAACAATATGATAATTTTTTTAATAAAATTTATAATAATTTATTTTAATATTTATAATATGATTCTATATTTCATCATACACTTAGAATTCATTAGATACCCTTGGTCGATACGTAAAGAAATAGTGAGCTAAAAAAATCCTGTAAGGGGATAATAAATATGAGGATGTGATATAAGTGTCAATAATTATAACATGGTATCATAAAAGTGGAGCATTATAAACAATCACATGGGAAATGAAATAGGATTGATTAATTCATTGAAACATAATAATAATGTTAATCATAATAATATTTCGTAAACATAAGGCATGTCATTATAAAATACATTATGGCTCAATGTGAAGACATCACAACATAATGTGTTAGGATAACTATACATGCACCATATACAATATCTTATAATATGTATGAATTACCTAATTGATTGGTGGAGATTTATAATTATAGGTCCATAAGTTATATTATAATATATCATGTATATATGTTCCACATAAACAATAAACATACATTGAGAATAAAAATTTTACAACCCATGATAAAAGAATGGGTTGCATAATAATATCATAAAAAATATACAGATGAGTAAAAATATAGGAACCCAAAAGAAGAAATGAATCCATTATTTTTGGTTATTAAAGGGGTAGGATTAACAAATAATAAAATATTATAATTCATAAAAGTAGAATAAATCTTAAGGAGTCGACATAAAATGAATCAAGGAGAATTTTCGGAGATAAAGTATTTTAAATTAAAGGTGGATAAGGATTCATAAAATGGGAATAAATAAATACATATAACTGAAAGAAATAAAATGAAAAAAATAACATACATTAATATGGTATTTAATACAAATTTAAAATAAGCACTGGGTGAGAGAGAGAGCGAGCATAAACTCAAAATAAAAGGAAAGAGTTTGAGAGTCCCCTTACATCGAGTGTCGTCTCACATAGTATTCTCATCTAACCTCTTAAATATAAAAATTAAATAAATTATCTTCACACTATAATACCATATTAATTTTTATTTAAGTTATTTTCAATAATGTATGATTTATTTATTAGATTAAAATATTTCACATCCATGGTGTGAAGATATTTAAAGTATAGTTCTAAAACAACTTTTGTATAATGGTATCAATAAATTATATTTATTCAATGGTTATATAAGATATAGAGGTGTCATGATAATGGGTTTTTCCATTCCCTAAGAATAAGATTTCAAAATTATAGTAGATACTCAAAAAAAGATATAAATCGAAGGTATTTTACGGTAATCACATTTTAGTTGGTCAAAAATTATCATGATTGTTTATTTTTAGTAACAATATAATAATTCTTATTTTATCATTATATAATATTAAAATTGATATTAATTAAATATTAGTGTTTTATTTATACCTAAAAACTATTTTATAATCATCTATGAAATGCATAAGTGAAAGTAGAACATCATCATTTGCTTAAATAGTGTAAACCTACCATGGGTGAATGATGTTTTTAATTGAGAATAAAACGAAAGAATAATTAATCAATATATAATTTTTATAAATACATTAGATTATAATTAAAAAACTATTTTTATGTTAAAATATGTATGAATTGTGTTATATATCGTCTAAGTATAGAATTTAAAATAAATCACTGAAATTTTAAAAGTATTGGCTTTATCAATGAGGAAAATCCTTTTAAACAAAAATTAATCCCTCTAATGAGGGTCATTTGATTAGAAGATGGAATAAAAAAATATTTATAGGCGGTTTTGTTGGGATATCTTGTTATATATGTGAAAATGAATAAATTTTTGGAAGTATTGAACATCGAATCGTCTAACACTCCCTCAGGGATTAATGGCCTAGACTTAAACAACCTATTGTGTGTTGATCATTGTGTATAATCCTAAATATGTCTATATATTGGATCCAAAAATTCTATGTAAAATCATGTTATTATTTTTCTAATTATTCCCTTGACCTCATCGTGGTTTTCTCCTCCATTGATATTGGGAGGATACCTATAATAGTGAAGTCAAAGATTTATTGTACTTTCATTGATAATCGTTCATTTCTGAAGGCTTTAGAATAGTTACATTTCCTCTAACTATGTTACAAACCATGTACTAAGTGTTGGATGTATGTCGTGAAAAGAAATATCATGCTGTTTATTGGTACACATTGTGAATGGTGATTAAAAATTGTGTACGGTTTAAATGATGTATTTTTAATATGAGGCTACAAGTTTTTCATCATATTTGGGACATGTCAATTACATGTCATGAACCTCGGTTACACATCATGTAATGGCCCATGTATAGTTTTTAAATATAGTGTCTGGTGGATTTTTTGAATTCCTTCATTGTTTCTTCATGTCTCTAGACCTATGGAAGTTATGACATGTTTTTAAGAGACTCAACCACTTCTAGATTGATCCATTCAACGTCAGATCTTTGTTGCTCTCACAGTGCGTCTCTATGGGTAAGTTGCCTTTCCGTTTCGTCAGTTCTTTTGATCACTATATCACCTTAGGGTTGCCTTATCAAAAACCTTGGTTTAAAGTTAGTATTTATTCTTGTTTTCTTCAAGATCAGTAGTGTGATTTTGTTCAGGTGGACTTTTCTTCTATTGGTCGTCGTACTGTGGGTATTCATCTTTGAGGTATGTGGATTTCCCCTCTTTCTTTGACCCATCAACTTTTAAATTGATTCAATATTGAAAGGTATGGTATTATAGGCAATTCATTAACATTTTTGGGTTTAATTGATTTTGGATTCCATTATAGGCATGTGTGACCTATGTTTGGAGGTAGGTGGTTCCATCTATAGCCTATTATAATAAACCTACTTATTTTTATTTACAAACTAATTCAAAATAAAATAATGGAATGATTGTTTTGGGTGTGATGAAAAAAGGGTTTCAATGAAAAATTGATTTTCCATAGTTATTAGTAAATTAAAGGGATTATAAAATGGTTTTAAATTGTTTTCCAATTAATTAAAAATGAATTATAAAAATGAGAACATGAGTTACCATGGGTACTTAGGTGGAAGGTTTAGCTTGGGGAAATCATATATTACTTTGTGATTATAAAGGAGGTTTTTCTTTGGGAATTCCTCAATTTCCTAGGAATATTGTTTTATAGGACTAATATTGACATTGGGGGGGGGGGGTACTCATGGGGTATTCCTCTGCTTCCTAAGACTATGTTCTAGGTTCAGATTTGTGTAGTTGATTATTGTGGTATGAGTAGTCTGTGGATTGAAACTATAGTATTCCTTGGTGTTGTGATACCTGTGATTTTATTTTGTATTGCATGGATTTCTGATTTAAAATTGATATGCATGTTTATTCTGGTGAAACATTATATAGAAAATATTCTTTTAAATAAATATGCCAACTTTTGTTTAGAACTATGGAAAAATGGAAATGTTTACCATGTTTTCTATAAAAATTCCTTATGAATTAATATTCCATGTTTTTATTTAAAATGAGAATACAAGATTTATTATAGAGATAATTGTTATGGAACACCTGGGTGGAATCCTAATGATCCTATTAGTTCACACCCTATGCACCTCTTTGGTGGTGTGTATAACTTTGTTTGTCTTCCAGTGCAGGGAAAGGAAAGGTGATGCAGTAAGGCGGTAGGGTTTGTATCGGCTGGTTGGGTTGCTACTGGGGAGATGGTGGGAGTTCATCCATACCAAAATTTGGAGTATCTGTGTGGTTTTTAGTCTTTTGTTGTTGGAATTATGTTGATGTTTTTGTCTACTTTTGCTGTTTTCTATTTCCACTGTTTCCTTAAATTTAAGGAATATATATTCATTAGTCATACAATGTTTCTTACTAACTTTATATTTGTATTCCATGTGGTTGTTTAGGTTTGGAGAATTCATTTCCTCTGTTGTGTTGTTCGATGACCAGGTTCTTATCGCCAGCCCGTGGGGATCCGGAATGCCCTTCAGGTATGGGACGGAAGGGGTCGGGTGATGAGTCTGAGGGAAACCCATGTCAGTTCATCAAATTTTGGTATCTGAGGAGGTCTATCCTCAAGAGTCCATGTCTTAGGACAATTGTTAGACTAGAGATACATCTATTGGGACTCTCTTGATGTTTTGCCTACTTTTTCTATTTTCTATTTCCACTATTTCCATAAATTTAAGGAATATATATTCATTAGTCATAAAATGTTTCTTACTAACTTTATATATGTATTCCATGTGGTTGTTTAGGTTTGGAGAAATCATTCCCTCTGTTGTGTTGTTCGATGACCAGGTTCTTATCACCAGCCCGTGGTGATCAGGAACACCCTTCAGGTATGGGACGGAAGGGGTTGGGTGCCGAGTCTGAGGTAAACCCATGTCGGTTCATCATAGTTTGGTATCTGAGGAGGTCTATCCTCAAGAGTCCATGTCTTAGTACAATTGTTAGACTAGAGATAGGTCTGTTGGGACTTGATAGGTATGTTGCAATAAGTTCATGTCCATCTCTTATTGTAACGAGGCTCAAGTTTCCATCTGATGTTGGGATGTGTGTCTCTAGTATTGGTTTTTATTTTAAAAATATATCAGTTTTTTAATATGGATTTTCCAATTTGAAATGAGATGTGTTCTATTGTATGATTGTTCATTTGTTTGGGTGTGCATTAGTATGCCTTCAAGATATCCTCCACAACTTCCCTAGGAAGGTGAAATTGATGCTACTCAAGGGAACCCACCTATAGATCAGAACCTCATCGAGACTATTATACAGGGAATTCGTGATATCGATCTAAATTTTACACATGTTCAGAATGCAATGGATGGGACACATCTCAGATCTATAGGAGAGAGAGATTGATCATGAGAGTTCTTATGTGAGATTACACCATCTTTTAAAGGGGTGAATGAACCTCAAGAGGTGATGATTGGTTGGGAAGATTGATCAAATATTTTACTTCTTGGAGACACATGAGAATGTCAGGGTGAAGTGTGCCGTGTTTGGAATATAGGGATCTGGAAAGTGATGGTGGGATTCTATGGTCCATGTAGATAGGTATGTAGACTTGGATTGGAAGGGTTTCAAAACCATGTTATTTTAATAGTTTTTTTCTAGAGTCATTGATGCAATCAAAGTATCTTGAGTTCATGTATTTAAAATAGGGAGAGTGTTCACTATCTACATACTCTCAATTGTTTTACTAATCCTGTTAATTTTTCTCTGGGTGTGGCCAAGAATGACGAGCTGAAGTTTCTGAAGTTCTTCCAGGGTTTGCGATTGGATATCAGATCACATGTATTTATGATGAAACTTTCTACCTATATAGAGACAGTAGATAGAGGTATGATGGATGAAATAAATATGTTAGTTGAGATTGTATTTTCTACATGTTATCTTCCATCGGGTGGAAGATTCAGTTTCATGCATGGGAAGAATAGGAAGTGACATGATTATCGCCAAAGTGGTTGAGGTGGGTCTCAGCAGCGAGTCTCCTCTGCATCGTCCATCTTAGATGGAAGTGTTCCTCTGACATTTTATTAGTGTGGTAAGGGAGAAAACACCATACATTCTTGTCCTATTCTTTTGAACACGTGAAATAGTTGTGGACATGTTGGTTATCTGTAAAGCTTTTGTCAAGATATGAATACACCTCATTATGTTTAGGGTTCTTCATCTCTAAAGGATACTATGGTGCAGTCAGAAGGTTCAAAGACTACAGGACTCCAATCGAAGGCCTCTGAAGTGAAGCATTTACACACATTAGATTAGTGTCCAACATAATTCGATGCAGGTCTGGAGACCATGATAGGTACTATCCTTATTGCATATTAAGTAGAAATTTCTAAATTTGAAAATGGTGCCTCACACTCATTTATATATTCACATTTTTTTGATGTTATTAAACTTCCTGTAGAACTTTTGAACTATACAATGGAGTTTGTGACACACCATCGAAAGCAGAAAAATAAGGGATTTCAGTGTTCTTCTTCATTTACGATAGATGATATGGAGTTGGTCTGGGATTTTCTTGTTCTTGATCTGGATATGTTTGACATCATCATTGGTATGGATTAGATTGTCACCCATAGAGCTAAGGTTGATTGTCAACATCGGTGTATATCGTTTCTTGTTTCTAATGGCAGCTCTAGTATGTTTCAGGGGGAGTGGGACTCAAGATCTGGTCATGAAGGGCCTTCCTGACCAGATTTCAAGAGTTTGTTGTATGATATCGTGTTTGAGCCCAATGACATCTCTCCTATCATCGATTTTCTTGTTGTTGTTTTGAGACTTTCCTAAAATTTTTCTAGACAATTTCTTTTGTATTCCTCAAGAGAGAGAGGTAGAGGTTACGATTGATTTGGTTCTAGGTACTTAGCCGATATCAATAACTTCTTATCATATGGCACCAGAAAAGCTGAAAGAGCTCATGATTTAGTTGGATGTATTATTAATAAAATGTTTCGTTCAACCTATCATTTAGACTTAGGTATCCCCTATGGTCTTTACTAAGAAATCAGAAGGTTCACATTGTTTATGTGTGGACTATCAAAATTTGAACTAGGTAATGGTTAATAATAAGTTATCTTTACGTCGTGTGAATGATTTGTATGATTAAATAAATGATGCAAATTGGTTTTTGAAGATCGATCTTTGGTTAGGTTATCATCATATTAGGGTTCAAGAGTCTGATATACTGAAGACAATCTTCAAGATCAGGTATGGCCATTTTTTATATCTTGCGTTTCCTTTTGGTCTGACTAATTATCTTCTATTTTTTATGGAATTTATGAATCAGATATTCCACCAAAATCTCAAAAATTTTGTGGTAGTGTTTCTTGATGATATTCTGGTCAGGTAAAAATTCGAGAGTGAGAAAGAGCGCCATCTGAGTTTGGTTCTATAAATTTTCAGAAGTCACTGTTTGTATGAAATGATTTCAAAATGTAGTTTCCAGATTCAAGAAGTGAATTTCTTGGGGACCAAAACTTATAATAATGGATTATCAGTTGATCCAGAGAAGGTAAAATCCATTTTTTCATGGAAGGAACCAAAAAATGTCATTGAAATCATGAGCTTCCTTGGGTTTTCTAGATACTACCAATGGTTCGTCAAGGATTTCTCTAAGTTAGAATCACCTTTGACTTCCCTCACTAGGAAAGTGGTGATGTTCATATAGGATTAAAAGTTTCAGCATTGTTTCGATGAATGGAAATGACTTCTAACATATGATCCTATTCTAATATTACCTAAGCCTAGTAAGGGGTATGTAGTGATTTGGGATGCTTCGAGTTCTGGTTTGGGATGCATGCTTATGCAGGATGACCATGTGGAAGTGTATGACTATCATCAACTTTGACCGCATCAGAAGAATTACGCCACTCATTATTTAGATCTTTTTATATTCATGCATGAGATTAAGTGTTGGAGGCACTATATTTTTGGGGAAAGTTTCATGTTCTTATCTAACCATAGGAGTCTGAGTTATATATTTTATAGAAGGACTTGAATATCAGACAGATGTGATGGGTATAATACCTTCAGATGCTTGACTTCAACATAACCTACACCCCAGGAAAGGGAAATGATGTTGTATAAGCTCTTAGTAGGAAAGTAACCTCCATAAATAGATGGTCAGATAGAGTGTGTAATTTGGATCTGGAATCATATTCCTCACACCTGTGTCTTGTATTTTTGTGGATTAGGGAATAACTATCTGGGACTGGTTGAGTGCGTCTAAAACAACTGTTACCAATGGTTTATCAGAATGTCTCCCATCAAGGTATTGTATGCTCACCCATGTATATCACCTCTTTGTTGGGATATGGCAGGAGAAGTATCCTTAGTTGTACCATGTATGGTTTAGGAAATTTCCATGAAGATTTAGGATATATGTCGATATTTGGTTACAGCTCAGAGTTGACAGAAATTTTATGTATATTGGTGGCATCGACCTTTAGAGTTTTCTATAGGTGACTGGGTTTTATTGAAAGTTTCTCCTTGGTTGGGTCATCATCATATTGTAAAACAAGGAAAGTTAGATCTGAGATATGTTGGACTGTTTGAGATCACTGAACATCTCATACAGGTTTCTTATCGGTTAGCATTGTCGGTTTTGTTGAATGGAATTCCTGATGTTTTTTACATATCTCAGCTCAATAAGTATCACCCTAATCCCACTCATGTTCTGAGTTGGGAATAAATAGATTTAGAGATAAATGCTTCCGTTTTGGAGGACCAATTGAGATCATTTACTCTCAGATGAAAATCTCTCATGGGAATCTGATTCCATTGGTCATAGTTGTAACACCCCGAGCTTCCACGATACGCTTCTCATTCAATAATGCAATAGCTAGTATTGTACGCAACTTCGAGTTCTAAAACACTGCGACTAATCAAAGTAGTCGTTATGAATAGTAATAACCACTTTTTAAAATTATAGAAATTTTATATTTCAAAATAGACTTCATTTTTGTATTCGTAATATCGAAATTATCCTAAGTTGATTTTTTTGTAACTTTCTGAGAACTTGCAATTTTTTTATGAATAGTGAAAAATACTTAAAACAACTTTTTTAATCAAAATAATTTATTGTGATAAATTATACTATTTAGTGGTTTTAAAGTATAATTAGAATATATTTTTACCATTTTATCCAATGGTTGTCATTAAGAAGTAAAAAGTGGTTCAATGAGATTAAAATAATTTTTTGGTGAATAGTAACTTTTAAGTTCTTAATCGCGATTAGAGGTAATTAGTGTAGTTTAAGGTAAAAACAATGTTTTAATAATATGATATGAGCTTGAAACTTGTCCTACTCCTATTGGATGAGTCCTGGACGACCAAGAAAACCCATGGGTCAAATTGGGGACCCCATGGAGCCACTTTAGTTGGAAAATGACATTAATATATATTTATTTAATGTTAAAATTAAATTGACACAAACATGAGTTGTTTTACTAAAACAGTTTTTAAGTGGGGTTAAACAAGTCCAAATTTTGACTATAAATATTCATTAGAAAGATAAAAATATTTCCTACATCATTGTATTTTTTTTATAATTTTTAGACATAAATAAATTAAATTATTTATGACATCATTATGATGCAGCGATGACCTCATTATTTAACGATTTAAATAAAATGAGAAGATAATGAAAAATTCAAGGCTTACACTTGTCCAAATCCAATTGGATGAGGATATTTCGAACCCTTATCACCTTATACACGAATTATACAAGTTTGGGACCTTTAGAATCCGAAAATCATTGTATAATAATGTAACATTTCAATCTTTCCAAAAGAGCCCCTCCTCTCCACTTATAAAAGGCCCCCACCTATCCCACCTTATTCACACCTTCAAGCCATTTGGCTCGGCCAAACTCTGCCCAAATACTCTCCCAACTTCCCCATATTACTCCTAGAATCCTCACTTTGGGCAGAACTCTTCCCAAGGAAGCCTTTGGCTCAAATCAAAAAGAGTTACCCGATTTTGAGGTAATGTCTTCTCTAATGTTGTTTTGTTTTATTTTTCTTCTCCAACCCCCTAAACTCTTTTTATTCATTTCTTTTGTAACAACACCAGTATCCTCAATATACTAGGATGTTGTTATAATAAGGATTCGAGCTACACTTACACACACCTACATCTAATGGTTAAAGAACATACGGTTTCTGTGGATGACGAATTTCTGCCTCACGAAACGATGATTGTTCAAATTATTTTAACACCTATAATGGTGGCCATTTTGATGTCACTATTTTCATATATGATATATATATTATGTTTATGTTTTCCTTATCCTTCTGTATTTCTCATTTATGTCATACTTTATGATTTCCATTATGGGTAAAACGCGATAATTTCATTTTAGGAAGTGCGGACTACCGCCCCCTCAAAGTGATTTGAATCGTTAATGCCATATGTGGGATGGATAAAGGATGGAGTAAATGGTATTATACACTATATTATACTGGAATTATATTATACATTTATATCATTATGATTTTGTTCCATTAAATATGAAATTGAAATGAAAGTAGCGTTCATGTGTACGTACGGCTTACCGTCTCCATGAACGGTGCATTTCATTTCTTACCTCTAAATGTTACGTAATATTATAAATGAATATATATACTGGATATATATGATATATATGACATCTAAATCATGAATATAATTCTGTATATAATTGATATTCTACCACATAAACAACTTGTAATTATAAGAAGTTTATTGTTGACTCAAGTACCAAAGATCGACAAAACGACCGTTATTAACTTATATAATTACATAATGTTCATAACATTGTAATAAGTGATATAAAAAGGATAATGAAATTAAAAATGGTTCTTAATAAGGTATATATTAACTCTAGTTTATTATTCAGGAGGTTAAATAATGGTTGAGTCAAGTCAGACACGAGGTAAGGGAACTTCTTAACCCAACTTCCATTCTTTGGGTTAATCTCCTAATTTCTGATTATGTCATGACATTATTATGTATTATTTTGTATTTTTACTTTGTTTATGTGTACCTATAGTGAATACACATAATAGATCTATTTTATTCTAAAAATTATCTTGTTAAGGACTTCGTCTCAATCACCATCCATTGATACATATTTTGTTTTATACACAAATTTCTTTTATACGGTGTATAAACCCCTTTGACTTTTACGTTTATTCAAAAGGAATATTTTTTTATACAAAGAGTTTTTCTAAACGAAAAAAGGGAATGTTTTTCTTTCCGTACTTATGCGGCGACAATGACTTCTCCGCCGCAGTGACCATTATTTGAGTTTCGGCTTCCTCTACAAGCCATCATTTTTTAATGAAAAATAAATACAAAGTTTTAACTTTCTTTTATTTTGGTATTGAAAATGGTTTTGAAATATTTTTTATTATATCAATGTGTTGTATTGATATCTTGTGATCGAAATGTGGAAATTTTATGTTTCCTTTATGCATGTTTTATGTGATACGATTATGTTATGGTTTATGATATGTTTAAACCTATTCATATGAGGAATGTATTGGACTTAATAAGTGACGGGTGGATCCCGCTATAGCTCCTCGATGCATCGGTAGGTCTCATGAGACAACTAGACGTGGAATTGGCCGAGGCCATTTCCCAATTTGATTTATGGTTTTGGCCGAGTCCTTAATCATTTTAGACGTCTTGGCCGAGGCCTTGACAAAATGTTTCAGAATGTCCGGCATTATGCATTCCATCATTATGAAAGTGGTTATTGATATTGCATGTGATTATTCGACCAGTATAATATCCATGTGAATAAGTAAATGGAATTATCTCAATTTACTTTTGCCATATTATGTTTATGTTCAAGTTTAAAAGGCTTTTGTTTTAGTTATACATTGCCTTAAATTTTTATGTTTATTTATGAAAGCTTCCGCAATATTGTTATCCTTACTGAGCATCTGAGCTCACCCCTTTCAATGTTTTAATATTTTCCAGGATGTGAAGAAGTATTTTATGAATGACCTGTAGGGATTGTCCGAAGAGGATATGAGTGTGGATTATGGAGACTTTTTTATTGTAGTTTTTCACTTTATGATGTAATGTAACGTTTATGAATGTATCTAGTGTTTCCAAGGCTACTAAACTAATCGGTCTTTCGAGACTTGATCTTTTGTGATCATGCCAATGTTACGAAGTAATGCACCGACTCTGGGTAGCTGGGGTCGGGGCGTTACAGTTGGTATCAGAGGCAGTTTAGTACTAACCTTGGAAGCTAGATTTAGATAAACTCTGACTAGATCACATAGCCCAAAGATAGACTTTGAGGATTAGTAAAGAAGAACTTCCTAGAATTTTATTAATGTAGAGATTTTGTGATTTTTCCAAGCAATACATCCCTGTCTGGATACGAGCAGGTAGAGGCGGCTCTGGCACAGATGTACCTAGGGGGATATGCTTAGGATAATTCTCATTTTCTTTACAAACCACTATGAAGGGTTATGAGTATATACTTCCTCAAAGGAAACATTTTTTTTATGATTATGGATTATATCCATAAATAGTTCAATTTATGTAAAGTATTTTACAAATATGGAATTATGTATTTTATTTCATAAACTAATCTAGTTTATTCCATTATTTAGAAATGGTGCCTAGTGGAAGGAATGGAAACCGTATCAATGCACGCACTCCGTGTAGGGATTGCCCTCCTGCTCAAGATCATTATGGTGGAGCTAGTGCTACAACTGGTGCTGATCAGCTTCTCACCGTACTGGGACAACTCACGTAGGATATTAATAATAACCTTACTCTTATGGAGCACCCTGATCTGCAATGTGGAGGATCAATGCTAAACTGTTTCATGAGGCAATAACCACCAACCTTCAATGGGAGTTCAAATCCTATAGTAGCTGAGCAATGGATAAATTCCTTAGAGAAAATATTCCATTCCTTGGGGAGTAGTGAAAGGGAGAAGGTTGTCATGGCTGTTTACCGCCTCACTGGAGATGCCGATCAGTGGTGGTCGCTGATTCAAAACACAAAGGAAGATGATGACGTATCGAATATGGAATGGAGGGAGTTCAAAGAGCTTTTATTAGAAAAATACTTTCCTCGTGACCATCGAGCAGATATGGAAAGGCAATTTCTGAGTCTGAGGCAGAAGGAGGATGAGAATGTCGCAAAGTATGAGGCTAACTTTACAAGGTTAGCGAGGCATGCTGCCGATTATATACATAACCCAAGGAGTAAGATTGATCGTTTCTTTGATGGGTTAAAACCATTTCTCCGTCGAGCTTTAGTATCACAATCCTTCTCATCATACGAAGATATTGTCTCGTGTGCTATCAAGACAGAAAATGAATTCTCTAAGTCTTATGACAACAAAGTAAAGCAAGAGAAGAAGAGAACGGTGGAACAAGAGATAGATAAAGGGGAAAAGGGAAAGAAGGATTTTCCATTATGTGATAATTGTGGGAAGAATCACCCTGGTACGTGCCTAAAAGGAATGGGAGTTTGTTATAAATGTGGAGAAAAGGGTCACTAGGCTCGTGATTGCAAGGGAAAGAAAGAGGCTGTCAAAGTTGAATGCTACAATTGTAGGTAAATGGGGCATTATGCAAATGAATTTCATAAGCGTCAAGGAAACTTACCTCAGAAAAGGCCAAGGGATCAAGGCCAATCTTATGATGTGACTACAGTTGAAGAGGAATAATTAATGTATTGGTGCTTTTGGACTCAAGGATTATATTCTGGTTATAAGAATAATGTGATATATATAAAGATTGTACGGAAGTACTTTTTTATTAAGGTAATATGATTAAGGTAATCATATTTTTAGTATGTGACAATAAGAGAAACTTTTCTTTGTTTGGGGAATCTGATGTCACAATTGATTTTGGAATTTAGAGACCTTTTAGAGAAAGTCTGGACAGAGGTATTTTGGATAACTATTAAGGTTGGAATGGATTAAGTTGAACCATGGATAGTATTTTTTAAGGTTAAAGCATTTATGGAGATTATTTTTGGAATATTATGATACTATAGTTTTAGGAAAAGGACAACCTGCAGGGTGGGGAATAACCCGTCGCGTCGGACAAAGCTGCAGGAATCGAACCCACTACCATAGTGCGACAGGCCTTTATTTCCTACCACTAGCCTACAGGAAGTCCCTCGTTATTACAAAATAATTTTACTAATCTAAATGGTATGTGTTAACATTTGGAACCTTATACAATTAGGATAAGTATAATATTTTTGAGTTCTATTATCTTTTTGAGTGAAAGATGAGTTGAAGGTTGAAACTCTAATTGTCAAGCATAAATATATATATACCTATCTCTTATTCAATGAATAAATTAATTCTTAAACTTTAGTAAAGGGATATTAAAACAAAAAAATGTGTTATCCTAATACCTTATGTCTTGTTGAACTGATGATATTTTAAATCAACATAGATTGAAGTCTTTGAGGCCCTCAATTTGACAGTTGATTGTGATTGATGACCTCAATCACTCCCTACAAATATTTATATTTTTCCTCCAATTAAATGTCTTTAATTTCCACCAATGTTCTCCTAATCGAGATCATAATTGGGTGGTGACTTTTTGATCTCCCTTTCCCTCTTATTAAGGCTAAATTTTATTAATCTTATTTCTGATGTGGGTTTTCCTCAAAGGTATTTTCTCTTTTCAACCTTTTACTTTCAAAGAAAAATTTCAAATTGCGAGGACGCAATTTATTGAAGGAGGGGAGAATGTAACACCCCAAGCTTCCACGATACGCTTCACATTCAATAATGCAATAGCTTGTATTGTACGCAACTTCGAGTTCTAAAACACCGCGACTAATCAAAGTAGCCGTTATGAATAGTAATAACCACTTTTTAAAATTATAGAAATTTTATATTTCAAAATAGACTTCATTTTTGTATTCGTAATATCGAAATTATCCTAAGTTGAATTTTTTGTAACTTTCTGAGAACTTGCAATTTTTTTATGAATAGTGAAAAATACTTAAAACAACTTTTTTAATCAAAATAATTTATTGTGATAAATTATACTATTTAGTGGTTTTAAAGTATAATTAGAATATATTTTTACCATTTTATCCAATGGTTGTCATTAAGAAGTAAAATGTGGTTCAATTAGATTAAAATAATTTTTTGGTGAATAGTAACTTTTAAGTTCTTAATCGCGATTAGAGGTAATTAGTGTAGTTTAAGGTAAAAACAATGTTTTAATAATATGATATGAGCTTGAAACTTGTCCTACTCCTATTGGATGAGTCATGGACGACCAAGAAAACCCATGGGTCAACTTGGGGACCCCATGGAGCCACTTTAGTTGGAAAATGACATTAATATATATTTATTTAATGTTAAAATTAAATTGACACAAACATGAGTTGTTTTACTAAAATAGTTTTTAAGTGGGGTTAAACAAGTCCAAATTTTGACTATAAATATTCATTAGAAAGCTAAAACGATTTCCTATATCATTTTATTTTTTTTATAATTTTGAGACATTAAATAAATTAAATTATTTATGACATCATTATGATGCAGCGATGACCTCATTATTTAACGATTTAAATAAAATGAGAAGATAATGCAAACTACAAGGCTTACACTTGTCCAAATACAATTGGATGAGGATATTTCGAACCCTTATCACCTTATCCACGAATTATAGAAGTTTGGGACCTTTATAATCCGAAAAGCATTGTATAATAATGTAACATTTCAATCTTTCCAAAAGAGCCCCTCCTCTCCACTTATAAAAGGCCCCCACCTCTCCCACCTTATTCACACCTTCAAGCCATTTGGCTCGGACAACCTCTGCCCAAATACTCTCCCAACTTCCCCCTCTTACTCCTAGAATCCTCAATTTGGGCAGGACTCTTCCCAAGGAAGCCTTTGGCTCAAATCAAAAAGAGTTACCCGATTTTGAGGTAATGTCTTCTCTAATGTTGTTTTGTTTTATTTTTCTTCTCCAACCCCCTAAACTCTTTTTATTCATTTCTTTTGTAACAACACCAGTATCCTCAATATACTAGGATGTTGTTATAAGAATGATTCGATCTACACTTACACACACCTACATCTAATGGTTAAAGAACATACGGTTTCTGGGGATGGCGAATTTCTGCCTCACGAAACGATGATTGTTCAAATTCTTTTAACACCTATAATGGTGGCCATTTTGATGTCACTATTTTCATATATGATATATATATTATGTTTATGTTTTCCTTATCCTTCTGTATTTCTCATTTATGTCATACTTTATGATTTCCATTATGGGTAAAACGCGATAATTTCATTTTAGGAAGTGCGGACTACCGCCCCCTCAAAGTAATTTGAATCGTTAATTCCATATGTGGGATGTATAAAGGATGGAGTAAATGGTATTATACACTATATTATACTGGAATTATATTATACATTTATATCATTATGATTTTGTTCCATTAAATATGAAATTGAAATGAAAGTAGCGTTAATGCGTACGTACGGCTTACCGTCTCCATGAACGGTGCATTTCATTTCTTACCTCTAAATGTTACGTAATATTATAAATGAATGTATATACTGGATATATATGATATATATGACATCTAAATCATGAATATAATTCTGTATATAATTGATATTCTACCACATAAACAACTTGTAATTATAAGAAGTTTATTGTTGACTCAAGTACCAAAGATCGACAAAACGACCGTTATTAACTTAAATAATTACATAATGTTCATAACATTGTAATAAGTGATATAAAAAGGATAATGAAATTAAAAATGGTTCTTAATAAGGTATATATTAACTCTAGTTTATTATTCAGGAGGTTAAAGAATGGTTGAGTCAAGTCAGACACGAGGTAAGGGAACTTCTTAACCCAACTTCCATTCTTTGGGTTAATCTCCTACTTTCCGATTACGTCATGATATTATTATGTATTATTTTGTATTTTTACTTTTTTTATGTGTACCTATAGTGAATACACATAATAGATCTATTTTATTCTAAAAATGATCTTGTTAAGGACTTCTTCTCAATCACCATCCATTGATACATATTTTGTTTTATTCACAAATTTCTTTTATACGGTGTATAAACCCTTTTGACTTTTACGTTTATTCAAAAGGAATATTTTTTTATACGAAGCGTTTTGCTAAACGACAAAAGGGAATGTTTTTCTTTCCGTACTTATGCGGCGACAATGACTTCTCCGCCGCCGTGACCATTATTTGAGTTTCGGCTTCCTCTACAAGCCATCATTTTTTTAATGAAAAATAAATACAATGTTTTAACTTTATTTTATTTTGGTATTAAAAATGGTTTTGAAATCTTTCTTATTATATCAATGTGTTGTATTGATATCTTGTGATTGAAATGTGGAAATTTTATGTTTCGTTTATGCATGTTTTATGTGATACGATTATGTTATGGTTTATGATATGTTTAAACCTATTCATATGAGGAATGTATTGGACTTAATAGTGACGGGTGGAGCCTGCTATAGCTCCTCGATGCATCGGTAGGTCTCATGAGACAACTAGACGTGGAATTGGCCGAGGCCCTTTCCCAATTTGATTTATGGTTTTGGCCGAGGCCTTAATCATTTTAGACGTCTTGGCCGAGGCCTTGACAAAATGTTTCAGAATGTTCGGCATTATGCATTCCATCATTATGAAAGTGGTTATTGATATTGCATGTGATTATTCGACCAGTATAATATCCATGTGAAGAAGTAAATGGCATTATCTCAATTTACTTTTGCCATATTATGTTGATGTTCAAGTTTAAAAGGCTTTTGTTTTAGTTATACATTGCCTAAAATTTTTATGTTTAATTATGAAAGCTTCCGCAATATTGTTATCCTTACTGAGCATCTGAGCTCACCCCTTTCAATGTTTTAATATTTTCCAGGATGTGAAAAGTATTTTATGAATGACCTGTAGGGATTGTCAGAAGAGGATATGAGTGGGGACTTTGGAGACTTTATTATTGTAGTTTTTCACTTTATGATGTAATGTAACGTTTATGAATGTATCTAGTGTTTCCAAGGCTACTAAACTAATCGGTCTTTCGAGACTTGATCTTTTGTGATCATGCCAATGTTACGAAGTAATGCACCGACTCTGGGTAGCTGGGGTCAGGGCGTTACAATAGTTCTATGGCAACAAGGATTCAATTTTCATGAGACTTGGGAATGCAATTCATTGATAAGGGATCTATGACATCATCTCTCTTCAGGAATTACATCTTCCACATGACATACTGAGAACGTAAAGTCTCAATAGTGAATATTTTTTAACATCCCATTACCATTTTATTTGGTATGCCCTTGTACTCATCATGGTTTCCCCCTCTATTGATATTTGTCGGATACCTATAATGGTGAAGTCAAATAATTTTCAAACATTAATTAATAACTATTTGTTTCTGCTGGCTTCAGAACAACTACATGCTGTGTAACAATGTTACACACCATGTAATAAGTGCTGGATATAAGTCATGAAAGGAAAGATCATGCTATGAACTGGTACACATCGTGAATTGTGATTACAAATTGTGTATGGTTTAGATGACAAAGTTTTAATATGAGGGAATGGGTTTTTTTCCATATGTGGGACATGGCAGTTACAAGACTGAACTTGGGTTACACATCATGTCACTGCATGTGTCCTATTTTTGAAGACAGTGTGAAACTGGTTTGTTTTAATTCCTTCACCAGTTCTTCATGGATCTCGACCTATTATAGTTCTAGTACATTTTTGAGAGACTAAACCCATTCTAGATCGATCCATTCGAAGTCTGATATATGTTGTGGTCGTGGTGCATCTCTCTGGGTAAGTTTCCTTTTCGTTTCTTCATTTATTTCAATCACGATTGTTCCTTAAGGTTGTGTTATCATATCCTTTGGTTTAAAGATAATATTTATTCATGGTTTCTTCTATATTAGTTATGTGATCTCATTCTGGAGGCCTTTTCTTACATTGTTCATGGTGCGTTGGGTAGTTTTCATTGAGGTATATAGGTTTAATCTCTTTCACAGACCCCTTATCTTTTAAATTGAATCAATCTTGAGATGGATTTTATCATAGGGCCTTCATTGATGTTGTTGGGTTTATTTTATTCTAGATTATATTATGGGAATGTGTGACCCATGTTTTGAGGTGGGTGGTTTCATCTCTAGCATTTGATAATAAATCTACTTGTTTTGATTTTAAAAATAATTAAAAATGTAATATTTACACGATTGTTTTAAGTGTGATGAAAAATATTTTTCAATGAAAAATGGGTTATTAGTAGTTATTGGTAAATGAAAATGATTGTAAAATGGTTCTGAATAGTTTTCCAAATCATTAAAAATGAATTGTGAAAAAGAACACATGAGTTACCTTGGGTACATAGGTAAAAGGATTTTCTAAAGGAAAACATCCTTTGTTTTGTGATTATCAAGGATATTTGTCTTGGTGATTTCCTCTATTTTCTAGTCCCACTATTCTAGGGGACTGATATTGACATTTTGTGGGGTTTACACATTAGGTATTCCTCTACTACCTAGGCATGTGTTCTAGGATCATATTTGTGAAATTGATTATTGTTGTACAAGTATCCTATAACCTAGACCATTAGTAAGCCTTGATTTTGTGATAACTATGATTTTGTTTTGTATCTCTTTGATTTTTGTGTTAGCCTTGATAAGAATGTTTATGATTTTCAGAACTAATATGGAAAATATGCTTCAAAATTGATATACATTCTTTTGTTTAGAATTATGGGAAATGGAAAATATCTAACATGTTTTCTATAAAACTGACTTACTGCTTATCATTCCATGTTTTTAATTAAAACGAGCATCCAAGATTTTTTATACAAATACTTGGTAGGGAGCACCTGGGTGGGATCTTACTGAGACTGTTATCTCACACCCAACACACCTCTTCGATGGTGCATATACCTTTATTTGTCTTCCAGTGTAAGGAAATGAAAGGCACCACAGTGAGTTGGTGGGGTTCATGTTTTCTGGTTGGGTAGCTGGTGGTGATATGGCGGGAGTTCATCCATACCGGCATTTGGAGTATCTGTTTGGTTATTATTTCTTTGCTGTCAGACTTGTCTTGTATTTTTTTGAAACTTTTTCTATTGTCTATTTCTAATATTTCCTTACAATTATAGAATATATATTTTTTCGTCTTCTATATTTTTTTCTTTATTTATATATGTATTCCATGTGGTTGTTTAGGTCGGGTGAAATCATTCCCTTTGTTGTGTTGTTTGATGCTCGGGTGCCTGTCGCCAGCCTGTGGGGATCAAGAACACCCTTCAGGTATGTGACAGAACATGTTGGGTTCCAAGTTTGAGGGAAACCTAGGTTGGTTCATCACATTCAAGTCCAACATGGGGTGTGTGGGGGTATCAAGAATTGAATATAAGACTTTTTATTCTCTCCCCCTATACGAGGACTTTTCTAAATGAGTGATATGCATAGTAAAAACATATTTTTGTTTCTGTAACCATAGTGTGGATAATATCTTTGTATTTGGGATGGGAATTGATTTGGATATTGTATTAGAGAATAAATAAAGTTTAAAATCCTCAACGGTAAAATTGAGGGGGATTTTTTTGAAACTAGGTTCATGTAGAGATCCCTCATTGATTCGTGACATATCCTTAACCAGTCTACTATGTGTCGGGAACCGTGTGTCATCTTGAATATAACCATGTCATGGAACCACACATATTGAGTCTCACATTGGGTGTGGGGGGTATTAGTAATATCAAATAACTTTTGATAATTCCCTATGTAATATGACTTTCCTAGATGGATTATACTCCAATGAAAAATAATCTATGCAGGTAGATCCCTATATAATACTATATCACAGTTATAAGGGTGGGAACTAATCTTTAAGAATTAAACACTATAACAACACAAAATTTTGAATAATATTTTGTTTCCTGAAAATTTATGTCTTCCTATGTAACAATAAATAAAAAATATTTAGTATAAATTAAATGTCACCATTGGGTTTTGACCCTTATATGACCATTGGTCAATATTACTATTGGAAACCATAATAATTTTTAATGTTATAATTGTTGTTTAAAATAGAAATAATAATGGATAATTAATGTAGAAAGAAGATTCAATGGCCTCATCCCGTAGAATCGGATCGTATAAAGCCCATCTTTCAGAGCTTAGGAAGGAGGTAACATCACTAAGCTTTTCTCTTGACCGATCCTTACCTGAGATTCAATATGCTAAGCTTGAATATAATCGCCTACGAGAGATGTTCAAGCTGATAGAAATCACCACTTGGGAAATGTAGTCCGAGCCACCCCATGATTCTATCACCATTACACACCTTACTCTTAGGTCCTATGTAGGTGTTATAAGGGTCTATACAATGAGACCATTGTTAATTTGTTTAATCCATTTGTATAAATAAATTTTTTATTTATAATTATGGTGAAATTGCCATCATTTTTGAATTTCAAATATCAAAATAAATATAGGATGAATTTTTAGTTTTTTTCAAATAAGTTTCATATTATTGATGAATATTTTTAAAAAAAGTATTTCAAAATATTTTTTATACATTAAATAATGAAAAATGGGAAATGATTTTTAAAAAATAGACATATATGGTTGTGATCAGTAAGAAATTTAGAGTATGATAAGATCAAATTTTTTTGAATAGTAAATTTTGAATAGTAATATTACATTTATGAATAGTAATATGACCAATGAAATAGTAACCTCACTTAAGTAAGTATAAATATAATTTATCCATATTTAATAGTAATGTGATATAATAGTAAAAGTAAATAATTGTTTTAGAAATTATTAGTTTAGTTTTAGTATTTTTTTAGATAAATAATGATTTTACTTAAAAATAAAAATGTTCATATTTAGAAAATTATTTTCATAATGTGGAATTCATTTTTTAATTCAGAACATTGATATTAGGTTAGGGTGAATTTTTGATATTTTTATAAAACATTTTGTTTTCTGGTGAATAGTGAAAATACAGTTTTGAGTTTCAGTGTGTTTAATGACATCATTAATGATGTAATCATGATGTAATAATTCTGGTAGAATCTTGGGGAATAAAATATGTAATGAGGTTACCCAAGTGGTCAATACCATGGGAAAATACCATGCGCAAGCCCATGGTTTTGTAAATACCACTAATGAGGCATCCCTTGGAAATTAATAAAATATTCCCTCAATTTTACTATAAATACCAACCCTTTTCGTCATTATTTTCATTCAAATTCACAATAAATGAATATAGGGTGTTTTTACCTCCCCAATTAGTCATAAAAAGGTGACCTAAATCTCTCAAGGTCCCAATAATCAAGTTTTAGAAGTTATTCTTCGAGGTAAGGGAACCTCTCACCCTCCTCTTTTAGTGAAGACTTCTTTTATGTTATGTCTTTTAATTTCCAATTTATTATGATGGGGTATGCTATTATGTATCCTTATTCTATTAATTTTATTTCCTAATTATGAGATAAACTTTTCCCTCCCATCAACTGATTTTATGAATTTTTAAGCGACACTGTTAGGCTGCCCAATTTTTGTAAGGAAATTTGCAACTTCTCTTTTTTATTTCAAGTTATCTTTTATGCGGTATGTCAAGAAAATTTCCATACCATGTTCTTATCTTCATTTTATTTTGTCTTTATACTGTATTATTACTCTCTTATTAATGGGTTACTTCTATCTCCTCTCTTTTTAATGTTTTCTAAAACCTTGTCGCATAATCGTTATGTTGTAGAAATTTTATCTCAAAATATCTCTCTTTTTATCAGGAAATTATTTTATATTCCTTATAAGAATACCCAAAACACATTCATTTCAAGGGTTATTTATCATGACAGAGAATTGAATTATTTTATTCTAGAAATTTCATACATAAATTCCTTATTCCCTTTCCATGGGTTATAATTGACATAATGATCATGTTTTTAAGCACTTTTTAAGACATCATGATTTTTTAATAAAAACCATTTCTTTTACTCCATGTGGGTTATTTATGATGTGATTTATTATGATATATTTGGATCTCATGAAAATAATGTCACATTACGGGTCCTCCCTGATTGAGATCTAATGCATTGGGTAATGAAATTAATCTCCTAAGATGACAAGTTTTATGAAACCTTAGTGAATAACCTTGGTAATGTTTATGACACCTTTGGGATGGAACTTGGAGATATGAATATGAATGTCTAAATTAAATGTTGAAGAAATTTTTTCAAAATATGATTCAAGTTATTATTATCATTATATGTCTCTTCTAATGCCTTTATGATATTTCCTCATATTCTTATTGTATTCTCTCAAGTTCAAATGTAAACTGTTTTATATGTTTTCCCTTACTGAGCCTTATGCTCACCCTTTCCTTTGATATATGTCCTCAGGTTATGATACATAGTAATTTTACAAAGGATGAATATTTCAATAAGACTAACAGGAGGATTAAAATAAATTTATATGTTTTCATGTATTATGTACCTTTTTTCCAAGACACTAAACTTTAAAGATACTCTATTTTTAAAATATAATGAAAACATATGTAATAAAAAGGCGGGATTCCATAGTTTGTATTAAAGGATATTTTTGTTTTTTTGGAAATTAGTATATGAAAATATTAGGGAGATCCCTAAATAAATGTTTAAATATAGGAAAACTTTCTGGTAATTTGGTGAAATATTACGTAAGTGGTTTCCAAAAAAATAAATCCCTATCTGGATATGAACAAGTGGATGTGGCTTTAGCACATATGTATCTAGGGGTAAAACCCAAAAACACCTCTTTGAGCTAGAATATAATAGGATCTGGTTTACGATAATGGGTCTTGCTTCACTCATGATTTGACACTCTCAGGGGATATGTTTGGCTAATCTCATGATTTTTATGAGTCATTATGAAGGATTTATGAAAAAAATGAAATTGTTGTTAAGGAATAATATGTTTAAGCATGATGTTTTAAGAAATAAAAATAATTTATAGATAAAATATTCATAAATGAAATATGTTTCTCACTAAGGTTTTATTCTTTTAGAAAATGGAAGGCAATAGAATGAACCATGGAAATGGTGATTTCAATGGACCACGCGCTAACAACCCTCTGATAGATGTCGGGATAGAAACATTCATGAGAATTATGAACCAAATTACTCAAGATATGGGAAATAACTTGAATCAAGATGAGAGAACAATTTCACTACAAAGGGAACAACTTTTTTTGAGTCCTTTATGTGTTAAAGACAACCAATTTTTAATGGATATACTGACCATTGATTGTAGAACAGTAGATCAAATCTATCGAAAAGATCTATTATGTGCTATGCTATTCAAAACAAAAAAAGGTCACCCTGGATACTTACTTCTTAGAGAGAGAAGACAATCAATGGTGGGAATTGATTAAAAACATGAGTAAAAGAGTGGATGTTGAAGCTATGGAATTGAAAGAGTTAAGTAATATATTATTCAATAAGTATTTCCCTCATTCAATGAGAAAAAAGGGAGAAGGAGTTTCTCAAGTTGATGAAGTAGGAGAATGAATATTTTGGAAGATATGAGATGAACTTCACAAGACTTTCCCACTATACCAAAATCTTTGTCATGGATCCTAATGGGAAGATAGATTAATTCTTTTAGTTGACTAAGACCTTCTCCGCAGAAGAATCTATCCAACCGAGATTATGATAGCTATGAGGAGATCATGAGAAGTACTATGAAAGTCGAACTAGAGTTTGGTGAGACGCAATGGTATCATAAATCCAACAAAAATATGAGATCAATGGAGCCAATATTATGGGGGAGATTTGATCAGGGAATAGTAGGAATGGAAGTGAAACTTCCCATGGGTAATATGTGTTTGTTGAAGCATTCAGAGAACTACCTTATCTAGAGAGGGAAGTGATACAAGTGTGGAAGAGATGGCCATATCGTGCATAATTGTTGTAGTGAGGTGAAGAATCAACTTCCCATCACTAAATAAATAATGGAAGATGGTGCATACCCAACCTAAAGTACAATTATTTAAGTGTTGATAACTTGGTCACTTTTCCAATCACTGTCCAAATCCAAGGGTAGTAGAGGAGAATCGCCATCAGCCTCAACAAAGACCAAGGGATAAATTTTGGGCTTTTTCTATCACAACAGGTGATGTTGATGCTCCAAATGATATGTAGTAAGGTAACCATGTTGTTCTCTAAAATCTATAATGTAATTTGTTTTATTATGGTTCTACACATTCCTTTATTTCCACAATTTTTGCAAAGAATTTAGAATCAACCTTTGAATTGGTAAAAGTTCAGTTACCAGTCAAGACTACTGGTGATATTATCCATTCATCATAAGTGTTTATAAATTGTAGTATTTATTTTAGTGAGCACAATTTTATCACAAATCTAGAATTCATTCCAATGATAAAATTTTTCATTATACTAGGGATGAACTGGCCTTCAAAGTATAATGCTATGATCAAATGAAGAAGCAAGGAAATCACAATAGTCTTGAATGGGAAACCTAATGTTATCTTCCTGGGAGAGATTTATCAGCCATATATTTCTCTAGAAGCACATCCTATAGCTTTCATTAGGGATTTGATCAGTGAATAATAAGAAGTAAATGAGTGTATATGGATATAAAGTTTCACCATCATCCAAGAATACATTGACATATTTCCTGAGGAGTTACTTGAACCTCCCCTAGAAAGAGAGGTTGAGTTCTCCATTGAACTCATAGCTGGATCTCAACTGATACCAAATACCCCTTATAGGATAGAAAATTTAGATTTGGAGGAATTAAAGAAGAAACTCCAAGATCTTTTGGATACGGGGTTTATCTAACCGAGTGTGTCTCCTTAGGGAGCACATGTTCTCTTTGTGAAGATGAAAGATGGATCAATGCGACTATGCATTGATTATAGAGATATAAACCTGATCATTGTGAATAAGAAATACCCTCTTCCAATAATTTATGACTTATTTGACAAACTTCATGGGGATCAATTCTTCTCTTCAATCTGGTTATCATCAATTGAGGGTGAAGAAAGGCGATATTCCAAAAACTGTCTTCCAGTTAAGTTATTTGCATTATAAGTTTGTTGTTATGTCTATTAGGTTGACTAAAGTTCTTGATATTTTTATGGATTTGATGAATGGAGTCTTTAAAAAATACCTTAATGAATTTTTGGTAGTTTTTATTGATGATATTTTGATAAATTTGAAAATTCATGAGAAGAATGGGGATCATCTAAGGGTTATTTTGAAAACTCTATGGAATGAGAGGCTATTTGGAAAGTTGGGTAGAAGAGAATTTTTGTTAAAAAAAGTTTCTTTCTTTTGAAACATTGTAACCAATGAAGGAATCATAGTTGACCCAAAAAAGACAAAGGTTATAGTGGAGTGATAATAACCTACCTTAATAACTGAGATCCATATTTTCCTTGGATTAGAGGGATATTATAAGAGGTTTGTGAAAAAAATTTCATGACTTTCTAATCCACTAACCAAGTTAACTCAAAAATGGATTAAGTTCATCTGAGCAATTTATTATCAGGATTGTTTCCAGGAGATGAAGAAGTGATTGGTTACTCCACCCATTTTAACTCTACCCTCAAGCGGAGAAGGATTTTTTATTTTTAGAAATGAATCTATGAAAGGGCTTGGGTGAATCCTCATGAAAAATGACAAGGTTATTACTTATGCATCTTGGCAGTTTAAGACTAATGAGAAGAACTATCTTACACATGATCTTGAGCTGGCTGCGGTTTTTTTTACTCTGATTATATCAAGGCACAATATTTATAAAGAGAAATGTGATATATACACAGAACATCAAAGTTGGAATTATAGTTTCTCACAAAAGGAATTAAAAATGAGACATATGATATAATTGGAACTTCTTAAAGACTACGATTGTTCAATTCATTATCACCCTAGAAGAGAAAACAAATTCACTGATGCATTAAGTAAGAAAGACCCAGTTATTTATTCCATGATGATGATCGAAAGAGATCTAATGATCAATGACCTTGTAAAACTAGACATTGGAATTGTAAGGGAAGGGACATCATTAACCATAACCCAAATGATTTCTCAACTGTCATTACTAGATAAGATCAAGAAATATTACAAAGAAGATATTTTGTTACAACTAATGTTTGAGGCTGTGAAGGATGGGCAGTTTCTTGAGTTCAATATTGCTCAAGATGGTGTACTAAAATTTCGTACAAGACTATGTTTTCCATATGTTTTGGAAATAAAGAAGGATCTGATGGATGATGATCATATATCTACTTTATCTATACATCATGGAAGCATGAAAATGTATAGCGATCTTCATGATCATTTTTTTGGGAAAACATGAATAGGGAGATTGATGATTACACAACAAGGTTCCTTGTATGTCAGCAAGTGAATGCAATGTGATGACTTCCTAAAGGGGTATTGCAATGACTACCCATACCTACATAGAAGTGGCATAATATCACTATGGTATTTGTCACTGGTCTTTAGAGAACCTCTAAAAGAAACAATGTGATATGGGTTATAGTGGATTGTATCACCAAGATAGCCCATTTTATATCTATTCAGGAAGATTTATCTCTCGATCAACTTGGCAGGATTTATGTGACAGAAGCGATAATTATATATGGAGTTACACTTTTTATCATATCTGATCGCGATCCAAGATTCACATCAAAATTCTGGAGAAGTCTTCAATATGATCTATGAACAGAATAGTATTTCAGAATAGCCTATTTCCCCCAAACTGATGGACAATCTAAAAATACAATCCAAAAACTCATGGACATACTGAGAACATGGTCAATGTAATTTAAAGGTGTATGGGATCAACACCTCCCATTATTTTAGTTCTCTTACAAAAATAGTTTGCACTAGAGAATTCAAATGGAACCCTATGAAGCTCTATATAGGAAGCGATGTAGAACTATTACTTGTTTGGGTGAAGCTGGTGAGAGAATGATTCTTGGTCATGATCTTTTGTAAGAGATGACATAAAATGCTAATGGAATCCAGCAACACATTAAGGATGCTCAGAGTCAGAAAAAGAGCTATGCCGACAACCATCAAAGGGACTTGGAGTCTTATGTTGGTGAAAAAAACCTTTCTTCGAATTTCACCTTAGAAGAGAGTCCTAAGGTTTGGAAATAAAGGGAATGTCATCCCTAGGTACATTGGACCCAACGAAATCCTTCATCACATAGGAGAAGTGGCCTATCGGATTGCACTTCCTCCAAATCTTGCACATGTTTATGATGTCTTCCATGTATCCCTCTTGAAGAATTACATATCTGACCCTTCACATGTACTAAATCTAGAGGTGGTACAACATGATCATGACCTCTCTTATGAGGAAAAACTGGTGGAGATCTTGGATTATAGAGACAAGGTTCTATGCAAAAAGACTACCCACCATGTTAAGGTTTTGGGGATGAACCACAAATACAAAGAAGCTATGTGGGAAACAGAGGAGTCTATGAGGTAGAAGTACCCACACCTTTTCTCTTCTGAGGGTAAGAGTTAAAATTTCAGGGACAAACTTTCTTAAGTAGGGAATAATGTAACGACCCAAAATTATGAAAATTATTTTGTTTCCTGAAAATGTTTGTCTTACTTTGTCACAATCAATAAAAAATATATAATTATAAATGAAATGTGACCATTGTGTTTTGACCGTTGTATGACCATTGGTCAATATGACCGTTAGAAACAATATATTTTTTTATGTTATATTTTTGTTTAAAATACAAATAATAATGGATAATTAATGAATAAGGAAGAGTTTATAGCCTCATCCAGTAGACTCGGGTCGAACAAATCCCATATATCAGAGCTTGGGAAGGAGATATCGTCACTAGGATTTTCTCTGGACCAAGCCCAATCTGAACGTCAACATGTTAAGCTTGAATGGAATTGCCTATGGGAGAAGTTCAAGATGATAGAGATCACCACTCAGGAAATGTTGTCTGAGACACCCTGAGATTCTATCACCATTGCAACCCTTACTCTTAGGTCCTTTACTAGTGTTATAAGGGGATATGTAATAAGGATTTAGTTACTTTTTGTATTCCCTTTGTATAAATAAAATTTTGATTTCTTATTATGGTAAAATGACCATCATTTTTGAATTTTGAATGTCAAAAGAAATATAGGATGATTTTTTTTGTTTTTTTCTAAGAAGTTTCTTATTATTGATGAATATTAAAATAAGCGTATTAAAAAAAATATTATTTAAATAATTAATAATGTGAAATTATTTTCAAAAAATGGAGATATACGGTTGTGATTAGTAAGAAATTTTGAGTCTGATAACGTCAACTTAATTTTTCGTGAATAGTAAATTATAAATAGTAATAATAACTTTAGGAATAGTAATATGACAAATGGAATAGTAACCTTAGTTAAGTAAGTATAAATATAATTTAGGCATCTTGAATGGTAGTGTGATATAATAGTATAAGTAAATAACTATTTTAGAAATTATTAGTTAATTATTAGAATTTTTTTCGGGTAAATCGTGATTTTACATAAAAATTAAATTAATCATATTTAGAAAATTATTTTCATAAAATTGATTTCATTTTTTAATTCATATCATCGATATTAAGTTTGGGTGAATTTATGATATTTTTATAAAATATTTTTTTTGATGAATAGTAAAAATTCAGTTTTTAGTTTCTGTGTGTTTAATGGCATCATTAATGATGTAATCATGATGTAATAATTCTAGTAGACTATGGATGAATAAAATATGTTATGAGGTTCCCCAAGTGACTAATACCATGGGAAACCCATGATTTTGTAAATACAACTAGTGAGGTGTCTCTTGAAAATTAATAAAATATTTTTGCAGTTTTTCTATAAATACCGAACCTTTACTTCAATGAATTCATTCAAAATTCCCACCAAAAAAATATTTGGTCATTTTTTCTCCCCATTTACTCCTCCCAAGGTTACCTCAGGCCCAAGGTCCTGATCATCGAGCTTTATAAGTTACTCTTCAACGTAAGAAAACTTATCACCCTCCTCTTTTAGTCAAGAATTCTTTTATGTTATGTCTTTTAATTTCCATTTTCTTATGTTGGGGTATGTTATTATGTATCATTATTTCAATCCATTTTATTTCCAAATTACAAGATACCTTTTTTTCTCTCATCAACTAATTTTGTAAAATTTTAAGCGGCACTGTAAGGCCTCCAATTTTTCGAATAGAAATTCACAAAATCTCTTTTTTTATTTCAAGTTCTCTTTTATGTGGCATGTGTTGAAAATTTCCATAACATGTTCTTATATCTATGGATTTTTATACTTTTAATTTATTATGACTCTCTTGTGAATTGGTGACCTATGTCCCCTTTATTTTTAATTTTTTCTAAAACCATGTTGCATAACCGTTGTGCTGTAAATATTTCGTCTCAAAATCTCTCTCTTTTTATCAAAAAATTATTTTATTTTACTTATATGAATACCCAAACCACATTCATTTACACGGGTATTTATCATGACATAAAAATTATTTATTTTATTCTGGAATTTTCATACATAAATCCCGCATTCCCTTTCTGTGGGTTATAAATGATGTAATGATTATGTATTTAAGATCTTTTTAAAACACCATGATTTTGATATAAAACCCATTTCTTTTATTCTCTGGGGTTATTTATGAAATGTTTCATTAGAATATATGTGGATAAAATTAAAATAAATACATATTAATGGTGATCCAAAAAATCACTCCAATTAATTGGGTAAATAAACTAATCTCTAGTGATGAAAAGTTTTATGATACCATGGTGAATAACCTTGGTAGTTTTTATGAAACCTTGGGGATTGACCTTGGTTATATTCTTATGAATGTCTAAAATAAAATTTTTATCCAAATTTTCAAAATATGATTCATGTTATTATTATAATTATATGTATCTTATCATCCTTTTATGATATTTCCTCATGTTCTTATTGTATTATCTCAAGTTCACAAGTAAACGATTATCCGTATTTTCCCTTACCGGGCCTTATGCTCTCACTTTCAATTGATGTATGGACCTAGGTTATGATATGCAACAATTTTACCTAGGATTAAAATTTCAAGAATCCTTTCAAGAGGATTAAAATAATTTTATATGTTTTCATGTATTATGTACCTTTTTTTCCAAGACATTAGAGTTTAAATATCCCTTGTTTGTAAAATGTAATGAATAGTTATGTAGTAAAAAAGGCAGGATTCTATAAAAACACACATTAAATCATTGAAACCTGAGGGGTTTTACAATATCCTTGAAAATTATTCAAACTTCACTTATTACACATATTTTAAGTGTTTTATAATTCTAATGTATCTGAAATGGTTGCGGTTAGAAATATGGTGTAAGAAAAATTAAACTTGTACCAAAATTTGAAAAGAAAATATGGCCATAGTATTTAAAGAAGATCTGTGAGAAGTCCTTGGATAATCAAACAAATAATTTCAAGAAAATTAATTTATCCAAAGGAAATAAAATAGAGAATTTCACTCACATGTTTATATATGGAAGAACAAAATAGGTTTTGCATATTCCCTAAAATATTTAGTTATTTGGCCTATATATTTTATGTGTAAGAAAAATAAGTGAAAGATCATGCTAAAGGGGAAGAATGGATTTCATATTATGATCATTAATTTCATGAGAGGCTTCCATATTATGATAACTCTAGTGCTAAAGAAGAGTTTTGTGAAAGATGCATCTAGGTTAGACATAATGATAAAGGTTATTTAACCATGCTTACAATACAATAAGAATCTATATAAATAATGAATATTACATTAGATTTTCCATTTGATGAGATGGATAAGGAAAAGAGATGAATCACATCCAAATGAATGTAACATTATAATACATGATTCTTAAGAAAAATTCAAATTTGAAGAACATATGTTGAAGTATGAAGACTAGAGAAACTTGGTTAAGAATATATTTTCAATATTGTTATTCACATTGAAAATCATGAAGATCTACCTCATTTCCATAACATTGTGTATTATTTTTATACTTTCAATATAAGGAATTTATTGGTGAATCATGTTCTTAATAGGAGAATAAGATAAGGAGTGTATATTTTCATAACCAAATAGATAGAAATAAAGAATACACCATTATAAAAGGATCTCACATTTTGTGTTCTAAATAATTTGTATTGAAGGAGATAATTATTGATGTATATGCAGATGTTTTCAAATATAGATCATAATTTAATGTATTTCATTTTGGATTACTCTCAACATTTAACTTCATGTAATTTATACTTTGAATATGTATACAATTATTATGATTTAAGGGAGTGACTTCTTTAGGGGAAGACGAGTAAAAAAGATATTGAGAAGATGTTATAAGTACTACTTTATGTAGATCATAATTTAATGGAATGTGTTTGAGTAAGTGTCATTGAACACGGTATGTATTATTAGCCTCTCATCCTTAGTAACACAAACATTATTTAATTAAGGGAGATTATATTAATTTAATCAATCATATAAAAGAGTAATGTTGGAGAAGAATTAGAGATTTTTTTTAAATTAAACTTGCTACTTTTATGCTGGAATGCATTTAAACTATGTTTTGAAGTTTCATTGGAAATTTAAGTTAATATATTTCATGATAAATTTATAAAACAATGAGAATTAAAAATTAATTCCTCTTGAAAATTATAGGATTGATTCTAGAAAACTCAATGAGATTCTCATTTATGTTGGTATCAAATTCAATTGATTATACAAAAGTTTTATGTCTAAATCAAACCCACTTGTTTTCTCCACTGAGCATTGATCAAATAGACATAAATTGTAATAGTTGATCAAACATTTCATTACTATGAATTGATACCACTTTTCTAATTAATTTTTATTTCTTAGATAACCCCCTAATATTTTTGTTGAAAAAGATGTTGTTCCCATGAAGGTTCATACTTGTTCTATGTGAATTAAGATATAAATACACATCCTAGATGATTGGTTTAAAGTTTCTTGATATAATTTTTATGACCATAGAATATGCGTGAATTCCTTTTTAATACTAAAGAATCATTATTATTTAAAGAAAAATTGTTTTAATGATTTATGTTCCATAGTGTTTATAATAATAATTTCATTATCTCTATGATGAAGGAAGTTTAATGAATTTACCTCCATGTTATTTTTATGAATAATTAAAAAGTAATGTGGATGATGTTTTTGAATTTTAAATAATAAATTAAGAAGAGTTTTAAGGTAGGTTGGAAGTAGGTTTTTCAAATTTGGTCTTACTATATGTTAAGTTTATAAAGAGGATAAAGGTGTTTTCCTTAAAAAAATATAGCCAACTCATGTTTAGAAAAGTACCATGTAGTAATAACATCTCAGGGAGACTATCATCCAAGATTAAATTCTAACCAACCCTGAGTGGTATTTTTTGAAGTGAATAGAGATTTCATAGCTCTGATATGGGTCAACATAGGCATGTGGTGTGTATGTGGGTAAAGGGTTCTTAACCTACACCTTGTAGTGTGGCATAATGAATCACCGAAGATCACCAACTCTAATGGACTTCAACGAGTGTCAGATGAAGAGAATATGGTAATAAACAAGCTTCATAACACTTGAAGCTTTAATTTGGGATATTCCAAATTTTGAAACTATTCATTTATTTAATATGTAAAAATGAAAACAAAACTAAATGGGACAAAATTATTCTTAACATTTTCAACCTCCTGTTGCATTTTGAATATATAGCTTCGTGATGTCAGTAGATTCTCATGAATATGAAAATACACATGATTATATTTTCATTCCTCGATATTTTTGGATAAATTGACATTAAGAATGATTATAATAAATATATTCTTAAAGAATTTCTACAATGAGAATTTTACTAGTAATGATGAAAAATATTTTTTTGAAGGATGGGAAGATGGAGGTGAAATTTCTATGCCTTAAAAATTCATCAAAAAGTGTGTAGTGGTATTATAAGAAGGAAAAATGGATTAGCTGAATCATACATGATGTTTTTTTTAAAAACATTACTTCTAAAAATATTTAAAAATGGAAAATAACATCGAGTTTCCAAAATGAACAAAGTAACGAACGATGATTCATAGAGTCCCCGGGTGAGATTCGAAGAGGTTCTGAATTACCAAAAATCCCGGAAATTGAAAACTCATAATTCTTACAGTATAAAGAATTTTTTTGAAAATATAGAGAGAAGGATATAATGCTACCATATATCCCAATAATATATTGAACAGTGAGATGGGAGTTAAATTAATGGTCTTATTTTACAAATTATTTTTTCTTTCTTATTCAACCTCTCAATCTTTTTATGTTTATCAATCATCATAATATCACCTCACTATGTGTAGAGTAGAAATGAAAGAGAGAGAAACATGAATTATTTATAAGGTATAACATTATATCCTACTCATTATAATGTTTTTTATATTCCCAGATATGAATTATTCACTATATTCAAAATTTATTACAATATAATTTGGTTAGAATCCTCAATTACATCCCCCAAAAATAAATTAACAGGGGAAATTTGGAGAAACAATTATTTACCTTTTATAGTTTTCAAGAACTTTGTTAGCCACTTAAAAAATTATATTGTTCTCGAAACTCAAAACATATCTCGAATGATTTGGGTCCTTCACTTTCTTATGAATACCCTTATAGTAGGTCTTATTATCAAGAAAAATATCTCTCCAAATTCATACTCTTCTCACTCCTCAATATAATTATTTATTAGTTTCTTTAAAATCCATTCTCTTTAATTGTTTCACATTGGAATTAAAAATATTTCTCATTCCCTCTTTTCATGATGGAATCATTTTTTCATAAAATAAGATTGAGAACTCAATTTCTCATATACATGAAAATAATTTTTCAAGCATGAACTACGTGTACTGTGTTGTTCTAAAAATAAAACCCCATTAATTAAAGCCTTGCAAACTCACAGTCTACAAAGTGTTTCTTTTAAAAGGACCACAATATCATGTGATTTGTTACTCATTATACACATTTAGATCATGCACCTATAATATGGGATACTCCCCCTCATTATTACTTTACAAAATAGATCTCACTTCAGCTTTGTCTACTATATCATGATACATATTTTCCTACTTCACTTTCAATTTGTGCACATTGTATGTGGGCTCAACAAGTTTTGCACATACTATTTTCCACATAAGAAACCTAAAAGTAAAGATACTTCAACACTCACTCACTAGTATACTCTCATATTTATTATAAACTAATAATTTTACAAGTGATTTACTTTATATCCAATAGTGATCGAGCTTAGAGATTTATCAATCCATAAAACATATTCAACTATAAATCTTATCAAGAATTGAGAAATATGGTGTTTTATAATCCCAAACCTCAGTGTCTTCTTATGTGCATACATGAGAACACACCATCTTCACAATCAGATCATCACCATGAACTAACCATATATAATTTCATACTATATGGCTTCACACACTTCAACCTCATGAATGATCCTTCCATGTGTACTATTTGATCATACAGTATCCACAAGATCAATCCTTCACCACAAAATCACCTTACACGAACAAATTACTCTTTGGATAATTATATACAATTCTCATCATTGAATTTCATTAAAAATAAACCTTTACCGAATACACTTTATTCACATACTATCCTTGTGACATCATATACCAATAACATGTGAAAGTTACTCCTCCTATGTAAGACTGCCTGATGACCTCATGAAATCGTACAAAATGTACATGATCCTCATCCATTTATAGTTTTTATGATTCATGTGTCCATCCTATAATGATCTCATATGCCATGGAATTATTGGTGTGATCAGGAAGTCACGACATGATATATATCTAACATAGATAAATCGTACTTTGTGACAAGGACAACAGCTTTGAACATCATTATTTCGGTTTAAGTAACCTTCCCACTCAATATGTATTTTTTAAGAAGATAAATAGTATCCACTATTAAATATATCCCACATAGAATGATTTATATTGTGGGAACCACTTAATTATCTAATCCTCTCCCATAGATAGAAAATGAGATATGGTTGGGTGTCAATGCTCTCCCTTGGTCTCCTATGTCACCTCGCATGTGTGAGGCTAAGATCCACCATCCCCTTATATCGACCCATGATCCTATATATAGGTGAAGATAACACTTCACATAATCTATAATTCACTATACTATATAATGGTTGACCATTTGGATTCCTTTAAGCTTGGTCAGCCCATTCGGGCGTAAGTCTAATTAGGTGATCGATTGGTTGGACAAATTGGTTGGCCAACGCTTACAAAAAAGAATTAGACATAACTTAACCCCAACTAATTCCTCAAACCATATGTATTTATACCCCACCATTAATTTTATCTAAAATTAACACAATGAGCTTATCAATTTCATTCTCACCTTTATCTAACTCATCGAAATCACATGAAACATGTTATAGATAGTGTGATCAAATTCATCAACACATATCATTTATATAAAGATAAACTAACTACCAAGAGTCACATATATTTTCTTAAGCATTTACCCAATAATTATCCTCAAAGAATAACCATCACAACCCTTCACCAAATACATATTTTCCCATTAATAACAAATCTTATTCATCTAATGGGAACTTCTATATCCCCCTTTGAATTTTATTGTCAATACCACAACATACCTTATCATTTCAATATGGGTTGTTTTCTTACTACCGCTTATTGACAATGAATAAAAGGTATGTGAAGGGGTTTTCTCATATCATCGATCTGCTTCATATTCCAACAAGACATCCCCTTAAACACTAAAATTTTTAGAATCATAGAATGAACAACTTGTTAGAGAAGGATGACATCACATGATGTTCCATAGCAAAGGGCCTTCATTTAGCCCACTTTATTTATAGATGAAAAACATGATGTAAAAAACAATAGGGTTTAACCAAGTTTTTCTATGTTGTCCATAAAAACCATTGATGCGATACCAAACTCTTAACTCTTTATATATGCTACTCATATAGATTTATTGTGATATAAATTGTCACATTAACAAATCTTCAACAAAAAAAAGTTCAAGTGAAAAGAATAAAACTCCACATTTTTCTCATATTTTCAACAATCAAAACACCCCTTCATAATGAAATTTGATTAAATAAAGGAAAAAGTATGTGATTATGATTTAAATACCTCATAATCTATATTTATTATAATTATCCATGTTTAAAAAAAACTAGATTGGCAGAACCTATGATATATTGAAAGATATATCTTCATTTTTAACACAATTAGGGGTAGAAATAACTACTTCTTCAAGATGTTTTTAATATTTCTTTAAGAGTAAGAAAATCATGTTTTAAAAAATTGATATTCTAAACACATATCCTGAAATTACTTATAAGTAATAAAAAATAATCAATAATAATAGAGAGTAATGGGGGGCCTTCTTTTTTCCTCCAAAAAAAACATGGGGTGAGAGTTTTCTCGCACCCTCAACTTCTCAAAACTTACCTTATCATAAATTTTCATAATTTCATAAGCCTCAACATATTTTGTTCTCATATAACTCCCTTAGATAAATTCATTTTCTGAAACAAGTTTCTCCAGCTCAAAGGTCAAGAAAACATCATTTCCCTTTTCTTACAAAATCATTTTATTTCTTTCTCACTAGGCTGGTAGGATTTCTATATAGTTATTTATCACATGACTAGTTTTTACACACCTTTAATATATATTCCTTTTAATATTCATGTCACCACATATTTAATATTCCTCAAGAATTTTCATATCACTATATGAGGAAAGCTATCATGAATGCCAACTTCTGTATGAATAACTACCTATTTTCCTTTAACATTTACATCTATATCTTCATTCTATATTCTCATAGATATTTTCAATTTGAATATGTAGACATCTAATAATTATTTCTTGACCTTATTGGTTATTTGGGATTATCACATGTCTTTTTAAAACGATTAATATTTCAAGACTAATAGTTTTTATCTTTCTAAATTTTGTTTCATTTCACATAATATTCAATCTCTCTAAACAATCTAGTATTGAATTCCACAGCTATGTAATCATTATATATACCTTTTCAAAACATTTATTCTAAATATTTAATCCTATTATGAGTGGATATATTTTGTGAAGTTTTAGTCACAACTTGTCTCCTTTGTGAATTATCTATTATTTTTAAGAAGATTTCCCCATTTGTCCTTTCCTTTTTCCTCAATATGAAATATTATAACAAAAAGAATATTATATGTTTCCATACCTTCCAAAAAACTAGAAATATCTCCTGAAAAATGATCTCCTATATTGATAATGAATTAGTCTAGATTTTTATTAGGGTTTTATTCCTTTAGGTTGATCCCTCTTTTTCCTAGAGATCAGAGGTATGATTTAAATGTTCTTAATTTCATTACATGTGGAATAGTTTCTATGAATTTTCTTGGCTCGAATTGGTTCTAGACCATTTTCTCCCCTACACAATTAAAACCCATCTTCTCACATAATTGTGAAGATTCTCCTTTAACCAAAACTAACTTTATATAGTATTATCTAACTTTTTTCAGCTCATTTTGAACAACATGACATATTGATTATGTGTCACCCTATTCTTCATCACTTTCAACTAACATTACATAAATTTCGAGGATAATATTATCTGGTTTAACTTCTCTAATCTCATGCTTCTTAATATCATTAATATTGACTACCTTTTTTTATCTACCTTTAATTTTTCTTTAGACTATTCATTTTTCCCCTTTAGAAAATTTTTATTACCTTTCATGGGATTCATAATTTTCTAAATACAAGATTCTAAATAATATTTTAAATTTTCTTCCAAATCAATCCTTTCTTCTCTAACATCATGAATACTTAATAAATCAAATAATTTCTCTAATTTAGCATGAAAATTACCCTCATATTATAAAGACCTTCGTGATGATGAATCAAATTCCTCATGCATTCTCATATAATTTCTTTTAATGCTACTAGAATATTTATTTTTCTTCTTCTTATTTTATTCATTTTAAATTTATAATATTCCTCACTAAATTTATATTTAATGACTTTATTCTTTGGGAAGTAATTAGAAAATTAACCAATGTCATCATAATTACAATTTTTTTTGATTATTTTTCTTTTCCTATCGATTTACCCTTTTTAATACCCAAGATGTATGGGAAAATATTTAACTAAATTATATATCTCCATCAGTATCTATATAACTTTATTCTACAACCTTTTCCTTATTATATTTTCTTTCTCTCATATACTTAATGGTCATTTCATATTTTTTCCTTCCCTTTGAAAGTTAGTTCCATTCTTATATCATAATAAATTGGTAAATTATGTCACTAATCTACTATTAAATATTATTTTTCTTCTAGTATCTATATTTTTATATAAAAAAATATGAAAAATTTCTTCATAACCCTTTTGAAAATGATAGAACCATATATCTTCTCACCAAACTCTTGAATGTTACTAACAATCTCATTTAACATGGTTAAAAAGTCAGCAATATTTCCATCATTATACATTTAATGTCCTTAAACATGATCCTCCAACAATAATGTTTGGATTCATTGACTTTGACATCACCTTCATAGTTTCTTCTCAACTTGTCTCAAATCTCTTTGGAGTTTAGAGTCCCCGGACCTTTTTTAGTACTTATCTAATAGAAACTTGATTATTGAATTTTATGGCTTTTTATCTAACTTTATATTTATCTTATCATCTTTTGTTATAGTATAACTTTTAGTAATGTGTGGAAAACCACTACTATAGAATATATCACATCCCAGCCAGGTGATAACAGGTAGGGTAGCATAACATTACTCTAACTATGATAATTATTTTCATATAAAGTTGGAACACTCATATTTTTCATATAATTGATAATCGCCATTAGTTAAAAACATTATTTAGATCATTAGATGAAACCTTTGCTCTGATACCACTTATTGATCCCCAAGATGGAATGACCACTAGGGGTGAAATAATGTTATTATTTTATGATTTTTTTATTTTTAATTTAACCACTTGAACTTGTTAGATATATATATATCCCTTAAATAATATCTAATAGCATCACCTCATTTAAAATAGTTGTGAAATAGATAGAATTACATATTATTTACATGGTTTTGTATAAAATATTACTTCTTTCCATGTTGGTTAGGCAAACTAAGATGAATTATTCACTATAACAAAAAACATTTACACTATTTGTTAGTTAGGCAACCCAAATAAAATCCCCATCAATCAAGTATACATGAAAACTACAATATCCTCTTCAGTGTCTTGTTGAACAACCCATCCATTAACTCCTTCTTTAAATTTGATCCAATGATTAAAATATATCGATATACTACATGTTTCTTTTTCACCTATTGTAAAGTGTTATCCCTTTATAAGTAAGATTTATTGATAAGTCTTACATATGTATGGTGTTTATGAATTTCAACAATCTATAGAATAGGTTTTCTGATCTTGAAAATTACAACTGATATTAATCTATCGGGTTCCTTCACTTCTTTATGAATATTGAAGCTATAGGTATTATTCTCTTGTAAAATATATCCTTTAATTTACACACATTTCCCTCATCGATACAATAATTTACTATTTTACTCTAATTATCTTATATTTAATTGTTTTTTATTTTATTTATAAAAGTTGCTCAATAATTATCTGCATAATGAATATTTTAGTTTCCCATGAGATAATATTTCAAACTAAATTTCTCATATGTATGAAAATAATTATGTATATTTTCCTTTAACATACTATATTGTTCTAAAAATAGAACCCCACTAACCATATCCTTGTGAACTCTCTATCTGCGAAGTGATACTTCATGAAGGACCCCTATTTCATGAAATATACTATCCAATATAAACCTTTTCTTCATGAACATACCATGTAGGATCATCTTACTCTGTAATTATTTCCATACAGTATCTAACTTAAAATATCCCACTACAACCTTCCATAACATTTTATACTACACTTATAATTTGTGCACTTAGTATGTGTGCCTCAACAAAATCAATGTATACTATTATTCATGTAGGGAACCTGAAAGTTGAGATACTTCATCTTTCACTAATTAATCAACACTCAACTTGACTAATATGTGATAATGTGATCATGGTTGTTATTTATATCAAAAAATGATTGATATTATTCATTGATAAATCTATGAAACATATTTAACCATCCATACCATGAAGCGCCATAAAAAAGGTGTTTTATGATCCCAAGAATCACTTCCTTTTCATGTGAATACACGATCACACACCATACTTGTGATAGAAAATCACCCTAAAAAACCTCAAAGTACTACATATTTTATGGACACAAACTCTTCAACCACACGAACTATCCTTCATATGTATACTTAATGATCAAGAAAAATCCATGCAGTCTTTCCTTCACCACACACTGACTTTGAAAGCACCACTTAACACTTAGCACATCGTTTACCACTTTCATTGCATACATACATAGAGAAATTTTTTTACCCCATAATCCATAATGTAATATCCTCTCAATATCACATTTTTACCACACATGTTACTTAATTATTTACTTTAAAACTACCTAGTAACCTCACGACACCACGAAAAAAGTAAGAGGTCCTTATAGCTTTGTCAAAATTTCATTCATTCGTTAATAGTAAGATGATATCATGTAGAAATTAATATATATTATGAAATCAATGGTTCAATAAAAAACTAACAACATGAACACACTATAGTATAGAGGAACCCCACTTTTCATTGAGGATGATGACTTCAAATGTCATCGATTTTTCTTAAGCTCCACACTTTTTTGATATGTCTATATGTTTTAAATGGAGTAACAAAAACCTCTATTTAATAGATTCCCAAATCAAAAGATTTATGGTATAGGCCTCTAGAGTTAAATAAATAAACATGAGTGTTGGTTCTTTCCCATAGTCTCTTGTGTCGCCCCACACACGTGAGGCTAAGCACCACCATCTGCTTGTTGCAACCCATGCTACTACATTCATATGTGACTAAAGATATGAATGACCTAAAATTCAGTCTGCTCCACCATGTACAGCTATTCTGGCCACCTTTAATCTTGGATAGGCCCTTTAGGTGCATTCAATCTTGAGTGGATGTGTGGTTGGACAAAAATATTGTCCAAGAATAAAAAAAATTCCTTATCTAAAACATTAATCTTACTAATTCCCCAATCCATGTGTATTTATACAACACATTAATTTCATGTATAATGTATATAGGGAGTTTATCATTTTCATTATCAATTTTATCTAACACATTAACATCACTTGAAACATATTGTTGATTGAGTAATCAAATTCATTAGCACTTATTATTTATATTACAATAATTTCACAACTAATAACCCAATATTATTTCTTGTAGAAGTATGTATAAAAATTCTCCAAATACAATAATCATAATCATTCACCAAAAACACATTTAATCATTTAATATTAATAAAATTCACCAAATGGGAAATTTTTAAACATTAATTCACACACAGACACAAATATATATAGTTATTAAGGTCAAAGAAAGAAAAATAAGTTATTTGTGCTTGTAATTGTTATTATGAGAAGAAAATACTTAGGTAAAGGAAATAGAAAACATGAGACAATATGTAATTTCAAGAATTGTGTATATAGTATATATAAGAGAGTTATTTTTTTACTATTCATGATGCTCTGAAAAAAGGAAGAATGAGATGGAAGGTCCATTACAGTCTAGTTTCACTAAAAAAATAAGAAAAGGAGAAAACAACATTAAGGAAGTACCGTGAAGTTATGATCACATGGGAAATAAAAAAACCTTAATTTGTGACATGAATGAAGAATAAAAATGGTTTTGTGCTCTAGTTTTCATGGAAGAAGGAATAAGAAGTACTAAAAACCTCACTGGTTGTTACTATGAGGAATAAGAAGTAGTAGACTTATTATTCATTACTTAGAACATGAAGAAGATGGTCTATGCACTATTATGAATACAGAATAATAAATAAGTTAATATATGATGTTGTGAAACTATGAATGAGGGGAAGATGAAAAAGGAAGAAAATATTATTATTTATAAGTTTCAGGGGGAACCTGTGCGGGAGGCACTGAATCAGTATTAGGAGAATAAAGTGAAAGTATCAGTTTCGAGTATTTACTATGGTAAAAATATCTCATAAGATAATTTTTAATGGTTAGTGTGATCATCTGTTGATTATCATTCTCACAAATGATTATCCTTTATTATTTAATGGTAGACCTTTTAAATCTCATGTCCACTTTGTATTTGTGATAACAAACAAAGGAAAAGTAAGAGAGTGAGAGAATCAAGATCCCAATTGGTCAAATTTGTTGATGGATAAAAAGGTTTAATTCAAAAAAAAATACAGCAACACTGATTCACCCCTTCCCTCTCAATGTTGAAAATATCCTAAAGTGACCCTATAATAAGGAAAAATGAGTGGAGAAGGGGTGTATTTATATGTGAAAGGGAGTGAATTTTTAATATAATATTGAATAATTAATCATTTTTTCTCAATATTAATAGTAGTATTAACTCTTGTGACTAATAATAATAGTTTGTTAAATATATATATATATATATATATATATTATCCTAAACTTTTTAAAACATATAAAAATGATTAGTAACCTTGGAATATTTAATTCAAAGTAAAGAATCAAAAAAATATTTTCTTATTAAAATAAAATATAATTTTGACTTCAGAAATTTGGTTTATAGTTTTTAAATTCAATTTTTTTAATTTTAAATATAAAATTTTACTAATTAAATATATTTTAATCGATTAAATTTTTAAAAAAAATTATTGAGTCATTTTAACCTCATAATGATATCATAAAACTTACCGTATATGGATAAACTTAATTTTTATAATTCCCCCCAAATTTATCATTTTCCCAAAAAATACTAAAAATTCACCTTTTTCTAATTTTAACTATTGATTCTTAAAATGAAACTCAATTTATCTAAATAGAATACAAATTTATGTAATTATAATATGTAAATATTTTAACAAAAAATAATGTTTTTAGTGAGTGAATTTAATAATGTCTTATTTAAAATAGATGCATATACTTTCATTAAGATACATTATTTGATTATTTATTTTATAGATTTATAATATTTATATTTACTTATTTTTTTCATGAAAAACATTACATGCCAATGATTTTAATATTCCAACAACCATGTAATTATTCTAATGGTAGGTTTTATATTCTAATGGAAGGGTTACAATTTAAACGATTGGTTTAATATTCCAATAGTCATGTAAATCTAATAATTCTTATAAATACATTTTATTTCCCTCATTCACCATCCAGTTATTTTTTCTAATAGTTATCTATAATTAATTTATAAAATAAAAAACTTATTTCTAATGTGTTGTTTTATTTTTGTAGTTTTGTTCAAAACTATAGTATTTGTAATAGAGAAAGACCCATTGGATTTCTAAATTTTAGTAATTCAATTTACAAGATTTTATTATCCCATTGTATATATATTGATCTTATATAATATATTCATTTATTATTTATAATGTTATTTCATAAAATATAATTTTTCGCTTTTTTATTTGGTGCCAAAAATAATATATTATTACTAATTAATATAAATAACATAATTCTAAATCATATCCTTTTATGAAATAAACATTCATATAGAAACTTGGGATGTTTCATTCTTCTTCCCTTAAGAGATTTCATCATCAAAATTTTAATTCAAACTCAATGAAGAAAATTTATGGGGGTACTTTTGTTTCATTAAATCCTCAGGCTCCCATGATGTTTTTTTGTACTTTTAATCTTGGTATAGAACACTAAAAAGATAACTTTTCTTGTTTCATTTCACTTTATCGCTAAGATCCAAGATCTTCACTACCTACTCCTTATAAGAGAGTTAATATTCTAACTAGACCACCTCCAAACATAGTTCCTTTTTTTGAGTGATACATAGAATAACTTATATACTTGATATAGGTTTGGTGTAAGTTCCAATAAATAATTCACAACTCATATGTAATAAAGGATCTTAAAGGGTATAATTTACCTTAGAATTAGATCTATCTTCTTCTAATACATAACAACTCTCTTCCATGTGGCCATTTAATGAAATAATTTTTACTAAATTAAAATTCAAGATCTCATATATTATTTTTTGCATGGATATTCTATAGAATCTTTGCTTCTTTGATGTAGTACTGATTGGATTGGGCCTTCTTAGACATTTTTTGACTAGTTTTGGTCTCAATTTTTTAACTTATTCCCAACATATTAGAGTTATACATTTCTTCTAATTTTTTTATATGGATCTAAATAAATTCTTGTGTGATGGGTATTATTATATAATAACTTTATTAATATAATATATTGATCCCAAAATCCTTTATAGTTTGTAGATTATGAGAAAATAATTTATTCCAGAGTGTGAATAGTCCTTTCACATTGACCATATTTTTATGGTTGATATTTCATACCAAAGTTCAACTCTGTTCCAAATGAATTTTAAGTATTTCTCTCTAACTTTGACAAGAACCCCAAATATCAATCAAATATAATAAATAGTTTCCTTCCATGAAAAGGCAACACTTCAATGATTATATAATGAAAAAATTACCATGTTATAAGACTTCTTAAATAGATATATGGTTAGAAATATTTTTAAGATTACCCACCACAACGCATATATCATTATTTCCTTTAAATTTATTTAGAATACCTATAATAAAATTCATAGTGATGTTCTTATATTTCTATGTTGGTATAGGTAATAGTTAAATCACTTACTTAGAGTTCTACCATATGAACTTATTTTATTCTCATACCATTATCTTTGAAGTAGATTCATAAAAAAATTTATTCATGTTTTCCCATCACAAGTTCTCTCAAATATCATTGTAAATTTTTCTGATCCTTAGGTGGATAGATAAAGATGTTCTATATGCATAATCTAATAGATCTGTTTTTTATGGAACTAACTGTACATATAATCATATTATAAATTTTAAAAATCCATCTTTTCAGTGTTATCTCTAATATTTTCCTTTTTTCATTGCCTCAACCATCTTTGGTATCTCTACATCATCATTGTTTTCAAAATAATACATTTTCAAGATAGATGTTTGACAAACCATTTGATCATGGTAGCATGTTAAACCTTCATATATGATTTGCATGTCCTTAATTTTCATATGTAAGCAGATTGGGTAATTTTAAATAATTTTCATAGGTAGTGTTTTAGGATATTTTCTACTTAGATCATATACCACATTTTCCACTTTTCTTAGGCGGTAATGGAATCTGCAGTCATAGTATTTGATCAGCTTTAACCATATTTATTGTTACATGTTGAGATTATTCTATGTTATTATAAACTTTATGATATTTTTATCAATATATATTCCACACTTATCTTTATATAGATAAATCCACTAAATTATTAATGATAATACTTCCACTTCTAAATTAAAATCATGATTCAATTAATATTTCTCATAGACCTTTAACTACTCTAATCTATATGTCATCACTGTATAATTTTTTCACAAGGAAAATTTAAAATACCTTCTTTGAATCATTGATAAATATAAAAAACACTTATATTATTGAGAGCAGTGTGAGTATATGTGAAATTACTATCCTATAAATCAATTTATTGAGGCTCTCTCTATATTCATCTCTCTATAAAAACCTTACCTATTTCTGAATTATCAAGTTAGTGGGTTTGAAAACCATGAAAAGTTCCTTAAAAACAATATATAGTACACATATAATCATAGGTAACTATATATATTCATCATAGATATTTTTATGGGCCATTATTTAGTCTCCCTTTTCATTTAATGATCCCCATATATATCTTTATTTATGATAACATGCCCCAAGAATATAAATTCGTCCATCTCAAATTTACATTTATTATATTTTTCATACAACTTATCCATTTTTGAATTCATTAACACAGTATTCAAATGATAATAATTTTTTCCTTTATTTTAAATTATATAATAATATCACTTATAAACAATTTCACAAGTTTATTAAGGTGTAATGTCTATTTTCATTAAGCCTATGATGATTTTTGGAGCATTTTTGAGTCCAAATAGAATCACTATGAACTCATAGTGTCTTTATATCTCATGGAAGGAAGAATTTTTAATATCCCCCATTTTCACATTCATTTGATAATATCCTAATCAAAGATCCATCTTTTAGAATTATGGATCACAACATAGTTTATTGAATAAGTTATAAATCAATGGTAAAAGATAGTTTTTCATTATTGTGATCTTATTATGATCATGGTAATCAATACATAGATACATTAACCCATCCTTTTTCTTAATAATGATGACTAGTGGGACCCATGGTGAAGCACAAGGGAATATGAAACCCTTGTTAAAATTATCAAATATATTATTTTAGAAATATTCATGTTTAATGCAAAAAATTCTTTATAGATTCCCTAATATGCGTAGAGATATGAGTTTATGTTCTTTATGGAACTAAACCTATTGACTATGAGAAATTCTAAGAAACTCTTTGAGGAATAAATCGTTATATTACCTTATATTTCTAATTTTTTAAGAATGATCCTTATATTTATCTCAATAATTTAGATTAGATATTATTTCTTGTGGGCAATAATATCCATTCTTGAGATAGTATTTCCAAAAAAGATTCACAATTATCATTGAATTTGTAAAGAATTTATGAATGATTCAAGATATATAATGACATATTCCTTTCCCAATAATTAATATTGGATATATATAAGGATAACTAATCTATTCTGAGTATATCATTGATATCTACATAAGGGAGAATAACTTGATTTGCAGAAAGATTCTTCCACCTAATGTTAATTGGGGAAGACTTAAAAACATCAATTGTAATAATTAAACTACATGGTGTTTTTATTGATAAAACATCCTCCATGTCTCAATGTCTAGATAAATGTGAACCACTGATCTAATTATCATTAGAAGAAAAATATTTTTATGTTGACATTTCTTACTCATAACATTGAATCATAGAAATTATATTTTAAATGAAATTTATCCATTTCACTATTATGAATAGATAAGAAAAAACACTAAAATAGGAAGTTCATTTTCATATAAAACAATCATCTTAAAAATTTTCCTTAATTTGACAAGTTATTTTCTCAACATGGTTTAATTTATTATTCATAACATAAGTCAATTTAGTTAGTACTGCCGTAAAAGTTTGAAACTTTATCCCGTTACATTAATTATCTCATTTAGATAATCATTATTTTACCCAATGTATTAGTTATTGATAAAATTATAGAAATTATATAAATTTCCATAAATAAAAAAATGATCCGAATACTCAATTTAATAATAATATAAAAATAAAATTATGATCTTAGAAATAATAACTTAGAAATAAGTAATATATATTAAGTTATAAATTTATACATTTATATATTTGTTGTTTATAGTGTATTTATTATAATATATATAAAACTAATGACAAAAAATAATTATATTGTATTCTAATAACAACTATATTAACCCTCATCTCATAGACATTTTATTATATTAATTTTAACTTAAAATCAATAAAATATAACAGAACCATTGATCTAGAGTTTCAATGTCATTAGGAGATTAGATTTATAATATAACAATTATTTTTAAAAAATATAATACTTTATTTTCATATTTATAATAATATACTAGATCTCGTCATAATATTATCATTATATAAGAAACCCTAGAAACATACATAAATAAATAATGATCTAAAATCATAGTAAGAGTAAAATAAACATGAGCTGTAATATAAGTTTCAATAAGCATCACATAATATCATAAAAGTGGAGGATCATAAAAAATCACATAAGAGTATGACATAAGAGTAATTAAATCATAAGAATATACTAATCATTTGAATAATTAAAATTTAGTACAAATATAAGGAATTACATCATAAACATTAATCGTGTCTCAATTCTAAGATATCATCATATAAGGTTCTAGGAAAACTATCCATGCACCATACATAATATCTCATGAGATGTAAGAAATATCCCATAAATTGGGGGGATTTATAATTTTAGTATCAACTATTTCCACCTAATATTTCATATATATGTGTGCCACATACTAAAGGAAAATAGAACAAGCATAAAAAAATAAATAAACCCATGAGATGATAATGGGTTTCATAATAATATCCTAAGAATATACTGATGTATAACCATGTAGTTACTAAAAAGAAGTAGAGAATATATTATATTTAGATAATAAATATGTCTGATAAAAAAATATTAAAATATTACAAACCAAGAAAATAAGAATAAAGGTGGTGGAATAAAATATAAGAATAATAAATTAGAGGTTTTGAAAATAAAAAATTCACCAAAATTATTAGCTGTGGATAAGGATTCATGCAAAAGGAATAAATAAATTCATATACATAGCCTAAATAAAAGTAAAATTGAAATAGTATACATTAGTAAGGTATGTAATAAAAATATTGAATAATAACAGGGTATAAATATAGAAAGAGGGACTATAAACTTAAAATAAAATAAAAGAGTTTAAAATACTACTTATGTCAATACATAGATCAATTTCGATACTCCCATAACATTCAAAATACCAAAATTACACACATTAATTAAAAATTATAGAACCATGTTAATATTTATTTCTATAGTTTTCATTAATTTATTATCATTCAAGATTCATTTATTATAGTCAATTAGTTCACATTGATGGTTTGAGGTTTTTCAGTCCATTGTTCCAAAACATCTTTCTTATAATGGTAAGGGTCAATTATATTTTTTAAATAGTTCCATAATCTATAAATGGGTCATAATATTGTGTTATTATCACTCCTAAAGTATAAGATATTGAAATTTTGTTAGATAATCTAAAATATATAGAAATCAATGGGAGTTTCTCAGTAAGACCCTTTTCGTTTGTTAAAAATGAATATGATTATTTTTTTAATGCAATTATTATCATACATATTTTATCATTATAAAATATAAAATATGAAATTAATTGATTATTAATTTCATATTTATAATTTAAACCCATTTTAAAGTAATACATGAAAATCATATTTTAAATTAAATCATCTCCATTCACATCGATAGTATAAATCTACCACTGATGAAAGATGTTTTTTAAGAGATATTAAATAGAAATAAATACTATAAATATATTGTTTTCATAAATAAATTATAAAAAAATTATAATAATATATTAATATTATTTTATGTATGACTTATGATTTATATTGGGAAATAAGAAAATTGAGAACCAAATTTTCAAACATTATAAGTCTTACCTATCTCTTTGAGATGAATCGCTTGGAAGGAAATTTAAACCTTTGAAGAAGGGTCTTTATATCAGTCCAAATCTATAAAAGTATGTATAAGATAGTTTTCAATGATATCTTTGTTGAAAATTATCAATGAAATAATTTTAATAATTGATATGTAATGGGGGTAAAATGGGTGTCTTTATGGGCAAAAGAGGGTGTTTTTTGAATAAAATATTGAATAATTTATTATTTTTTCTCAAGACCACAATCTAATTATTTATTGGGAATAAAAATTTTATTCTATTAAATACATATATATATATATATATATATTATTTACTTTTAAAAACTTCCAAAACGAAATGAAATATTTGGAATATTTAAATAATTGTAAAGAATCAAAAATAGATTTTTGTTAGAATTAAATATTATTTAGACTCTGGAAATTGAGTTATAGGTTTGGAAAATCAATTTATTATTTTAAAAAATTTCCTTTAACTCATTAAATTCATTTTAACTCCTAAGAAACATATCATTAATTATTGAGTCATTTTTATATATTAATGATGTCATAGGACTTACTTTATATAAAAATTACATTTTCTACTATTCACCAAAAATTCAAATTTTCTAGAATGATACCAAATAATATCCATTAACAATTTTAAACATGTGAATTCAAAAAATGAAATTACTTTTATATAAATAATTTTAATATTTATATAATTATTATATTTAAATATTATCATAAAAATATATGCTTTAAAAAATTCGCTAATGTTTTCCTTATGAAAAATAGAAAATTTATTCTTTAAGTTAAAGTATTTAAATTTTTATTTCAAAAAATTATAATATTTTTATTTAATTATTTTATTACAGGTTTATATTACTTAATTTCCATTTAATAATTCTAACAATCATGCTAATATTTGAATGTACAATTTACTTTTATAACCAAAAGTTATTTTAACAGTCAATTTACTATTCCAATGGTCATATAACCCGGAAACTTCCTATAAAAAAATATTTTTTCCTTAATTAATCCTTTTATTATTTTTATATAATGGTTCTCTATACTTTATTTTAAAAAATGGAAGTCATATTTTATAATGTTTCGTTTCTTTTCATAGTGTTTTTCACAATTGTGTTATTTCATTTAGACCAAGATCCATTGTATTTCAAAATTTTGGTAATATTATTTTAATTTTTTGTTATTGAATTTTACTTTTAATGATCTTATGGAATGTACTTATCATTTTTATGTAATTTTGTGCTATGAAATAAAATTTTATTTACTTTTTTTTATAGTGAATATGAAATTATATAATTATAGTTTAAGTAAACAACATTACTATAAAACATATACTTTTATAGAAGAAATTTTTATATAAAACATATTATTTTACATATTAGATATTCAAAGGTTATTTAAGGGAAAACTAAAGTTAAAAATAATGTGAACTAATAGTTTCACTATCGTTATAAGAATGATAAAATATTTGGATATTGAAATGAAAATTTCAATGTGTACGCAAGATTCAACTTAATTTTTTTGAAAATTTTCTATTTCATACTTTCATTATTGTTTTTATCAGTTTGATTTATTATATTTTTTGAATACATGATATTAAAATTATGAACATTAGTTTTATTAATACAAGAAATATATTGAATGGAATGTATGAAATTGTATTACTATATTTATGATTCAAGGTATTTCTTATTATTAAAGAAATTCAAATTTAATTACTTGGTTAATATTTGAGGTAATATTCATAAGTATAAAAATATATTATTATTTTAGAATTTATAGAAATTGATGAGCGACTCCTAATAAATAATGTGTTATAAATTATTATGATAAGTTTATGAATACTGTGAAGGGGTACTGAAAATAATGCTAAACAAAATGAGTCTACCTAGAGTTAACATATTGAAGGGGAATGGGTTCTTAATTCCATTGTTATATGTGTATATTTATACACTTGTCAGGACCCGTCCCCCGAGGCCTGTGCAGTGACAACCCCAAGCCCGCCTTCCATAGGCCTGGGGCTAGCGACTAGCACCCAAAGGCATACTCCCTAAAATGGGAAGGAATTGCCATTAAACTATTACATACACACAGAGAAGAACACAACGAGGAGACACAACTAATTAAAATACTATAGTAAAAAGAGCGCTGAAAGTAAAGGGGCTGAAATAAAAGCCCAACTAAAACTACGAGTACAAATAAAAATAAAAAATACAACAAAAAGGAACAATACAACTGAAAAAGGGAAAACAGATACTGAGTCATCCTCCGAGGATCCGACCTGATGGGTAAGTACATATCGCCTTCCCATCACTCCATGTCTGCTCGTCTCCTCTACGTACCGCCTAGTCCTGGCTTCCTCAAACCTCACCCCAATTTCTTGTCATCTGCATAAGACACAACATAGTGCTTGTGTAGCCTATGCAAGGGTGAGTATAAAGAAACTTAGTAGGGACCTATGGATCCCCGTAGGTCTCTCAGAATTACACAAGGAAAACCAAAAAGCATGATCTCGATCACAAAGAACAAAGCAATAAAAACATCTCAAACCAGGTATACAAATATGAGAAACATGATTATGATGCTGACCCACACATGATCAGTATGAATGCTGATAGCCAACAATGGATTCTCTAGGCCTAGGAACAAGTAACATTTCCAGTCATAACGTCGAACATCTCAGATTTTGGAGAAATTCTCTTCTAATGAGTAAAGTGGGCCTTCCACATCACATAGAGGCACTTCCACTAACCTTGGACAGCGGAGGTACTACGCTTGTCATGTACTATGGGTCTGCTGCGTCACACAGAGGTGCTCCTCACCATGGGTCTGTCGTGTCACAGAGAGGTGCTCCACCACATGGCCTACTATGGTACTCCTCCTGTCAATTACCATGGGTCTACCGCATCACACAGAGGCTCTCCCCACCGTGGGTTTGCCACGTCACACAGAGGCGCTCTCCACTAGGCCTGTCGGGTCACTCCAAGTAGAAATGACCAGCATTCATCAAATCTCAGCCAGTCGTTGGGTTCTGTACGTAGCGTGCTAAGGAGAACCTCTCCCAAGCCATTGGTCATACCTCAACCACCCTGAAGTCTCATGAAGATGTATCCCAAAGGTTAGTCACGTCATAAGGGACCCAACACAATAGACTTTACGTTAATCAGACGCCCGGTCTGTAAGTTATTTGTGTTTCCGCGCCGAGGGCTCGGTTGGATATGGGTTTCGATCCAACCCGACCGTACTCCAACATTATTCAAAACTCATGTGGAATATACAAAAAGGACCATATAAATCCAAGGATTCTGGTGCTGTAGATAGTTCATCAAATGGACGCTTGGTTCTAAGGTTACGACCAAAAAAGTGAAACTGGGTCCGGGTTGGGCGGGGTCTGGTGCAACCCAGTCGGACTAACCCGACCCGACCCAGCTAGGGCCAACCTGACCCAGTTCGGGTCACCCGTCACGACCCGGGTTCGGCCCGGATGGACTGGGCCTTAGGGGCCCCAGCTCGTTGGGCTGTGGTCTAGCCAGGCCCACTTAGGGGGCTGCCCGACCTGGCCCGTTGGGCATGGCCCGACACGCGTTGGGCGTGACTTGGTGGCGTGGCCTGTTGGTGCTTTCTAGTGGCGCGACACGGTGGCGTTGTCCGCCTGAGCTATCACCGAAGGGGGAACGTCCCCCTTCCATTTGGAATGGTAATGGGAATTAGCTTTAGGGGCTTGCAAGTCACCGCGGGACCCGAGCGGGTCCTGCTGAACTACAATGGTTGGATGGTGTTCCGACCGGTCCTCCTCCCAGTATCACGGTCGTACGCTGCTACTCCACTGCGGTTGGCACGACCGACCGCTCTTTTGCCTCCACCGCATCCAAGTGGTCGTGACCTTCTGTTCCACCAGTGGAGCGGACCCACACCGCCGCTCCGCTACGCAGTTGGCCAGAAGTCGGCCGCCACCCTACCCCACCATGGCCGACGGTCCATAAATTCCTCATCATTCGGATGCGCGGAGGTGCACCGCCCTTCATTTCTCATGGTCGACTGGGTGCCAGCCACCACCTTCTTCCATGAGCCATTGTGGCCTTGTTTCAAGCAAGAAAATTATTTCATTTTCATATTCATGATCCACATGTTAAGGGATCCGCGTCCAGATTTCATGCTCAAGAAATCTTTGTGTTTCCAGCGTCAATAAATTTTTGGTGTTGATGAACGAATGAAGAAGACATGAAGAAAAAGAGAAAAATGGTCAACGTTTTAGTGCAGGTCAATGACCATGCTAGTTTTTCCTTCATCGTTGTGAAAACAGAATATGAAGAATCAACAAATAAATTCAATAATATCAAAAATAAAACCCCTACCTTGACGTTCGCCCGTAAGAGTTGTCTCGAGGAAGAAGATGTAGTCGATGAAGAGGGTGGCATCGGCATTCGTCGCTCCCTCAAGATGTTTCTGATACGTCTCAATTGTTGTTATCACTATTATATTCTGAAGGATACACTTTTTTGGAGAGGGTTTTCTTCATTGAAGAATGTTCTCCCAATTCTCCTTCCCTTTTCTAATCCTCTCCCCCGTGAGAGGTGAGGTACCAAATTAATAGATTTAAGTTTATTAATTAATCAATTAATTGGTTGGCACATTAATTGGGGAATTCCAAGGGTTAAAGTTGATTCATTAATTCCGAATTAATTAATCCTATTAATTAAAGAGGAATGTGGTTTCACAATTTGTGTAACCAGGCTTTTAATTCCCGGCATTAAATTCCCGACCACCCTCGTGTGGTCCCCACATTCATGTTTCAAGTGGGAGGTTTCAATTTCAAAAATAAAATAAAGCATGTTTATTTTATTTTCTCCCACAAAATTCCAAAAACTAAATTTCACCCTCAACCTACTTTGGTCGAGGTGAAGCTACCCTTAAATGAATATAGGGGCTGCGAGTTCAAAAATGTCCTTAGATTTCAATTCTAAGCACCTGTTAAAAAGTTACAAAACACCGTTCGTGCATTTACTGAAATTACCCAAAAAAAAGTTTATAAATTCATTCCTGGAACAACATGAATCAGAATCAAGCACCGTAAATTTTCGTGGACTCATAATAATTCCATATAATTAAAAAAAATTATATGAAAAATATGGGTCTTTACATCCTTCCTACCTTAGGGCTTTGCATCCCCAAAAGTCACAACACAAGCTAGGGAAACAAGTGAGGGTAATGACACGAATCTCAGCCTCCCACTCCCATGTTCTCTCCTAGAGGTTCCCATGCTTCCAACCTATGAAAACTAGAGGTATCGACCACCCAGAAAGGACCTGATCCTTTTGATCCTCAATCTCCACTTGAACCTTTGAAAACATCACCCCATCATCGATGTCCAGCTCGCCCCCATCAACGATTTACGAAGGATCATATACATATCTCCTCAGCTGGGATACATGGAAAATGTTGTGAACCCGATGCAATTGAGGTAGAAGAGCTAAGCGATAAGACACCTCACCCACTCTACTAAGGACGTGAAAGTGTCAGATGAACCTCAGAGATAACTTGCCACCCCGGCCAAACCTCCGCAAACCTCGTCGAGGTGAGACCCGTAGAAATTCGTAGTAACCATACTCGAACTCAAGAGGTCTCTGTCTCCTATCAGCATAGAAATTATTCCATCTCTAGGCAGTCTTTATCCACTCCTGGATGATCTTCACCTTCTTCGTTGTTTCCCATACCATCTCTGGTCCCCCAAGTGCTGAATCCCCTAGGTCAGTCTTGCATAGTAGCGATCTGAAAGGTTCCTGTACAATGCCTCGAATGGTTCCATAACGATTGTGGAGTGATAACTGTTGTTCTATGAGAACTCCACCAAAGGAAAGTGATCCTCCCAGCTGTGGCCAAAATCAAGAACGCAAGCATGTAGCATGTCCTCGAGGGTGTGAATGGACCACTTTGTCTAACCATCTATCTAAGGATGGAAGGTGGCACTAAACCAAAGTTGTGTCCCGAACACCTCCTACAACCCCTTCCATAGCCGGGAGGTAAAACGTGCATCACAATTAGAGAAAATAGTAGATGGGACTCCATGAAGCCATAAAATCTCCTGTATATAGAGGCATCATAGGTTCTCTACTGATCTCTGGTCTCTGATAGGTAGGAAGTGGGCTGACTTGGTGAGTCGGTCAACGATCACCCAGATAGAATCCTGACTCCTGGATGTGCATGGAAGTCCTATTATGAAGTCCATGGAAATTCCATCCCAATTACACTATGCCACCTCTAGTGGTTGAACTAAGCCTGCTTGAACATGATGCTCTTCCTTCACTTACTTACAAGTGAGGCACTGAGAGACAAACTCTGCTACAACTTTCTTCATTTCGGGCCATTAGTGCTGACGCCTAAGGTCCTGGTACATATTTTCCACTCCTTCATATACCGCTAGAGGGGATGTTTGGAACTACCTCAACACTATTTCCTGTAGCGCCATTGGTACCATAGTACGCCCTCTGAAGAAGATGACATGATCCCCATCTTCAGAAAATCCATTAGGTGCCTATCCTATGGATATCTGTGCACATCGAGCCTTGCAGTCACAGAATAGAATATGCTCCTCTCTAACTCACTAAAAGAGTGGGGGAGTGATTGTGAAAGACTGAAGATAAGACACTCCATCTCGATCAACATAGGATAGCCGAAAAGCGCCTAGCTGGTCCTTTTCCTCACTCAGCAACTGTATAACAGATCTCATGCCGAATGAATCTGCTACTACGTTCCACTTCCCAGGATTATAGACTATTTCGAAGTCATAGTCCTAAAGAAAATCAAGCCAACATCGCTGTCTCAGGTTCATGTCCTTCTAAGAGAAGATATAATTGAGACTCTTGTGATCAGAGTAGACTATAAAACATTTTCCCATTAAGTTATATCACCACATTATCAAGGTGAAGACCACTGCTACAATCTCCAGTTCAAGGGCAGTGTAGTTTTTCTCATGTTATCTCATCTGTCGAGAACCATACGCAATCACTACTCTCTCCTACATCAAGACACATACATGCTCAGTGCCTAAAGCGTCGTAGTATAATACATACCCAATGACATCCTCCGGTATCCTCAAGATGGGGCACTCATCAGTCTCTGCCTCAGCTCCTGGAAACTGCACTGGCATATCTACAACCACACGAAGGGTTTCCCCTTCTTGGTCAATGGTGATAAGGGTTACGCAACTTCGGAAAAGTAAGGCACAAACCTCAGGTAGTAACCAGCCAAACCATGTAAACTCTACTCCTCTGTCATGCTCCTGGGTGGATCCTAAGAAAGCATAACCTCAATATTCCTTGGATCCACTACAACTCCAGCCTCCGAGATAACCTTTCCTAGAAAGAGAACCTATTGGATCTAGAATTGGTAATTCAGGATCTTAACATAAATCCAATTCTCTTAGAGTGTGTCCAGAACTATTTTTAGATGATAGGCGTGCTCCTCCTTCATCGTTGAGTACATCAAGATGTCATTGATGAAGACTACCACAAAGAGTTCAAGGTATGGTTGGAATATCCTATTCATGGGTCCCGTGAACACTGCTAGGGCATTGGTCCCACCGAATAGCATTACCAAGAACTTATAATGGTCATACCGACATCGGAAGGCCATATTTTGCACATCCTCATCTTGTACCCTGAGCTGGTGATAGACTTATCTGAGGTCTATCTTTGAAAACCACCGTGGTCCCTTCAGTTGATCAAAGAGATTTTCAATCCTTAGTAGTGGGTACTTGTTCTTCACAGTCACCTGGATTAGGTGCCGATAGTCTACACAGAGTCTCAAAATCCCATCCACCTTCTTGGTGAACAAAATCAGGGCTGCCCAAGGAGAAACACTGGGCCTAATGAATCCCTTTCTTTTCAAGGCCTCCAGTTGTACCTGCTGCTCTCAAAGATCTGTGGGAGCCATCCGATAAGCTGGTGTAGAAATCGGGGCTATCCTAGGGTACAATTAGATGTAAAATTCCACCTATCTTCAAGGAGGTAGACCCATAACATCATCAGGGGAAACATCAGTGTATTGGTCCACCACTATAGGATAGCTCAGACTCTCAACATTAACCTCTTTGAGGGTAAGACTATCCAACCGATTGGTGATCATCTGCACCCTCCTCCGGGTAAGTCCATCCTGCACTGTAATAGTTCCCTTCTCACTGATGATGGAAAAGCTAGTCCCATCAGTGTGGACACACCACACATTGTACATAATATAGTCAATCTGAGCTTGGAATGTGGATAATCAGTCCAAAACCAATATGACATCGTAAGGCCTCGACCCCACTACTATGATATCCCAACCAAATTTCTCGCCTCATAGAGTAATATCACATAGTCAGCACTAGTGTGTAATCATCGAATCTGCTCTCGTTGGAGTCTCTAGCCGTAAGGATCAAGACAACGGCTCCACCAGAATATCTGAGTTCCTAACGAGGGTCGTGGCAATAAAAAAGTGATTGGAACCTATGTTTATATGTACTATAGATAGGGCAGAGTAGACATAGATCGTGCCTCATATTATCTCTGAAGCTCCATGGTCGTAGGCCTCAACTACCTGGAGCTGAGCTCGTCTCTATCAACCTACTCCCTGTGGTCGGGGTGGACCTCTTGGTGGTGGGGGCAGTAGAACCTTAAATCGCCACCCACCTCCTACTGCATGACCTGCTCCTGTACCATGTCTGCCACCTGCCTATGGTCCTCCTCGATCGAATCTCCTCCTCTTCCTTGGTGATCCTTCAACTGTATGTTGGTCGTCTGTATGGTGGGTCAGGCAGTCACAAGCCATGTGACCCTTCCCGCCACACGAGTAACACTGCATGATCCTTGTCTGTCCCTCTCTGCCTCGAGATCCCTGCACCACAGACCCTATATCCTGTAGCCGTCTGCCTGTAGGTCTGGTCCTCTTAGATCTCTGCATCATCTTTTTGCTGCCATCTAATGATGAATCTGCTACGTGTCGTCCAGTGGTGGGTCTCACTTCCAATGACTGGTCAGCAAGGAAACTCTTCACTAAGGGCACTTTCTCTAACACCCTTGCCTGCATCGGGATGCTAAGAGAAACCATCGAAGCTCTAATCTCCGGTCTGAGCCCCTGCTCGAAGGTCTTGGCCCTTAAAAAATGGTCTCACACCATATTAGTGGAGTAGCATGATATTTCAGGAAACCTCGCTGAATACTGATCCATGATCATGCTAGCCTTCTATAAGTGGATATGTTATTGTATACAAACTAAGCGTGATGTTGCTGGGATGAAATCTACCGTAAAAGGACCTCGAAGTCCTCCCAGATGAGATTCACCTCGTCTTGAACCTAGAGCATCATGCCCCACCATATTCCCACTGCTTCCTGAAGAAGAATGGTGGAAAGCTTCACCATGAGATTAGATGGAATCTCTAGAAGTTATAAAACTTTAACCACAACCTCTAGTCAGTCGTTGGCTACCTTTGGATCTGTCTCACCCTGGAACCTGAGTGGCCTATGGCATTGGAACATGTGCAACACGCTCAACCGACATGCACCCTCTACTGCTGGGGTTGGTTGAATTAACTACCAAATGTGTAGTGGTGCTGCTTGTACACCACGCGATGGTAAAATTTCCATAAGGGGGCCCTGCACAGAAACCTCATTGCTCAGTTGGCTGTGATCACATACTCTAAGTGGAACCCTGGCTGGTTGTCTATGTAGAGGCATCTTAAAAATAAACAGGTGCACCATGGTAATTATGTTTATACCTGGTGAGATGACTCAAATATATCACAAAGAAAACTTTTCAAAAACACATACGCAATCAGTGTTTTTATACACTGAGTTAGAAATAAGAGGTTAGGGTCTTGGTGTATGGATACATCTGCTGCCACACTAACACTGGACTCCCTGAACTGAAAAAAACACTCATAACACTTAACACTATTTCTTCACAAAAATTATTGGAGTCCTAGTTATTTGGTAGAACCAAACTCCTCTGATATCACTTTGTCATGACTCGTCCCCCAGGGCCCGTGTTGTGACTACCCCATGCCCGCCTTCCATAGGCCAAGCACTAGAGACTAGCACCGAAAGGAATACTGCCTAAAAAGGGAATTCATTTCCTTTAAACCTATACAAAATCATAGAGAAGACTGAAACAAATAGAAACCACTATGTAAACTAATGTTAATAAAAAGAGCGATGAATGTAAAGGGGCTGGAATACAATCCCAACTGAAAGTACGAGTACAACTAAAAAGAACAAATACAACTGAAAGGGAAAATACAACTGAAAAAGGGAAAATAGCTACTAAGGAATCCTCTAAGGATCCTACCTAAAGCGTAAGTACAAATCACCTTATCAGCACTCCATGTTCGCTTGTCTCCTCCATGTACCGCCTAGTCCTAGCTCTCTCAAACCTCAGCCTAGCTGCTCATCGTCTGCGCAAGACACAATAAGGTATGGGTGTAGCCTGTGCAGGGGTAAGTATAACGATACTCAGTAGGGAGCCCAAGAACCCCTACGGTCTCTCAGAATTCCGAAAGTAAAACCACAAAGCCTGATCTCAATCAGAAAGCACAAAGAAATAAACAAATCTCAAACTAGGTATACAACTTTGAGAATCATTATTTTGATGCTGACACACATAGGATTTCTATGAAGGATAATAGCCAACCACATATTCTCTAGGCTTAGGATCAAGTAACATTCCCAGTCACAACATAGAACACCTCAGATACTGGAGAACTCCTCTAATGAGTATAGTGGGCCTGCCGCATCACACAGAGGTGCTTATCACTAATCTTGGACTAATGAGGTACTCCTCCGTTCAAGTACCATGGGTCTACTGCGTAACACAGAGGCGCTCCCCACCATGGGTCTTCCACGTCACACAGAGGCGCTCCCCCTCATGGCCTACTAATGTACTTATCCTATTGAGTACTGTGGGTCTTCCATGTCACACAAAGGTGCTCCCCACCGTGGATCTGTCGCGTCACATAGAGGAACTCCCCACTGTGCCTGTCGAGTAATTCAGAGTCGATATGGTCAGCAGTCATCAAATCATAGCCAGTCGCAAGGTTCTGTACATAGCACACTTGGGAGAAATGCTCCCGAATCCATCACTCATACCTCAAATTCCCAAAAGTCCCATGAATAAGTACCCCAAAGGTCCGTTACATCATAAGGGACCCAATGAAATTGACTGAACATCAATCAGATGCCCAGTCTATAAGTTATTAGTGTTTTCACTCCGAGGGCCTGATTGGATTTGAGGTTCGATCTACCCCAGCCATTCTCCAAATTTATCCAAAACACATGTGATGTATACCAAAAGTACCATCTTGATCCAAGGATTTTGGTTCCGCAGATGGTTCGTCAAACGAATGCTCGATTCTCAGGTTATAGCCAAAAAGGCGAAACTAGGTCCGGTGGGGCCTGGGTCCGGTCCGACCCAGTTGGACCAACCTAGCCCAGCCCCTCTTGGGCCGATCCGACCCGGGTCCAGTCTAGTGGGCCTTGGCCTTGGCGGGTCCGGCCGGGCCCGCATACAGGGCGGCCCTACTCGGCCCACTGGGTGTGGCCCGGTGGCGTGGCCTAGTGGCGCGGTCTGCCCAGTGGCACGTACGAGCGTCACCCTTCCTTCCTCACTGCGGGCCGGGTGCTGGCTTCCCCCTTCTTCCATGAGCCATTGCAGCCTCATTCCAAGCACAAAAATCACGTCATTCATATATTCATGATCCACGTGTCAATGGCTCTATGTCCATATGTTGCGCTCAACAACTCTTTGTGTTTCCAACATCAATAAATATTTGGCGTTGATTAATGCATGAAGAACGTGCGAAGAACAAAAGAAAAAGGGGCAAGGTTTAAGTGTGGGACAATAGCCATGTTAGTTTGGCCTACGTGTTTGTGAAAACAGAATATAAAAAATCAATAAATAAATTCAATCATATTAAAAATAAAACCCCCACCTTGGCATTCACCCATAAGAGTTGTCGCTAGGAAGAGGGAAAAGTTGATGAAGAGGGTAACATTAGCGTTCGTCACTCCCCCAAGATGTTTCCGATCCGGCTCAAGCATCATCCTCATTCTTCGATTCCAGAGGATGCTCTTCATTGGTGAGGGTGTTATTCATTTAAGAATATTCTCCCAAATCTCATTCACTTTTCCAATCCTCTCCCCTGCGAGGGATGAGGTGCAAAATTAATAGGAATATGTTTATTAATTAATCAATTAATTTGTTGGCATATTAATTGGGGAATTCCAAGGGTTAAAGTGGATTCATTAATTTTGAATTAATAAATCATATTAATTAAAGATGAATGTGGTCACACATTTTTTGTTACAATGAATTTAATTCCCAACATTAAATACCTAACCACCATCGTGTGGTCCCCATCTTCATGTATCAAATGGGAGGTCTCAATTTAAAAAATAAAATAAATCATGTTTATTTTATTTTCTGCCATGAAACGTCCAAAATCTAACTTTCAACCTCAATCTACTGTGGTCGAGGTGATGGTTTCCTTAAGTGAATACCAGTACTGTGAGTTTAACAGTGTCCTCAGAATTAAATTCCGAGCACTGGTTCAAAAGTTACAAAACGCCGCTCTCACATTTATTGAATGTACCCGAAAAAAGTTCAAAAATTCATTCCGGGCACAGCAGGCCTCAAAATAACACACCGTCAATTTTAGTAGACTTGTAATAAATCCATATAATTAAATAAATTATATGGTAAAATTTGGGTCTTTACAACATATCTTTTGGAAAATAAAATAATGATTATAATTATATCTAAGTATTTTCAAATCTGTACTTCTTTTAGGAACTCCAATTGTTTCTTGTTAGAAATGTAGAATCTATTCATGAGGATTATTTTTTATTAATTTGTGGTACACCATATATTGAAGAATGGGGGATAGTCTATTTTTACATGATATTATTTTTAGGTATGGATAATTTCTTTTTGAATTTCTATATAATATTTTATTTTAAATATTTTTTCCATTGAAATTATGAAATTTAGAAGAACTGGGATGCTGAACTATTTATGGAAGATTTTGAGTAACCATGTAGGAACCATAGAATAGTTATATAGTTTTTTACAGTGTATATAATCATGGATTATGCATGTTTTATCTAACCATGAATTATAAATATTCTAGTTCCTAAATAAAGTAATTTTTATATGTACGGTTAGAGTGTGATTTTGTAAAATTGTGTAGACAAATAGTGAAACCTACATAGAAAATTTAAAATATTAAATTCCCATTATCCCCTTGCTCAATTTAACCAATTTTTATACCAATCCCCCACAATTTATTTTTTTCACCCCTCACATGCGACCTCTACTTATCTTCGTCTTATCGGGTGGATTTCAAGTTGTATTTCATTCATGTTATTCAATATTTATTCAAGTAAAGCCCTCATCATCATTCTCTTGGATTCCCGTACTCACTCTTCTTGTTTTCTCTCATCCTAATGGATGAGGAAGCCTAAGGTTTATTCAATATTAATATAATGATATATGTTTTGGTTATTAGGGTCTCCTATTTATTGATTTAGGTCATTCTCATTTATGATTTTGTAGATTGCACCCATTATTCACCATTTTTTCTAATTAAGGTAAGGGTTTCTTGATATAATATTTATTGATGAAAAAAATATACTATCCGAAATTTATAAAGTACATTTTTATTATTTTGATGAAAATTGGGTATTTTGAGGTATGATTGTGTTTGTTTAATTGATTTTAATTTTTATTTACTTTTGTGATGGAGTTTAAATGGATTGAACTGGAATGTTTGTATATGGAATTAAATTATTGTGGGACTGAAATTGAATGGAAAGGTGATAGATCATGGGAACGTAGGGTACCTAGGTGGTATGACTAAAAAAAGTTCCTCTAGGTATTAACTGCCATTCGTAACCCTAAGATTATTTCAAAACTCTAAATAAACTTATAATGGCATGAATATGGTTACCTCTATTGATTTTTCAGGGTTCTCCCTAACAGCTCATGTATGGGAACATGTGAATGGTTCAATCACTGTGAGTATGGAGATCCTAGGATGAGTCCTTGACCTAAGTTAGCCTAGGGATGTTCCTTGGTGATTTAATTTAATGATTTATCATTATTTTTATGTATATTTAAATGTTAAAACCCTAATTTAATTCAAATTATTATCAAACTAGCATGTTTATTTTTGGTCTAATAATGATTATTAATAACTTGGTGGGACTATACTGTGCTATATGTACTCATACCTTATATACACCAAATGATTTTATGTAGACTATCTTTTGTTAGACACTGGTTAAATCAAGGAATATCTCGAAATTGGTATGTACTATTTTTAGTGGAGATTGGGCGATGAAGAAAAACTAGTGTGTGGTTGAACCTCATGTATCATGAATATGAGTTGGTTCATTATGTTTTATTTTGATTCTTATCTTTGTATTCTAATCCAGTTTTTTATACTCCTTTGTCTTATTTTGAAGGGTTTTTTTAGAGAAAAATTCCCAAGGTATGTTCTTGATTCCCACGTACTAGTTACCAGTCCATGGGAATCAGTAACACCCTTTATTCCATGTTTAAAACTATATCAGATTCTCATGGTTAATGGGGGCCTGGGTTGGATCATAATAAAATGGTTTTAGATCCCATAATTGATTTTACAACACTTGGGATGCTAGGATATACCAAAAATAAGGTTGTTGGGACTGTAGTGGTGGGTTGTAAGGAAGTATATGGACCACACTCATCATGAAGAACCTTAAGTATCCATGGTATTTTTTTCAATTTTAATTTTTGTAATGTGTTTAAATTTTCTATTGGGTGGGTTGCATGGGCTATAGAGTGTGCACACGAGCTGAGGTTCGTTGAAAAATATGACTGTTGTACCATCTTGTTTTTTGTGATTTATTGAAAATATTATTAATGTGGTAATTTTCATTCATTATGGGTTAACTATTTTGATGGTTTTATTCCGTTACTTATTTTTTATAGTTTAATTCCTCCTAAAAGGCCCCATGTAAACTAATTGTAGGAGGCTATGGATAAATTTTAATGAGAAAATCCACTGGTTAATAAAAAAATTATTGATAATTTTGTCTAGGATATTAAAGTATTAGAATAAGGGGAGGTTTATAGACAAAATATAGATAAGGATGGTAATTCAGATACTAAAAAATATCATTCTTAGGAATACCACATGCTTAAACCTCCATCCAAGTAGGAAATCAATGACCCTACAATAGTCAATGACTGGTTAGAGATGAACAAGTTTATATTTAAATTTCCTAGGAACCCTGATTCTATTAAATTTAATTTTGTAACCTTCATTCATGAAGTCCCAAGTCAGATTTGTTGGATTCTATTTATTTAGGAAAAAAATTATAAAAATCTAGAGTTGAAGGATTTCAAGTTGATCTTTACACGAAATGTTTCCCCAGCCCCATGTAATTAAAAATATCTCAAGAATTTGTGTGTATTTAGAAATGAAATTTATCATTCATGGAATACGAGAAATTATTTACATAATTGTTTTAATTTTCATAAAAAAATTATCGTAATGAAGAGATGAAAACTCTAATATTTGAGATGGTGTGGTAACCAGACATTCATTATCATGCCTTCTTTTTGAAGATAAAAATATATACTATGGTTTTTGATCTAGATATAGTGGTATAGATAGAATAAGAAGGGCTGGATGTACTGATTAGAGTTCCTTTAATTTCTATTTAATGATGATATGAATCCTCAGACAATAAAAATCAAGTGGTAAGGGTTGGGGAAAAGAGGTAGTAATAGTTCTAATTATCCATCTCGATCTTGATCAGTAGAAATTGTGGGTGTTGGGTCTATTGTCTACCACTGGTGTGGAATGATGGGTCACATGAGGTCTTTTTCTTAGGTGGTTCCCAAGTTATGTCATTCATTTAGACAATTAGAACATGTACATAGATTTTGTTGAACCACCCTCCCTCTTCAGTGTGGTATAGTCTATTCATCCCTAGAAGATTCATGGTATAGTCTGATGACTCTTGGGTGGTAGGATTTCATCCTCAAGGGATTGGGGGTAGGATTGTTTCTTTTCATGGGTAAAAGTATCTCAATAAAAATTATCATGCTAATGGAAAACCTAATTCTTATTCAGAGGTCAAGTTGTTTTATACAGTGGATCAATATCTAGCATAATCCAAGGTAGGGCCAACTAGTATGAGATGTACTATTATTATTATTAATTTTTGTTTGGTTAATACTTTATTTGATAAAAGTTCCTCTCACTTTTTTATATTTTCCCATATTATGGAATATCTTGTACTCCCTACCAAGCTCATGCCTAATACTACGGAGATATCTATACCTATTGTAAAAATTAGAGAGAAATACTTATAGTTCTCTTCATGTATGGGTGTTATATTATAAGTCGATATGGAATGGGTATTTATTATCCTTGAAATTTATATTTTCATTACAATCTTTGGGATAGACTATTCAGTGGCCTATAAATATCATATTGATTTTTACCACTAAAATATTGATTTCTCTAACCCTGATTAGAGAACTCATGTATTATAAGGAGAATGAAACCCATGGTACAACCAAGTGGAAGCTCCTCTTTCATAAATAAGAAAACTCATCTATGATGTGTATGATTTTTTATTCCATTTCAATAAGGTAAATCCAGTGAGTGAGTTACCTCATGTGGTCAAAAAAATTCCTAATGAGTTTTCATATTTATTAATCTTAAATCTTAAGAGGTAAATATATTTTACCATAGATTTGGTTCTAGGAACATAGATGATATATCTCCCTTCATATTTTATAGATCTTGAAGAAATAAAACAATTAAAGATTAACCTAGAAAAAATTAATATCTAAATGATTATGTTTCCCTAGTGTGTTCATGTGGGTCACTATAGTTTTTTTTCTAAATGAAAGATAAAACCCACCATTTGTGAATTGACTACCATATGGTAAATTAGGTTATGGTTAACAATAAATTACTCCTTCCCAAAACTGGTGACCTCTTTGATCAACATAAGGGTGAAATGGGGTTTCCATTATTTATCTTTGTTCAGGTTATCTTCAGCTGAAATTGTGAGTGACCGATGTCCCTAAGACTGCATTTTGATGATGTTGTCCATTTTGAGTACCTAGTAATGCCATTTGGGTTAAAAAATGATCATGTTGTATTTATGGATCTCATGAATTGGATACTAAACTGATGACCTGACACCTTTATTTTTATCTTCATGGATAATATTTTGGATTACAGTTAAATGAAAGAGGATCATGCTAGCCACTTGGGGACTATTTTTTTAACATGTCATGATATACAAATATTTTCTAATTTTTCAATGTGTAGTTTATAGATCAAAGAGATTAATTTTCTGGGGAATTTTGTATTAGAATAGGGTATCATAGTATATCCTAAAAAGGTTATTAAAATTATTTATTAGGATAATCCTAAGAGTTTTTTTTTGAAATTAAGATATTCCTAATGACTTTAGGATACTACAAATAGTTTGTTAAATACTTTTTATTTCTTACATAACCTCTAGAAACAATCTCCCAAAAAGGATTTATGTTCCTATGGAATATGGAGTGTTAGGAATATTTTAATGAGTTAATGAAGAGATTAACCTCAGATTTAATTATTGTTTTACCTATGGTTGGTCAAGATTATGTGGTCTAAGGCCATTCATAAAGTATGAGTTTAGGGAGTGTTCTTATGCAGGGTGATCATGTGGTGGAGTATGACTTCCACCAAATCTAATTACATGAAAAGAACTACCTGAACTAAGGCCTTAACCTTATAGCTGTGATTCATTCCCATAGTGTGGACTTATTATCTTTTTGCTGAAATTTTCATAGTCTATTCAGATAAAAAAACATAAATTATATATCCTCACAAAATGACTTGAATCTTTGGTAATGGAAATGGGGGATTTCTTTAGATATTTGTTTAAGAAATTTGTTATACCTCAAGAAAATTAAATGAGTTTTCTAATTCCCTTAATTGGAATTGACCCTCTCAAGCCCTCAAGAAGTCTAGTAATAGATGTGATTTTAGGGTCCTATTTTCTAAAAGTCAGATTGATAAAAATGAGGAAGACGGTAGAGTTTGCCTTATTATTATTTAGTTAACACCTTCTCTTATCAAGCTCATTCACTAGGAGAAGTAGGGTGGGTGGTGAGTATTGGTGCATCCAAGAAAATATATTTGGTGGGAAGGCCACATGTGAGTGGTATTTATCTTTATAATGTACACATTTATTTAAAAACCAATGCGTGGTTCATTTGTCGATGAAAGGGACCATGATAGAGGATTTTCATAGATCTTAATAAGATATTCATCCTCATTCCACAATGATTTAATATGAAATGAAACATCAGAATTTGTGGCTAGGTATGACAAATGATATATTAGATTTTGTGTTTTTATGCTACACTTTTCAATAGATAAAGGTTTAGTATCAGAATATTTTTGGTATAATATATTCCCATCCCATACATACTTGGATGTGGGTCAATGTGTCCATAGATTTCATCATTGTCTTTCCTCGTACACCTCTAGGAAAGAATACTATATGGGTTATGATTGATCATCTAACTAAGTCTACTCATTTTAATTAGATCAAGGGCACCACTAAGGTGATAGATCATAGTAAGATATATATGTGGGAAACCGTGACATTACATGGGGTACCTTATACTATTATATCCTAAAAGACCCATGGTTTACCTTACAATTATGGAAAGTCCAATAAGTGGTAATGGGAACGTAGTTAATGATGATTACAACATATCACCCATATCAATATGGCTAGATGGAATGGGTGATCTATATCCTAGAGGATATGCTTCAGGCACAAATCATAGAATTTAGAGGGTCATGGGGAACAAATTTTTCTGTAATTTAGTTTACTAATTATAATAGATACAGGTCTTCGAAAAGGATGGATTATTTAGAGTATATATACAGTTGATCATGTAGGTATCCCCTTAGTTGAACTGGGGAGTGTGAGACCTCTCTTTTTTGGTCAATCATCATGAAGGAGATGACTAAATCGGTTCAAACAATCTATAAATAATTGGATAATGTCAAATCCATCAGAAGTATTATGTTTATCATCGGTGGGATCCCCTATATTTCCTAGATAGTGAGCAATTGTTTTTAAATTTTTTCCTCAGTTGGGTAACCATAAGTTGGAAAAGTGTAGGAAGAAAGCTTTGAAGAATGTTATAACCTTAAAAATTGTTGAGAGAATAGGGAAATAGGAAAATTGATTATCATTTCCACATAAACTAATGTCAATTTGTTATTTATTCCATGTTTCCCAACTAGAAAAGTATAATTTGGACCCCTCATGTTATTTTAACAAGGAATATATCCAAAATATAACTTGGTGTGGTAGTGAATGAGAAATCATATAGACTTATTGAATCCTAATATAAAGTGTTATATGGGAAATCTAACTCATTTTTCAAAGTATTATGGATACATGAGTGTGAATATTATGAGACATGGGAGTGGGAATCATTTAGAAAATTGTAGTTACCTCATTTATTTCTTGATCATGCTTAGTATTGATGTTATAGGGGAAAAAGTGATATTATGGGGAGAGTTTTCATACCCATGATGTAATTTTTAGGTAAGAATTGTTTGTTTTTATAATTATCTTTCATTCATTCTTTTTGAGGTTGTTTTCCTTGAAAATTATAATTTTATTAATGAAATAAATTTTTAATAGATTAACACACTGTTTGGAGTAACTGTGTGGAAAATGTGAAATAGTTATGTAGTTTTTAATAGTGTAGATTCATATAGTTGGAGCATATTTTCCCTAACCTTGTATTTTAATAGTGTAGGTTCCCATGTGAAGTAGTGGAGAACCACATGGTTGGCACACAATTTAGTAAATTGTGCATCCAAACTATACTGTCTTCCAAGAACTTTTAAATTATAAAATTATCAATGTGACATTACTTTATTTAACCCTATTTTCCTTTTAGTTTCCCGCTCAATTTTCATTAGTCCTTGTGCATGATCTCACCTTCTCCTTTTCTCATTGGGTAGATTTTACATGGGACCACATTCAAGTTCTTAAAGATTTATACAAGTAAGGCACACCTCTTCCTTCTCTTGTAATCCACCTCCTTCCTCTCCCAATTTTAACTATTCCACATCACTATGGGAGACTAGGGTTTATTCAATAAGAATTGAATAATGTGGGTTTTGGTGATTAAGGTCTCCTCTTGCTTCTTTAAGGTTCTCCTCCTCTATTTATCGTTGATTCCACCCATTTTTTACTGGGTTTTCTAATTGATAGAGATTGTTTCATGATATACCATTTCTTAATGAAGTAAATATTATTTCCTAAATTTATAAAGAATGTTTTAATTCTTTTGATGAAAAAGGGATATTTCCAGGACTGATTATTTGTTTTTGGTTAATTATGAAAATGTTTCCTTTTGTGATTAAGTGGAAATATAGTGAGTTGGAATGTTATGTTTATATAATTAAATGAAGGTGGAATTGAAATTAAATATAAATGGAATAATATATTGGAACCCTAGGTACCTAGTTGGGAAAACTTGGACATGTACCTATAGGTATTTCCCACCCTTTTTAGACCTTGGATTAAAATGAAACTCTATCTAAACAAATAATGGTATGAATATTATTACCACTTGGAATTTGGAACGTTACTCCCTTGAAAACCATGAAAAATAATGATTGTGAATGGTTCAATAATCAAGATTATGAGGACACAAGTATAAGGACATAACCGTAGTTACCCTAGTGTTATCACATGGTTATTGAATTTTCCCATTTATCGTTCTTCTACTATTTATTTAAAATATTAAAAGCATATTTATATTTTAATTGTTCTCAAAATAGAATGTTTTTTATTGTTTAAAAATGGTTATTCATGGAATTCTTGGTGAGATCCAACTGAAATTGATATGGTCACACACTAAATACACCCAATGAATGTATGTAGACTCTATTTTGTCAAATTCAAGTAAAATCAAGGTGTCTCTCATAGGTGGTGGGAACTCAATCTAATGAAGCTTGGACGATGGAGGTGACGTGGTGGGAGTTTAACCAACATGTAACATGAATATATGTAGCTTCATTTTATTTTATTTTGAGTCTTAGTAATAGTTACCTAACTACATTTTGTATACACATTTGTCTTTAAATATCATTTTTTGTATATACATCATTTGTTCTCTTTGATGCCATGATTAGATGTTAATTAATATTTGGATTATCATGGATTCTTTAAAATTTTCATTTATATATTGTTTTTATGGATTTTCAACGGAAACCATTCGTAAGGTATGTTTTTGATTCTTGGGAACTACATTCTTGAATCTTGGGAACTAGTTTCTAGCTAGTGGGGATCAGAAATTACCTTCAGTTCATGTTGTAGACTGGATCAGGTGCTCGAGGTCAGGGTATCCTTGGTTTTATAATAATTGGATTCTTGTATAAAATAGTGGGATAATATTGATATTGTAAGGGATTAAGTATCACATCCACCTTAATATATTATAATTTATTAAATGAGTCGATATCCTATTCCATGGACTATACCATGAATAAATAGTAAGTGGCCTTTCAAATTAAGCAATAAAACATTTTAAAACATAATGTGCCTATTTTCATTATTTCATGAAATGTGTAACAATTGATCTGGATGAAGTATATGCATTCACTATAATACTTGGAGATATATGTTTTGATAAAAGTTTCTAAAATCAATCAACATTGATTCAATTACCCCCATTTTTATTTACTTTCCTTCCTTAGGTACATCATTTATCTTGATAAGTCAAGAAGGGAATATAAATTACAATATGTCCTTGTCTTCCATAATAATTTTCATAATAATAAAATATGGATTAAATTCAAAATAACATTAAAATAATTATATTTTCCTATAACATATAAAATAATTAGATATCATACATTAAATAAAGAATATCTCAATGGGGTTGAAATAAGAAATGTACCACTATTATTTATGTTCTCAAATCCACATTGTAGTGGAAAAAACTTTTATTAATGAAAAATTATCTTGATCTAATTAAATTTATTATTATGTAAAATGGTTATATGAAACATATGAACTTCCTTGGTTTTATGTTTTTCTATTTTAGAATGCAGTTAGTAATTGTTACTATTGATAATATAGCTGTTTAACAATGATCACATGACTAGTATATATATACGGTTTTAACAAATCCTTTTGACAAAGACAAAGGAAGTGATGACCTCGACCAATAGGATCGTTCCTTTTGAATCCCATTTAATAGATCTTTCAAGGGATATAGAATTTCTGGACTTTTGCCTAGACCAATCCCAAGTCGAGATCCAACAACTTAAACATGAGCAAAATCGTTTATGGGAGAAGTTCAAGCTCATCGAGATCACGATGCAAACCATGTTCATTGAACGGCCCCAAGAAAGCCCCACCATCATGCACCATACTCTTATAGAATATTCTGGTGTAATAAAGGGATATGTAATAAGACCCTAGCATTATGATTATGTGCATTATTTTTGTATTGAATAAAAAATATTCATTCATTTTTTTATTGTTTCTTTGCAAATGGATTTTAAAGCACAAATATTATTTTTAGTTAATATTTAATTAAGAAATATATTATGTTGACTTAATAAATTTTTTAATTAAATATTAATTTTAAAAAATATTATTACTAAATTATTTTTTATTAAATATAAATGATCATATAAATTTTTAGGAATGGAACTGTAATTTTTATTATCGTTTGAAAGTTGTTTTTGTCAAACCCCATGATTTTTTTATAAATGTTCATTTTTATTTTAAAAGTAAGAATTTAAATATTTATAAAATTATTTAGATAAAATGAATATCATTTTTGGATTCAGGAGATCGAAATTATCTAACGGTGAATTTTTCATTATTTTCTAAGACAATCAATTTTTTTGGGGTAAAAATTAAATACCATTTAAATTTATAATGTGTTTTATGACATCTTAATGACCCCATAGTGATTCAATAAAAACCTATAAAAGTAATATTCATACAACATATGTTTTAATTTTAAAATAATGTGACTTTATATTTGTATAATTAATTTTATGGTACCCTAGTGGACCCTCTAAAACTTATAAAATATTTTAACTTTTTAAAATTATTTTCTTGAGAGTGTGACTCACCTCTATATAAGAAAGCCTAATATTTTAATAAGTTCTACCTTTGTGATTATAAAATAATTTTTTACAGTAACATTTTCAAAAAACCATGGGAAAAATCCATGGTATGGTTTGTGTATTTGATTAGTTTAATGTGTAGTGTCCAATGGCAAAATAGTAAAGAATTCCCTCTCATTTATAATATAAACCCACGCAATATCCCATTACTCGTCACCCAAACCATTTAGACCTCGACCAAACTCTACCCTCCTCTCTATATAATCTTCTAAATGCTCCCCAAGCTACCCATAAACCACTCTCAATCCTCTCCCAATCATTTTGGATCACACTTCCAAGTAAGGGATCCTTAAATTCCTTCTTTCCTTATTTATGTCCAAGTTTCCTTACATTGTTATGCCCTTTTATATTCTATTAAAAATGTTGAGGTATGATTTAATAACCTCCTTTTGTTTTAATGATTAGATAACCCATTATCTCTCATTAATTCCTCCCATGTACACCTGTTACCATGCCGAGATTCCATAATGGATTTCTCTCTCCTCATTTACATTCAAGAAATTATTTTATATTATGCATATAAATTTAATTACATATGTTGTGATATTATGTTACATTTCCCCCCTAATTTCCATTTCATATATAAATCATGATATACTTATTTATCTCTCATCAACCCATTTTATAATTTCTATTTTATGTCATTATGCTACCGAAGTTACACCAAAATTTCCCATGCCAAAATCTTCACGTAAGTGAATACCATGCCCATTTCTCTATCAAGGGAATTCACCTTTATGCACATGTAACTGTTGATTGAGGACTTAAATTTATGTATTTCACATTTTTTATTCTTGAAATAAATTATTATGTTTAATGAATCCATTTTGTATGATATATGTGACACTGTTATGTATGAAATGAAATGATTTAGAAGGGTGCGCCTTGATAGTGCTTCAATGCATTGGGTAAATAATAGTATCATGATACATCATGTGAAATTAGTTTTGATTTATAATCATTCATGTTCAATTAGGTTTTGATCATGAGAATTCATGTCCAATGAGGTTTTCCTCATGACCCATGTGCAATGATCCTTGGCCCATGCTAATATATTGTTAAATGTTGTTGCCACATCTCTATGTTATGATATACACGCTATATCATGCCTTTATGTTCATGTTAATCTTGTTCTCAACTAATATTATTATTTTCTAAAATTTAATTTTTTCCCTCATGTTATTCCACTTTTATTCCCTTAATGGTATTTATAGATCAACCCTTTCTTATGTACCGCCTCAGGTTATCCAATACAGTTCTAAGTATGAAGGAATTTTGTGGTTATGTAAAAGAATTTTTCAATAAAGATGTGCATTTCATGTGTTTAAGATGTTATGTATTATTACTAAGCCCCAAATACACTATACCTCTCAATAATTTATGTTTTATCAAGTGAAAATTTAATGTAATAATTTTTTTAAGTGTGAAACAAAGATCCGGGTTGTTATAGTTGATATCAAAGGATATGTTTAGTTATTTCTTGGATTAGGATTAGAAAACCTTTGTGAAATCCATAGGGATATGACTAGGTATAATAAAAACGTCCCTAAATTTTTGTTAGTATAGAGTAAGTGGTATATCATGAAAATAAATCCTTTTCTAGATACAAAAATGAAGTGGTGGCTTTGGAATAGATGTATATAGGGTTGAAACCCGAAAACGCTATTTTGAGCTAGACTAGAAAGGGAACTGGTGCACGAAAATGGGACTTGTTGCAATTTCTGTGCAACACTCCTCGGGGATATGCTTTGGTAAATTCATAATATTAGAATGAACCATTATTAAGGGCCTAATAAAATTTACCTAACATTATATTTTGGGATGTAGATCATAGAGAACATAGATTGAAGCCTATAAATTCATAAGTTATGTAAATAAACGTAATTTATATGCAATCCATTTTTGTAATTAGATTCCCCTACATGTGATTAATAGTTAAAAAATACTCATCGTTATGTCTATATTGGATAAAGTAGAACCAGAATAAAAAATTATAAGTTAGGGTTATCATCCACAGTTTTACACATTATTTTATCTCCCAAAAGTTTAGTAAAATAAACCAAACACCACCACAAATCATGGAAGTAAAGATATAGGTGAGATGGGAAAATGAAAAAATTATTGCATCCCAAGAATATAAATCCTCCCATGTCACAATATGTGGATTGAATTTCTCTATGAACCACATTATAATCCCTTTTGTGTAATTTGATGCAATTATTAGCAAGGATTGGCTTTCCCTATATAGAACAAACATAAATATCCATGAGAGGGAAATCACTCTCAATATGGAGAATCGATCCCTGATTCTGTACAAGTGAAAGGAGGAGGTTGAATCTTATTTATCACTATCATATCAATCATGGATATTAATACCCGATGAGAATGCGTATCTTGATTAGATGATTGAGTTTAAAGAAGAAACCATCCTTTAAGACATGGCTATTGTGAGGTAATTTGCTGAAGTTTTTCCTGAGGAATTGCCTAATCTTCCTCCTAGAAGAGATGATGAATTATTGATTGATCTTATACCTGGGGATTTTACAATATCCAAGGCTCTATATAGAATGTATTTTGTTGAGCTTGAAGAGTTAAAGAAATAATTATAGGAGAATCTGGATAAAGGGCTTATACACCCGAGTGCTTCACCATGGGGTGCACCAATCATCAATATCAAGAAGAAAGATGGGTCAATGCACCTTTACATTAATTATTGTGAGCTCCACAAAATCATGATAAATAACATGTATCCTCATCCATGAATTTATGACTTGTTTGATCAGCTATGTGGAGCACAATACTTCTCCAAGGTGGATCTGTGGTTGGGATATTAGCAAGTAAGTGTGAAGAAGGAGTATATCCCCAAGAATGATTTTAGTACAAGGTAGATGCACTATTAATTCACAGTAATGACTTTCAGACTCACTAATGCTCTAGAAATTTTCATGGAATTAAGGAATAGAGTCTTTAGAGATTACCTCGAAAAAATTTGGTAGTATTTATAGATGATATTTTAATATACCCCAATACCACGGAGGAACTTGAGGAGCATCTAAGCACAATACTAGAGAACTTTAGAAGGAGAATATCTATGAAAAGTACAGAAAATGTGAGTTATGTTTGAAGGATGTATCATTCTTGGGTCATACCATCACAAGAAATGGGATATCTATGGATCCGTCCATGAAAAATTCAATTGATGGATGGTTGAGGAAAAATTTTATAACAGATATCTGTAGCTTCCATGGGTTAGCTGAATATTATTACTGATTTTTGAGAAATTTCACATGATTTTGAAACCCTCTTACCAAGATAACTCATAATGGATTCAGGTTTTTACGGTGTGATAAATGTGAAGATAGCTTCAAGGACTTGAAAAGGAGGCTTATCACTTCTCCCATGCTCACACTACCCACAAGTTGAGATATTTTTTGTGGTATTCAGTGATGCTTCGAAGAAGGGCCTAGGCTGTGTGTTGATGAAAAATGAAAATGTAATTACCTATGCTTTAAGTAAATTGAATGTTTATGGGAAAAAATACCCAACAAATGATCTGTTGTTGGATGCAGTAATCTTCACTTTAAAAATTTTGCAACATTACCTCTTTTTGGAGAAGTGTAAAATATATATGGATCGCAAAAGCCTCAAGTATATTTTCACACAAAAAGATCTAAATATGCACCAACAAAGATGGTTAGACATGATCAAAGACTATGACTACTCAAATCACTACCATCCAGGGAAATTGAATAAAGTTATATATGTTCTATGTAGAAAGGACCCAATGATTCTATCATGGATGAGAATTGAAAAGGATCCAATCTTCTCAGATTTGATGAATATGGACATGGGAATCATAATAAAGGGAACATAATATATCCTTTCACAAATGATTGATCAACCATATCTCTTGGAAAGGTTAAAGGATGATCAAAAGGATGATGTAGTAATTCATAAGAATGTGGAAACTATCAAAAAAGGGAAACCATCAAAAAAGGGAAACCTTCAGAGTTCAATATTAGTGAAGAAGGATTTGTGATATTTGGGATAATACTACGTGTTCCATCAAATCTAGAGTTAAATAATGACCTTTTGGATGACACACAGAGTTCAAATTTATCTATTCACCTAGGGAACACAAATATGTATCAAGATATCTAAGAGAATTATTGGTTGGATAACTAGAATAAGGAGATAAATCCCTATAAATAAAAGTTCCTAGTATGTCATCAATTGAAGGTTGATAGGTAGAAGTCTAAAGGGATTATCCAACCATCACCCATACCAATGTTGAAATGGGAGAACATCACCATGGAATTTGTCATCGGACATCTGAAGACATCCAAAGGAAAAAATGATATCTGGAATATTATGGATCTTCTTATAAAGACTGCACACTTCATTGAAATTCAATAAGATTTATCATTGGATCAACTAGCACGAATATTAATCCGAGAAGTGGTAAGGTTTTAGGGAGTTCAACTATCGATTATATCTGATCAAGATCTATGATTCACCTCTAAGTTCCGGAAGAGTCTCCAACATACTATGAATACTGAGCTGAACATCGGTACAACTTATCATTCTCGAACTGATGGATAATCTAAGCAGACATTCCAAACACTTGAGGACAAGTTTAGATCATGCTTAATGGAATTCAAATGAGGATGGGATCAACATCTACCTATGGTTGAGTTCTGTTATAATAACAGTTTCCATTCAAGCATACAAAATGTATCCTTATGAATCCCTTTATGAGAAGAGGTGAAGAACACCAGCATGTTAGGATAATGTTGGGGAGAAAAAAACTTCTACGTCCAGAAATGGTCGACGAAATGGTGGAGAAGGTTAAAACCATCCAGTAGCACATTAAAAATACTCATAGTCGACAGAAGAGCTGTGATAATAATCATCGACAATACATAAAGTTTGATTTTGGAAACATGGTATTCCTCTACATATCAATATAGAAACGAGTTATAATATTTGAGAATAAAGTAATGCTTATTCCAATTTACATCGACCCTTTTGAGATCCTTGATCTCATTGGAGTAGTGGCCTATCGACTAAAACTCCCACCGAACCTATCTCAAGTACATGATATATTCCAGGTATCACTTTTGAAGAAGTACATACCTGAACCATCACATGTACTTAGTGCAGAGGTGGTACCATTGGAAAACTACCTCTCTAATGAAGAGAAGCCAGTGAAGATCTTATATCATAGGGAAAACTTTATACAAAATAAGACAATGCCCCTCATCAAATTGCTATGGAGAAACCAAAAGTTTTAAGAATAAATGTGGGAATCAGAGGAAGTGATGAAGCAGAGTTACCCTCATCTCTTTTAGTGTGGGAAAAGAATGTTTTTAGGGAACAATTTCTTAAGGGGGGAAAATTATAATGACCCAAACTTGTATTAATGAAAATTCATCTTGATCTAATTAAATGTCTTATTATGTTTAATGGTTATATAAAACATATGAACTTCCTTAGTTTTATGTTTTTGGATTTTAAAATACCATTAAGAATTGTTACCATTGATAATATATCCATTGAACAATGATCACATGACTAATACATATATATATATATATATATATTGTTTTAAAAAATTATTTTGACATAGACAAAGGAAGTGATGGCCTTGACCAGTAGGATCATTCCCTTTAAATCCCATTTATCGGATCATTGAAGGAAGATAACATTACTGGGATTTTCTCTAGACCAATCCCAAATTGAGAAACCATTTATGGGAGATGTTCAAGCTCCTTGCGATCACGACCCAAACCATGTTTGCCGAATGACCTTCAGAAAGCCCCACCATTGCACACCATACTCTTAAGGAAAATGGAGGTGTAATAAAGGGATATGTAACTAGACCCTATAATTATTATTGTCTTCATTAGTTTTTTAAAAAAAATAATATACATTCATTTTATTATTGTTACTTTGAAAATGGTTTTTAATGAACAAATAATATTTTTCGTTAATTTTCAATTAAGAAATCTATTTTGATGAATTAAGGGATTTTTGAATTAAAAACTATTTTAATAAAATATTATTACTAAACTATTTTTTATTAAATATAATGGACCGTATAATTTTTTCTGGATACAATTGTAATTTTTATTAAGGAATGAAAGCATTTTTTGTCAAAACCAATGAATTTTCGATAAATATCCATTTTTATTTTAAAAGTTCAAATTCACATATTTAAAAAATTATTTAGATAAAGTTAATATCATTTTTGGATTTAGGATGTCGAAATTATATAATGGTGAATTATTCATAATTTTCCGAGACAATAAAATATTTGGGTAAAATTTAAATACCGTTTAAATATATAATGTGTTTTATAAAATCATAATGGCCCTATAGTGATTTAATAAAATACTATAAAAGTTATATTTAGACAACATATATTTTCTCCTTTATAATAACGTGATTTTATATTTGTCTAATTAATTTTATGGTGCCTTAGTGGACCCTCCAAGACTTATAAAATATTTTAACTTATTAAAATGATTTCCCTGAGAGTGTAAGCCACCTCCACATAAGAAAGCCTAATATTTTAATAATTTCGGCTACTGGTATTATAAAATAATGTTTCCCACTCATATTTATCAAAATACATGGGCAAATTCCATTGGATGTTTTGTGGTTTTGATTATTTTAATGTGTAGTGTCCAAAACCAAAATAATAAAGAATTCCCTCCCCTTTCGAATATAAACCCTATAAATCTCCCATTTATCTCCACTCAAACCATTTTAACCTTGAACAACCTATTCCATCCTATCTATAGAATCCCCCAAGGTGCCCAAAGTTCCGACAAAGCCTCTCCCATGCCTTTGGAATCACACTTCCAAGTAAGGGATCCTCACATTCCTTCCTTCCTAATTTATGTCCAAGTTTACATATATTGTTATGCACTTTTATTTCTAATTAGAAATGTGGGGGTATGAGTCCAAACCACCAATATATTTACCTCATTATTTTTGAATGATTAGATAACCTTTCCTCTCTTATTAGTTCCTCCCATGTACACCTGTTACCATGCTAAAATTTTGCAAGGTATTTCTCTCTCCTCATTTACATTTGAGAAATTATTTTTTATTATGCATCTAAATTTCATTACATATGTTGAGATATTATGTTTCATGACCCCTTTAATATCCATTTCACTTATAAATGACTAGATACCCCTTTCTCTCTCATCAACCAATTTTATGATTTCAATTTGATGTCATTGTGCTATTGAAGTAACCCCAAAATTTCCAATGCAAAAATAATTATGTATGTGAATATCATACACATTTCTCTATCAAGGGTATTCACCTTTATAAACATGTAATTTTTGATTGAGTACTTAAATTTATGTATTCAACATCTCTTATTTTTGTAATAAATTATGATGTTTAATGAATCCATGTTGTATGATCTATGTGGCACACTTATGCATAAAATGAAATTATTAAGAAGGGTGCGCCTAGATAGTGATTCAATGCATTGGGTAAATAATAGTATCATGATATGCCATGTGAAATGAGTGTTGAATCATGATAATTCATGTTCAATAATGGTTTAATCATGTTAATTCACGTTCAATGAGGGTTTACCCATTCCATGTGCAATGAGCCTTGACTCATGCTAATAACATGTTAAATGTTGTTTCCATATCTCCATGTTATGATAATCATGATATAACATGAATTTATGTTCATGTTTCTCTTGTTCTCCATTGATATTATTATTTTCTAACATTTATTTTATTCCTCATGTGATTTTATTTTTATTCCCTCACTGCGTTTATATCTCACCCCTTTCTTATGTACGTCCTCAGGTTTCCCAAGTAGTGCTAATTATGACGGAATGTTGTGGTATTGTAAAAGAAGTTTTAAATAAAGATGTGTATTTCATGTTTTAAGTAGTTATGTAATGTTACTAAGCCCAAATGACACTAGACCTATCAATATTCTATGTTATATAATGTTAATATTTTATGTAACAAATTATGTTTAAGTGTGAAATAAATATAAGGGTTTTTATACACATCAATTCCAGACCACTCAATAATTTAGAGACAATTAGATTCATTATAATGTTGTATCCTCTTTTCATAGAGTGATGTTTCCTAGTGGTTACTATGAGAATTATTTTTCTGGATCCAAAAAAATTGAGACTAGGATGAAAATTTTCTCCATCAAGACCTCCTTAATTTAATTTATGATCCTTGTATTTGATTAAAGCTCCACAAACTTCATTCTTAAGTTATAGAATTGAAAAAAATCTACCATTGATCCATTTTCTTGAATTATTGGTTTTGATTTAGTTCCTTAAGAAATTCATATTTGTTTTGTAAATCCATAATAAAAACAATGTGTCTTAATCCGCTCATAGAATGAGGAATAGCCCATCACAAGTGTCCATCCATGATAATTACCTCTTCCCTAACAAAAATTTGGTATATTTCTCATCTACCCATTGTTTGTGATCCTCTCACCACTTTCCTAGGATATAAATCTACTTATATCATGAGCTCATTATATATTAGTTTTTATCATTAATTATTTACTCTCTACATCAAGGGTTCTTCCATATTTTAATATTGCTTGAATTAAATTCATTGTTATCGATTAGATAATGAAAAAATTCGAATAGGAATATAAAATAATATGAATAATCCATTATATTCTAATTAATATGATGGGTTTCATTAAATTATCCATATTTAGAGAAAAATGGTATATTTTTTTGATAAACATATTCTGAAACCCATAAATTTATGTGCTCATGTAACTTCACCTTCACCATTGTTATAACAACCCTATATTTTCATACACATATATTTCATCTTAATAGATGAATAGTCATTACAATAAACAAATTCATGTCATAGCATCATAATGGTTTGGTATCTTTTGAAACATAGAGAGATAAAGAACTAGTTTATAAGTGAACTACACCATCTTTTGTTTAATTCAACATAAATAGAACCCATATTAGAAATTTCATAATTAATAAATTTCTTGATATCTTGGGGAAATTAAACATAATAAAGTGTGAGATCATATTCTCTATAAGGGTAAATAAGGGAGATATCAGCATAACATAACAATAAGGGTATGATAAAATGATAATAACATTTGAAAAACATACCGTTCATGTCATAGATCATAAATATGAGTCATGGAATAAACATTGTCCTTTTATAAGACATGAATCATAAAGTAATCAAATAACATAACCCATGAGATTCTAACATCGAATTTAGACATATATTTGTGGCATAATATAAATCATAAAACATTTTAGACATGTTTGAATAGATATAGGTTCACTCATTAAGCTAAGGACAAGAAACTAGGCCCTTACATAAATCCATGGACATGAAATAAGGTCCACACACAACATTGTGAACATGAAATAAGGTCCATCCATAATCATATGGAAATGAAATAAGGTATAATAATAACCTTATAGACATGAAATCTTGATTACACATTACATTGTGAACACGAAATCAGGTTCAAAAATTTCATAACAAACTCACAGGTTATACATCATTAAAAAATGTATTAGAGGTTATTAATAGACCCAATATTAACATAACTATAAACCATTCATATAAAATATAAAATATAATAAAACATTCATCATAGAAGAACCAATAAAAAAGAAAAATGATTCATAAGTATTTTATCATGGTAAAAGTCATGGATAAATATGGGTTTCATAATCATCTTTTCATAATAATGAAAAAAATTCAAAGAAATAATAAGAATGTCATTATTGGATCATCTCCCTAGTAAATAATAAGTACCATCAAAGGATGTCATATTGGATTGAAAATTATTTTGAAAGATCGCATGGAATATTTATTAAGGAAAATAGCCTTTCCACTTTGAGAATAACTTTTAAAACAAAAAAAAATCAAAAAAAAATAAATACACTTTTTTTTAAAATAAACATGGGTAATTATATGGAATAGTAATGGAAATTATTGGTTATAATGTTAGAAAATTATGTCCATTCCATACAAGATAAAACAATAATTCCTTTAATTTTTTTGATAAAGGTAAAAAGAGCCTAGTCTGGGAAACAACAAGATGATTCATTTTAGAAAATTTTATAAAAATTTAAAAAATATAAAAGGTAATTTATGAAATATTTATAGTACAGTAAAAACATTATTTTCAATTTTTTTTGAAAACATGGATATGGTTAGAAGATAATTTTTCAACTGAAGAGAGAAGTAAAGTTGGTTTTCTTTAAAAATATTTCTGTGGACTCTTGAGTAAATAAAGAAAGAAAAATTAAATGAAACATTTTATTATCATGAATACAATATATCATAAATATATTAGTGAGTATTATTGAGATATAGATCAAAATATTTCAACCTTATTAACATAATCATAATCAATCCTGTTAAACAATGAGATTGTAAAACGAAACCCTTACCACTTTGCTAATTTTTGAACAGTAAAACCCATGAAATAGATAACCTTAAATTGATATGTAAATCCAAAAATAATTTCATGATAATCACAAGAAAATACAATCATGGTAATTCTATACACCACATAAAATAAACACATGGTGAATTTTACATGTGTCTCATTGAAAAAACAAGCTAGACATAAATCCTTACCATAAGCATTGAATTATTTAATACACATTATAAAATCCTATATAATTAAAATAGGTTAATTATAAATATACTATAAAACCATAATTACATAAAACTTACCATATATTATTTACTTATGACCTTTTATTACCCCTTTGAATAATAATTCCATGTTAAAATCATGTTTTGGGAAATAACTTCTTGATTTTTCATGTATGTTTTTGTTTAGAATTTTTGGTACCTTTACATTGACCATGGTTCAATAATTTAAATTTTTTAAAACATGATATAAATTTCATATATATTAATTATTTTTTATTTAGAGTAATCCATTAATATTAGATATTGAAAATGAATTTCACCATTCATGGAGACGGCGGGCTCTACGTATACATGAATGATGTTTCTATTTTTTTACAAATAAAAAAGGTAAATAATAAATAATATATAAAAAATAATAATTATTTAACATATATGAAATAAATTATTTTAATTTACCCTTATTACCTTCCATGTAAAATTTTGGTGAAAAACGAGTCACATAGCTTTACGAGGTAGTAGTCCACTATACACATGAGCTACCTTATCATGTCCCCACAAAATCAAAAGTAAGAATAAATATGTGATATATTGATTCCAAAATAAATATTATTTTAATAATATCATATATATAATTAATATAAATTAATAAAAAAATTCTTTATAAGCTAGTATGGAAAATGAATTACATCGATTTGTGAGGTGGTAGTCCTCCGTACACACGATCGACTAATTCATTTTCCATTTTCTGGAAGAGAAGATATATATAGGTAATTAAATTAAAATAATAACCACTATGTATATAAAATATAATTATGTTATTATATAATATTGTTTTATGAAAATTTTAAGGAGTTAGGGGATAAATAAAATGAAATTCCATGGATAAGGACTATACATATTCTTTATAAAACTCCCTTAAATTTACAACTAAATAATCCATAAAAGAGTTTCCTAATAAAACTAAGGACTCTATTGGCTATATAGAGAAAAAAATCTATTTTATTAGGTATTATAGAGACCTGACCTTTTCTTACATTAATATTACATCATTTCAAAGTTAAACAACATAACAATATTACACATGGAGGATCCAAAGGTTTAGTGTCTTGGACAAACTTGGACCATAAAAAACAAATACAACATCAAGCATAAACATTTATTTTATTTCTTCTTCTCTATATTCTTATTGGCACTTGTACTCTCCTCAGTATATGTAGACACCTGAGGATATACATAAAAAGGGTTGAGCTAGAAGCCGAGTAAGAGGATAGATAAGAACAATATAGCATGAGGTGATCATAATCATAACATGGGAAAAAGATCATAAACATGAGAGGAAGAATATGTAAGACTTGAAATGTGGAAATGCATAAAAATGAAACATCATGTATTAGTGGTTAAATACCACACATTATTGTGAACCAAGAAATAATCTTGTTCACACATCAATTCACATTTACTCATGATATTCATCACTTTACACAATGCATTGGAGCACTATATAATTCTGGGCACACCAATCTCCTCATAATATTATCATTATCATGCATGCCACAAAGAACATATATCAATAACGAACATAACTAACCCATGGTAAGTAATGGGTTTCATCTCATAATAATACATTCTTAATCTTTGGGTTCTTAAAATAAAGAGGGAACAACATACTTGATACAAGAACCATCAACCATGAATGAGAGGTAAAAGTTGAGTTCTTAAAAGAAGAATTATATTGGAAAACATTTCGATTGACAAAAAAATCATTAAAAAACATGTATATCCCATAAAAAGAAATACAATGATGAAAAAATTATCTTTAAAGAGCGACTGTGTCAAAAATGGAGTGAAAGAGGTAAAACTTGAAGGATGGAAGTTGGGTTTGAGAATTTCCCCTTACCTCGTATCTGAATGCTTCCTTCTCTATAATTTCCAGTATAGTGAAATAATATTCATTAATTAGAAATACAGAACCATTTTTACATTAATATGGTTCATTATGGTTTCATTAAGTAATTTTATGTGATGTTGGATGAGTTATAGAGTTTAAAAACATTATTCGGGAATGTTTGTTTTTGTGGTTTTCTGGAGTGGTTCACTAATATTCTAAAATTGATGTTTGGGTAGAAATGGTTAAACATCCAGAACTAATATTACATGTTATTAAGGATATTACAGTAGTTTTAATGATCTTATAATGAATCATTTTATATCCATGTGGGTGAATCATTATATAATAATTAAATGATGATTATTTGGGTTTATTTGGGCGGTTTTTGGATCACAATGAACTTGTTTTAATTTATCACTTAGCAATATGGCCATAAGTTAGTTCCAGAACTGTAAATAAGAGATAATACATATAAAAAATTATGGTTCAAACATAAAAATGGTTTCATTACCAGATCTAAATGTAGAAATGGAAGAAGAAATCATGTCGTTCTTGAAGGTGATAAATTAACACCTCACGAACAACGTTCTATTTAATAAAATAAAAGGAAGAGGGAAAGGGGGTTGGATGATATAATATCATATTAGCATAATAATTTCAAATTAAATTTATAATAATGGAGTTAAAATACCATTTTTATTAATATAGGTGGTGAGAGATCAAGAAATGAACTTGAACTTCAAAGGAAATTAGAGGAGAAGAGGGAGAGAAATTACCTCTTAAATCCTCCTCTAGAGATCCTTCTTAAGGAATCTGGGTTTGGTCTTTTGATGAGACCAGAATCTCTTGGACATGTGATAGGGGATAGGGAGGATTTTTTGGCAGAGTTTAGATAAGTCTTGGAGCCTGAGAGGTGTGAGGAAATGAGGGAGTGAAGGGTGGTTTTTATAGTGGAGGGGAGAGGGGTTTCCTTAATATAAAATTCATTAGTTTATTAATTTCTCCTAAGACAAGGAATTGGAAGTCTTTAATGACCAATAATAGTAATTTTATAATTTGATCCCAAAAAAGTGGGCTTACATCAGTAGAACATCACACATGACACTATAATTAGCTTATTTAGCTTATTTTAGTAAATTACGGTATTTCACTATTCATCAAAAATTCAAGTATTTTAGAAAAATACCAAATATTTACCCCAACCATTTTTAGACTTTTAGAATCCAAAAATGAAGTCAATTTTTCAAAAATAATTTTCTAAATATTATTAATTTAATATTTAATTATAATCATAATTTACTTAAAAAACAGTTTTTAAGATTAAAACTGATTTTATAGTGCTTTCAAAAATTATGTAGGGTCTTATAAAATTATCTAAACACTATAGGAAATTGATTTCATAAATAATAATTAAATTTTAATAAAATAAATTTTATTTTAGATTAATTAATTAATTATAATAAATTATTTATGACTTTCAAAATTCCAAAACGTTTACTATGGTCAAATTGTCACATTCTAAGATGTCCAAATTTTATTGAATTATTCATGGGTAAGGTTACTATTATGTTGGATGATTTACTATTCATTATGGTCATATTACTATTCATAAGGTTAGGTTACTATTCACAAGGGTACATTACTATTCACCAAAAATTATTTTTGTTTCATTAAACTCCAAAAATCACCTTGAACACAACCATGTATGTAAGATTTTCAAAATTACAAACACAGAAGTGACAAAGTTATATTTAAAGGTCACTTATCACATAGTAGTTTATTATGTGTTTTTTTCATGTAATTTTATGACATAATTATAAGAAGGGAATTTCTATTGAAAAACTTCAGTTTGATACATTCTTCCCCCCTTAAGAAATTTTTCCCACGAAATTTCACTTTACACAAACAGGTGAGGGTACTTCTCTTTCATTGCCTCTTCTGGTTCCCAAGTTGCTTCCTCAAACTTATGGTTCCTCCACAACACTTTGACAAGATGGGTTGTCTTGTTGCATAGAAACTTATCTCTCTGATCTAGAATCTTTACTGGCTGCTCCTCATAAGAGAGATAATCTTCCAGATGAACCACCTCTAAGTTTAGTACATGTGAGGGGTCTAGTATGTACTTCCTCAGTAGTGATACATGAAACACATCATGAACTTGATCCATATTTGGTGGAAGTTCAAGATGATAGTCCACGGCTCCTATGAGGTCAAGGATTTCAAAGGGGCCAATATTCCTTGGGCTTAGCTTCCCTTTCATCCCGAATCGCATGAATATCTTCCATGGGGATATTTGAAGGAAGACTTTATCTCCAATGTCTAACTACAATTCCCTTTGATAGTTGTTAGAAAATCTCTTTTTCTGACTTTGAGAAACTTTGATTTGTTTCTAGATGACATGAACCTTCTCTGTCATCTCTTGAACAAGATTGGGTCCAAGTATCTTTCTTTATCCAACGCCATCCCAACAGGTTGGAGTTATACATCGCATTCCATACAAAGCTTCATATGGAGCCATCTAAATACTCGAGTGGAAGATATTTTTGTATGAGAACTCAACCAATGGGAGATGTAGATCCCATCCACCTTTGAATTCTAGAGAGAATGATCTTAGTATATCTTCAAGCTTCTGAATAGTCCTTTCAGATTGGCCATCAGTTTAGGGGTGATAAGCCATGATGAAATTTAATTCAGCACCCAAAGCATGTTAAAGTATCCTCTAGAATTTAGATGTGAAACTTGGATCACGGTTAGAGACAATTGAGAGTTGAACACCGTGCAATCTCACCACTTCCTTCACATATATCTTTATAATTTGTTTAAGCGAGATGTCTTCTTGAATAGCAATAAAATGGGTAGTCTTGGTGAGTCGATCAACCACAACCCATATCGAACTATTTCCATTTGACGTCTTCAGGAGACCCATGACAAAGTCCATAGTAACATTTTCCCATTTCCATATGGGTATAGGCAATGGCTGTATCATACCTTTGGACTTTGGTCACTCAAATTTAACTTGCTGACATACCAAGCACCTTGATATATATTCTGCAATATCCTTCTTCATGTTATCCCACCAGAAGTGTTCTCGGAGATCACAGTACATTTTGGTACTCCCAGGATGGATAGAGAATATTGAGCTATGTGCATTATCCAATAGCTTCTTCTTTATCCTAGGTGATGAAGGCACACAAAGTTGCATTCCAAACTGAATCAAACCATCTTCATCGATATGGAACTCCTGCAGCTTCCCTTCCTTTACTGCATTCACCCTCTTTTGTATCTCCACATCATCCCTTTTTTCTTCTTTAATTTTCTCCTAGATGGATGGTTGGAAAATCATTTGGGAAAGGTAGGATGTATCCCCTACCCTTATGATTTCCAAATCCATCCTTTTCATATCCAAGGAGATAGGGTCTTTCTCAATCTGCAGAATGGATTGAGTAGCAGGTTCTTTTCTGATTAGAGCATTAGCCACCTTATTCTCCCTTCCAGGATGATAGTGAATAGAGAAATCGCAATCCTTGATTAGATTTAACCATCTCCTTTGACGCATGCTGAGCTTCTTTTGTGTGAATATATACATTAGGCTCTTGTGGTCGGTGTATATTTCACACTTCTATCCATAAAGGTAGTGCCGCTATATTTTCAAGGAAAAAATCACGACTGCTAGCTCTAGATCATGCATCGAGTTTTTCTTCTCATGGATCATTAACTGTCGTGAGGTGTAGGCTATCAAATTATCATTTTACATGAGTACACAACCCAATCATTTCTTTGAAGCATCACTGTATATCACAAAACTTTCTATACATTTTGGTAGTGTGAGTACAAGTGAAGTGATCGACCTTCTATTTAGCTCCTTGAAGCTTCCCTTACATTCTTCCATCCATACATAATTTTCCCCTTTCCTTGTTAACATAGTTAGCGGGCTTGAAAATCATGAGATGTTTCTCACAAAACGTCAGTTGTACCCAACTAATCTAATAAAACTACATATTTCTGTTACACTAGAGGGCTTGGGCCATTCCTCAATCGCCTTTCTCTTTGAAGGATCCATAGAAACTCCCTAACTTGTGATCACATGTCCCATGAACGTGACTAGCTTCATCAAAAAGTAACACTTTCTGAACTTGGCATACAACTTATCCTTTATTAATGTCGCCAATATAGGTCTTAGATATTCTCCATGTTCCTCCTTCTTCTTGGAGTAGATGAGAATATCATCGATAAACACTACCAAAAATTTATCGAGGTAATGTCTAAAGACTCTATTCATCACATCCATGAAGATTTCAGGGGAATTAGTATGTCCAAAGGGCATCACCAAAAACTCATAGTGCCCATACCTTGTTCAGAAGGCAGTCTTCTAAATATCTTCTTTCTTCACCTTTACCTGATGATATCCAGAATGATGATCCACCTTTAATAAGTATTGAGCTCTTCTTAATTGGTTGAAGAAGTCATCAATCCTTGGGGGAGGATACTTGTTCTTTAAGGTGATCTTGTTGAGTTCTTGATAATCGATACACAGCTACATTGTTCTATACTTCTTCTTCACAAAGAGCACTGGCACACCCCAAGGTGATGCACTAGGGCATATGAACCCTTTGTCCTGATTCTATTTCAGCTACTTCTTTAACTCCTCCAGTTCAATAAGAGCCATCCTATAGGGACACTTCGAGATAGAAGTAGCTCTAGGTATGAGTTCAATTGAGAACACAACCTCAAGATCCGAGGGAATTCTGTGTAACACTTCGGGAAATACCTCGATGTATTCCCTCACAATGGGAATTTCCTCAAGGTTGGAACTTTCCCTCGACTCAACCATTTGGGAGAGGTATTCTTTTTCACAGGGAATCAATAACCACACCATTGAAATAATTTTCAAAGGAGATTCATGATATTCCTGGAATTTTTAGAGGAGCATGGGATGGTTCAGAATATGATAAGATATTTCCTTTTCTAGATAGATGATATGTGCTCTATATAATGAGAGCCAATGCATTTCCATTATAGTGTCAAATTCCACCAATGAAAGTATTACGAGATTTTCTAGAAGAATATTACCACATACGCCAACATGAGAAGAGTCAAACACTTTGGTTGCATTGATTGCACCACTTGGTGTTTTTACAGATATCAATACTTCAATGTTTTGGGGATTTGATTCTATAGTTCTAAAAAAATTGCAAGATATAAAGGAATGCGTAGAACCGGAATCAAATAAGACTTTTGCCATTATTGAGTGAATAGGAAGTGTACCTTGTACAACTTCATTATCATGATCCACCTCCGCAGTAGTGATGGAATAAGACTTCCCTTGTTCCTTTGGATTTTGTGGCTACTGATGCTGATTACCCTCGAGAGCTCGAGGTTTAGTGCACTGGTTTGCATAGTTCCCTAGCTCCCTACAGTTGTAGCATTGAACTATGAGTGATTATCTCCTTTCATCAGCTACATTCTCCTTCCTTTTTGTGTCTTTTGACACTCTTGAGCATGATGTCCTTCTTTCCCACACATAAATCACTTCCCCATCCCTTTGAGGCAGTTCCCATGGTGCAACTTTCCACATTTTTGGCATGTGGGTCGTTGAGTTTTCTTCCCACCTTTATCACTAGATCCACCGGCTTGAAACTCCATCATTTGTTTCTTATCCCCATACCCATGGGACTATTCTCCAAACTCCATCTCCACTTTGAGGGCACATCGAAGGACTTCTTCATAAATCCCAAATTATAAAATTGCAAGAGCCTTCCAAAGGTGTGGTTTGAATCCACTAAAGAATCTATCAATTTTTCTATCATTGTAGATAACAAAACCAGAAGCATACCTTCCATGCCTTGTAAAATTCACTTCATAGGATGTGATAGATTCTACTTCTTTTTTCTTGAGCTCTATTAATTCCCTCTCCATCTTCATACGAAGAGTTCATGGGAAATAATTATTTAGAAACATTATTTTAAAGTATTCCCATTCCATCTCTTCAATTTCCTCCCTTGTCTTGGTGTTCTTAATCAAAGCCCACCATTGATCGGCTTCTCCATCTAGACGATAAATAGCTAGACTCACCTTCTCCATCTCAGAACAATGGAGCACAGAAAAGAACTTCTCCATGGAGTTGACCCACTGTTCCACAACTAGTGGATTAGAAGATCCACAAAACATCAGTGGTTGTTGCCGTATAAAACATTCGATAGCCAGTTACTCCCTCTTTGGTGAAAGAGGACATTCCCCATTATTATGGTTATGATTCATAACCAGAGATAATTGGGTAAGCATCTCCATGATGTTTTGAACTCCACCTCCTAAATCTTTGGGGATGTCGTTCGGGCAATTGTTGTATTGTCCCTCACATGATTTGTTGGCCTAATTTCTCCTGGTTCCCCCCATTTTCTAAAATAGAAAAGGTTAGAAAAAAATGTATGTAAACAAGTCATGAATAACTTATTAATGTAAAAAATTTATACAAAAAACATAACATATGGGGTCCCTAGGTTAATATTCTTGTGTGCATATTTGTACTTAGTCTCATGCTAGAAGTTTTCCCTAGGGTTCACTAATCCTAATTCCCAAATTAACTAAACCTTTCATCTGATACCAACTATAGAGACCCTAAATTTTCTTACATTACTATTATATCATTTAAAAGATAAAAAACATAACAGTATTACACATAGATGATCCAAAGGTTTAGTGTCTTGGGAAAACTAGTACCATATATAACAAATACAACATCAAGCATAAACATTTTTTTAATTTTATCTTCTCTAGCTTCTTATTGGAACATTTCCCCTCCTTAGTACATATAGCCACCTGAGGATATACATAAAAATGGGTGAGCTAAAATCCCAGTAATAGGATAGATAATAACAATATAGAATGGGGTGATCATAATCATAACATGGGAAAAAGATCATAAACATTAGAGGAAGCATATATAAGACTTTAAATGTGGCAATGCATAAAAATGAAACATCATGTCTTAGTGGTTAAATAACAAACATAATTGTGAACAAAGATAGAATCTTGTTCAAAAATAATTTGAAATTTACTAATGAGATTAATCACTTTACCCAATGCATTGGAGCACTCTATAATTCCGGGCGCACCCGTCACTTTGAAACATTCATATTGCACTATATAATTCTGGTCCACCCGTCCCCTAATAATATTATCATTATCATGCATGCCACAAAGAACATATATCAATAATGAACATAACTAAAACATGGTAAGTATTGGGTTTCATCTCATAAGAATACATTCATAAGCTTTGGGTTCCCAAAATAAAGAGGGAACAACATACTTGATACAAGAACCATCAACAATGAATGAGAGGAAAAGCTGAGTTCTTAAAGGAAGAGTTCTTTTGGAAAAAATTTGTATTGTCATAAACGTCATTAGAAAACATTTATATCCCATAAAAGGAAAGAAAATTATGAACAAATGATCTTTAAGGAGTGACCATATCAAAAATGGAGTGAAAGAGGTAAAACCCGAAGGATGAAAGTTGGGTTCGAGAATTTCCCCGTACCTCGTATTTGAATGCTTACTTCTCTTTAATTTCCTGTATAATTAAATTATATTAATTAATTATTAATACAGAACCTTGTGTACATTAATATTCTTTATTATTGTTTCATTAAGTGATTTTATGTGCCCTTTGATGAGTTATAGAGCTTAAAAACATTATTCGGGAATGTTTGTTTTTATGGTTTTCTTGAGTGGTTCACTTGTATTCTTAAATTGAAGTTTGGGTAGAAATGGGTAAACATATAGAACATATATTAAATGTTATAAATGATATTAATAGAGTTTGAATTATCTTATGAGAAATCATATTATATCCATGTGGGTGAATCATTATATAAGAATCAAATGATGATTATTTGGGTTAATTTGGGCGGTTTTTGGATCACAATGAACTTGTTTTAATTTATCACTTAGAAATATGGACATAAGCTAGTTCCAGAACATTAAATATTTTATAATACATATAAAATATTCTGTTTGAGCCATAAAAATGGTTTCATGACCAGATCTGAAGGTAGAAATGGAAGAAGAAAGCATGTCATTCTTGAAGGTGATAAATTAACACCTCATGAACAACGTTATCTTTAATAAAATAAAAGGAAGATAGAAAGGGGTTGGATGATATAATATCATATTAGAATCATAAAATTATATTAAATTTATAATACTAGAGTTACAGTACCATTTGGATAATGATAGGTGGTGAGATATCATGAAATGAACTTGAACTTGAAAGGAAATTAAAGGAGAAGAGGGAGAGAAATAAATTCTTAAATCCCCCTCTTGAGATCTTCCTTAGGGAAGCTAGGTTTGGTATTTTGATGAAAAAACAGATCTTGGACGTTGGAGAGGGTCTAGGGAGGATTTTTGGGTATATTTTAGTGAAGAATTGGATCTTGAGAGGTGTGAGGAAATGAGGGAGTAAAGGGTGGTTTTTATAGTGGAGGGGAGAGGGGTTTCCTTAATATAAATTCATTAGTTTATTAATCTACCCTAAGACAAGGAATAGTGAGTCTTGAAAGAAACATAATAGTAATTTTATCAAGTGATCCCAAACCAAGTGGGATAACATAATCAGAACATCACACATTACTCTATAATTAGCTTATTTTCCTTATTTTTTTTAAATTACGGTATTTCACTATTCATAAAAAATTCATCTATTTTTGAAAAATCCCCAAAATTTACCCCAACCATTTATAGACATGTTGAATCCAAAAATGAAGTCCATTTTTCAAAAACAATTTTCTTAATATTGTCAATTTAATATTTAATTAAAATCATAATTTCTTTAAAAAATAGTTTTTAAGATTAAAATTGATTTTATAGTGCTTTCAAAAATTATGTAGGGTCTTATAAAATTATCTAAACACTATAAGACATTGATTTGATAAATAATGAATACATTTTAAGAAAATAAAAATTTCTTTAAATTAATTAATTAATTATAATTAATTATTTACGACTTACAAAATTCCAAAAACGTTTACTAAGGTCAAATTGTTAGTTTTTAAGATGTCTAAATTTAATTAATTATTCATGGGTAATGTTACTATTATGTTGGGTGATTTACTAATCATATGGTTCATATTACTACTCATAAGGGTAGGTTACTATTCACAAGGGTACATTACTATTGACTGAAAATATTTTTTGTTTCGTTAGACTCCAAAAATCTTCTTGAACACAACCGTGTATGTCAGATTTTCAAAATTCCAAACACAGAAGTGACAAACTTATGTTTAAAGGTCACTTATCACTTAGTAGTTCATTATGTTGGGTTTTGATGTTATTTTATGACATAATTATAAGTAAGGAATTTCTATTGAAAAACTTTGGGTCGTTAGAGGTATTGGATTAACCAAAGGGTTTTTGAAATTTAATGAGAAAATAAGAGGGGGTGTCCTTTTATAAGATAGCGAAATGACTCACTTGAATTTTTTAAAACGAAAAAGGTGTAATGAAATTTTAAACAAGAAAAAATTCCCGCAAATGGATCATTCTTGACCTGAGATGAAATATGGTCTATATAAAGACCTAAAATTGGATTTTTATAAGTTTATTAGTCATTTTACCCAATATATTTTTATTTTATCTTATGATATACCTATTTTTATCATAACCACTGCAATTATGTTTTTACTATTTTTACTATGAATTATAGTTGAGAATTAATTTGACATTATTAGATAAGATTAATTATGATGTTTTCAATTATGGTATCTATTTTTTCAAATTAATTCTAGATAATCGGTATAATTTAATTTAATATTAATCTCACAAACACAGTGGACAAATTATTTATTAAAGAAAAATTCCTCATAAATTTAAAATGTTTTTATATAAAAAATTAACATGGAATTGATTACAATTACCTAAATTGAATTAATAATTATATAATTAAAAAAAATTAATTTTATAATAATATAAAATAAAATTATCTTTTATATTTTTTAAAATAATGGTTTGTTTTTAATAAAAATTGTGGTTTTTACTTTTTATCAAAAAATTAATCTTTGTAGAAAAATATCAAAAATTCACTCAAATATATTTTTTAACATGTGGTTTTCAAAAATGAATTATTTTTTTTTCAAATAAGTTTTCTAAAAATGAAAAATTTACATTTATTATTTTATCATGAAAAATATTGAAAACTTTTTTTGGGGAATATTTTATTTTTGAAACATATAAAGACATTACTATAAATTTTGTAGTTTTTTATTGGTAAAATTTATTTATATAAAACAATTATTATTATTTTTTTAGAATTTTATTTTTCCTTTTTTTACCAACATGTTTAATATATAGTTTATAATACTCATGTTTGAATAATAATAGTAATAGTATATAAAACTTCATTAAAAATATTTTTTAGAGTAAAATGAGCTATCACAGAAATATAATTTATTCTAAAAAAATTAATAAAAAATTAGTGTGTTACATTTTAACCCCAAAAAAATTAATATCTCTATTAAAATTTATCACTTTGATAAAATAAATTGTGGATACTTCTATCTCATCACATCCTTAGGTTCCCATGTAGATTCCTTAAGTTTGTGGTTTCACCACCAAACATTGACCATGTGAGTGGTCTTATTTAACCACACTTTCCATATTTTTCCTAGAATCTATACAAGATTTTACTTATAAGAAATATATTCCTCTAGTTTTATGACCTCTGAGTTTAGTACATGTTAATTTTTGGGTATGTACTTCCTCAGGATAGATACATCAAACACATCTTGAACTTGAGAAACGTTTCGTGGAAGTGCCAAGAGTTAAACAACCGTCGCTAATTGATCATGAGTCTTGAAAGGTCAAATATACCTAGGGATCATAGATAATTTATTCTCAAATATTATATGATTCTTCCATGGTAAAATTTGTAGAAACACCTTCGCCCCAAATTCTAATTATAGATCACACTAACGATTGTCAGCATCACCTTCAAATAGACGTTTTGATTCCCATACTTACTACTAAGTGACTCTAACCTTATGTGACATTTCTTCATCTAGATTTGCCCCTAATATACTTATTTCTCAAAATTTATTAAATTATGTTGGATATCTACACTTACTTATATAAATAGATTTATAAGGAGATGTATGAATACTCAAGTGAATGTTATTATTGTATGAAAACAGAAATAGAAAAATATGTTGATCCCAACCACCTATGATATCCATAGAAGAAGATTTTATCACATCATATGGGGTTTTAATTGTTATATATATTTGATCATCTATATTAGATGATAAATTATGATGAAACTTAGATCTGTAACATGGTCTTGTTGAATCCTTCACCAGAATATAGAGGTGAAACTCAGATGCTGATCAAATAATATAGAATTTAGTGCTCTCTGAAACCTTACCAATTCCTTAATGTATATAAAAAAAAAATTGATCTAGGTTGAAGTATTATCTTATAGAAATAAAGTGAGCCGACTTTGTAAGTTGATTGAAGAAAACCCATATAGGATTATGTTCTTTTAATTTTTTGGTGAGCCCTATGAAAAAATCCATGGTGATGTTTTCCCATTTCTATTATGGTATGAGAAATGGTTATAACATCCCATTATACTTTTGTCTCTCAGAATTAACTTGAAGACATACCAATCACTGAGATAAAAATCTAGTAATATCTATTTTCATTCCTCCCCTCCAAAAATACTCTTTCAAATATCAATACATCATTCTAATTTCAAGATGAATAAAAAATGAATAACTATGAGATTTATATAATAAATCATTCATAAAATTAGGTATGAATGAAACATATACAAAGTTCCTAAACATTTTCATTCCAAACTTATCAAGGTTAAACATAGAGATATTTTTCATCTTCTTTTGTAGCTCTACATCCTCATTATACACCTCTTTAATTGTAACTTGGATAGATAGTTGAACATTAATTTGAGCTAGATAATATTTCTCACCTTCCTTAAGGATTTAAAATTCCATCATTTGAAAAATCCATATATACTGGATCTTTTGTGATCTCTATAATAGATAATATATCATGATCATTTCGACTCAAATAAATACCCAACTTGTTCTCTTTCCCTGGGTGGTAATGCTCTGAATAGTTATAATCAATAATCCTTTCTAACCATATTTTATATATCATATTCACCTCTTTCTATGTGAATATAGACTTAAAATTTTTGTATTTAGTATATATTTCACATTTTTGCCCATAATGACAATTCTCCCATATTTTTAATGAAAACAAATGTAACAACTAAATCTAAATCATGAGTTGAGTAATTTTTATCATGGGACTTCAATTATGGAGAAGCATATTTTGTTACCATACCATTTTTCTTTAGAATGCATCCAAGTCCCTTTATTGATGCATCACTATAGATTTCACCCTTCTACACTATTGGGTAATGTAATGACTGGGTAAATAACTAAATGTCTCTTTATTTCCTTAAAATTTTCATAACATTCAACAAACTAAAGTAACTTGTCCCCATTTTGAGATAACCAAGTGAGTAGATTAGATAGAAATGAGACATTTTCTACAAATCACTGATAATATCCAAAAAAACCAAAAAAACTATCAATATTAGTCACAGTGGTTGGTCTGGGCTAACATTGAATAGCCTCCATCTTTGATATATCTATACAGATACCCTCTATTGAGATTATATGACCTAAAAAATGAAAAATTTTATATACAAAATTCACATATTTTGAATCTTTATATCTTATCCTTACTTATGTTTTTCAGTAAAACTCTCAAGAGATCTTCATAACATTCCTTTATATTAATATATATTTTAATATCTTCTATAAACGCTATCGCAAACTGATATATGGTAATCTATAATGACTCTATTCATTAAACATATAAAGAGATATTAGGAATTAGTAAGACCAAATTCCATCACTATATTTTGATAGTGTCCATACCTTATTAAAAATGTTGTCTTTGGAATATCTTCTTTCATAACCCTCAATTCATGATATCCAAAATGAAGATCAATCTTGTAAAATTATTGAGCTCCACAAACTTGATCAAAAAAGTCATCAATATATGGTATAAGATACTTTTTTTTGGTAGTGATCTTATTAATTTATCAATAATCAATACATAATCATATTGATCTATTTTTATTAACAAATAGAACATGTTCACTCTATAATGATTCACTAGGGTGTACAAATCCTTTATAAAGATTATCTTAGAGTTTATTCATTAATTATTACAATTAAATAAGGTACTGAAATATGTAGTATTAAAATAGGTACATCACTAGGTGTGAGTTTTATGAGAACTCAACTTCATGATTCAATGAAAGACTTGGAAACTCTTTAGGAATGAAATCAACAATCTCCTAGAAAATAAACCTGTCTTCAATGTAGAGTTTCTCCCCTAACATCTGAGACAAGTACCCATCATAGATAGGAATTTAGACCCAAAATAAAGAATTAATTTCTATTGGATATTTTTATTCTTCCTCACACTGATAAATGATCATGGGATCATTTGGAGAATGGAATGTGGCATAACTTCCTTAGTAACTAATATTGGATCCATATAAATAAATATAATCCATGCCTACAATAACATAAAATTTAACAAAAGGTAGAATCCCAAGATATTTAGAAACACATTTACAATAAAATTCAATTAGAGAAGAACTATAGAATTTGTAAGGGACCATCATACCATTATAAGTTTTTAATTCTATCACAAAAATCTCACTTCTTTGTTGGTAATTTTGGAACCTTTGAAAATTTCTTAGATATAAAACAGTGTTTAGATCAAAAATAAGATAATACATTAGCATTTCTATAGTGTATGGTAGGCCTAACTTGTACTACTTTCTTATTCTAATCCAAATTCACTAATAGTGATAACCTGAGATTTACCTTTATCTATGTGATTTTGAAGTTACTATCATTAATCATCATCATTAAATTTCTTATATTTTCATTATTAATAATAATGCCAATATTCATTTCATTTGAAACATTAATGTTTGGGTGGTGTATTATTTTTAGATCTCTCTCTATATTCTTTTCATTTAAAAGGTTCATCACATCAATTATATATTATTTTTCTCGACGTCCAGGCTTCCCACACTTAAAATACCTTCTAGTTCCTTTCAGTAATTCACATGAGTGTTATTTCCCACTATTTTGATTGGTATGAGGTTGATATATTTTCTTTCCTCTATATGAAATATCCTAAGAACATACCTGAAACCCTATATTCCATTTCTTATCAACCTAAACAAGAGGGGTTCTACCTTCCATTTTATCTTTTAGTGAAAATTGAATGATTTATTTGCATCTTCAAAAGACCCTTATAGATAACACCCTTCATAGAGTTGGTTTTGAAAAAATTGAATAATTGACCAAACTTACATTCAAGATAGATGATAACACCAGAATAGTGCATCATAATTCTTGTAAAATTTAATTAATAGGTATTAATAGATTCATCATCCTTCTACTTGATTTGAAATTACTTCCCGATTTTTGTATGAAGAGTTTAAAGAAAGTGATGAATGAAAAATAATATCTTAAAATCATCACATTACATAGATTCAATTTCTTTTCATTTCCTTATATTATTAATAAGATTACACTATTTATCTGCTTCACCTTCCATATGATAGATTGAAAAAATGAATTTTTCATGCTCTAAACATTGGAGAATGAAAAATATCTATTCAGTGGTACTCATACATTTAGAAAAACTTATCATAAAATTAGAACCACTAAATGAAGGAATAAATACCCTCACAAAGGACACAACAAAACATTATTACCTCCTTTTATTGTTTGAATGTTCTACATGATTTATATCTTGTGAATGTTATGAGAGCATAAGAACAATATGTATCATTATAGTTCCCATAACATTTGGTTTCTTAGGAGTAAAAGTATTTTATTTTCCATAAAATTATGTATCAATAAGATTCTTTTGGGTTCTATATAATAATTAAAACCAAAAAGTATAGTGTGGGAAAAAACGATAATAGTTGGAAAACACATAGTCATGGAAAATCATTTATAAGATTTCTAAATAATGGCACATTTTATTTAAATATAAGACAACTTCGATTTAAAATAAGAAATACATGATCATCATTTAGTTAAATCCATAATAATGGTTCGTAAAGAAAATTTTTATTAACTAAGGCATATCCCATGGGAGTGTTAAAATAGGCGCATAGTAAGGCCCACTGTCGTGTACTAAGTAAGTCTAGAGTCAAGCTTAGCGAGCCTTTTTCAGAGATATTACCCATAGTCACATCTGTTCGAGAACCACATATACTTTTAGTATCTATATTGGTATGTATTGATAGGTAAACCTTATAATCTCTTCCTTAACAAAACATTAGGATCTTATTCTATACTTACGCTTATCCTAAGAGTTCTTCATAATATTTTCTCATCCTAGTTTCCAAAGGAATACTAAACCTATCTTTTTATACCACTATAATGACCATGGATTTTCATACATAGTTATTTAATATTAATAGATGAATATTCATGACATTACACAAATACATTCATGAGGATCCTAATAGTTTATTATCATTGGAAACAAGGATATATCGACAATTGGTTCACAAATGAACTAAATCATCTCCCTTCAAATTATTTATAAGTATTACACATCATAAACATAACAAACTTAATTCTTTTATTCATATCATGGGGGAAGGAAACATAAGAAATGGTGATATTTTAATCCCATTAAAGGTAAAGTAGGAAGATTACAACATAACAGAAGAATAGAGTATTAGAACATGATAACAACATCAGAAAACTATACCCCACCTATCATAGATCATAAAAACGATTCATGGAATAAATCATAATAGTTTATAAGGCATAAATAATTATTTAATCAAATAAAATAAGTCAAGAGAGCATAAAATTGAAATAATAATTATATTTTGGGAATTCTAATAAGCTTAAAACATTGTCAAAATTTTAAATTAATCAAATAAAATAAGCCATGAGAGCTTGAAATTGAAAGAATACTTATATTTTTGGAATAATCATAAGCTTATAAAATTTGCAAAATTTATAAATAGTGACTCGTTCACTAATTAAGTTGTGTAAATGAAATAATTCTGTTGAATAAATTTATGGAAATAAATTTATTTCCACACAAAAAAATATGGACCTGAGAATAAGAATAAACATAAACTTAAGGAAATTAAATTAGGTCTACATATAACCTTTTTCATATGAAATCATATCCACACATAACGTAGTGAACATGAAATTAAGTTCACATATTGAAATATTAACTCATGAGTTGTCCATAATTACCTAATTAATTGGAGGTATTTAACAAAAATAACCATAAAATAACCATAAAACTATAAATAAGCACTAAAAGGCCATAACACAATCATTATATAAGAACCCATGAAAAAATGGGTTTTATAATCATTTCATCATGATATAACTTATTGAAAATAAGCAGGTTTCATAATCATATTTTCATTATAAACATAAACAATTTATTGGAATAATAAGAATTATATCATTGGATAATATCCTTAGTAAATCATAAGTAACATAATATACTATCATATTAGATGAAAAATAATTTTTAAATATCACATGGAACATTTGTTGAGGAAAACAGCCTTTCCAATTTGAAAATATATTTTTTAAAGTAAAAATTACCAAAACAATTTCAAATAACTTTCTTTTAAAATAACATTGTTTAATTTTAAAGTGATATTAAAATAAGTAATTGGTAATTATAGCCTATAATTATGTTCATACCATAAAAGTTAAAACAAATATTCCATTCACATTTTCAGTAAATTTAGAAGATCCTCATTCAAAAAACATCAAGAATATTCCTTTTAAAATATTTTATTGAAAGGTAACACAAGGGTAAACATTAACATAAAAAATATTTTAATAATATTATAAGCATCCATTAAAATAATTTTAAGAAAACAAGTCTATGTAATAAATATTATTTCAACCTAAGAAATAAGTACATTCAGTTTTACTTAAAAATATTATTTTAGACTGTTGATTACATAAAGAAAAAAAATGAAAGGAAAACATGTATTATTAATTATTAAACATATTATTATAAAATTCATGAGAATAATTTAGTTACATAGAATAATATTTCAAAATAAAAACTTAATCATAAATAATCCCGATAAACAATGAGATGATGACCTGAAACCCTAACCACTTTGTTAACTAATGAACTGTAGACCCCATAAAAGAGATATTATAAATTGGTAATTAAATCCCCATAATTGAATGTAGAATTAAAATAAAATATATTAATGTGTAGAATATATACCACATGAATGAAATATGATGTGAACATTGCATGTGTCTAATAGAAAATAATACTAAGATAAATGTCCCTTACATGAAGATTCAACTTCCTTTATACATGTTTGAAAATATGGTATAATAAATATTGGTTTATAATACCTATATTAAATATTAATTATTGTATATATCTGACTATATATTATTTAATTAAGACCTTTAATTACTCTTTTACCAATAATTATCTTTCTAAAACATGTTTTGGGTATTAATTACTTCATTTTTCAGGTATGTTTTGGTTTTGTATATTAGGTCTATTTAATTTTATCTTGGTTACATAATTTTCATAATGTAAAAAATTATATATATATATCATATATATTAATTATATATGTATTTAGAGTAATCCATTAAAGTTAGAGATAGAAAATGAATTATACTGTTCATATAAACGGTGGGTCTTACATATGCATGAATGTTCTTTTCATTTTTTAAACATATATAAAAATGGAAAATAATAATTAAACTTTAATTAATAATTATTATGTAATAAATATCACATATATTCATCAAATATATCCTGATTACCTTTAATGTAACTTGTTAGTGAAAAATGAGTCACATAACATAACAAGGCAGTAATCCTCTGTACACACGAGCGACGTTATCATATCCCCAAGGAATGGAAGGTAAGAGGTAATTTTTGATATCAAGATTATAATATAATTGTTATGTTAAAAATATCATATATATATTCTTTATATCCATCATTACTACAATATTTATTAGTGGTGATGGAAAATGAATTACAACAGTTCATGAAGCGGTAGTCGGTCGTACACATGATTGATAGTTTCATTTCTTATTTGATGGAAGTGGAGACTAATATATGTCATGAAATTAAAATAATAACATATAAGTATATATTAGATACTTACGTTATTATATTAGATTCTATGAAGAAATTTTTATGGATTTAGAGGAAGAAATAAAATGAAAATGCATGGAAAAGGACTATACTTCTTCTTGGGAGAGTCCCTTTAGGTTTACATGTGTAGACTTCTTAGTAGTGATTCATAATAAAATTAATGAATATAGAATTTGGTTAGAGAATTATATAATTTATTTTTGTAAGTATTTTCCAAAACAAATGGTTTTGTAAGTGTGAAGAGGAGAAGAGTGGGGGTGGTCTTTTATAAGCTGAGGAGAGGAAACACATGGAATTTTTGAAAGAAAAAGGTGTAACAACATTTTAAACATGAAAAGAAACCAAAATGACTCATTATAAGGTAGAAATATTTCAGTAAAATGTTATTTTTACCTTTTTATAGGTCATAATATGCCTTATCTTTTTAGATCAACCCTCAAAAACTTGTTTTTTCCTTAACCATTGTAGTTAATTTTTACTATTTTTACTATTAATTATAGCCAAAAATTTATTTTATCATTTTAGATAACATTAATTATTCTATTTACAAATATTTAATCGATTTTCCAAAGATCAAGTCAAATAATTTTTGAAATTTATTTTAAAATTAAACCTACACTTTCGATGAAAAAATATTTTATAAAGAACATGTTCTCATAAGTTTGAAAGGTTTTTATAATAGAATTAAACATAAAATTGATAAAAATAACCAAAATTTTATTAATAAATATATAAATAATATAATTTTCTTTAGAAACTTATAAAAATAAAATTATTCTTATAATGTATTTAAATGAAAATTTAGTTTTTAATAAAAATCAATATTTTTTACAATTCGTTGAAAAATTAATCATTGCAGAAAAATAAAATAAATCAGTCAAAGATAATTTTGACAGGTATATTTCAAAAATTAAGTGTATTTTTTAAAATAAAATATCTAAAGATTATAAAAAATTAGTTTTATTATATTTTTACAATTGGGAATAATTTTTTTTTGAAAATAGTATTTTAAAAACATATAAAGACTACTAAAAATTAAATATTTTTTTCCATAAATTTTATTTTTATAAATCCATAATACTTATTTTTTATATTTTATTATTTCTATCAATTCTTACAAGTTCAATAACAAGGTTATAACCCCATGTTTAAAAAATAATATTAATAGTTTGTTGCGGTTCATTAAAACTTAGTGTTTTGTAAAAAACGTTGTCTAAAAAATTTAATTTATTAGAATTTTTTATAAAAAATCACGGTGTTTATATAGTCTCCCACAATATCTAATTCAGTCCCTTTATCATATCAATATAAAATTTTTCCCTATAGTTTTTAGAGTTGTATAAAAATAATAAAATATTATTTATTCACTATATGTTTTCATTTTACTCCTAGAGTATATAGTCAACTTGAAAGTCTAGAGTAATGTTTTATATAAAACTCTACATCGTTTTCAATTTTATAAGGCTCTTTTCGAATAACCTCTGTAATAATTACATAGAACACCTATATAAAGGTTTTCACAAGATTTTGATTAATTAGAGGGTTTTCTAGTGGTTCATTATTTATAAAAATATCACTATTTTGAGAATAATTAATTCCTAGTATAATTTTATATAATTACCATGATATTTAATTAAATATCATTTTAAAAATAACTCATTTAGCATAAATATCAAAATAAAAATTGTTATGATTTAAAAAAACTAAAATTATAAATCCTAGGTCTAGTAGGGGTAATTAAAGGAATAAAGTTTTCAAAACTTACTAGTTTTACTATCATGTTGGTACAAATAAATATATATTAAACGTGGTTAAAGTGGATGACCTAAAAGATATGCATATTAACTATGAACTTTCCATAGTTTCCACCATTCATTCCCAATGATTGAACCTAAATTTTGTAAGATAAACATTTATTTCATTTCATATCAATGTAATTAATTTATATTATAATTCAGGAAAAATAATAATTACATTAGATGTATTACTTATTTATACTTAATATGATGCATGAATTGAACTCAAACTTCAGGCTAATAGACCAAAGGTATCTATCTTGGATGAATTTTAATGAAAATCCTGTATGAATTAATTAACCTATTTCTATATCCAACTATCAGGTAATTGGGGTTTTTTTATTGATATGTTATTTCTACCAATTTATATACTATATCTACATTTATACCCCACATAAATATAGGACTAACATAAAATTCAAATGATATAACCAAATGGGCATGGATATCATTTTATTGAGATCTAACCCATTTACAAAAACCAATACCTACATTAAAATATCACAAATCCAAATATTCATCCTTCAATAACCCTATATATGTAATTGAAATTGGGATTTAAAAAAAAGAACAAGGGGTGGTTTTACCTTGAATTAACATGAATTTGTATATAAAGTATTTTTCTAAAATTTTGGAATGTGTTATTCATAATATAGATAAATAAAATAACCTACTAAACAAAAATAATATTCTCCCAATTATTATTATGTATTAAAAAAGTGTCTTTCACCTGTTTATTATTAGGGGTACTTATATATTTCATAAGAAATTTTAAATATCCAAGAACATTTAGAAACTAAATACAACACATATATAAAGATAAACATGCACTTAAGACTCATATATTTATTAGTAAAATTTAATGACTGTCATTACACATGGTATAAATGGTCATTTATAAAAAATAGAAAATATTAAAAATAAATCTAAAATCATTTATCTCATATCACAATTATAAATAAAGGAATCCATATAAAATTAACCACACTGTCCAAATTTTATTAACTTTATCCTGAAACTATGATCCATCAGTAATAAAGGGATATATATTCCCTTTAACATTGTCATGGAATAAAATTACAATATACACATATGATCTTACATTTATGGGGTGATTAATAGTTCAATGGTATTTTCCCATGTGACTCCATTGATTTTCTATGCATGAAAAAAACTATATATAAAAATATAAATATACAAGGTTTTAATGTATATTCAATTTTATAATAATATAAAAATTATAAAAAATGTATAGGCATGTTGACATGAATATTACATGTATGAATAATTTGATTAAAAAACAAATCACAAGTATCTTAATGAAAAAAATATTTTGTTTAATATTCATGGTATAAGAAATATTTGAAAAATTTATTCATAATCCAAAAATTTATTCTTGTGAAGGAATTTAGGGGAACCCTAACAATTATCATTGGAGGGAAATTCCATTGTAGACCTAATTCCATAAGGTGGACACTCAAGAGGGATAAAGTGGGAAATTATTCAAGGTCGTGATCCATAATAAAAATATAAGAACCACACCCGATTCGAGCAACCACATAGTAGAAACAATATACTTGATCCTCTTACAAAATATTATTGAATTTTAAATTTCATGGGTAAAAACAACCATCTCAACCATTTATTACTCCAATATTTCAAAATTAAATAGTTATAATTGAAATTAAATAAATTAAAATAAATTTATTTCTTTCAACACTCTGTTAGTTTATTCCAATTCAATTATATGAATCCAACAATTTAAATAACCACTTATAAATAATTCATCGTATTTTAATATAATAAATCATAAACATACACTTTCTCCCATCATATAAAATATTATCAGGAACTAATAACAAATTCACAATTATGTTAACAAATTTAAACATAATTTAATAAATTTAAAATCAATAATAAATAACAATGTCAAATCATGTAAAATTAAAATCCTTAGTTCACTAATCAAAATTTGTCTTTAACACCTCATTATATAGCTAATATTATTTTTTAAAACATGGATATAGTAAAAAAAATCCACTAACCTGAAGCCACCACAATAGAGGATTCAAACTTCCTGAAATAAATTTGAGGCTCACAAATCAATTCCAATACGTAATCATGAGAACCCACCTATTTTAAACCAAAATGATAATACATTAGTATTTAGGTTCTTAAAGAGGAGGGGGAAAAATGGAAATGTATAATGAATGATATTGGAGGTATTTTAACTTTAATATGGGCTTTGATATCACTAAAATCTATAATAAATTTAAAAAATATAATAAATTCACCCAATTCACCCTCTCAAAATCTCATTTTGCATGGGGGTAAAAATTACAAAGGAATAATGGATTTTTTTTAAAAAAAATAATCATTTTTAACATGTGTTTGAAATTGATGTGTGGTTAGTGTACATGGTTGTTAAATTTTAAATCTTATACATTATCACATGATATGTATGAAACCAAACCATGCATAGTTTGAGATATGTTGTCTCAAGGGTAATTTAACCATGTACAAAATCCATTTACTTCCCAATAAAACTCAAAAATTTAAATTTATACACAAAATTAAATAAAAACAATATTTTAAAAGACAAACCAAAGATGTGTTTACTATAGGATGTGGTTTAATCTAACCTCTAGAGGATAGTGATGCATTTATTGGGTTACATTCATTACTTAGGGTGTCATATAGATTGATTCTTTGATGATATGAGGCTAATTATTGAAAGAAAATTAGTCTAGTACAAAATTTCAACATATTAATAGATTGTGAAATGTGTCATAAATAGAGAGAAGGAATTCTCCAATACATATATTTAAAAATGAATAAATGAAGGAGAAGATTATAATAGAATTACATATGGAAGGACTAGATGAATGAGGGAATAATGTGAGATTTTGGTTTATAATTTGTAAAATATATGGGAGAAATCAACCCAGGTCAGGTTTAAAAGGATTTTGTGTGTACTAAACATTAAATAAATAGATAATAAAGCATTAAAATGAAAGGTAATGAGAGAAGTATCCAATATATAATGGATCAATTACAATGAAATGGGAAATTATTCAAATTTGTGAATTATCCAAAAAGTGTTCAAGGGAACAAGTTCCAGATTATTTATTTACTATAGTAGAAGTCAATGCTCTAAATGATGAAATTTTGGGTACTATGGTCATATAATCAAAATTAACTTATTATTTGTTTGATTCTATTTCTAATATATCTTTTATCTTTACCAAATTTTCAAATAACATTGAAGAAAGTACAGATGGATTAATAAAAAAATTATCATTCAGAACACAAGCTGGGATTTTAAGTACAATAATAATTTATTTTATTTATCAAGATGATATTAAATCCGATATTTTTATAAGATATATATATTTACCTAATTCATTTTAGGAACTAACCCATTTTTCTCATCTTAAGGAAACTATTAGTTAAAAGTTGACAATTCACAAATAATAAATCTCATTCTTGGTGAAAATATATATCCAAGAAACCATACCATATAGATCAAATTATTTTCATTGAATTAAAGAAACAACATAACAATTTCTTAGATAAATGGTTTTCAAATATGATTTTTTAACCTCTGGAAGAAATTTCATTATTTTTGAATAAAATTTATGGGTCAAATTGTCTTTACATCAAATATGTATATATCCATATGTTTATTATAATGAATGAGCACCCTATACAATAAATCAATTCTTTATTTGATCAATTCCAAGGGGACCTATATTTTTCAAAATATAATGTCTGATTGAGGAAATATTATCTCAATATTAAGAATGTGTATACATTTAAGACCACACTTTTTTTAATATATGATAGCTATACATTAATTGTTATACATTTTGGGTTAATAAGTACACCTTTTGTATTTATATATTTGATTATTGGATTTTTATAGGAATGTTTTGGATAATTTTGTTGTTGGATTTATTGATTCTGTCTTATTAAACTTAGAGTTATAAAGAGAATGAAAATAATTTATATATTCTCTAAGAAATATTTTTAGGAATTAAATTATATAAGAAATTTATAAAGTGTTTTTTTGGCTTCAATGGGTTATTTTAATCTGTAATATTTTCTCAAAGGATAGTATATTTACTGTCCATTAAAAGAATAAGGTGGTCAAAGAATTAAAAAATCCTTCAATTATAACAAATATATATAGTTTCATTGGATTATAATGTTACTACTTATGTTTTTTTCATAAACTATCATTGATTATATAATTAGTTAACCAATATAACACATAAGGGGGTTAAATACACATTATCAAATGAGTATAATGTTTTAAAGGTATGAATAAGATATGAAAAAATGTTTCTATATATAATTTATTAATGAGTAATGAATATTTTTTTCATTTATAGTGATTTATCAAGGAAATGATTTGGGTTTATACTTGTGGAAAATGAAAGATTCATTGCTATCAAAATATTTAAAGAATCAGAAACAAAATTTTCCAACTTGTTATCTAATGTTATAAATGATTTTATTTTCATTGAATATATGGTGAAAATATCTTTATAACGAGAATTTTGACATATATATAGATGAAATTTTTCTTATGAAAATATTAATATAGAAAAAATAAATATGAGGAAATAGAGATAGCAAGAATTACTCATAAACTATGATGGTGTTATACACTACCATCCTATAAAGGAAAACAAAGTGGTTTATACATTGAGTGGGAAGGATCATGGAGCTTTATCAAAAATGTGAATTTATAATTATCCAATTATCAAAGATTCCAGGAGTATAAATTTTTCAATTATTAATGAATGAGAACAACCAAACATCTCCCAAATAATTTTCCAATTATAATTATTAGATTAGAATATAAAATAAAAATAGGAGGAACTGTGTTTAAAAATTAAGGTCAAGGATATAAAATATGATAAGCTAACAAGATGTAATATTGAAGATGGAGTCTTGTGTTTTGGTAGGATTTAATTTGTACCATTAGAATTAATTCTGAATAATGATATCTTAGATGAAGGTCATAACTCAAATTTATTTATACATCATGGTAGAACCAAGATGTATAGAAATAATTGATATTATTTTTTGTTGGATAACATCAAATGAGAAAGAATCAAATATACTATGATATTATTGGTATGAAAATAAGTACACACATAGAAATATCTACCCAAAGGGGTTATGAAATATATTCTTATAGAATTTTAGAAGTTGGATAATATCACAAAAGAAAATTTTTACTTAGATTCATAATACTTTTATGAAGAAATATATAATATGGGTCATCATATATCACATTAAAAAGCTTAATTTTTTACTAGAAATATGGGAGGATATTTCCCACAGCTATCTCATAAAACATTATATTAGTGATGTATTGAAACTTTATAGTGTATTATTATTAAGATTATATGACTGAGATCCATGGATAATTTCAACATTATAAGAAATGCTTCATTGGGATTTTGAAGCCAAAGTATATCTTATGAAAATTATCATCCCATATAATATTGGTATTATAAAAGTAATATGCATAAATTATAGGATATGATTTGGTCATAATCACTTGACTTCAAATGATGTTTGAAACAATATTTTAATCTAATGGAATTCCCCTATAATAATAGTTTTCACTTGATCATGAAAATTTAACCATATGTGGCCTTAGATGGAAATAAGTTTCTTCCGTAAAACATAGGGTATAAAGATGGTGAAAGGAATATTTTGTGTTTAGAACATATTAAATAAATAGAAGATAAATTAATATCCATACTTAAATGTATCAAATAATCATACAAGACATTGAAAAAATATATTGACAGCTGAAAAAATACCCATAATTTTATGTCAGATACCATATAATTTTAAAGTTATAAATATATAATGGAGTGATAAGGTTCAGAAATAAAAGTAAGATAATATCAATGAACATTGAGACTTTTATATATTTGTGTGAATTGAATTTTTGGAGTATCGGTTTTCTGTTACACCTATCCTCTTGAAAGTGCATGACTTCTTCTTTGACTAACTAATAAGAATGTATATTCCAGACCCAAATAAAGTAATTAGTAATAAAAAATTATAGCATGTTATGAAGTGTTGGTTCATATCTAAGATATTATAGATGAATTATTGTGAAATAGGCTGAATCAAATAGTGAGGAAACTGTGGAGGAATCCCATTTTAGAGGAGGCAATATGTGGTACTAAGGAAACATTGATTAATATATCTCCATATTTTTCATAGATTTACGTAAAGCTTAAATTTTAATGATAAGTGTATTTAAGGGAGGTAGAATGTTATTCCTCATTATTTGGGTATAAAAATAAAGAAACAAATATTATATATCAATAATATTAATAATAGAATAAATCAAAACTACTTTTTATTCATAATACTACAATACAAACTAGAGAATTACATTCACCATAATGGATAAAACTAAAAATATAAATAAAAAACAACTCTTCACCATCAATAAAAGTTAAAACTCACTATACTTGTTGTAACACCCCAAGCTTCTACGGTACGTTTCCCTTTGAATAATGTAATAGCGTGTGTTGTACGCAACATCGAGTTCTAACACACACCACAACTGATCAAACTAGCCGTTATGAATAGTAATACCTACTTTTTGAAATTATATATATTTTATATTTAAAAATGGATTTAATTTTTGGATTCAGAATATCTAAATTATCCTAATTTGAATTTTTGGTATTTTTCTGAGAACATCCAATTTTTATGAAAAGTGAAAAATACTTAAAAACAAATTTTTTAATCAAAATAATTTATAGTGATAAATTATATTATTTAGTGGTTTTAAAGTATAATTAGAATATATTTTTACCATTTTATCCAATGGTGTTCATTATAATTAATTTTACTTTGAAATTGGACATAAACAATTGTCAATATTTTGATATATATTATTTCTTAAAAACACGCTATTTGTTGTAACAGCGGGAATTAATTATAAAATTAATTAATGCAACTTATATGTTTGGAATTTTTTAAAATAGACATAATTTTTGAATTCGGAATACCAATTATAGCTTAGGGTGAAATTTTGGCATTATTCTGAAAAACATCAATTTTTGATGAATAGTGAAACTACTAAGTGGTAGTTAAAAAAACTGAATTTTTCATAAAACATAACATTACCACTTCTGTGATTGGAATTTCGAAAATCCAAGAGAAACGGTTAATATCAAGGAGTAAAATGTGGTTCAATGAGATGAAAATAATTTTTGGTGAATAGTAACTTTTTACTTTTATTTAGCACGGTTAAAAGTAAAAAGGGTAATTAAGGGTAAAAATAATATTAATATTACTGAAACACAGGTCCTAATTCTATTGGACAAGTGTATCTCGACCAAGAACAACCTTAGGAATAAAATATTATCATTTAGGTCCACTTGGATTAGATTAGGACATTTATTATTATTTAATTCAAAGAAGAGTTAAAAGAGTTAAAATCAATGTTTATTTACTAAAAAATTATTAATGTAGGGTTATACATAAGATAAATTAGATTGTAAATATTCATTAGAAAGCTAAAACTATTTACTACAGAATTATATTTTATTTATAATTTTTAGACATTAAATAATTTAATTTATTTATGACACAATGATGATGTCGTAATTACCATAATGGTGAAAAATTAAAATAATTGATATTATAAATACCAAAATAAATATAATTTGAGACTTTTAATTAATTAAACTAATTTCCTAGGTTAATATGACATGTTAGTAATTATTTAATTAACTTTTTTAGAAGTAATCATTTTGTTATGAGTTTTACAAAAATCAATTATTAAATAGTGTTAAAATTGACATAAAAGATTTTTTAAAACAACTATTATATTATTAATTGATATTAAATACCTAAAAATCTAAGGTTCGGCCAATAGACTTATATCATGATAGGTGTATCATTAATAGACCACTTGGGGGTCTCTTGGATTTATATAGTATGTTTATTAACCATATAATATAAAAATACAAAGAGACATTGTAAAAGTGAAACTAATTAACTAAGAGTTAATACTTAAAGATAAGGTTAGTATAATGACCCAAACCTATATAAATTCTATTGGTTGAGTGGTTTTCGAACTATCCCCACCTTAACATTTAAATAATCCACTTTGGAGCCATTATAAACCTAATATGAATTTATTATAAAATAATATTTCTAGCTTTTCCAAAGGTGCCCCTCACCCCTCTTATAAAAGGTTACTCTCCCTTCTAATTAACTCACACCTTAAATGCCTTTTGGTTCGGCCAAACTCTACCTAAATACTCTCTCAACTTCCCTAACTTCATCCTATAGGACTTACTTTAGTCATAAATCCAACTTAAGGAGCCCTTTTGATCAAATCAAAAGGAAGAACCCGAAGAAGAGGTAATGATTTCACTACCCTTTTCCAAGTTCCATTCTTCTTCTACATCTTCCTTCTTTGTTATTACCATTCTAAAATAATAACTCCATTATCTTATATATACTGTAATTTTATTATAAATATGGTACAACCATATTCAGTATTCTATCCTTCCTTTGAATAACATGTCACCATACATGCGTACGTACGGCTTACCGTCTCCACGTCATGGTGTAATTGTTATTCAATAAATTATTATTTGGATGTGTATAATAATGATGTGTAACTCATGTAAATAATACATATAACATGATAATGATTCTTTATATATTATATACCATCGAATTATATATTATTTTAATATCAAAAGAATTATATTGTCCCTCATGCGTACGTACGGACTACCGTCTCCACGAATGCGATGAGATTCATTCTCCATCGTATACATTCAAGTATAATTATCATTTTATGATTTAAAAATAATGTTTAAGGACTTTATATAATTATGGATATGATAAATATACAACCTATCCATGAAAAACATGGCTTACGTAACAAAACATATAAAAGAAAATGAGTAAGTTAACATCCAAAACAACGATAATACTAAGATATTATTAACAAATCAATGTTAAAAGATCATATATGATATCATAATAATGTATATGATTATTGTATAATTTAATAAAAATTATTTCACCATTATACAGGAGGTTAACCTACCCCCAACCAAGGAAAAGTACAAGGTAAGGGTTTATTTCGCAATCTCTTCATTATCCAAGGTTGTTTATACGTAATAATCTACTGGGATCTCATTATCATCCAAATCCATGTTTCTTAAAAATGTATTTCAAAACATTTTTATTATTTAAGAGAATATGGGTTAAAGTCATTTATACCCTTGTTTGACTTTTTATAAGAGTTTTATAAAGGAATCTTTCCGTCGTTTTCCAAACAAAGTGCTTTTTACCTTTTCGACAGAATTAAGGTAAGAATGTTTTTTTAACTTATACGGAGGGTATGGATATTTTCCGCCGTTATAAAATCGTCGAGGCATCGCTTAAATCATTATAAAAATATTTTAAAAGAAAATTTTTTATTTTATAAATATATGACCCTAAAATTATTTCAAAATAGAAAGAGATATTTCTCTAAAAAGAGTTTTGATTTCATCTATGTCAACATCCTTTGATGGAATTTACACTTATTTGAAGTTGATTTATTATGATACAAAACTTCTATATTGTATTGAAGGTTTTGTGATATTTTTGACTGTGGATGTGTTATTTTTATACCATTCATGGTTTATGGATGAAGTATTTACATTTCGTATGCTAGTTTTAATAAGAATGTTTATGTTATGTTTAAACCTTTTCATATGGGAATGTATTGGACTTAATATGTGACGGGTGGAGCCCGCTATAGCTCCTCGATGCATCGGTAGGTCTCATGAGACAAACTAGTGTCTTGGCACAAGGCCTTGGCAAAATCTTATTTGTAGTCTTGGCACGAGGCCTTCGCTATGTGGTTATGATAGTCTGGAATTATGCATTCCATCATTATGAGAGTGGTTATTGATATTGCATATGATTATTCGATTAGTAGAATGTCCATGTGAATAAGTAAATGGAATTATTTCATTTTATTTTTTCCATACTATGTTGAAGTTCAAGTTTAAAAGGATTTTGTTTTAGTTATACATTGCCTTAAATGTTTATTATTATTTATGAAAGTTTCCGCTATATTGTTATCCTTACTGGGCATTTGAGCTCACCCCTTTTCTATGTTTTATTTTTCCCCGGATGTGAAGAAGTAAATTATGAATGACCTGCAGGGATATTTTGAAGGGAAAATAGTGTGCACTATGAAGACAATATGTTGTTGTAGTAGTTTTTCACCTTATGATGTAATGTAAAACTTTATGAATATATCTAGTGTTTCCAAGGCTACTAAACCAGTCGGTCTTTCGAGATTTGATATTTTTTGTGATCATGCCAATGTTTTGTAATAATGCACCGACTCTGGGTAACTAGGGTCAGGGCGTTACAGTTGGTATCAGAGGAAGTTTAGTACAAACCTTGGAAGCTAGATTTAGAAAAACTCTGATTAGAGCACGTAGACCTAAGATGAACTTTGAGGATTAATATAGAAGAAATTCCTAGAATTTTGGTATTGTAGAGATTTTGTGAGTTTTCTGAGAAATAAATCCCTGTCTGGATACGAGCAGGTAGAGGCGGCTCTGGCACAGATTTACCTAGGGGTAAAACCTGAAAACACCACTTTGAGCTAGACTCGAATGGGAACCAGTGCACGAAAATGGGCCTTGCTGCACTCTTGGTTATGAAACCCCTGGGGGATATGCTTAGGATAACTCTAATTTTCATTATAAATCATTATGAAGGGTTTATGAGTATATAATTCCTCAAATAAAACATTTTTTATGATTATGGATTATATCCATAAATAGTTCAATTTATGTTAAGTGTTTTATAAGTATGGGATTATGTATTTTGATTCATAAACTGATTTAGTTTATTCCATTGTTTAGAAATAATGCCTAGTGGAAGAAATGGAAACTGTATTAATGCATGCACTCCATGTAGGGATTTCACTCCTGTTCAAGATAATTATAGTGGAGCTGGTGATGCAACTGGTGTCGATCAGCTAATCACCATACTGGGACAACTCACTCAGGTTATGAATAATAACCTTACCCGTATGGAGAACCCTGATCCGCAGCGTGGAGGATCAATGTTAGATCGTTTCGTGAGGAAAAAACCACCAACATTCAATGGGAGTACAAATCCCTTAGTAGCTGAGCAGTGGATAAATTCCCTAGAGAAAATATTTCAGGCTTTAGGGAGTAGTGAAAGGGAAAAAGTTATCATGGCAGTTTACCGCCTCACTGGAGATGCTGGTCAATGGTGGTCATTGACTCAAAACATGAAGGAAGATGTTGAAGTATCAAATATGGAATGGAGGGAGTTCAAAGATCCGTTTTTAGAAAAATACTTTCCTCGTGACCATCGAGCAGATATGGAAAGGCAATTTCTGAGTCTCAGACAAAAGGAGGATGAGAATGTCGCAATGTATGAGGCTAATTTTACAAGGTTAGCAAGGTATGCTGGAGATTATATACATAACCCCATAAGTAAGATTGACCGTTTCTTTGATGGGTTAAAAAAATTTCTCTGTCGAGCATTAGTCTCACAATCCTTCTCGTCATACGAAGACATTGTCTCATGTGCTATCAAGACAGAGAAATAATTCTCAAAGTCTTATGACTTTAAAGCAAAGCAAGAGAAGAAGAGATCTACTGAAAAATCTGGGAATGGAAATAAGGGGAAGAAAAGAAAGGTTGAATATCCATCCTGTGGTAAATGTGGGAAGAAACACCTTGGTACTTTCTTGAAGGGAATGAGTGTTTGTTACAAGTGTGGTGAAAAAGGCCACCAAGCTCGTGATTGTAAAGGGAATAAGGAAGCTACCAATGTTCAATGATACAATTTCAGGGAGATGGGACATTATGTAAATGAATTTCCTAATAGTCAGGGGAACTTACCTTAGAAATGGCCAAGAGATCAAGGCTAAGCTTTAGCAATCACTACTACTGAGGTAGAAGCTCCAAAAGACGTGGTGGCAGGTAATTTAATGGTTTCCTCAAGTTTAGAAAATGCATCATTTGATTTTGGATCACTTCATTGTTTCATATCTTTCCAGTTTGATAAGAAAATTAGATATTTCTAATTTGATTTAACAAGGGAGTTGTCAGTTAAAACTCCTAAGGGAAGTATCATTGCAACATAGTTTTGTGAATCAGTCCCCGTTAGAGCACATAAATGTTCTTTATCTTCTGATCTCATTGTCATAACTATGATTGAGTTTGATATAATCCTTGGTATGGATTGTATTTCGGACTACGATGCAAAGATTTATTATAAGAAGAAGGAGGTTACGATTTTGGATGATGATGATAAGGAAAACCTTATCTTTAGAGCAGAATTGTCACCACCTAATTCTTATCTAGATCCACCCTCAGTAGCTCAACTAAATTAAATTATTGGGGAGGAAGAGGATGAAATGACTGTGGGTGAGGAAAGGAATGTTCAAATAGAGGATGTACCTGTTGTGAAAGAATAGGTAGATGTATTTCCATGAATATTTACCTAGACATCCTCCAGAATGAGAAGTTGAGTTTTCCATTGATTTAATTCCTGGATCAAGGCCTATATCGAAGACCCCTTATAGAACGGCCACTGTGGAATTAGTCGAACTAAAGAAACAACTAGAGGAATTGAGTAATAAGGGACTTATTCTCCCTAGTGTTTTCCATGGGGAGCCCCTGTTCTTTTTGTTAAAAAGATAGATGGATCTATGAGGTTATGTATCGACTATAGGGAGATCAATGCTATAACAATAAAGAACAAGTATCCCCTACCTCACATTGATGATTTATTTGACCAACTGCATGGAGCTCAATAATTTTCAAAGATTGACCTTCAATCTGGATACCATCAGTTGTGTGTGAAGAAGGAAGACATTCCAAAGACAGCATTTCGAACTAGGTACGGGCATTACGAGTTTACTGTAATGCCTTTTGGATTGACTAATGCACCCTATGTATTCATGGATATGATGAATAGAGTTTTCAAGGAATATCTTGATGAATTTGTGGTGGTATTTATTGATTATGTCTTGGTATACTCCCAAAGCTATGAAGATCATGAAAATCACTTGCGCATTATCCTAAAGACTCTGAGAAGACATGAATTATATGGAAAGTTTAGCAAGTGTGAATTCTGGATTCATGAGATTTCTTTTCTTGGCCATATTGTCTCTAAAGATGGAATCTCTATTGATCCTTCTAAGACCAAGGCAATCCAAGAATGGCCAGCACCTACAAGTATAATTGAGGTACGCAGTTTTATTGGTTTGACATTTTATTATCGACGTTTCGTCCATAATTTTGCTTGATTGGCTAACCCATTAACGGAGCTCACACGTAAAGGGGTTAATTTTTTTTGGACAAAAGAGTGTGAAGAATTTTTCGAAGAACTGAAGAGAAGATTAGTCAATGCTCCTATATTGACTCTACCATCGGGGAATGATGGGTTCGTTATTTATAGTGATGCATCAAAGAAAGGACTTGGTTGTGTCCTTATGCAGAATGATAGTGTTATTGTCTATGCATCACGACAATTGAAAATTAATGAGCAAAAAAATCCTACACATGATCTCGAGTTATCAGCTGTGATATTTTCTTTGAAGATATGGAGGCACTACCTCTATGGTGAAAAATGTGGGATTTATACTGATCACAAGAGTTTGAAGTATATTTTTCACAAAAAGAACTCAACATGAGGCAAAGGAGATGGCTTGAATTACTCAAGGATTATGATTGCATGATACACTATCACCCGGGGAAGGCAAACAAGGTGGCAGATTCTTTGAGCAGAAAAGATCATGGAGTTTTGAACAATATGAGAATTGAAAGGGATGCGATTTTCATGGATCTAGTGAAGATGGACATGGGAATAACCAGGGAAGGAGAAACATCAATTCTTTTTCAAATGGTTGCCAAACCATCTTTACAATAAAATATTAAGAGTTCTCAGACCGATGATGAATAATTTCAAAAGAATATTAAAGCTGTGAATGATGGGAGATTGAGAGAATTTGTGTATGAAGATGGAATTTTGAAATTTGGGAAGAGACTTTGTGTTCCCGATATACCTGATCTAAAAAGGGAATTGCTGGATGATGCTCATAGTTCCAATTTCTCTATACACCCTGGGAGCACCAAAATGTATAGAGATTTGAAGGAACATTTTTGGTGGGACAACATGAAGAGGGAGATTTCTGATTTTGTGTCAAGATGTATGGTTTGTCAACAAGTGAAAGCTGGAAGGAAATATTCTGGAGGAGTCATGCAACCTCTTCCCATACCAGAGTGGAAATGAGACAATATTACGATGGAATTTGTCATGGGGCTACCAAAGAATCCTAGAAGGAATGATGAAATATGGGTTATTATTGATCGTCTTACCAAGTCAACACATTTTCTTGCTATAAGAGACGATCTACCACTGGAACGTCTAGAAAGACTATATATTGATGTTGTTGTGAGACTTCATGAAGTACCCCTATCGATTGTTTCTGATCATGATCCCCGTTTTACATCAAGATTCTGTAAAATTCTTCAAAAATCCCTGGATACTGATCTTCATTTGAGCACTGCCTACCACCCTCAAATGGATGGACAATCAGAATAAACTATTCAAACCTTAGAAGACATGTTGAGATCCTTATCACTTGACTTTCAGGGTATGTGGGATCAATATTTACCTCTGGTAGAATTTTCCTATAACAATAGCTTTCATTTGAGTATTCAGATGGCACCATATGAAGCGTTATATGGAAAGAGATGTCGTACATCAACCTGTTGGGATGACGTTGGTGAAAGAAAACTTGGAGGCCCAGAACTGGTGGAGGAAACGATGGAAAAGGTAAAGGTAATCCAAAATCACATCAAAGCAGCTCAAAGTAGGCAGGAGAGCTATGCCGATAATTGACGGAAGGTTTGGAATTTTAAGTCGGTGATCATGTTTTTCTGAAGGTATCTCCATGGAAGGGAGTTATACATTTTGGTAAGAAAGGTAAATTGAGTCCCAGGTACATCAGACCTTTCGAAATTATAGAACGAATTGGGGCTGTAGCTTACCGATTGGCAATGCCGCCAAGTCTCTCCAAAGTTCACAATGTGTTCCACGTATCTCTATTGAGGAAATACATGCCTGACCCTATGCATGTACTCACCTATGAGGAATTCGAACTGGAACCTATTCTGTCTTGTTGCGAAGAGCCCATCAAGATTATTGATACAAGAGAACAAGTACTGAGAAACCAGACGACGCGTCTGGTAAAAGTTTTGTGGAGAAACCATAAGATGGAAGAAGCAACGTGGGAACCTGACGAACTTATGATGAAGAACCACCTGAGTCTTTTCATGCGGTAGTATTATAGAAATTTTGAGGACGAAATTATTTGAAGGAGTGGAGAATGTAACACCCCAAGCTTCTATGGTACGTTTCCCTTTGAATAATGTAATAGCCTGTGTTGTACGAAACATCGAGTTCTAACACACACCACAACCGATCAAACTAGCCGTTATGAATAGTAATACCTACTTTTTGAAATTATATATATTTTATATTTCAAAATGGATTTCGTTTTTGGATTCAGAATATCGAAATTATCCTATGTTGAATTTTTGGTATTTTTCTAAGAACTTCTAATTTTTATGAATAGTGAAAAATACTTAAAAACAAATTTTTTAATCAAAATAACTTATAGTGATAAATTATATTATTTAGTGATTTTAAAGTATAATTAGAATATATTTTTACCCTTTTATCCAATGGTGTTCATTATAATTAATTTCACTTTGAAATTGGATATAAACAATTGTCAATATTTTGATATATATTGTTTCTTAAAAACACGCTATTTGTTGTAACAGCGGGAATTAATTATAAAATTAATTAATGCAACTTATATGTTTGGAATTATGTAAAATATGCATCATTTTTGAATTCGGAATACCAATTATAGCTTAGGGTGATATTTTGGCATTATTCTGAAAAACATCAATTTTTGAGGAATAGTGAAACTACTAAGTGGTAGTTAAAAAGAACTCAATTTTTCATAAATATTAATTTTACCGCTTCTGTGATTGGAATTTCGAAAATCCGAGAGACATGGTTAATATCAAGGATTAAAATGTGGTTCAATGAGATGAAAATAATTTTTGGTGAATAGTAACTTTTTACTTTTATTTACCACTGTTAAAAGTAAATAGGGTAATTAAGGGAAAAATGATATTAATATTACCCTAAAACATGTACTAATTCTATTGGACAAGTGTATCTCGACGAAAAACAACCTTAGGAATAAAATATTATCATTTAGGTTCACTTGGATTAGATTAGGACATTTATTATTATTTAAATCAAAGAAGAGTTAAAAGAGATAAAATCAATGTATATTTACTAAAACATTTTTAATATAGGGTTATACATAAAATAAATTATATTTTAAAAATTAATTAGAAAGATAAAAATATTTCCTACATAATGATATTTTATTTATAATTTTTAGACTTAAAATAATTTAATTTATTTATGACACAATGATGATGCAGTAGTTACCATAATAGTGAAAAATTAAAATAATTGATATTATAAATACCCAAATAAATATAATTTGAGACTTTTAATGAATTACACATATTTCCTAGGTTAATATGACATGTTAGGAATTATTTAATTAACTATTTTCTAAGTAATAATTCTGTTATGAGTTTTAAAAAAATCAATTATTGAATAGTGTCAAAATTGACATAAAAGAGTTTTCAAAACAAATAATATATTATTAATTGATATTAAATACCTAAAAATCTACGGTTCGTCCAAGAGACTTATATCATGATAGGGGTATCATTAATAGACTACTTGGGGGTTTATTGGATGTATATAGTAAGTTTATTAACCATATAATATAAAAATACAAAGAGACATTGTAAAAGTGAAACTAATTAACTAAGAGTTAATACTTAAAGATAAGGTTAGTATAATGACCCAAACCTATCAAAATTATATTGGTTGAGTGGTTTTAGACCTATCCCCACCTTAACATCTAAATAATCCACTTTGGAGCCATTAGAAACCGAATATTAATTTATTATAAAATAAATTTATAGCTTTTCCAAAGGTGCACCTCACCCCTCTTATAAAAGGGCACTCTCCCTTCTCATTAACTCACACCATAAAAGCCGTTTGGTTCGGCCAACCTCTGCCCAAATACTCTCTCAACTTCCCTCAAATAATCCTAGAGGCGTTCCTTTAGTCAGAAATCCAACTTAAGGAGCCCTTTTGATCAAATCAAAAGGAAGAACCCGAAGAAGAGGTAATGATTTCACTACCCTTTTCCAAGTTCCTTTCTTCTTCTACTTCTTCCTTATTTGTTATTACCATTATAAAATAATAACTCCAGTATATTATATATACTTTAATGTTATTATAAATATTGTACAACCATATTCAGTATTCTATACTTCCTTTGAATAACATGTCACCATACGTGCGTACGTACAGCTTACCGTCTCCACGTCGTGGTGTAATTGCTATTCAACAAATTATTATTTGGATGGGTATAACAATGATGTGTAACTCATGTAAATTATAAATATAACATGATAATGATTCTGTATATATGATATCTCATCCAATTATATATTATTTTAATATCAAAAGAATTATATTGTCGCTCGTGCGTACGCACAGACTACCGTCTCCACAAACGCGATGAGATTCATTCTCCATCGTATCCATTCAAGTATAATTATCATTTGATGATTTAAAAATAATGTTTAAGAAATTGATATAATTATGGATATTATTAAGATACAACCTATCAATGAAAAACACGGCTTACGTAACAAAACATATAAAATAAAATGCGTAAGTTAACACCCAAAACAACGATAATATTAAGATATTATTAACAAATCAATGTTAAAAGATCATATATGATATCATATTAATGTATACGATTCTTCTATAATTTAATAACAATAATTTAACCATTATAAAAGATATTAACCTACCCCCAACCAAAGAAAAGTACAAGGTAAGGGTTTATTTCTCAATCTCTTCATTATCTGAGGTTGTTTATACGTAATAATCTACTGGGATCTCTTTATCATCCAAATACATGTTTCTTAAAAATGTATTTCAAAACATTTTTAATATTTAAAAGAATATGGGTTAAATTTATTTATACCCTTTTTTTAATTTTTATAAGAGTTTTATAAAGTAATCTTTCCTTCTTTTTCCAAACAAGGTGCTTTTTAACCTTTTCGACAGAATTAAGGTAAGAATATTTTTTTAACTTATACTGCGGGTGAAGCTATTTTCCGCCATTATAAAATCATCGAGGCATCCCTTACAAGATTATAAGAATAATTTCAAGGAAAATATTTTATTTTATAAATATATTACTCTTAAATGATTTCAAAATAGAAAGAGATATTTCTCTAAAAAGAGTTTTGATTTCATCTATGTCCACATCGTTTGATGGAATTTACACTTATTTGAAGTTGATTTATTATGATACAAAACTTATATATTGTATTGAAGGTTTTGTGATATGTTTTATTGTGGATGTGTTATTTTTATACCATTCATGGTTTATAGATGAAGTATTTACATTTCGTATGCTAGTTTTAATATGAATGTTTATGTTATGTTTAAACCTTTTCATATGGGAATGCATTGGACTTAATATGTGACGGGTGGAGCCCAAAATAGCTCCTCGATGCATCGGTAGGTCTCATGAGGCAAACTAGTGTCTTGGAAAAATTCCTTGGCAAAATATTATTTGTAGTCTTGGCACGATGCCTTGGCTATGTGGTTATGATAGTCTGGAATTATGCATTCTATCATTATGAAAGTGGTTATTGATATTGCATGTGATTATTCGATTAGTAGAATATCCATGTGAATAAGTAAATGGAATTATTTCATTTTATTTTTTCCATACTATGTTGAAGTTCATGTTTAAAAGGCTTTTGTTTTAGTTATACATTGCCTTAAATGTTTATTCTTATTTATGAAAGTTTCCGCTATATTGTTATCCTTACTGGGCATTTGAGCTCACCCCTTTTCTATGTTTTATTTTTCCCAGGATGTGAAGAAGTAAATTATGAATGAACTTCAGGGATATTATGAGGGGATAATAGTGTGGACTATGGAGACAATATGTTGTTGTAGTAGTTTTTCACCTTATGATATAATGTAAAACTTTATGAATATATCTAGTGTTTCTAAGGCTACTAAACCAATCGGTTTTTCGAGATTTGATCTTTCTTGTAATCATGCCAATGTTATGTAATAATTCACCGACTCTGGGTAACTGGGGTCGGGGCGTTACACTTGTAATCTCCAACAAATAAAATGAAAATAATATATAGTAATACTATGAAAAAACACTTAAAAATATGTAATATAAATTTTATAAAAACTAAGAGAATAAGAAGTAAAGTTTTATAACATGGAATAATTTAAATTTATAGGAATGTGAGGAGGAAATACAGTTATTATCTCATCATTAAAATGATATATATCTGAAAATTACATGACCGAAATTATACTTTTGGGAATAACCATTATATATTTATTCTAAAAACATGATAAGAATCAGGAATAATATCTTTTTATATTTAAATAGTAATTATTAATATAAAACTTTATAGGAAATGATATATTTAATGGTATAAAAAATTAATGTATCTTTCATTTTAATTCCTTATTTTTTATTTTTTATAATCCACTTTTATGTTTAATTGGATTTGGATACAATCCAATCGAAAAAAATGTTTGAAATACCATTGGATAATGAAACAAATATAAAAAATAAATAAATACCATTCACTCAAAGAATTGGATTTCTGAGACACTAAAAGGTTTAATTTCACAATAAAATTCAAAACAAATATAAATTTATTTTCTCAAAAAAAACGTCATGTTTTTATTTATAAAGTAAACATATGCAAGTGTGAATTTAAATAATTTCTACAAATAGTAAAATATGTAGCTTAATAGAGAAATATGGAATAATGTACAATAAGAAAGTAGTTTGATAAATGACATCATATATCATATAAAATTACTCAATACATCTCACATGAGTATAAAATTATTTATAACAACAAGAATAATTATTATTCTTAGTCTTCAGTCAAAATAATAACTTTTTTTATGCATTTTTATCGAATATTTCTTAAAAAATATATTATCCATCAATTGTAAATACTAATTACCCGAACACAATATCCTTAATCAAAATTCATAATTCCTATTTATTTTTCTCTAGAATAATCTCTTCTATTCATCTTTATAATTTGAAGATATTTATAAGTCTTGAATATATAGTTTTGGAAATCAAAAAGTAAAATAATGTTAGGGATCATTTATTCTCTCTCTATATCTTTCTAATTTGATTTTTATAGTAATTCATTTAATATTTAGTATCCTATTAAGTTATTGTTTTATATACATTTTAATATTTTCCATTTTATATATTGTAAATATTGTTATCTCATAACCTCTCCTTACACTCCATTCCTAAGTCCATAGATATACTAGAATAATCATAGATTATTTTAGTAATATCCCTTCTTATAAATCTTTAATGATGTATTGTACTTGTGTTATTATTGGTATATATATTTTAGAGGGATATTTTTTATATTTCTATATAATATAATTGATTGTTTCTTTATAGTAACCTGAATAAAACACTTAATTATATTATTCACAAGTGAATCTTGGATATGGATGCCACCAACAAAGGGTGTTATTTACTGAGGAATTTTATATTATAAATGTGAATTAAATATAAGTTTTAAATTATCAAAACTTTAGATTATATCTATACATAACTAAATATACATTGAATTATAGAATCGACCATATTCAATTATCTTTCTGTAATTATTTAGCAAATTATTTCATTAATAATCCTTTCATACAACCCTTTATAAAAAATGTTTTATATGTTTTTTATTATATGGTTCCACTATGAATACCATATACATTCTTATTATTTTTATCAAAGTGTATTTATAAATACATTCATACCTTTCCATTGATAGGGGAAATTATTGATCACTTGTATATTAATTGATTATATATAAGAAAACATAAAAATAATTATCAAATATTATGACATTTATTTGTTGAACATTGTGACAAGTATTATTGAATCCATTTTTATATGATATAATTGAATTAGAAAAGATAAGTGATGTGTGTGATAAAAAAATATATACTTCTAAAATTTAAAAATAGGTCTCATGAGACAAATTATATATGGTAATGTGAGTATCCTTACCATAGTAGTAATATTTCATGGAACTAGGCTATGACTTTATTTTTTTAATGTTTGAAATTATTCTTTCAAATCATTATTATTTTCAACATTTTGTATTCATTATATTTTTATCACTTATTATTTTATATAAATTTATGTTTAATATTTATTCAATACTGGTTATGTATGTCATGAGGAATATTCCATGTTAATATCTTGATATGTTAAACCTTACTAATTATTTGACTTCAATAATTTATTTTTTTCTCTTTTTACCAAGGAAAACAAGAAGAATACTATGTATGAACTACAAAGTATATTATAAATAGTTATTGTTGTTGTATTTTATAATTTATTTAGTTGTATATATTATCTGTTTTATTTTATTATAATTATAGTGTCTTTTTACGTATCATGTCCCCTATGGATACTATAATTTAATTCTTTTGTATCTAATATTATGTATTTTGTAGTTATCAAAAAAATATACATAGAATCTTGATTACTAGAGTTAGGACAGTTCAACCATATTTCATGTTTATTTATTAAAAAATTAATTTAGTGGTGGTTTAAACAATTAAATGCATTTACAAGACTTATAGAACTTTAGGGGACTCCTTAACACTTGTTCAGGTGCTCGTCACTTGTTAAATACAACATAGTGGATGACCTGAATTGTATCACCATATGAACTAGGGAAGGATGGATTTATATTATTTGGAATTATTTTCAAAGATATAGTTCTATTACGATGTGTCTTAAATTATATTATATATATGTTTTCATGGGGTGTGGTATTTTTTTTATTCATCAAGCGCACATTAAAAATATATCACCTCAACTATTAAATATAAGAATGAATGTATCAGTTCATAGGATACATGAGTTATTAAAGGAGTTTAATGAGTATAATGGATTTATAATAATTTTTGGAAGGTTATTTAATTTCTTTATTAGGGAATTTAAATAGGGAAGTTGGTTATGTTGTTTGATGGTCCTTTATTCACTAAAATTTATGATACATTTCACATTAATTTATCCTTTTCATCATATTTTTGAATTTACGTTACTAGATTTTACTAAGATTAAAGACTTTATAAATATGAATATTATTTTTAGAATAAATAATAATAGTTTTACCTTTTAGTAATTTTTTATTAATCATCATAATGTGACATGGTGAAGATACCAATGACTGAATGAGATCATTAAGAGGGGGTGGAGTAGTTTTTTTAATGGTAGGGGAAGTCCCCATTTTTTATTAAAATAAAGTTGCATCCCTTTATTATTATATAAGAGAAATACAATTACATGTCCATTAAATGCCATATAGGGTATTGAAAACCAATAAAACTAGACCCACGAATTCACAAAAACCCCCTGCATACCTTACACCACCAGTTATCATTTATTTTAATAGTCCAAACATCACCCCGTACTGCTGTCTTCGCTATCATAGCCAGCCATTGGAAACACCTACCATCACCTTTTTAATGCCTATTTAGATTATTCATCATCAAATATAGATAACCTTTACATAGAAGCATCTTCATAACCACCATGGACCTTTATCAGCATCCACACCATCATCCATGCCCATCGAGCTGGTTAATTGTCGACTATTTCTCCACTTTATGTGGCCCACATTCGATTTACACCACCATAAATTCAATCCCCTTCAAGGTTTACCAACTTTTCACCTAGCACATCCCACTGGCTATATCTTCCTCCACCCATGAATTCTTCCCCCACTAGAACATCACCCACAATATGTTTACTACCCCCTCAAACAAACTGCACAAATTTCTATCCCCATAAATGGAGAATAGAAAGATTTGAACCCTACTTTTGATGTACTATTACGGGTTTTCCTTACTACTAAGACAATACCGAAACTATATAGAGTGACCTAATTAGTGATATATTATAATTTTAAACTTTTTATAGATATTCTTCAAACCAAAATAATTTATAATTCATTTTCTCTTAGTAAAAAATTTATCCTCTCAAAGAACTTAGTCTTGTCATTCACGTATATAATAAATGAATATAAACTATGTACATGGCATTTATAATTATTTTAATGAGGTTTGTTACTCTACGAGAGTTTATATTTCTTGGTTTTTATTGGATATTATTTTACTATACATGGTTCTCCTTTTTCAATCAATGTGATACAAAATGATAGGAAGGGGACATCCATAGAATCCATTATAATGTCTCCTAAAATTTTGGTACCTCTCACACATATTAGAAGTAAAAATATATTATGAAAATGAATAATAATAAAAATTTATGCTCTAATTATCATGGTAACAAAATAATTAATCATCTTAAACTTGTATGAATTTCATAATGCTTTTATAAGTGAAAGATTATTAGAAAATATTTTCTCAATAATTATTCACATGATTATTTTATTCTCAATCTTTTTAATAAATATTATCAATCCTCTCACGATTCCTTTGATTAATATTAAATATTATAATCAAAGTTAAACAATTCTCAATAATTCAGGTATAATTTTCCGTAGATCAGGATTTTTTCAACAAATATTTCTTTCTTTGAGTAAATCAATAATATTAATAAATGCTAAAGACCCTCACCGAAGATTATTTAGTAATTCATTCCTATTTTTATTTTTTATATAGTAATATTATCAGCTATCTCATGAATTTTTTTGAAGAATCATGAGAAATATAAATCTTAATCAATTCTTTCCATCAATTATTCATTCATGTACAAGATAATATTTAATTTTACAAACACTATTATTCCTACTTTTAATTTCATCACACATAATTTTTTATTTTCTTATAATGGAAAAAATAAATATAATGGTATATTTAATGTATCTTTTTGAATTTATTTTCAACCTATCAGCACAATAAATCTTATTTAACTTTGGGAAACATAATAAACACATAAAAAAATTAGCAACAAAAAGAATCAACTCTCATTTAATTCATATTCACCTTTGATAAAAAATATGAATCTTAATATTTTCATTGAAATTAAATATGGGATTTTGTGAATTTATTTATCCCAATTTTTTGACACCTTTGTTTCTTAAAATTAAATAAAAAAAGTATATAAATGAAAATTTTGAGTTAAAATTAAACATTCTAGAGTAATTTTAGAATTTCATTGTTATTTTTCATTGTTTACAAATCATGAAAAGTAACCATTTTATGTTAGTGAAATGGGGTTGTGAGTTCTACACTGTAAATGTTCATAGTTAAGGTGAAAATTTATAGTAATCATTTATTTGTTAATATTTTCTATAATTATATATGTTTTTTATTCTAAAATTTCTAAGATTTTTTTTAAAAATATTTTATTGTTATATATTTTTTTTAAATGTTTGAATTATTTATAATGATGAGAAAGTGTTATGTAAGGGCTTATATATATATTATTAAATAAAAAGATTTATTATTGTAGTTATTGTTGTTTTAATTATTAAGATTATTATTGTAAATTATGATTTAGTTATATAATAAGGAATTATATAAGGAATATCATAGTCCTTTGGATGTAAATCAACTTATGGTAAGATATATGAATATCATAACACTATAAAACAAGTCATAATGCAATACTAATGTAAAATTATCATGGAAATTCGATATTTTACACTTTTCTATCATTAATATATCGTTTTTATATTATTTAATAACGTTAATGAAAATATAAAATCATTTAAATGTTAATTTTTTTTTAATTTTTTTTATAAAACATTTTTATGGTAAATTAATTACCCAAACATTTATGAAATGTTTGATTAATAAGGGGAGTGTAACACCCTGATATTTTAGTATGAATTTATATTTGAATAGGTATTACACTGAATAGATTATTTCACATGAAACACCATACTAAAAAGAATCATGATAAATTTTATTGAAATAAAATATTTTGAAAAATGATAAAAAATAATTCATTATGAGAAATCAAAATGGAAAATTACTGAGAAAAGTATATGTAGAATAATCCCAGAACTAATTCATAACACCATGAATATAATATATTTATCCTTGTAGTTTTACATAATTATAAACACCTTGATTTTAACTATTGAAATGAATTATAGAAATTTAAATATAGCTTACATTTTGGGAGGGATGTAAGTGAATAAGAGAAATAATTCTATGAATGTATATAATAATATATATAGGAAAGAAACCCAACTTTTATAAATATTTGATCATTGGAAATATAGTTATTTTAAATATGGTTCTTGGGTATATGGCCATTGGATATGCATATATCCAATAAGTATATTAAATTTATGTAATTTGTTTTAACAAAATTGAAATAATTTAATTCTGTAATGAAAAAAAAAGATAATATTTTTTTAAAATATTTTATTATGGAAATATATTTTTATATGTTGATTATTATTGTTTTTATATAATTATTTTATGTATTTATAATATTCAAAATAAAGATTCTAATTCGATTGGATTAATAAAATTAAATGGTTAAAAGAGAAATAATTAAATTTAATAAGATATGGATGAAATTATTTAATGTCAAAAATGATATTTTTCCAAGAACAATTTTAATAAGTGATTGGTTTTTTATATTAAATAATTAAATTGATTAATTTTAAATGAATAATATAATGTTTTAATGTATACCAAATATATTGATGCTAATTTAATTAGTAACTATTATTAATTAATAATAAGAACACTAATTTTTTTGAAAGCCATCTTTATATAAATATCATATATATATATATATGATGTTTTCATTAGAATGTATTGTTTACTATTTTTAAAAATTGATTTAGATTAAGTGGACTATAACTTTGAAATTATAATATAAAAATTGGGAAAGAATAATCACCATGAATTTCTAGTAAAAACTTCAAAGGTAAATAATTAGATAAAGTAAATGGGGGTAAAAAGATGTAAATTATCATTGCTTAATTTTTTTTAACTAAAATGATATTTTTGAATTATATAAGTCCTTTTCTAGGTGTGGGAATGAAAAATAAGTTTATACCAAATATTTCCTTACCAAAATCATCAAAATTTCATGTGATTATATCTTTACCATTCACTAAACTTATGTTTCCAATGAAGTGTCCATTATTTTCACCAATAAAGGGAGCTCTCCTTAACACCTCCCAAACAAAACATTGGTTAAATTTTACCTTTAATCAAAAATAATTTTACTTTGACAAATTCTTATTAGACATTAAATAGATTATAATTTTAATAACTATTCTTAAACCCTTCATGTTTAATGAACTTGTGTCGAGAAGGTGAAAATTCATCAATGGGGTTAAAGAGATTTATTGGAAGTTAGGAGTAAAGGAAAGGGTTTATCATATCAAATTATTTAATTTTGATATGGTATAAATTTATTGTATTATATAATTATATTGTGTATATACTACCTCATTAATTCATTTTACCTTATTTATGAAGTTATCCATGAGATATTTAAATTAATTTTATATTCTTTATTTCAAGGGATTTTGGTTCTAAGGTTACCAATTCCATAAGGGTTAATTTCAAATATCACTTTTAAATTGATTTTTTATATGTATAGAATCCTATTTGGGGAAAATTTTACTTATATATTTAATCCCATAAATTTTATTATCCTTTGTTTAATTTTGGGGCTTTCATGTCTTTTTACCATTTCACTTTTCATTGGATCACAATATAACTAAAAGGATGTCTGTATGTGGAGCTGACCTTACCTCTTATTTCTTGTCAAGAATCATTCTCATCTTTGTACATACTCTATATATTGTTTTGTGGATATATTTATCTCTAATTATATGATTTCTCTAGGTCTATTTCAATATTATTATCTTTTTAAAAAATGGAACGTTCATTTGATGTTATCAGTATTGTTTTTTCTACCATGTTTGACTCTATTTACAATAGTTTGAAAAGAATATTCGATTTTAATTCGTTCCACATAAATTATTTTTCTATATTTTATGTCCATTTTCATTAATAATTTTCCAAATAATGTTTTCATAATATTCCAGATAAATTTATATTCTCATTTTTGTTAATTTTTTTTTCTTTTAAATCAAAGTTATTAAAAACCATAAATGAGTTGTTGATATGATTTTTCAATTTAAATTTCTAATACTCTTATAAATGTGATTATAATATATGTCAAAATCATTCAATGTTTCTTAAGATTTTATAGGGATTGATCTAATGATATCATACACCATCTTTCTTTGGATGGATTATTATAATATATTATGAAAATTTTTATAAAACTCATTTTTTTTCATGGGTTAATCAATATATGATGGGATTATATATTTTCATGTTCAAATGGGACACATATATATGGTTTATAATTATATGATTGTTGGGTACATTATATCCCTATAATTCCTTGGGTTAATATTTATGTCTCATAAGATAATGATGTTAAGTATAGACCTTATTGAAATGTTCAAAAGGTTATGCATGGACCTTATAGAGATTTTCACAATGTTAAGCATGGACCTTATTGAAATGCTTACAATTTTAAGAAAGTAACTTATTCAAATGTTCACAATATTAAGAATAAAACATGTTGGAATGTTCATAATATTAAGTATAGAACTTTTTGAAACGTTCACAATGCTAAGCATAGAACTTATTGAAATGTTCAAAATTATTAGTGTGAGACTTATTGATATGTTGAAAATATGAATCATTACATATGATTATGATTATAACACATACCTGTGTTATTACCCATTACCCATAGTTATTTCCCCATGTTACCACATCCTGAATCCATGATATATATGTTATGTTTCCCTGATTCCTCGTTCATATAACTATGTTTCCATTCTATTATCTTTTTAATTAAATATTTATCCAATGATCATGTTATTGGATCATGATAATTGACTCATTTTTTCACACTTATATTACTCTTCTATTATATTGTGAATAATTTCTTATGCCACGATTCATGATTTATGAACTAGGTTTTATTGGGTACGATTCTTTTATATTATGTTTATAATCATTTATTATGTTCATATACTCACATGACCATTTTATTCTACCTTATGATATTCAATTTATATCTCTTATGTTTACCCATTATGTATATGCTCTCCATTTTCTAATATTTTTATTCCCCAATACAGGAAGAGGTGTAATGTGTATTATATGTCTATAAGGATATCATTTGTTGAGAATACTATGAGAAATGTGAAGGAATATTGTAAAATAAGATGTTCATGTAGTTAATCTACAAATAATCTTACCCTATGGGTTATGGTATTTTGTGAATTTGTTAAATGAATTGTTTATGTTATTGAAATTTTATCAAATTTATGTGCATTATTTTCAATCCATCTTTATTGGAATCAAATAATATGTATAATGTTTGTATTTTAGGACTAGAGTAAAGAGTGTGGGTTTGGGATTCCTTAGAGAGAAATATTATATGATTATAAATATGACCCAAACCATGGTTATGGTAGTTATGGTGGATGTTTGACACAAAAAAACTCTAAAACAAAAAATATATTTCCTTTATTACTTTAATCATGACACTGGTAGGAAATGGATTGAATGAAATCATTCCCAAGTGTTGGGAGACTTGTAAAACCCATGGATACATTAGGATAAAGTATCAATTTTGATGCTTTTTAGTGACCTTAATCAACCATAATTAAGAAAGAATAAAAAATATCTCTTCTTCAACAAAGAAGATGTATATTATTCATTTACAATTTATGTATTTATATTTAAAATATATAGATGAAGATCAGTTTTTTGAGGCTTCTACTTTCTTACACTTCCTTGTAAAAGTGTTATGCATTCCATTTGAAACATAATAGTGGTATCAAAACCAAACCACTAATATTTTATTTTAAATTTACGTTTTTAATGATGATCATGCTTGTCGTAATATATGAAATGCTTAAATCACAAATGTTGACATGCCATGGATTGATATGATTCATTTTATTTTCATGATATATGATACCAAAAACCCATAAATACAACATAAATGATGATATAGTTATATTTTACTAGTTTTTATTATGTCAAAATGGATGATATACTGATATTGTAGGATGTCTTATCTATTTTTAACTATTACAAGGGTGTCAAAAATAGATTACCAAGTTATAAATATAGAACAACTTATGCTTATTCAAAAGTAGTGATTGATCAGTCACTTGAGACCACTTAAAATTTTATTTATATAAAACATTATTGTATAATTTAAGATTTTTTATTTTCATTTAACTATTTAGTAGATTAATGTATAATTTATAATTTTTTTATAAATTATTAATAATTTTATTATAATATACTTAATTAATATATAATTTTTTTATAAATTAATTATTAGTTATAAATTTTTTATAATTTTGTTATTAATGTTTTTTGAAACATTTAATAGATACCCGTCTTTATTATTACATCCAACAATTAATATAACTATTTTAGAAGGTATAATATTGTAATTTTTAGTATAAAATGTTAATATTAAAATAATAATGTACTTTGAAGTGTTTATAAAATATAAAATAAGGCATTATGTAAGAATTTATATTATACAATGAAATGTTCAAAAATAGTAACACAATACATTCATATTAAAGAAATAATTTGTTAATTTATTTAATCCATGCCAAATTGAGTTTTTGAGGATTTAATCAAGGTTTAAATTGTGTGAAAAATGTGAAATTTAGATTATGTAAATTTTTTACATAAATTATCAAATTTTCATATAGAATATCAAAATTTCATATTTTGATAAATAAAAAATATTTGAAATGAAACAGAGTTCAATTTTTATTCTATATAAAAATATAATATGAAAGAGATTACATTGAAATAAATGTAAAATAATCATGTTTATTGATTTATGGAATGTCCATAAATATTTTATAATTATAATTTTTTTTAAATATTTTAATTATTGAAGTTCTTGTAAATTTATATCTCATGTAGAAATATATGAATTTCCATTTATTAATTTTAGTTGTTGATTTATTTAATTGATGGATATAAAGTATTTATATTTCGAATGGATGTATAATTTAGTTTAACATTTTTAAATGTTTTCTTATAAATTTTGTACCATACATATACTGAGTTATATGCTATGTATGGAATAAGATACTCAACTCTAAAAGTTTTTTAGGAATTACATATATTAGTTGTCAGAATTGTAGTGAAATTAATATCACCTAAGTAATGATCATTTGATACATGAAATTTTGGTTATACTTATCACTAATCTAGGAGTTTAATCAATTTGTTGGAAACTTGGGTTTAGAAACATATTTCACCATACTTACTCTTTAGGGATTTTGATTAATTTTAATTCTAAAAATTTTCTTAAATGTATTTCATATAACTTTTTGATGAGATGAACTTTGATATGTGTGAACATGATCGAATTTTTTTGGATGACACAAATCATGAGTTTTATAAAATTTTATTCATTAATATATATGGAATATATTAATTTGGTTTTATGTATAATATAAAAAAATCATTAAAAAAATGCATATATAAATAGAATACATGATATAAGATGATGAGATGTTAAAAACTATTAATAATACATAATGTGAGATTAATTTTAATGAAAACACTTTTCAATACCTCAATCATCCAAATAGGAAGGTGGAATCCAAAGTTGGGTTCACATGGATTATATTGTAAAAGGAACAAAAAAGTATGTATAAAACTAATAAAATTAAGTGCATGTAACTAGCCAGAAATATTAGTTACACTTAGATTATAACCCTTAAAAGCTAGGATACATGAAGAATAGAGTTGAGAAATCCATAATATTTATTGGGAAAGGATTTATCCAATAATATATCAAGATTCATATATGTTATTATTGATATGATGTCTACCAAAATATATATTAGATGAGATAAATTACAAAGTGGGATCAAAGATTCTATGAGACATGGATCTTTGATCACTAATATATATGCTTAATGTTTTTTAATGAGTTGTAATTTCAGGGAAGGAAAATTTAATAAACTTCCTTATTAAATGATTATAAAACATGGTAATTTTCTAATAAAATATTATGTTTAGATAAAAATATAATCATCATTATAAAAATTATCTTTGAGAGAAATTATTTAAAAGGATAATATTAATGGAAGAAAATTGTTAAATTGGTAATGAAATAGAATAATATTTCAAAAGTAATAAAAATGTATTATGGGTTAAATAATCCTCTTCTTGTTAATCTAGTAGTAGAATATAATTAACAATAAAATTGATATTATTGCTCTATGTATAAGAAATATTCACTTGATGTATATTATAAAACTATTTTTTCATGAATCCTAAGTTGAAATATAAATTTTTGAACGTGGATATGATAAAGAAGATTGATATCCTCGAAATTATCTATTAATAACAAGAAATGAATGATATATATGGGGTTACTAATGATTTGTTTATATGAAATATGATTAAATTAATTTTATTAATTTGTAATACACTCAATATTATTGGGTACATCAATGAAATTTATTAGTCATGCCTTAATTTCAAAGATAGATCTAGATATAAAATTCTTTTTATACTCATTATTATATAGTTTTTGAAATATTATTATAAATTTCAATATGAATTAGTTCAATAAAAATTTTCCCATTCTATTTATTATATTGAGGATTCCTAAGTAGTACATGTGATTTCCAAGATCTCATGTAGCGATGAGTGTAAAAAATTAATCCATAAGAAGAACATCTCATGGTCTAATAACTAAACGATATCATGGAAACTAAAAGTATGTGAGCATAAAGGGGGTAAATGTTTCTATTCAATAAATACTTTAAATTGGAGATGAAAATTTTAAAAATACTTTATGGGGATAAATAAACATTATAGAGATTACATTCCAGGCAATAATGTTTTAAAAATAAAGTTTCCTATTTTTATGGGTATATGATATCAACTGTATATTTTAAAATTTTGGTAATTATGTAGGTGTTTAAAATTTATAAACCACTTATTAATAAATAATATAATTTATATTAATGTGGTGAACCAAAGGGTTTATACATAAATAATATATATTTGTTAGATTGTTTCAAAGTTCTGATGGTTTTTAATAATGGAAGTGTGTCATATTTTATTTTTTTTATCTCTCAATAAAAAGTGATTTAATGTAGTGAAAGAATTTTTTTAAATAAAATGAGATGGTTTATTTTGATAAATATTTTTTATGATTAATATAATTCTATAATTTTTTTCAAATAATATAATAATGGAAAAATTATTAATAATAATGGTTTTTATCCATGTTATTTGTTAAAATGCGATGGGAAGAGCTCCAATGACATGATAATGGAATATTTTAATGAATGTAAATTTATTTTTATAAAATTTATCCAAATAAAAAATGGTTCAATATGAGATATGGAAATTTATAATTTATTTTTCTTAATATAACCATAAAATAAATAATCGTTATATCCTAACAAAAAAAATTTTTTGTCTTAGAAAAATATTTTGGAAAAATATAACTTCTAAGAGGAAAGTGAGAGTGTTTTTAAATATGGAGAAGTAAAAAATAAAAGAAATAAATTGTTATACCAATCGAATTTAATGTTAATGTTACTTTATAGATTAATTATCATAATATATAAATATAAAAAATAATCTTAATGTGAATAGTTATATTTAAATTTATTACCAAATGATCTAAAAGAAAGTATTAAAGTAAAAAATTCTAAGAGGATGAAAATATAAATGTTGAAATATTTTTAACTATTTAAATAATATAAGTTATTATAATTATATCATTATATATTTTAATGAAATTAATTTTGAAAATAATTTAAAGGTATTGAACATGAGGATTTTGAATCTTAATCTCACTATTATTATATAAAGTGAAATGATAATTAATCTCTCAATGTATGACTTTGAGTTATCCCTAATCGATGGTCATCATGAAGATTTATGGACTCATATGACATGTGAAAATTAATTTGGTTAGAGTTTCATATATAGATATAGTTTTCATAAGGCTATGGTTAAATCCACTTTTTATTAAGGACTCATACAGAGACACGTAATTCTATCATGAGACTCAAAATTAGTTTCCTTGATGGATGAGATTCCAAGATTACCAAATAGATTGGAATACACTATATCATTAGTATATTTGGGATGAATGTTTTATAACCATTAATTGAGGTTAAAATGATACCTATCTTGGGAACCTTCATACTTTGATATATTTATTATGCCATTCATGTGGTTGAGGTAATGAAAGGGTGGTTGGTTATTTTTTTATTGTGTTGTTAGTTTATTTTAAACAAGGTAGGGTTTTTCTCTCATATGACGAGTATTATATTTAGTCCCTTAATTGAGATTGATCAAGTAAGTGTATGGTCATACCTAGATATATACGCTAGGATATTATTATATATTTGGATGAGGTGTGTGTGATGATCTCATTCATTTGAGTGAATAGTGCTTGATTTTTCCATCCATCTTTGTTACTTTATACTCAAAGAATTGAGAATATATTCATAGGATATAAGATATTGATATGGGCCATTCATCATAGTCACTAAATCACTTTACGAAAGGGTTTATATGATTATGAATATCGTATAAGATATAGTTTGTTGACATAGTTGTGGAGACAAATGTGTTTGATGGATATAATTTTAGATCCCTTTATATCTTGAGTATCGAAGATGTTTTTCTAGAGTTTATAAATTACATAAAATTATGTATTTGATGATTTAGAGTTGTTTTATTTCTAAAAGTATAGTGAGTTTACACATACTTGTTATATAAATGAAGATTAAGTTACAAAATTTATGAAGATACTCTAAATTTGTTTTAGAGGACATCCAAAAGAGTTTTCGATGGACTTACACAATTGTTTATATACATTATAATATATGGTGAAAATTCATGATATCTTATCCAAGAAATATCTTTGGAAGATACCTAAAAACATTTTAATAGGAATTTTTAAATTATTGCATATATAATATGATATATGGTAAAATTAATCAAAATTCTATGAGGATTTATTAAATATGTGAGGTTAGTGGATATATTTATTGAAGGAATGAATCATAAAGTAAAAGTTAGTTAGATCATATAGTATGATATAAAGAATATCTTATACCATTGTGTTGGATATATCACATGGTACGATATGTGGATTTCATATCATTTATATAAAAGTCATAATATACCATTTTCATAGAGATTCAATCTTCCATATGTTTATATCATTAATATATTAGTTATACATTATTTAAAAAGATAAAAATAGTTTTAATAATATTATTTAAACATTAAATTAGTTATTAATGTAATATTAAAAATCTTTGGTAAGATAAATCCATAACATTGATAAAGAGTTTTATTAATGAAAGGAGAATATTCATTTGTTTTTATATATATCCTAAAACTAAGTCGATGGTAATAGAGGTGGGTATTTGATACACTGAAATAAAAATTGAAAATAATATTTTCATTCTGTCATTAATCAAGGTTCTACTATGAAATGTTTTGAAGGAAATACTTCCAAAGTGTCTAGATATTTCCATACCCATTAATACCAAAAGAGGAAAAATTTCATTAGATGATTATTAGTGATATTAAATGATTAAATAAGAATAATCATATCAGTTTTCAGGGTGTATAAGTATGTTCTTATTTACAGATCATATATTTTTATTTTAAATACATGGATTCTATGAGTTTTTTTTTAATTTTTCTTCTTGATTACCCTTCCATGGAAAAATTTTATACATCCCTTTAGAGACCCAACATGTATTTTATCACTCTATGTTATTGGAGGTACACATATATTTATTTTACAATTGATTAATGATCTATTTGAGATGAGGTACTTGGATTTATACTTGGGGCTCATGAGTCATGAGTCTCCAATATTTTTACCCTAGTGAGTAGACCTCTCATGATAAGGGGGTCCATCTAGTAATTTTAATTTGATATGAATCATAAGGTTCATAGGGAAGTTTTAATTCATCTATGATAACTTAAAAAAATTATGATTTTTGATAAAAGATGGAGAATTTTTTTTATATATTTAGTAATGAAATATATCATTTAGAAAAATATTTTATTCTAATTTTAGTTAATATAAATATTTAATTAATTATGTTTACATTTTATGATATATAGGGATAAATGGAAGGTATTTGTGAAGGAAAAAATTAAAGGGTTTTTGTGTAGAAGGGGCATCGAATACCTAGTGGTCTGGTAACACGTAACAAGTGTTATCTAATGGAATCTCAAACAATTCTACCCTTATTAATGGGTACCTAGTCAATTATTAGAATGTAACTAGTGGCCTCTGGGTAACTGATGTACCCATAATGGTTACTTGGTAGATGCTAGGTAATGTTTTTTTAAATGTGTTCAAAATGATATATATATTTTAATCTATTTTTTTATTATGGGTCCATCATGATTTTTTATCAAGAAAATACATATATCATCCCACTCTAGTGTATCATCCAACCTCTCCAACTACAAGTGGATTCCATATATAACCTTGATTCAAAAATATTTCAAGATATCATAGGACTCCATTCACAACAAAGATAAGGTAAGGCTACTCATCTTTCTATCAATTTCTTTTATATCTATATATAGGGATTGAAATACCAATGTTTCCATATATTCAAGGTTATTTAAATTTATTATATCATCATAATATATCTTTATATATATTTTATATTTAATATTAACATGTTAATTGGTAGGTTTAACTTATTCTCTTATATACTATTGCAATATTATTAATTATAGTGATATGGTGTAGAGTGAGATATAACAATTTTTTCACTAAAAAACATCTTTACTTTATTTATTTTAAATTAAATAAATTAAATTACTAATTATTCCAGAATATTAATTTTATCATACTTTTATATGATTCATTGGTTATCTCATGTCATTTATTATAGTTCTTTCCAAGGTTATATGCTGCCACAATGTGAAAATTGTTTGGTGGATCACATATGTAGCTGTGAATTAATAATATAGCTTCCTTAATCTATGGAAGAAGTTAATAAAAGAGTCTGTTATACTCACTCAATATCTATATATATATAGATGATGGTATGAGATCACGTGATGTGTATATATATGGTTATTTATTATTTCCCCCCTAATAAAGGATTATGTTTCATATATATAGTAATTTTTTATCCTAATAGAGGGAACACACACATAGACACACACACACAAACACATATATATATATATATGTTTATTTTCCCTTATATTGTCGATGTTTAGTCTTTTTAACATGGATTTTGATCTTTTCTCAAAGAAAGTACAGTTGCTTTCCACTCTGGATTCGTTATTTCCTTGGAAAAATATTGAAGTTATATATTTGTTTTATTGATTGCATATATGTGACACCCATACGCCACATTTTTTTTATCATTCTATTATATTTTATATTACCTTAGTTAATTTCATGTTTTTTGAAATTATTATATTGAGACATGGTAAATTTGAAAATTTTGTTTCTTTTCATGGTTTACACACATAGGTTGGGGAAAACTGCATGGCTACATTTATGTAAGAAAATTTAATGAAGTTTTTAAATATCTCACAGTTGGTGTGTATAGGTAGTGTATGGTATAAACTATGTGAGTCCAAAGATAAATCATGGGATTTATCATAGGTCTGGGTACTGGCGTACAACCTAAGCATGGTCAGAGGAATCTATGTGACAAGCATGTGAATAAGTATGTAGTTTTATATAAGGGGGTTTTCATGGTTTTTAAACTATATGTACAAAACATATGAGTTTGTATTTATTAAGAAGTTTAATGTGCATAGTTATTTCACTATTTGGAAATCCATGTGGCTAAAACATGGGACCTACCCTATTTTCATTAAATAAATGAAATATAAATTCTCCCCTTGGGATTTATATATTAGGACACCATTTACCTTCCTATTTTTTGTATGATATATAGTTTGAAAGGTAGGATATCTAATCTTTTTCCCCAATTCATTAGTTACCTTTTTTAAATTGATTTCATGTGGGTAGGACCTTCTTCTTTCCTTTTTCTCATCCTCTCTTTTTCCCTTACCCTCTATCTCAATTTCTCTCACTCCTATAAAACCTAACCAAAATTTGGGTTTGGATTAGGGTTTGTAGATATACTAATGAGGTTGTTTTGGGTCATATATGGTTTATAAATACATTTATTTCCTTGGAGGTGTGTTACCCATCGAAGGTGATGAGTATCAGATGGTTCCTCTTAAAATAAGGTAGGCATTTCTTTGGAATTCCACTGTAATACATGATATAAATTGTTTTGTGATTTAAAATTCTTTCTTATAAATCTAAATGAATACTATGAGACTAAAATTGACTTATTATTATTTCAAAAGGACTATTGTTCTTGGAATGGATGTGTCACATGTCAGGTTGTTATGAAAAGGCCCGAGTGGCCCTTTTAAATTGTTTTAAATGTTTTAAGATGGTTTCTTATAGAAATTTATTTGTGAAGAAGACTATTTTGGCTTTAATGGATTATAAATGGTTTAATGACATGGAATGGACATATGGAACTTTCCAACTGGTTGTATACATGAAATTTTTTATTTTAAATTGGATTTGAATGTTTCTATGGACTGCTTGAGCTAGTTACATTTTTGAAATGGGTATGTGATGTTTTAAGAAAAAATTTATAAATATAAAGGAGTTTTAATTAAATATTTTTAAATAGTTTTGAAACAGTTTTGACTTGTATTAATGTGACTGATATTTTTGTGTCTTGAAATTTACTTGAACAATTTACAATGGGAAATATAGTTTTCTAAAAGGGCACTTGGAATCATTTTGTTTTGAAAATAATGGGGTTTATTATTTTGGTAATGTATTTTATGAGAACGGTTGGATTTTCCAAACTGGGTATTCAACAATGATTTCATCAATGGGTTTCAAAGAATATTTGAATTATGGATTTCAAATGGGTTGAAAATGGATTCTCTTTCTAAATCCATTTTTGAAGGTCTGGTAATAACTTCAGGTAAGTTGGTTTTATAAATGTGTGAGACCCACTTTGAGCTTTGTTTTACTATTTTTATACCCATGGTGTATTTTGAATCCATATGGAGTTTTTTATATTTTTATATCCTTATATTATTCTTATGTTTGGTAGTGGAAGGGGTTGTTTCTTTCTAGGGTGTTTGAGGTGAGGTGTGATTTATTTAAAATGATTTATATATAATTCACGTGATAGTTTATTTATGTTTAAATCTATTTGAATTGTCATAGAATACCCATATAGATATTAGATGACCTATAAGAGAGAAATACATAGTCTACAATAGAGGTATTTCTTGGGAATATATTCTGGCTATACCAAGTTGGTTTGGATGACAAGATAGTGGGCTATGAGAAAGAAAACCTTTTTTCAACCCATGGTAGAAAATGTAAATCTGAGTAATTTATTTTAGGATATTTTTATGTGACTAATGAGGAATAATATATATTCAAAACTATCTTCCCAGGTTCCTTATCTCTAGTTTAAGTCATTATTTCTAGAGTCTAGGAATCATGACCATGATTCTAGGTCCTTCTTGGGATGATTTAGGGAATTTAGTTTCATGATTTAGTTTGTTTTCTGTAGTTTTTTTTATGGATCCTTTGTTGGGTTATTTTATAAAATTATTCTTAATTATTTCATTGGTGAATTTTTGTGATCATATAACACATTGTATGTGTTAGGTTACACTCAAATATGGGTTTCTAAACTATTTTGAATGTGTGACTAAAAAATATGATTTGGTTATTTTTAAAAAATATTCTCAGAATTGGTTTTTCCTTGAGAATATTAAAAAAAAACAACGTTTTCATTAAATTTTTTAAAAGGGGAGAATTGGTGTATTTGATTTTTTACCTTTGAATTAAAAACCCTTTTTCTATGGGGTGAAATACATTTTTAAAATTCTAACACACACGTAATTTGATTTTATAAAAATGGTGGAGGTTGGAAAATGTATATGTGACTTGTTATTGCGATTTTTTTTTCAATAAAACATGTTAGGACATTTTTTTATCGTAATTTCATACTATAATTTTATGAAGTACATTATAAATGGATTTTCATAACATCAATGAGTAGAAACTACTAATATTTCTATATCATACACATATATATCTTCTATAGGTTTCTAGTACCTATTTTAACACCCGAGACTTTTATAAGAAATATTTTGTTTTTATTTTATATAAATCATCAAAGGAATATTTCACTACACACAACACTAGCTTGGCTTGCTTTACACGCAATCACAACCTTCCTTAATAGCTTGCGTCGTACGCAATTCCGAGTTTCACTAAACAACGATATGCTATTAAAATATTATTAAAACTACCCGTTATGAATAGTTATAAACACTTTTTGAAATTTTGTAAATTTTATTTCTCAAAATGGTCTTCATTTTTGGATTCGGAATTTCGAAATTATCCAAGGGTGAAATTTTGGTTTTTTTTCTAAAAACATTCAATTTTTGATGAATAGTGAAAATACTGGGTTACTATTTAAAAACCATCTTTTTATTTAAATAATTATTTATTTCATTTAAATTGATTTTAGGTCAAAATTGATAAATAATACCTATATATGTTCAATGCAATTCATTGGAGTAATTTTATAATAATTTTAGATATATCAAAATTTTAATGAACTTTTCATCATCTTTTACCAACCTCCTAGGAGAATTTGCAAATTTACATAAAACTTAATTTTACCGCTTCTGTGAGTAGAATTTTAAAAATCAGAGAGACATGGTTGATATCAATAAGTAAAATGTGGTTCAATGAGATGAAAATAATTTTTTTTGTGAATAGTAACTTTTTACTTTTATTTACCACGGTTAAAAGTAAATAGGGTAATTAAGGGTAAAAATGATATTATTATTACCCCAACACATGTCCAAATTCTATTGGATAAGTGTAATTCGGCCAAAAAAAACCTTAGGAATAAAATATGACCGTTTAGGCCCACTTGGATTAGATTAGGACATTTATTATTAATTTATTTAAAGAAGGGTTAAAATAGTTAAAATCAAAGGTTAATAAGTAAATCATTTTTAATATAGGGTTATACATAAGATAAATTTGACTATAAATATTCCTTAGAAATATAAAAATATTTCCTACATAATGGTATTTTATTTGTATTTTTAGACAATAAATAATTTAATTTATTTATGACACAATGATGATGCAGTAATTATCTTATTAATGAAATATTGACATAATTGATGTTATAAATACCCAAATAATTGTAATTTGAGACGTTTTATGAATTACAATAATTTTATATGTTAATATGACATGTTAGTATTTATTTAATTAATTTTTTTAGAACTATTATTTCTGTTATGAGTTTCACAAAAAATCAATTACCAAATAGTGTAAAAATTGACATAAAATAGTTTTTAAAAAAATATTATATTATTAATTGTTATTTTATTCATAAAAATCTATGGATAGGCCAAATGACTTATATATGGTTATATATATTAATAATAAACAACTTGGGTTTTTTTTGGCTTGTTATAATAAGTATATTAACCTTATAGTGTAAGAAAACAAGAAGACACGGTAAAAGTAAAATTATTTACCTTGAAGTTAAATCAAAATGATAAGGTTAAAATAGAAACCTAATCTTGTCTAAATTATATTTGATTAGAGTATTTCGACCAATCCCCACCTTATATTAGAAATAAATCAATTTGGAGCTATTTAAAATCGAATATGACTTTATAATAAAATAGTATTTTTAGTTTTTCCAAAGGTGTCCCGGTCCTCCCTTATAAAAGGGAAACTCATCCCTCTCTTCCTCACACCACTTTGAGCCTTCATTCTCAGACAACCCCTGCCAATTTATCCTCTCCAAATCCCAATAAACATCCTAGAGGTCCTGGTCTTCTACAAAGACCAATTTTAGTGCTCTAAAAGGAGGTCTCAAAAAGGCGCTTCAAAGAAGAGGTAATGTCCGTTACCGATTATTTCAACTTTATTTCTTCTTCCACTTCTTATTATTTAGTTTTTTAATTATGAATTAATAACATCAGTATCAATCATATACTTATATGTTATTATAAGTATGAAACAACCCTATTTCACCATCTATCCATCCTACGGATAATGAAATCACCACGCGTGCGTACGTACGGAATTCCATCTCCACGCCGTGGTGTAATCTATTTTCCACCACCACCTTAGTTGGATGGGTATAATGGTGTAAAGAATAAATATATATGATTATTTTAATGTGATATTTATTCTGAAATAGTATACATACACTCCAATACAATTCCACGATCATGGGAATGATATCATCGCTCGTGCGTACGTACGGAATACCGTCTCCACGATGTGATGTGACTCGTTCTACATGATTTTAATTGCATAATGATTACATAAATGAATTTAGTGAATAAATATGATATATATTACACTAATACCATTCTGGAAATTAGGTATCTATAACCTAAAAAGAAGAATAAGAATTTATTTGACAAAACACACATAAGAACAAAAAGTAATAAACACCCGAATAACAAGTAACAATGAAATATTAGTAATAAGAAGCTAATAATATGACCATATATGATATCATAAAAATGATTATGATTCTATAATAAGTGAATGTCATTATTTAAATCATTATACAGGAGGTTTGGACACTTACGAAGCAAATCAGACCTAAGGTAAGGGACAATCTCGCAATCTCAATTTTTATCCGAGATTGTTTATACTTCAGAATTTACTGGGGAATATTTATCAACCACATACATGTTTCCTCAATATGTAATATTATTTATATCCTCCTACAATTTTTTAAATCCAATTTTACCCTTCGGTGAGTTTTTAGTAAAAGATATGAAAGGAATCTTTTGTCATTTTTCGTAAGATGTACTTTTTTAATTTTCCGGCAAAAGTATGAGAAGAATGTTTTTATTAAATTATACGGCATGAATGGATTTTTAAAACATTATTTACAGGATTCTTCCTTTACAAGTTTTCAAGTTTATTTTTAATTAACTTCTTTTAGTTTAAAATTGTATGACATGTTAAGAAAGAAAAAATGTTTTTAAAGTAGAAAGGATATTTTCCTCAAGAATGGAGTTCAAGTGTTTTATCAAAATTATTTTCCGTATAAGATAATATAGGGTTCTATTTATATCCCTATTATTACATTGATTTGATTATGTTGTGATGGAATTATTTTTATGAATTCCTTTATCCTATATGAATTGTTTTATGATGTCACGATGTTTAAGAATCCATTTTTATTACATGGGTTATGCAATGATGCATGATTTATGATTTTGTGGCACACATAAGAATAGTATCATTATGAGATGGGTGAGACCTATATCTCCCTCCAATGCATTGGGTAATGATTCTATATCTCATGAGATAGACATGGCTGGAACGACAGGTTAAACCGATTCAGTGAAACAGGACTGAAACGAGGAGTGAACTCGGTTCAGAAATGGACTTTGTCCACTAAGATAATCTTCGAAATGAGTATTTACTAATAAGAAATGATTCTCTATGATTATGTGTGTATGCCAAAAAGTTTCATGTTTTAAGTTATGATTACTGGGATTACATATCACTACCATGATTTATCCCATGTTATGAAATTATGATCTCTTTTGCAGGGTAAGATTTCCAAAATGTTATGTTCTTATGAATATGATGTGATTGATATTTCTTTTGTTTACCCTTACTGAGCATTTGATCTCACCCTTTTGTATGTTTTCTTTCCCCAGGTCAGGAAGAAGGTTATTAAGTAAGATATGACAAAAAGGGACTATAGATATGATGAAATAAATGGGATACAATGTAGATGCTTTATGAACCAGTTGTTTATGTTTCCCAGTTTCTAAAGACGCTATAACTATATGGTCCATTCATGGTTATGTTATATATTTTAATAAGTATGATTCAATTTTGAAGTATTAACCATGTATGTAAAGTATGGGTCGTTATAGTTCGTATCAGAGGAAAGGTATGATTAACCTTTGGAAACTAGGATGTGAAAGCCTTAGTAAGAACCCTAAGGATAAGTCTAAGAATAGAACACAATCTTAGTGTTTCAGAAATGGCCATGAATAACCTATGATAAGACCTTAAGTGTGAAATTTTATTCTTGATTTTGTGGTTTTCCAATTATAATTAGTGTTTCTCACACTATTCTTCTTGGTTTTAGTCAATGGCTGGAACCCAAAGGAACCATGTTAATGTGGAATGCGACAGGCAATGCAATGATTATCCCCCTGAGCAACCAAACGTTATGGGAGCTGGAATGAAAAATCTTGTAGCCATGCTCACACAACTTTCTCAAGCTATGAATCATGCAGGACTTCCAAACGAGCAAAGGAAGGAGAAACATTCTGTTGAATCCTTCATGAGGCAGCGTCCAACTTCATTCAGCGGGTCTAATGATCCATTAGTTGCTGAACAATGGATCAGTACTACTGAAAATATATTTTCAGTTCTTCAATGTTCTGAACATGATAAAGCCATCTTAGCAGTTTATCGCTTGGAAGGTGAAGCTGATCAATGGTGGAATCTTATCGAAAATACGAGGCAAAGGGATGAAATTGAATCCATGGAATGGGACGAGTTCAAGAACTTATTTTTCAATAAGTACTTCCCTCATATTCTCAGAACAAAGATGTAGAAGGTGTTTCTTGAATTAAATCAAAAGGATGATGAATCTGTTGGTACCTATGAATCAAATATTACAGGACTTGCAAGGTACGATTCTGGAATTATTATCCAACCTTAGAGTAAGTTATATTTATTTTTTAGTGGCTTAAAACCAAGTCTTCGAAGGGAGTTATCCATAAGGGACTTCAATAGCTATGAGGAAATCATTTGATGTGCTCTCAAAGTTGAGATGGAGATTGGAGTAACCCATCAGTCATATGGGTTTGATAAGAAGAGGAAAATGGAATTGAAAGTAAAATCTAAAGAGCACACTGAAAAGAAGATGAGTTTTCCCTTATTCTCAAAGTGTGGAAAGAAACATGGAGGGAGTTGTCTTAAAGGAATAAGTAAATTTTTCAAATGTGGAAAGGAAGGTCATCAGGCATTTGAATGCCGCAATGATGGGATGAAGATGTCTAGTGATGCGAACATAGAAAAGGCTACACGGAGTGAACCTCCTACACTTAAATGTTACAAGTGCAATGAAATGGGTCATTATGCCAATCAATTCCCTAATCCAAGGGTTGTCGATGATGATCGACGTCAACAAACTCTTAAGGCTAAAGACAAAGGAAAGTCACATGCAATTTCTATCAGCGATGTGGAGTACGATAACGAAGTGGTGAAAGGTACACTTACAATCCACTCTAAAGTAGAAAATGTTTTATTTGATTCTGGATCCACACACTCCTTTATTTCTAAAGACTTTTTTAAGGGTATCACCGTATTTCCTCAACAATTAGATGTTGCGTTAGCTGTGACAACCCCTAATGGCACAATAGTTGCATCAAAAGTTTATAATTATTCTCCGATTGAAGTTTGTAAGAAAGTGATTCCTGCAAATCGTGTGATCATTCCTATAACATAATTTGATGTGATTCTTGGCATGGATTTTCTATCTCTATATGGAGATCATATCAATTTCCAAAGAAGGGAAGTCACATTTCATATTCCAGATCAATATATGATCGTCTATCGATACAAGGATGAACATAATTTTCCAGTGTAAATTTCTTCAATCTTATGGGTCTTGATTCCACTAAATGAAGGTTATTTATCTCAAATGGTTGGAGTGAAAATCACTATTTAGAATATTCCCATTTTACGGGAGTTTGATGATGTCTTTCTAGAGGAATTTCCATGTCTTCCACCAAATCGTGAAGTTGAGTTTTCAATAGAACTCGTACCAGGTGCATTGCCTATTTTAAAGACACCATATAGAATGGCCCTAATTGAGTTGAAGGAATTGAAGAACCAACTCCAAGTGAATCTTGATAAAGGATTCATATTCCCTAGTGCATCACTTTAGGGAGCACCTGTTCTGTTTGTTAAGAAGAAAGATGGATCAATGAGACTCTATATTAATTATCAAGAACTTAATAAGATCACTATTAAGAACAAATATCCTCTCCCACACATTGATGACTAATTTTACCAACTATGCGGAGCTCAATAATTTTCCAAGATTGATCTTCATTCAGGGTATCATCAATTAAGGGTTAAAAGAGAGGATATACCAAAGACGGATTTCCGTACAAGGTATGGACACTATGAATTTTTAGTGATGCCATTTTGTCTTACTAATTCCCCTGCTATCTTCATGGATCTAATGAATAGAGTCTTTAGAGACTATCATGATCAGTTTTTGGTAGTCTTTATAAACGATATTATTGTCTATTCAAAGAATATGGAAGAATATGAAGATCACTTGAGAATTGTATTGAAGACCCTGAGAAAGGAGAATCTTTTTGACAAATTTACCAAGTGTGAATTTTGGCTTCAAAAATTTGCATTTTTGGGTCACATATTCTCAAAAGAGGGGATATCTGTGGATCCACCAAAAACAGTGGTTATCGAAAGATGGTTGATACCAACAATAGTAAACGAGATTCGAAGTTTTCTTGGTTTGGCTTGATATTATCAACATTTTGTGAAAGATTTTTCACGATTATCTAATCCACTCACCTGGTTGACTCGGAAAGGAGTTAAGTTTGTTTGGACGGAGGAATATGAAGAGAATTTCAAGGAGTTGAAAAGAAGGTTATCCAGTGCACCTATGCTCACACTTCATTATAGTGGAGAAAGTTTTATGATCTACAGTGATGCATACAAGAAGGGATTGGGGTGTGTTCTTATGAAATATGATATGGTGGTAGCTTATGCCTCACGATAGTTGAAAATCCATGAGCAAAATTACCCAACTCATGATTTGGAGTTAGCTGCGGTAATCTTTGCATTATAGTTTTGGAGGCATTATCTTTACGGAGAAAGGTGTGACATTTATACTGATCATAAAAGTTTCAAGTATATTTTCACACAAAAGGAGATGAATATGCGCCAAAGAAGATGGTTGGAGCTGATTAAGGATTATGACTGCTCAATTCATTACCATCTTGGGAAAGCAAACAAGGTGGCAGATGCATTAAGTTGACATGACCATGCTAGATTATCCATGATGAGGATCACAAAAGATCCAATATTTATGGATTTACAAAGGATGGATCTTGGATTATAATAAAAGGGGGTGAATTGTATATTTCTCAAATAAATGTTCAACCATCTATTCATGTGATGATTAAAGAGGAACATAAAGAAGATGTAGAGTTACAAAAGATGGTGATAAATGTTCCTGAATTCAACCTTGATTGTGATGGGATAATAATGTTCAGGAATCAGGTTTGTTTTCCTCCCATCCCCGAATTAATTAAGGAGCTACTGGATGAGGCTCATAGTTATTCATTCTCTATTCATCCTGGAAGCATGAAGATGTATAGGGACCAAAAAGAGTACTTCTGGTGGGATGGCATAAAAAGAGATGTTGCTGAATATGTCTCTCGATGCTTGGTTTGTCAGCAAGTTAAATATGAGAGACAGAAGTCTAAGGGGATGTTACAACCATTACCCATACCCGAATGGAAATGGGTAAACATCACTATGGACTCTGTCATAGGACTTCCTAAAACATCCAAAGACAATAATGCCATCTGGGTCATAGTTGATCGTCTTACAAAGTCTACACACTTCATTGCTATTAGAGAGGATTTCTATCTGGATCAGCTTGCCAGGATATATGTAAAAGAAGTGGTAAGATTGCATGGAGTACCACTTTTTATTATATCTGATCGAAATCCGAGGTATATCTCAATGTTCTGGGGAAGTATTCTGCATACTCTTGATACAGAGTTGAGTTTCAGCACTTCTTATCATCCTCAGACAAACGGTCATTCTGAGAGGACAATTCAATTCTAGAAGATATGTTTAGAGCTTTCTCTATGGATTTCAAAGGTGGTTGGGATAAACACCTACCTTTGGTGGAATTTTCTTATAATAATAGCTTTCAATCCATTATTTATATGGCTCTTTATGATGCTCTCTATGGAAAGAAATGCAGGACTCCAACTAGTTGGGATAAAGTTGGGGAAAGAAAGATATTAGGACCTGATCTTGTTGACGAGATGACAGAAAAGGTCCGATCTATTCAACAACACTTAAGAGCAGCTCAGAGTCGACAAAAAAGTTATGCCGACAACCGAAGAAAAGACTTAGAGTTTGAAGTGGGTGATAAAGTGTTCTTACAAATATCTCCTTGGAAGAGAGTAATGAGATTTGGAAAGAAGGAAAAGCTGACCCCTAGGTATATCGGTCCTTTCGAAATACTGGATCATGTTGGAAAAGTAGCTTACCAATTGGCGCTTCCACCGAATCTCTCTCAAGTTCACGATGTGTTCCATGTATCTCTCCTAAGAAAGTACATACCTGATCCTTCACATGTACTCAGCTCAGAAGTTGTACCGCTGGAACAAGATCTTTTTTATGAAGAACATCCGATAGAGATTCTCAATCATAGTTAAAAGTCCTACAGAACAAGACCACTTGCTTGGTGAAAGTTTTATGGAGGAACCACCAATTAGAAGAATCTACATTGGATCTTGAGGATATGATAAGGGAGAGGTATCCTCATCTGTTTGTTACAAGTGACGAATTTCGAGGGCGAAATTCATTTTAAGGGGGGTAAAATGTAACACTCGAGACTTTTATAAGAAATATTTTGTTTTTATTTTATATAAATCATCAAAGGAATCTTTCACTACACAAAACACTAGCTTGGCTTTCATTACACACAATCGAGACCTTCCTTGATAGCTTGCGTCTTACGCAATACCGAGTTTCACTAAACAACGATATGCTATTAAAATATTATTAAAACTACCCGTTATGAATAGTATTAACCACTTTTTAAAATTTTGTAAATTTTATTTTTCAAAATGGAATTCATTTTTGTATTTGGAATATCGAAATTAGCCTTGGGTGAAATTGTGGTTTTTTTATGAAAACTTTCAATTTTTGATGAATAGTGAAACACTGGGTTACTATTTAAAAACCAATTTTTTTTAAATAATTATCTTATTTTATTTAAATTTATTTTAGGTCAAAATTGAAACATAATACCTATATAGGTTCAATTTAATTCATTGGAGTAATTTTATAATAATTTTAGATATATAAACATTTTATTGAACTTTTCACCGACTTTTACCCACCTCCTAGGAGAATTTGAAAATTTACATAAAACTTAATATTACCGCTTCTGTGAGTGGAATTTAAAAAATACGAGAGACATGGTTGATGTCAGTAAGTAAAATTTGGTTCAATGAGATGAAAATAATTTTTGGTGAATAGTAACTTTTTACTTTTATTTATCTCGGTTAAAAGTAAATAGGGTAAAAATGATATTATTATTAACTTAACACATGTCCTAATTATAATGGATAAGTATAATTAGACCAAAAACAACCTTAGGAATAAAATATGACCATTTAGGCCCAATTGGATTAGATTAGGACATTTATTATTAATTTATTTAAAGAAGGGTTAAAATGGTTAAAATCAATGTTTAATAGGTAAATCATTTTTAATATAGGGTTATAAATAAGATAAATTCGACTATCAATATTCAGTAGAAATCTAAAAATAATTCCTACATAATGTTATTTTATTTGTAATTTTTAGACAATAAATAAGTTAATTTATTTATGACACAATGATGATGCAGTAATTATCTTATTAATGAAATATTGACATAATTGATCTTATAAATATCCAAATAAATGTAATTTGAGACTTTTTATGAATTAAAATAATTTTCTACGATAATATGACATGTTAGTATTGAATTAATTAGATTTTTTCGAACTAATATTTCTATTATGATTTTATGAATAAATCAATTACCAAATAGTGTCAAAATTGACGTAAAATAGTTTTTAAAACAAATATTATATTATTAATTGTTATTTTATTCCTAAAAATCTAAGGTTCGGACAAAGGACTTAGATAAGGTTATAAATATTAATAATAAACAACTTGGGGTTGGTTTTCCTTGTTATAGTAAGTATAGAACCTTATAGTGTAAGAAAACAAGAAGACATGGTAAAATTAAAATTATTTAACTTAAAGTTAAATCTAAATGATAAGGTTAAACTAGAAACCAAAACTTGTCTAAATTATATTGGATGGGAGGATTTAGACCCATTCCCACCTTAGATTAGAAATAAATCAATTTTGAGCTATTTAAAACCGAATACGACTTTATAATAAAATAATATTTTTAGTTTTTCCAAAGGTGCCCCTCTCCTCCCTTATAAAAGGGAACCTCCTCCCTCTCTCTTCGTCACACCACTTTGAGCCTTCAACCTCGGCCAAACCCTGCCAATTTCTCCTCTACACTTCCCTAGAAACATCCTAGAGGTCCTGGTCTTCTTAAAAGACCAATTTTAGTGCTCTAAAAGGAGGTCTCAAAGAGGCGCTTCAAAGAAGAGGTAATGTCCGTTACCAATTCTTTCAACTTTATTTCTTCTTCCACTTATTCTTCTTTAGTTGTTTCATTATGAATTAACAAAATCTGTATCACTCATATACTAATATGTTTTTATAAGTATGAAATAACCCAATTTCACCATCTATACATCCTATGGAAAACGAAATCACCGCGTGTGCGTACGTACGGAATACCGTCTCCACGCCGCGGTGTAATCTATTTTCCACCACCACCTTACTTGGATGGGTATAATGGTGTAAATAATAAATATATATGACTATTTTAAAGTTATATTGATTCTTAAATAGTATTCATACACTCCCATACAATTCCTTGATCATGAGAATGATATCATCGCTCGTGCGTACGTACGGAATACCGTCTCCACGATGTGATGCGACTCGTTCTACATGATTTTCATTGCATAAAGATTACATAAATGAATTGAGTGAATAAATATGATATATATTACACTAATACCATTCTATAAATGAGGTATCTATAACCTAAAAAGAAGAATAATAATTTATTCGACAAAACATGCATAAGAACAAAAAGTTATAAACACCCGAATAACAAGTAGCAATGAAATATTACTAATAAGAAGCTAATAATATGACCATATATGATATCATAACAATGAGTATGATTCTGGAATAAGTCAATGACATTATTTAAATCATTATACAGCAGGTTCGGACACTTACAAAGCAAATCAGACCTAAGGCAAGGGACAATCTCGCAATCTCAATTTTTATCTGAGATTGTTTATACTTCAGAATTTACTGGGGAATATTTATCATCAACATACATGTTTCCTCAATATTTAATATTATTTATATCATCATACAGAAGTTTAAATCCAATTTTACCCTTCAGTGAGTTTTTAGTAAAATATATGAATGGAATCTTTTGTCATTTTTCGTACGAGGTACTTTTTGACTTTTCCGGCCAATGTACGAGAAGAATGTTTTTTAACTTATACAGCATGAATGGATTTTTAAAACATTATTTAAAAGAAGCTTCCTTTACAAGTTTTCAAGTTCATTTTTAATCAACTTCTTTTAGTTTTAAATTGTATGACATGTTAAGAAAGGAAAAATGTTTTTAAAGTAGAAAGGATATTTTCCTCAAGAATGGAGTTCATGTGTTTTATCAAAATTATTTTCCATATAAGATAATATAGGGTTATGTTTCTATCCCTATTATTACATTGATTTGATTATGTTGTGATGGAATTATTTTTATGAATTCATTTATCCTATATGAATTGTTTTATGATGTCATGATGTTTAAGAATCCCATTTTTATTACATGGGTTATTCAATGATGTATGATTTATGATTTTGTGGCACACATAAGAATTGTATCATTATGAGAAGGGTGGGACCTATATCTCCCTCTAATTCATTAGGTAAAAATTTTATATCTCATGAGATATACATGGATGGAACGGTAGGTTAAACCCATTCAGTGAAACAGGACTGAAATGAGGACTGAACTCGGTTCAGAAATGGACATTGTCCACTAAGATATTCTTGACAATGAGTGTTGACTGTTAAGAAATGATTCTCTATGATTATGTTTATATGCCACAATGTTTCATGTTTTATGTTATGATTATTGGGATTACATTTTACTACCATGATTTATCCCATGTTATTAAATTATGATCTCTTTTACAAGGTAAGATTTCCATAACGTTATGTTCTTATGAATATGATGTGATTGATATTTCTTTTGTTTACCCTTACTGAGCATTTGAGCTCACCCTTTTGTATGTTTTCATTCCCCAGGTCATGAAGAAGGTTATTAAGTAAGATATTCCAAAAAGGAACTATAGATATGATGAAATAAATTGGAGACTACGTAGATGCTTTATGAACCAGTTGTTTATGTTTCCCAGTTTCTAAAGACGCTATACCTATACAGTCCTTTCATGGTTCTGGTATATGTTGTAGAAAGTATGCTTCAATTTTGAAGTATTAACCATGTATGTAATGTATGGGTCATTATACCTATTATTTCTTGAGTTATTTGGTTTGGGTTCTTCTAAGGATGAATGAGTGGGATGTGATGTGTAATATGGAGTATCTTATGGTATAATTATATTTTTTTAGGGTTTATATCCTTTTAATTTTAATTTTGGGATGTTTTATTGGCATTTTATATTAGGATGCTTATCTGTATCTTCTTTTATATAGAATTTATTGTAATTTTTTATACATGCATGAATGTTTATTTCTTATGCCATGGTTGGATGTTTTTTATTATTTCAATTATTTTTTAACTTTATATTGATATCATCGGTGAAACCATTTTTAATTGTCATCTCATGATGACTACACACATGTTTCTATCCTATACGGATCAAGAATTCCCTCCGGGCAAATTGTGGTCTAGTTCAAGTGTTGGTTTTGATAGAATCTCATGTCAGTTCCTTACAAATGGTATTAGGTTTCTCTATATAGACCTATGTTCTTGAGTTAACCTCTTTATATTTAGAGTATTCTTGTAATATTTAGTTCTAATTTTTTCCAAGACTCAGGTGGTTGGTCATGAGCTGGTGCTTAATCACTATCATTTATAATGGAGTTTGAGTTACAATTGGTAGGGGTGTTTGAATTTTGGATTTTTATTGATTTATCATTTATAATTTTTTGATCCTCATTCATTATGTATGATTTACATAGGTATTTAGATTTGACTTTGGTATAGGAATAGAAATGGGGAAGGTGGTGTGATGTTTGTTTTCACATCCTGATAAATCAGGAAAATGACCAATAACCGAGTCCTCATGATATTATAGGAATATTTTCATGACTAGACCATTGTCGAAAAACCATATGACTGAGTGGAGAAAGGTTCCAATCCTTTTTTACTTGTTTATTGACCAATCTAGAGAGATCCTTAAGGACAAGGGAAAATTAATGGATGGTTTTATTATATATTGATCATGCGGGTTGAGATTTGTGGTGTTCCTCCTTTTCGGTGTGATTGTGGTGTAAAATACATATTTTTTTAAAAAGGGAGGATTTCATGAAACCAATTTTGGTTTTAAAAGTATCATTTTCTATCACTTATAATAATGGGGTAGGATTTCCTAAAAACATATTTTCTTGAATGTTATTCCTACAATATTATTGGTAAAATTGGATCGATTTTCCATAAATATTTGAGGCATGTATTAACCTAAATGTGTCGATTTTTTAGGATTCCAAGAAAAAAATTAGATTTAAAACCCATTAATATTTAATGCTAATGGATTTTGGAACCCCATTGGGTGATTTTGAAAAGATATGGTTTTAATTTAACAAAAATGAAGTGGTAAAAGGTTTTTTTATTTCTTAAGGGATGATCATAATGAAGATCAAGTGGGTTTTTTATTTTATAAAAGAATTGGTGGTTGTTAAAATTAAGTGATTTTTTTTAAAATTTCCTTTAAAAATTGGGAATAAAAAAATAAATGCTTTTAAATTGGTGGGATAAATTTAAACACCAATGTGTTTTTAGAAAAGGTGTTTGTTTTCCATTGAGGATGTAATGGTTTTTAAGGAAATGTGATTTTTAAGTTATTTGCCTTAATTTCTTAGAGTTTTTTCTTTTTTTTTGGGTTTGGATAGATTGATGTTATTTGAGAAACATGAATGATTTTGGTTTAAATTTTATTTTATGTAAATCATGCCCCTAGTAAGGTCTTAGTTTAATGTGGAGTGTTTATCATTAAGGTTAGTTATTACCTTGTTCCTAGAGCTTTTGTAGACTCTGAGTGGAGTGTAACGTTTCATTCATTTTTTAGAAAATTGATGGTAATGGTTATATACAATTTTTTTGGGATTAATATACACAGTATTTTGGATGATTGATAGTTTTAAGAATTCTTTAATGATGAGGTTAGGGTCATGTGTCCTTGAGGTGGACTTTAGTTTTTATGATCATAATTTGTTAATGTTTATGTGTTGGTTATTTTGGATTTCTTTATTCCTCATTTTTATTTGTTCCTTGTATATTTTTTTAGGGATGCTAGATTAATAAAGATGTTAATAAATGGGTTCTATTTTTGGAGGTGGAATTCCCTTAGAATGTATACATTTAGTGGCTAGGAAAATCATGAAAATAATTAATATTTTCATGAGCTAGTGAAGATTTAAATATAGTTGGGTTTATGTGAAAGGGTAACCTGAATATGAGGTCCAAGTCCACCATTTATTTGGGTATATGATCCCATGTTAGAGCCCACATCATTTATTCATTGAGGTATGACATTTATCACTTTGTTATATCATTTTTCTAGACATTATGGTTTTGATAACCTAGTATTGTGGCCTATGTTAGTTTTAGATATAATGGTTGTGGATCATTTTGAAAAACTAATAATATTTTCTTGGGTGTTCTTTGGATTTGGGGTCCTCTGGGTGTTTTATGGTTCATGCTTCCATTTTAGAGATAAACACATGTATGGATTTCTATAGTTGATGGAATCTAAATGTTTCTATTTTGGATTTTTAAAATCACTGTTATTTTAGTGATTTTACCAGTGAATGAGTGTTAGATTATGAATCACCATTTAGGTTAATTCTAAATAGTGTGGAACACCATTCAATTACCCTTCATTTAGATATCCTCAATGTATTATCGTAGTAGATTTTCAATTGAGTTTATTTATGTTGTTAGAGGGTTTTAGTGGTTTTTTTAGATCATGACTATTTTGATGCTTTTTTGATCTTGTGATATTTTTGGTTTTCCTTGATCCTTACACTTTTGTGAAGGAGTGGTGTAATTTTTATTTCCTCTGTTATTATGTTTTGTTTGGGAATTTGTTGTTTTTAAAAGTAGAATTGTTGGGAAGATTATCACACCCACATGTCATTTTTTTTATTAATATATCTTATATTACATTTTGTGTAGGAAATTTTTGTTTTTGGGAAGTTTCAGAAAAAAATGGTGAATTTTTTGTTCTTACCACTACGCATATTTTTCACACGTGTTGTAGGGAAATTTACAGCTACATCTATTTAGGTAATTTTGAAGCTATTTATTATAGTTCACAATTGGTCCAAATGTGTTTTTTGGAGTTTGGTATAAGCCATATGAGGTCCATGAGAAACCAAGTGAGTCATATTTTTGTTTGTGTATTAAAATATGACTACAATATGGTTAAAGGAAACTGTGTGAAAAGGGTGAAAGAAGGTCAACAATTTTAATAGAGGGGTTTTTCACCATTTTAAATCTATGCTTCCAAATTTTAAAAAATTTCCATGGTTATGAAAATCCATGCATACATTTTGTTCATGGTTTGTAGAACCATGTATTCTACACATTTTTCAATAAATGGATTCAATTTATATTTTACCCCTCATTATTTATGTGTTAGGGAAATATTTCTCTTTCTATTGTTCATTTGAACTCGAGTAGGCTCGGTAGAAGCTCTAAAATTTTTCATCTATCAATTTAGAGCCTTAATCTTATTGATTTCTATTAGCTAAAACCTTTAGTTATCCTCTTATCTAATCCTTTTATCCTCCCTTACCCTCTGATAGTTTATCTAAATACTGTGAAACCAAACCACTAATAGATTTTATATTTGGGTTCATATAGGTTCTTGTGACTAGCCTTTAGGTTGTCTAGGGTTTATAAGGGTTATCCTTGGCCTAGTTGTGAATTCATCATTAAATGTTATAGGTTCCAGATGGTTCTATTTGAAATAAATAAGGTGTTTCACTGTAATTCCCTTGTAATGTGTGTCATAAATTTAATTATGTTATTTTAAATAAATTATTATGAATTTAGAATAATATTTTAGGCTTTTATTAGGATTGATTTTATTTTAGAATGAATTTTTAATTTTTAATGGATTTTCATCTTTCCATATTCTTATGAAAAGTCCCGATTAGTTGTTTTATTTTTTTCAAATTTTTTCCAGTGGTGCTTAACATAATTAGATTATAATAAAAACACCATTTTTTTGAATATGTTTTGAATGGTTTTAATGAATGGAATGTATATATTTTGTATCCTAAGTGGTTTTTAAAAATATAGAGAGGATTTTCATTAATGGATTTGGATTTCTTGAAAGAAATATTTAAATCAGTTACATTTTTGAAATGGATGTGTGATGTTTTAGAGGGGATTTTTTAAAGTGGTGGGAGTTTTAATTCATTATTTTCAAATGGTTATGTGACCATTTGGTATTCAAATTTCTTCTGTTGTTTTAAAATAGGAAATCTGGTTTTGTGAAATCATGTTTAGAACCACCAAGTTTCTAAAAGAAATGCAGTGTTAATTTTAATAAAGAATTTGTTGGAATGACTATATTTTAAAAGTAGAATCTTCAAGTGATGTTTTATTAATGATATTAAAAGTAAATTTTAAATGTGGTTTTCAAATGGGATGAAAATGGATTGTATTATGAAGTGATTGAGTGAAATACTTATTGTCACTTTAAGTAAAGTTGTGCTAAAAATGTTAGATTCCCTTTTTGAGCCCTATGTGACTATTGTTATACTCATGTAGACTTGTGATCCCTTATGGGATATGTTATCTTGTTATATACTTATATACATTTTATGAATGGATATGGAATGGGATGTTTATTATATGGGTGTAGGATATAAGACATGAGGTATTTCAAATTCTTTATATATGATCCATGTGATGGTTTATTTATGATCACCTATATTTGACTTGTCATGGGAGTTCAAGTTAGTTAACAGGTGGAATGTACGGGAGAAATTCATAGTGTATAATAGTGGGTTTTCTATGTAATGTTATACAGATATACCTCAACAGTTAGGTCAATAGGATAATGGGTGATTTGTTAGAAACCCTTTTGAGAACTGTTGTAGTGAAGAAAATACCATTTTTCTTATTTCAAAAAAATCCGATTGGATTATCATGGGGGAATACAAGTTCAATATTGTTATCACGGGTTATTTTTTGCTAGTTAAGTTATTTATTACTAGAGACTATATTTGATGTTCATAATGATAACTACTTCTCAGATGATCTAGGGGATTTATTTAAATATTCAAATACTTTCCCTAGTTTTTTTGATTCTATGGAAACCTTGTGTGGTTTTTTTCTTGAATAATGATTCTTTATTTCCTTGGAGACTTTTTATGATTGTGTAACACTTTGGGTGTGTTGGATTACATTAAAATAATTTTTAAATGGTTTTAAAGTGTGATTTAAAAAGGAAAATAATTTATCTATTTCTCAAATTTGATTTAAAAAATGGGGTTTCCTTGATATTATTTATGAAAACATATTTTTCAGTAAATGATTATAAAGGGAGATTATTGGGATTTTGGAATTTTTTCCATAGTATTGAATAAAATCCTTATATGGTGAAAAATAATTCATTAAAATATTTAACCATCATTTGATTTTATAAATGGGTGGTTTTTTTAAAATGTATAATTGTTATATCACTACACTTCATTTTTATAAAGAATGTGAAAGCCTTATTTTATACCTTAGTATGAAACTATAATTTTATGATGCTCATTATGAAGGTATTTCCATACTCTTAGTAGATGGAGAGATATTAGGACATTTTTCTCATACTTATATATATCTTGTGTTTGTTTTTGGTAACTAGCTCTACTTTAGTTATTTGGTTAGGGGTTTTCCAGGGATGTATGAGTGGGATGTGATAAGTGATTAGGGTCTCTTATTATTCATTTAGGGTTGTTTATGTCCAGTATCCATTTTGTTTTTTTGGGGTATTGTATCATCCTTTTAGAATGTGTTATTATATATATTTTCTTATGTCCTATATTTATTAGAGTTTTCTATACATGAATGGATGCTTGTTTTATGCGATGTTTGGATGGTTTATTTATCATTTCTAAAATCTGTATATTTTATATTAACACCACATGAATTAAAATTACCAAGGTGTTTCATGGGATTCCTAGGAACCAATTTCTATCCCATTGGGATCGAGAATTCCAATCTTTCTAGTGGTGGGCTGGGTCGGGTGCTAGTTCCAATAGCAGCCCATACTAGTTCATTATAAATGGTATAAAAGCCTAGGCTTCTCAGTAGGGTCCTAGGTTCTTCATCCATTCTCTGAATATTTGGGGTATTATAGTAATATTGAGTTTTCCTTATCATTTGGACTTAGGTGGTTAGTTTTTATTGGGTGTTTGATCACCATTCTTTATGATAGTGCCAGAGTTACCACAGGGAGTGGGGTTTGAATTTTTGAGTTGAAATTTTGATATATTTACTGATAAATATTTGTTGATCCTCATTCACATTGTGTGAGTTTCCTTGTATGATAGATTTGATTTTTTGGAGGGACTATAAAGGAGACTGATGTCCTAAGGTTGGTTTACATGGGATAATAAACTAGGGTAGTGACCAAGTGATTGATCTTCATGGTGTTGTAAGAATTGTTTCATGCTTGGCCCATGGTCCATCAAAACATGTAACTATGTCAAGAATGTTTCAGATCATGTTTGAATTGTTTTTTATATTGATATTGGGATATCCCCAATGACGGGGGATGAGTTAAGGAGTGTCCTATAATATGTTAGTGATGTGTTTTGATATTTTTGGAATTCCTCCCTTTTAGTGTGATTGTTGGGTAAATTGGGGATTTTGTGAAATGTTGGGTGGGAGGATTTCTTGAAAATTGGTTTTTATTTAAAATTATACTTAGAATTAGTTATAAAAATATGTTTAGATTTTATAAAAAACATGTTTTTCATTAATGTTAATACAAAAATATTAAAAGTAAATTAAGATAAATTTTCTAAAAATATATTGGGCATGATTTAACCTAAATTGGTTGACATCGTTATGAATACTTCAAATTTTTTGGGTTTTAAAATATATTGTTGTTTAAGGTTAATTTATTTTGGAAACCCATGGGATGACATTGAAAAATTGATTATTTTTATTTAATGAAAATTAAATTGTAATTGGGTTTAGAATATTCTAACTAATGAGATTTGATAAATGTTGGTGGGTTCATTATCTTATAAATAAAGTGTTGGATTTTAAAACTAGGTTAAATGAATTTAAAATTCAATTAGGTAATTGAGAATTTTAAATAAAGTTAAATAGTTTTAAATTGTTCATGTTATTTTAAACACCTATGTGTTTTTGGAAAATGTGTTTTTATTTCTTCTAAGATGTGGTGTTTTTTAAATAAATGTGGTTTTTTCAGGTGAGTTTCCTTGTTTTCATAGTGTTTTGGATTTTTTCAGTTCATTTAGGTAGGGGCCCATTGATGTGATTCGGGAGAAATAATAGAGTTGGGTCTATGTTTCATTTTATATAAAACATGCCTCCCATGAATGTCTTAGTTTAAAGTTGAGTGTTTATTATAAGGGTTGTTCTTCTCATGTTCTCGGTTCTTGCATGGACCCTGAGTGGAGTGGAATGTTTTATTACCATTTTGGATATTCGAAGGTAATGGCTGTGAACCATTCTAGTGAGAACCAATCTATTTGGGTTTTCCGGTGATGTTTAATTTTTAAGATTTAAGATCAATGATTTTAGATCTTTATATATATGATATAATGTCCCAAAACATTCATAAAAAATACCACATCTTATTATATGAATGTTAAATAAAATTCAAAATAATACACACCTGGTGAATATAAAGGTTTTTTGTCTTTGGAAACTTGTAAACCTAATTTATTGGTACATAAAATATCTACATCATTTCCATTATTTTTTTCACAACTAGAACCCTTCTTAAAAATATCATATCAAAAGACATTCTTTATAACTCGATGAAGGGAAACAAAGAAAAGGTGAGCTGAGATTCTAAAAAAGGGTAAAAAAAGAGATATCAATCAAAGATAAAAAGTTGGAATAAGATATGAATAAGGGTATGAGAACATGAAAAGGACTTATAATAATCATACCCAATCATTCATATATCATTAATCATGAATCATGAAATGTGTTTTTTCTAAAAAAATGACATAATACAAAAGAGTGAGGAATCCTAAATAATCATTTATGAGATATGATAAAATAACATAATAATTAGGCATAAGTTTTTTACATACAAATAAGAATAAAAAATCATTTCCTTAGTCAAGGATCAGTTCCAATACAATTATAGTGCATTGAGTTCCCTCCTTATTCTATTATTTCGCTAGCCAAGGTTCACTCCTAAGACGAAAGTATTATGGTAAACTACCTTACTAAACTAGGTATACTCCGCATTCAAATCATTATTATCATATCACATATCCCTTTTACTGAATTTATTTTAGGGATATATCAGTTTTTCCCCACCCATAAAATAATTAAAACCAAACATATGTGCACCACAAGATAAAAAAACATTCATCACATCATCATATCTTAACCCATGGAAAGGATACAAGTTTCATATAAATTACATCATAATAATCATAAAACATCCATAAAAAAGCTAAATATGATCTCAATTTATCATATATATAGTAATATATAATAATCATCATAGGTTGTTGTTATAGATTAAAATACTTTTAGAAGAATACTTGAATTTATCTTGAGTAAAATACCCTTTTTATTTTGAAATAACTTATTTAAAATATTAAAATTAAAAAAAATGATAGAAAACATTTTATTTTAAAATATATAGGGAAAATTATAATAAAATATTTAAATAAAATAATATTTATGGTGGTGGGAAAATTCATTTTTAGTGTATATTAAAACAAAAATTCTTATCACTTTTTTTATAAAAAAACAAAAGTACGTATTTTAGAAAATGATCATAATATTCATTTCAATTTTTTTGTTGATATATGAAAATGGTTAAAGTTTAATTTAATAAATCATTATATAATTTTAAAATATTCTTCAATATTTTTAATGAAAATATATTCTTGTAAGAAAAGATTCCGCATCAAAGAGATAATTGATGTTGGTTCTCCTTAAAAAAATTATTTTTGTATTAGAAGTACTTAAAGAGAGGAATATGAAAGGGAATAATGTGAAATTTAAATAAACATTTTAAAATAAATTAAATAATATTTCAAGATATATGAAACTTAATTTCATCATTGTAAATTTAAGCATAAACAATCCTAGTAAAAAGAGATTATGACACAAAACACTTACCACAAGTTTATATTTCTTTATCAGTGATCTAAAATAATATATAATATAATAAAAATTTTATAATTATATACCAGAACCATATTAAAACCTAAAATTACATTCATTTCTTAATTATAACATCGTATCACCCATTTATTTCCAATCCCTCATTATCAACATCATTTCGCGTGTTAACTACTTCATTTTTCATGTATATTTTGGTTCAGAGGTTATAGTCCTTACACATTGACCATGGATTACATAAAACAATAATTTTAATCATAATATAATTATAATATATATTAATATAATAGGTATATATATATTACCATTCATATAATGCGATTATAAAAAATGGGTTACATCACTATGTGAAGACGATAGTTCATTCATACGCAGGACGAACATTTCTATTTTTGATGTATGGAATGAAATAAATATAAATACTAATTTACCTTAAAAAAATAATTTTTATAAAATAAATATAACATAAAAATATTAATCTATCATAATTTACCACCATGAAATATGATGGTGAAAAATAAATTGCATTGCTACGTGGATGTGGTAGTCCACACGTACGGATGAGAAATGATTTAATCTCTTATTCGATGGAGAAGAGGTGGTAAATGGTTGTTTCATGATCGTAATAAAATATCATTAAATTTATTATACTATATTTATCATGTTATCATATATAAAACTTGTTTATAATAATTATAATAAGAAATAAAATTGAATGATCTATGTTAATATTTATACCTCTTCTTTGAGGGGCCTCCTTTGGGTTACATCATAATCCTTGAAGTATTGGTCTTAGGAGAAGCCCAAAAACTCTATTTTTAGGGTAAGGATATAGGAATTTTTTTCAGTATATATTTTGGAGTAATAAGGATTAAATGGTGTGAATACGGGAGGAAGATATGTTCCCTTTTATAAGGGAGTGGAGGGACCCACATGAAATTTATTAAGCGATTTCAATGATATAAATTCACATTCATTAGAAAGTGGTAGAAAATGGAAAATTATTTGAATTTTGAATAATATAAGTCTTATATATATATATACTTTTCTAACATTATAGTTTTGGGTGGAAATCTTACCCTTATCTCCTGATTTAACCCCCTTGTAAAATGTTTTAGCCTTAACCATGGTAATAAAATTTTACAGTTTTTACTATTATCGTTGATGAAAAATCAAGTTAAACCTATTAAAATATATTAATTATTATTATTTCAAACATGGAATCCATTTTAAAATATTATATTTCTATTAGTGGAATAATTTAATTTTAAATAAGTTCTTAAGTGGCAATGAAAACTAGTTTTAAATAAATGCATTTTTAAGCCTAAAACTGAACTTACTTACATTACATTATTTGTAATACAATAAAATAAAAAAAATATAATGTATTGATTATATAATATATAATTTTAATTAATAAAATTAATAAATATATATTAATTTAATTTATTTAGATAAAAATATATTGTGCACATAAAAATAGTTTTTAGAAAAAATATATTTTAAACCAAAAAAATAACTTATACCAAAAGTATAATGATTATTCTTATGAAGTTAATTATATTATTTATCATAAAAGGATGATTATATTACATTAATATACAATTAAACACATAATGGTACTTTTACTTGAAAAGAACTGATATATTTTAGAAAATATCAGTATTCTACTATTGAATGAAAAAACAATCTCTTTAGAAAAGTCATACATATTAATAGTAAGGTAACATTTAAATATTTATTTTAGAAATGAAATTAATTTCCTAAAATAACATTTCAAAAAATGGTATAAATTAAAAATACTTTTCAAGCACAAATGTCTCTAAACACGATTTTTGAAGAAAACATATTTTTTTAGTGTAAAATGAATTTACTAAAAATAGAGTACTTATTTATTATAAATTAATTAAAAAAGTTTCACTATTTGAAAATTATATAAATATTTTTTATAATTTTTTTATTATTATTCATACATACTAATTTAGTTTTTATATTATAATTGTTTATTATAACAAGGTTTATTTAGAATCAAGGATGCGGGTAAAACAAATATCAAATACATCAATTTTATTTTAAATGAAATACTTAAAAAATATCAGGATATTAAATTATACCCCCACCAAAAAAATTATCATTTCCTTCAATATTCCTTCATTATGATATAAAATATGATTATATATATGATTCACTAAATCCTTAGGTTCCCATGTAGCTTCCACAAATTTATGATACCTCCGAAGTACTTTAAATAGGTGAGTAGTATTTTTATATTGAAATTTATATTTATTATCCAAGATTTATATAGGTTTTTATTCATTGTAAAAAAATTATACAATGGTAAAACCTCTTATTTTATTACACATTAGGTATCATGTATATTTTTCCTTTGGAGAGAAACACAGAACACATCGGGAACTTGATATTGGTTCGTGAGAGTATGAAGAGATAAGAATCTATCCCAATAGAATAAAAATATAAAAATAACAATATACTTAGATATTATGATGACCTAATATATGAATCTCATAACCTTATTCTATGTATAAATTCTGAAGAATACATTCCCATCGACATTGAATTCCTTATATTTCTGATGATTTTTAGTAAAAATCTTCTATTTACTTGGAAATTCCTTGATATACTACTAAATAGATATAAATTTATTTTCCAAATATGTAGATATATTTAGTATTGATAGTTTTATTTCACCAAAATAATCCCATCATGTAAGATTTATTCACTTCTTTCCAAATAGGGTTTTATGAGGACCCATTTGAATTCTTGAGTGAAAGCTATTGTTGTAAAAAAAGAAGCTAGAAAAAGGTGTTGATACTAACCACCTTTGGAATCTAGAGAATAGTATAGTATAATTTATTCTAGGGTATGAATGTTCCCATTTTAATGATCATATTTCTAAGGATTATATGATGTAATAAAACACAAACCTATATTATAGTCTTATAGATGACATCACTGAAACATTAAAGTAAATTTTTTATCATGATCAGATACAATAGAAAGTTGTACGACATGAAAAATTACCAATTATTTGATGTATATCATAAAAATATGATCAAGATAGGAAAATTATATAATTTAAATGAAATGTACTGAATTCATAATGAGGTAAAATACAACCCAAATAACATTATGTCCATTAATTTTTTTGGGGAATCTGATGATGAAATCCATGGTGATGTTTTCACATTTCTATTATGGTATTGGTAATGGTTGTAACACTCCATTGTACTTCTTAATCTTATCCTTAAATTTTCTAAATACCAATAACCGAGAAGAATACATCATAATATATCTCCATATATTTTCCCACCATAAATACTCTTTAATACCGATATACATATTCTAAATTCCATGTTGAATAGTGAATGATAAGTTATAAGATTATTCTGACAAATCTTTATTTAAGTATTGTTTTTAAGGGACACATTCTATGTTTTCGAAAAGTATCATCCCATCAAAATCATGGTTTAACTTATGAACATTTCGTTCCTTCATTTTCCACTCCACATACTCTTTCCATGACTCATTAATCCTCACATAGATAGATGGTTGAGAAATCATTTGAGAAAGATAAATTGTATCCCCTTACTTCATGATTTCAAGGTCCAACCTTTAAATATATATAGATATTAGATCTCACAAGTTCCTCACTATATATAAGCTGACATGATCATTTCAACATAAAGTATCACCCACTATTTTTTATTTCTAATTATTGTAATTAATTTAACATTTATATACTCTAATAAAATCCAAACATCTTATATAGAACATATTCATCACTTTTTGGGTGAATATATACTTTAATCTTTTATGATCATTGTATTTGTTATTCCCATTTCCGTAAAGATAACTCATATATATCATCAATGAAAATATTACCACTGCAAACTCCAAATCATTATTTGGGTATTTATTCACATGAAACCTCAGTTATCATGAGGAATAAGATATCTCTATATAATTATATATAAGAACACATCCAAGTTTCTTCTTCAATGCATCATTATAAATAACCGACCCTTATCCACTATAAATTTGTGTAATGATAGGTACACTGAGCATCCTTCTCTTTAGATCATTGAAATTTTCTTTACATTCATCAGTCTAAAAAGAAAATTAACTACCTTTCGATATAAATTGGTGACTGGATTAGCTATTTAGGAGAAATAAATCAAAATTCACCTATAATATCTATATATCCCACAAAAATATGGATCTAAATCATATTATCTAGTCTGGGACAATGTTCAAGAACATCCTTTTATGATGTATCCATTGATATACCCCATATTGATATTTTTTGACCAAAAAATGAATCTTTTTATAGCCAAAATTCACATTTTCAAAATAATCCATAAAAATTTTATTTCATAGGGTCTTTAATAAAATCCTTATGTAATATTCATGTTCTTAATTAATATTGTAATATACAATAATATCATCTATTAATACTACCAAAAATTGAACAAGGTTGTCTATATATATTCTATTCCTTAAATACATGAAGATAGACAGTATATTAGTATGAAAAAATGACATCACTATAAATTCATAGTTTCTATACTTCAAATAGAATATTGTATTATGAATGTCATCACATTAGACCCTTAGATGATAGTATCTACATTGAAGATTAATCTTATAAATATATTTATCTCCTCATAATAAATAAATTATAATAAATATGGGACAAAAATACTTATTCTTGATCATGACCATGTTAATTTATAGATAATCAATATAGATTCACATTAATGTACCTTTCTTCTTAAGAAAATAATAGGTTCACCTTATGTATAATCACCTAGGAAAATGAATCCATCATTAATATTATCCTGGAGTTTCATCACTAATTCCTACAACTCAATTAAAGAAATTTTACATAGAGGCTTTGAGATTAGTGTAGCAGTAGGTATGATTTTCATTAAAAACTCATCTTTATGATTCAAAGGATGGCTAGTAAACTCTTAAAAAAAATTTATTAACAAAATACCATATAATTGTAAAATATTTGATATTGATTTTTCCATAATTATACGAGATAAAAAAAACCTTTTAATAACAATCATGAACCATGAAATGGATGTAATTCCCATTATAATTTTATATTTATACTCACACTAATATAGAATCATAGGTTGGTTCCAAATATAAAATGTGACTTCCCTTCCTAGGTAATTGATATAGGATTTATATAAATAAAGCTAACCCATTCCCAAGATCACAAAAAATTTAACTATATGGAGAATAATAAGATTTTTAGGGAGAGCATTCCAAAAAACTTCAATCGAAGAAGAATCATAGATTTGAGATGTGACTGTTGTACCATTAAAGGGTTTTACTAAAAATTATTCGTCTAATATTTTGGAATTTGAATTAGAATTACTTGAGACATTATATATATATATTAATTCTTATAAATAAGTTCAAATGGGTAACTTAAATATTTATGAATACCTATAACCACCTCAACATTATCAATCCATCATAAATCTCTTACTAAAACCAATATAGTGAAAATGACCATCAGGATTAATTAACCAGAGTGATCAATAATGAAAAATCAATCATACGATGTCTAGATGCTGACACTATCATTTAAATCTATGACACCTTATGTTTTACCTAGGTCATACATGATCAATATCTATTGAAATCCTTTATAACGGTTTATAAATAATATGTGAATTAACATATGAATATACCCTAGGAGTGTATATATAGCTGTATAGTATTAGGAACACTCATCATGAACTAGTGAAAATCCAGTTAATAACGAATCCACCCCATTCAGATTTGTTACACCTAGATGCATTTTTCCATATCCGTGTGAACTTTCTAGTATGCAGACATGGATTTATTTTCTTAGAAAACACCACTTATTTAATTACCAAGAATTAGGAAGTTATACTCTAATTAGGAATATCAAAAGGGTAATCATTAATTATTTTTCATTTTATTTTTGATATATAACTAAACCTGGCCTCTGATTCCAACTATAATGACCCAATTATTTTATACCTAAATATAACATAATTCCATATAAATATTCAATAAATTTCATAATAATACATTCCTAAGGACTATAAAGGGATAGTGTATTTGGAAACATGGAAACATAAAAAATAGTACTTAAAATATCTGTAGTATTTCCATTATGTTCTTTATAACTAGCACCCTTTTTAAACATATCAAACATAAAATGTTTCTTCATAACCCGGGGAAGAGAAATAAAATAAAGGGTGATCTTAAATTCATAGAAATGGAAAACATAATATATATCAATCAATGGTCATAATTGAGCATAAGATAAGCATAATGTTATGATAACTAGATCAATAATTATAGTAAACATACCCAATTAGTCAAATATCATTAATAATGAATCATTAAATAATTTTTAGTTAAATAAATGAAATAAGATATATGTGTAGAGAATCCTCTATAATCAATCATGGTTATGATAACATTACATTAGAATACATCATAATTTTCGGGAATTCACCTAAACATAAAAAATAATTTCATTAGTCAAGGCTATATTACAATATTATTATAGTGGATTGGGTTTAATCCTCATTCCATTATTTCCTTATTCAAGTTTCACTCCCAATACAATATTATTATGAAAAACTACCTTATGGGACTCGGTTCACTCCCCATTATAGTCCTTCTTATCTCATGATATAAACTTATTTATCCAATACATTATAGGTATATATAATTTTATTCCCACACTTCACATAATAGAAACATTATATATGGGTACCATAAGACCATAACAAATTCATCATATCATTATATCATAACTGATGGAAATGATATGGGTTTCAAAAATAATTCAACATCATAATCATAGATCATCCAAATAAAGAATAAATATAGTAACATTGGATCATATCACTAGTAAATCATATGAAATTTCAAATGATGTATTTATATATTAAAATAAATTAAAAATATCATTGGAACATTTTTTGAGGGTAATACCCTTTTTATTTTGAAATCAGTTATTTGAAATCTAAAAATTCCAAAAAATGAAGGAATTTTTTTTGGCTAATATGGGGAAATGAAAATTATAAAATAAGTTTCAAGTACAATATTATTCATGATTGTGGGGAAATTATTTCATCTGGTCTATGTTAAAACCAAAATACCTTCCACATTTTTGGTAAAAATTCAATTTTACCTCGTTTCGAAAATGAAAATAATATTCCTTTAATTTTTTTTATAAAAATTAAAACACAGATAAAATTAATTTAACTATTAATTTTTTAATTTTATATATATTCTTAACTTTTTTAATGAAAATAAGGATTTGGAAGAAAATATTACAGAATGAAGAGATAAATGAAGTTGTTTTCTTTAAAAAAATTCTTTAAGTAATTTGAGTACTTAAAGTGGGGAAAATGAAAGTAAAATTTATAATATACAGAACCAAATAGATTAAAATAAAATTCCCAAGTTTTTGGATATATATATCATATAATATCATCATTTTATATTTAAGCAAAAATAAACCTTCTAAAAATAGATTGTAACATAAAACCCTTACCTCAAGTTTATATTTTTCATAAGCATACAAAAACAATTTATAATAAATATAAATTTATTATAATTATATACCAGAACCATTTTCATACCTATAATACAATTCCTGATTTTATTATAGCATTTCCCCTTCCATTCATTAACAATATTTCATTATCAATATCATTATAGGTGTTAATTTCTTCATTTTTCATGTATATTTTGGTTTAGCTGTCATGTTCCTTGAACTTTTATCATGGTTCACTCATATAAATTTTGTTATTCATGATATATTTATTTCATATACTCATTATATACATATTTATAAAAATATATATATATAGTGGTGATGAAAAACTAAATACATACCTATGTGGAGATGATAGTCTGTATGTATTCACAAGTGCGGGAATAATTTTAGATGGATGGAATATAAGAAAGGTAAATATTAATTAAAATATGAAAAATTTATATTATAATATAAGAATAATATATAAATATTAAATCGATCATAACATCCAACCATGAATGATGGTGTGGAAAAATGAATTGATTTACTACGTGGAGGTGGTAGTACAGATGTACACACAAAAAATAATTTAATCTTCAATATGATAGATAAGAGTTGTATATGGTTGTTAAATAATCACACTAAAATAAAATAATTATAATCATAATTATAATTTATTTATCATTTTATGATATATACAACATGTTTAGAGGAATTATAAAAATAAATAAAATTGAATGAGCTTGGTTACGAATTATACTTATTCTTTGAGTGGCCTCCTTTGGCTTACACATTATGATGTGAAGGATTGGTATTAGGAGAAGAAAAAAAGATTTATGATAAATATAATGGATCTATGAAGTTTTTGTATTATATATTTTATAAGATATAAGGATCAAACAGTGTGAATTAGTTAGTAGGAGAGGTGGCCTTTTATAATTGTGGTGTGGGACACACATGGAATTTCATAAAAGATTTCATTTATATAAGGTCACTTTATTCGGAATTTGGATCCAAATGAAAAATTATTTTAAGTTATTATATTATAATAATGAAATCCCTGCAATAAATATTTATTATTAAGGTTTGGGTGGAAATACCACCCTTATCTCTTTCTTTAACCCCTAGTAAACTCATTTTAACCATAACCATGGTAACATAAATTTATTATTTTTACAATTAAATATAGAGAAATATTTATTCGAACCAATTAAATTTTGTTAATTATTATAAAAAAATATAGAATATAGTTTACCATATTTAATTTCAATATTTTTTATAATTTAATTTAAATTAATTGTGAAAACCATAATGATACCCATTTTAGATAGATGAAATTTTATTCATAAAAGATAATTGAATATGAAAACACTAATTTTAAAAAACAAAATATCAATATTTATATATATTATTAAATAAGTGATTTTAAATTTAATTAGAACCATTAATATATTGTGATCATTTTAATTTATTAAGATAAAAATACATTGTCCGTATAAAAATAGTATATGGAAAAAATGTGTTTTAAGACCAAAAATTAACTTATACCAAAATCTAGTATAATTATGGTTCACATGAAATTAATTAGATTATCCATAATTAATAGATAATTATGTTACTTTACAATCAAATTTAATACATAATTTTCTTTTACTTGAAATCAAATGATAGTTATTGTAAAAGATCAATATTTTCATTATTCACTGAAAAATAAACCTCTTTAGAAAAACCCTAAAAATTTAACATGATTTTTTTTTTGAAATTATAATTTCAAAAAATTATATTCTTTTTATAAAATAAAATTTATAAAAACTATATAAATGAATTATAATTTTCATAAAAAAATGTAATAAAAAACATTTTTATAAAAAAAATTGTGACATGTATTTTGTTGTTATTCGATTTTGATGTTTTTAGATTATGTGATTTTGGTAAAACAACCTTGTGGACTCTATGTTTTGGTTGTAATTATTTTTGGTCGTTTTAAAGGCCCGATCTTGTGATCTTTGATTTTCTTTGGCTTTGGGGTCCCCTGGCTGTTGCAAAAGTCATGTTTCCTTTTTAGTGATCAACTCATTTGTGGATGTTCATGGTTGGTGGAATTAAATTTTTCCTATTTGGATATATGGAATTATAATTTTTTTAGTGAAAGACATGATATAGAAGTGTTTGGATGTGGTTCACCATTTAGGTAATTATGAATGATTGGGAGACATATTTTTTTCTCCTTTCATTTAAAACTCCTTATTCAATGATTAAAGTTGATTCCTATTTGAGGTTTCTTATGTTCTGTGGTGTTTTTAGTAGGTATTTTAGATAATATAACTTATTTTATGTTGTTGTGATATTGGGAAATTTTTATCTTCCCTTGATCCTTCCACTAATGTGAATTAATAATAGGATTTTTTCCCTTCCTTAATTGCTTATGTTTGGTTAGTGATATTAAAGGGACATAAAGTCTCATTGTTTGTGTGGGGGTGGGGGATTACGACACCAATATGGATATTTTATTTACTATATTGTGTTATATCATCTTACCATGTGGGTTTATAATATTTCAAGATTTTTCATCCCAAAACCTAGTGAATTTTGATTATTTTTCCTTTGTGCATGGTCTACAAAAATGGTTTAGGGAAAAGATAGTGGTTACATTTATGTAGAACCTTTTTCATTTTTTTATTGTGTATGGTTTTTCAACAAGGTTAGTTCATGATTTGGTAAAAAATGTATGATTCATAGGATAAGTCACACGAGTCCTCAATGGGTTTGGGTACTGGAAAAAATGTTGAGAAAATTTGGAGGAGACCATACAATAATCATGTGAGTAGGTATGCAGTTTTAATAGATGATTTTTTCATGGCTGGTGAATAGTTTGTAAATTATGTGACCAAACCATGTGTTTTTTTCCTTCTTAATCTATTCCATGTGTATGTATGGTGCATAGTTTGGAAAACCATATGGCCTATCAATTTTTAATTAAATGTATGAAAGGTAAATTTCCACCTATAGTATTTATGTCTTGGTCCACCCTTTTATTTCATCTTGTCTATCCCATATAGGGCTTACATGGGAGGAGCTCTAATATTCTTCATTATTTTATTTGTGGGGTTTTCTTCTTTATTTAAAGTGGTTAGGACCTTCTTATCCCCTCTTTTATTCTCCTCTTTTCTTTCTTTACACCCTCTTTGAGTTTCTCTCACTCTTGTGAACCCTAACAAATAATCATGTTCTGATTAGGGTTTAAAATGGTTATAATTATAGTAATTTTGACTACCTTTGTTTTAGAAGGTCATTTCTTGGCTCATTTGTGTGTTCACCATCGAAGGCAATGGGTTTCAGATTTTTCTTCCTGAAATGATGTAGGTATTTCATTGGAATTACCTTGTAATGCATGTTTTAAATTTATTATATGATTTTAAATCTGTTCTTGGGAATTTATAAGATTATTTTATGCCCATTGTAGGCTTGATATTATTTAAACCTGGATTTTATACTTGGAATAGATGTGTTTCATGTCAAGTTGTTATGAAAAGGCCGAAGTAGCACTTTTAAATTGTTTCATTTTGTTTTGAAATTTTTTACTTATGGAATTAGATTTTTAAAGAAAAACTAGGTTAGTTTTTAATGTTTTAAAGGGTTTAATGACATGACATAGTCATATGTCACTAGAAAATAGGTTGTTAAAATTCTTGATCATATTTTCTATAGGGATTTAAATGTTTCAAAAGCATGATTAACAGTAGTTATATTCTTTAAATGGGAATGTTATGTTTTAGTGGGTATTTTTTAATTCAATGAGATTTTCCCTTAATTCTTTGTAAATGATTCCAATAAAAATTTTCCCCATTTTTAGGTGTTTTAGATAATTTGTTCTTGATGTTTCTTAGATAATTTCTAAAGGGAAATGTGGAAAGGGTGTTTGGTGCAACATTATTTATAATGAAAAGGGGTATGTTATTCTTATAAAGGAATTTTCATGAGATGTCGGATTATTAAAATGATATTTTCATGTGTGGGTTAATTAATAGTTTTCAAATGATATTTTAAATGTTGAATTCGAATGGGGTGAAGATAGTTTGGCTTTTCAAGGGATTTTTTGAATGCCGGATTAGAAATTTAATTAAATTTATACTATGAATGCGTGAAACCCTATTTGAGCCTCGTGTTATTACTGTGATGCATGCTATGGATTACGATCCCTTAGGGGATGTTTTATATTTTTACATACTTATATAATACTTCTATACGTACGTGAAGTGGGTTTTTTATTGTGAGAATACAAGAGGTTAGGTTTAAGTTGTTTCAAATGTTTATTATTTGATTAATTTGATGGATTATTTTTAGCATCCTCTATTTCATTTACTATGGGTGTCCTAGGTAGAGAGTAGATCAAATATTTGTTAGAAGAAATTATTGTATATTAGTGGTATGTTTAGGAAGTTTTTTTTACAGAATATACCCCATCAGTTAGATCAAGATGATAGCAGTTAGTGAGATAGAAACCATTTCTGTATCATGTGGTAGTGAATGAGCTCTATGAGTTTTTTTTTGGATTTTTTGGTGAGACTTATAAGGGTTAAAATAGGTTTTAAAAAGTCATCCAATGTTCTTTGTCTCAAATTCATTATTTATTACTAGAGCCAAGGGATGATTTCTACGACGGTAATTCCTTTTTAGGATGATTTAGAGGATTTCATTTCATGATTATTTACTTTACCATAGCTTGTTTTATTTTATGTAATCGTCGTTGGATTGTTCTTATACAATAATTCATCATTTCCATGGAGGTTTTGGGTGATTGTGTATCACTATGGGTGTGTTGGTTTACATTCAATTTTCTTGAATAGTTTTAAAGTGTTATTTTAAAAATAAAATGTTTTTTTTATTTCATAAATAGTTTTTAAGAAATGGTTTTCCTTGTGATTATGTATGAAAATCAATATTTTAGGAAATGTTTATAAAGGAGGATAAGTGGTGTTTTGTGTTATTTTACAGGGTATTGAATAACCTTTTTCCATACTGTGAAATGATTCAATACAATTTATAACCACTATAAAATTGATTTTATAAAAAGGGTGGTTGTTTTAAAAAGTATAGGTGGAAAGATATTGCACTAGTTTTTTTATAAATCATGTAAAAACCTTATTTTATAGGTTATATTCAAACCATAATTTTTTGAACTAAATTATGAATGGATTTCCATAGTGTCAGTGGGTGGTAACCTACTAGGATCTTTATCTAAAGGCTATATAGATCTTCTAAAGGGTTTTAGTACCCAATTCATATTTAGTTATTTGATTCGTCTTTATCCTAGCATGGATGAGTGGGTTGTGATCTGTGATTGGGTGTCTCTTATGGAGTTTTTGAAGCTATTTGGGTACTGTATCCCTATTATTTTATATTGGGTATTTTGTATTGGCCTTCTAGCTTAGGATGTTTAACTGTATCTGCATATCGTTTGTATTAGTTATTTTTGTTTATTCATGCATGGAATTTTATTTATTATGCTATGTTTAGATGGTTTATTTATCATTTTTATTACTTATTTATTTTATATTTATATCATGGGTGAAATAGTTCTAATAGTTCATCCTGTGATGTGCACGTAGAAGTTTCTATCCCATAGAGATCAGAAATACCTTTCACTCTAGTGGTGGGAGGGGTCAAGCATTAGTTTAGATAGCATCCTAGGCTGGTTTGTTACAACATATATGTTAAACTATCCATTTTACACTATTTTATCTTCCTAGTTTTTTGTACTACTTTATTCAGTTGATTTTATATTAGATTGGTGGGGATAATTTGGTGATTTCATATTGGGTATATTAAACTCACATTCTTCACATATCACTTGGGATATGTGTTGATAATTCTTTTTTGGATCCATATAAGAGAAACACCTAATCACATAATGGTTGATAGGTCTAATAAATAGAATATATGGTGGTTTTTTAGAGATGATGATGGATAGATCTAATATATGTGAGATAATGTAGTTTTTTTCTTTCCCTTTTAGGATATTTTATATATATCACTACTATAGTCCTTTCTTATTTCTATTTTTCTTTTATTCCACATCTATTGTAATGATCTATATTTTTCATATGATGAATATTCTATATAAATTTATATCATAATAAGTTCATCTATATTTTATAATTTTTTTCCCTTTTTAAGGATTGGTGAAATGTATTGTGGGTAAATAACTTCCCATATTTTTATATTTTATTCCTTAACATTGTTTTTTCCTACAATGATTATGAAGCATGCATGAGTTTATATGATTGTTTGGTTTAGGCCATGGGATCTAGAATGAGTTGTTATAAAATGGTATCAAAGATTTGGTTGGTAGTTGTGTCCTAACCCCCTTTGTACATCTCAAGGGATAGAAGTTAATATGAGTGTAACCCCCAAAAACTAACTCCAATAATTCATGGGTTGATGACTAGAATTGATGGTATAAAACATAAAAAAAATTGGAGGCATTACCATAAATATATCCTCGAAATAATAAAAGAACCACTGAATAACTCCATATATATATATATAACATCCCAATCACATACATGAAATGTAATATAATTTGGGAAAAAGTTAAAATATAAATAAATAATGAACAACTCTTATGGTTGAAACCATAAACTATAATAAATCAAGAACATATTATATGAGATAGAAGGCCCATCTCAGTCACCAACTCACACATGAAAACTTGAAAAATAGTTTATAAATATAGGGTTGAGTATAAAATTATTCTTAACTAGATTATCCCAAAAACCCCACATGAAAATGTTGAAGAATTATACTAAATACTAAATAAATAAATAGAGAAATCAACCCATCACCTAAATAGGTAAACTATATTTCCAACCTCACCGAGGCTTAAACACTAAGTATCTCATAAGATTAGGTTTCATAATAATGAAACATATATATAATGAGGGTACCTTATATCCACTTTCCCACTAAAATAGACATCCTTACATCAACCACTTATGTCAAGGTACTCTAATCCCCTCCATAAATCATATATCACATCCATGAAAACATGAAATAGTTGCATAATATCATCTAATACCCTATATGACTCATCACAACTATATCATCATCACCTACAGACATGTATGAAATTTGTTCCGTCACAGACCTATATACATATTCACTAAGACTCAATCCATTATATCCCCTGATTAATTAAACAATACATGCATCTAAAAGGATCTTATATCACCAAAAACCACACATAAAATTTTGGAATAACTGAGAGTCATTAAAGGATCTATGAACACATACCCTATATCTATAAGCCACTATATCCTAGATAAACATACATATAATTTTTTTTGGAGGAGGGAGTGGGGTATGAGGAGTAGTAATCTCTCTAAAATCTCCACAAAGTGGATATTGAGAATCATAAGGAACTTAATGCCAATATGGGAACTAGCCTCCCCAACTGACACAAGTGCTGGAGCATAATAAATTTCATAATATAGTAGTACATATATATCACAAAAAATCATGGGGAAACTATTCTAAATTAGAATTGAACTATAGATAATTCCCAACATGACATCATAATTACTATCTCAAATACAAGAAAGATACAACTCTTCTAATTACTAAAGAATCAAATTTCATCATTAATCATTTATTCTTTCAGTAATTAACAATTACTATTCACATTATAAGAACCATTATCAATTATAATTTAATCATTCAATAACCATCAACAAACCACATGATTTTATAGTCAATATATAAATTACGTATTTCCCATTAATAATATTTGACAATCAATCCCAAACCATCTATGGTTTCAATTTAATATTTCATGTCTTAATAATTTAACCAAACTAATTCATGGTTTCCACTTATCATATAATTTATTATTTCATAATCATTCCACAATCTCAGGTATTCTAAAAGATGACCAAATATATCTCAATGTGATATATACCTGATGGAATTCAAGTAAGATTAAATAATGTTAAATAAAAAAATCAATAAATAAATACAAAAATAAGAAAATCTATCTCTTAACTCATTCCAATAATCTCAACAGTGACATATTTTTCCCAAACCACTCATAAGTAAGTTGACCCAGTACCTATATATCCTCAAACATTTATCCCGATATTCAAGATTTTATCAACTAACAATGAGGTTCAAATGGAGATATAATTGGGAGACTATACCCTATGGATAAATAAAAAAATATACAAGGAATAAAAAAATAATATCAAATACAGAATAGAGAAATAATTTATAACCTCACCATTTCCAAATAAATAACCATGAATGATCAAGGTGGTATATATACATACTGTAGTCAAGAATACAGTAGATAATACGTATAATGGGTATAGACAAAAAATTAATAAACAAATAAAATAATCCAACACAAGAGGGTATCATGAGTACATGATAAGGTACTACTCCAATTCTATGTCTTAAACCATAAGGTTTAACATGAAAGAAGCATGATCCATATACTAACCTATTATTGGGTTATTTTTTTGGGAACCAAATGGGAGCCCGAACACGGTGTGAGTAAAAATCAGTGGTCTACCACTAATGGTGACTAATGAAAATCAAATTTGTGAATAAAAAATTAACAGTGTGAATGTAATATTAAATTAAGTTGTGTAATAAATGATAAATGTATCAGCTCGAGTTCGTTTTGGACACTTAGCTGACCATACCAGTTTCAACCTGTGATGGATGGCTTTAACTAAACTAAAATATGATGTGATAACCAAGGATCATAGTCAATTTTATAAAAGTATAATGACCATATTTCACAAGGGAATTATTTTTTAAACAAGTGACATCCGTCCATGCATCAAAACCAAAGGGTGTATAGAGAATCATATCCAATAATTCATAGTAAATGATGAGGATCACCATGTCCAACATCCTCACCAAAGAGAGTATGGAGAGTCATTGCAAAAAATTTCCAATAAATAATGAGGATTTACATGTCCAAAAATTACTAGAAAAAAACAAGGAGTTACATGTACATCATTTCTTAACCATTTATAATTCATTCCATTCAATGTACCTTATAATCCAGTCTTGAGGCATTATAGTGGGAATACATGTATTTCTCAAGGCATAATATAATTTTATTTCTCCTATGATACCATCTAAGTGATTCTTTATCTGAATCTATGTATCAACCATCATATAATATTATTTCATAGGCACCATGAATTTAATAATTAAACACAAGAAATGAGAAATATCCATACCAAATATATAATTCAAACATACCACTAACTATTTTATTTATAATATTAAAAATGGACAAGTGAAGAATATTTTCCATGTAATAATTCAATAGATCATTTATGAATTCACTAACAAGGTATATAACGGTCTAAGTGAAGAATAATTTCCATAATGTAATTCATTTAATTCATTTATATCCAATTTCCATCCAATTTCTATTAATTATATTAAAAATATCATTAATAAAAGAACAAGGTCTAAGTGATACTTTCATATACTTTTTCAATCTATTTAATTTAATTATGGTGTGCCACAAGTAAGTGGTGACCTCAATACACCCAAGGGGTATTCTAGTCTTAATTCTTGATTGATGAACTAAATATTTAATATAGGGTAAATAATTCCCCATTCCATTTATAAAATAAGTCAGTTTCATTAGTCATTTCACTAATATCTGATAAAAGTACAAGTATGTATATAATCATTATTATAATTCAATTAATTCATTTATTATAATTTAATAAATTACCTTTTTAGTAGTCATAATAAACACACATAAGTGATTTTTTCATCAATTACATGAAATGGAAAATTAGGGTAGATGATATGACAAAACCTAAGGGGTGATACAATATGAATTCACAACCCTCTAACAAGGTCAATGGGTCGAATGAGGGGTCTATGTCATAGTATATAAAATTAACTAAATGTGTTACACAATTTCTGAGTAATGTGTGGAATGTACAGCTTGCGGAATAATAAAAAATAATTATAAATGAAAATACTTGAGGTAAAAGTCATTGACCACATTCCTTATTCTTAGGAAGCTCCACTCATTTGATAAAGGCCTTTGGTTTTGAGTACAATGAGAGAAATAAGAAAAACTAGAAAAATTTATTTGAAATACAGAAATTTAATTTGCATGAAAATATCATCAAAGATAGTGAAAAAATGACAAAATAAGTTATCGAAAACTTATAATTAGTGAAGGTGATCCAAAAAAATTGATCATGTTTGATTTAGAGAAAAAATTGAGGAGAAACATAAAATCCATGGAGGGGTGGGGGGAGAAGTCCCCTAGATGTGATAGTAACTGAATTGAGGAGTGGAAAAATATTGGTTTAAGAGGAGGGAGTAAAAAATAGTAATTTCTAAACTCTTTCATGAGCCACATGATTTGAGAAATTGAGCTCCAATAGTGAGGCCCTCATTGTCATACATACCACCCCTCGTATGGTTATAGCGCATGGTAAGGAAAAATTTGTGCCCACTGTGTGACTCCCTATGTAATTATTAAACATCTCACATGGTTATCTTGAGACCCATCCATGGTTTGAAAAAAATATGTTCCTATTCAAAATAGGATTCATATTTTGGGTGCATGGTTAACACTAACAATGTAGAAACAATGAACACAAGGTAGTCCTTCATGAAACTGAGAGTTTGAAGATTGAAAATCATAAAACACATCTATGATCTTGAGACACCTCTTAGGCCTCAAAACTCATAAAAACCCTTTCAAGTTTTCAAAATCTAGAAATTAGCTTCTAAATGTTTATTTTAAAAATTATCCATCCACGAAACTAGGAAATAAACATCCTTTATAGTTGCAAACACATCCAAAACACAAGATCTTACAACCTCCCCAACTGAGAAATTATCATACCCATGAAACCTTGGTGGTTGTAAAAATGAATAACACATCCTACCTATGTTATAAATTACTGCTCGAATAGTTATGTTGTGTTTTTAAACTATCAACATGCTTCCAATAACTATTTTAAAATATGGTTCCTAAACTACTTAAATCTATTCCAATACTCTTAACTAGCATGAAAAGGTAAGATGGGGCATATTAGATCCTATATAAACTAACACTTGATCATTTAATCATCTACTTATTAATCATTCTATAGAACTCCCCACCATAGGTTCTATCCGTCCTCATATGATTCTCTATTATGGTACTCCCACTATTTAAATTTCCTATTGAAACATATCCTCGATGTACTAAAGAAACTCTTGGCATAGTTATCAACATGTCATACCAAACCACACATGAGGAAACTTCATATAGTCCTTGATTTGATAAAAATGCTCAAATTCCAATCATCCACCCATAAACAAGTAACTTTAGATTTTATTAACAAATTCATGAACAACCATTACACCACACCCATTAAAAACACGATGTGTATGAAGTGATTATTCACTGAATGAAAACAAATTTTCAATAGAAATCATGTTGATATACCACTGAACATATGTTTTTAAGAACTCTTAACTTCAACATCCGACATTTCACCTAAACCAAAATCATAGGAATTTATTCTAAGGCACACTAAGATCATTTTGACCATGCTCAACAAATCCATTACCTAAATTATTTCAATGTATCATGGAGAAAATATCCCTTATTTATTCTATTATAACTCTATAACATAGACACTTTTGTTTTATAAATTTAGTACATGGATCCTCTTCGGTTACCTTGGGCCTAATGCCCACACTCAGACTTTCCCCATGTTTAGATTAAAATATGTAGCTATAATTTACTGAGAAATATAGTTGTACATGGTACTATTTGTCTGTAAACATGTGAAGGCCAAAAAACCATCTAAATACTCCATACTCATAGGACCCTTCCCACATGAAAGTCATCAAAAAATGACCTACAATGATCTCCCAACATTATAGTTTTCCTTAGACCAGTCTTCTAATGTAACTCCCAAGGAGTATATTCATAAAAAAAACAAGACATTTAGTTTAGCTCACTTTATAGTAAAAATGTCTTAGAATACTCTGTATGATGTCAAGATATTAGGAATGATCCCGTCCATAGTAGGAGTACAATAAGATGTTTTCGATTATTACCAACACAACTCAGCCATCTTGTATTACACATCACCCATTCTTAACCCATGCGAATTATAACAAAAACATTTAGTAAATATCTTATCAATAAAAATGTATCACTTTACCCAATAAATGATGTATCAAGTCAAGTTATACTTTCATTTATCTAACCACTGGCACCACATCTCATGATAATGCGTGTTTGGGTCTAACCATGGGCCAAGTTCCTCAAGTCACCGAATTCATTTTATATATACTACTCATCACACCCTCATAACCTCAGACTGTCAACCTTCTATGTTTAGGGACTCAATATTTACAAAAACAAACTAAGGATTGTCCACTAGCCACCCAAAACCATCATCACACCCCCCACATTACCATTTTTAAAGGTTATTCTCGTAAACACACTCATCATATTTATCACAACACACACAAGGCAGTCTCAGCTCACTACATAGGCTTACGAAAACATCAATCATTCTTAATTATATTGATCTATTTAAGGGAATCTGTCTAAATATATGGAATATAAGGGCTCAATCTTATTACATCATATCCTGAAATTACGCTTGATCATTGAGACATAGCCATTCATGTCAAACCTCAACTGTTAGTATTCATAAATGTTCAGTACCTCAACCAACCACCAAGCCTCCATGCTTTTTTTCATGCATAGAAATACTTCTAACCCATCACATCTCCCAGATCTTTTATGTACTCAGATCCTGAATACAACATCTAGAATCATTCCAAACATAGACTTGAGACATTAAATAGAAAATTTAATTGTTCACTAGCTTCCAAAATCCATTATGACCGTTCATATATGGTCCTCAAGGATTTTAACTCATCTACAATAAAAGAAAACTATTCTCTTATCCTACATAGTTCTCCCCTCTGAAGAAGTGCCATAGTCATCTCATTATGGATAATGATAACTTATCATAGGGACACAATCCATCCACTACTGAAAATAGATTCTGGACATGTCCAACATGCTTATACCTAGAACCAGGATAAAGAGAGAGAAATACTAGCCACATATAACACACTATATTGGGTTCAATTTTAGGTGAACATGTGATGATCTTCCTGATACACATTCACACAAGTCATTAGTATCAGGTTGAAATCCAAAACCAACTCGGTCTAGTAGAATTATAGAACCCTATCATTTATACAATATCACACTACACACTAGGGTAACTCAAAATTATTTTAATAAATTAAGGATAAAATTCTCGCATCATGATCTTAACACCCAGGTCACTCTACTCTAGATAAGAAACAAGATCATAGCCTTAAAAATTATTATTACTGATATATATGATTTATTTCACAACTACATAACTCGATGAAACTGTGTGTGACAACACAAAAGACCTTGACATAAAATAAAAACAACCTGCATATCATCTCATTTAATTTAAAGAACCAATGTAACTATACATTCTTGGGATTCTATATCCTACAAAAAGAATTAAACTAGATCCATATTACTCCATATAACAAATAACATGGTTTCCAACTCTCTGAATACCACATTCTTAGAAAAAAATAAAGGTCACATGATCAACATAGTAGCTGAATATTCCCTTGGATTGTCAATCCCATGAAACTCAAGAATCTGTTATTCATAAAGCTGTCATTAGGTTTAACGTACCAAAATAACACCCATGTACACAAGGGTTTTCTTTCATCACTAAGAGTCCCATACAAGCCAAATAGAACACGAACAATACCCTCCATGCCTGAGAACTCATCATAATTATTTACCAAGGATTTTTACACTAAGGGAGATAAGACAACTACAATAACCCCTAACATACCATAAGGAATCGATTATAAAGAATGTTTCACTAGTAAAAAGGTAAATATGCGCACCTACCTTACCTCTATGTCCAACATAATAGAAGAGGCCAACTGAGACCTGCATGAAACGTCCACATTCCCATCCAATGTAAATCTCAAGGAAAAAAATTAAAACTAATCCTTATACAATTGTACATGAAAATAAACCACTAAAATGTTTAATTATCACCATTATATTGATTCACATTCATTATAAATATTATGAGGCTTACATACAAGAAAATTTATGTACCAGTTATAGAGGAAATATTCTTTAAATTGTACTTGTAACTTAATTTTGCTAATGTATCATAATATTCTCATAAAATTATCTCATAAAATAATTTTAAATAAGTATTTTTTTCATTATTTATAAAAAATAGGATTATTTAAAGAAAGTTTTAATCACAATGTATAGAGGAAAACACCCTTTAGGTTGTAACTAACACTTTAATTAACTAATTATTTATACCAGCAAGGACCAAAACACAATAAAGGTATTTTATCAGCTGATGTGGTATTTTAAGAAAGGTGCCACTATAAATTTATACAAAACACTATATAAGTGATTTTTGATATTTTAAATAACCATACCATTTAATGTAAATAGGAACTATAAGGGGTTTAATACTAAGGAAAGATATGATAAATTTGACCTATGAGGGTTAAATCAAACCAACCTGGGTTCTCTTATATAGGTCACAATTCACAATTTATGGAGTTAATGATCTATAAATTTCAATTTTAATCTACTTTATGTGAAACCCAAAATAGTTATTTTATTTAAATTTCAAAACACCCTTAGTTGTTTTACCTCACAAGCATATAATGATAAAACTAACATACAGGGGATAAATCGAGCATACTAGGACTCATCTATATGGTTCATTATTCCAATTTTATAGTGGTACAAGACTTTAAAATTTTCAATTGTAAAACCATTTAACTAAAATCATACATTAAACATTTAAATATTCCATTAAAGTTACATCATTAAAAAATTTAAATCCATTTCATTTAATTAAATAAATATGGCTAGTTAAATAGAATGCCAACACCATGATATATGGGAAAACACCAATTAGGTTGATTCATACACTTTATTTAACTAACTATATACCATAACCATATAATAGGAAGATATTAAATCATTTTGGAATACATATAGACATGGAAATAATCATAGAATATCAGGATAATGTTAAGAATGATATATAGTCACAAAAACATGGTATATAGAAAATCATGTCAATGACATGAAAATCCTATGTTCTTGAAATGATGCATGAACATAGATATTCCATTTCCATACCAAACCAAGAATTAAATATAATTAACCAATAATAATTAAATAAAAACGGTCACTCATGGTGAAATAGAAATCAATTATTATAATGAACAACATGAAAAAAATCTCATCTATGGAAACTTAATATTCACCCCTGTGAATGGGTTGTCCATTCCCAAACATACACTATTTTATGTGTGTAGAGACATGCCTAGTTTTCTATCAACTAGTCCCCAAAATATTAAGGCAATATAAAAGTAATCATCTAATACCACTTTGTAACAACTTGTATCCAGTTCGCTCATAAGTAACCTTATCCAGTGGCCTCATGGCCTCAAGTGCAGCTCCCCGTACATTATAGGCTTATAACTTGCAATGAGGGTCTAATGGATGTACAATGGGGAGACTATACACCCTGGATTAGTACTAAAATAGTGAATCAATAAATGAATAATATCAATATAGGTAGAGAAAAATAAATAAAAACCTAGATATGGATAGATAAATACCCATTAATTATAAATGTGCTACATATACACAGTGTAGTAAATCATGCATCAGGTTTTACATTGAATATGTCTAGATATAAAAATAAATGAATAAATAAAAAAATCCAATTCCATAAGGAATCCTATAAACATTCTAATCCACTACTCATAATCAATGTTATATCTAAGATTATACAATAACAACGAATCACAGGACAAGTCCTAACCTGAATATACGCGATCTATATGGGTACCAAACTACTGCTTGAATAAGGTGTGTGTAAAATTCAATAGTCTCTCAACAATATTGTCTAATGTAAATCTAGTTAGTGAATATAAAATAATAGGTTCATGTATTACAATAAATGAGGTAGTGAAATAAATTATAATCCTATTAGTTAGAGTTCCTCATGGGACACTTGGCCTACCGTACGTTCTTTGTGCTAAACCAAATCTATTTGAATAAACCAGAATATAGACTAAGAACCAAGGATAATATTTATGGTCATAAAAGTCTAATGAAAATATTTCATAATTTTATCTTGTTCTAAATAAGTATAATCAGTATAATCATATACACCATGGGGGCATGGATGTTCATGTCTAATAATTACTAATAAATGATATGGAGCACCATGTCCAACATCTTCAACCTAGGGAGCATGAATCATAATTTCCAATAATTCCCAATACATTAAAAGGAGTTCTATATCCAATAATTCCATATAATATATGAAGATATACATGTACTATATTTCTTAACCGTTAATAATTCATTCAATTCAATGTTCCATAGGATCCTATCCATGTAATTCCAATTGGAATCCATGTTTCAATCAAGGAGTAATATAATTGGATTTTCCTTATGATCTCATATATGGTATTCCATATCAAAATATAATATCTTATAGGGAATAATATAAATTAATTGGCACCTTGAATTTAATAAATAAACATAGTACATGACAAATATCTATGCCAAATATATTACTCAAAAATAACATTAATAATTTGATTTATAAGTATCAAAAGGGACAAGTGAAAAAAATTTCTTTGTAACACTCCATTACATCATTTTTCAATTCAATCCATTGTTATAATGTGGCTCAAGTGAGGAATAATTATCATACTATAATTAATTTAATTCAATCCAAACCAATTTCCATCCAAATTCAATTAATTATATTAACTAAATCATTAAAAAATGAATACGGTCCACGTGATACCTTCTTATCATTTTCAATCAATCTGATTTAATTAGGGAATACCAATAGTAAATTTCTATCCCAACACACCCAAGGGGTGGTTTAGAAACAGATAAAGATTAATAAATCGATGATTTAACAAATGGAAAGTAAGTCTCCATGCCATTAATTAAATAACTCCATTTTATCAATAATCATACTTACATGTGATAACATTACAAGAATGTTTTCATGTCCTATTTTAATTATATTAATTAATTTATTTTAGTTTAATAAATTCACTTTATTGGAGTCAAACCAAACACACCTAAGTGGTGTTTGGACAATTACATGTAATGTCCAATGAGGGTAAATTATAGGACATGACCTACGGGGTGATCCATGATGAGTTCACAACACTCCGTCAATGTCAACTTATCTAATAAGGGTTCTATGTCGTGGTCTATAAAATAAATTCATGTAAGGAAACAATTTTGGGGAAATGAGAATAATTCCTAGAATGGATCATGATGGAGAAAAATTACATGTGAAGATACTTGAGGGAAATGTAATAGAACACCTACCTGATGCTTAGGTTTGGGATAGAATAAGAGAAATTGGAAAAAAACAAAAAAAACTAAATGGAAATAGAGAATATTTTCATGCATTTAAAAAACATCTAATATGGTGAAATAAATTAATTAAAGAATCAAGAGGAAACATAGGCTTCCTAAGGGTGATCTAATATAACCAATAACACTTAAATCAGGGTTAGATAGAGTTGAAGCATTAAAGGCTATGATGGATAGAGGGAGAGATCTAATGTCTAGGATATTATGTGAATGGTGGAGTATAAGATATAAAGTATGTTATTAAAGAGATTAAAAATGGTAATTTATAGACTCTTTAATTATCTATACAGTTCCTTTAAATGGGGTTTGAAACCATGGGGTCCTAATTATCCCAAACATCATACCACACCGAGTTAAAGTGCATGGGTAGGAAAATTGTGTTCTAACCATGTAAGTACCTCTATTATTATACACCATTTCACATGTTTAGTAGGATCCCATTGTATGGTTTAAAAAAACATGCTAATATAAAAAATAGAATTCATATATGGTGTGCATAGTTATCACTAATTGTGCATTAACCATGCTCCCAATGATTTCCCACCTGAAATCAAGATTTTAAATCCCAAATATCCCAGAAAACATGTGAGATCTCAAGAAACATATCTAGACTTAAACATCATAAAATAAAACTCTTCCATGTGTTAAAAATCTTGAAATTACCTTCATAATCTTTATTCTAAAAATAGTAAGTCCACCAAAATTAAATTTCAATTTTATTTAGAATATATAACATGTTCAAAAAATTAGATATTTCCCCAAAATAAAACTCAAACAAATAAATATATATAAAATAAATATCATATCTCAGCATGTTTCATCTATCCCAACCTATCCAGTATTAATACACTTCTAAAAAAAGTCAAATTAACCCAAACCTCACCTAATAATTCAACTAAACCATGTTTCAAATAATAATAGTAAAGGATAAATAATTATATATATATATATGAAAACAATAAAATTTTATCATAAAAAAGTGAAGGTGTAAGTAAGGCCATAAAAATAAAGAATAAAATATTCAAGAAACAATGATAGTATTTTAAAACATCATCCAATATTAATTATAGAAAAAAATAGTTTCTATAAATATCTTTAAATTAACTAAATCATTATGGGATGTTTTAAATAATATGAAACCTAAATAAATAAAAACTAATAGTATAAATAATACAAATAGTACATGATCAAATTAAATATTTATCACAATAAAATAATTTCAAGTAATTATGAATACTTAATTAATGCCCCGCATCGTTTATCTTCCTTAAATTTAACATCTTTATATTGTTATCCAGATTTCGGGAATGTAAAATATACTATGGAATAATAATAAGAACATAATTAATATCACAATATCTTTCAAAAAATGTGAGGTAACATCATATATAATTCATAATTTTAAGCACTCATAAAAAAACTTTTAAATTATTATAAATTTCTTAATTATTATTTTATATTCTTATATTAATCTCATACATTTACCTTATAGAAAATAACAAACAATATATCCACAATTGTATCTAAATAAAAGAGATATTTATGGATCCACTACCTCAATTTGAATCCATAATAGGGGAGAAGGAATAACTCATGAGGACTATACATGAATCAATAGTGAACAATGTCGATGCTATGAAAATACAAGGAAAATAGGAAGCTTTCACAAGGGACTCCTAGTAAATGATAAGGTATAAAAAAATTTAAGATCACCTAAAATATCCAAAGGGTATTCTCTAGTCATATAGGGGTCGAGTGTAAAGGGAAGGCATATCACTATGGAAAAGGGGGTAGGATGGATATCAAACACAGATATAAGATAACCCATATACCCCAAACCAATTCAATAAAATCGAAGGGATAAATGTGGTGTTTCAAAGATACACATCATTTCATTAACGTATTGTATGTATTTCACTTAGAAAAATTTGTAAATACATTATAATAATAGTATTCATAGCCCTCAAATTGGATTAATTGAACCGCTACCATGGAATGTTGTAATACAACATGTCTTGGTTCCCTACCAACTATAGCTACCAATGGGAACCCACTAGGGGGTGGCAGATCTCCTCTCAACATTTCTAGTCTACCATAGCATGGAGCATAGATTGAAGGTTCCACTATCACCATTTATATCTGCCATATGTGACAAAACAATGGTGAGACCTAGAACTTAAATACCAGTACCATGGTAAGTTTCCCTCACCATTTCCAATTGAGAAAACTATCCAAGAACTATTACAACTACTTATACATTTCAATCTCATTGCTTCCAACTGGAAAATCAAAAAGACTATACATGCACCACTCCATACATAATGGTTATGAAAAACTCATGGACTATCCAAAAAATCTATATATCTCCCTAAAATGGATTTTAAATCCCCTAGATATGTGAAACACTAACATGGATAGTCACTATGCCTGTATTTGGACCATTACCTCCAAAATAGCCACCAGAAAAATTAATTTTGGACGTCTGGATCACAAATGAAAAAGTAGATCAACTTCATTTACACAATAAAAAAATAACCACCACCATAGTGTATATATAGTGACCCAAGATTACAATACAAGGATATTACATATTTTTATATGAATATTCATTACATTTAACAAATACACAACCAATAACTATAATAGTTTTGTGTCTTTGGAAACTTGGGATACACTATTCTATCTTGGTGAAAAATCTTCAATGTTTTCCCCAAGGATATGACCCTTTATTACTGATACTTAAAAAATTTATTCATAATCTAGGGAAAGGAAACATAATAAAGGGTGAACTTAGATGCTCAGTATGGATAAATAATGGAGACGCATAATCCCAACATGAACATTATTTTATAAGAACATGATCATCACATTTGAAGATCATACCCTCCATATCAAAGATCATATACATGATTCATAGGGTAAATATTGGAAAACCATAAGACATGAATCATAAGAGAATTAAGAGAATAATACATGAATGAATATCATAGGATAAAGACATGAAACTGTGGCATACACTTAAGAATATAAAATCTAATGTCAAGGTTACCTACAAAGACCATTATAACAAATTAGGCTTGGGATAATCACCCATGTACCAACATTGGGATTGGGATGAAAACCCATTTACCCTTAATTTTTTTGGGATTGGGATACAAACCATGTATCCAGTTGTTTTTGGACATAGGATACAACTCGTTTATGTGTACCCTATTGTTCTCAGGATTAGGCTATGGCCCATGCACCCTCTTGTTTTGGGTCTTCGACTACAAACCATGTATCCTCTTGTTTTTGGGATTTGGATATAACCTATTTACCCTCTTGTTTTTGGTCTTGGGATACAACCAATTTACCCAATTATTTTTGGTCTTGAGCTATAATCTATGTACCCTTTTGTTTTCATTCTTGGGCTGCAACCCGTGTACCATATTATATTCAGTCTTGGGATAAAACCCATTTACCTTCCTGTTTTTGGGCTTGGGTAAAAACACATATGCAATCTTGTTTTCAATATTGGGATATAACACATATACTCTCTTCTTTTAGTATTTTTCTACAACATTTGTAGCCTCTTGTTTTGGGGCTTGGGAAAAAACCCATGTACCCTATCATTTTCGGGCATGAGATACAACCCATGTACCCTTTGATTTTTAGTCTTGGGAAAAACCCATGAACCCTATTATTTTATATCTTGGGATATAACTTCTTATTTCTATTCTATTTTGGACTAGGATACAACCCATTCACCATCTTGTTTTTTTGGTTTGAGATACTACCCATGTACCCTATTATTTTCAATACTGGTCTACAATCTTTGTACCCTCTTGTTTTCGAGTTTGGGATACATCCCATGTACCATATGATATCGTATACCATTTTTCGTTACCCAATTACTTGGAGGTAGATATATTTATGACACATCATCTAATGAAATGATACATTCATGTTACAAGAGATAATAAAGCATTCATCATATAATGACACATAAAAAATGGGTTTCATCGTATCCAAACCCATGATTTGAAATGGGTATTATAAACATTTCATAATATAATTATATTTGGAAAATAAGAAGGTTTAATAATTATTTTCTCATAGGATAACCCATGGAAAGAATTTGGTTTCATCATGGTATAACGAATGGAAAATAAATAGGTTTCCTAAACAACTTGTCATTTTAAACATAAATCATTAAAAGGATGAATAATAATGGGTTTTTTGGATCATTTTACCTGTAAGGAATGAGTAACACTAATAGGTTTCATCTTATTTAAAAAATAATTTTTAATGATCACTTAAAACATTTCTTTAGGAAAATATCATTTCCACTTTGAATAATTACTTTGAATTTTTTTTGAAAAATTTTTTCTTTAAAAAATACTTTAAAAACAATGAATTAGAAAAATATTATGAATTTTTTTTATTAAAAAATATTCTTGTATACTTCTAAAATAATATTCAATAAAATTTCAGTCATGATGGATGATAAATCTGTACATTCCACACATTCCTTTTGCACCGTAAAGTGTTTAATAAATGTTTCTAATCAAAAAATGATTCGAATATTCCTCTTAAAACGAATTTTTTAAATATTACTACAAGGGTAAAAATATGAATAATAGAATATTAGAACATTTCTTAATTTTTTTAGAAAACATGGTTTTGATTGAATATAAATTTCTGACCGAAGAGATAAATAAAATCATATTTACTTAAAATAAATTTCATTATTATAAAAAATTGTGGATGAATGGTACTATTACAAGAAGATATCATGAATAACCATAGGAGAAAAAAATTCATGATAATTATTGAATTATGTATCATAATATTTCATAAATGTGTGCATAATTAAAAACAATTCTGTTAAACGATGACATTATAGCAATAAACTATTACCACATTTGTAATATTTAATAAAAATACCTAGGGAATGATAACATTACATTAATCATAAAATATCATGAAAATAAGAATATTAATCATATAAAAAGTCAAATTATCATTATTTACACCTCCTAAATCATTATAGGTGGATAACATAACAAGTTCCTCAAAGAAGAAAATTAAGACAAAATTCTATTACTGATTTGGTAAATTTTTAACTACAAGCCCCATGAAAAAGAGATCATAAATTGGATATGTGATTCCATATAAATTAAATTATAATAATCATAAAATATATTCATGGGTAGTATATATTCCATAATAAAATAAGTGGTGAATATGGAATATATCTCATAGAAATAAAAGTGATATGAGAAAAACCCTAAATACTTGAGTAACATTTGAATCTTGTTACCCATAAAATAATAACATAAATTGAAACATTTAATATATTTAAATAAATTAAATTAATTATATAACATTTAATAGGGAATTTGTTCTCCAAATATTAGAAACTAGTGGTTAAAAAGGTATAAGTATTGCAAAAATAAAAGTGAGACATGAAATCTTTTTCCAACTTAAGTAACTTTGGAATTGAGATGCCCAAAAAAGAGTAACATCAATTAAAGATTTTAATGTAATTAAATAAATGAATTAATGAAATAATATTTCATAGTGAATTATATACTACCCAAAAGAAGGAAGTAGTGAACATAGAATTTATCTCATGGATATAAAAAGTGAGATGAAATTCCCATAACTTATGTCTTGACTTTATTCATACAAATTCAAACCTCCTATATAATTAATATATGTTTCTAATAAATAAAACATTGAAACATATTATTATATATCATACAATATAAAATATTATTATTATTATATATTACCCAATTATTAACAATTCCCCATTAAAGTTATCTTTCGTGTAGTATGTGCTTCATTTTTCATATATGATTTGACTTGTAATTGTTGGTATATTTATTTGATCTTGATTTAATTATTTAAAGAATCTAAAATGAGATATAAATATAATATATATTACTTATTTATTTATTATTATAATATATATAATATATAAATATAAAATGAGATTCATGATTAATGGTTATAGTGGGTTGTACCTATGCATGAAAGATGTTTCCAGTTTCATGTCATATTGAATAAAAGAAATGAAAATAGTGTGTATATATATATTAATTAAATTATAATTATTATTTAATAAATATATCATATTTTTAATAAACTCATCTTTATTACATTTTATGTAATGTTTGAATGAATCACATCGCTTTTAGGTGGTGGTATTCCACACATCCACAAACGATGTAATCGTTTTCCAACAAAATAGAAAGAATGAAGGTATGTGTTATGTAATAATTAAATAAGAAAATAAAAATCATAAAAATCATATATATTGGATAATAATAGTAATTCCATCATTATTACCAACCTTCAAAGCTAGAAATGGAAGAGGGAATGACATCGGCTCATGAGATGGTAGCCCACTATACACCCGAACGATGATTACGTATCCCAATTAGTGGATGTGTATGAAGGTTTAGCTAAAGAAATAAAACTAAAAAAATTATAATTATATTTATTTTACTTATATTTAATTATATAATATATATAAGAATAATTTAAGGGGTGTGGAAAGAAATAAAATAAAAGTACGCATTGAACAACATTACCTCTTCTTCAGGTAACTCCTTTTCATTTGGACCAAATGACTTCATTGGTTTGATTTCAGACCAAAGTGTGGATTATATGTTTATATGAGATAATTTTTGGATTTTATTTTATCTTTATTTGGATGATCCAATGGGATTTGGAGGTGTGAATATGTGATGTTAGTTGAGTTCCCTTTTATAGTGGAGGAGGAGTTGTATTCCTATAAATATAAAATGTTAAGCACTATTGTTAGGTCTTCCATACATCACATGCCTCTAATAGAGATTTTTTTTTGATAAAAGGTGATATATGATTGAAATATTATTATCTAATGGATTTTAGAATATTTTCTAGGTCAGTTGTCTCCTAATTATTAATGTTTTTCCACTAAGTAATCTAATTTTATCATAATCATAGGAATTAATTAATTTTTTTTTTCAAATATTTTTTCTCAATTTTTTTTGACCTCCATAGAAATTATAAATTATTCGGATTCAAAATATGGAATATATTTTTTTAAAATTAAAATCACAAAAGTTATTGAAATTAATTTAAAATTAATCCCGCAGACGGGATGAAACAACATGTTTTTAATGTGAAAATTTCCAAAGATTAAAATGATTTTATATCCAATTTGAATTTAAAAATAATTATAATGGACTTAATTTTATTCATATATATATATATATATATTTGAACTAATTATACTTTATTAAAAAAATAAAAGATAAAATAACTATATAAATATATTAGAATAAAAGTTAGTTTTAAATTTAAATTCTGTGTATTTAATGTTTTTCTATGAAGGTGTGACTTGATGCAATGAGGTTTTTGTAGGTTCCCACTGATTATTATAATGTATCTTCAATAATATATAAAAAATTTATTGACTATAGTTAGTATTTTTCACTGTTCATCAAAAAATGAATCTTCATAGAAAAATAACAAAAATTCAACCTAAGATAATTTTGATATTATGATTTCAATAATAATTTTTATTTTGTAAAATAGTATTTTTAAATTTTTCAAAAAATAGAATTAAAAATTGGTTTTCGATTAAAAGGTTTTAAAATTAACTTTTAGAAAAATATATATCTTTATGTGTAAAATTTGATTTATTCTTATCTCTAGTCTAGAAAACACATAAGATGAACATTAAATAGAGATTGAATATTATATATATAATTCCTGAAAATAATTTAATAAATGTTGTTTAATTAATTTAATGTGTTTAATTTATTTTTTTACATAAACATATATTTTCTAGAAAATGATTTCTTATATTTTCAAAAGGGATTCTTCTTCTATTTAATTTTTCACCAATTACTTCATTTTATATAATTTTGTTCACCATTTATTAATAATTTTATTAATCCTATTCATAACATCCATTCCATCATCTAGATTAAAAATATAATAATATTTTCATAATAAGAGTAATAGTATATTGTAGTTCAGTAAAACTCTATATTTCTTGTATCATAAAGTATTTAAGGAAATATACATTTAGTGTATCGAAATATAAAAATACTGTTTCATGTACCTCAAGATAATCAATGTGTTGTGTGTGGTTGATGATTAACTAGATGTTGTGTATAAAGCAAGCATAACATAGTGTAGCGTGCAATAGAATCTATCAAATAAATTTAATTTATTTGAAAAAATTAATTCAAACAATAAGGGGTGTTACATTTACCCCATTAATATGAATTTCACCCTTGAAATTCATCTATGTTATCAATGGTTTAATACATGAAAGTTCCTTTAATAGAAACCCACATCATAAAAATGAATACCAGAACATCCTTTTAAAATGGAAATTTTGAAACATAACGTTTTTTCAAAGTAACTCATAATTAGGTTTTTACATATTATAACATAGGCGGGAGGTGATGATTTGAAAAAAGTGTAAATAATTATAGATATTGATAAAGATTACTGATCAAAATAAAGTGAATGATCAGTGGAAAGTTATGGTCCTCAAATCCATCAATTTGTGATGATTTATAGGACTATCAGATCACTAGAAATGAGTGTATTAGGATAAATATTTTTCTATATTCTTTTCCTAGAGTTGAGGAAATATTTTACTTTCTAAAAATATAAGGAAATATACTTACTTAATTTTATTTCTTTTCATATGAAAAATATCACCCTTTCATTGTGGCCTGATTTATTTTCACTTCATCTCATAATCCAAGAAATGAAAGTGAATTTTTAATTCTTAAAGAAGTAATAGATAATGATAATGATAATTCATTACATACTTCTTTAGTTAACAACACAAAAATATGGTTATCATAAGTTATCATCTGTGCATAAATACTCTTATAGTGAGACAATACCTTAATATCTGAAACCACATCCAAAGATCAACTTAAACTATTCCATAAATTTTTTAATTTACTACCCTTTTGAATTATGAAAATAAAAAACAATAGAAATATGTTCCCTAAACATTTAAAAATAATATTAACATTTACCCCCCATATATCATAAAATATATCATTCTTTTCAAAAACCGAACATGTGAATACCTTCATCATGTATTCTATTAAAACATAGAAATAACTTCAATTTCCATAAATCCTAACTTAAAACATAAATTATTTATAATTTAAAATATTATTTTATATATTCCTTAAATTTTAAAATGTTGTAAACTCCATCCATTATATTATAAAACACATTTTTAAAAAACCCATTATAATTATTGAGATTATCGATACTATCGAATTTACATTATCCAAGTCAATAATTTATTCAACCAAGTCAAACACAATTTTATTAACATCTAGAACTCATTTTGGGTTACCTTCCCTTAATCACAATATGAACGTTCCATAAAATCAAATTTCTAGGTTATCATCACTATTAAATATATTTTTCCTAACCTTAATGAACATATACTACATGATTCATATTGCATAGTTCTTGAATTCCAATACATTTTCACTTAAATCATCCAACTTATTTCTCAAACCATTAACTTGGATTTATCATATTATTCCTTAATACCTATCTTAAAATATAAATATTAGCTATTTATTATGATTAATGAAAATATATTTAATCATTCTTATAAACAATACTATTATAAAACCACATAACATTAATGTGTCATTCATGTTTTCTTCATAATCAACTGAAAAACCATTACTCTTACAACCATGATTTTTTTATGATATTTCCCCCTAAGAAAATTATTTTTATAATGTTCATACCTTCCACATTTAAAACATTCCACTATTTATAAGGCCTTATAGAGACCAATATTCACATCCATTTTATTAACTAACATTTTTTCATTTTCCATTTGTGATTACTTTCTTTGTGTCCTTCTTATCTATAGTAAAAACAACTCTCTATCCCTATAAGACACTAATTTTTAGTATCTAGAAAGTGGTGTAATTTTGTGGGAAATTCTATCTCAATACTTTACCGAATTCTAGGAATTTTTTTTATACTTTCACTTATCCTTATACTAGTCCTTAGATATGTCCCTCAACATATCCCTAGAAATAACCCTATGGATCTCACTAATGTTTTCTAATCATAGTTTCTAAAGGCTCTCTAAACCATTACATTAATAGAAACAATAGAGAAATAGGATTATCATATATGTATATAACATATCTTTAGATGAATATTCATTACATTACACAATTTCATGACAAAGTAATATAATAGTTTATTACCTTTGGACACCAGGAACACAATCCTATAAATTGGTTAAATATCATCAATACTTCCCACAAGTATCTCCCCCATTATTAATTATACATAAATCACTTCTTTTTAACATGGGGAAAGTAAATAATATAAAGGGTGACCAAGGATCTTAGTAATGTCATCAATGGCGATACATAATAATAACATGAACATTAGGGTATGAGAACATGTTTATAACATTTTAAGATCACACATTACATATCCAAGATTGTACTCATGAATCATAGCATAAATATTTGCAGAACATAAGATATTTATCATAAGGGAATCATGAAAATAAGACAAGAGAGCTTATCATAGGATGAAGACATAGAATTGTGGCATACATATATGCATATAAAATCTTATGTTAAGGATACCTACTAAGACCTTCATAATATGTTTGGATTGGGCCAATCAACCATGTACCTACTTCTGGATTTTGATGAAAACCCATATAACCTCTTGTTTTTGGGATTGGTCTATAACCCATGCACCCTATTACCTTTAGGATTGGGTTAAAACCTTTTTACCATCATGTTTTAGGGTTTTCCCTATAACCAATTTTCCCTTTTGTTTTTGATCATTCGATACAACCCATGTACCGTCATTTTTTAGGCTTGGGAAAAACCAATGTACTCTCTTGTTTTTTTCTAGGGTAATAACCAGTATACCATCTTATTTTAGATCTTTGTATATAACCTATGTACCCTCTTGTTTTCAGGATTGAGATATAACCCTTGTACCCTCTTGATTTTGGGTTTTTTATACAACCGTTGTACCCACTAGTTTTCAGAATTGGGATACAACCTATGTACCCTATTGTTTCTGGTATTAGTATACAACCTGTGTACCCTATTGTTTATTGTATTCATAAAAAACTCATGTATCATTTTTTTGGACATGAGTTAAAAAATTTCTAACCTATTATTTTCAAGATTGGGATATAACCCGTGTACCATCTTAGTTTTGGGCATGGGATACAACATGTGTACCTACTGATCTCATATACAATTTTCCATTACCCTATGCACTAGAGAGAGATATATGTCCCACCTATCAACTAATAAAATAATACAACCATGTTCCATAAGATAATTTTTTTTATCAAATCACGACTAATACAAAGGGGTTTTATCAAATCATTACTAATGAAATGAAATAGTAATTATAAAAATTTCATAATATAATAAAAATTTGAAATGAGAAAGGGTTCATAACAATTTCTTCATATCATAACCCTTGAAAAGAATTGGGTTTCATCATGGAATAACTAGTGGAAAATAAATAGGTTTCATAAATAACCTTTCATTTTAAACATAAAACATTCAAAGGACGAATAATAGTGGTGTCCCAAGATCTTATCCATAGTATGGCATGAGTAACAGAAATAGCTGTCATTATAGATGAAAAATAATTTTTAAAGATCATTTAAAACATTTCGTGATTAAAATATCCTTTCCTCTTAAGGAAAAACTTTTTAAAACATTTTTGAAAACAATTTTATTTGAAAACTACTTTAAACACAATTAATATCATGATTATTAGGGAAATAATTTTCATTAAAATTATTCTTTTATAATTTCAAAATAATATTCAAATGAATTATGGTTATGATAGTGGATAATTACATACATGTAAAAAATTTCTTTTTCACCATACAATGATTGGAAAAGTTCCTTGATATAAAAAAAAGATTCCTCTTAAAACATTGGAAAAAAATTAAAAAATTAGTAAAAATAATCATAGTAGAATATTAAAACTTTTTTTGTAAACATTTTCAGAAAACATTGTTTTGATAGAAAACAGATTTCTTACCGAAGACAGAAATAAAGATGGATTTTCTTAAAACCCTTCTATTAATTATTTTAAGTACCAAAGACTATAATAATGGTAACATTACTTGAATATATCAGTAATAACCATATGAGAATAATATTAATGTGACTTCTTGAGATATGGATAATAATATTTCATTTACGGAATCATAATCATTAACAATCCAGATAAATGATCCGATTGTAGCAATACACTCTTACCGCTTTGATAAATTTGAATTAAAATCCCCATGAATGGATAACAATATATAATGATTAAAATTTCATTAAAATAATTATATTAATGATATTAAAATTCAATAGTGCAGTATTCACACCTCGTAAAAGATTATAGTTGCATAATAAGAAATGTGTCTCAAAGAAGATAAATTGAGACAAAATTCCCTTACCAATTGGGTAACTATTGAACTGTAAATTACATGAAAGTAAAATCATGAAATTGACATATAAATCCCCATAAATTCAATTATAATAATTGTAAAATACAATCATGGGAATTAAATAAACCTCACAACAAATATAAGTGGTGAATCTGGAATATATCTCATAAAGATAAATGTGAGATGAGAAAAAACCCTACTAGTTGAGTAACATTTGAATCATGAGCCCCATGATATAAAAATATAAATCAAAACTTTTTTTATTTTTTTATAATTTTTTTTCATCATATAAAATTTCATTAGGATATATATACACCACACAAAAGAAATGAGTGGTAAATAAGTCATAAGTCTTGTAGATATAAGAGTGAGACTAGAAATCACATTTATACATATGAAGCATGATCCCCATGAAACAATTACCAAAATTTAAACTTTTAGTATCATTAAATAAATTGAATTCATGATATAACATGTCATATAGAAGTATATACACTACAAAAAATAATCGAATGGTGAATATGGAATATATCTCACGAATATAAAAAGTGAGATCAAATTCCCTTACCTTAAACCTTTAATTTATTCATAAACATTCAAAACAATTGTTTAATAAATATAATTTTATTCTAAATATACCATAGAACAATATTATTACATATCACAACATAAATTATCTTATTATGAATTTATATTACCCATTTATTAACAATTCTATATTAAAGATACATTTCTGGTAATATTTGATTAACTTTTCATATATTTTTTTACATTTTATTTTTCCCACTTTTCATTAACCATGATTTAAAAATTAAAATATTTTAAAAAAATATTAATATCATATATTTTCAGTATATGTGAATTTATAATTATCTATAAATTATATAAAGAGACAATGAGATACACCATTCTTAGAGACGGTAGGCCATACATATGCATGAATGTAGTCTCCATTTTCTAGTCATATTGAATAAAATAATCGTAAATGATGTATATATAAATATATTATAATTTAAATAAAATTATTATTTAATAAATATCATATAATTTTCATAAATATATTCTTAATAAATTCCACGTAAATTGTGGACGAATCACATCACTTTGAGGAGGTGGTCGTCCAAACATCCTCAAATGATGTAATAATATTCGAAAAAAGTATAAGGAGTGAAGGTATGTGTTATATAATAATTAAATAAGCATATAAATAATAAGTATAATTTATATCAAATAAAAATTTTAATTTTTTCATTACTCCCATCCTTGGAAGGTTTTAATGGAGGAACAAACATTATCGGTTCGTGAGGCGGTATTTCTCCATACACACGAATAAAGATTTCATATCCCATTTGATTGAAGTTTGTGAAGGCATAGGTAATACCCTTAACATAACATTATATATGTTTATTTATGAAAATGATGATATTATATATTTTTTATATAATAATAATTTAAGTGGTAGATAAAGAAAAAAAGTTATCTTTGAAGAACGTTACCTCTTCTTCTGTCACAACCCTTTCCTCGGGGCCCGTTTCATGACTACCCCAAGCCCGCCTTCCATAGGCCAGGGGCTGGCGACTAGCACCAAAGGCATAAATCCTGATAAAAAGGGAAGTCATTGCCTTTATAAAAGTAAACAACACAATAGAGTACACAACTGAATTAAGAACTAAGTAAACTGAGTACAAAAGTAAGTGCTGAAAGGTAAATGGACCAGTATACAAACCCAACTGAAAGTACAATACAACTGAAAGCTAGCACAATTGCAGTAAAGTAAAATAGCAACCACTGAGTCGTCCTTCGGAAATCGCACTGGAAGGTTGGGTATAGATGGCCTCCTCAGCACCTCAAGTCCGTCCGTCCGCTCTGTGTACGTCTCGCCAAGTGGTCCACCTCCGGGTACCATCTAGCTCAACAAGCCTCCACCTCGATTAGTGCTGTCTTTCATCTGCAACCAACAAAATGTGGTGCGGGAAAAGCCTATTCAGGGGTGAGTATACGATACATAGTAGGGACCTCGAGACCTCTGAAGGTCTCCCAGAATCCACAAAGGATAAACCACAGAAGAGAGATACAAACACGAAGTATCAACCAACCCTACTTAGGTATATGCCCTTGCAGATACCAAAGTTATCAACCATAGTACGACTCCAACTCTCAAGCCCCAAATACAACCCTATCCGCACAGGAAAGAAGTCAATCACATCGATGATAATGATTGAAAATCAAGACTCAGATCACAAAGAAATACATCTTACGTATAGTGATATAGACGATCAAATGTAGTCACTCATTCATCTAAGCTGTTGGACCCACACATGATACAAGACCAGCTAAACTGTCGGGCCCACACAGGATACAAGTACAGAGGTCAAACTGCCGGACCCACACAGGATATAAGAACAATAGTCTTCGACATCGAATCCATGGAGGATTCTAGTACGGTAGTCATCGGTGTCGATCCCACGGAGGATTCCAATACAGTAGTCATCACTGTCGAATCCATGTAGGATTCCAGTACAGTAGTAGACGTAGTCACAGCCAGCTCTAGGGTTCCCGCACACATAACGCTCGATTCCGTGAGGGTCCGCTCCTCGAGCCAAGTGGTCGATACATCAACTATCACGAAGTCCAAAGTTGATGTATCCCGAAGTTCAGTCTCATCAAAATGAATCCAACGCGATAGACAACACGTCAATCAGACGCCCGATCTGAGAGATATTGACTTTTCCATTCTAGGGGCCTGGTTGGTAATACGCTCGTTCCAAACCCAATAATTTTCCAATGTTGTCCAAAACTCACTTAGAGTATCGAAAAAAGAATGCCTCATTGTAAGGGTACCTCTGTCACAAATGGTACGTCGTTCGAACACATGGTCTTAAAGATATTCATGTTTAAGTGAAAATGGGCCCGACCCGTTAAGCACCATGGGCTGGGGGTCGGGTCAACCCTGTTTTGGCGGGTCCGACTTGGCAGAGAGTCGGACCGGCCTGATGAGTCATGTGGCCTGGCCTGAGGGGCGCGGCCTGGGCCGGCGCGGCGTGGCCCGGCTCGGCATGGCGCGGCCCGGCTGGCCGTGGCTCAGCCCGGGTGGCCGAGTGGTCTGATGCCCTCCCCCGCTGCTTTCCTGAATAGGCAGCACCAAGCTCCACCGCCCTCCCAACTAGCCAACCAAAGTCGGCCGACCTTCCTGGTGCTAGCGGCCCGCAAGAGCGGGCCGTGGTCTCTTCAGCGTGGTGCCCTCCTGGAGCTGTGACTCCATCATCCCAGACGGCTAATGAGACGGACGGTTCGCTGCCTAGCGACCCGTGGAGCGCGGGCCACGGTTGTTCACAGTGTGGCATCCCTTGTGGCGTTGTGGTCCCTTTGGTCCGGCCAGCTTTAGCCAGTCGGTTCTTCGTCGGCCAAGAAGCCCGCGGTTGCGGGCCGTGGTTCTTCTGCACCCGGCTGGCACGCGGCCACCGCCTTCTCTCTCCACCACCTCCATTCGCCACCACCTCCCTTTTTAATTTAAATAAACAAGAAACGACGGAGGGTCATCAGGCTGTGTTTTTTCGACCCGCACCCTCCGTGTTAGGCGGTAACAATCGGCCATGGAAAATTCAGAAAAATTCAACAATGAACGGGGAACAAATTATTCATTTAAAATTGTACAAACCCCTACCTCGTTAATGATGTTGCACGTCGTCGAGCTGCGGAAGATGAGAGTCGTGGTAGTCGGGCATTACAGAAGAATGGTGTCGTCCCGTTAACTATGGAGGAAGAGTCGTTGTTGTAGGTGACATAGACTCCTTGATGTCGAGGTGCGTCCGAGGAAGATTCATCTTTGGAAGAAGTCCTTCGCATTCTTCATTGTAGATTTTCTTCGCTGAAGAATGATGTTCTTCTTCGAAGAAGGATCACCTCTCTTATAAACCTCCAGAGCCTTCCCCCAAAGTGGCTTTCCAATGAAAAAAGGAATAAAAAGTCTCTCCAATTAATCGAATTTCCATGCAATTCAATTTGATTCAAAAGACGTGCCGAATAATTAATGTAGACATTAAATATATTATTTGGAACAATTGATGGGAATAGGGAGGTGGAGAGGCTCCACCATTAATGAAGAGTTGTCAAAATAAGCAGTAGGAAATTAATGGGGAGTTGAGGGGAGGTGGAAGGGCTCGCGTTCTTGTGGGCCGCACCACACTAAACTCTCTCAGGGGAGGTTATGTGGGGTGTGGGACCACCCTTAACTTCCTCTTGTAGGTTATAAATACCAAAAATAAATAAAATATTGTTCCACAAATTTTATTTATTTTATTCTAAATCCTCAAATATTAACTCTCAACCTGCATAAAACCCAACTGTGGTAAAGGTCCCCTTAAGCGAATACCGAAACTGCGAGTTCATCGGTGTCCTCAGATTTCAATTCCGAGCACCGGTTTAAAAGATAGAAAAACCCACACGTACGTTTACTGAATGTACCCACAAAAAACTTCAGAAATTGATTTCGGGCACACCGGGCCTCAGAATCAAGTGTTGTCAGAAACCAAAGACTCGTAAAATTCCAAAGTATTTAAGAAAAAAAATTCTCCTTGAAATTTATGGGTCTTTACATTACTCCCACCTCAGGGCATTACATCCTTGTAAAGCTACAAAACACACTAGAGAAACAAATGGTGGTACTATACATGCATATGAGCCTCCCACTCCAATGTGCTCTCCTAGAGGTTCCCGTGCTTCCAGCGAGTGCGCACCAGAGGAATCAACCGTCCACGTAGGACCCGCTCCTGTCGATCCTCGATCTCCCACGGGACCTCCATGAATGTCACCCCGTCATCGATGTCCAACTCCCCGTGATTGATTATGTGGGTCGGTTCATGCACGTATCTCCTCAGTTGAGATACATGGAAGACGTCATGAACCCTGTGAAACTGAGGTGGAAGGGCCAGGCAGTAAGCCACCTCTCCTACTCTGCTGAGGACCTGGAAAGGTACGATGAATCGTGGAGATAACTTGCAGCCCCTGCCAAATCTCCATATATCTCGTCGAGGTGATACCTACAGGAAAACATGGTATCCATCCTCGAACTCCAGTGGTCTTCATCTCCTATCAGCATAGGACTTCTGTCTGCTCTGTGCAGTCTTCATCCGCTCCTGGAGGATCTCCACTTCTCCGTCATAGCCTGGACCATCTCTGGTCTTAAAAGTGCTGACTCCCCTGGGCCAGTCCAACACAGAGGTGATCAGCAAGGTTGGCCATATAATTCCTCGTAAGGGGCCATCCCAATGGTGGAGTAGTAGTTGTTTTTTTACGCAAACTCCACCAAGGGTAGGTGATCCTTCTAGCTGTGACCAAAGTCAAGGACACATGCACAGATCATGTCCTCGAGAGTCTAAATTGTCCTCTTAGTCTGACCGTCCGTCTGAGGATAGAAGGAGGTGCTAAAATGTAGCTGCGTCCCAAAAGCCGCCTATAACCCCTTCCAAAGCTAGGATGTGAATCTAGCATCTTGATCAGAAACTATAGATGATGGTACACCATGAAGTCGTACGATCTCTCAAATGTAGAGGTGTCCCAAGCTCTCAAATGAGCCCTGGTCTCTAATCGGTAGGAAGTGGGCCAACTTGGTGAGTCATTCTACAATAACCCAGATAGAGTCATGTCCTCTGGATGTATGTGGATACCCCATCACAAAATCCGTGGAGATACCATCCCACATCCACTATGTGACATCTAAGGGTTGTACCAAGCCTGCCGGTACCTGGTGCTCCTCCTTCACTTGATGACAAGTGAGGCATCATGAAACCAACTCTGCTACAACCTTCTTCATACCCAGCCACCAGTGCTGTCGTCTGAGGTCCTGATACATCTTCACCACTCCTGGATGTACCGCTAGAGGGGATGTGTGGAACTGCCTCAACACCTCCTCCTGTAGTGAAACTGGTACCATGGTACGTCCCCTAAAGAGGATGACGTGCTCCCCTCCTTTAGAAAATCCATCAGGTGCCTACCCTGTGGATATCTAAGCACGTCGCACCTCATAGTCAACTTCCCATGTTGTTCCTCTCTTACTCGCTAATGATGTGGAGGAGTGACTGTGAGAGACTGAAAAAAGTCTACTCCACCTATATCCACAATGTATATCTACAATGCGGCTAGCTTATCTGTCACCTCTCCTAGTAGCTGAATGCCTGATCTCCTACTTAGTCCATCAGCTACAAAGTTCCCCTTCCCAGTGGTATAGACTATCTCAAAGTAATATTCCTAGAGGAACTCGAGCCTCTTCTACTGTCTCTGGTTCAGGTCCTTCAACGAGAAGATATACCTGAGTCTCTGGTGGTTAGAGTAGACTGTAAAGCGCTCTCCCATTTGATAGTGCCACCACATATTCAAGACGAAGACCAGTACTACTAACTCCAGGTCATGGGTAGTGTAGTTCTGCTCATGTTGTCTTAGCTATTGTGAACCATAAGTGATCAATTCTCACTCCAACATCAGGACACACCCGAGTCCGGTCCCTGATGCATCGCAGTACACTACGTACTCAACTCCCTCCTCTGGTATCCTCAAGATGGGTGCACTGGTCAATCTCTTCCTCAGCTTCTGAAAGCTCTTTTTACATCTATCTAACCACAATAAGGGTTTCCCCTTCTTCTTCAAGGTTGAAAGAGGTGATGAAACTCTAGAGAAGTCTGGCACAAATGTCCGATAGTAACAATCCAGACCCAAGAAACTCTGCACCTCTGTCACACTCCTGGGTGGCCCCCAAGCAAGTATTTCCTCGATCTTCACTGGATCCACTGCTACTCCTTCCTCCGAGATGACGTGTCATAGAAATTGAACATCCTGAATCCATAACTGGAACATTGAGAGAATACCATAAAGCCGATGCTCTCGGAGTGTGTCCAGTATAACCCGTAAGTGGTTGGCGTGCTCCTCCTCAGGAGTCGAGTAAATCAGTATGTCGTCAATGAAGACTACAGAAAAATGATCGAGGTAAGGCTGGAAGATTCTATTCATGAGACTCATGAACACTGCTGGAGCATTGGTTACGCCAAAGGGCATATCCAAGAACTCATAGTGTCCATACTGACACCTGAAGGCCATCTTCTGTACATCGTAATCTTGATCTCTGAGCTAGTGATAGCCTGACCTGAGGTCTATCTTCAAGAACCATCGTGCTCCCTTGAGCTGATCGAAGAGGTACTCAATCCTCATAAGTGTCTACTTATTCCTTATAGTCACCTGATTCAGGTGACGGTAGTCGACACATAGTCGCAAGCTCCCATCTGCCTTCTTGGAAAACAAAATTGTAGAAGCCCAGGGTGAGGCTCTAGGTCGGATAAATCCCTTTCCCTGCAAGTCCTCCAGCTGTACCCGCAGCTCACGAAGCTCGGCAGGAGACGTATGATATGATGGAGTAGATATCGGTGCTTTCCTGGGGTACACGTAAACGTAGAAGTCTACCTCTCTATGAAGAGGTAGTCCTGGAACATCATCAAGAAAAATGTCGGCATACTGATCCACCACAACAGGACAACTCAGACTCCACACACCAACTGCTCCAAGGATGAGACTATCCAACTGATGTGTGATCAGCTGCCCTCTCCTCTACGTAACTCCATCCTACACTGCAAAGGATCCCTTCTCACCGGTGAAGGTGAACCTAATCCCATCTGTGCGGACACAGTAAAATTTGTGCCAAATACATTCGATCTAAGCATGAACTGTAGAAAATCAGTACATACCCAAGATGACGTTGTAATGCCTCGACGCCACTACAAGAAGATCCCAGTCGATGCTCTCAACTCCTAGAGTAATCTCACACTGCTGGCACCAGTGCATAATCATCGATTCTTCTCCTGTAGGAGTCTCTAGCCGTAAAGTTCAAGCCAACGGCTCTATCAGAATCTCTGAGCTCCGAACAAGGGCAGCGACAATAAAAGAATGATTTGAACCAGTGTCTATAAGAACTGCAACATGGGTGGAGTAGACACAGATAGTACCTCGAATCATCTCAGGTGCGCTGTGGTCGTAGGCCTAGACTACCTGGAACTATGCCAGCCTCTGTCAGCCAGCTCCCTGTGGTCGGGATGGACCTCTTGGTGGTGGTGGTGGTGGTAGAGCCTCAAAACGTCATCCGCCACCCGCTGCACGGCCAGATCCCCAGCCTCGTCCTCCAACTTCTAGTGGACCACCACGGTCAAACCTCTACCTCTTCTAGGGAGGTCCCTACACTATCTGTTGATCATATGTATGGAGGGTCAGGTAGCCACAAGCCATGTGGCCCTACCCACCACAGGCATAACACTTCCTTCTCCTCATAAGTATGGCTCTTTTTCGTGTGCCCCGCACAACCGAACCTATATCCTGAGGTTTCCCACCTGATGGCCTGGTCTGCTTGGACCCCTGCGACATCTGTCTACTGCCTGCTACATAAGACTCCTCTATGTGTCGCCCTATGGTGCGTCTCGCTGCTGGTGACTTCTCAGCGAGAAAGCACTCCACTAGAAGGGCTCACTCTAGCACCCCTTCCAGCTTCCGGATACTGAGGGGAATCATTGAAGCCTTGATCTCGTTAGAGGTCAGTAAACCTCGATGAGTACTGAGCTACTATCATGCTGCCCTGCCGTAGATGAAGTAACTCTTGGATCTGCACTGCATGAAGGGTGGCAGGAATAAACTCTGAGCAGAAGAGACTCTCAAAGTCTGTCCAAACTAGAGATGCCTTGTTGTGCACCTGGAGCATCATGCTCCACCATCTACCTGCTTCTGCGTTCAAGAGACTCGAAGAAAGGATCAACATAAGATCAGGTAGTGTCCCTACTAATCTGAAAACCCTGACGACAGCCTCCAGCCAATCATCAGCTGCCTGTGGTTCCGTCTCTCCGCGGAACCTGGGTGGCCTCTATCACTGAAACTCATGCAACGCACTCAAGCGGCATGCACTCTCTACTGCTGGAGCTAGTAGTATCGGTGGCTCAGTGGGTGGTGGTACCGGTGGGGCCTCCACTGTGATGGGGCCCTGCACCAAGGCCTCGTCGCTTGGTGGGCTACCATCTCACACGTGACTCGGTACCCTAGCTGTCTTCCATTGTGGGTCCATCCTGAAAAGAAACAGGCACGCCACAGTCAAACAGTATACCTGGTGAGCTGACACAAAGTAATCACAAGGAAAACATTTGAACACACTTGCAATCAGTGTTTTCGTGCACCGAGTTGGAAATCAGAGTTCAGGGTCCTGGTGTATGGATACATCGGCCGCCGCACTAATACTGGACTCCCTAGACTGGTAACCACACTCAATGCTCGTAACACTATTCTTTCGCAGAAAATAATAATTAGAGCCCTGAGTTCTGCGGTAAAACCGACTCCTCAGATACCAATTTGTCACGACCTGTCCTCAGGGCCCATGATGTGACTACCCTAAGCCCGCCTTCCATAGGCCAGGGACTGACGACTAGCACCAAATGCGTAAATCCTGATAAAAAGGGAAGTAATTGCCTTTACAAAAGTAAACAACACAACAGAGTACACAATTGAAGTAAACACTAAGTAAACTAAGTACAAAAGTAAGTGATGAAAGGTAAATGGGCCAGTATACAAATCCAATTGAATGTACAGTACAACTGAAAGCTATCACAACTGCAGTAAGGTAAAACAATAACCACTGAGTCGTCCTCTGAGAATCCCACCTGATGTATGGGTACAGATGGCCTCCTCAGCACCTCAAGTTGGTCCATCCGCTCCGTGTATATCTCACCAAGTGGTCCACCTCCTGGTACCGTCCAACTCAACAAGTCTCCACCTCGATCAGTGTTGTTTGTCATCTGCAACCAACACAACTTGGTGCTGTCTAAGCCCGTGTAGGGGTGAGTATAGGATAATCAGTAGGGACCCCAAGACCCCCGAAGGTCTCCCAGAATCCACAAAGAATAAACCACAGAATAGAGATACCAACATGATGTATCAACCAACCCTAATTAGGTATATGACCATACATATACCTAAGTTATCAACCATAGTATGACTCTAACTCTCGAGCCCCAAATACAACCCAGTCCACACAGGAAAGAAGTCAATCACATCGATGAAAATGATTGAATATAAAGAGTCATATCACACAGGAATACATATTTCATATAGCGATAGAGATGATCAGATGTAGTCACTGGTTCATCTAAGATGTTGGACCCACAAAGGATACAAGACCAGCTAAGCTATCATACCAACACAAGATACAAGACCAGCTACTCTGCCAGACCCACAGAGGATACAAGTATAGATGTTAAACTGCCGGACCCAAACATGATACAAGAACAGTAGTCTTTGCCATCGAACCCATAGAGGATTCCAGAATGGTAGTCATCTTTATTGAACCCGCATATGATTTCATTATAGTAGTCATAATTGTTGATCCCAAGGGGGATTCCAGTACAGTAGTCGATGCAGTCGCAACCATCTCTAGGGTTCCCTAACACAACACGCTCGATTCCAGGAGGGTCCGCTCCTCGATCCAAGGGGTCGATAGATAAACTATCATAAATTACAGATTTTATGTATCTAGAAGTTTCGTCTCATCAAAAGAAAAAAAATGTGATAGATGGCGCGTCAATCAGACGCCTGGTCTAAGAGATGTTGACTTTTCCGTTCTAGGGGCCTGGTTGGTAATATGCTTGTTCCAAACCCGTCCATTTTCCAAAGTTGTCCAAAACTCACTTAGAGTATAAAAAATGGACCACCTCATTGTTAGGGTCCCAGTTCCATAGACGGAACATCATTTGGACGTGCGATCATAAAGTTATTCACATTTAATTGAAAACAGGCCCGGCCCGTTAAGCACAGTGGGCTGGCGGGTCGGGTCAACTCGATTATGGAGGGTCTGACCTGGAAGAGGGTGGGACCGGCCTGATGAGCTGCGTATCCCGGCCCGAGGGGCGCGGCATGGCCCAGAAGGGCAGGGTCCGACCTGGCAGAGGGTCGGACAGGCCCAGTCCAGTAGGGCACGACGCGGCTCGGCCCGGGTGGCCGAGCGGTCTGGGGGGGGGGGGCTTTCTCAAACCGGCGATGCCGGGTGGCACCGCCCTCTCAACCGTCCAGCCTTCCTGGCACGAGCGGCCCGCATGGTCAGGTCGTGGTCCCTTCAGCATGACTCCCTCCTGGCGCGGCGACTCCTTCATCCCGGCTGTCTCACGAGCCAGATGGTTCGCCTCTGAGCAGCCCGTCGAGCGCGGGCCACAGTTCTCTGCAGCACGACTTCGCTTGTGGCTCCGTGGTCTCTTTGGTCCGGCTGGCTTTAGCAAGTTGGTTCTTCGTCAGCCGAGCGGCCCGCGGTTGCGGGCCGTGGTACTTCCGCACCCAGCCGACGCGCGTCCATCGCCTTCGCTCGCCACCACCTCTATTCGCCACCACCTCCTTTTGTGAATTAAATAAACAAGAAATGAAGGGGGGTTATTGGGCTGTGTTTGTTCGGCCCACACCCTATACGTTAGGTAGTAACAATTAACCATGGACAATTCAGAAATATTCAACATTGAACGGGGTACAAATTATTCATTTAAATATCTACAAACCCCTACCTCATAAATGGCGTCACACGTCGTTGAGTCGTGGAAGACGAGCGTCGCGGTAGTCGGGCGTCACAGATGAATGGTGTCATCCCATCAATGATGGAGGAAGAGTCGTTGTTGTAGGCAACGTAGACTACTTGATGTCGTGGTGTGTCCGAGGAAGATGCGTCATTGGAAGAAGTCCTTCGTGTTCTTCGTCGGGGATGTTCTTCATTGAAGAATGGTGTTATTTGTCGAAGAAGGATCACCTCTCTTCTAAATCTCCAGAGCCTTCCCCCTAAAGTGATTTGCCAATGAAAAAAAGAAATAAAAAGGCTCTCCAAATAATATAATTTCCATGCAATTCAATTTGATTCAAAATAGGTGACAAATAATTAATGTAGACATCAATTATATGATTTGGCACAATTGATGGGAAGAGGGAGGTGGAGAGGCTCCACCATTAATGAGGATTTGTCAAAATAAACAGTAGGGAATTAATGTGGATTTGAGGGGAGGTGGAAGGGTTCGGGTTTGTGTGGCCCCCACCACCCTAAATTCTCTCAGGGGAGGTTATGTGGGGTGTGGGCCCACCCTTAACATCCTCTTGTACGTTATAACTACCAATAATAAATAAAATTGTGTTCCAAAAATTTTATATATTTTATTCTAAATCCCCAAATATTAACTCTCAACCCGCAAAAAATGCAACTATAGTAAAGGTCCCCTTAAGAGAATACCGGTGCTGCGAGTTCATCGGTGTCCTCAAATTTAAATTCCAAGCACCGGTTCAAAAGATAGAAAATCTCGCAAGTACGTTTACTGAACGTACCTGAACAAAACTTCAAATTTTGATTTTGGGCTCACCAGGCATCAGAATCAAGTGCCGTCAGAAACAGCAGACTCGTAAAATTTCAATGTATTTAAGAAAATGAATTCCCTTTAATTTTCCGAGACTTTACATCTTCAGGTAACTCATTTTGGGTTGAACCAGAAAAATACTAGTTTTCATTATAAAAAAGTGAGGAATATAGATTCTCAGTAGTGAAGTTGGGAGATTATTTCAGTAAGATCGAAAGGTTTTGAGAGGTGTGAATAAGTGAGGGGGTGTTATTACTCTTTTATTGTGGAGGAGGAGCAGAATTCAGGTAAATATAAAAAGGTAAACAGTATATGAAGGTATTACAAAACATTACGAGCCTAAAATAATGAAAAATAGATAAAAGGTATCATATTGTCTAAATATGTGAATAAAATTGATATTGTAAATGTTTCTAGGTCATTTTCCCCATTAATATTAATGCTTAACCACTAAGTAAACTAGTTTGTACATTAATTATTTCAATTAATTTTTTTATACTCAAATTTTATGTAAAAAGATTATTTTAAATTACTATAAATTATAAATTATTGAAATATAAAATATTTATTCTGTTTTTCCAAATTTCAATAAACAAAAGTGATAAAAAATTATTTAAAATTAATCCCACAGATACGACCAAACAAGATGTTTTTAAAGTGAAAAGATGAAAGGATTAAAAAGTTTTTATATTCAATTTCAGTTTTAAATTGACTTCAATGAAATAAACTAAATTAATATATGTATAATTGAAATAATTATACTTTAAAAAAAATTAAATATAAATTATCTATAAAAATAAATTAGATGAAAGGTTAGTTTTCATTTTAAATTCCTTATTATTCACTATTCATAAAAAATGAAACTTCTCATAAAAATACAGAAACAATTAACCTAATATAAATTTTATTTTATTAATTAAAAAATAATTTGTTATTTATTCACGTGAAATTCATAAAAGTGTAAAAAATTGGATTTCAAATATGTGTACCATTAAATGGAAATAAAATAATTATTTAGAAAAATACATCTCCTAATGCATAAAAATATATTTATTTTTACTTATTTTCTAGAAAATACATATGATAAAAATTAATTTGTTTATTTAATGTAATATATATATATCATTAAAATGATTTTTTAAAAGTGGTTTATTTAATTTATTTAGGTAAAACATATTTGATAGCATAAATATAGTTTTCCATCAAATGATTTCCTTTTTTTTCAAAAGGGTTTTATTTTAGTTTCTAGTTATTTGTTTATAAAATAATTCCTATTATATTCATTTCTGCACCATTTGTTAATAACATGATGAATAATGTTCATAAAATCTATTCCATTGGGTAGGTTAAAACTATAAAAATATTTTAATAATAATGGTAATAGAATATTATAGTTCTGTAAAAATCTGTCTTACATGTTATCTAATATATTGATATAAGTCAACATTGTGTGTAGCAGAATCCAAATATAGTGTTTTATGTATGAAAAAGTAATCTAAGTGTTTTCTGTAGTTAAATTTTAACTTGGTGTTTCACATGGAGCTTTGATAACATGGTTTATCATATAATACAAGATATAAAATAAATTCAATTTATTCTAATAAATTAATTCATAAAAACTCAAGGTGTTATAATGCACCATGATAATTTCAGCCCCTGTAGATCCAAAATTTAACCTTCAGTCTTTGCATCACCTACAAACTCTCACTAAGCCCCACCAAAGGCTAGAAAAATTCATTTGTTATGGGAAGACCATGCCCTTACCTTAGATCCCTCTCTATTGAACCCACTTTTTGTTTGTGTTATATTTTCTATGAATAAGGATAAAATGAATTAATTGAAGTCACATTGTGTCAATATGTATTTTAATAATTTTTTGGAAAGAAGTAGGATGTTCTTAATCATTTTATGTAGAATAATGGAGTTCTCAAGAAGGGTATCATTGTGTGTAATGAATTTTAAATATTACATGAGGATTAATGATGTACTTTGTAACTTATAAGATATGAAAATTTATTCCATATATATTTTATGTGGAAATGGAAATGTTAAGGAAGTTATACCACTAGATTCATGGAGGATTAATCACATTATGGAAAATATGATTGGTGATGTGATATGTTGACATTATTTATATGGAAAAGAATGAGAAATATTTTAGGAGTTGATGTGTTGTATTTTTTAGAGCATACTTTGTGAGGTGAATAAGTGCTAGGAGTTGATGTGTATAATCTCTTTGAGTATTCTTATTATGATGTAGTAGGATTTTTATAAGCTATTTTTGAAGATCTATTCTCCAGTAAATGATATATTAAAGATATCACATCATTGTAATTTATATAGTTTTGGTTTAATTAAATTTTTTAATATCTATCCTTGAACCTATTTTAAGTTAAATATTATATGAAAATGTACTTTCATGAAGTTTTAAATAAAAATAATTACTATTGGTTAGACTATCTTCATTTTAACAGTAGTTTAATGATTTGGTAGATGTGATGTCTTCACCATTACTGGAAGCTAAAGGTTTATAGATAGTGTAGAACTTGAAGAATTTATTATTCTTGGTAGAAAGAAATTGATGAATTAAATATGACCTATTTATGAATCTTTTAATGATTATTATAGTTAGATATATAATTATATGTAATTGGATGTAATTATTGATATGGATGTTTTTAAATAATGTGTGATCTATAACGAAATCCAGTCAAGTCATAAAAGGGGTCTGGATAACATTTATTTTATACCATCTATTTATAAGGTTGAGAAAAGAAACAATGTAAGTTATAGACTAGTCATTGTAAGGTTTAGGGAACAACTATTGTAAGGTATATATAGGTCACCATAAGATTAATATAGTGGTCACATGCCTATGTGAGGTTAATGAAATTCATCATATGGTTGTGGCTGTGGCTTCATAAGGTTGATACAATCCCATGTAAGGTTAGTGCGTGAACTCAAAAAGGTTGTTATAAAGACCTTATATATTGAAAAAAAACATCATAAGGTTTCCAAGAAATTCATAAGGTTCCTTAGTGAACACTTTAAGGTTCATGGAATTGTGAAAACTAAAAAGTGAAGAATACAATATTTATATTCATAAAAAATGTGGAATTAATTCAGATGATGAAAACACTATTATTCAATGGATTCAATCATCATGATCAATCTAAGTGAATCAATATTCAGTTAGATAATTAAGGAGAAACAAATTGAGGAATAATATTATGTTGATATGAGTTCCACATTGCAGAATAAGATTCCATAACACCTTTCATGTTCTTATGATCATGTTGATCCAAAACTAATATGAATTAGAAGTATGTATTCTGTGGAGGAGAAAAATTATTCCTATGTAAATAAGGAGAAATCCTTGTATTCTAGAAGATTCAAGAAGAAATAAAAATAATGAGTGATACTTTAGGAATATGAATGTTGATTATTATGGAGAATCAAATTATAATAACATCATTCAAGCAGTGTAGTGAATATTAATGAGAGAAAATAAAAAAATATGAGTGAGCTGGAATCAATACTGCATTAAATATATATATTCCATATAATTCTAATAAATTTGGTATAATAGACATTGTTTTCCTATTATATGCTTTATGTATTGAAGAAGAATGAGTTATACTACTAGAGAATGATTTATTACGATAACATGAAGAATAAGAAGAAGAGGAGGGGGAGAGGAGATCTTAGCCCTTCATTGTACCTATCTTATTTAGTAAAAAATTATAAAGGATTAAGACTACCATATTTTATTCTAGAATTATGAAATAGGTTAGTTTATCCTTTTATTACTATCTATGTGTGCAACATCATGATGCTAAGTTTGAGGCAACGTCGAAGACTTTTTCCTGATGAATAAATAGATTAAACTATTTGTGTGAAGAGAATAATAGATCCATGTTTCTAATCATAATTCATAATTAGTAGGTTGAGTCATGTATTCAATAACTATTAAAAAATATTATTCCATTGTTTTCTTTATACATGTTAGCTTCTATAATTGTATGCCCTTGGGGATAACCTTTCCCATGCTTCTTTTGATAATAATAATGAGGTTCTGTGCATGAGGAAGAAGAACCATCATACACTGAAGATGTAGTCATCCACAGGGAGGTGAACATTATCAACAAACCTTGGTGTTATTTTTATATTGATTTCCTTTTTATGTATATACATGATCAACATATTTGAGATAAATAAAGATAGAAATACATTAACTGAATAAGCGAAGTGGTAAAAATAGATAAATGTTTTTATTGAATTAAAAATTATTCCAAAACTGATTCAGCCACTTTCAATGTTGGACACATTCCACTGTGATTCTTTCAATTGGTATCAATGTAGTCCACACATATATTGGGTTCTCATATCTGAATATTTTTAAGAAATGAGCTTCTATTTTCAAAGTATATATGAAGTATATATTTGAATACACTTGTATGTTTCTAGAGAAATAAACAATGGAAGATATTTCAAACATGAAACCAAATAATTGGGGGAAAAGAGATTGAAAATAGTTTATAAAGGCCACATTTAAGAAATAAGAGAACAATTAATCGCTTTTAATTAAACAAAATAGATTTAATGTTTTTCATAATATCTATATTAATAATACACCTATAAAAGAATTTTTTTTAGAATCCATCCCTCTTAAGATAAGAGGTTAAGAAACCAGTTTTCCAATGAAACATTCAAAATAATGAAAGATCATGCATATAAGAAGGGGACCTCATGGTGAAATTAACTACCAAGCCGATGAACAAATGTTTTGCCTTATATAATTAACCACCTCTATATATTAAGAGGATATAATTTGTTTTTCAAAACTCTCCTACGTAATATCTAATCACAAATATGATAAATCATTATTCCAATAATTCTCAAAATGTATTAATTTTTTTATTCAAGGTCATCCCAGAAAACTATCATAAAAATTTAGTATGTTTTATTTGAGGATGAATTTAAAAATTTTCTGATGAGATCGCATATTTAATTTGATAGTGAAATAATAAATAAATCTTTAGAACTAAGATTGAATATATGTTTTAAATTCTATAAAAAAGAATAATATTTACGTGACATAATTATAGATATTGAATAAAAGTGATCTGGTTTTCAAAAACAATGGCTTAATATAAGTCATGATAAAGAAGAAACCAAGAAAAGGTGAGATGGAAATAATCATGCATTTAAATAATGATTTTTTAATAATAATTAATAATTATAGGTTAAGTAAAATGGTATTAAACATCATGTTTATCTTCTTCAATAAAAAAAAAATCAATGAAGTTAATATTCAAGAAATGCATAAAGACAGTAATAAAAAACTAAAAATTATGGATGATGAGAAAACCATCATTAATTTAAAATTTCTTGGCCTTTAAGTTAAACATTCAAATATAAAAACAACTAATGTTATGAATTTATAAGAGACTAGAAGAATAGATAATATCATACAAAACTAAATGGAGGGTTCTTTTGATGAAAGAAATCTACTTGGTGGAAAAAATCCATATAAGAAATAATCAATAGTCTAAAGTATCCTCAGGAAAATATTTATGATCCACATGAAAAAGAATTAATTTTTCTAAATAGTTTTTTGTTCAAAGTATAGGATTGAATAAAAATCTATAGAAAAGTACATGAGGGTAAATGGTGAGAATCTCTCCATACATCTATGGTGGATGGAATTCTAAGGATATGTTATTGTTACACAAAAAGTTTCTCTTTTATTGAATTAAAGTGACAAAAAATATCAAGATTTTTTTTCTAGACTACCACAAATAATGAAGGAGAAAATTTTATAGGCCTTTATTAGGGATGTAATAGGTTTGGTAAGATTACAACTTATTTTTGGCACAATAAGTCAACAACTAAAAGAATAAAATATAACATATATTGGGAGAAAATCTAAAGTGAATCAAAGTACAATAATAAATGAAAATAATCTTTTAGTTACAAACAGATTTGATAATGGGAAGAACATCTATAATGTATTTAATCATATTGTCCATAGAGGTGATGAATTATTATCAAATTCAACAAATCATGTTTAAAAATCACATGGAAAATAAAAATCGTAGATTATTTTGATGAAATATGATATAGCCTTAATAATGAAGATGAATAAATTTTCCTATCAGAATACTCTCAAGATAAAATTGGAAAAGGTAGATGACTTTTCCTTGGATAGTTAAAAAATGAAAAAACATGATTCAAAATAGATCCAAGTAGTTAAATAAGGTAGAAACCCAAAAAAGTACAAGATTATTCTTCTATGTAAGATGAGGACATAGTATGGATACATGGAAAAAATTAGTGGATGAATGTATTGATGGGAGAAGGCTTGAGTATAATGTATAATTACACTAAATAGAAAAGACAAAGATATATTTAGTGAATAAATCCTATAAGAATGCTTGTGGAAGAACCAAAGATGACTAACACACTCTCAAAGAATGTTTAATCATTTTTTCTATAATAATTATAAGAATAAAATATAATATAAGTGGTATAATAAAAGGAAAGATCCAAAGGAAAATGAGATATTATTCAGGATGAAGATGTTAACATTCAAAATATATTATCAACAAATTATATCTTTGAATTTTATAAATATTTTTGTGTGAGGTTCAAGAAGGTTGGAAATAATTCAAATGATTTTCTAATAATCATAGAAACCCATTAAGAAATACATAGGAACATTTGTTTTGAACTATGTGATTCATGTGCCTTGATGTGTCATACTTAAATGAAGATCCTATATAAGGATAGTAGAAAATAACCAATGCATCCTAAAGAGAATGGTGACTTGAAAAAAAGAAGATGAATGAAAAATTATTTCAAGGCACAAGTATAAAAAATTGGTATCATGGTTGAGAAAGAATTCCCAGACTTTTTTCTCACTTTAAACATCCAATGGTAATCCAATATATTCCGTAATTTTTTGTGTTGTATTTTTGATCTTTCTTTGAAAGGAATTAAAGGTTAATCTAGTTATCAAGAGGATAACTAATAAAGGTAAATAAACTGAAATAACTATTCCATATTTAATGATTTCTCTATATTTTTATGAATTTTAAACTGATATTCTAAATAATATTGGAAGACATGATATACCTCAATAAAGTAGATATTAAGTGTCTCTTTGAGGGGGAGAAAATTCTATAAGTCCATGAAAAATATTCAGATATATTTATTCAATTAAAATATATAATTTATATAAAGTGATTGAAAAATTAATTGAAGTTAGGTATGAATATTCTCACATACTCGTTTATGAAATAATAAAGTCTGACATTAAGGGGGAGAATAATATTTTAAATAATGATAATAAGAGAGTTAATTTTGAGGATATCTCAATGATGGTTTCAAAAATATGATTCATATACATAAATGTTTTTATAATATATGTTGATATGAGTGAATGATCTAAAATTTTAATTGCAGAAGGATTGGAGATATCAATTCTCACCATTTAGTTTCATCCTAAGGACATATTGACAGCCTCTAAATGAGCTATGGTAATGTGTTATATCAGTTGATATCATTTTTTTTCAATTAATGGATAATGTTGATAGATAAATCAAACCCTAATGTATTCAACACTGAGCATGAATCATGTAGACTTAGAGTTGGATGATTTATTAAACTTTTGTTAAGAATAAAGTTATTCCATCCATTCTTGTTATCTTTGTAATTATTATCAATAATAGAGAGATAAGAAAATTAATGAAGTGATGAGAAAATGGGAGAGAGTATGAGTTGAGTTATATCATATATTAACATATAATTTTATAATTGTTATTGGTAAAAAATAAAATGTTAGAGAATATTTAACACAATTTTTGGGTGTGTTTTATATATTGTAAATAAGGATGAAAGACATTAATAGATGCTACATGATGTTAATATGTTAATGATGAATTTATTTTAATGGAATTGGAAGTTACAAATATTTTTTTAGAATCTTATATTTCCAAATAAATTTGTTATTATTTATAATGAATTATGGATATTAAATGAAGTTTTATAATCTTCCTTGTGACTTAAAAGAGATTCATGTTTCCTCTGTCACTTTATTTTGCTAAAAAGAAATGAAAAGTGTGTTATACCACTAGATTCAGGTAAATTAAGACATATGATGTAAAATATGATTTGTGATATGAGTTTTTTCCATTATTCATATGGAAATTAATCACAAAGATTATAGAATTTGATGTGGGAGAATAATTTTTGAGTTGAAGTCAGTGTAATGAGTTGATTTGAACAATATGTTCGGGAATATATGTTGAGTTGTATAAGGTGATTCCAATAGATTTTTTTAAAATCCATTGAGTTGGAAATTATGGTATAATTATACTCCTTCTTGGTAATTGTTATAATGATTTGATTCAAGTAGATTTTATAATATCCATCATTTTGTTTACAAAAATTACCAGATTCTATTAAAAAATAAAATGAGTATGTTAAAATTTTATATGAATGATTTTTGGTGAACTAATATTAATATTAATATAAAATTATGGATTATTTGGAATTGTTTTTTATACCATTTTATGGTTGTAGAAGGCTGTTAGCTGGTTATGAACTTGGGGAATTTCTTGTGTGCAAAAGAAAGAACTAGACAAAGTAATATTGATCCATCCATGAAGCATTAGATGATTATTGTAGTTAAAGAAAGGATTATAGATCATTTTTATCATTCTTGATAAAAAAACTCTTAATGAAAGTGGTATACCTATAAGTAAATCTACTAAAGGCATTGAAGTTATCTAGATTTTATAATTTTGATACCCTACCTTCACAATGTTGGAAAAAACCCTAATGTAAGGTGCAAAAAATTCATCACAAGCTTTAGAAAATAGTAGGAGTAAGGTATAGAAAAGTTATCATAAGATTGAGATATTGTCTTTGTATGGTTGATAGAAACTTGTGCAAGGTTGGTGTTTGAACTTATAAGGTTTCAATGAGAACATAACATGGTTAATAAAAACCAATATAAGGTTTATGGGAAACACATAAGGTTCCTTCGTGAACATCTTAAGGTTCACGATGTTTTGAAAATTGAGATGTTGGTAATCCTAAATTTCTATTCTAAAGAAATGGTGAATTCAATCAGATTATGAAGACTATAATCATCATTGGATTCAATCATCACAGTCAATCCAAGTGTAATATTCTTCATGAAGGGATTGTATGAGATTCTAGATAAGAATTAATATTGTACTGATATGTGCTACACATTATAGGGGAGGATACAATATAATGGTGAATGTGATCATTCAAACATGGATAATAAATTCATAAAATCGAATGAATAATTTTTATGGAGTAAAGAAGAATATGATAATTCTGTAGATTATGAAAAAAATTATTTCTCGGTAAGACTAGTGAATAAATACCTTTAATGTGTGATATTTTAGGAATGTGAATGTCAAATATTATAGAGATTCAAATTTAGATAATATTATTTATGTAGTGGAGTGAATATAAATGATATAAAATAGAATGATAAAGATAGATAAATACATGATGATTCCTTCAATATATATATATATATATATATATATATATCTAATAAGTCGAAGAATGAAGGTAGAATTGATATTGTGTACTTGTTAGAGGCTTAAAGTATAGAATAAGAAATAGTTCTAATTCTGAAGAAAGATATATTGCTATGTGATGGAGAAAAACAAAAATAATATATAGTTGTAATAATAGAACATGAGAAATGGAGACTCATTTCCTATCATATTCAAGCTGTGATAGCCCCAAACCTAGACTCCCAGAATCCAATTTTTAAAGAATAGTCTTTATATTTCTTGATTTAATACAAATTAATGTGACAAAATTAAAATATTCCAAAGCATACAACATCAAATGATATTATGGATCACTTTTATACCCAATGGACTTTTAGGTTTATAATTATAGAGAATTGGTACAATTATTTAAAAATAATACTCATGTATTTAAGGGATCATTTTTTTCAAATATTACCATCTTTTCTGATTCCATATTAATAATTCAATATATCCCATAAAAGTATGTACTCATGAAACATTTATATATATATTTCATTTAACATCAGTATTCAAAACCTGGGGAAATTGAAAATAAAATAAAGGGTGTGATCATATGCTTATTATAGATTTAATATAGGTTGAAACAATCATGGGTAAATAAGGCATAAAAATATTATAGACTGAATAATCAATACTTATTACATTTATTCAATAAATTTAGAATTAAGTATAAAAACATATTAATTTAATAACAAGGAAATTAATAGTTGAATTCTTAGTGGAAGAAATATATAATGTTGTGCATTAAAAACATTACTATTAAGGAAACTTATGAAGGCATAATGAATTTAATCATCCAGGCCTCATTCCCATTTACATTCATTAATAGGTAGGTATACAAAATATAAATAAATATTATGATAGGATCATACAATTTCAGCCTATACATCCTGCCATCAAGTTTTTTCTAATGAGACTATAGATGCATCTAAGGGATATATATAATCAGGAAAAAATTATAACTTACATGTTTCTAATTTATTCCTCATATATTGACTGACAAATATAATTTATAATCAATTATACTTATTAAAAAAGACATGTATATATTGAAACAAGAATAAAAAATAATAAAAATTCCTCTATCAATTGAATAATTTTATAGTATGTTTCTTCAAAATACACTGCATATATAAATGATATTTTTTTTTAAATCATAAGGTACAAAATAATATGCATGTGGATGAATAATATAATATACAATGATTTAAGTACAATATTAGAAAATAAGATCACAAGAATGTGAATGATCATGAGAAATTCACTTAACACAAAACCATGAATCGATAAGAGATCAAATAAAACCATAAATTCATCAGAAATATATGTTTTTTATTAAAGGAATGTATTCTAGAAAACATATAATATTATGGGAGTATACCATTTAAAATAAATTTCCTTAAATCTGTTCTAAACATGAAAATTGGAAAACTCATTCATCCATTAAATATTAAAATAATGATTCCATGTACATTTTTTGGTAAAAATTCAAAAGTACATTTTCTTTGGAAGATAATAGATGAATCTTTTAAATCCATTTTTATAAAAATAAAATATTTTTTAAGAAGAATTTAATTAAATGATTTTAAAATGTTATAAATATTCTTTCTTTTTATTATAAAAATATTGATATGAAATGAAATGTTTTTCAATCTAAAAGGAAACAAGGTTTACCTTTATTAAATACATTTTTTAATCTTATTATGTCCCGAAGAAGGAATAATAAAACTAATACATGAAAAACAAAAATAAAATAAAAAAATAAAACATAATGTATTTGAGAAAGATATAATATAATTTCCACATCTTAAATTTAAGCGTAAATAATCCCCCATAAAAGTGATATTATAACCTAAACTCTTACTTCTTGGGTAACTCTCAAATCTGAACCCCCAAAAATAATTAACCTCAAATAAAAAATTATTACCATGGGATAAAATGAATTAATAAAAATAAATGATAAAAGGGGATTATATACATATTATAAATTAAAATAGGTGTATACTATAAGTTGTTTCCTAATAAAGTAAAATTGAGATGAAATTAACATAAAATGATTACACTATTGAATTGAGAATTAATCAATGAAGTAATTATGTGTGAGTATTGAATATCCACACAATAAAAGATTAAATATAACAAATAAAAATACGAATTTACTTATGACATTATTTTTGAATAACTTAATCAATTAAGAAGTGATGTATCCCAATGAATTGGAATTGAGTTAAGAAATCACTTACTTTTCCCTCTATGTCGCCACCATTCGTTGATGTTAGGGCCTTTGAAAGAGACATTTATGTTAAAACCAGTGGTTTGGGGATATTTGAGTGGTTTTTTATATATGTTTTGGGGTATATTTTTTATATAGAAAACAAATTTGAGTTGTGTGAAGAATATTGAAGTGATTATGAAAAATTCACTGGCTTTTTCATAAATTGTCAGTCATTAAGGGTCGTGATGTTAATTCTAAAAATAATAATGTGACACACATAAGGAAATGTAATTATATTATTGATAATTTTATAACTGTATATTCCATGATAGACTATTTATAATTTTATAATTATTTTAAAATAAATTTTTTTCATTAAGTACTATTTATTTTCCTTTTAGTCATTATTCACTAAATATGACTTTAAAAACATCAGGATAACTACCAATTTTGAATACTATCTCTTATATAATCACTAATACTTAATAAATATTTATAAAATTAGCAGTATAGTCTATGTAATATAAATATTATAATTTTTTAATACTTTTAAAACTATTAATTTAAATTCTTTACTATTTCCATATACGTAATGTCATCACGATGTAAGTGTTTTAGAAAGTTGTTACAATATTAAAAAATAAAATTAATTATTAACATAATTATTTTATATTATTCATAAATTTTATCATTTATATTAATCTATAAGGTATATCGATTCTCATCCATATCCTTAAAATATATTTAATATGTTATTTTCACTTTTTGACAACTTGTGTGATCCTTGCCCAAGAATTTGGATAATATTATCGTTATATAACTCCAATGATAAAAAATATCAATAAAAAGAAATTTTTTTATATTAAATTTGTATTATATTATCATAAATGTGCATTTACATATGTTTAATAAATTTATATTTCATATTTATCTTATGATAATATATTAAAATATACAGTATCTTATAAAAATTTTATATTTTCACTGTTCCCCAGAATCTTATATTAAAGAGATGAAGAGAATAATGTAATTCGAATAAAAACATAAAGATAACTAAAAAAAATTATTTTTTTAGAAAATTCATTTAACTCCTTAATTAATACAAATTACAATAATTTTATTATTATTAAATTTACTTAAATTATTTTACTAATATTAGCATAAGCGCAATTCCAGGATTGTATAATTGTTTTCAATAATGATATAACCCCTAAAATTTTGATATTAATTACCATCCTAAAAAAATTCTTTATTATTATGATAACCTTTAATATTATTTCAAAAAAATTTATCCCTCTGTGCATATATATGTGATATTTAAAAGAAAGAGAGTGACATTTTTAACTTATATTTATTCAAAATATTTTATATAATAAAATAAAAGATAAATGGAAAAAATGGTGACATTTTAAAATTTTGAATGATTATAGATTAAATATACTCATTTAGATATATATAATAATGTCTTTGAATTAGTTTTATTCACTATCACATTACTTTTAATATAGTTTAACTTGGTTTAGCCTTTTACCATGATGATTTTTTTTTATTATTTTTACTATTCGTTAAGGCCAAAAAATAAGTTAAATTTTTAAAAAAAATACTAATTATGATGATTCAAAATATAAATTACTTTTTAATATACTCAATTTCAATAATTTTAGGAATTAAGTTTATTATACATATGAAAAATACGATGAAAACAATTTTTTAAAAATAAATTTTTTTATGCCAAGATAGTAACTAATTTCAAAGAATTGAAAAATTATAATTATAATTAAAATTATTAGATATTTAAAAATAAAATAAAACACATGTTACTTAACATTAAATAAATAATATAATGGTACTTTTAAATAACTTTATTTTGACAAAATAAATGATGATTTAACAAAATTTTGTAGTTTTCACTATTCACTGAAAAATCAATATTTTCCAAAATATAAACAAATAAATCCAAAGTAAATTATGAAATAATAAATAAAAAAATTGACATAATTTTATCTAATAAAATTTATAAAAGTTTCAATGAATAAATTCCTATAAAATTAAAAAAACGTGTAATGAAAATGTATTTTTAACGTACCAATGTCTTCTAAATTTTGAGCTCATATTTCTCCTGAATTAATAAATAGTTTAGTCTCAAATGAATAATTTATAAATATATTTAATAGTTAATTTATCCATATTAATACCCCTAAATCCAATAACTATGTCATAAAATTCATATTTAAATAATAATATTTTTATAGTATATCACAATTCAGATAAATATTGTTGTTTAATGTTGAGAAAGATATTAATACTAATATTCTTTTGAACAAATATTTATAGGTGTTACATTTAACCCACTTGAATAAAAATTTCCCTAGATTTTTCACTTAATATTAATAATCAGGGGTTCACAATCTTTTTTGAAAACTCACATAAAAAAAAGTGATAATAAAACATCCTGTTTAAAAGGGGATATGGGAAACATAAAGGTTAATTTTAATAATAGGTAACTAGGTTAAAAAATAAGAATATCATTAATATAAAGTGAAAATATAAACATGGAGAAATAAAATTTCCAAATTACGATATAAAGTGATATAGCACATGATCATGAGATAGTTAATGACCACAAAACTATAGGCCACTAATGTGTGAAAAAACTATCAATTCATGATAAATGATTTTTAAAATGCTTTTTTAATTCTAATAATCATTTACTAGAGCTAATGGATTTTTTAAACAAAAAAATATACATATGTTATTTTTTAAAATATATAAATAAAATTTTAACCATTTGATTGTGTGTTTCAAAGAGCTTATACATATTTCCATCCAATTCTGAAATAATGAATGAACTATATAAAAATTTCATACCTGGATCACAAAAATAAAATTCTAATGAGATTGGAAAAAAGTTCATAGAATTTATTCAACCACTCTCTCATTAATTATTAAAATAAAAAAATGGTTAGAATATGTTAAGATAATTCCAAAAAAATTAAAAAATTAATATAATTGAATAATATATTTATCACTAAATTTCCTACAATAACACCCAATGTTCAACTTATATCATTCCACAAATAACTAAACCTATATCCCAATTAACCTTACTAAAATATATATTAATGAACATGTTCACTTGAATAGTGATATCCTACCATTCATTTTAGTTCCCAAAAAATTTAATAGCATTCTTCAAAAATAATCTTTCATGTTAAATAACATGTTAAACCTAAGGGTTATATATACCTCAATCGAAACAAATCTTCCAAAATAGAAATTATCACCTTGATAATCTATATAATATCTCATTATTTAAAAAACTACACTCATATATGTAAAATTAAATTTTAATATTAACCCTATTTTTAACCATTATTTGACCTAAAATATCTCAAAATATGTTTCTCTGTAAATAAGTCACTTTTTAGCTACCAAAGTTATCTTTATCCCACTTTCTAGTAGACCATAATTAACATAACATCAAATTATATACCAATTCAAATGGTTTTTTATACATAATTAGATTACTCTTTCCAAAACATAATAAAATCTTCAAATCACCTCATAAAAAAATTAGTTATGATCTTAAAAGAGAATTTACTCCGTTGAATAGGTGATCAAACATAAACCTACTAACTGAGTATAGTATCTATTACTCTTATGTAACTTCACATGGAAGAATTTTAATCACCAAATTAATCTAAACCCTACTATGATATGAACTATGACAACTCAAACATACACTCACAAAATACTGTGATTAAAACAGAATCTTTATATTTCATTCTTTGATAACAATAAATGTGATCTAACATCAAAAATCTAAAAATTTAAACATAAAATGTAAATAAAAATCAATTATATAACCAAATTACTTTTAAATTTAGAGTTTTAGATAAATTTATAACTCATACATAATAATACACGTGTATTTAAGTGATCATTTTTTCTATTATAACATTCCTTTCTTATTTTACATTAATTCTTCAACATCTCCCATAAAATTCATCTCACATAAAACCATTCTAGAAACAATTAATTTAATATATTTATTTATAACAAGGTAAATAAAAAAAGGTTATATCAAATGCTCAGAAAAGATTTAATATAGTGTAAGATACCATGATTAAATAAGGTCAACTAATATATAATTATGAATAAAAAATTAATTTTCCATTCAATAAATAACTTGATAATGATGTATAACAATGGATGAAAGTAATAACACAGAAGGTAATAAATGAATTATCAGTGGAGGAAATGCATAATTCTGTATATTTATGAGATTACCATTAAGAACCCATTATAAGACATTATGAATTTAAAATTCAAGACATTGTTGAAATTTATTTTCATCAACTGGGAAGTGTACAAAAGATACCCCTCTTTTCTAGCATGATATTATAGCTTCAGCCTAGACATCATGTTATCCTATTTTACCTCATGAGAATTCAGATGCATTGAGGTGATATCTATAATTATTCCTTATCTATTAATTACTTATATCCAATACATTCATCAAATATTTAGTCATCAATAAATTTTGTAAACAATGTGTATTAACAATCAAAACATCTCCATGTGGAATCAAGAATATAAAATAATAATAATTCCACAGTCAATCGGGTAAATTTTATAATATGTTCCCTCAACTTACAACATATATATAAATGATATATGTTAGATAAAACAAATATATCCAAGATACAAAAGAATATGGATATAGAGGAAAAATATAATATATAAATAATGATGGATAATGTTATAGAACATGATCAAAAGAAAGTGAATGATCATGAAAAAGTCAACGATCATAAAACCATGAATCAGTAAGAGATAAAAGAAGCCCATAAATTCATCAGATTTATATGTTTTCTAGAAAATTAATTTATTATATAAAATATATAATATAATTGGAGATTTTTTTAAAAATAAATATCCACAAAAATTTAGTAAATGTCAACAAAAATGAAGTTATAAATTACTAATAAAAACAATTTTCAAACTTTTAAAAAGTTATAACTTTTTAAAAGAATTCAAAAAATAATGGTAAAAAATATTTTCTTTTAAAATAATCATGGAAGTGTACAAGGTAAGCTTCAAATAAAAGTATTGTCATGATGGTGGACAAACTAATTCATTTGGAAAATGTTAAAACACAAATTCATTTTATTTTTTTGGTAAAAAGTATAAATAACCATTTTTTTGAAAATGAAAACATATTACATTAAGATCATTATAAATAACATAAAATATATTTGAAAATTAATTTTAAAAAATAATTTTTATTTGTAGAAATATACTTGATTTTTATTAAGATAAATAATTATATGGCTAAAGAAATCGTCAACCAAAAGGGAACTAAAATCAACCATTCATGTAAACATTCTTATTAATTATATTAAGTATAAAAGAAGGAAAAAAATATAAATAATACTTGATAAACCCAAAAATAACAACAGGAAAATAAAACAAAAGGTAATTGAGAGAGATATCACATAATTTCCTCATCTGAAATTTATGCATAAATAATCCGCAATAAAAAGTGAGATTATAACATAAAATGTTTCCACTTGGGTAACTCTTTAATATGAACAAATTAAAGGAATTAACATTAAATGAAAACTTATATAATATATAAAATATTAATTCATTATATTAAATAAATAAGTGATGTTATATACACTATATTTGTGAATATAAGGGTATAATATAAATTGTCTCTCAATAGTGTGAAATTGAGATGAAATTATCTCAAAAAGATCCTAACATTTATGTGAGAATTTACAAATGAAGTAATTATTTGTGAAAAATGAAAATATATATAATAAAAGAGGATATATAATATTAAAAAATAATTGGTTACATTTCACATAATTTTTGAATGAAAAACAACATAGATTAAGAAAAACTAGAACTACAGTAGTAGAGAATGTGAGGGAAGACAAAATACAATTGATGTGGATATACAATATCCAAAAGATCATGATATTTCTAATGAAAAAGAGACTGTGGGTTGTTTTAGTCTTGAAAAATCATGCAATGTGAGAAATTATAGTTTATTAAATAAGGAGAAATGTTTTGTGACTATCAAAAAATCAACTAGAAACAAAAAATATCATGGAAAGATGGAAGGGTTCTCTTGCTCCAAATGATTTTTTAAATAATTATTTTCTTTTGAATTGTGAGGGACTAGAAAACCCTTACACAATTAATTCTATTTTTGTTATTATCATGTATTATAAGCCTTATATTATTGTTCCTGTATAAACAAATAGAATTTTTTTATGAGAGAATTTCCTCTTTTAATAAGATGTGATATCAGCTTATTGAAAAAAATAATTACACCAAAAACATCAAAATAATTTAGGTCTTAACAAAGTCAACTATTTATAGAATCTATTTTATCAATTACAAAAAATAGTTGGTAAATATTATTTACTATAGTATATGAATGATTTTTTTCCCTTTTGCCTATTTTTATAATTTATATCAACAGAGAAGGGACATTTGGAAGAAAACTGTAACACCCGAGACTTTTAGGAGAAATATTTTGTTTTTTATGTTATATAAATCATCAAAGGAATATTTAACTACACAAAACATTAGCTTGGTTTGCTTTACACGCAACCGCGGCCTTCCTCGATAGCTTGCGTCGTACACAATACCGAGTTTCACTGAACAACGATATGCTATTAAAATATTATTAAAACTAGCCATTGTGAATAGTAATAACCACTTTTTGAAATTTTGTAGATTTTATTTTTCAAAATGGAATTCATTTTTGGATTCAGAATATCAATATTATCTTAGGGTGAAATTTTGGAACTTTTCGGATAACTTTCATATTCTGATGAATAGTGAAAATTACTAAATTTTAATTAAAAACAACTTTTTTAATCGAAATAATTAATAGTGATAAATTATTAATTTTAGTGGTTTTAAAGTATATTTAGAATATATTTTTACCATTTAATACAATTTTGGTCATTGAATGTAATTTCACATTTAAACCAAACATAAACAAGTGTCAATCTTTTGATTGTTATTATCTCTTAAAAACAAGCTATTTGTTTTGACGACGAGAATTAATTTTGAAATAAATTAATGCAACTGATGTGGTTTGAATTTGGTAAAATAGAAATCATTTTTTAATTCATAATATCAAATATAGCTTAGGCCTAATTTTTGGTATTTTTCTGGAAACTTTCATTTTTTGATTAATAGTGAAACCACTAAGTGGTAGTTAAAAAACTGAATTTTTCATAAAACATAATTTTACCACTTCTATGAGTGGAATTTAAACAATCCAAGAGACATGATTGATTTTAGTAAGTAAAATGTGGTTCAATGAGATGAATTTTTTTGGGTGAATAGTAACTTTTTACTTTTATTTACCACGGTTAAAAGTAAATAGGATAATTAAGGGTAAAAATGATATTATTATTACCCTAACATATGTCCTAATTCTATTGGATAAGTGTAATTCGACCGAAAACAACCTTAGGAATAAAATATGACCATTTAGGCCCACTTGGATTAGATTAGGACATTTATTATTAATTTATTTAAAGAAGGGTTAACATAGTTAAAATTAAAGTTTAATAAGTAAATAATTTTTAATATAGGGTTATATATAAGATAAATTCGACTATAAATATTCATTAGAAAGTTAAAATGATTTCCGACATAATTGTATTTTATTTTTCATTTTTAGACATTAAATAAATTAATTTATTTAGGACACAAAGATGATGAAGTAATTATCCCATTAATGAAATATTTACATAATTGATGTTATAAATACCCAAATAAATGTAATTTGAGACTTTTTATGAATTAAACGAATTTTCTAGGTCAATATTACATGTTAGTATTAAATTAATTAACTTTTTTCGAACTAATAATTCTGTTATGATTTTCACAAAAATCAATTACTAAATAGTGTCAAAATTGACATAAAATAGTTTTTAAAACAAATATTATATTATTGATTGTTATTTTATTCCTAAAAATATAAGGTTTTTCCAAGATACTTATATCATGATAGGTGTATCATTAATTTACCACTTGAGGGTCTCTTGGATGTATATGGTATGTTTATTAACTATATAATATAAAAATACAAAGTGACATGGTAAATATCAATCTAATTAACTAAGAGTTAAAACTAAAATATAAGGTTAATATAATGACCTAAACTTGTCTAAATTCTATTGGATGAGAGGATTTAGACCCATACCCACCTTATCATCGAAATATATCAATTTGGAGCTATTAAAAACCTAATTTTACTTTATAATAAAATAATAGTTTTAGTTATTCCAAAGGTGCCCCTCTCCTCCCTTATAAAAGGGAACCTCCTCCCTCTCTTCCTCACACCACTTTGAGCCTTCAAGCTCGGCCAAAACCTGCCAATTTCTCCTCTCCACTTCCCTAGATACATCCTAAAGGTCCTGGTCTTCTTCAAAGACCAATTTTAGTGCCCTAAAAGGAAGTCTCAAAGAAGCGCTTCAAAGAAGAGGTAATGACCGTTACCGATTCTTTCATCTTTATTTCTTCTTCCACTTATTCTTATTTAGTTGTTTCATTATGAATTAATAACATCAGTATCACTCATATACTGATATGTTATTATAAGTATGAAATAACCCAATTTCACCATCTATCCATCCTACGGAAAATGAAATCACCGCAATTGCGTACGTACGGAATACCGTCTCCATGTCGTGGTGTAATCTATTTTCCACAACCACCTTACTTGGATGGGTATAATGGTGTAAATAATGAATATATATTATTATTGTAAAGTTATATTGATTCTAAAATAGTATACATACACTCCAATACAATTCCACGATCATGAGAACGATATCATCGCTCGTGCATACGTACGGAATACCGTCTCCACAATGTGATGCGATTCGTTCTACATGATCTTCATTACATAATGATTATATAAATGAATTGAAGGAATTAATATGATATATATTACACTAATACCATTCTGGAAATGAGGTATATATAACCTAAAGAGAAGAATAAGAATTTATTTTACAAAACACGCATAAGAACAAAAAGTAATAAACACACAAATAAAAAGTAGTAATGAAATATTCCTAATAAGAAGCTAAGAATATGACCATATATGATATCATAACAATAAATATGATTTTGGAATAAGTAAATAACATTATTTACATCATTATACAAGAGGTTCAGACACTTACGATGCAAATCAGATCTAAGGTAAGGGAAAATATCACAATCTCAATTTTATCCAAGATTGTTTATACTTTGGTATTTATTGGGGTATATTTTATAATCCACGTCCATGTTCCCTCAATATGTAATATTGTTTCCATCCACCTACAATTGTTTAAATCCAATTTTACCCTTTTGTGAGTTTTTAGTAAACGATATGAAAGGAATCTTTTGTCGTTTTTCGTACGAGGTAATTTTTGACTTTTCCGACAAAAGTACGAGAAGAATGTTTTTTAACATATACGACATGAATGGATTTTTAAAACATTACTTCCAAGAAGATTCCTTTACATGTTTTCAATTTTATTTTTAATCAACTTCTTTTAGTTTAGAATTTTATGACATGTTAAGAAAGGAAAAGTGTTTTTGAAGTAGAAAGGATATTTTCCTCAAGAATGGAGTTCAAGTGTTTTATCAAAATTATTTTCCATCTAAGATAATAAAGGGTTATGTTTCTATCCATATTATTACATTGATTTGATTATGTTGTGATGGAATTATTTTTATGAATTCCTTTATCTTATGTGAATTGTTTTATGTTGTCATGATGTTTAATATTCCCATTTTAATTTCATGGGTTATGCTATGATGTATGGTTTATGATTTTGTGGCACACATAAGAATGGAATAATTATGAGATGGGTGGGACCTATATCTCCCTCCAATGCATTGGGTAAAGATTTTATATCTCATGAGATAGACATGGCTGGAACGGCAGGTTAAACCGGTTTAGTGAAACATGACTGAAACGAGGAGTGAAATCGGTTCAGAAATGGACTTTGTCCACTAAGATAGTCTTGGCAATGAGTCTTGACTAATAAGAAATGATTCTCTATGATTATGTGTGTATGCCACAATGTTTCACTTTTTATGTTATGATTATTGTGATTACATTTCACTGCAATGATTTATCCCATGTTATGAAATTATGATTTCTTTTGCAGGTTAAGATTTCCAAAATGTTATGTTCTTATGAATATGATGTGATTGATTTTTTTATTTACCCTTACTGAGCATTTAAGCTCACCATTTTTTATGTTTTCTTTCCCCCAGGTCAGGAAGAAGGTTATTAAGTAGTATATGCCAAAAGGGACTCTAGATATGATGAAATAAATGGGAGACAATGTAGACGCTTTATGAACCAGTTGTTTATGTTTCCCAGTTTCTAAAGACACTATACCTATACGGTCCTTTTGTGGTTTTGTTATATGTTGTAATAAGTATGCTTCAATTTTGAAGTATTAACAATGTATGTGAAGTATGGGTCGTTATAGTTGGTATTAGTGGAAAGGTATAGTCAACCTTTGGAAACTAGAATGTGAAAGCCTTAGTAAGAACTCTAAGGATAAGTCTAAGAATAGAACACAATCATAGTGTTTTAAAAATGTCCATTAATAACCTAGGATAAGACCTTAAGTGTGAAATTTTATTCTTGATTATGTGTTTTTCCTATTATAATTAGTGTTTCTCACACTATTCTTCTTGGTTTTAGTCAATGGATAGAACTTGAAGGAACCGTGTTAATGCGGAATGCGACGGGCAATGCAATGATTGTCCCCCTGAGCAACCAAATGTTATTGGAGCTGGAATGGAAAATCTTATAGCCATGCTCAAACAACTTTCTCAAGCTATGAATCATGCTGGACTTCCAAACGAGCAAAGGAAGGAGCAAAATTCTGTTGAATCCTTCATGAGGCAGCATCCACCTTCATTCAGCGGGTCTACTAATCCATTAGTTGCTGAACAATGGATCAGTACTACTGAAAAGATATTTTCAGTTCTTCAATGTTCTGAACATGATAAATTCATCCTAGCAGTGTATCATTTGGAAGGAGATGCTGATCAATGGTGGACTCTTATTAAGAATACAAGGAAAAGAGATGAAATTGAGTCCATGGAATGGGACGAGTTCAAGAACTTATTTTTCAATAAGTACTTCCCTCGTATTCTCAGAACAAAGATGGAGAAAGATTTTCTTGAACAGAAGAAAAAGGATGATGAATCTGTTGGTACCGATGAAGCAAATTTTACAATACCTGCAAGGTACGTTTCTGGGATTATTATCCAACCTCAGATTAAGATCGATCGATTCTTTAGTGCCTTAAAACGATGTCTTCGAAGGGCATTAGCCATAAGGGACTTCAATAGCTACGAGGAAATTGTTCGATGTGCTCTCAAGATTGAGATGGAGATTGGTGTAACCCATCAGTCATATGGGTTTGATAAGAAGAGGAAAATTGAATTCAAAGGAAAATCAAAAGATTACACTGAAAAAAAGATGAGCTTTCCCTTATGCTCAAAGTGTGGAAAGAAACATGGAGGGAGTTGTCTTAAAGGGACAATTAAATGTTTCAAATGTGTAAAGGAAGGTCATCGGGAATTTGAATGCCGCAATGATGGGAAGAAGATGTCTAAGGATGCAAACAAAGGAAGGGATACATAGAATGAACCTACTGCACTTCAATGTATCAAGTGTAAGGAGATGGGGCATTATGCCAATCAATTCCCAAATCCAAGGGTTGATGATGATGATCGACGTCAACAAACTCTTAAGGCTAAATACAAAGGAAAGTCACATGCAATTTTTATCAGCAATGTGGAGTATGATAACGATGTGGTGAAAGGTACACTTACCATCCACACTAAAGTTGAAAATGTTTTAATTGATTCTGGATCCACCCACTCTTTTATTTCTGAAGAATTTTCTAAGGGTATCACCATATTACCTCAACAATTAGATAATGAGTTAGCTATGAGAACCCCTAATGGCACAACCGTCACATCAAAAGTTTATAATTCTTCTCCGATTGAAGTTTGTGGGAAGGTGCATCCTGCAAATCTTGTGATCCTTCCTATTGTGGAATTTGATGCGATTCTTGGCATGGATTGGATTTCATTATATGGATCTCATATCAATTTCAAAAGAAGGGAAGTCACATTTAAAATTCCAGATCAATCTATGATCATCTATCAATTCAAGGATGAACATAACTTTCCAGTGGAAATTTCATCCATCTTATGGGTCTTGATTCCACTAAATGAAGGTTATTTATCTCAAATGGTTGGAGAGAAACTCATGATTAAGAATATGCCTGTTGTACGGGAGTTTGATGATGTCTTTCCAGAGGAATTTCCAGGTCTTCCACCAAATCTTGAAGTTGAGTTTTCAATAGAACTCGTACCGGGTGCTTTGCCTATTTCAAAGACACCTTATAGAATGGTCCCAATTGAGATGCAGGAATTGAAGAAGCAACTCCAAGAGAATCTTGATAAGGGGTTCATACACCCTAGTGCATCACCTTGGGGAGAACCTATTCTATTTGTTAAGAAGAAAGATGGATCAATGAGACTCTGCATTGATCATTGAGAACTTAACAAGATCACTATCAAGAACAAATATCCTCTCCCGCGCATTGATGACTTATTTGACCAAATACGAGGAGATCAATACTTTTCCAAGATTGATCTTCGTTCAGGGTATCATCAATTAAGGTTCAAAAGGGAGGATATACCAAAGATGGCTTTCTGTACAAGGTATGGACACTATAAATTTATAGTGATGTCGTTTGGTCTTACTAATACCCCTGCTATCTTCATGGATATGATGAATAGAGTCTTTAGAGACTATCTTGATCAGTTTGTGGTAGTCTTTATAGACGATATTCTTGTATATTCAAAGAGAAAGGAATAACATGAATATCACTTGATAATTATATTGAAGACCCTGAGAAAGGAGAAGCTTTATTCCAAATTTACAAAGTGTGAATTTTTGCTTCAAAAATTTTCATTTTTATGTCACATAATCTCAAAAGAGGGGATATCTGTGGATCCAGCAAAAACAGAGGTTATTGAAAGATGGTCGAGACCAACAACAGTAACTGAGATCCGATGTTTTCTTGGTTTGGCTGGATATTATTGATGTTTTGTGAAATAATTTTCACGATTATCTAATCCACTCACCAGGTTGACTCAGAAAGGAGTTAAGTTTGTTTGGACGGAGGAATGTGAAGAGAATTTCAAGGAGTTGAATAGAAGGTTATCTAGTGCACCTGTGCTCACACTGCCTTGTAGTGGATAAAGGATTGTGATCTACAGTGATGCATCCAAGAAGGGATTGGGGTGTGTTCTCATGAAAAATGATATGGTGATAGCTTATGCCTCACGACAATTAAAAATCCATGAGAAAAATTACCCAAATCATGATTTGGAGTTAGCTGCGGTAATATTTTCATTAAATATTTAGAAGCATTATCTTTATGGAGAAAGGTGTGATATTTATACTGATCATAAAAGTTTAAAGTATATTTTCACACAAAATGAGCTGAATATGTGCCAAAGAAGATGGTTGGAGATGATTAAGGATTACGACTTATCAATTCATTACCACCTTGGGAAAGCAAACAAGGTGGAAGATGCATTAAGTCGACAAGACCATGAAAGTTTATCCATGATGAGGATCAAAAAAGATCCAATATTTATGAATTTACAAAGGATGTATGTTGGAATTATAATAAAAGGGGGGAAATTGTATATTTCTCAAATGAATGTTCAACAATCTATTCATGTGATGATTAAAGAGGCACATAAAGAAGATGTAGAGTTACAAAAGAAGGTGAGAAATGTTCCTGAATTCAACCTTGATTGTGATGGGATAATAAAGTTTAGTAATCGGGTTTGTGTTCCTCCCATCCCCGAATTAAAGAAGGAGCTGCTGGATGAGGCTCATAGTTCTTCATTCTCTATTCATCTGGGAAGCACAAAGATGTATAGGGATATGAAAGAGTACTTCTAGTGGGATGACATGAAAAGAGATGTTACTGAATATGTCTCTCGATGCTTGGTTTGTCAGCAAGTTAAAGATGAGAGACAAAAGTCTAAGGGGATGTTACAACCATTACCCATACCTAAAGGGAAATGGGAAAATATCACTATGGAATTTTTCACCAGACTTCCTAAAACATCCAAAGGAAATAATGCTATCTGGGTCATAGTTGATCGTCTTACAAAGTATGCACACTTCATTGCTATTAGAGAGGATTTATCTCTGGATCAGCTTTCTAGGATATATGAAAAGGAAGTGGTAAGATTGCATGGAGTAGAACTTTTTATTATATCTGACCGGGATCTGAGGTTTACCTCAATGTTCTGGCGAAGTCTTCAGCATACTCTGGATATAGAGTTGAGTTTCATCACTTCTTATCATCCTCAGACGGACGCTCAGTCTGAGAGAAAAATTCAAACACTAGAAGATATGTTGAGATCTTGATCTATGGATTTCAAAGGTGGTTGGGATCAACACCTACCTTTGGTGGAATTTTATTATAATAATACCTTTCACTGTAGTATTCAGATGGCTCCTTATGAAGCTCTCTATGGAATGAAATGCAGGACTCCAACTTGCTGGGATGAAGTTGGGGAAAGAAAGCTATTAGGACCTGATCTTGTTGATGAGATGGCAGAAAAGGTCAGATCTATTCAACAACACATAGGAGCAGCTCATAGTCGACAAAAACGTTATGCTGACAACCGAAGAAAAGACTTAGAGTTTGAAGTGGGTGATAAAGTGTTCTTACGAATATCTCCCTGGAAGAGGGTCCTGAGATTTGGAAAGAAGGGAAAGTTGAGCCCTAGGTATATCGGTCCTTTCGAAATATTGGATCGTGTTTGGAAGGTAGCTTACCGATTGGTGATTCCACCGAATCTCTCTCAATTTCTCGATGTGTTCCATGTATCTCTCTTGAGAAAGTATATACTTGATCCTTCACATGTACTCAGCTCAGAAGTTGTACCGCTGGAGCAAGATCTTTCTTATGAAGAACAGCTGATAGAGATTATAGATCGTAGAGAAAAATTCCTATGAAACAAGACCACTCGATTGCTGAAAGTTTTATGGAGGAACCACCAATTAGAAGAAGCTACATGGGAGCTTGAGGATATGATGAGGGAGCAGTATCATCATCTTTTTGTTACAAAGTGAAGAATTTCGAGGGTGAAATTCATTTTAAGGGGGGTAGAATGTAACACCTGAGACTTTTATGAGTAATATTTTGTTTTTATGTTATATAAATCATCAAAGGAATCTTTCACTACACACAACATTATATTGTCTTGCTTTACACGCAACCGTGGGCTTCCTCGATAGCCTGCGTCGTACGCAATATCGAGTTTCACTGAACAACGATATGCTATTAAAATAATAGTAAAACTAGCCGTTATGAATAGTAATTAACACTTTTTGAAATTTTTGAAATTTTATTTTTCAAAATGGACTACATTTTTGGATTCAGAATATCGAAATTAGCTTAGGGTGAAATTTTGGTACTTTTTGGATAACTTTCATATTCTGATGAATAGTGAAAATTACTAAATTTTAATTAAAAACAACTTTTTTTAATCAAAATAATTAATAGTGATAAAATATTAATTTTAGTGGTTTTATAGTATATATAGAATATATTTTTACCATTTAATACAATTTTGGTCATTGAATGTAATTTCACATTTAAACCAAACATAAACAAGTGTCAATCTTTTGATAGTTATTATCTCTTAAAAACACGCTATTTGTTTTGACGACGAGAATTAATTTTTAAATAAATTAATGCAACTGATGTGTTTTGAATTTGGTAAAATAGAAATCATTTTTGAATTCATAATATCAAATATAGCTTCGGCCTAATTTTTTGTATTTTTCTAGAAACTTTCATTTTTTGATGAATAGTGAAACCACTAAGTGGTAGTTAAAAAAACTGAATTTTTCATAAAACTTAATTTTACCGCTTCTGTGAGTGGAATTTCAAAAATCCAAGAGACATGGTTGATGTCAGTAAGTAAAATATGGTTCAATGAGATGAAATTTTTTTTTGTGAATAGTAACTTTTTACTTTTATTTACCACGGTTAAAAGTAAATAGGGTAATTAAGGGTGAAAATGATATTATTACTACCCTAAAAATATCCTAATTCTATTAGATAAGTGTAATTCGACCAAAAACAACCTTAGGAATAAAATATGACCATTTAGGCCCACTTGGATTAGATTAGGACATTTATTATAAATTTATTTAAAGAAGGGTTAAAATAGTTAAAATCAATGTTTAGTAAGTAAATAATTTTTAATATAGGGTTATACATAAGATAAATTATACTATAAATATTAATTAGAAAGATAAAAATATTTCCTACATAATGGTATTTTATTTGTCATTTTAAGACATTAAATAATTTAATTTATTTATGACTCAAAGATGATGAAGTAATTATCTTATTAATGAAATATTGACATAATTGATGTTATAAATACCCAAATAAATGTAATTTGAGACTTTTTATGAATTACACTAATTTTATAGGTTAATATGAAATGTTAGTATTGATTTAATTAACTTTTTGCGAACTAATAATTCTGTTATAAATTTCACAAAAATCAATTACAAAATAGTGTCAAAATTGACATAAAATAGTTTTTAAAACAAATATTATATTATTGATTGTTATTTTATTCATAAAAATCTAAGGTTCGGCCATGATGCTTATCTCATGGTTGGTGTATCATTAATGGATCACTTGGGGGTCTCTTGGATTTATATGGTATGTTTATTAACTATATAATATAAAAATACAAAGTGAAATGGTAAATATCAATCTAATTAACTAAGAGTTAAAACTAAAAGATAAGGTTAATATATTGACCTAAACATGTCTAAATTCTATATTATGAGACGATTTCGACCCATCCCCACCTTATATTTGAAATATATCAATTTGGAGCTATTAAAAACCGAATTTGACTTTATAATAAAATAATAGTTTGAGTTATTCCAAAGGTGCCCCTCTCCTCCCTTATAAAAGGGCACCTCCTCCCTCTCTTCCTCACACCACTTTGAGCCTTCAATCTCGGCCTAACCCTGACAATTTCTCATCTCCACTTCCCTAGAGACATCCTAGAGGTCCTGGTCTTCTTCAAATAACAATTTTAGTGCCCTAAAAGGAAGTCTCAAAGAAGCGCTTCAAAGAAGAGGTAATGTCCGTTACCGATTCTTTCATATTTATTTCTTCTTCCACTTATTCTTCATTAGTTGTTTCATTATAAAGTAATAACATCAGTATAAATCATATACTGATATGTTATTATAAGTATTAAATAACCCTATTTCACCATCTATCCATCCTATGGAAAATGAAATCACCGCGCGTGCGTACGTACGGAATACCATCTCCACGCCGTGGTGCAATCTATTTTCCACCACCACCTTACTTGGATGGGTATAATGGTGTAAATAATGAATATATATTATTATTGTAAAGTTATATTGATTATGAAATATTATACATACACTCCAATACAATTCCACGATCATGTGAATGATATAATCGCTCGTGCGTACGTACGGAATACCGTCTCCACGATGTGATGCGATTCGTTCTACATGATCTTCATTACATAATGATTATATAAATGAATTGAATGAATTAATATGATATATATTACACTAATAGAATTTTGATAATTAGGTATCTATAACCTAAATAGAAGAATAAGAATTTATTTGAGAAAACACACATAAGAACAAAAAGTAATAAACACCCGAATAACAAGTAGTAATGAAATATTACTAATAAGAAGATAATAATATGACCATATATGATATCATAACAATAATTATGATTCTGGAATAAGTCAATAACATTATTTAAATCATTATACAGGAGGTTTGCACACTTACGAAGCAAATCGGATCTAAGGTAAGGGAAAATATCACAATCTCATTTTTATCCGAGATTGTTTATACTTTGGTATTTACTGGGGTATATTTTATCATCCACGTCCATGTTCCCTAAATATGTAATATTGTTTCCATCCACCTAAAATTGTGTAAATCCAATTTTACCCTTTTGTGAGTTTTTAGTAAAGGATATGAAAGGAATCTTTTGTCATTTTTCGTACGAGGTACTTTTTGACTTTTCCGACAAAAGTACGAGAAGAATGTTTTATTAACTTATAAGGAATGAATGGATTTTTAAAAAATTATTTCCAAGAACCTTTCTTTACAAGTTTTCAAGTTTATTTTTAATCAAATTATTTTAGTTTAGAATTTTATGACATGTTTAGAAAGGAAATGTGTTTTTGAAGTAGAAAGGATATTTTCCTCAAGAATGGAGTTCAAGTGTTTTATCAAAATTATTTTCCATCTATGATAATAAAGGGTTTTGTTTCTATCCCTATTATTACATTGATTTTATTATGTTGTGATGGAATTATATTTATGAATTCCTTTATCTTATATGAATTTTTTTATGATGTCACGATGTTTAAGATTCCCATTTTTATTTCATGGGTTATGCTATGATGTATGGTTTATGATTTTGTGGCACACATAAGAATGGTATCATTATGAGATGGGTGGGACCTATATCTCCCTCCAATGAATTGGGTAAAGATTTTATATCTCATGAGATAGACATGTCTAGAACGACAGGTTAAACCGGTTCAGTGAAACCGGACTGAAACGAGGAGTGAACTCGGTTCAGAAATGGACTTTGTCCACTAAGATAGTCTTGGAAATGAGTCTTGACTAATAAGAAATGATTCTCTATGATTATGTGTGTATGCCACAAAGTTTAATGTTTTAAGTTTTGATTATTGTGATTATATTTCACTGCCATGATTTATCCCATGTTATGAAATTATGATTTCTTTTGCAGGTTAAGATTTCCAAAATGTTATATTCTTTTGAATATGATGTGATTGATTTTTTTGTTTCCCCTTACTGAGCATTTGAGCTCACCCTTTTTTATGTTTTCTTTCCCCTAGGTCAGGAAGAAGGCTATTAAGTAGGATATGGCAAAAGGGACTCTAGATATGATGAAATAAATGGGATACAGTGTAGACGCTTTATGAACCAGTTGTTTAAGTTTCCCAGTTTCTAAAGACACTATACATATACGGTCCTTTCGTGGTTTTGTTATATGTTGTAATAAGTATGCTTAAATTTTGAATTATTAACAATGTATGTAAAGTATGGGTCATTATAAAAACTAAGGCTCTGGGTAGCTCACTCAATGGTCTATAGACTATTCATTAGGATTTCAATACCTTTCTTAATTATAATGAGAGGCCTAGAATGATTAACTTTAATACAAAAATTTGGGAATTTAGGGATTACATTGAGAATATAAACCTTCTTGAAGATGACTTGGGTCATGGAAAGTAAACATGGTGCATATAACATATTATAAAAATTTGGCAAAACAAATGGATAGTGATTTTGTAAATGATGAGGAACATGATGTTTGGACCTCTATTTTATGTACCACTCCGGAAAAAATGAATTTTGATCATCACCCTATTTTAACAAACCTTTCCAATAGATGGGAAACCCCAAAACTTTTAGTTAATGTTAAAAAATTCTTATTCTTACCATTATGAGTGTAATGAATTGGTGCAAGTAACTTGGAATTGTTAATATTAAAATGATAATACCTCGTATTGTGTCTTAAAGCTTAAAATGCCAAATTAGAAGTTGAAATCATGGTGATGAGAGTGCTTCAGTCACATGGATTGAAATATTACTCATATAAAATCATTAATTCACATCATAAAAGAAAATGATACCACTAGTGAATTTTCCATGGGTCTTGACCAATAAAATATAATTACTCATGACCTTAATACCCTATTAAATATGGAAGAATGTATGAAAAGGTAATCCTTAAATGTTAAATGTATTTAGGAGGGTCCCATAGACTGTAAATTTTTCAACTATATCCAAAAAAGGTAGGATACTCAATGGACCATTTACTATTCTCATGGATAATGGTGAGAAATTTGATAAAATTTAGGGGTTTACTTATCACGTTATATATTATTATAAGAACATCATCAAAGGACCCAACACTTACACAAACACTATGGAATAAATCATTCCCAGGATAAATGAAAATGTTGTTAACTCTTTCCTCAATGCTATTACCCTTGAACTTGAGATCAAATAATCTATATTTTTTCTTAACTTTGGTAGCATTCCCAGTTGAGATACTTCATGAATTAATTATTTCAAACATTTTGAGAGATTTTTCAAGTTGATGTTTTCAGGATTAACAATAATTTTTTCATTATTGGTTTACTGACATAGGTAATTAATTCTCAATCCCTTGCACTGGTTCCTAATGTTGAAAATGTGAATGAGATTTGTCTCTATATACCCATGGATCTTATGAACGGTATTTACAAATTTATCTCTAAAAAGATTTCTAGTATTTCCAAGACAATATTTTCTTCCAATCAGTTTATTTTTATCAATGGTAGAATGGGTTACAATTTCTTTATCACTATTTATTAATGTGTTAATCCTCCTTAGAAATCTACCAAAGGATGCATTGCCACTATCAAAATTGATTTAAAGAAAACCATTGACACTTTACATTGGGGTTTTATTTGTAAGGTTTTAACTATTTTTTGATTTTATAAGAAATTTATTAAATAGCTAAAAATTATTTTGAGATCATCCCATATCTCATTTCTTATCAGTGGATCTCCTAAGTGAAACTTCTAAATCTTCAGAGATGTAAGAAAAGGTGATTCTATCTATTCAATAATTTTTTCTATTACTGAATATTACTTAATCATTCATCTTATGAACATGGTTAATTCAAAAAAAATCAAGCCCATAAAAGATAAAAGGGGCATAGCTACCCCAAATAATTTAAATTATGATGATGAAATTATAAATTTCTATCAATATTACAAAAAGAAACATAAATAAAATAAAAAATTATTTCCATCATTATTAAAAAAATTCTATGTCGAAGATCAGTTGGAAAAAGTCATTCTTATACTTTGGAAATAATATTCCTACAGCTATAAAAGTGGAATTAATTAATGAGTTGGGAATTAGAGATGATGGGTTTCATTTCACTTACCTTTGTATTCTAATGTTTTTGAGGAATCCATGTGTCATATATTTTTCTCACATTATGATCTATATTAGAAATCTGTTTGATTATTAGATAAGAAATATGATTTCACTTGTAGGTAGGGTCAGTCTTATAAAAGTAGTGATTGTTTCAAAAATTATTATTATTTCATGGTATATAAATGTATGAATACCCTCATAAAAAATATCAATACATCTATTATAAAATAACATGGAGTGGAAGAATCCTTTATAGAACACATGTAATTATACCATGGAAAAAGTTTTTTCAATCCGTTAAATATGTGGGCATTAGCATTAAAAAGAAATGAAATTATAATCAATATTTATAAGATTTAATTTATGTGGAGGATCACCAATTTTATGTCTACAACAGTTTATTTTCTATGATGAAGGTTTTTGTGCTAGCTCAAAACAAAAATCTTAACTATATGGACTCTTCCAAATAGCTTAATCCTAAGGCCTCTTTCTTTATTATTACAGTTTATTATCACTGGTTGGTCAATTAAATGTCTACTCTTAGATTCTAGTTATAGAAATGGATATATATTCCCCTAATTAATGTTTTAAACTCTCTTCAGTCATCACTGTGAACAAATATTTTGATCACTAAGAAAACAGAGGTTTAATTAGACACTCTAACTACTGAAATCAAGGATTCAAAAATTAATTACGACATTAATAATTGATATGATTTATTTAGGAACATTCCCCAAATGGATGAATTTCCTCAAAGTTGTTTTATCAAATGGTTGTATAGGGGTATTAAAACAGTTTTTCTTGGATATTGAGTAGATGTTAGACTCTTCCATCCAAAATTTCCATTTCATTGAGTTGTAGGCATTCAAATATTCAGATGGATGATTTCTAAAATATTATTGTAATGAATCTATGCTCTATATGTTATCCATGTAACCATAATTGATATGATATAGATCACTTATTTCTTAGTAGTGTGACTACTACTACACAATGAATTGTAATCAATGATTTTTTCACGGTAAAACTCACATGTAAACCATGTTTCTCTAACCATATTTCAACCTGTGTTAGGTTATCATTCTCCAAGTAAATGATGAATCCATTTTTAGTATCTACCTATAAAATAATCCATCTGATATGGTCCCTTCAGAATAATTTAATACAGGAGAGCACACATTTCTACCTTTAATCAGTGCAAATCAAAATTATTGTAGTAGTGAAAAATGAAAATTCCTTCCAAATTTATTATTTTGATAAATATATAAATGATTTCATATTTCTTAAACATGTTAGTGTCATAGGAAATTATAATTCTTCTTTTGAAACATTAGATGTCACGTGGATATGTCTGTTTTAGTGATATATCAAATGTAACATAGATGGAGCTTCAATAGAAAACCCAAGTCACTATAGATATGGTTTTATGTTCATAAATAAAAATGGTGAAGCATTTGGATGCCTCTACAGTAATTATAGAACGTCCACATCTCTTTATGCTGAGATTCTTAGCGTAATCAATGCGTTTGAAATGGAAAAGAAAGATGGTTGGGTGAATGTATGTCTTTAACATGATTCCACCATAGTTTTGAAGGTATCCGACATGAAACCACACATATCTCACAGAGGATGACTACATGGTTGAACAATTTCATGGACTCCCTTTCATTCATAATGTACTTTATCACACATACATATCACGAAGAAAACTTATTGGTTATTGGGCTTGTAAATAAATGGAAAATAACTACTAGGTTGAAATTTCTCAATAATTTCCCTGATGAACATCATTATTTTTCTCAAATGGATTATTGAAAACAACCATAATTTTGAATTTTGTAATCTTATTTTATCCGTAAAAGAATCATTTCCATTTGGGAAATCTCTCAATATCTTAAAAAAATATACTCAGAAAATCCTATAAAAAACATTCTATGTAATTTTTGATGCGTTGAATCCAAAATGGAGTTAATTATATCTAATAAAATTTATAAATGTGTTTAAAATTAATTATATTATCCACTTAAAAAATAAAAACTATTTTTAATGAATTTTTTTAAAAAATAAACGTCTTTACTAAATTTTTACAACATAATAATTATGAATTAATCAATAGTACTGTATTCAATAACGCCTTTATAAACACATTTCATAATTTGGATATCCCTATTAATACCCATCAATCTAATGGATAGGTCATCAAGGTCATATTAAAATAATACTATTATTATTTTATATGAATATTTTCTTAAGGATTGGAGTTGTGTGTTATGTATGATATCTAGCATAGTATTCTATTCAATTAAATTTTTAGTGTGTTATATTATCCCCTCCCCTTATAATAATTTTCCCCTACACAATTTTATCTTCAATATAGTAATCAATTATTAAATATATTTGTTGAAAACCAACATCATAAAAGGATAATAAAAAATCTTTTTGAAAAGAGGATGTGGGAAATATATAGGATACCTCAAGGAACATGAAACTAGTTTAGCAGATATGAATAATATTAAAAGAACATGAAAATGGGAACATAAAGTAAAATAATTCTCAAATTATTATTGAGAATGATAGATATCTTGATCAAGAGATTGTTAATGACCAAATAATAATAGGTCAGTAATGGGTAAAAAGGAACATCAATTCAAGAGAAATTTTTGTAAAAAGAATAATATATTCATATTCAAGATCATTCCAATAGTTGAGAGATCATTTTATGAAGAAAATATACTTTATTTATTTAAATACATAATTGTTTCTGATGCTTTCCAATGGGGCGTGCACACGCATCCATCACACAAAGGAGGACGTGCAGCTTGTTGCCCCACATTCCTGCTTTCCAAAGGCAGGCGACATTCACTCCTTTTTTAGGGATGTCTTCTCCTTGATCGAAATCGGGATGATGGGATGTCAGTTCTTCCTTCGTTGGATTTATCCTCGGAGCTCGTCCCCTAGTCTGGGTCTCCCTCATATATTTATGACGGGTCTGTGAATCACATTCCAAACGCCATATCTTCATGGAAGTCGGTTAATTACACTACTTCTGCCGGGACATTTCATGGGTCCTGACATGGTAGCAACCTTCGGTCGGAGTAGATGACAACATCAGGCATGTTGGGGAATCTTTGGGCGCATGGACATCCAGAAACCTATATTCTTCTTCATAAGAGGGTATCTCAATGGTGCAGAACCCGAGGCATCCCACATCGGATGCAGGGAATCATATGTCGTAGGCATGTCTCTGAGGTTTTCCTCAGCTTCCCATGTTTAACACGGGGTATGCCACGTGTTTAAGGTCTTGCGGAGACGGTTACGCCAAGGGCGTGTCTTCTGAGGTTTTCCTCTGCTTCCCATGTTTAAAACGGGTTATGTCATGAGTTTAACGTCTTGCGGAGATGGTTATTCCAAGGGCGTGTCTTCTGAGGTTCTCCTTAGCTTCCCATGTTTAACACGGTGTATGCCGCGAGTTTACCATCTTGTGGATTTGGTTATGTCAAGGGCGTCTCTTATGAGGTTTTCCTTATCTCCCCATGTTTAAAACAGGGTATTCCATGTGTTTAACATCTTGCAGAGATGGTTAAGCCAAGAGAATGTCTTCTGAAGTTTTCCTCAGCTTCCCATGTTTTACACGGGGTATGCCACGAGTTTAACATTCTGCGGGGACGGTTATGCCAAGGGCCTGTCTTCTAAGGTTTTCCTCAGCTTCCCATGTTTAACACGGGGTATGCCACAAGTTTAACGTATTGCGGAGACGGTTACACCAAGGGCGTGTCTTCTGAGGTTTTCCTAATCTTACCATGTTTAACACGGGGTATGCCGGAAGTTTTACATCTTGCAAAGATGGTTTGAGGGTGATCAGAACGTCCCATAGAGACGGATCAAATTAGTATATCCCAAGGAGGGTACACCTGGAAGATGAATGGATCAGAATGCCCAATGAGGACGGATCCAAGGTGGTGCGCCCCATATAGGGGAGATGTCACACCGTGGCTGATTTGAACACCACTGAGGGCGGATCAGGGAGAGTGCACCCCAAAATGGGGGACACTAAGGTTTACCATTGGATGGGATTGAGCCTCATGGAGGTTTGCTACGTACCTTGTGTAGAGGACATGGATCAAAACCCACTTAGTATGAAGGGGTGGTGATCCGGGGTGTACACAAAGGACATCGACCCAGAGACATGTTTGGGCTTACGCATGGTTAGCTGCCCGGGTGCCGCATGGAGCGACGCTGGGATGAAATGAATGATCTCACTTGGATTTGGCGGCCCAGGTAAGAATCAGTATGGGTGGTAGATGGATTAATGAAATGGATGGGGAATGAAATGGGACCATCGCAACGGCGGCGGTGCAGTCGAGCTTGAGCCTCAAAGAGGCTTCCTACATATCCCCATGGCAGGGAATCAAAGTCCACGTAGTTCGATGGTATAGGGCTTACAATCTAAGGTAGCCCATGGTGGTATGGGGGTTACGCTCTGAGGCAGCCCATGTTCTGCTATGGAGCAGCAATTATGGATGAGGATTACACTCTGAGGCGGCCCATAATGGTTGTATGGGGATTATGCTCTGAGGCGGCCCATGGTGGTACGGCGCTTACACTCTGAGGTGGCCTATGGTTGAATGGGGCTTACGCTCTAAGGCGGCCCAAGGAGGTTTGGGGCTTACGCTGTGAGACGGCCCATGGTTGTATGGGGCTTACGCTCTGAGGCGGCCTATAGTGGTATTGGGCTTACGCTCTGAGGCGGCCCAAGGTTGTTTGGGGATTAAACTCTTAGGAGGCCCATGGTGGATATGGATGGGGCTTACGCTCTGAGGTGGCGCATAATGGTTGTTGGAGAATCGACATGAAGAGGTCGGAACAACCAGGCGGTGGGATTGAACCTTGTGGAGGCTTCCTACGTATCCCAGTGGCAGGGAATCAAAGTCCATGTAGTTCAGGATGTTATGGGGCTTACTCAAGGGTGCTGCCTGTGTGCCTCCATGGAGCGGCAATGGTGGATGGGGCTTACACAAGGGTGCTTCCCTTGTGCTGCCATGGAGAGGAAATGGTGGATGGGCCTTACGCATGGGTGCTACCCATGTGACTCTATGGAGCGGAAATTATGGATGTGGCTTACGCTCTGAGGCAGACCATGGTGTCTTCCTCATGTCTGGCCATGAGGTCATCCCAACTCATTGGTGGGTTGAGGTAATCACCTATACACTAGAGCCCAAGAGGGATAACACCAAGGTCATTGGAATCGGTCCGAACAAAGGGAGATAAAAAGTGTGAATCACTTGCCCGACATTCGGAACGCAGTGAGGCTGGCATGGTGATGGATGATAACTGTTGAACATGGCAGGAACACAACATCCATGTCATGTTTTCTAGAAATGAGGACAAACAAATGAGGTTTGAACGCTGACCATGTTCGAAACATAGGACCTGAATCAAAGTGTTATCCAAATTCATCCGAGGCATTGGCCTAGGACAGCAGGCAGACCAAGGGTCAATAATCAATACTGTTACAGCAGGCAGACCAAGGGTCTATCATCCATACTGTTACAATAGGCAGATCAAAGGTCAATCATCCATACTGTTACAGTAGTCAGACCAAAGGTCGATCATCCATACTGTTACAGCAGGGAGACCAAGGTTCTATCATCCATACTGTTATAGCAGGTGGCCCAAAGGCCTATCATCCATACTATTACAGTAGGCGGACCACAGGTCTATCATCCATACTGTTACAGCAGGTAGACCAGGGGTTTATCATCCATACTATTACCATAAGAGGACCAAAGACCTATTATCCATACTGTTAAAGCAGGAGGACCAAAGGTCTATCATCCATACCGTCATGGGGTCCCATCAAACATAGATGTGGATGTAGATCCGAATAAAGGACACACAAAGCGTGAGGTGGAGTGATGGAATGTTTGAATAGATTCCAATGCTCTTGAAGGTATGCCACTGTAATCATGTCATTGGGAATCTCATGCTTGGAGCATAAGGTATCTCCTGTTAGAAGCAAGAGGCATCCTATGTTTGGATCATAGGGATTACTAAAGTTTATAGTCATGTAGAGAGGACTGTTGGCATATCATGCTTGGAGGATAAGGCATCTCTTGTATAGGGAAAGAGGCATCCTATCATTTGTTAGATAGGGTGTGCTACAGTTTATAGTCTTGTAGATAGGACTGCTAACATCTCATTCTTAGAGCATAAGGCATATCTTGTTTGGAACAAGAGGCATCCTATGTTTGAAAAATAGGGATTACTACAGTTTAAAGTCATGTAGAGAGGACGGTTGGCATCTCATGCTTGGAGCATAATGAATGTCTTGTTTGGAGCAAGAGGCATACTATGTTTGGAACATAGGAATTACTACAGTTTAAAGTCATGTAGATAGGCCTATTGGCATCTTATTCTAGGAGCATAAGGCATCTCTTGATTAGTGCAAGAGGAATACTATCATTTTTTAGATAGGGAGTACTACAGTTTATAGTCATATAGATAGGACTATTGGTATCTTATGCTAGTAGCATAAGGAATCTCTTGTAAAGGGCAAGAGGCATACTATGTTTAAAACATAGAGATTACTACAGTTTAAAGTCATGTAGATAGAACTGTTGGCATCTTATGCTAGGAGCATAATGCATATCTTGTATACGGCAAGAGGCATCCTATCATTTGTTAGATAGAGAGTACTACAGTTTACAGTCATGTAGGTAGGACTGCTGGCATCTCATGCTTGGAGAAAAAGGAATCTCTTGTTTTGAACAAGAGGCATCCTATGTTTGAAACATAGGGATTAGTATAGTTCAAAGTCATGTAGATAGCACTGTTGGCATCTTATGCTAGGAGCATAAGGAATCTCTTGTTTAGGGTAAGAGGCATCCTATCATTTGTTAGATAGGGAGTACTACAGTTTATAGTCATGTAGGTAGGACTGCTGGCATCTCATGCTTGGAGCATAAGGCATCTCTTGTTGGAACAAGAGGCACCCTATGTTAGAAACATAGGGATTACTACAGTTTATAGTCATGTAGAGAGGACTTTTGGCATCTTATTCTAGGAGCATAAGGAATCTCTTGTATAGGGAAAGAGGCATCCTATCATTTGTTAGATAGGGAGTACTACAGTTTATAGTCATTTAGAGAGGACTATTGGCATATTATTCTTGGAGGATAGGGCTTCTCTTGTATAGGTGCTGGCCCGTAGCCCCCACGACATGGACCAGCGAGTGCGAGCCTGGACACTATTGTGCGTAAATAGGGTAGGAATGCACGCAATTGAGGCTGTTGCGCAGAAAACATCGGTTCGGTGTGAAATAGGTACGGCGGGTGTGAAATAGGTGTGGCGGGTGTGCAATACCAGAGCTGGGCACACAATAGGAGGCGACACACACAATACCAGATGCGGCTGCGCAATAGGAGGCGGCGCGTGCAAAACGGAAGGAATTGCTGGCAACACAGATGCCTTGTGCGCAAAAGGAAGGCTTGTACATAATAGGACCGGTGCTGCACTGGCTCGTGAAAAATATGGCTTAGCGGCACTGTTGCGGGCAAAAATTATGAGTTGCGCTGAAAACTGGGCAGGTTGGCCCTTTTCGGTGCAAAACTAATGTTTTGCGCGCCAGAGGGGGGTTTTCCACGCGGGCGTCGGAACACCGGACTTACGTGCATCAGAGCGGAGACATACCTCTAGGGTCCCACCGAAGAAGGGGGGTGGCCTTGTATTTATAGGTGGAAACCCAGGTGTTGATGCGCGTAAAATTACAAGCACGCGAAGGGTTTTCCACATGCGAGGCAGTGCGTGTAAAATTGCGAATGCGCAAGGCAGGGCGCAAAAAATTCCATGCGCGCAAGGCGGGGCGAGGCAAATTCCCCACGCACAAGGATGGTTGCTTAGTATTCTGCGCACGCAATGATGGGCTTGTCAAATTCCATGTGCACAAATGGTTTTCCGTGCGAAACTCATTTTTTCCGCGCAAATCCATACTTTTCCCCAAAACTATCCTGGATGGCCATCCTCAGTAGCCCATCTTCAAACAGCCATAACTTCTGATCCGTAACTCTTTTTGGGCTCCACGACCAGTCAAATCGAAGCTTGCGGAACGAGCTACGCTCAGGGATCATCTATGTGGACGTCTAGAGAATTTTGGGGACGCGTTTTCTGGGGTCCACAATAATGTAATTACATTATTTGGTTGTCTATTTCAATTAGTTTCTACCTCTCTTATTCCCATACTCAAACGATGAATGAACAAAATGGATTTTTAGTACAAAAATCACTAAAATAAACTCTCAATGGGAACAAAAAGAAAAAATTAATGATAAAATATTCAACCAATATGTAGTCATTTAATAAAAAAATGGTTAGCACATTTTTAGATAATACTTAAAATGAATAAACTTTCATATAAAGAAATAATATATTTATGTCCAATATTTCTACAATAACACCCAAAGTTCATACCTATATCATTCCATAAATAAATTACCCTATACACTAATTAACATATGTAACATCAATATAAAATAATATATTAATTTCAAAAGTGGTCATAAACCATTCATCTTAAACTCCCAAAAAGTGAAATAATTCTTTCCCAGATAATCTCTCATCTGAAATCAAATGTTAAATCTTAATTCATATATATCTAAACACAATGAAACATATCCCAAAATATTATTAATTACTATGATAAATCACTATAAAATCATATAATATAGTGGAAATCCCCAAAATAAAAAAAAATTATATACTAACCTGAAATGTAATACTCAGAATGACCAAAATTTTATCTAAAATTATTACCTTGAAAATGAATAACTTTTAATCCCTCAAAGTTATCTATATACCACTATCCAATATACCATAATTAACTTAACGTAAAATAATATACTAACACAAAGGTTTATTTAAACATAAATGGTTTATTCTTTTTATAATATTGAAAAATTTCAAGTCACCTCATGGAATAATAATTTAATTCCGTAATAATAAAATTTCCTCCAATGAATAGCGGATCAACCATATACGTATTATTCCATGATTTTATTTTTAACTATTAAGTTACCTCACATGAAAAAATCATAATCTAAAGGGTTATCTAGACCCATCTCTAATTTCAACTATGATAAACCCGAACCAACACTCCCAAAATCAGGTTCATAAAACACAACATTTAAATTTATATATTTGATACCAATAAACATGACCCAATTTCAAGAATAAGAAAAATACAAAATCATGTAGAAATATGGATTACTTACCTTCCTTAATACCTTTTAAAATTACATTTCTAGAGAATTAGGACAATTCATACAAAACAATACCTCGTTCATTAAGTGATAATTTTTTCCATTATATCCATATTTTTTTATTTCACACTAATACTTAAACAACTACCATTAAATTCTTCATATATGATATATTTAGTGATGTGATTCATTTAACATCAAAATTCATAATATGGGAAAATTTAAAATAAAATCAATAGTGATATCAGATTCTCAATAATTATTAATTATTGTGGAAGCTATCAAGAGTAAATAAGGTATACCAATATAGTAGATTCTATAATAAAAGCATGTTCAAATTAATCAATAACATGATAATGAAGTATAAACATGGATGAAAGTAATCAAATGGAAATTAATAACTGAATTCTAAATTTAGGAAATATATAATGTTATACATTCATGATTTTACCATTAAGGCCTCGTTCCATGAAATCATGAATTTTATTATCAAGGCATCATGTAAATTTATTTTCATTAATACGTAGGTATACATAAGATACCAAACATTTATGACATGATCATATAGATTCAAATTATACATCATTTTATCTTGTTTCATCTCATGAGACAATCAATGCATTCAAGGGATTTTTATAATCAGGCCCCACTCATCACTTACATGTGTCCAATTAATTCCTCATATATAGAACGATAAATAAATTTTTTAATCAATATGAATTATCAATATTTTTTTTGTTGAAACAAGAATATGTAATAAAAAAATTAATCCCCCATCAATATAATAAATTTTATAGAATTTATCATCAACATAAATTATATATAGAAATGATAAATGGTTTATAAAACAAATGTATACAATATATAAAAGTATATTGATATAGAGGAAAATGTTAATATCCATATAATGATGGATGATGTTAGAGAAAATCATCAAATTAAAGTCAATGATCATGAGAAATCCAATGTTGATAAAACCACAAGTGGGTAATAGTTGAAATAGTACCATAAATTCTTTAACAATATAGTATTCTTAGTAAATGCATGTCTTTTAGAGAACATAAAAGATAACTGAAGTTAAACATTTAAAATAAATTTTCATAAAACTTCTGTAACTATTTATAAAGATAAATTTATAAATAACTTCAAGAAAATAGTTTTCACAATTTCAAAAAGTAACATTTTTTAAAAAAATATTTAAAAAATAATGGAAACGGGATTTTATTTTAAAATAATTATAGAAAATTATTAATTATTAGTAAAATATAATTATGGCCATGATGATGGTAAATGTCATACATTTGGTAAATTTTTAAACCAATAATCCATTTACATTTTTGGAAAAAAGACATAAATTCATTTTATGAAAATAATAGAAGATTCCTTTAAACTCAATTTAATGAAGATAAAATATATTTGAATATTAATTTTAAAAAATAATTTTTGAGTTGTACAAAAATTCTTGAAAACATTTTAAAAAAAATATGGATATAGAAGAAAAACATCATAGAACAAAAAAGAAATAAGGTCAACATTTCATAAAAATGATTTTTTTCTATCATATTATGTCCCAAAAAAAAATTATAACTAATGATTGAAAATTACATCAATAACCAGAAAAATAAAATAAAATATAAGGTATTTTATAAATATATCATCCAATTTTGTCACCAGAAATTTAAAAACAAACTATCCCTATTAAAAATGATACTGTAACCTAAACTTTTACCGCTTGGGTAACACTTTAATTGAAACCTCTTAAATGATTTTACATGATATAAAGAATAATATACCCTGAAAAAATAGGAATTCATGATATTAATTGAAAAGGGGGAAATATAAACACCTTATAATTGTAAATAGGTGTATAATATAAATTGTGTCTCAATGGTGTGTAATTGAGATTAAATTCTATTATAAAGATAATACCATTGAAGTGAGAATTAATTAATGATGTAATTATGTGTGAAAAATGTAAATCCCCAAAATGAAAGAGGAAAAATAACCATAGACAATCAATGTTTGCTTCTCACATAATTTTATTATAAATTGTTCAGTTATGAAGTGAAATACCTAATGAATAGAAATTTCATTAAGAAATCACTTTCTTTTCCCTTTGCGCCACCTCCCTTTGATTGATCTTAAGGCCATTATAGGAGAGTTTTATGATAACCCCTGTAGCTGTGGGATGTGATAATAGTTTTTCAGATAGTTATTTGGAAATATTATTGACTAATAAAATGAATTTTATATGTGTGTAAATGATGAAGTGAGTACCATTTTACATGAAATAATCACGCGCATTTTCGCAATTTGTCAATCTTTAAGGGTCACCAAGTTATTTTTAAAATTAACAAGTTGAACACCCAAGGAATTTAATTAAATGATTAAAAATTTGATATATATATATGATTCATGATATATTTTTTATAAATTTATAAATATTTAATAATAATTTTTAAACATGATATACTATTTATGGTCTTTTTCATCACTATTCACAAAATATGACATAAAAACATCATGAAAACTACCAATTTTGAAGATAGTCTCTTATATAATCACTTATACTTCTTAAATAACTTTATATTTTGTGATATTACCAATCTAAACTATATATTATCATTTTTAATATTTTTAATATTTTTAATATTATTTATTTAATTGTTTTTCTATTTTCCTATATATTGTGTCATTGCGGCGTAAGGGTTTTAGACTATTATAATATTTTTTAATATTAAAAATAAATTATTAACATTAAAAAATATTTTAAATCGTTTTTATCATTTATATTCATTCATAAGGTATATCTATTTTCATTCATATTATCAAAATATAATTAATATTTTATTTTGACTTTTTTGTATTTTGTGTAATAATTTCACTAGAATTTGAATAATATTTTTTTAAATAACTCCAATTTTTGAAAATTTCAGTAAAAATAATAATTTAAACATAATATTAAATAAAAATTTCATGAAAAAACTCTTTCCTTACATGTTATTTTATTTCAGACAATAAATTTTACTTTTTTAGTGTTTTGCAAGAACTACATTAGCATAAAAAACGATCTTCATATTCATCCTGAAATAAATTAAAATTTATATGTTTCAAACTATATTTTATTATATTTTTACTAAATTATCATAAATTATACATTCCATATTTTTCATAAATTTTTATATCATATGTATGTTATGATAATATGAAAAAGTATATCGTATCTGCTAAAAACAATATTTTTTCACTATTCACTAAAATTTGACTTTAAAGAGATGAAGATAGTAATAGAATTCATATATACTATTTCAAAACATTAAATATATGTTATATTTATCTGAAATTTTTATCTAGAAAAATAATTTATTTAAATTACATTATTTTTATAGTTATTAATTTAATGTCACCGACACGGGAGCCACTGAAACAGCGCCTTGAACCTGGTTGCCACATGGCCTCCAGCACACCTCTCCATATTGTAGAGTTTGCTGACCAGCAGCGAGGGTCTAAGAGTCAATTGGGAAAACTCTACCCTCTTTTTTAGAGTAAGACACATTATAAAATATAAAAAATAGCAGAATCAATTAAAAAAATGGTGAACATGCCTAAATAACAAAATAAACTAGGTATAAACCATAACCAATAGTAAATATGTCATGTCATGCTATAGTCCCATGTGGACAACCCAAAAATAAAGGAAAAGAGTGGAATCCCCAAAACAGACCTGGATCAATGTCTCAGACCTCTCCATGCACTTATAAAACTCAACTCACTACTAAAGCACAAGGCATGTGCATCGTTCGAAACCTACAACCATGAAATATACTCAGGTACCAAACAATGACATGAGTAGGGTATGAGTACAACTAAGTAGTCAGACACCAATGGTGTTTACAAAATATCATGTCAAATAGGTATTGCATGGAAGTTGTAAATAATGGGATGTAATGGGAAATAGTTCCATAATCCATTCTAGATCCGGATCCTTTATGTTATGAAACCCTCTAAGACAAATTCACTACATAATCATCTCATGATTTATTTCACCTTTTTATCATGTGTTCAATAGATTATTCATGTTCAATATTCTCAAGGAATATGGTAATAATCAAGTCCTATCTCACTAGGTATCACATCACAATAACAATATTATCCTCACCTCAAAGCCTCATTTTTGGTGGAATGAAACTATTAGGGGAATTTAACTCTTTCCCCTTCCCCAACCCATGAATCTAGAGGGTAGAGAATAGAGCCTCAGCCAGACTTAACCCATGGGTGTAGAACCTCATGTGTATACCCCACTCTACTATGCCATGTTCACATGCTTTTTTATAAATTTCCACAAAAAAGCACATTACAACCAACTAAAGCCAATATAATTGGAAATATCACAATAATATCAAATAAATGGGAGAATTAAAATCATTCCACAATCCATTAACACATTCATAACTTATACATCATAACCACTAAGCCCTATTTCCTATTTCCCATGCCAATCTTCCTTAGAATATTCCATCAAAACATAGTCTCTTTAAATATTATCATTAATACAGTTTATCCAATTTATATTCCAACCAAACAATATCATAGCCTTTAACAAAATTATACTAAACTATCCACAACCCTCATAACTCATTAAAAAACCCAATTAACACATTTTCTTAGGGTTTACAACATCATGAGTCAAATTTATACCTTATATTTCTGTTATCCAATTCGGAAGGGTCGACACACCCCATAGGTGGCCCTAAAATAGATCACAATATCTTACATGACTCCCATGGAGATCATGATGAATTAATTTGGGTATTTAGACACTCAATACATCACATTCTTCTAATGGAACCTAGAACAAATTAATATGAGGGAACAAATAAATCCCTACATGCACAAATCTAAATATAAATTATGGGAAATAACATATAGATGACCTACCGCAAATCCGTTGGGAAATACACCCTTAATAAAGGGATTATATTCCAATATAATCCAATTTTGATGATTCATCGTAAATTTCCCTAAGAAAGAAGTGTTTTGGAGCATCTGATAGAGAGAAGAAAAATATAAAAACCCTAATAATGAAAAAGAAACAAGGAGGTGATTATCCTTACCTGGATCTTGAATATGAAATTAACGACACTCCAAACTACCTAGGATCTATGTAGAATCATGTCTTAGAAGATATTTTAGGCTTAGGTCATCACTAGGGTTCAAAGGAGGAAGAAGGAGGAAAATCCTGAGTGGAACATAAAAACCATGAAATTGATTTTTTTAATTTTTTAAAGTTACTTGGCCACATTGATTTCCAAACCATGAAGATGATATTGTATGAAAATAACCCCTTTTCATGGTTACATGGGATGATCCACATGGTTAAAACTAACCGTGCACAAACTGTGCAATAGCTGAAAAATTCATTTTTCTTCCCTTTTCCCTGTTCTCAACCATTCGAACACCCCTTAATCTTCAAATGAACTTGAAAAAAGTCAAAGTGAATCAAATAAATTAATTAAAATAAAACATAAACAAAATATACCTTATGGAGAAATCCGGGATCTTAAATACTCCCCACTTAATTATGGATCATTTTCGAACCACTAGTTCTGAGCATCACTTTGTTCCCATGGAAAAGAGATTGGGCCACTAATCCCACATATCTGACTCTTTCACATAAGATTATTCTTGGATGTTTCCATGATTCCATATAACATGAACCAGGGGCACAACATTTCCCAGCATGACCTTCTCAATATGACCCACACTACAAATCATATTCTTCTCAAAGGATGCATTAGCCTCAAGCTCGACATAATCAGTGTTTCTAAATTGTCATGAATTAGGGTTATATTATTAGATCTATGAAACATAGAAAACATCATGCATCCTAGTATACCATTGTGGAAGATCTAATCAGTAATCCACAAGTTTGATCCTCTCCATAATCTAAAATGGCACCAGATACCTAGGCGCCAACCTTCCCTACCTCTAAATTCGACGGTGACCCAACCTTTGCAAAACTCAAAGAAACACACTATCACAAACCCTGAACATGAGAGGTTAATGACACAGATCAGCAAATTACTTATTCCTACTCGGATCTATTACAACAATATTTTGAATCAATTTAACCTTCTCTGATGACTCCTGCACGAGACACAACCCTAACAACTCAGAATCCCAAGCCTCTAACCAACATAGTAGAGATGTATGCGGTCTCCAATAAATTTCCTCAAAAGGATCCATCTAAATTTTAGACTAATAACTATTGTTGTAAGAAAACTCAATGATAGAAAAGTGACATTCACAAGATCCACCAAAATCCAGCACACCAGCTCTCAACATGTCCCCCAATACGAGGATTTTACATTTTAACTGCCCATCAGTCTGTGGGTGATAAGCCATACACAAAACCATCTAGGTACCAAGCACCTTCTGCAATCCCTACAAGAAATATGAGGTGAAACATGGATCATGATCCAAAACTACGGTTTTTGGAACACCGTTCAACTGAAAAATATCTCAAAAAAATAAATCACCCCACTACTCCACTGTATTTGTCTCCAGAATTAACCAGAAATGAACTACTTTCATTCTTATAAGGCTTCTTTGGAATACGAACTACTGAGTTCATCATTACACCATTCCACGCCGACTTGGCAATGGGAAATGAAAGAAACAACCCACCTAGACGCTGATGTTTGTCCATCACCTGTTGATAAGTAAGGAAACATACCACAAAACCTGCAACTTCTTTCTTCATTCCCATCCACCAACAATGCATATAGAGATCATGGTCCATCCTGGAGAAATGAAGATCCACCACCCACTTTGATGCATGGAACTCACATATCAACTCCTCCCATACACCTATCGATACTTCAACATGGCCATGAATATACGAAACTCCATTTGCACAAAAATATCAACTAGATGGTGTCTCCCGAACTTAAAGCCTTTACTCAATATCCAAAAACTTATAATCCACTTGAATAAACTCCTTGACCTGGCTCAAAAGTGCATATTCAACTGCTATGGACATGCGAGACATCCTCCCATTCCTAGCCAATACCTCAAACACATCTCAACAAACATGGCCATCATCATCCACCCCAAACTAGATTATTGAACCACATAATTATATGTAGTTTGGATTAGAACATCAACCACACTACATCCCTTCTCTAGTGTATAGACCAACTCAAAATCTAAGGATTGTAAGTACTCATCCCACCTTATCTATAGAAGATTCCAATCCCACTAAGAGAAGATGTATTTGAGACTTTTATGGTTGGTAGACATTGTGAATGTTTCTCCCAACAAGTAATGCCTCTAACACTTCATGGAATGAACCAAAAAATCATGATCAATGTCATGAGTATGGTAATTTCATTCATGTGGTATCAATTTTTGCAACCCATAAGCTATAACCCGATCATCCTCCATCAACACTAACCAAAGTCAAACATTAGATGCAAAAAAAAACAAGGTGTACTTCTTACCTTGTTTAGGTAAGATCGAAATAGGTTCTGTAGTCAAAAACTCCTTAAACTCTTGAAAATAATTCTGAAAAACTTCATACCATTCTAACTTATCCCCTTATTTGTTAGTCATATGACCGGCACTGCCAAACGAGAGTTATATTTATTGAACCTTCAGTAAAAATCGGCCAATCCTAGAAAAATATTTACATGATAAACGTTCTTGGTATTCCCCCAAGATGCCATAGGCTACACCTTCTCTAGATCCAATGATACATTAGACTTATAAATGATATATCCCAAAAAGTTCACTTCATCAATACAAAACTAACATTTTCATAGCTTGGAATAAATCCGATGTTCTCTTAGTATACGCAAGACGATGTCAAGGTGTGTGACATGATCTTCATGAGTTCTGGGGTACACCAAGATGTAATCAATAATGAAAACCACATAATGATCTAGATATAGGTGAAATATCTTATTCATCAAATCCATAAACACAATCGGTGCATTGGTCAACCAAAATAACATAAAAAAATTCAATCAACATGACCTACTTTGTAAATCTATTCAGGGTACATCCGCAGGTCTCACCTTGAACTGATGGTATACACATCTCAAATAAATCTCCAAAAACACTGATGTACCTTTGAGCTGGTCAAACAAGTCATTGATTCTTGGAAGAGGGTATATGTTCTTCACAATCATCTGGTTCATCTTTTAATAATCAACACATAGCCTCAGTGATTTGTCAGCCCTCTTAGAAGAAAACATAGGATGTCCCTAGGGTGATGTACTAGGATGAATCAACCCCTTATAATCAAAATACTCTTACTGATCCTTCGGTTTTGGTAGTTGTATTGGCACCATTCAATGGGGATGAATAGAAACTGACTCTGCTCTCAGTAAAAACTCAATCGTAAACTCAACATCTATCTCATGTGGTTGTACTAATAATTCCTCAAGAAATGCATCATGAAAATGATTCACACCAAGAGGGAATACTGGGTTCTCTTTCTCCACGTAATCTATTATAAGGCATGATACTTGGGATATGATTTATCCAAACATCTATCATAACAGCCCTACACAACTAACTTGAATATCCCACTCACCACAGAGGACATAAGTGTCTCCATCGAGAGATGTGAATGTTACACGACATCCATAACAGTCGATATAGGAATTTTTAAACACCGATCCATACCTAGGATTAAGTTAAAACCTGAAATCTCTTCAACAAACAGATCCCACAGAAAACGATATCCACCAACCTCAAGTGCACAACCCTTACATTGCCTGATGTTCTCAACTCGTACACCCAATGGAGTATAAAGTGATATTACCCCCACAAACTCACCATAGTTAAGCCCAAAACACTGAAAAACTGAGAATAAATAAAATAATGGGCATCACAAATATCAAATAAGGAACTAGAAAGCATTGAAGCTACAAAGATCATACATCAAATAGTATACAATCCTGACTCTCCACCTTCAGGTGTAGTCTAAAATGCATCAAGATGACCTACTCCTATACCTTGGGTTTCTACCTGAGTACCATGTACTACACTACCCTACTAGTAAGTATGATCTCACCCTAGAGTTCCATGTACAACACATCTACCAGTGCAACCCGTTCAACTCCAACTGCCTTCCTGATATGGGGTAACTAACCCCCTTCCTACACTCGACATTTGCCTATGAATTCCATCATTTTTTAATGCCAAGGGTTCCTACAGAACCTCTACACATGGCCAAGCATGTTGTTTTCTTGACAACTGACTAGTGGTAGGGGACACTGGCCACATTATTGGCCTGTCCTATAACACGAATAACAAAACACATAATCACCACCCTAAGTGGATGAATCCCTCTTTTTTATACTATTAATGATTCTACCCTTCTAAAAATTTACAAGTTGATGCATCTTACAATCGGAAGCTGCATCACTTCCTCACCCAACTAGCACCACAAGTTCACTACTCGAATCCCCATTCAGGTTCCCCTCTGAGATAAGGTCTTGATCCACTACCTCAACAATCCTTTTCGAGAGAAATATATTCACATGAGACATAATCTATTGTCTCAGCCCATACTATAATGGTTTCTCCACACCTACCACATATACTATCAATTTTGGAATGAAGCATAAAAAATTAATGAATTGGCTAGAATAGTATATTTCTGACATTGTACCTTGAGTCAAGCTCATAAAATTCATAGCCTTCACCTACCTCATGGTTTCTGGTTAAATGTATTCGAGAAACTTCTCTTAAAAATCCTTCCACATCAATCCTTCAGTACACTCTGTTTGATCCATGTTGTCCCACTAATTCCTTTATTGGCCTCTAAGAATATTGGCCACTAACTTGAATATATTCTCTAAACGAGTCTCTAAATAGTCAAGAGTAGTCTAGATGGATTCTATCCAGAACTTAACTATCTTTGGCCCACCCTCACCAGTAATGGTCTGAGGTTACAGTAGTTGAAACTCTCTAGTCATCTCAAAAATACATGGTGCAACCCTCCCTCGGTCCCATTACATCATCTGCATATAATGAGCGAATTTATCATTAAACTTCTCTAGACTATCATCTTGAACCACTGGTTCCCCTTTCTCTACTACTGGGGGATAATTCTCGGCAATGTCTTCTTATCACCCAACCGACACATATCTTATTGTTGGAATCTCTCTATAATTCCAAACATGAGCGTTATAATAGTGTCCATAACAAATTCACAAAAATATGAAGGAAGGATCATCACTAGCAATAAACAAATAATTTCTCACACACTGCCCATATGAAACTTGTCACAACCAGAATACTACCCTTGGACACCCAACCAAAGTCAAGGATAACTCGACAGCCAACTCACACGATTACGAACATTACATTCTATATAATTCCAACTATTTTATCAAAATAAATTTTCATCATTTTCTTGAAATGAAATGCATCATCTTTTCTATGTCCGAAACACCCATCCCTTTGTGTGTGTTCCTACTATGACGCATATCAAATATATACTTATGTTCCTAGAATGATTCAAGAATGCACAACCTCATGCCATTCCACCGACTAGTAAAATATCATAAAACTATCACATCACACCATATGTGAATCAGTTAATGGTGAAATATCATCAAATGTAACAACACACAACAAGAACAACTATTCTCACTCGAGGTGACTTGGCTTTTCCCCTGTACATGGGTTAGCTACTCCTAGGAACGAGCTCATTACCAAGGCCGGACATTGTCCTAAACTATTTTCTACCATCCCCAAATATTATGAATGAGAAATATACTCCTCTAATACCACTTTTTAATTTCCTTGACCAAGGAGACACTAAAATGGTGTCCCAAGTTAGGTACCTATATGACCTCAATGGTGCCTCATTATATGCTAGAGGTTTCCGAACAATGGTGAGGGTCTTGGAGTCTAGTGGGTAGACTATACCATATTTTTTCAGAGTAATACATAGTGGAAAATATAAAAATAGAAGAATTCAGATAAAAAATTACAAACATGCATAAATAACCAACCCCAACTTGGTAAAAACCACAACCAATAGTAAATATTCCATATTAGGTTACAGTGCCCAGTGAACAACCCAAAAATAATGGAAAATAGTGGAATCCCAAAAACCGTCCTAGATCCATGTCTTGGACCTCTTCCATGAACATACTAAACTTGACTCACTCCTCTATCGCAAGGCCCTCACATCATTATAGAACTACAAAAATGAAATCTTCTCTGGTACCCAATGATCGGCCGAGCAGGGTGAGAGTACAACTTAGTAGGCCACCACCAATGGTGTCTAAAAAATATCAAGTAAAAAAGGTAGTGCATGAAAGTGGTAAATAATAGAATGTGATGGAAAAAAGATCAATAATCCATTCTAGATTATGATACTTTATGTTATGCTACACTTTAAGACAAATTCACTACTTAAGCATCTCACAGTTTGGTTCACACCTTTATCATGTATTCAATGGATGAGGCATGTTTAAAATTCTCAAGGAATAAGGGAATAATCAAGTCCTATATCACTAGGCATAACAACAAAATAATCACATAATCCTCACCTCAAAGCCTTAGTCTACATGGAATGAAATAGTTTGGGTAATAGAACTTTTACCCCTTCCCTATCCAGTCTATTTAGAGGGTAGATCTTAGAACCACATTCAAAAATGACCTGTGGGTATAGAATCTCATGTCTATACCCCACTCAACCAAGACATTTTCACATTCTTATTAATCAATTTAAAAAAATTACATTATAACAAAGTATAGCCAATAGCATTAGCAACATCACAATAGTATCAAATAAATTGGAAAATTAACATCATGCCACATTCCAATAACACATTCACAATTTATACCTCATAACCATTTATCCCCATTTCCCATTTCCCATGCCTATATCACGAAGAATATTAATGTACATCAATGTGTCTTAATGAACTCTCATTAATACCATTTATCCCATTTACATGACAAAAAAATACCTTATCATTTAACCAGATTAGACACAAATATACCCAACCCTTGTAACTCATTACATAATCTAATTAACATATTGTATAATTATTTAAAACATCATGATTCAAATTCAAACTTTAGATTTCTGTTAGCCCATTCAGATGGGTCAGAACACCCCTTGGGTGGCCCTATAATAGGTCAAAACATTCTCCATGCATCCCATGAGGATCATGAGGAATTAATTTGGGTATTTAGATACTCAATACATCACATTATTGAAATAGAACCAAGAACAAACCAGTAAGATGGAAGAATAAACCCCTACATCCAAAAATCTAAATAAAAACTATTGGATATAACTTTTTGGGAACCTACCTCAAATACATTCGAGAACACGCCCTTAATCAGGGCTATAGATCCTAATCTAAACCCCCTTTGAAGATTCACCCTAAATCTCACTAAAATGAAGAGTTTTAGAGCTTCAGATAGATAGAAGAGAAAGATGAAAACCGTAATCATGAAAAGGAATCCAGAAGCGGATTAACCTTACTCGGACCTCCAATCAACTACTAATAGCACTCCAAATGGACTATGATCGAAGGATAGTCACTTCATTGAAGATCTTGGAAGCTTGGATCATCACTAGGGTTCCAACGAGGAAGAAGGAGGAGTATCCTAAGTGGAACAAAAAAACCCTGAATTGAGATTTTTTTTTAAATTTCTCAAAGTTATTAGGATTCATGGGTTTCACAACCAGTTTGAAAAACCTTTCACAAAATGTTTAAATGCTTTTGTCCAAAAATAACTTCATTGGGTAGTTACTTGGGGTGATTCGCATGGTTATAAATAAATTTGCAGAAACTGTGCAACAACCTAGAAACTCCTTTTTCCCTTTTTCATGTCCTGAACCCCCGGAATACCCCCTGAAATGAAAAATTAACTTGGAAAAAATATTTAATCATAATAAAGGACCTAAACTGAAACATAAAAAAACATACGAAATGGAGAAATACTGTATCTTATAATTAAATTCTTTTACTTTATTTTTCTATGTCTTATACAAGCACCCTGCATGTATTTTATAATCATTAGGGTAATTATATAAACATTAAAAATTTAAAAAAAAATTACCAAAAAGAAATAATTTAATTATTGTAAAAAATAATCTTTAATATTCATTCACAACTTATTTCTATCCCTATGGTAACACATATATGATATTTAAAATTGAGTGACACTGTGTACTTTTATTTACATAAAATATTATATTGGTCACACTCAAAGATAAATTGAAACAAAAGGTAACATTTTTAGTGTTTTTGGGATTATGGAAGAAATATAATCATTAAATGAAATATATAAATGTCTTTGAATTAATTTTAATCCTTTTCACATTAGTTTTAACCTAGGTAAAAATTGTCTACCCTCTAACCATATCGATAAATTTCAAATGTTTTTACTATTCATTATGAAAAAAATGAAATTGAACATATTAAATAATATTATTTTTTTATTGAAAATATGGACTCTATTTTATAATAATAATCTTATATATGTACCATAAAGTGAAATTATAATAAATATGAAAAAAATGAATCCCGTTTTTCGAAACAAAACAAGCATTTTTAAGTCAAAAAATAGGTTATATAAAAATAATGAATAATGATAATTCTAATGGAAATAATTAAATTATTGTAAATAAAATTTATCCTAATTAAAAGCCACAGTAAATCAAAATTATAATATGACTATTAAAATATTTTATTTGAATAAAAAATTACAGTATGAACATAATCAATATTTTTCATCATTCACTAAAAAATAATAAATTTTAGAAGAAGAAAAAATATATCTAAGAAAACATTGAAATTAAAAATCTAAAAATGGACTACATTTTATCCAATAAAATTTATAAAAGTATTAATTTTTTTATAATGTATTCCTAGAAAATAAGAATTATTTTTAAAGACAATGTATTTTTAAGTCAAAGACGTCTTTAAAAATATTTGAGTATATATTTATTATGAATTAATAAATAGTTTTGTATTGAATAATTCCTTTATATATATATATCTCATAATTCAGTTATTCCTATTCATACTTATTAATCCACCAACTAGGTTATAAAAGACATATATAAATTAAGATATTTTTATAGTATATTGAAATTTATTTAATACTCAGTGTTCTGTATCGACCAAGCAATCAAGAATAGTATTCTATCGAACTAAAATTATAGGGTGTTACATTATATAAATTTTTTAGAGGTAAAACATATGAAATTATATTATAAAACATTAAATTAGTTCAGTAAGGACTTTGTTTGCTTCATGTGTAAGATAGCTCCTTGATGCTATGTTTGAGGCAGTGCTGAATATTCTTGCATGTTGAGGAAGGATATTAAACCATTTGTATTAAAATAATATTGGAGGCATGTTTTTTTATCATATTTAATAAAAGGAATTCTATGTTCAATACTACGTTGAGATTATATAGCAATAAGATATTTCTTATTTTAAACTAGGTCAGTTCAGGAATAGAGGGTCAAATGTCACACCCATTCTCTTGATTCTTTAAATGGAAATAAGGAAGATATGTGTGAATAGGATAATAACCATAATAAACTAGGGATATAGTCCTATTTGTAGAGGAAAAACTAAAAAAACATATTAATTTATTTTTCTCACTTTCTTATTTATATAAATAAATACCGACTAAAGGTGATATAAAGAGAGTGAGAAATTTATTCGATAAATAGGTAAAAGGATGATAAGGTATAATAATAGGAATTATATTTTAAAATTATAACAATAATAATTCACCCCCAAAGTGTTAGGAACATCCCATTACAACTTTTTCACTATCAACTAATTATTATACTTTAGAATCAAAACAATACATGTAAAGGAAGGAAAATGCCTAACCATAACATTCACCCAATAGGTCACCTATCAAACAATGATTTCATTATAAAAAGAATAATATCTAGTCAACATGAGGGAAGAGAATTTAATAAAAAAAAATTTAATCATCTAATAATTAAATAAAGGCATACATATCATCCCAATATAAATCAATCATAAAAAACATAGGATATTGAGTGAAAATATGCACCTCGCATTCCCAAGTACACTCCTCCATGACACCATGACACCTGTGGAAACAAACTAAAGGAATAAAAAGGCTCATGAAACAGATTTTTCTGATGGTTATGAAACAAAATTATTCATTCCCCAAACATATCATAGTCATCCTCTTCCAGCTCACCTTAATCAATGACATGGGAATCATCATGAAGACATTGAAAAAGATACTACATGTGTGAAAAATTATTGATCTAGTTCATCTTGGGGGGTTGGTGTTAATAGATAAGAAATAGTTCATATATGTTCCAACATCTTGAAAGGTCAAAACATTAGAGAGTGTTCTTACTCCCAGAACCATACATCCACATATGATGATAAGGAGATACCTAATAGAACACATGATCTATAATTTTAAACTCCATAGGTATCCTCCTATAATCATCATTGAAATTATGAAGTTCTTGAGTGGCCTTTATCCACTCATGATTTTCTAACACATTTTCTAAAAGCTCTTACGAAATCGAAATCGAGAGTCCAAAAAAAGCTTATAAGGTCAGTCATACAATGATTCAAATGAGGATATACCAATGGTATTGTGGTAGCTATTATTATAAGAAAACATAACTAAGGGTAAGTGCTTCACCCATATTACTATGAAATCTAGAAATCATTCACATAACATGTATTTTAAATTCTTGATAGTTCACTACATCTGATTATCCTTCTATAGATAAAAATTTGTGTTAAGGTACATGTAAGAGTCAAAATAATGTTGTAGAACTCTCAAAACAGGTGAGGTGAACAGAGTTCATGATCAAAGATGAATATCATTAGAACCCTATGAAGCCTCCTGATCCCCTCTAGATGCTACCTAAATAAAGAATCTACTATTCTTGACACATTAATCTCTAATAAGTGTGATGAATTTACCTAATGGTCTAGAGTCACCTGAATTACATCACAACCTCCCTAAGACGATGTTTTATAGGTGATGAAGTATCTTTAGATGTGATCCTACTTCAACTAGAAATCATCTAGAAAAATAAAGAAATGTATCTGTAACATGATTCCAATTGTTTACCATCTAGAAGACCAAACACTATGATACAAGCTTTTCAATTGATCAAAAATAAAATGGCACAAAAACAGATAACTCAAGGTATGATACATATTATCCACACCATAAAACACTAATAAAGGTGAACTATGGAACTCATAGATAACCACCTAGTGCATCTCTAGAGGATATAAGAGCCTCCCCTTAAAAAATACCCAATACTAATCATCCTCATATCATCCCTCAATATAATCACCACAATCAAAATAATATATTCAAACATCCACATGAAAACAATCATGATGATATTTCTTGACCTACAACACCAAATATAACTACATAGTCATATGATAGAGACATCCTCTACCACAAAATACTCCCATATAAAGGAGTGTTCTAAAATATCTTCCATCACACTCCAAAAATCACAATGACTCATTCATAGCCTCACCATATAAATTTATACTCAATGTATAAACTACAATATTAACTTTCCCTAGTGTATAGGAAATATAAAAGTCATATTACTATAGGAATTCAATCCAATATTACTATTTCTAGTTCAAGTCACACCGGGAGAAGATATACCCCCATCTCTTGTGATTTTTGAAGACCATAATTCTTTCACGAATGAGGAAAAGTTTCCACAACATTAAAGAAGATACAATTGAAGAAATATCAAGTGATTGGGTTAAGTAGTTATGTTAATGTGGCCATAAATATCAATGTATGTATGTTCTAACTATTCATTTACAAAAAAAACTTCAACCCAAACGAAGGTATAACATGATGCAGTGAACCTTAAACATAAATCCCTCCCCCAGTAAATAAAGAATAGGAGCACTAACCTGTTGATACAAAAGCATCCAAGAACTGTTCGGTCCACATAAGGGAAAAATCCTTCTTTCTCAAGGCTATTAGATGAGTCATAATCAAAAAATAAAATAAACTTTGAACCCTATCTAATAACCCACAATAATAAGGAATATCCATACATATATAATATTCTAGGGGGATACACAATAATAATCTTCCTTAATCTTTAAAGGATATGTGGATACTACTTAATGGGAAAAAATATCTCAATAAATAAAACTCGTAGTTTGATAACATACACTTTGATACATTCCCAAAGAGATTATATTGTCAAAGAATACCCAAAAATAAGTCACATATGTTTTATATGATCTTCCTCCATACTAAAATACTTAAGGATGTCATCTGTGAATACCACCACAAACTGGTATAAGAACTCATGAAAAATAGATCTTATGATTCCCATGAACACAATAGGTAAATTCTTAATAATAAATAAAATTACCAAAAACTAATAATGTAAATAAAAACATAATAAGGTGTTCTCAATGATATATTCATCCTTCACCCATATATGATGATAGGTTATCATTATAGAAGATCATTAGTCTAAATAAATCAATAATTTAACTCATAAGGAACTATATTATGTCTAAATATTTATATCAATGATACATCTAAAAAAAATATATCCAAAATTGGTTTAAAATTAATGGGTAACACCACAGCCTCTTCAAAAAATACATCAAGGTAATCATTCACATCTTAGGAAAAAACCACTGGCTAAACCTACCAATAACATAATATTTTGTCAAGCATTATAGAAGATAGGGACACAACATACCTTTAACCCATGTGAAACTCCCACTCACCCATAAACACAACATTATAATCATCAACATAAAAAAAATTTACTCACCTCCAAAAAAAATAAATTATATCCTAAAATGAATACACTAAATCCACGCTGAGGAATGTTTCATTTCATTGTATCCAAAAATAAACCCCCGAAGGGAGATGTTTCACAATCATCATATCAAAATCTCTACATACTTCATTCAATCTCACTCGATCTCCAACTGGCATAGTAAATTACAAGGGAACTAGAATCCTCCCTATCACATGTCTAAAACAAGGACTATGGTTGGTGTAATGATGGAGTGTGTAACTCTCAAATCAAACAAGGCTTTCACCTAGGTAAATATAAGCAGTAAATAACTCAAAAAATTTCTATCCTTCCTAATGTTATGAACACTAAGGCATGAATTTGACCACATCAAGCTCCACAAGCTCTATAGAAGTAATGATGGATATCTCCATGGAAATGATTTCATCTCTGTACTTAAGTAAGAGAGGTATCTTGATGTTTTCTTCTTCCCTCCCTATTTACTCACTACTAATCGAGGCCTGGAGAACCCTACTACTACCTTGAAGGATACTTCCACAATGTATGAACTTAAAGTGGTCCAAAAACTATACAATAACTATTGGGAAAGGTTATAAAATCAAACCCTTGATGTAAATGACCTCTGTATAAAAATAAAACCACTTCTGATCTCTCGAAAATGTTAACGAACTATAAACACCTATGAAACCAGATGAAGAAGGATAGAATTATCTCCCTAATGACTGAAAATTTATCTAAACATATACATAAGAACCTATATCCACATCTATGCTCTATTTAGATTCCTTATGAATCACCTCTATTGACAATATTTTCCTACTCATTATCATAGAGATGACTTATTTCATCAAAAACACCTAAAAATAAATAGACAATATGAATAGGATGACTTAGAATTGGATCCTTAAACACAGTGCTTCTTCATAATGTATTTCCTAGCCTCTATATAAGAAAAATGTTCTAAATAATAATACAGTACATTATTATACTAAATAACAAACCCCCATGTAATAGAACTCCCCCATTGGTGAGTAATAATATTATAGAGATATGCAACCAATGTAGACTGTAAAGTAATCTAATCCTATAACTGATCATAAAACCTCTTATTTGAAAAGTTTAAATCCTTATGATTTGATAATTCCAATTAATTAATTATATTTTTTAAGAAGATATTATTTTTATTATTTCATATTTATGAATTTATAATGTGCTAATACTTTTGGAATTAAAATGGAAATTCAAAATAATATATGAATACTGGTTAAAATGGGAAAATTATTTATTTAATTGAATTAGAAAATTTTTAGAGTAAAATTAATAATCGAGAAAAAAATTATTCTTTGTGTTTCTATTAGAAAGGGTATAATATATTTATTGAATCATGAGAATTATGATTTGGAAATGTAATATCTCCTTCAAAAGGATGATTATCACGGGTGTAAGGATAATTTCAACACTTCATGAGGATCATCCGATATCTCCTTAAAGATTATTTAGTTTTATCTATGAATAAATTTTATTTACATAATCTTGAATTTATGAATGTTTTAGTATGATTCTCATTTTATAAGGATTGTTGTGAACATCATAATGGCGATTTTAAAAAATTTTAAGGATTTATTCTTTGGAAAATTTGGTTGAAAAATATTTCATCATGGGGTTATAAACCCAGATAGTAGGGTTTAGTATGAGATTTTAAAGGTCCCCATATATGCTTAATATGGTTCATGACCGTATGACAATTTCTAGAGAAATTTTTTTCAAGAGATGATCATAATGTTCACTAATACTGGAAACCAGAGCATGAAGGTTATACACTAGCATTTATAAAAAATGATAATCAATATCCATGTGTATTTAATGAATATTATGAATCATAATTTATGATTGAGAATCAATCCAACATATAATCAAAAGAAGTATATTTTATGGAAGGCATGATCACGATTCTCAATGGAGATTCCAACGAAAAAGGAAACATTCCAAATTCAAAGGATAAATGATGTCAAGATGATTTTACATCACAAAGAAGAAGGGAAAGAATTTATTTTAATCAAAATAGAATTATATAGGAATATTTCTTTAGGCTTTCGTTGATTCTATTGTTTCCAATTTTTTTGAATTCTCTAATATATTCCTGATTTCCCCTTTATCTTTCACTACAGTTATATCTCATGTGGATGGGTAACAACTTGGTTGATTAGGGAAGGGAATGTAATCAAATTGTAATGACTGATTTTCTACACATGAATGAAAAATATATTTCTTTTGATAATTTATTTCAGTTTAAGTGTTTTTTATTATATATAAATGTAATTTTGTTTAATTAATTTATGTTTATTTTTCATTTACTTGGTCGATGATCATTAATCTCCCTCCACTTATTTTAGTCTATAAATGATGGAATATACTAAGGAAAGTAGTTACATTCATAGTGATTTATAGAATGTGTATAAATGTTTTAGGGCACTCATAGGTGGTTTAGTAAATATAAATCTCGACCAGCTATTTCTTATGAAACCCCAGACCCATTCTTCCAGATTTGGTACAAAACAAGTTGTATATTTTTTTCATAAAAAATCACAATTTTTTTGTCAATTACATCTCAGTATATTTTTCGGCCTTGTATGTGGAGGAAAATAACCATTCATAAAAATTATAAAATATAAAATAATACATAAAAATGTAGTGATTGAAATTTTCTCATGATATATTTTTATAGATGCCAAACTCCATAAAAATTATAAATGATTCTTGTAGAATTTTATAAAACATAGAGTGAGAAAAAATTCCCAGTAAGGCGTTATAAAAGATCTAGTTAAAACCTTTTTGAAAATTGTTATTCCTTTTGAAAATATATTGGAAAACACTTTTTAATATAATTTTGAAAATAACTATTAAGATAATATTGAAAAATAATTTTTAAAAATACTTCAAAAAATACCTTTAAAAATACTTTCAAATATATATACCATTGGAAAAAACTTTAATAAATCCTTTTAAAATACTTGTAATTGTGAAAAAATAATTTTGAAAAAACTTTTCAAAATATAAAAGAAATTTTAAAACACCTTTAAAAATACTTTGAAAAAATGATTTTGAATATTCCATTGAAAGTAATAATGCCTTTAGAAATGTTAAATTAATTTTTAAAAATACATATTATTTTCAAACCACTATGAAACCTTTGAAAATTTTACACTTTCAAAAATAATATAATACTTATTGAAAATACATATCGTTTTTTAAATTCTATAAATCCTTTGAAATCAGGTACACTTTTAAAAATATTATATTTCTTTGAAAATAATTACCCTTTTGAAAATTCTATAGGGTCTTTTAAAATACTTATGATTTTGAAAACTAGATAATACTATTCTGAAAATATTTATGCTTTTGAAAATGATTTAAAATAATTTTGAGATTTTGAAGAAAAATTATGAATTCTTTTGAAAAAAAACCAAGAGGCCACTTCAAACATTGAAGGCTCTCTAGGTCTACCTATTTTTTTAGGTATGGGTTAATTCCCCACTTCCCTTTCATGTTTACACAGTTAATGTGACAATTTTTATTATAAAAATAATTTTGATCTTGCATTTATATATACATATATTCATAGTAGTTTTGGTTTCAGAAAACATGACAATTCATTAAATACATATACACACTTATTTATATAAATATTTATATATATAAATATTAAATTTCATTCGAAATCACTTGTTATGTTTGGTACAACAAAATATCATGATAAATAAAATTTACATATATTCATGATTTGTTAACAAAAAAATTGTTTACATCATTGTATTTAAAATTTCATTCATCGACTCATAATATCCATTTTATTAAAATGGAATGAAAAATGTTGAACATTAAAATTCATCCTTAAAATAAATATACCATATACCCATTTATTTAATTCAAAATATGATATTGGAGAATAACCCTTTACACACAAAAAATCATTTCATTGTCTGAATCTTCAAATAAAATAATTGTAATCGTGAAATTAATATTAATAAAAAATAGATCTTTTAAATATATGAATATACAATTTTTTATAATAAAGTAAATTTATATAAAACACATAAAACTCTAATAAGTTAAATTTTAAATTAAAATAGTTCATCCTTGTATATATATATAAATATATTATAAAAACACTAATATAAATTTAATAATAATTTATTTGTTAAATTAAATGTAAAGTGGTTTAAATGAAATACATCATGTTGTATTATTTATGAAAATTAATATATATATATATATATTATCTATAAATTTAAAAATTATTTCTTTCTTATTTATAATAATTATAAATGGATTGATAAAAATATATAACATGTAATTTAGAAATTGTACATACATATATTCATATTTATACTTGAAGAATGTAAAAATAGGAATTCTTTAAAATAATATAATATAAACTTACAAAAAATGTGTTTTATAAATTAAAAATATAATTTTATAACTCTATGAAATTAATATAATTTTTAAATTCAAATAATTCCCTTTCTTTATTAAATCCAAAAATGTATTTTTCTTCCTTGGGGTGTTCGTACAAGATGATGGTAGTTTTTTTCTGCCATTTTGAGGGTAGTCAAACAAGGTAGATGAACAAGAGAGAATATAAGGAGGAGGTCTCGGGCAAGGGTTCTTAATCAATTGGAAATAATGGTTTCTCTTATGTATAATAATAATTATATATATATGAATATATATGTATAGACACAAATTCCCATGGATGTTCAAATTCCATTCTTCATTGGAAGCTAGGATTTTCAAGGTGACAACCAAGGACCCATTAAAAATCATTTATTAATTGATGGGCCTCAATATAAGTGTAAAAAGATAACCCCTTACTTCAGATATACTTATTTGAAAAATTAAGGGGTTTAAAAAATGTATCGATTTTATTATAAAAAATCAAAAGCTGATTTTAAATTTAATCAAAATTTAAATATGGGTATAAATTTGGCCTAGATTCTTTGTGAAACAAGTGGTGGCCATTTTTGATCGAAGTGAGTTGAAGAATGAACACTTGTAATTGGTCGGCCTGAAGATCTATAATCTGGTTTGCGGCTTTCAAAAATGAAAAGTGAATTAGGACATTATTCCTTTGTTGTTTATGCTATTAATTCCATAATGAGGAAGGAGATGGAGGAGAAGATAACTCGAGTTGAATGGTGTTGGAGGCTTGTGGATGAAGGATCAAAGAACAATGGTATGATTAAGTATTTGAGGTAGTAAATGATTGGAAGGAAGATCAGATAGATGGAATGATTCGATCAAACAGATGTGTTTTAATTGATGTTAATAGTACCTGATATATTCCATCCCACATCAAAATGTAGAATAGATTTCAATTTCTTATAAGGTGATCTATAAGTAAAACCAAACAGAAGATAGTACTGTGGTTTTCACCTGATGGCCTTATACATGGGCCTATAGCTGACCTAAGCTAGCTCACACACTGGAAAGTCCCTACAGTCACAACCTATAACTAACCTTTGCACGACTTCAACTTGGATGAACCTATGCCGCAGATCTTTCTGTTCCGGAATGGATCTCACCAGCTAGTCAAGCATACCCAACGTGTGCTCCATCTCTATGTGTTATTTCTAGCCATAATAGTTTTCTTGAATGGCTCTAAATTTATTATATAGTTAAGTAATAAATGTAACAATTTATTAACATATGAAAAAATTTACTTGGGTGAATATATTCTAATATTTTTTCTTAATTAATTATTATAAAATATTAACTATAATTTATAACAACTGAAACTAGTTAACTATTTCAATACCTAATATTAATTTTTTTAATAACTAATTATCATTATAATTTTCTTATAACTTACATTTTAATAATATCTTTATTTCAAATTGACTACATTTTTTAAAAAGTATCAATGTATTTTTACAACATTTAAGAATAGGGGTTTTATTATTATTACTCAAATTATAATATTACATAGAAAATATTTCTAATAATGTTTTTTAAATAAGTAATTAAAAAACAGTGGTTTTATAGACATAATTTTAATATATATAAATAGATAATATTTAAAATAATAACCACTATAAACTATAAACTATATAAATTATATATGATGTGGAAAAAGTTCATTAAAATTTATATAAAAAGTAATTTTTATTAATATGTAAATATTTATTAAAAACCTAAAACATATAATTGTGAGGTTTGGAAATGTAATTTTATGTGAGGAATTATATATTTTTGCTTCTATTAAAAAATACATGTATTTATAGTGTATGAATAAAAATTATATTAATTTATAAATAATGTATAAAAATAATATATATATGTTGATATTAGATTATAAATTATTAAAAAAAAATTAATTCATCAAATATTTATTAATAGTATAAATTCAAGGGATTTTAAATTTCCAGATTAAACTATGAATGATTTTTTCACCATATGAAATTGATAGGAAGGAAAAATACCAAGAAAAATTGATATTAAGTTAATATTCACCCAATTCAATCAACTAAGAGTGAGTGGTAAATCTATTATCAAACCTATCAATAATATTTTAGTATACAGGAAAACATATTTCTTTAAGAACTATGATAGTATTATAACTATATAACCAACATTTATACACACCTTTTCTCATTCTCTTGATTTTAAATTCTAATTTTAATTTTTTCTAATTCATTCTCAAAGGTTAACAAAATAAAAATCACAAATTTTTGTAATTATTAAGTGACAATTTATTTTTATGACCCCTATCCAGAGAAACCCCTAGGTTTCCACTAATTTGAATTCAACTTAGGAAATTAAAACATTTTTCACCACCCTAAGAGAAGTTGTATAAAAATTGGAATCATTTTTGGGTAGGTTGTGTGAAAAATTATAATGTTAAATTGCAGGACTCAGAATATCACAAACCGTATTTTATCTCTTCTGTCTGAGTTGGAGAGAAATGTTTTTACAATGATAATGAATTTAAAGGTAAAAAATAATTTTAATTAAATTACCCTAATAGAATACAGAGAGACTTCTAGTGAATAATGTGTACGGACACCATGGTATAAAACCCTAATCAATCATTGAGGGACTTATGTTATCCCCACACTATAAATACTAAAAATAAACTTATTGTAACTATATTAAAAAAATTAAACTCAAAATTGATTTAATCCAATTATTTCCTAGATTCTATTCCCAAGTAATGGAATATCTGATCTACCATATAAAAGGATTAACCCTAGTATGTTCCAAAATCAATCTAAGAGTAGTGACATAGGATTAAGTCAAATGGATATATTTATCCATCTCACTAGAGCTAGAAACAATATAATTGTTTCATAGTCTGCATCTAATCAAATTTAGTGACTTGTATGAACTTTAATGAATATTTCTTGAAAGATTATTCTCAACCACAAGATGTAAAATAATCGAAAAAGGATACCTACACTATTCAAAATGATTTTGGAGAGACTCTATATATGTATTGAGAGAGGTTCAAAAAATATTGTGGCATATTACCATGAAAATACATGGATGTAAATAATTTCCTTATCTTATTCTATCATGTTTTGTTGGATACTAACAAAAACCTTTTAGGTGAATCATCAGAATGATCTATAATTTCTATGTCACCCATAGAGGATAGTGGAATTATATAGAATATAGTATATAATAATCAAAAGATTTGTACAATAGGTATGGTTACCAAAGGTATACATTAATTAAGGACTTCTAATTCATCTCACTTACTACAATAAAATCTAAAAAAATAACCACCTTGATAAGAAAAATGGCCACAAAAAAACTAGTGAACAATAGTCACTAGTGAATGATTGTGGACTGTTTTTATCTTATAATAATATTACGGATAAATGTTTTGAGGTGTAGGGAATTTATATTTGTGAAGCTACCTATCAAAAAATGAAATTATAGTATCCATCTCCAGGATGTAGAGATAAATCCTATGTCTAAAAAGATCCAACAACCATTAAAACAAAATAAGAACCCATCACTAGAACCCATAATAAGAACCTTCATCCATCCAAAAACTATTTCAACAACCATATATATAATATTATAGTAAACTTTCTTACCATAAACTTCCATTCTAGGAAAATAATCCCAACGAGGAACCCCCAACCAATTGAAGAACTACTAGTACAATAGAAAAAAAGTGTCCAAAGTTGAGTATTTAAGGAGTGAAGTGAAGGCGTTGAGGAACCAAATTTTAATTATTATCGAGGTTTTATCCCAAATTCCTAAATATATTACCCACCCCACATCCAAAAATCCAAAGAGAATGTGAGAGTTGTTATAGCTATTAGAGGTAATGAAATACAACGCTCTTAGAACTTGATACCCCCCCATTTCAGAAGAAAATCACTCTAAAAAAATAGATAGAACCCTGAGGAGTATCCCCATGAATAAAAATAAGTAAAATATTGAAAAATAGTGACATATATAAAAACATATAAAATGGAGAATAAGGTTCCCCCACTTAAATTCTAATCTAGATTGAATCAATACAGAAAAATAAATGATGTGGACGTTCAAAGATAAATTATGAAACCTTATAAAAAGTATAATTATTTATCCTCCATAAATATCTAAAACATATCCCAATAAATTAAAAGTTATGAAAATAACTTTTAACCTAAAATTGTACTCCTCAATGGAATGAATGTACAAATTTTAGAAGAAGTGTATTAGCTCTAAAAACCCCTTGTTACAAACAAGTTTCAGTGATCCAGAATAAATTTTTATCTCTTACACTACTAGATCCATGAATTTTATCAATTCACTATGATATTTATTTTCCTCTATTGATTTAATGACTCATTCATTCTTTACTCACTTGAAAATTGAAGAATGAAAACCCAAAAAAGTGGTAGTTTTTATTTAAAATAAATCCACATATTTTACAATAGGAGTCTTGGAATATGTCCTAGGAAGAGTGAAAAACATATTTTTTTTAAAATGAATTCTCTGTGTAAAATATTGAGGATGATAGATAACCAACACATTCATCCATTATTTAAGGTAGATCCTTCTTAAAAGTATGAAATACCATCCTTAATGAGCATGAGGAAACTTTCACAATTTGTTATAGAGAGATAAATATCCATTTCAATATCTTTGTCTCAATGGAATGCCCAAATAAGGATCAAATAATTATTACACTATCACATAATAATGAGGTTAATCCTAGTAAAGATCGTTGATTGTTTCCAGAAATTTTATCAATAGGAAAGTTGTCCATGTTTCAGAATTCTGTAAAGAATGATGTGTAGATAAAATTTGAAAATTTTAATTATATTTTTTCAGAAGAGGTAGCATCTGAATTATTTGATATGATTTTTTTATTGATGAATAATTTATTATTTAATATTCTATTTATGATGTTAATTATTTTTATTTAAGGAAAAAATGTTAATTCATAATCAGATCATCGAAAAAATATGGAATTAAAACCATTACCCACTGACTTTAAGTATGTTTTCCCCAGTGAGGGGGAAACTTTTCTAGTAATAATTTATTGAAAACTATCCTTATATCACAAATTAAAAATGATTGATATTTTAAAGGTAAATATATAATCAATATGATAGAGTTTAGAATATATATAGAATAAATCCCAAAATCTACATGAATAGATTTTTTCTTAATGAAAATTAAAACCTATTAGGTATCCCTACAGAAGGATGAAGACAACCATGATGAAGGTAGAAAATAAACTTATAAAGAAGGTGTTTGAGGAATGAATATCATATTTAAAATATATCTCACAATGGGTCATCCCCATTCACATATTTAAAAAAAACTAGACTTTCTGTAGTAAGAAATAAACAAAATGTATTGATCCATATTAATATTAATAAGAGATAGAGATTGTATATAGAATATAGGATGTTAAATCATGTCACATGGAATAATATTTTTTTTCTTCCATTTATTGAATATATGTTATAAATATTGGAAGGGGAGATTCATTACTACTTCTTCGATATATATTTTTGGATACTTTTAAGTTCATGTTGCACTTGCGGATCAAGAGAATAAAACACTTAAATTTCATTATAGTGCCTTTTCTAATATAAGGATTCCATTTGGATTGTCAAATGACCATATAATATTTAATATATTAATGTTATGTTTATTTTATGATCATATTAAAGGATTACAAGTAGTTTATTTAGATTATTTGAAAAATTTGGAAACTATTTTTATTACATCTTAAAAAATATAAAATATGTATTAAAAAAATATTTAAATGATACTTGTTTAAAGTATTTATAAGTGTTATTTTATGGTCAATATAGGGACAGTTCTTTGGAATAAAATTTCATGAAATTAAATTGTTGTAGATAAATATTACATTGAAGTGAAAAATGAATTTCTATATCCAACTTGTGTGAAATATATTAAACCATTCATAGGACTTGTCAGTTTTTACTAAAGGTTCCTAAAATATTTCTCTAAGGCATCCATTCATAATAATGTTTGGTTTTGAAATATCCTAAATTTTATTTTTTGGTTTATTATAGGGAATCATTTAGTTAATTAAATAATAGGGTTATTACTCTCTAATAGATTCATCCTCCCAATTAAGAACATTTCATTGAAATACACTATGTTGATTCAAAATATGTAATTAAATAAGATATTTCCAAAATAATTGATGGAAAATATCATGTTATTTCCTATTAATAATGTATAGTATATTCTTTCCATACACACTACAAAACTATTGGAAAATAATTCATAGTAGTTTCCTTCTTCATTGGATAAATTTAAGTGTTTCTTTATTATAATTAAATTCAAAATATTTCCTGATCATACAACCCATAGGTACTTAATAAATAAGATATAATTAAAGCCTATTAATGTGAGACGTGTTATTCTTTTTTAAGAGTATAATCTAAATCTCAAGGAAAATAAGGGATATAATAACAAAGATGGTGATCATATCATAAATCTTCCCTATATTTCTGATGTAGAAATTTTGGACCTTGATCCAATGAATGCCTAAATTCTAGAAGAGAAATTGTATTTAGTGGTAGGGTAGGTGCCTTGATATGGTGATATGGTTTACTATTTGGAAACCTCTCATGTCTTATATCACTTAATCCCCCAAAACAACTTTGAACAGGATTTTTAATCAAGGTTTTATATTTGGGAAGATCCATATCTATTGAAAATTTTTTATGGTCAAGTGATAAAAACATGTTTATAATAAATATAAGTGGAATCTGTCCATTATTTATTTTTATAATTTATCTTGGGGATTGCACTTTGGACCTCAATATACTGGTAGGAATGTCTTGGAATTAGTCATACACTTTTCAACTTGGTTTAATGATTCCAATTAATTTTGTAGAATGTGTGAACATTTTCAATTTCCTAGCAACATCTACAATGGGAAATAAATGTCCCAAAAACCAATAAGATAGTATGAAATCTTTGATGTCTGGTAAATAGAATTCTTGCGATCTTTCCCTATGTATTTCAAGAAGACATAAAATATTTTAAAAATTTATTATGTCTAAAAATGGTTGGAATCTAAATCCACCAAAACTGATGATGAAAATGTTTTATTCTTTTTCTTGGGATATCATTTTTATTGGTTTGGAGTTCTAATAGAAATAATCAATGATTAAGGGAAACATTTTCATAATAGGATCCTGGAATCTTTGATGATGAGGTATAGAGTAACTACAAGAAATCCAAAACCTATTATCCACCTACTAATGTATACCATGTTTGTTTATAAAGATTAATTAATGTAATCATATAGAAAATTATAAATATAAATAGTTGGAAGAAACCTTATGGGGTTATAATAAATTTTATAATGAATTCTTTGGAATGATTCCATATAAATATATTTATGGGGGGATTTTTGACTTACCTATTCAGTTAGAGTATAAGGTGTACTATATAGTTTGGGATATAAATATAGATTAAGATATTACATGGAAAGAAAGAAAGCTATAGTTGTAGGAGATTAAACAAATATTAATATAATATTTTAAAAACTAAAAAATTTAAAATTAAATAACTAGAGTGTATCATAAACAAATTAATTTATAAAAAAGACTTTTATATTGGGGACTATGTGTTCTTTTAAAATTTTAGAATCAAGATTATTAATTATAAGATCGATTACGTATGGGAAGAACCTTATTCTTCCCCTATTTTATACCCTTTTTTGTTGTTAATATAATTAAATTAGAAGAAAAAATCATTTATTTTTAACGTGAACATGCTTAATAAAGTGATGTGTGGAAATTGAAACCTCTCAGAAAATAAAAAATAGTTTCTTAGATGTTGTTTCTAAGCTTCCCCATGTGATCTTCTATGATAGAAACTCTATCAGTCAAAACAATTCCTTATATAGTATAAATTCAGGTAAGATGTGGATCCTCATTGCCATTCGAGAAGCTGCCTCGATTCAGAAGGCATGCAGTGAAAACTCTTTCAAAGAATTTGAGATTCCTTGACATATTCAGAATTATAGAATCTATAGCTATAATAGGAATACATTCAATGTGTTATAGAAATCTCAATTCACATGATGGATTAAAGAGAATCTGGATGGTTCCTGTAAGGGAAATCTAAGTCCCTCATGTTGTGGAACAATATTCAGATTCCAACTTGGGAAATGCCATGGCTGTTTCTATGGTATATGTGGAATAGATTCATTCCTCGAAGCTGAAATGATGAGTGTGGTCCATGTTGTTTCCTTTTCTAAGAAAAAGGGTTGGAATAATATTTTTTTTAAAGTTATTCAACCACTATTGTATATGACATTTGGAATGGAGTGGACCCTCTTGCTTGGCCTCTTACAACCTAATGGATGAAATTTCTAAATTTTATCCTAGAGATCAGTTACATTGTAACTCATACCATAGTGAAGCCAATAGGGTAGCAGATGGTTTTTCAAATAAGGGATTTGACCATGTCATAACCTGGCTGATTGACCTTCCTGATGATCTTTTTTCGATTTATGACAATGATTGTAAAACTATTCTATCTTTTAGACTTTTTTAATCCCCTCGTTTTTTAACATAATAATTTGTTCCTTGTTCATTGACCAAGGAATCACCTCTTTAAAAAAAACCATGTAAATATTCACTAAACAGTAGTGGATGAGATAAAACTCCTCTAACATGTCAACTAATAAGAACCGATAATGATTTTGATTTCATTATAACTTAATTAATTATTTCGATTCTATTAAAATATATTTCATATATTTAATTTGTTATAATTCATCTATAACACTACCTAATTTATGTTTGAGGGAGGGAAGGTTTTTAGTTAAGTATTTTTAAATATTATTTTTAATATTATTATTTTTACTTTTTCAAATTTCTTATTTTTCTTCATTCTTTTTTGTTTTGAAACCCGTTTAAATCAATTTAAAGACCCATGTATCATTTGATTCAATTAAAATGTGTTGAATATAATTTAAACCATCAAATAAACTTAAATAATTGTATAAATGAACTTGTTTTGATATTATAAGTGATATAAATTAATTCATAGACCAATGATTTATTATTCCCATTTCACAATGAATTGTTCTATATTTTAATTCCCTTTACAAAGAGTCTTATAGACCTAAATTTACATATTATTATAATTCTATCCATTCTAGATAGAATGAAGTAATACTTGTAAAAAAGACTTTCTAACATAATCTTTTCAATACCTTGGAGAATTTAGGTCCTTATATTATAAAATATCGATTCATTCTTTTTAATACAAATCCCCCATTTCAATGAACCACTATTTCTATCCAACGATGACATTTAATCCTTTCAACCCTTGAATCCTTAAATGAAAATTATTAATAGTTGCCTTACAATCCAGAAAACCTTATCTACCATTCTCTAGGAGTTAATGCATAATATTCGTTAAATTCTAGTTTGGAGGATGTGTAAGGTGATATGGGTCAATCTATTTTGAGAATATACATGAACTAGTGTGAAAAGGATTTACATAATATCTACTAATATTTTTGGAGGAAAATAATAATTGAAGGATATAATTATGTTCATAGTATTATTCCAATAGGTTTGGGAGTCACACCATTATTTGAGTAATATGGATACTTTAGTTTCCTTAAAATCTCAAAAATCAATAAAAAAAATATTTACCTAAAATATTGAAAATAACACTGATGTAAAAGAGGGAATATATTGAAATAATTGATATAGGTGGAGTTATCTAAGTGATGTAAATTTGAGAAAATTACAAGATAAATGGGGGAAAATTGTTTCAAAAGTAAAAAAGAAGAAGGATGTTGGATTCTTTAATCTAATTCTATAAGAACACAACATATAGATGGTGAAAAATTTTCTGAAATGTTCCTCTCAGATTTATTGTATATATTTGAGCAAGTAAATTTAGAAAAAATAGAAAATAGAGATACAAGAATTTTTTATAGCTACTAAAGTGTTTAATGTTTGAACTAACCATCATAAGGGTAGAGATGATCATTGAAATAGATAGGTAGGGAGGATTTTATTCTTCAGATTAATAGAAAAATTATGAAATGTGTTTCAAAATAAAGAAGAAACTTTTAATCTTATTCAAATTTTCCAAAAAAGGTATCCCATTATCCCTTATCCATATAATAATGCTAAAATTATTCATGATATGCAAAAATATTTTACTCATTTTGTGGAGGATTATAAATTCATTAATCCTATAGTGACCCTTTCATGAAATTGTAATGAGAAAAACAAAGCTTTAAATTCATACTCATGTAATGAGTGAAATATTTCTATGAAGGTAAGAATAATTGAGTACGAGTGGATAAAAGAAGTGGAAATTAATTGAATTAACTTAATATAGAAAATATGATTTATGAAATTATGAAACCATGATAATATTGATTATTGTAATGTTGAAAAAGGATTCACATTTTGGCTGTTGTGTTTGAATTGTAAGGATAATATTTTGGAAGATCTGTTTCTTGGGAATATAAGTATTTATTGTCAGGGAATTTACCATGATAATTAAATCATTATATTTCTTAACATGAAATTAATTTTATTTCCCCATATTTTTTAATTCAATGATTTTATGGAGTTCTTGAATTAAGTTATAAATTAATTAGATTTATTAAATATTGTTTAAAATGGAAAAATTGAGCATTTAATTTTCACAATTGATTTTTATTGTAAAAATACTGACGTGATAATAAATGTTCTTTGTATTTATATTATAAATGGTAAAATTCATAGTTTAATCATGCGACATAATAATTATAAGTTGAATAAATTCTCAGTGGGAATGATTATAATCAATATAAGAACTATTTCAATACTTGGTAAGAATCATACTATGACTCTATAAAAACCATTCAGTGATTCGTAAAGATAAATTTTGGTTGTATAAGAATGAATTTATGTTTTTTTAAATATGATTCTCTTGTATGTAAGGATGGACCTAAACTTTATAATTATGATTTTCCTAGTTCATAAGGATCATTATTTTATAAATGTCAATATAAGAAGGATACATTGTAATGGTATAACCCCACTTCAATGGTTTTAATAGGATACTTCATATGGTTGTCTTAAAAGATATGTAGTGTTCATGCTTTTGTGATGTTTCCAGTGAAATGTTTTTAAAGGGAAGAACATAAGGTTCACCCATGATGTAAACCAGAGAATTGGGGTGCAACATCAGCTTTTAAAAAAATCAATAACATGAATACATGTGGATTATAAGGAATATAATCTATCATGTTATATGATTGAGAATCCATCAAAAACCAATAAATAAATGTACAAAGCATTGATGAAGGATGGACTATGATTCTCAAGGGAAATTCAAGAAAGAAGGAAAAAATCAAAATTCAAAGAAATGAGGATCTCGAGTGGATTTTTCAAGCCCAATAAGTAGGGGATTATGATACATTAACCATAAGAGAAGGTTTGGGGAAGAAAGTGATTATGTTCATTTTTTTCTTATGATTCTAGGATTTTTTTAGTATTCTTTAAACTTTTATGCTTTCCACATTCTCTTTCACCACATTGGTCCCTCACATTGATGGGTAAAACCATCATTGATCAGGTAAGGTAATGTGGTCATGTAGTAATGATTGGGTTTCCTCACATGAATGAATAAATCTGTTTATTCTATTAATCAATAAAAAATGTCTGTGAAAATTATTATTTGTGAATTTAATTAAGTTTAATTAATTTTTTTAATTATTAATTTCAATGAATAGTGATCATTCATTTCCCCCACTCATTTTAGAATATATATGAGGTAACAAATAAGATAAGTGGTTCTGTTCCTTGTAATTTATGACATATATATAATGTTTGGGGAGAAATACTACGTGGATGAAGCAAAAAACTGGATTGTTCATTTTTAGAGTAAACAATAAGTGATTTTCAACACCACTTCAGGAACAATGGGATGAGGAAAGACTATTTAGATATTTCTCTTAAATTAATATTTTCTAAATTTCTTCCACCTAGGGTTAGAGGTATGGTGATTTTAGAACTCTTGTTCCTTAGTTAGTAAGAATAAGAGTATGCTGCTTTATGAACTATGATAGAATTATATCTATACAAAAATCCAGACTAATTATTTTTCTCATTCCATTGATTTTAAAAAATAATTTTTATTTATTCCTATACTTTCTTAAAGATCTTTCAAATAAAAACACTACATTTTATAACATCAATTGGAATATTTATATTTAGATCCCCCTCTAGAGACACCCATAGTTTTCCACTAGATTTTATTTTACCAAGAAAATAAATATATTTTAAACCACTCTATGATAGGTCCTATCGGAATTCATATGGTACAAAAACCACCACTGTTGAGTTTCCCTACACAGAATAATAACCAAAAATATAATTACATGCTCTCTCATAACATGGATCAAATCGAAGGAAATATTCACATCCTCTAACCAACCCTTGGTATTTTAGTCTAAAACAATTCCCTTATAGTTCTATATGAACTCACCTGAAATTCTCAAAGTATCATCCTCTAAGAATCATCTTCATCTTCATTAATTCTTTGGTTATTTTATTGGCACATCTTGTTGAAAATAAAAAAATTATCCTAATGAGGATTTCAATCTAGAGATTTACCAATAAAAGAATATTAGGTTATCTAGAATATATATTTTATTATACTTATGATTAACTAATTAATGTCTTCATAATTCCCATTGGCTACATAATTTAAACATAATTTAATACAATCATGATGCATGATACTTAATTGAATCTGTATCCTATATGTAGTATCACTTTACATAGAACATTCAGAAAATTTAACATAGTTTTTCAGATCAAAGGGTACATATAATCTCATGTCCTAGTTAGTCAATCTTTCTTCCATTTGGTACTAAGTTTAGAGGATACAATTTTCATACCGACCCCTGAAATCCTTACTAGTCCTTATCCCTAAGATCCATCATATCTATCAACAAAAATATCTTATATAACTATCCATTGATCTTCCTCCACTGGTTCCCCTTCTGGGTATGTAGTAAAGAAGGTCGTGATAGTCAAATCCAACCTCCAATAAGCCACAGGTTGGATACTCAAATCAATGGTACATAATGAAAAAAATGGAATGAATTACCCCCAATATATCTCGAAAATAAAAAATATCCACCAGTATATATATAAATATATATATATATATATATATATTACAAATATCATACATGAAATCTTTCGCAATTATGAAGCCAAGGAAAACTAGAAATAAACAATGAACCCCTCCTATGGAAGTGATGATGAACTCCAAAAAATCCCAAACAACTTCCAGGATCTAGAGTGTCTTGCTCTATAAATAACTGACACCTTCTGACCTAAAAAATATCTTACATACATATAGGGGTTTTCATACAAGTATACTCATTTTTATCCTCCCTGAAACCTCTCATCAAAATGTTGAAGAAGCACAATAAATCCCCAATGAGTAACTAAAGAAACCAACCCATTGCCTAAATAGGTAAACAATATTTCTAATATAACCATTTTTCACTCTCCATGTATCTTATAATAGTACATAATATAATAATAAACCATATATATAAAAATGGTGTCCCTCATCCACTCTCCCACTATACCAGTAACCCTAAACCCAATGACTTATGCCATGGTTCTCTCATCCCCTTCAAAAATCATATTGTGAATCCATGAAAACCTATCACTTTCACATAATATCATTCCACACCACGTGTGACTCATCAAATCTACATCATCTCTACATACTCACATATATAAACTAAAATACATCATATTCTAGTGTAAATATGCACTATAATTCAATCCATTTCAACCTGCACATAAATAAGGTTTTCTAACACTATGTCTAGGTCACTCATTAGGATCAAGATGCACTTCTATTACTCTTTTAGAGTGGTCCATGACTATGTACCAATCATGGAACCTCTAGTGTGTGTTGCCTCACATTCTTGATTTCAAATGGTTGGTGAATCTTATCACCATGTTTGATGATGTCGAATCCTTGATTAGAATGGGATGATGGGATGTCAGATCTTCCTTCCATGGGTTCTTTTTTTGAGTTAGTCATATAGTTTGAGTATCCCTCATATATATATGTGATATTTGTGGTTCTTGTTCTTGGTACCATCTCATGGTGGAAACTGATTGATTAAACTACATTATATCTCAAAATAGTAGCTAACTCCGGTTTGGAGTTGATGAGGATGTATAGAACCTTGGGAAAGTTTATAATTTATAATTTTTTTTCTCATTTATTGTTGTGGACATCTCAAATATAATAAATATTAGGTTTAGAGACTATCTAATCCCATATTAACAACAAATATCCTTATGTTAAAGATATAAGTTTTCAAAAGCTTGATTCGTAGGTTATCCCATGTATGTTGCATGAAGTGGGGATTATTATGCATTAAGAGGGTCACATGCTTAACGTCTTATGGAGATGGGTCAGTCATAGGTTTAGAGTCTGATACTGATAGTTAAGTCATGGGTTTAACATCTTGTATATATATGTTGGTCATGTGTTTAACATATTATGGGGAACATGTTGGTCATATGTTTAATGTCTTGTGGGGATGGGACGGTCACTTGTTTAACATATTCTATGGATAGGTTTGGATGTTTAAGGGATGAGTGTAATTCTTGAGGGGGGATATGATCACACTTCAGTGCCGATTCATCATGAGGGGGAAGTATATGAATAGTTGTTTTAATTTTGGGATTGAACCACAAGGAGGAATCCTACATACCCAATTAGGAAAAATAGATTAAAACTAAAAATGTTTGATGCCAATGTTTAAGATTGTATGATGGGGATTGGTCCATATAGTTTAAATTCATGTAGTGAGGATGATTGTGTCATGAGAGGAGTAAAAACCAAGGGATTTTGTTGCGATTACTAATATAGGTTTCCTTTATTTTATTAAGAAAAAATGGTATCAATGGGGATAATGTGTAGAAGATTCATCGAGAGTGGGGTGTAATAACCTCCGTGTCATACACTTGGAATCCAATGCTCATCTCAAAGGGTTAGGATACAATTTTAAATTATGCACTAAGGAAATTAGGATATGAATTTTAATGTCTTATATATTGAACTTTTTATTCATGGCTTACAATCAGGTCTACACATCATTGATCAAGGTTAGAAGAGAGAAGGTTCCAAAACCATCCCTAATTGAAGTTAAAAACAAGTATCGTCACATAAAAATTCTACCGTTTGGGATAACAATGGGTGTCCTAGTGTTAGGGAGCCTATTAATAGGACAAAAATTCAATGAGGATACCCTATCCATGATGGGAGAAATGGTACTAGATATGAGGGTTGATGATATTGGTCATGCATGTGATCTCGGAACAAGTAAACCCATTTTAGGTAGGCATAAGGCATCTAAGAACTCAACTTACATGGAACTATGATTCACTAAAGGAGTCCTTATGTCAAGGAACTTGAGTTTGTTGCACATAAATTTGGTTTTTCTATTGGAATTAGAGTTTCATGATACATAGACTCTAGCATAGGGAAAATGCATGGATACATAGGGAATAGGTGCACACAGCTTGTGGGGTCGCATGAAGCTTGGGGTTACACAATGGGGGACCATCCTGAACAAACACATCTATGTTTTAGGGGATGTTTCGCAAGTACATATCAAATATAAATTATGTTAATTCAGTGCTTATGTTATGTTGTTCACATAAGTTATTTACTAGTTGGAATCCATGGGAGGCAGGAGTTTTGCGACATCAAGTAGTAGAGGGTCACACAAAGGGATGTTATGCATTTCAACTTACAAATATCCACCCTTGAAAATAGGGGAATGATGTTTTATTTATAGTATAAATTAATTTAAAGGTTTCGATTAATTTGAATCAATTGAATCATGCAACAAGAGGTTGGATCTAAATACTCAAAGTTGAATGATTCACATGAATTTTCCAATGGAGGATGATCACGTAAGACATTGATTAAAACTCTCATTTATTTCAAAACCCTCAAGAAGCTATGTGACGTATGGAAGGGTTTCATTCGAAAATTTCCTTGTGTTTTTCTTTATTTTTTGGCATGCATCAAAATTTTGGCGTGGAATGTCATCTTTCATGTATAAATGATTTTCACAAAAATTTAAGGTCTTATTCCCACATACACCAAGTATCAACCCCCCATACCCTTTATAAAAGAATGGAATCCCAATCCTAGAATATAATTTTGATTGGGAAAAAAATATTTCTATGAAATTGATTCACATTTTTAGCACCATAAAATTTCCCCTCCTCAGAATTGGAGTTGATGTGAAAATGAAAAGACATGTTATAAGGAAAACCTTGAATTTATGATTATTTTCCCCCTTGGTGCGCAACATCAATTCCAACTCATGTAAACCAGTTGAATGAACACAAACATATGGACATACCATGACAATAAATTGTTGATATAGGCTAAATTATAGTCACATAACATTCACACATAATAATTTGTCTCTCATGCATTGAACTATAATCACTTGAGTGAACTCTTCTTCTATCAGTCAAGACGTCCATAAAAACTCATCTTATGAGATAATATTTGCATGAAAAGGAAATCATTACACAAACTAAGAATGTGTGGAATGAAACATGACTATTTGTGTGAGACGTGTCCTTGTTTTATAAATCATCCTAAGAAAATAATCAAAACTACTCAGAGATGGCTGATGAAGATACTTCAGTCACTTTTCCACTAATTATGCTATTACTGCTTCTAGGATGGAAGAAATGCTTAGGAATCCTGAAATTCCTTGAGTTAGGAGGGTAGTTTCTTAGTACAAAACACTATTATACCTTTTAGAGGAAGAAAATATGATGTAACTAATGAGAAACAAGATATAACTCAATGAATTTGGATTATTGTAAGATTTCATTATCCTAGCTATGGAGTTCAATGTGTCGAGGATTCAATTTTCCCACCATGAGAAAATCATCTTTTGAAGCATCATAGATGCTGGAAACCACCGCATAGAATGTAAAACTAACACTTTCAACACCCTAAGAAGAAGGATGAGGATTCTTATTGGGGATCAAATAGTCGATGAATTGTTCCCTACCCATCATGAAAATATTATCCATGAAAATATTATAAACAGTTGTGTGGGATGGTATAAACACTAGGACTTTAAAGTTATGGGGAATTTCCATGATGGGTGAGAGTGAGCATACTGAGTGTTCTTCACGTTCAAGGAGTATGGGGTTGAGAAACATTATATTAGACTGCATTAGGTATTGTGGATTCCCAAATTCCATGTATACTAACAAAATGATTTGTTTCCATAACTCCTTGGCTGATGGTCCCTAGGTAAAAATACATTCAATATCATTCCATCGGTAAGTGGAGATCTAACCATGGAACCTACACCACATCAATTTGATCCCAATGTTAGTGTTTCTTTATGATAAGTTACTCTTAGAGCCCAACTATTAATGGGGTAAGGGTCAAACACCTGGTGTGATGAAGATCCTCTTAGAATATATAGTATTAGTCTTGGGGAATCCCCCTTTCTATAGAGACATCACATTTAATACTTGGTTGGAACATTTCCAGAATGTTCCAATTGAGAAGATGTTAGGGTATCTGATGTAGTGTCTCGTGGTGTGAAAATGAGGAGGTTTGGGCTCTACTAGTTGACATTTGAGGAGTTCTGATACTAGAAATGGTTTTATAATATGATGTACTAGAATCCAGCAGTCCGATATGTGGTGTTGCAGACCACTTTATAGAGCTAGTGGTTATTGTTGCTCAGTGAAACCTACATGGGAATGTAGTTGGGGATGCTCATGATGGAAGTGATTGTAACACCCCAAGCTTCCACGGTACGCTTCTCTTTGAATAATATAGTAGCATGTGTTATACGCAACTTCAAGTTCTAACACACACCACAACCAATCAAACTAGCCGTTATGAATATTAATACCGAATTTTTAAAATTTTATAAATTTAATCATTCAAAATGGACTTCATTTTTGGATTTGTAATATCGAAATTAGCATAGGGTGATTTTTTGGTATTTTTCTGAAAACATTCAATTTTTGATGAATAGTGAAAAAACACTGAGTTATAGTTTAAAACAGAATATTTATTTAAATAATTAGTAATTTTATTTAAATTAAATTAAGGTCAAAATAGATACATAATTCCTATATAAGTTCAATTTAATTCATTAGAGTTAGTTTAGAATAATTTTAGATATATAAAAATTTTATTGAACTTTTCTACGTCTTTTACCCACCTCCTAGGCGAATTTGGAAATTCACATAAAACATTATTTTACCACTTCTGTGAGTGGAATTTTGAAAATCCGAAAGACAAGGTTAATATCAAGGAGTAAAATTTGGTTCAATGAGATGAAAATATTTTTTGGTGAATAGTAACTTTTTACTTTTATTTACCATGGTTAAAAGTAAATAGGGTAATTAAGGGTAAAAATTATTTTAATATTACCCAAACACGTGTCCTAATTCTATTGGACAAGTGTATCTCATCCAAAAACAACTTTATAAATAAAATATTATCATTTAGATCCACTTGGATTAGATAAGGACATTTACTATTATTTAATTCAAAGAAGAGTTAAAAGAGTTAAAATCAATGTTTAATAACTAAAACATTTTAATATAGGGTTATAAATAAGATAAATTCGATTATAAATATTCATTAGAAATCTAAAAATATTTCCTACATAGTGATATTTTATTTACAATTTTTAGACATTAAATATTTTAATTTATTTATGACACAATGGTGATGCAGTAATTACCTAATTAATGAAATATTAAAATAATTGATATTATAAATATTAAAATAAATGTAATTTGAGAATTTATTTTGAATTACACTAATTCTATAGGTTAATATGACATATTATTATTGGTTATATACATTTTTTTCTAATTAATAATGCTGTTATGAAATTATCAAAAACAAAATACTCAATAGTGTCAAAATTGACATAAAATAGTTTTTAAAACAAATATTATATTATTAATTGAAATTTGGTTCCTAAAAATCTATGTTTTGGAAAAAGGACTTATATAATGATAGGTGTATCATTAATGGACAACTTGGCGGTCTCTTTGATGTATATAGTATGTTTATTAACTATATAATATAAAAATATAAAGTGACATGGTAAATGTCAAACTAATAAACTACGAGTTAAAACTAAAATATAAGGTTAATATAATGACACAAACCTGTATAAAATCTATTGGTTGAAAGACTTTCGACCCATCCCCACCTTAGACTTTGAATAATCCACTTTGGAGCCATTAGAAACCGAATATGAATTTATTATAAAATGATATTTTAAGTTTTTCCTAAAGAGGCCCTCCTCCCCCTTATAAAATGACACCACTTCTATCCAATTATTAAATAACTTCAAATCCTTTTGGTTCGGCCAAATCATGCCCAAATATTATCTCAAATTTCCTCACTTCAACTTAGAGGCCTTAGTTTGATCAAAATGCCAACCTATGGATCCCTTTTGATCAAATCAAAAGGAATAACCTGAAGAAGAGGTAATGTTTTCACCACCCTCTTTCAAGTTCCTTTCTTCTTAAACTTCTTCTTTATTTGTTATTTCAAATCTAAAATAATAACTCTAGTATCTTATATATACTGTGATGTTATTATAAATATGGTAAACCATACTCATTATTCTATCCATCCTTTGAATGACATGTCACCATACGTGCGTGCGTACGCCCTACCGTCTCCACGTCGTCGTGTAATTGTTATTCAATACATAATTATTTGTATGGGTATAATAATAATGTGTAATTAATTTAAATAATAAATATAACATTATAATGATTCTTTATATATGATATACCATCCAATTATATATTATTTTAATATCAAAAGTATGATATTATCGCTCGTGCGTACGTACGGACTACCGTCTCCACAAATGCGATGAGATTCATTCCCCATCATATCCATACAAGTATAATTATCATTTTATGATTAAAAATAATTTTTAAGGAATTTATATCATTCTGTATATTAATAAGATACAAACTATCTATAACAAACATTGCTTATGTAATAAAACATATAAAAGCAAACAAGTAAGTTAACACCCAAAACGACGATAATACCAAGATATTATTAACAAATAAATATTAAAAGATCATATATTATATCATATTAATGTATATGATTCTTATATAATTCAATAACAATTATTTCACCATTATAAAGGTGGCTAAACTACCCTTGGTCAAGGAAAAAGTACAACGTAAGGTGTTTCTTGTCTCACTTTTAATTCTGTGAGATTTCCATCGGTCATCACTTATTTATTACATGTGGTGTGTGTACATCCCATATGTGTATTAATAGTGTAATATAATTTAATTAATGTATATTTAAATCATAATTTTAAGATCCTTATATCATGGGTGTATTTTTCTTAAGTTACCAAATCAATAAGGGAATTTGAAATTTCGATTTCCACTCATTCGACATTACGCATACTTCATTGATTATTTTACTCCAAGATTATGTGTGGAATCACTATTAATTTTCTTATGTCATAATTTCCACTCCCCTTTATGTGGATATAATTTTGATACACATAATCAATCATTTGATAAATTCTCAAGTCATCGGTATAAACTTGATAAGAGTAACTTTTACTCAATCTCCATTTGTTGAGTTAAACATCCAATTCATTGGTGTTGTTTTTACAAAAATATGTGTGAATGTCCTTTGATTGTTTTACACTTAATATCCAATAATATTGAGTGTATTTATATTTTTCACACATAATTATGTCATTGAATTATCCTTAACCTAATGATATGGCCTTTATGAGAGAATTCATCTCAATTTACATTCCATTGAGACTCCTTTGTTGTTATACACCAAATCACTTTTCTATGGTGTATATAATGTACTTTGACATAGTATATCATAAATCCCGTTATTCTCATGATATTAAAAAGTTTTTATTACCTCAATTATTTTTATTCAAGTGTCTCTCATTTTGTTAGGAACTCTAAATACAATGTCATTTTAAAATGTTTTAAAGATTTATTATTCTAAATCTTTCTCATTAATGTCCATGTTTTAAAAATGGTTTAAGGATTTATTTATATGGACATTAATGTTTTCAAATAAAAATTCCTTTTAAATGTTCCAAAGTGGTATTTGACACTTTGATTCAAAAATCTATTTTAAATGGCTTCTTGACAAATAGTGTGACTTTTAAATGTTTTCAAGAAAAAGGGGGATATTTCTCTCAATAGTTTGATGATTATTTTAATTTATGTCAATATCCATCATTATTCTCGATTGAGGTTATTCTTGATACAATATAATCTTCTATATTGTATCAAATGAGTTATTTTTGACCGTGGATGTGCAATTCTTATACCATTCATGGCTTGTGGATAAAGTATTGACATTTCGCATGCTAGTTTTAATAAGAATGTTTATGTTATGTTTTAAACTTTTCATATGAGGAATGCATTGGACTTAGTAAGTGACTGGTGGAGCCCGATATAGCTCCTCGATGTATCGGTGGGTATCATGAGACAAACTAGTGTCTTGGAACAAGGCATTGACAAAATATTATTTGTAGTCTTGGCACGAGGCCTTGAATATGTGGTTATGATAGTATGGAATTATGCATTAAATCATTATGAAAGTGGTTATTGATATTGCATGTGGTTATTCAACTAGTATAATATCCATGTGAATAAGTAAATGACATTATTTCGTTTTATCTTTTCCATATTATGCTAAAGTTCAAGTTTAAAAGGCTTTTGTTTTAGTTATACATTGCCTTAAATTTTTATTCTTATTTATGAATGTTTCCGCTATATTTTTATCCTTAATGAGCATCTGATCTCACCCCTTTCAATGTTTTATTTTTTCCAAGATGTGAAGAAGTAATTTATGAATGACCTGCAAGGATAGTATGAGGGGATATTAAGACAATATTTATTTGTAGTTTTATTTACTTAATGATGTAATGTAAGGCTTGTGTATTTATCTAGTGTTTCCAAGACTACTAAACTAATCGGCCTTTCGAGACATGATCTATTGTGATCATGCCAATGTTATGTAATAATGCACAGACTCTGGGTAAGTGGGTTTGGGGTGTTACAGTTGGTATCAGAGGAAGTGTAGTAGAAACTATGGAAAGTAGATTTAGATAAACTTTGATTAGAGCACATAGCCCTATGATAAACTTTGAGGATTAGTATAGAAGAACTTCCAAGAATTTTGGTATTGTATAGATTTTGTGAGTTTTCTAAGCAATACATCCCTGTATGGATATGAGCAGATAGAGGTGTATCTAGCCGAGATGTACCTAGGGGTAAAAATCAAAAAAACCGCTTTGATATAGACTCGAACAGGAACTGGTGCACGAAAATGGGCCTTGCTGCACTCTGGGTTATGACACACTTGGGGGATATGCTTAGGATAATTTAAATTTTAATTACAAACCAATTTGAAGTATTTGACCTTGGTTAATCTTAAGGCATTTCAAATTGAGAAAATGGTGTCATGATATTCTATAAATTATTTTATGACTACTATTACTCACACAATGCTTTCTGATTTTAGTCAATGGATGGAGTCCAAGGAGGTCATAGTAACTTTGAGAATGATGTACAAGGTGGGAACGGTGGTGGAAATGAGCAAAAAAATGGAATGTTGATAGGCATAAAAGATATCGTGTTTATTCCAAATCAGTTTTCAAAAAATAATATCAACAAAAAAATATTAACCAACTCCTAGACTCAACAAAGAAATGAAAGGTGACGAATGATAAGAGCTCCAGCAGTAGAGACCATGGAAAAAATAGTCCTAAATTTCCATCATCTAGGAAGTGTGGAAGGAGACACCCAAGAAAGTGTCTAAACGGAACAAAGAAATGCATTACGTGTGGGAAAGAAGGATATAAAGTGAATAATTTCTGTGGAAAAATGAAGAGTACTATGGAATAAAATAAAAATGATCCTAATATTCCAATTACGGTCATTTTTCGTAAATGTAAGGGACCTTGGCATCACCCAAGTCAATGCCCTATTCTATAGGATAACCTCTTGGTCAAGGAAAAATATATATAGAAATAAATGGATGGAAAAATGTTTAAAGGTATTAGTGATCTTTGGATGAATTTTCACTTATATGTGTAACCAAGAAATTTATCATGTGAAAATGATATTTAAGGAAGAATTATCTTTTCTCTTGTGGATATAGTTATAAATAACCATTTTCTTTTATATGAACCTCTAATTTGAGGCAATTAAAAGTTATTATATTTTGGGATGAAATTGCAAGGTATGGGATAATATTTGTGGTTAAATTATGTTATGGTTATTTTGAGGAATTTATCTAATTTTGGTAATGTTATAACATATAGTTTTTTAAAACAGAAAACACGCGGACCGTGTGACAACCCATCGCGTCAGAAAAAGCTGTGAGAATTGAACCGACAACCAAAGTGCAATTGGGATTTATCGCCTACCAATGGACTACGTGAAGTCCCTGGTTAGTGTGACTAATTTTTTTTAGTTAAATGACTTTATTGATCAATAATACGTTGATTTGGGTTATTATGTATTATCAAATGAATACCCTTAGTATAGGATAATGATTTGGTGATTAAGTGATAAATGAAATTTTGGAAGATGTTCGCTTTGTTGGGAACACTATATGCCCAAGGAAAATTGAATACTATCGGATTTCAGTTGAGGAGTAATGGTGTATTTTTATCTATGTTTTTATTGTGGATTATAGTGATTTGGGTTATTTATGGAAATGATTAACCTATAATAGAGAATATGTGATTAGGTTAATTACATTTAAGTATGTGACTTTAAGAGTCGTCGATGTCATTAAGAGATACAATTTAACTTGTAAGACTACATAACCAGATTCTTTTATGTTTGGGGTTTCAATATTAGCTTGGATTATATTGAAGTATTTTAAGGACAGTTTTTTATTGAAAGGTAGTTATTTAACTTTTGGGTATTTTTTGTTTAATTATGGAAATTAAGATTAGTGTTTCTTTCTCAAAAGGAATATCCTTTTGGGGGATCATCAGATCTTGTACTAACCATTTTGGTTTTTATTAATCTCTATAGACAAGGTAAATATATAGTTTATCCTTTGTGGATCATGTGATTCTATAGAAGTTTATTCTAGCTCTTCCAGTGTGACCAAGTCTTCTTGGATACTCATCATTTAAAAAATGAGTTAGTGGTGGAAATTTATTAAAGAATGAAACTCTACTTAAAAATTAAGTATATCACTTTATTTTCCTAGTCAATATCATAAATGAATTCCTCATCTTTATGTAGTGTATCTTAAAAAAATGTTGTCTGTATACTTCTCCTACTGGGAAACTAATGACCCTTTGTCCCATCACAAGTTTGTGGCTTTCTTGTTGTTAACTTTATCCTGATCATGTTTTCTATCCCTCTCCATCAAAACATGACTCTTATTTTATCTTCCATATCCTTGTTTTCCTATATGTAATCCTATTATGAGTTATTTTGGGTGACCATTGTACTTCACTTTCTTTCTTTTAAGGTGATAGTTTTATTGACTCTTTTTCCGATGTGGGACTTTCCATTATTTTCCCAAGCCCAATTTTAAAAATTTCAAGGATGAAATTATTTGAAGGAGGGGATAATGTAACACCCCAAGATTCCATGGTACATTTCTCTTTGAATAATACAGTAGCGTGTGTTGTACCTAACTACGAGTTCTAACACACACCAAAACCAATCAAACTAGCCATTATGAATAGTAATACCCACTTTTTAAAATATTATAAATTTTATCTATCAAAATGGACTTCATTTTTGGATTCAGAATATTGAAATTTTCTTAGGGTGATTTTTTGGTAATTTTCTGAAAACATTCAATTTTTGATGAATAGTGAAAAACACTGAGTTTTAGTTTAAAAAAGAATTTTTATTTAAAAAATTATTTATTTTATTTAAATTTAATTAAGGTCAAAATAGATACATAATACTGATATAAGTTCAATGTAATTCATTGGAGATAGTTTAGAATAATTTTAGATATATTAAAATTTTATTGATCTTTTCACCAGATTTTACCCACCCCTAGGAGAATTTGAAAATTCAAATAAAACATAATTTTACCACTTCTGTGAGTGGAATTTCGAAAATCCGAGAGACAAGGATAATATCAAGGAGTAAAATTTGGTTCAATGAGATGAAAATAATTTTTGGTGAATAGTAACTTTTTACATTTATTTACCATGGTTAAAAGTAAATATGGTAATTAAGGGTAAAAATGATATTAATATTAACCTAACACATGTCATTGTTTCCTCTGGAATTGAGGATGACCTCGTTGATTGAAGGTTCAAACATTCCAATCAGTTTCTAACGGGTTTTTTTGTAGAACCGGAAACATCCAATGATTCCATATCCATTTGGACATACTTTCCAATGGTATGTGCTCATTAGTTGTGGACTGATGAGGCTTAAGAATTTGCATTGGTCAAGAGAATGGGAGGTCGGACTCATCACACCTTTTTGAAGGGAATTATTGTATACTCTGTGACTCTGTTTATAGATTTAAGTTATGCTCGTGAATCCTTATTACATTACCAGGTATAAAATGTGCTTTCCTTTAAATCTGACAATCAATGATTGATATTAAGGAAATTTAAAGAATCATTTATATGTATTCGAGGTTCTTCATCAATAGAGAATTATCTGTATTTGTTAGAGATTCTCAGTTGATGGTATCATTAAATACATAAAAGTATCTTGGTCATTATGAGGACCATACTAGTTTTAAAGCCACTAAGTGGGGCACTTGAATTTTATTATCATTCAAGAGGACATGGATTATTTCAGAGTTGGGATCATACCTGCTGATGGGCTACCTACGTATCCTTTGTTTTGGAAAAGGAATAAGAACCCACATAGTTCAAGTAAGGGAGTATGACGGTTATGCATGATTGATGGCTCAAAGAAAGATGTCATGAAAACTTTTACACTCTAAGCTCATGTGAGTCATGCTCGGTGTGAGAAACAAGAGGTATTGGTGAAACCAGACAATTGTGCCATGCAATGATGTGGGGATTATGTTTGTACGACTGCCCAAATAGATGAGGATTAAGATTTACTTCAGGGAAGAAGTCCATGAACAGGGTCCATAAAGGTATATCTTCTTCATAGAGATTTGGATTCTCTAATATTGGGGCTTACTCCTAAAGAAGATTCCCAAGTTAGGAGGGGACTTATGATTGGGTTTTACTCCTGAGAAGGAATACTAGTTCAAAAGGAATTATGACTGGTTAAGAGAAATTAAGACTGGGGCTTATTTCTAAGGAGGAGGCCCAGGTTAAAGGGATTTGAAAATTAAGGGACTTGGGGATTACTCTTAACGAGGATGCCCGTATTTGACACTGGGGGCTTATTCCTGAAAAGGAAACCCAGGTTAAAGGAATTAAGGTTTCGGGATTACTCCTGAAGAGGATTCCCAAATTTGGGGAATTATGAATGGGGATTATTCCTGAAAAGGATGCCCAGGTTAGGGGACTTGGGGCTTGCTCCTGAAAAGGAGGCCCAAATTAAATAGGACTTGGGGCTTACTCATAAGGAGGATGCCAAAATTAATAGGGATTTGGACTGGGGCTTACTCTAAAAAATGAGGCTCAGGTTAAGGATTCTCTCATATTAAAGGATGAGGATGAATGAATGAATTCTCTAACTTTAGTGACATAAAGATGTGAAAATCACTATGTTTTGAGAGATATTCCACGGAACTCCTTTCAGATAAGAAAGTCAATCAAGAAAACATGCCATAAATGGATTTGAAGAGTGTCCTGATGACTGAATCTTGAATAGGAGAGGTGGAATGGCATAAGAGGGGTTAAATGGGCAGAAAGGGCACCCAAAAAATATAAGGGCGCACAAGTCCGGGCAGGCACACAGGTACTGCGTGGGCTCGCAAGTATTGGTCACGCAGGTAAACCTGCACGACACATAGGTACTTGTGCGATCCTTGACCTGTAGAGTAATACTTGGGAGGTTCTTGACAAAAGCCTTTAGAATCATCTTGAGGTACTTCTAGAAGAGTGGCATGCATGTTTCAATGAATGGGTACGGGGGCGCGCAAGTGTGTTCATTTCCCTTAAGGTAAAAACATTTAGGCACTCAAGTGTTGGTGATTTCTAACACTTAGACCTTATTCCTCTTGTTTATACCTTCCATTCTAGGTAAAAAATTACCTTAGAATTATTTGGAAGACTTGAAGAAGAGACTTGAGCATTCATAGCGCTATATCTAAATTCTAGAAAAATTTCTCCTCAAATGGGGGGCCCACCGGGGGTGTTTATAGGCTGGAGAGGACCCTGGGTGGTTTTCAGAGAGGGTGCGCAAGTCCCTTGCGCAACCATTAAGAGGTGAGCATGTATACTTGTGCGACAATGAGGGAACTTGTGTGGTGCAAGGTCCTTTGACTCCATTTTCATTCCTTTGTCGATTTTTAATGTTTTCTTCAAAGGCTGAAATAATTTTCCCTAAGTCATTTCCCTTTCTATTCCTTTAGACAATGTGATGAAAAGTAGAATCAACAAAAGCCCCCCTCAGAGTTAGATCTAGAAGAATAAGGATGTGACTCTAAGGAAAAGAAGAGAAACCAAAGGGAAAGAGGCGCGTAGGTGTTCACCGTGCAACTGTCATCGCGCAGGTGTGAGTCGCGCATGGCTGGAGCGCGCTAGTTGTAGGCGCGCAGGTGGCCGGCTTGACCTATATATATGTGCTCAGTTGTTGCGCATTTCACCGAACATCGGATTTCTGAGCTCTCGCCACGCAGGTTATCTCTGCCGCGCAAGTTGCTCATTTTTCAACTTTTCTTTGTTGTCGCGCTGCTGTCAAGGTATCTGGACTTGCGCGGTGATACTTGTGCGCCAAATACTTGCATGGCCGATTTATACTTGTGCACCATATCCATACATGCGCGCCAAGTTTAGACTTGCGCTCCTTAATGCCTTTGCCATTTTTTTTCAAATTCCTTCATAAATTTTATGAAAAATTAACTTACTTTAGGAGTTAATTATTAAACTTTTGTGCAGACCCAATGGCCCCCAAGAGAATTGGAACAGCTGATGAACTGGAAAGAAAAAGAATTGATGAAATGATGGATATCATTGGCCACAATTATTATACAATCTATGATAGCACACTCCCATATTTTTCTAAGTATCTGAAGAAATATCACTTTGATTTCTCACAAAGCACTTATCGGCCTTTGTACTATTATGATCATCTGCGAGAAGTCACTATTCCAGAAGCAAAGACCTATCTCCCATTTTTGTGGTTTCAGAGTTACAACAACTTTGCTTCAGCAAATATCTCATGTGGAGGAGGATTTATAAATGCTGGAACAATGGAGATGGCCCACATGATGAATCATACCCTTGTATGCCAGATATGAAACCTCATAAGCCTGAGCTACAACCACATTGTCATCCTTCAATATTTTGAGATGCTCAGATGGATCAATCCAAAGGATGGAAGAAATGTTTGGAATTCCGTCCTGGGGGAGGTGTGAAGCCAACTTGGATGTGGGAATACTGGGTACGACAAACCTATGCAGAGTTTGTCGAAGATCTGAAAGGAGTTGCGATATACAAATCTGTCTGTATTGGGAAAACATATGTTTACAGACATGATAACTTCGTGTTAGAGATACTCAGCCACTGGATCCCAAAAACCAATTCCTTCCATCTGACTCATGGAGAAGTAGGCATCAGTCTGTGGGATTCCCACAGGATCTTAGGGGTTCCAATTTTAGGCAATATGTATGATGAATTCATTCCCCCCAATGTGACTTAGAATGATTCAGGAAGACTCATGCTTTTTCTCAGGAATTATTTAAAATCTTCTACATGCTCAAGAGTTCAAAGACCTCCTTAACTCATTCTAGAAAGGATATTTATCTGTAGGAGTGGATGAATATATTTCATATTGAGAATAAAGAGAAGGAGAAAAAGGAGAAGGAGCCGAAGGAAAAAAAGGATCCAAGAAAAAGAAATCCAAGGATAAGAGGCCCACCCGTGCTACAACCTACCCAAAACCTGAGAAGAGGGGTTCTCCTGACACATTTTGGCCAACTCTAGAGGCAGGAGAGTTCTAGAAGTGGGGATATGAGGTGAATCAAAGGATCCTAAAGAAGACTCCTCTAGAAGGCTTCGTGGCTTTGTGGATCAGCGTTTATCTCTTTCTAGTCACGGACTCAAAGGGAGGCGTCAGGACATGGACCATCATTATTATGGAAAAGTTGATTGAGGGAAAAATGGTTGGGTTTTCTACCCCCATTTTAAAAAATATTCACAGGATTTTACTTCATATCTTCATGGGTAAATCTCCTGTAAGAATAGTGGGACCATTCCATGTTTCATGGGGATGGATTGCCACTCATTTTAGGACTTACAATTTACAGAATAGAGTAAAAATTCTTGGAAGTTCTTTCAGGATGTTAGTGCAATCATTATCTGGAGTTTCTCCATTAGATATTAATTTCTATGAAATGAAAGTGAGTCTGAGCATGTTTAAACAATTCAACTTCTTTCTCTATTGAAATCCTCCAACTAGGCGATTTTTTGATGATGGAACAACCCACTTGGATTTGAGGGCATACATGATAGCTTTCAGAGTTGGTGTGCTAGTTTCCAGGATTGACGGAGAAATTATATGTGAGGACTATGATTTATATAGATTTTTACGTCAATTCAAGTGTCTGCAATAGATTTCTGTATCTCCCCAAGTATATGTCAGGTTAGAGAAACATCTGACGGTTGCACAATAACTGTGGCTGCTGACGTCAAGGGACATGACTGGGGAGATATTTGATCTACCAGTTGAAAAAGTGGCACATAACTTGACTACATGGTATGCCGAGCACTGGATAGCATCATACCCTAAAGGGGTGCTGAATCACCTATTTTATCCGGTGGGGAAAAGGAAGAGGACTGTAGAGAAAGGAACCCTTCCTCATCAAGGTGATGCTTCCCCACCTGAAGCTAATTCGCCAGATTCCTCCTCTAGGACTGATTCACCAGATTCCCATGATGGGGATGATAAGGCACAACAAGTGGAAAATCATCCTCATGCCTGATATAATCCTCCGGTTAGAATCAAAATACCTACTCCATCAATTCCTGGTGAGTTACTTAATTATGGTAATTTAATCAACATCACTTTATAAATCAATAAGTCTTATTTTCTTATTCTCTATCAATAGGTGCATGAGTTGGGAAGAAATTGAAGTAGAAAATTGTAGGACCTTCCTCGTAGCCTTCTAGTACAGGCACTAAATATCTACGACCAGAGGTTGTCCAGACATGGCAGAGTCGATATTGTGGTACTGAGACTACCTGGCTGGATTGGTGCGAGGGTATACAACTCCCTAAAATAGGAAATCTCGTGGCTTCTACAGATATACAATACGAGGAAATCCCCAATGAAGTGTGGGCTTACATCAGAGAGCTGGAAATTCTCATATATGCCATTGACGATTCCATTCCTGTCACCAAGTGGGTGAAGGAATTGATATATCGTGGCACAGCTGAGGGGACTGATGAGGAGTGGCATGATTATGTGGCACCTGAAGATGTAAGTTTTCTTTCCTTATTTTCTTCTCAACATGATTTAAATCTAAGATTTGTTACTCAAGGAAATTATTTTCTTCACCTTTCATCTCACAAATAAAGGAACAACTGAGGTTTCTCTAACACAGTACAACCCTGGTGGTACTGCCATTGGGGTTGCTGATGAGTCTCCTCGCGAATCAGGTGAGAAATCTCCAGGAAAACAGGCCATGAATGAGAAGTTGGACATGGCCTTCAATTCCCCAATTCAACTGCCAATAAGGGAGACTATTGATACTCTTAAAAGCCAAAAGGACAACGGCAATGAAGGAGTGAGTCCACCGCTAAACGCTTTATCAGTAGTGTTAAGTCCTTTGGATAATCATGAATCTATACCCAGTAAAAGTTTGCTCATATTTCTTGGGATTACAGTGGCTTCTTCAATTTCCCCTATAAGGGAAAAGACTGATCCTCCCTTGAGGACCGTAGAGGGTGCTGTGGAACAATTGCAAATTCAGGATGACTTGCCTGCTCCTGGAGAAGAACCATCATATATTCCCAGTATCCCTTCTATTTCTGTTGCGATAAGAGAAGAACCTGCTTCAGGTATGTTAAAAATTCCCCATAAAATGTTGAATGAAACATCTACTGACTTTCATTCTGTGATATTTCAGGTTCAACCCCTGCATTAGAGCTCTTGGTGGCCATTACAACTGACGCTGCCATTTTAACTGAAGAATATGTCTAGGGACAAGGACTGCAAGATGAATGTCGCCAAGAAGACACATCAAATGCTCCCACTAGTGAGACTAACCAAGATTCTGAGATGACATTAGATGAAATGATGGAATATGGAGCATCTTTCAAAGATTATATAAATCATGTTAAATTACCATGTAATTTAGAAGATTATGGATGTGAGTGTTATCCTTCATCCTATTAAGAATAAATTATTATTACATGTCTAATCATGATTGGTTCAAATGTGCAGTTTTGTCTGAGCAAGCTGCTGAACAACCCATGCCTGAAGGGGGTATAGAAAACCCTACCATTGCAGAGAAATTAGCACAAGTAGAGCATAACCCATTAGAGCTTCCCCAAAATCATCCTAAAAATCCTGTCGAAGCTAGAAAAGATGGGGAGGAGCCTTCTCATGTTGCTGATCTACCGTTGTGTAAGGAATAACAATATTTGTGATTGTACTTAATTTGGAAGACAACCGATTCTTTTGTTATCCTTTGAAACTAACTGAAGATTCCAATTAATTATGCAGGGCCATCAATTGATGTGGCTAGATATGGAGGTGAGGCCTCAGCCTCCGCCCCAATGGGAATTGAATGTGAAGAAGCTCAGGTCAGGGGGGAAGGAGCAGAATAGGGCACTTCTCTATGTTTATTAATCCTAGATTACATTCCCCCCTGTGACGATGATGTCGAATCAGACCCATAGGTACTTAAGGTGCTCAGCTTTTCATGATGCAAGGCATGGAACAACATATATAAAATCATATCTTAGGTGCCTTTAGAAGAGCTATCATCGAAGTTCCCTCGATTGTCTTCCTTGTTCATCATGCTAGGACCTGGTGGTTTTGGATATGAAAAGATCCATGACGCGGTGAAACTGGTCATTTAAAGAAGGGAACAAGAGAAAAAGTGTCATGAAGATCTGACCAGGGTGAAGTAGTCAGCCAAAATCAGTGAATTTGAGGCTGTAGTATCCCGAGCTGAGGATGACTATGCTGCCAAGATGAAGGAGCTGAAGCATAAGGTCAAAGATAAAGTCATCCATCAGATGCACGTTTAGCAACAGTTACACGCGGTTACAGGGGAACTTGACCAACTCAATAATTCACTAGAGGGAGCTTAAATGAATGGTATGAAGGCCATCGTGGATGCCAAGAAATCACTCCATCAGGCTGAAAAGAGTGAAGTTGGTCGGGTGGATGAGCTTCAAGTAGCTGCTGATGAATCTCAGGATGTTTTTTATCAAGTGAAGACATATGTTGATAGCCTCTTGTAATTTCCTGGAAAAGAGAAGAGACTCCAATTTGTGGATGTCCTTCTAATTCTTATGCATCAAATGTAAAGAATGCTTTCATCTTCAATCACTTGTGCACGTACTTTCCTGCCACCTGATTTAAATTTTACCTGAGCCAATAGACCTAGTATGCATAGTATGTTTTTTACTAGGGTTATTATAAATAACCCTACAAACTTTGAATATTTTAATTGCTCAATATTACCTAAATCATAAAAAATGTATGTCTAGTGAGCTGGAACTCGACTTTTATTTAGAGTTCCCTTATCTTTTATGGGCAGTTTAAAGTCATTCACGTCGGACATAAAGAGGCTAATGTTTAAGGTCGAAATTGCTTTGACCGAATGAATAAGAATTGACTCAATTACTTGAAAACTTATCTAAAAATATTTTACCACACTCATGTATGAGGGAAAATATGTAAACTAAGACTTATGAAAATTTGAATCTGAGAAATGATATGAAAAAGAGCTAAAAATGAATTAGAAGAAGTAGTTCCCAAGAATGAAGTTACCATTATTTAACAAACCCCTTAGGGCGTTGAATTATGCAGGGCCACCTAAGGGCATTGGCTGCATAGTCAAATAAATAACATCTTTTGGCTGACAGGTCCGTTATGTAGACTACTTATGCAAGGCTACCTAAGGGAACATGCTGCATAGTCATGAAAAAGAACTCTCAGAAATTTACTTTTCTAATGCTAAAAAGATAGTGAAAGTTTATGGGGATTAAACTTTTCCAAAGTATAGAGTTAGCTGTATGGAGAGAGGTACTGGAATATGGAGAAGATATTTCAAAATAGGGTTTTCTATGAATTGGATGAATGTTACTCCTATAAAGGTCTGACCCAAATGTAGGGAAGGAAAATATAAACCATATACTTGAATACTTTCATATCATGAAAAATAACATGAAATAAATATGTTAAGGATAACTATTTTTTGCGGATCCTTACATATTTTTTGATAAGACCAATAACGAAAAAAGAGGCTTTCTTCCCAAGAATGAAGTTACTAGTATCTGGAAAACCTGTTAGGGGGTTGAATTATGTAGGGCTGCCTAAGGGCATTGGCTACATAGTCAAAGAATAGCATCTTTTGGATGAAACATCTGTTATGTAAACTGTTTATACAATGACACCTAAGGGCACGTGCTGTATGGTCAAGAAAAATAATTCTCATAAATTGAACATTTTGTGACTAGAAGTCAACAAAAGGGTTATAAAGATCTGGAAGTATTCAATATTAGGATTATGACACATAAAGATGGGTATTGTCCAATGTATGCAGAGATACACAGATCAATGATAACCATAATCATGTTGTGGCTGGATCCTGGATTGAAATGTTGGACTTCACTATGTATCCTATAAAGATGGGAATCAATCCATACGAAGTTCTTAAACTACAGTTTAATATCATGTGGGGTTAAAATATAGGAGATCTTCTTTTAGGGTCATAGGGCTTGGACCATTTTTAAGAAATACACAGTGTGTGTTTCCATGGGGACTTTTCAGCCAAGGGACTGAAAGTGGAATTTGGGGTTAGGGCCAAAAGACTTAGGGCTGGATTCGAGGGACACTTGAACATTCCTACGTATCCCATAAGGATGGGAATCAAGCCCACTTAGTTCTAGAAATACCCTCTATAAAAATTTGGTTGGTACATGTGAAGGGTGAAATGGGACTTTAGTGAAATGATTTCTTAACCCAAGATAAAATGTTCGAGCATTTCCATGTATGCACATAGTCTGTGGAAAGAAACATGATTGAAAAATCAATGTAAATAATTATTCCCTCTCAGGTGAGGGTATCAAAGAATATTGTAGATTATTTTCTTACATGACAAAAAATTCTGTACAGTTTAACGTCATATAGCAAGGACGAAAGTGAACCAATGTAAATATATTGATTCTGGGGACGGTTTCACAAATCAACATCGTATGAGATGGAGGTGAACCGATGTGAAGAGATTGGTTTTGGGCTTGAACCTTGAGAGGATGCCTACGTACCCAGCCTGGAAGGCAAGGATCAAAGTCCGCATAGTTCAATTAAGGAATGAATTAATGATCAAGTTGTTCTTGGGGACAACGACCTAAAAATGATTTTGGGACATACGCATGGTTAGTGGCCTAGAGAGGGTGTTGTGATTGAAATTTTCTCTATGCTCACGTGATTCATACTCGGTGTGAGAAAGAAGAGGTAACAACAACCTTAATGATGCACAGTTTAATGTCATGTAGGACATATAAAGGGACTATGCAGTTTAATGTATTTCAATTAGGACTATTAGTGCTGCATAGTTTAGTGTCATGTAGCAGGGACAAAGTACAGTTTAATGTCATGTAGGAATTATCAAAGGACTTTCTGTACATTTTAGTGTCATGTTGTTAAGACGATGGGGACAACACAGTTTAATGTCATATTGGACAAAAAGAAGACTGTACAGTTTAATGTCATGCAGTAAAGGAAAAAGAGGACACATTTTAACGTCATGTTGGACATATTAAGGACTTTTTCATAGTTTAATGTCATGTAGGACAAAAGTTCAAATAGTTTTAGGTCATATGTATGGACCATTGCTGTATAGTTTAATGTCATATAGAAAAGACGATGAAGGGGACACAGTTTAACATCATGTTAGACGAATTAGGTAACTTTTTCACAGTTTAACGTCATTTGGGATGAAAGAAATGAAAATAGTTTAGGGTCATATTCATGGACCGTTGATTAATGCAGTTTAATGTCTTGCTGGATGTAAGGGACTTTTATATAGTTTAGCGTCATGTAGTTAGGGCGTCAAAGTTTAACGTCGTGTGGGATGAATGTAATACAAATAGTTTAAGGTCATATGTATGGACAGTTTCAATGTATTTTGTGTTTATACAAACACTTCTTCAGAAATATGGTATTGGTTGGAGTAGTGATGAGTTCTCCATCCATTGAGATTAAAGGATAAGCTCCATTGGAATAGACCTTATGTATTGAATAAGGTCCTTCCCATTTTGGATCTACCTTGGGAGGTTTCTTTCCTGGTATCATTGGAGTTCTGAGAACTAATACCAATTCCCCTTGAATGAATGAACAAAGATGAACTTTTTTGTTGAAAGCTCGTGCTATTTGATTCTGATAGACTTCCAAGTGGTGGAGAGTGCAAAACTTTTCTCATCTAACCGTTCCAATTAATCCAATCACTTTTGAGATTGTTCATCTGTAGATGATTGATCACAAATGGATACTCTGAGTTAAGGTAACTAAACTTCAATGGGAAAGACTAATTCCGTTCCATATACTAGTGAATATGGAGTTGACTGCATTTCCATGCAGGTGGTGGTCCGATAATCCCATAAAGCATGAAAGAGTTTATTAGGCCATGACTTCTTATCTTTATCCACCATCTTTTTCAGTATATTTGACAGAGTCTTGTTGAAAGCTTCTATTTATACATTGGCCGCTGCATGATACCGAGATGAATGATGGGATTTGATGTTTTATTCTTGATACAACTTCTTCACCTCAGATGAACAGAAGTTGGTGCTATTTTCCGTCAATATGGTATGAGGGACACCAAATCTGGTAATGATGTTAGACTTGAGGAAGCTAATAATACATTTAGAACTAACTTATTTGAGAGGTATTGTGTCTGCCCATTTGGAAAATAAGTCAGTAGCTGTAAGAATATAATTAAGCTGCATGGTCGTAGCTAAAGGGTAAGGTCCCACCACATCCATTCCCCATGTGACAAATTGCCACGAGTATTTAACTGTATGAAGCAACTATGGAAGTTGATGAATGAATTTGGAATGTACTTGGCATGAATGAAACTTCTTTGTGAAATCAACACAATCTTGTAACATTGAAGGCCAAAAGTATCCAAGCCTTCGAATCTGATCAGATAGTCTATGTCCAGACTGGTGGGCACAACAGACTCATGCATGCACTTCTTTCATGACAGCCATTATCTCTTCACCATCAATGCATCTGAAGAGAACTCCATCAAAACCATGCTTGTAGAGAATTTTCTCTAGGTGATCTAGGCCATCATAAAGTGTAAAGTTGACCAAACATCACCAGATTTGTTCTTTCCCGGATCTATCAGGTGGAAGTGTTCCATTTTGAAGGTATTCTCTGATAGGTGTCATCCATCCTGTAGTATGACCACATGGTTTAGATATGGGACTAATTTCATTGATTTCCTCTGTTCTGGCTCGAACATAAGGTGAAATTGTACAACAGTGGGCAATACTGATGGTTGTCTCATCCCGATATGGATCTTCCAGAGTTTTGGCTATATTAGCCATTGCATCATCTTGGGCATTTTTTGATCTTGGGACATAAGAAAATGTCGTCTCCAAAGAGAATTCCACCATTAACTCTCTGACGTAATCATAAAAAGGGATTAGTTCTTATTTTTTGATTACACAATCCACATTGACTTGTTTGATTACCAGGTCTGAATAACCTTTCACCTTTGAGTGATTCACATGTGCTTGAAGCACCAACTCCAATCTTGCAATGAGAGCTTGGTATTCAGCTTCATTATTTGTACCACCTTCCCACAATAAGAAGGAATAAGGTAACACTGCCTTTTCTAGAGAAATTAGTACAATCCCTAAGCCAACTTTGTTGAATTTAGGATTTTCCATTTTCCTCCATGTTGGACTTCTGGAAGCACCATCAAAGTACATTTCCCATGTTTGAAGGCTTTCTTGAATAGAGAAAAATTCCTCATCAGGGAGTTCAATATCTGAATATGTGTCTTCCACTAAAGGGTGTTCAGTAAGGAAATCAGCTAGAGCTTGGCCCTTTATTGGATTTTGAGAAACATATTGAATATAAAATTAATACAAGATAACTTCCCACCTTGCCAGACGTCCTGTGAGCATTGGATGACTAAGGATGAATTTGAGTGGGTTATTACGAGATACCAATTGGACCTCGTGATGTTTCAGGTAGTGTCTCAACATTTTAACTGCAAAGATTAATGCTAGGCAGCACTTCTCAATATTTGAGTATCGGGTTTCTGCTTCAAGCATAGTCCGACTGAGATAGTGGAGGCTGTTCTCATTCCCAACATCATTTTTCTAAGCAAGAAAGGCACCCAATGATCGCTCTAAATCTGTCACATAGAGGATAAGTGGTCTTCCTTCAACCGGTGGCATATGTACTGGTGGACTCAAGAGATATTTCTTGAGAATATTGAATGCCTCTTGACATTCTTCCGTCCACTGGTAAGTGACTCCCTTCTTCATCAATTTGGTGATGGGTAAACTTTTTCCTGCCAAATTGGCGATGAAACGCCGAATATAGGCTAAGTGTCCTTAAAGTCCTTTCAATTCATTGAAATTTTGAGGAGGTGACATACCAAGGATTGACTTTGTCTTATCAGGATCGACCTCGATACCACGATGGCGTACAAGAAAGCCGAGAAATTTCCCCGAGGTTACCCCAAAAGAACATTTTATGTGGTTCATCATCAAATTATGTTGTTGATGATTGCGGAATATGACATCTAAATCATCCAATAGATTATAACGTTGTTTGGATTTGACCACCAAATCATCCACATAACATTCAACAAACTTTCCCAAAAAGGGTTTGATGATACGATGCATGGAACACTGATATGTTACGCCTACATTATTTAGGCTGAAGGGCATTACTCGATAGAAAAACACACCCTGAGGGGCTCTGAAGGGTGTATATTCCTCATCTTCTAGAGCCATTCTAATTTGATTATATCTAGAATATCCATCCATGAAGGAAAGTTCTTCATAACTATATGTTTCATTGATTAAAAGTTCTGTAATCGGAACTGGAAAATCATCCTTAGGACAATGCCGATTAAGATCTCTAAAATCAATTCAAACTATATTTTTCCCGTTATTATTTTTCACTGGGACAATATTAGAAAACCACTTGGGATATTGAACTTCTTTGACGAAGATAGATTTGATGAGCTTATCCACTTCAGCCTCAATTTTGGAAGCATAGGTTGGGTGTGTTCTTCTAGCAGCTTGTTTGAATCCTCGATGTTCTTCTGGAAAACCCAAATGATGAGTGGAAACATCAGTATCAAGACTTGGAATCTCTGTATAGTTCCAAGAAAATATATCTCAATTTTTCATTAAAAAGGTAATATACATCTCTTTATCTTCAAGAGTCATGGCCGCACTGATTGAAGTGGGGTGTTCATATTCTTTTGTACCCAGATTGATTTCTCTGAGTTCATCCACAGTAGTAGAGATACCCTCTTCAAATGCTGGAGGAGAATCTCTGAGATCTTCCTCTTCTTCTTAAACATGTTTTATTTCTTCTATTTCTACTTTCATAGTAGATGATGAAGCAGGATTTCCATAATCAGAAGAAATGTCAAAATTTTCACATCTTGAAGAAGAAGCTTCCATTTCCGACCCGGCTGATGATGAAGGGTCTTCCTCAGGTAATAAAGAAGAGATGATGGATTGAGAATCAATATCATCGTTAATCTCAAACATTGCTATAACTTCCTCTGGCCTAGTTGGTGATGTATAGGTTTGCTGGATTTCATCAGATTAAATGAATACACCTCTATTTGAGCTTTCATCATTACTTGGTGGATCACCAATTTCTCCCATGTTGTCTGGATCGATTGTCGTAATTGAAATTATGGATATTTCCATAAGAGTATTTTAATTTGGGTCGATCCTGTCAATTTGACTGATAGTCAACACATAATATGTACTCACATGTGATAATGGATTTACTGGAATCTTTTCCAAACCATACAGAGCATTATCTTTGGTAATCTCCTTTGTTACGGATTCCTCATTTCCGTTCATGTGGTAGAATTCCACCTCAATGTATTGAGATTCACATGTCTTGAACGTGGTCTTATCACCATATAATGTCCCAACATGACCATTAATTCAAAACTTGAGACATTGATGGTATGACGAAGGGATAGCCGCATGCCGATGTAGCCAGGGTCTTCCAAGAAAGATGTTGAAGGCTGAGTCTTGATCAACAACCATGAAATCTGAATTGGACACAAGATCTCCAAACTGAGTTCTCAGTGTAATCTCGCCCAGTGGTTCTTGTTCATTTTTATCATATAATTGTAACATCAAAGTAGAAGGAGATAAATCAGATTCTGTGAGGCCCAATCGACGATGTGTACGAATGGGCATGAGGTTGACTCCTGAACCATTATCAATGAAAACTCCTCAGATGTCTATTCCATTGACCTTGAAGATAAGTACCAAGGTCTAAAATTTACATGCACGACATCATCTTCATCTTCATCAGTAAAATATATTTCAACATGGGATTCTGTAGGATTATTCTATACATGGTAGACTTCAGCTGCAACAATTTCAGTCTCAAACTCCTGAGGACTTGGAAAAGCCTCAATGAGTTCCTCCGAAAGATCCTTTGATAAATTCAAGGCATCTAGAATTGATAACTTGGCCGGTACTTGGGACAGTTGTTTCAATATATCATACTTTTTATCCAAAGGTCTGCATTTCCCAATAAGAACATGTGGTTTAGCAGGTCCCTTGGAAGTTGATGTTTTGGAATTTGATGCATCTTGTACCAGGATATGAGTTGGTAATACTCCTGGCTTTAGAAGAATAGACCGATTATGTCTATTTATTTTCTAAGAGGAAGAGGATGGAACCTTTAACTGATCTTCCAGAATAATTGCACTAGGGCTGAGTCTGCCTTGTGTGGAAGAACATGATTGTTCTTGTTGAGCTCATTGAAGGGATTTACAATTAGTTTCTTCCACATACAAGGTTCTAGCATGGGTAGAATTGGAATAGTGGCCTTTGAAAGATCCACGTCTTCCCCTGTATCTTGAGCCTCTAGAACATCCTCTTATTCCTCTATTTGATATAAGGAATTCAGACTCATCAAAATCAAAACTGTGACTGGCATATGGATCTATTAATTGAATCATATTAACAGAACAGAAGATCAATTCTTCATCCGAGGAAGCCTATGCCTAATTAACCTGTTTAGGCTGTGCCATTTGGTGGGGCGGTGCCTGTGAATTTTAAGTAGATGGCATGAAGTCTTCCGGATTCAAATACAACTTAGTCTTTGACACATACTCATCTTCTTCTTATACTTTTTATTTCTTTGAATCATGCCATTTCTATGAGGATTTTCCCTCTGATGAAGAGGGTTTTTCTGTGGCATTCATGGCAGAAGGCACAATTTGTTTTTTCAATTGCGTTCACAAAATGGCATGAGTTCGGTTGATCATTTCTTTGACCATCCAATCATCATATTTTTGTGCATTTTTTCTTTTGACTTCTTGCGATTCGCCTTCCTCTTCTAGAACTGTAGCAGTAAAACATGATACCTGAGCTGAAGAACCTTTTAATTTGAATTGTCCCGAGTCGACCATATTTTGCAGGAGGTCATTGAAGACAAAACACTCATGGATGGGATGACCCAACATTTTATGAAAGGGGAAATAATTGGGACGGTCTTCATCTCCTTCCATGTTTGGAATTTTGGGCCTTGGAAATTGAACCAAATTATTTTCCAAAGCCGAAATGAAGTAACCCAAAACTTGTTCATTTCAAAAAGAGTAAACTTTACTCTTCAGATCCTCAAATTGTTTCCGTATTTGATCTATTTGATCATCTTGATAAAACGACCTTTGTTGTTGGAACTCAGGAGGTGGAGCCCTTCGAGAAGATGAAGGTTTTGATGTAGAAGAGGGTACATGTGCTTGTTTAAGCATAACTATAGCAGTCTCTGCTTTACCCATTGACCTTCCTGGAGCTAATGGAATTATACGAGCCTTATCCTTAGTCTTTATATGATAATAATAAATCTGTTGAGTGATTGAAGTAAGGTCTCAAAACCCTCCTGTGTATTTCACAGGGATCAATGGCGTGCATAATTCTTCACGCAGATTTTCCACATAGATTGGTAACAGTTCTTCTTGAGGGAGTGATAAGCTTAGGGAATATGTTAATCTCTTCTAGCGAGCAATGAAATCTGAGACTCTTTTATTATCCCTTTGCTTACAGTTTGTATGTTCAAAAAATTTTGCCTTTGGAAATGTTGAGTTGAACTGAAGAATGAATTTTTGGCGAAGATCTTCCCACCCGGTAATTGACTGAGATTGCAAGCTTGTATACCAAAAAAATCTGGTCCTTTCAAGGTTCGCACCAAGCATCTGAGTTTCACTGCTTCTTGCTATTCCGGAGTTCCCATCATAGGATCGTAACAAGACACATAATGCATAAAATTCTATTCACGATCTCCTGATCCATTGAAAATAGGGAATACAGGGTTCTGAAAACTTGATGGGGGAAGGATTGAATCTACCCATTCAGGGTAAGCTCTCTTTTCTGGTTGAACCTGCGCACGCTTCCCTTCCATAGTCTCTAACCGAGCTGTTAATGACTCAATGGTAGTTATTAACTTTTGAGAAACATCCAGTTGAACTTGAACTTGGGCAGTTGCAATGACTGGAGCTGGTACAGATGTGGTGGCTGGTACTACAACTGATGGTAGCACCATCAATTATTGTTGTACTTAACCCGTAGGATTAGACCAGTCAGGGTGTACTGATAGAGGAGGATATTACTAATCCATCTCAGTAACTAAAACAAACTCCCTTGGTTGAATGACTCCAGCTCGCTTAGGAGGAAGACTACTTTGAAGTAATTCTGCATTCGTCCTCCTCAATTCCTTTATTTCTTCCTCTAGTTGTGAAAATCTTTTCTCTAGTGAGAGCGATTGGCCTTCTCCCAAGGAAGGTTATGTAACATGATTCTTTATTTCCCCCTTGTTAGCTCTCTTTTGGAGAGGGGGAAGTGGGTACTTGAAGGATTACTTAGATTCGGTGTAATACTTTGATTTCATGTACGCACACCTTCTTGATTTGTGTCAGTGCATACAACATCTGGAGCAGGAACCTCTTCATCTGAGTCCCCTAAATGAGCCTCATGTTCTTGAGGATCAGCAACAATGACATTAATGACATTAATTGATTTATAATTCATCGTATCCCTTCTATCAGCATTTCTGTGATATCATCTTCTACCATGCCCCTGGCGAGACATTACCTTTTGTTGATTTGATCCCTCAATAACTTCTTGGCGAAACGTAATTTGGAGATAATATCCTGATAATTTGGCTCTTCGATCCTCTTGTGGCTTCTTCCCCAATCGAGAGAAGACCGACTTTCACAGAGGAGTCGATTGATTATTTGAAAATGTCCCCATTCCAGTGTACTGGGGTTGTTCTTGCTGCCTTTGCTCAACTCCTCAAATCCTATTTGTTGATTCTGAGGGTTGCGTTAAAAGAGTCCCCAGTCTGGCAAGCTTGGGTGGCTCTTGAAATTCTATGTCTGAGACTTTCTTAAAATCTCTCATGATCTTGCGGAACTTAGTCTAGAAATTAGCTGGATGCATCAATCGACATCCACTTTTATCACCCAGTTCAAAAGACTGTTGGATGATTTCTGACACTTCTGTCAGTAGATGATGTTCTTGCTTCATATGAACGACATGTTCAATATTCTTATTTTATTAATTCAGGAGTAAATCAAAAACTTTTTCACTGTATTCTTGATTTTGAGAGGAACTAATTGAAGCCTGTTCTTGAGAAAGATTTTGATTACAAACAAAACCCATTGACTGTGGCCGGCCACGGGCAATAACATTGCATGAGACCATTTTCGGTGGAATTTGCTGACTGGAGAGTAAAGTGAAATGTAGTGCTCCATGAACAACCCATCCTCTAACATGAATACCATATGGGCATTGGAAATTAAATGGCACAATATTTTTAGTGTGCCAAGTCATGAACGTTGAAGGGCTCTCTACTGCATTTCAGCCTTCGGATATCGAGAGACTGATAGGGATTCCAAATCAATATGAAGTTGTTACCCTTCTATTATCATAAGGTGATTTTCATATTCATAATAAGATAATACTTTATTTTTCAACTGACAAAGAGTTTTCCATATGTTAAGACGAACATCATGAATTCCATCTTCCGTTTACATCTCTGTAATGTCATTCGGAGAGTCAGCCAGAGGCCAAAACATGACTGTCACTTCACCCTTCGCCAGATGTTTTCTCATGTTCAGCATTTTCCCTTTATCATTCAATGAAGATTCTTCTACATGATTTTACCAGAGCTCGTGTTTCCTTATTGCTTCATCGGATTCAACAATATTGGTAGAGAAATCACTAATCAAACTATAAGATGCATGACTTAGGGGTGGTTCGGAGAACAACCTACACCCTGGGCTATCTTTTGGTTGATAAAGGATTTCACCTGCTAGCGATGAAACATCATACATGACTGGTTTAACATTTTCATGTTCATCAAGATAAGAGGGATTTCTCGGCACTACATTGTCCACTGGAGTATTTTTCAGGCAATGTGCATCACTACTACGGAGAGGAATTTCATAGCAAAATTCATCATCATGGGGAGGACCACCATGCTGGGTTACAGCAAAAGATGAGATCTCTTTCTCCTTGATCTGCTAGCCACACAGAGGGTTATTGTAGCTCTCATCTGAAGATGAAACTTCAAGATCGATCGAATTGTCATGAAGAAAGCCTTCACGAGGAAGTGTCTGTTGAAGACCATCTGAATTAATGTTCCCACTATTGGTAAATGAGGGATTATAATCTTGGATTCTAACAGATAATTGTCTGAGGGCTTCAAAAACTCTAGAATCAAGAAAGCCTTGTTACAGATTTTCTCTTGATCTCTTGACTGTACTGGGTGAATCTTCTTCTTAGATGCCTTCTTACTCACCTTGGAAACAACTTGTTGACGAAAGTGGCTACTCTGAGCAGGTGTATGTGCCTGATCAGGAGAGATGGTCAGGTTAGGCTGATGATCTCTAATCAAATTAGTTGAATATGCCTGACTTGGTTGTCCGTATGATACGGGGGAATAATCCCCACAAACCTCTTGGACTAGAACAGATTTGTGTGTCTATTTCGGAGTGAACTATTGATTCTTCACTCCACTGGTAGGGATAAATTAATGTTTCTTTCCCTGAGATGCTACTGAAGCTATTATAATATCCTGGAAAGCATCCAGAATATGAGAAGGTATTTTCTTCTTCTCTTTCACCATTGATACATTATGCTTGCTGAATTCAGCTGCTGGAACGGGGATATATGTCTATTCTGTGCTTTGAGTAGGTATGTGTTCATGCTCTTTTCCTCCTTTTCCTATCAGTGAATCCTGATAGTACTCAAGTGTGGGGGTAGAGAGTTGAGTCTGCCTCCTATTTGTTTCCAGAACTTTCCGACTGACTTCTCCGAGTGCTACCAAGCGGGACTATTGGTAGGCTTGATCAATACTAGATGGTGTACATGCCTGCTGATTTTACTTTGCTGAACATTGTTGATGAGATCCATCATATGTAGTCAGATGAGCCTGCTGACTAGCTGATGATGTATAAACAGGTGTATGTTCCTGCCTATAGTACTTCGCCAGAATTGCCTGGCGGGATTGGAGTGATGTTGTTAGACGAGTATGCTGGACAACAGAATTAAAACGGATGGGTGTTTGTGCCCGCTCGTTTCTTGCCACCAAGTTTGGTTGGTGGACCTCTCCGGAGATGGCAGAGATGAGAACCAGCTCACTATTGACCATATTTCGCCTATGGTGATTCGTTTTTCCTGCTCCGGTTCGAGGAACCTGAACTGAACACCTAGAGTCGATAGCCTCATCATGTTGAGGTCGCACTGCCACATGAGTCTGGTGATGATTGTTGATGGGATCCCTCGGGAAGGACTCCTGCTTCCTTGAATTAAGGCTCGGATAGACCTGATCATTCACCTCCTCAGAACATGGTAGTGAATGGTGATTGCATTCCAGGGATAAGAACCTGAAACGGTTGGAGACGGTGGTTAGCACCACCTGCTTCTTGAACGCTGGTCATTGATTTCCGGATGACCAGGTGGAATTATTGACTTGGAGGGATTATCAAGTGGCCTCCAGAGTCAGAATAGTACCGTTTTGACGGCACTCCTTAACCAGCGCATTTGATACCCAACGTTGAAGATGCTGAGTAGGTGATGTCTTCCTCAGAGCGGACGATGATCCAGTAGAAGTAGCAGCAGTGGCATTCACAATAGAGGTTTTCACGAAAGACGTATTAACAGATGTGAACTTAAGAGAAGCCATTCTGGAAATGCAGAAGATCTTGGAAAAGAGTGCCCCTTTGATATTACATACATAATCAAGATAATCCCGGCCACTACATCTTTTGAATGAAAAAACATGTCATTGATTTCTTTGTTGGACCTCTCATTGAGTTTAAATAGGGGCCTAACAAATAATAAAAGCATCATTTTAACTTGATTAAGGATTCATGTCGGGTTCACCATTTTTTTCCTCTGGAATTGGGGATGACCTCGTGGATTGAAGGTTCAAACATTCCAATCGATTTCTAACGGGTTTGTTCGTAGAACCGGAAACATCCAATGATTCCATATCCATTTGGACCTACATTCCAAAGGTAGGTGCTCATTAGTTGTGGACTGATGAGTCTTAGGAATTTGCATTGGTCGAGAGGATGGGAGGTCGGACTCATTACACATTTTTGAGGGGAATTATTGTCTACTCTAGCACTCTCTTTATAGATTTCAGTTATGTTCACGAATCCTTATTAAATTACCAGGTATAAAATGTTATTTCCTTTAAATTTGACAATAAATGATTGATATGAAGGAAATTTAGATAATCTTTTATATGTATTTGAGGTTATTCATCAATAGATAATCATCTATCTTTGTTACAGATTCATAGTTGATGGTATCCTTAAATACATAAAAGTCTCTTGGTCATTATGATTACCATTATAGTTTTAAAGCCACTTAGTGGGGCACTTGAAGTTTATTTTCATTCAGGAGGACATAGATAATTTCAGAGTTGGGATCATACCCGCTGATGGGCTACCTATGTATCCTTTGTTTTGGAAAAGGAATCAGAACCCACATAGTTTGAGTAAGGGAGTATGAGGTTTATTCATAATTTATGGCTCAAAGAAAGATTTCATGATTACTTTTACACTCTATGATCATGTGAGTCATGATTAGTGTGAGAAAAAAGAGGTATTGGTGAAACCATACAATTGTGCCATGAAATGATGTGGTGCTTATGTATGTATGACAACCCAAATAGATGAGGATTAAGATTTACATCAGGGAAGAAATCCATGAACAGGGTCCATAAATGTATATTTTCTTCATGGAGATTTGAATACTCTAATCTTGGGACTTACTACTAAGGAAGATTCCCATGTAAGGAGGGAACTTATGATTGGGTGTTACTCCGGAGAAGGAAGCCCAGATCAAAAGGAATTATGACTGGTTAAGAGAAATTAAGACTGGGGCTTATTCTTAAAGAGGAGTCCTAGGTTAAAGGGATTTGAAAATTAAGGGACTTGGGGGTTACTCCTAAGGAGGATTCCCATATTTGAGATAGGGGCTTATTCTTGAAAAGGAAACCTATGTTAAAGGAATTATGGTTTGGGGATTACTCCTTAGGAGGATGCCCAAATTTGGGGAATTTTGACTGGGGCTTATGCCTGAAAAGGTGGTCCAGGTTAGGGGACTTGGGGCTTACTCCTGAAAAGGAGGCCCAAATTAAAGAGGACTTGGGGCTTACTCCTAAAGAGAATGCCCAAATTAATAAGGATTTGGACTGGGGATTACTCCTAAAAAAGAGGCCTAGGATAAGGATTGTCTCATCTTAAAGGATGAGGTTGAATGAATGAACTCTCTAAAAATAGTGACATAAAGATGTAAAAATCACTATGTTTTGAGATATATTCCACGAAAATCCTTTCAGATAAGGAAGTCAATCAAGAAAACATGCCATAAATGGCTTTTATGAGTGTCCTGAAGACTGAATATTGAATAAGAGAGGTGGAATGGCATAACAGGGGTTAAATGGGCAGGAATGACACCCAAAAAAATAAGGGCGTGCAAGTCCTCGTAGGCGCGTAGGTACTGTGTGGGCGCGAAAGTATTGGTCGCGCAGGTATACCTTTGCGACACATGGGTACATGCGCGATCCTTGACCTGCAGAGTAATACTTGGGTGGTTCTTGACCAAAGCCTTTAGAATCATCCTGAGGTACTTCCAGAAGAGTGGCGTGCAAGTTTCAATGAATAGGTAAGGAGGCGCGCAATTGTGTTCATTTACCTTAAGGCCAAAACATTTAGGAGCGCAAGTGTTAGTGATTTCTAACACTTAGAACTTATTCCTCCTATTTAGACCTTCAATTCTAGGTAAAAAATTACATTAGAAGTGTTCGGAAGTCTTTAAGAAGAGACTTGAGCGTTCAGAGCTCTACATCTGAATTCTGGAAAAATTCCTCCTCAAATGGGGGGCCCACTGAAGGTATTTATAGGCTTGAGAGGACCACGGGTGGGTTTCAAAGAGGGCGCGCAAGTTCATTGCATGACCATTAGGCAGCACACAAGTATACTTGTGCGATAGAGAGGGAACTTGTGCGGTGTGAGGTCCTTTGACTCCTTTTTCATTCCTTTGTCGATTTTTGAGGTTTTCTTCAAAGGCTGAAACAATTTTCCCTAAGTCATTTCCCTTTCCATTCCTTTAGACAATGTGACGAAAAGGAGCATCAATAGTCCTAATTATATTAGAAAAGTTTATCTCGACCAAAAACAACCTTAGTAATAAAATATTATCGTTTAGGTCCACTTAGATTAAATTAAAACATTTATTATTATTTAATACAAAGAACAGTTAAAAGAGTTAAAATAAATGTTTAATAACTAAATTTTTTTAATATAGGGTTATACATTAGATAAATTTTATTATAAATATTAATTATAAATATAAAAAGATTTCCTACTTAATGATATTTTATTTATAATGTTTAGACATTAAATATTTTAATTTATTTATGATACAATGGTGATTCAGTAATTACCTAATTAACGAAATATTAAAATAATTGATATAATAAATATCAAAATAAATGAAATTTGAGACTTTTTTTTAATTAAAATAATTTTTTAGTTTAATATGACATGTTAGTATTGGTTATATAATTTTTTTTGAATAAATAATGCTATTATGAAATTATCAAAAACAAAATACCCAATAGTGACAAAATTGACATAAAAGAGTTTTTAAAACAAATATTATATTATTAATTGATATTCTATTCCTAAAAATATATGGTTCATCCAAAGGACTTATATAATGAAATTTGTATCATTAATGGACCACTTGGGGGTATCATGGATGTATATAGTAAGTTTATTAACTATATAATATAAAAATACAAAGTGACATGGTAAATGTCAGACTAATTAACTAAGAGTTAATACTGAAAGATAAGGTTAATATAATGACACAAAACTATCTAAAATATATTGGTTGAAAGTATTTAGACCCATCCCCACCTTAGACTTTGAATAATACTCTTTGGAGCCATTAGAAACCGAATATGAATTTATTAGAAAATAATACTTTAAGTTTTTCCTAAAGATCCCCTCCTCCCCATTAAAAAAGGACACCACTTTTAACCAATTATTCATACCTTTAAAGCATTTTGGTTCGGCCAAACCTGGCCCAAATATTACGTCAACTTCCCCCACTTCACCCTAGAGGCCTTAGTTTGATCATAAATCCAACCTAAGGATCCCTTTTGATCAAATCAAAAGGAAGAACCCGAAGAAGAGGTAATGTTTTCACCACCTTCTTTCAAGTTACTTTCTTCTTAAACTTCTTCTTTATTTGTTATTTCCACTATAAATTAATAAGTCCAGTATATTCTATATACTGTGATGTTATTATAAATATGGTACAACCATATTCAGTATTCTATCCATCCTTTGAATGACATGTCACCATACATGCGTATGTACGACCGACCGTCTCCACGTCGTGATGTAATTGTTATTCCATACATTATTATTTGTATGAGTATAATAATCATGTGTAATTAATGTAAATAATAAATATAACATTTTAATGATTCTGTATATATGATATAACATCCAATTAAATATTATATTAATATCAAAATAATGATATTAGCGCACGTATGTACATACGGACTACCGTCTCCACGAACGCAATGAGATTCATTCCCCATCGTATCCATACAAGTATAATTCTGATTTTATGATTAAAAATAATGTTTAAGGACTTGATATCATTTTTTTTGTGAATAAGATACAACCTATCCATAACAAACATGACTTATGTAAAAAAACATATAAAAGCAAACGACTAAGTTAACACCCGAAATGACGATAATACTAAGATATTATTAACAAAGAAATGTTAAAAGATCATATATGATATCATATTATTATATATGATTCTTTGTATAAATCAATAAAAATTATTTCACCATTATATAGGAGGCTAACCTACCCTCGACCAAGGAAAAAGTACAAAGGGGTTTTTTATCTCACTTTTAATCCCATGAGATTTCCATTATTCACCACTTATTTATTGCATGTGGTGTTTGTACTGCCCATGTATGTATTAATTGTGTAATATACTTTAATTAATTTATATTTAAATCATCATTATATGATCCTTATTTCATGGGTGTATGTTTCATATGTTACCAAATCAATAACGGAATTTGAAATTTCAATTTCCACTCATTCGGTTTACGCATACTTCATTGATTATTTTACACCATGATTATGTGTGGAATCAATATTCATTTTCCTAAGTCACAATTTACACTCACCTTTTTGTGGATATAATTTTGATACACATAATCACTCCATTGAAAAATTCTCAATTCATCGGTATGAACTTGATATGAGTAATTTTTACCCAATCTCAATTTGTTGAGATAAACATCCAATTCATTGGTGTTGTTTTTACAAGAATATGTGTGCATGTACTTTGATGTTTTTACACTGAATATCCAATATTATTGAGTTTATTTATATTTTTCAGACATAATTATGTCATTGATTTATCCTTAACCTAAAGATACGGCATCTATGATAGATTTCATCTCAATTTACATTCCACTGAGACTCCTTTGTTGTTATACACCAAATCACTTTTATATGGTGTATATAATGTACTGTGACATAGTTTATCATTAATCCCTTTATTCTCATGATATTACAAGGTTTTTATTACCTCAATTATTTGTATTCAAGTGTCTCTCTTTTGGTTAGGAACTCTATCTAAAATATCATTTTAAAATGTTTTAATGATTTATTATTCTAAATATTTCCCATTAATGTCCATGTTTTAAAAATGGTTTTTAGGATTTATTTATATTGACATTAATGTTTTAAAATCCAAATTTCTTTTAAAATTTTCAAAGTGGTATGGGATACTTTTATTCAAAAATCTATTTTAAATGGCTACTTTCTAAATAGTGTGACTTTTAAATATTTTCAAGAAAAAGGGGGATATTTCTCGCAATAGTTTGATGATTATTTTAATCTATGTCAATATCCTTCATTATGCTCGATTGATGTTAGTATGATACAATACAATCTTCCATATTGTATAGAATGAGTTATTTTTTTCTGTGGATGTGCAATTTTTATACCATTCATGGTTTGTGGATAAAGTATTGACATTTCACATGCTAGTTTTAATACGAATGTTTTTGTTATGTTTCAAACTTTTCATATGTGGAATGCATTGGACTTAGTAAGTGACGGGTGGAGCCCACTATAGCTCCTCAATGCATTGGTAGGTCTCATGAGATAAATTACTATCTTGGCACAAGGCCTTGAAAAAATCTTATTTGTAGTCTTGGCACGAGGCCTTGACTATGTGGTTATGATAGTATGGAATTATTCATTCCATCATTATGAAAGTGGTTATTGATATTGCATGTCGTTATTTGACTAGTCGAATATCAATGTGAATAAGTAAATGGCATTATGCATTTTATCTTTTCCATATTATGCTGAAGTTCAAGTTTAAAAGGCTTTTGTTTTAGTTGTACATTGCCTTAAATTTTTATTCTTATTTATGAAAGTTTCTACTATATTGTTATCCTTAATGAGCCTCTGAGCTCACCCATTTCAATGTTTTATTTTTTCCAGTATGTGAAAAAGTCATATATGAATGACTAGTAGGGATAGTATGAGGTGATATGAAGACAAGATGTTGTTGTAGTTTTATTTACTTTATGATGTAATGTAAGACTTATGAATATATCTAGTGTTTTCAAGACTACTAAACTAATCAGTCTTTCGAGACTTGATCTTTTGTGATCATTCCAATGTTATGTAATAATGCACCAACTCTGGGTAACTGTGGTTGGGGCGTTACAGCGATCCTAGAATTCGGGAACCATGTCAACATGTACGTCCCCATGTTGGATAAGCTCTATAACAATCTAGGGCATGTCATGGGGGAGGACGTTCCTAAGAGAGGCTGTAATCCTTTACAATTCATTCATGGATAGATCACAATACATATTTGGTGGTACGAATTTTTAAACACTATCACCCATATAAAATCTAGTCTCCAATCATCCCTCATGAATATTTTTTCGGTGTTTTGTTGGTGACACATAGTGAATTCCGAGTGATAGCATCCATCAGTAACATTGGATGATTCAACTTCCTCCCTTATCAAACCCCATTAGATACATGGTTGATGAATTACGGGGAATGATAAAGAAAAAGGATTAAATTAAATCTTTATAGGGTGGGGTGTTGGTCACACATACCAGGAAAGTCAGTTAGAGGTAAAACCTCTGACCATTTATTAAAGAGAAATAAAAAGTGCAGTAAAAAAGGAAATGGATGAGGGAGAACATCTTTCCCAAACCCAAAATGTAGTCCCAACCAAAACCAGACAATTAAATATCATAGGAAACAAACCAACATCAGTCAGAGACCAACCAGTCCCTTCTTCAACTGTGCCTCTTCAACCGTGCCTTCAGCAACTCAACTCAATAGAAAAATTCATCTTTAACCACTGGATCAGAAAAACCAAGTGCAGACTCCTCTTAAACTCCACTATTTCTCATCTTAGCTCTTCAAGAATACACATCAGATCCAATCGTCCTTCAAAACCATACAACCATCCTTCACACTCCACCATTGTTAGAACACGCCACCACCACAACGCTAATCCAAATGCAAACAAAAATCCAGATCCAAATCCAAACAAAAAAACCATCATCACATCCAGAAGAAATCAAGCATAAACCCTAGAGAAAACACATATCAGAAAGATTAAAAAACCTCCCCACTCCAGAACTGAAGAATGACGCAACACCCCACCGAAACCCGCCAGAACCACTTGGGGAGACACCAAGAAGCGACAGAAGAACTGAGACGGAACTCATTCGGCGCCGAAGGAACCCATCCAACAAATATGAAGATACATGGCCGACAGAGAACACCAGACTTCGTCGAATAGATTTCATCATCAGAAGGCACGAGCACGCCACGCCGCAGGTCGGAACACCACCGATTAGATTCCACCGAGAGCAGAAGACGGAGAAGCGAACCTCAGAACCCAAACACGTCACGCATGAAGACGACGTGCTAAGCTGAGAGCCGAAGGATCCGAGCCGATCCAGGCTGGAGGTGGAAGGGGAAAAGGAGAGGAGGTGGAACCCTAGCCACCGCGGGAGTATGGGAAGATTCCGCTCAGAGGACCTATCATCATAGAACACCATGTTGGTCACACATATTGATGTAAAAGACTATTGTGATCCATACTCACCATTTTATTTACCTTGATGGTTTGAGTGGATCTAGCAGCTGGTGCGATATATCCCCACGTAGCATCACTCTAAAAGAGAGTCTTTCATCCTCCAGTAACTATAGTGAATTTTCATTTCTAAAGGATTAGATGAGAAAATCATGATACTGCAAGCCAATACCAATAGTCGACTTACTCATAAATTACACCAACAACTGGGTAGCAGTATACACAGGTGATTTTTTTAGTGGATGAGGAGGGTGGCACTATTAAATGATCTTCATGAGCTGTAAGGTGGTACAATGTAAGTTATTTGAGTTAAGCATTTTGAATCAACAGATTAGTTTAGATAAGAAATGATGTTGGGGGATTAGAGAGATCTCATTTCTCTAACCTTTATCAGGGTTGTACTACCTTGAATGTGGTTGCATGAGCATGTAAAGTGTTATCATTCTAGGAAGAGTTGGTCCTAGGTTTCCTATGGGAATAAGTTGTTTTATATGTTATGGGTTCTTGATAATTCTATCTCCCATGATATTTGAGAGAAGTGGGGTTTTTTTGGGGCTATCCTAAACACTAGATTAATTATGGTGGAGGCTTGTCTAGGACACGAATGAGTTACTAGAGGTCAAGATCATAAAGATCATGAAAAAAATGGATTTCTGGGAGAGGTAAACCTACATAGAAGCCATGGACGCACTATCATATTGGTGGGGAGAGGCCAATACCATAACCTACTGATTTTGGATAATTATCAGCATGGATCCAAAAGAGGAAACTACATCTAAAGCAAAATCCAATTAGGAGATAGCTCCCCAAACCGACCCATAGGGATCTAGTGGCAATGAGTCCTGGGATTCCGATGCTAACCAAGAAAGTTCTTAGGACAGTGGTGAAGTCACTTCTGAGGATGATGATTTAACATAGATTTTGTTCAATATGGTATGTTTCTAGATAATTAGATCAACTATGCATTTTAAATTTTCTTTACTTTTTCACCCTTATACCAAGTTTTTTATTCCTACAAGAATTAATAGTGGAGGATTAAGAGGCCTTTATTGATGGAATTAAAAGTTCCATGATGGAAACAGGGGATCCAGCCTAAGATTATTCTCTAAAACACTCAATGGGAGATGTATCTATATATGATACATGGGAGGAAGCTTCAAATTCTCTAGTCCTCTCAGTCATCTATGGTGGGTCTCACCCACGCATTATGATGGATTCTATCTATATTAGAGGGGAAGTGCTCCCAAGTAATATGATCATTGAGATATACAAGTGTTCTTAGAGAAATACTTATAATCCCATGTATCCAAATTTTCTTAATTACTTTCAAAATTTACTCAATTTTTCATACTAGTATTCTTATTTTCCTTGTACAACTTCTCGGAACACAATTTTAAGGGATCCAAAAGATCATATTGGTATGCCTACTATTGTAGAGGGGTCCCTAGTGGTATACCTCCCCTTTGAGCCTCTGAACATGCATTTTATCTATTACCTCACAAAACATAATCTTCTTTCTAATAAATTTATATTTAATCTTTTTTTTCCACAAGTTAAGATAACCACTAGGCCTTTTTTGAAAGAAAATTAAAGGAAGTGATCGCACAACAATAGGTAATGTCTGAAAATGCTTTTATGAATAATACAATATTTAATGTATCCCATTAAGAGGCATCCATCTAGGAAAATCTAACCCTAATACCTGGAGATAAACCCATCACACATACAAACATGGATGAGGGGGAAGTAGAGCATAAGGCTAATGAGGATGTTTTCACCGATCTGGAGTTAGATGAGACCATTTATCCTCTTGATATAGAGTAAAATGAATACAAGCGTATTCATGAGGAAGACCCCAATTACAAATTCTATGTAAAATTATGAGAGTGTCATCCTATACCACCTGAAGAAATTGAGGACTATGGGTTGGGTGTCAGAAAATAGAACTACATCGTCCAAAAAAGGGTGTGGACGAGCATGTGAAAAATCACTATCCATACCTCATAGGAAAACCTAGTGGGTCTGATGAGATTCCCAACCACTAGTTTCTGAACCAGGGAACCAATGGTGTAGAAATCCCTACTCTCCATGCATTGGCTCATGTATACATCATTGAGAGGGTACATGCAGAATTGTGGGAGTTCAATTTCATTTAGAATAATGAGAAATATAAAGGCACCAATATAATCCAGGGAGCCAAACAAGAGTTTTCTCAACTAGAGGAAAAATTATGATAGTGTAAAGTATCCTTAAACTCCAATGCAGAGATCATAATCCAACTAATTGTATAGATTGTGGAGATAGTGGCTGCGGTAGGGGATTAATCATCTTTGGAAGTTGAGTATAGGAACGAAAAGTTTCAGGTGTAGATCTCTGTTTATTATGTTCACCCTATGGTTGAGGAGTTGGTAGTAGAGATTTCTAAGAACCAGCAGACACTGTGAGCTTCCCAATAGAGGCTATCCAAGATTGACTGCTCAATCATCAAGCTCTTTCTCTATGGCAAATTTTCTTTTCATTCAATTTGAAATAAATAAGAGGCTCTAATATATGGATGGACCTCTTTTTTATCACCCATTATAAGGAAATAAAACTTTCTCTTACTTAGTTTCCTTGACATAATTTATACGTATAAATAATATTAATAAGGAAATAAAATATAATTATTTAATACATTATGAGTCATGTTTGGTGAGAGAAAAAAAAGAATGTATAATTATACTCATTTATATGAGAGTTTCATCCAGTGAATGAAGGGGAAATGTTAGAATATTTAATTGGTCCCCTCTAAGACCCATTCCATTTGAATCTTGGATGGTGTTATCCTAAGGAATTGTGTATTCTATTGCTGTGAATGTCACATAAGTGAATAGAAAAATAGGCTTTAAATTTCCATTTAATAGAAGGAAAATATGGGAGATGTAAATTTTTACCTCAATGGTCTGAATTAAAGAGTAGAGGTTTGTGGGATTTGGATAATGATTGATCATGTTTGAAACATGTGTTCCACAACCATTATTCAAAATATGTATCCTCTTAGATGTGTATCTAGATGGGAGGAAAGCCTATTTTTCCACACCACATCATTATAGGGACATTTTTTAGAGACAATGGAGGTGGTCCTTTAGGGAAGATACCTTGGAGGGTGGTATGTCATTTTTTCCATACACCATTACTATAGGGGTCAATTTGGACATGTGAGGTGGAAATAAATCCATATTAGGAGGAATAAATTTGTGTTGATGGAGGATCGAGGTGATCTAGAACTATTAAAATTCTCATAAGGCTACACCCTCACACATTAGGTACATCGATGAGGTCATTCCCAACTGACTAAAAGTGTGTATGCCAGTGGGGAGAGTTTGAACACTAACTAAGTTAAAGAAACTAGAGTAAGGTTTGACCATGTTACTTGGCTTAGGATAATATTCTCTCATGTTTCATAGTTGATGTTCTCATAACATTGACCAAGTATCATATTCTAATTTTAGAGATCTTGGACCGATGGGGGTTGATACTAGTTTGGGGTCCTATATCCCAGACAAAAAGTAGGGATCCAAAAAGTTTTATACAGTATTAGAGAGTTGAAACCCAACAAGAATGAAGTTAAAAGGAGTCCATGCACACAAAAATAACTGTAGGGTGAGTTCAACATAGTTTATGGTCACGATTCACTGTTCCTGGGGAAAACGCCCTAATTTAGGAGGACTTTATACTTCATCCATGTTGGGGAATATCCTACCATAATTCCTAATCGCACATGATCCATGATAAATGTGGAAAAAATTATTTTTATCGGAATATCCCTTTTTACATGGGGGTTCAAAAAAAAATTAAATGAAGCCATCCTAGGAAGGTTATAAGGACACACAAATTCTTTCTCCCCATGCTCAAATGAATGGATAAATAACATAAGGTTTGTTAAAACCCCATCAAAACAAATGGTTGTGGAAGGAAGTAAATCATGGAATCCGAAATCTCGACCACAAAAGGGTTGACCAATGTGTGAGTAATGACCATTGACCATGTTATAAATGTAGGTTCTGCAACTACATAAGATAATTATAGGGAATAAAACATTTAATCAACCATTGAACATGTTCAAAACATGGAAAACACTAATTTTTTCAAAGAATAATTTAGGGTGTGGGACCCAGAATCTTAGATCAACTAGGCTTTTTAGGAACCATGGATGTTTGGGGAGCCAGTATGTACTTGGGAGAAGATGGGTTTCAAAATTGAGGGATATTATTATTATGGGGATTAATTGGTGAATGGTTTTAGTACATTTCAACACTCTAGGTCTTACACCAATAAAGATTCGCACACACCAAAGGGGAGAATATTGATGGGTGAGAAATGAACCCATTATCAAGGATGGAAGTTGTAACGTCTCGGTTCTAGAAGCCACCAGAGTTTCCCTGTACCCGGTTGGTCACATGGCCTCAAACATATTTCCTCGAACACCATAGGCTTCCTACTAGTAGCTAGGACCTTGGGTGTGATAGTGGGAAAACTATTCCCTCATTGGTAGAGTACAGAGTGAATGTAAACAAGTACACACAATATCAGAAGCAGTAATAATGACATACAATAGTAACAACAAACAACTAAATTAAAAACTGAATAACATATATAAAATGATGCATGATACATATGTATAAGAAAATATCCAAACAAGTCACAATTATAGGATGCAACGGTGCTAAAACAAAGTGGAAAAGAAAGCAGATAAACACCTTAGCATCGCAAGCCGTAGATTGGTCCCATGCTCTCTAGCTCCACATCAATTCAAGTACATAATGTAGAAGGGCACTTGCCATTATCTATACCTGCAACAATATAATCGGTTTGGTCCCAAAAGCATGACCGAAACAGGGTGTAAGACAATATCCTAGTAGGAAACCACCGAAAGATCTGTGCCTAACAGTCAGTGAATATATGGCAGGTAAAAGTACAAAAAACAGTAAATAGTAAGGTGCACAACAATAAATAGTTCCACTTTTCAAACAATCAATCAAGCATAGTAAAGCAATAGGAAGTGAACACAACCTATCCTCTCTAGTTTAGTAAAATAAGAATCTCTATGTATGCTCACTCGGTCAATTACCCTTATAGTCTAAGGTAGTCAGGAACTCTCTGAGGAAGCTCACTCGGTCAATTCCACTTATAGCCCCAAGGTTAAGGACTCTCTGAAGATGCTCACTCAGTCAATTCCCCATATATTCTAGGTTATTCATATACTCTTTGAGGAAGCACTCAACATCAATTACCCTTATAGTCTCAACAATTCATAAATAAAATCAAACACTCTCTGAGGAAGCTCACGCGGTTAATCCCATTATAGTCTAAAGCAATCAAGGACTCTCTGAGGAAGCTCGCTCAGTCAATTCCACTTATAGACCCATGTGGATCTCATCTATCTAAGGATGCTCACTCGGCCAATCCCCCTTGTAGCCAAAAGTGCTCAAAGACCCTCCGAGGGAGATCACTCGATCAATTCCCATTATAGTCTACTACACCAGGTTCTCACAAACCTATTTAGGTCAATGATCATAGTAGTTTAATATGGAAAAGTAAACCTACATAACTACTTGGATAAACCTTCTACATCATAACAAGCATGTCATAATACAAACTCTCCATCCTACAGCAACAGGCATGGAAAACAGGCAGGGCAGCAAAATTGGCTAAACAGGACCAAACGGTCGTAAACTGAACATGCAAGGGAAATAAATCCAAAGCATAGAAATTATCCCTATTCATATCGAAATTGTTTCTACACAATAATACAATCATGTCTAGAAAACAACAGGGGTAAAATGGTAAACACGCAATATCCCATTCAAGGGTATTGTGGGAATTTTCACATAATACTTCTAGACGTTGAATGGAGAGGCACAAACCACCTATCTCAGGGTTTGGAGATCACTATATGTGAACCTCGAAGCTTGAAACTCTTTAGAACCCTACAGATCTACAGAAATGTATAAAATTTTCAATCCATGATAACTTGTAAAAGACGAGGAATTGGAAAACGAAGATCTAGGAGAAGGAATAACTCGCCAATGTGATTCCAATGCAACTGACGGTGTTCGATTCGGAGGACGGACGGAGGCTCAGGGGCTCATCGAATATATGACACTACATAGTGCTCTCGAATGAACAAGGTTAGGAAGGAGATGGTTCTATATGTCAGACACGACCCTGATGCATTTAATGAAAAAAAAATAAACGGCATGTAATTTTGATGTACACGGTGTGTACTATTCGTTTCTATACTTCGCATTAAGAAACCTCCAAGTCACTCCCACACGGCCGTGTGTGTGGCTACTACGTGGCCAACACATGGACTCCTACGGTGTGGAAGTACACGGTGTGTACTTAGAAAATTTCAAAAAATTCATTTTTCCTCAAAAAATGACCAGAAAAGGAAAAACATAACTGATAAGACGGTTCGGGTTCTTACCGAAGTCCTATGATAGGCCAATGAATAGGTTAGTCAAAAGATATAAGATCTACACATCTCTGTATATCCTCCAAAATGAAATTGGAATAAATATTCCCACAAATCTTCAACATGTATCATTCCTTGATAGAAAAAATGTGTAGAAACCCCCCTTTGAAGAGGAATGAATCATTGTGCAGTTCAATGTCAGGAAATAGGGATGTAGACCGTTGAGTATAACATATTACAGTTATGATATTTTACATATAGTCTAATGTTTTATGATAAATACAAGTTTTATGTTGTTTATAGTCACATATATTTAACAATGGTGAAGGTGGGAAGGTTCCTCGAACTAGTAATAAATGATCTGATGAAAGTAGGGGCCTTTAGGGCCTAATTCTAGTGAATATTGTCTCTCATGGGGGAATTTTTTTTGGTTGGGGATGAGATAGAGGGTTTCTATATTACACCATATCCCACTAATTCAAATGGGAAACAAATAATATGTAGTTAGATATGTAGTTTGAAAAGAGAACAATACCAGAAGGGGTAATTTTCCAATTAGGAAAGTATGATGATTTGATTATGAAATTTAAAATGTAGTATATAGAGATGCAAGCTATACAGTTTAAGGTCATTACACTAGGATCCAAATGAAAATTTTACTTTAAATACACTGAGCATAGACTATGAGGGTCACGATTATTTTATGGTGTTATAGCATGGAAGAACTGGATCTTACTAGTTTAAATTCATGATTATTGGAGTATAAGGGTAAATATTTCATTGATGAAAAGGTATTCTAAACTGGATTTGAAAAGTTTCCATGAATGATCCATTACCACACAAGACCACACATAGTTTATGGTCATAATACTTACACCAAAGGTGAAACATTCTACTTTGGAATTTTTATGTGTCTCAACCATGATGTGGAAGGTCCCTTCACAATTCTTAAACCCATACGAGCAATACTCATTTTCAGAAACAATGGGTAGTAAAGATTTCCATTCACTATATAAGAGCACAATATGGGAGTGTAAGAATCTCACTTGGGAGGGTTCCAATAATGTAGATTTTCTTGATAAATTTGCAGATTACACTGGGTGAATAACACTGTAGGTGTTGATATTCCACTAAAATAAATCAAGGTGTGAAGGAGGTAAATAATTACATCCTAAATATGAATAAAAACTCAGAGACCTAGAGGCAGGGAAGAAATATTGACCATATTCGAAACAAAAGTTCTATAACCTTGTTATTCAAGGATTTTATGATAAAATGAGGGGTCAACCATTGACCATGTTTGAAACATGAAAATCATTATTTTCACAAAATATCCTCTGTGGAATGTACCAAGGGAGATAGGTGAGCCTATTTTTCTAGGAACCATCACTGTTAGGGGGATTTCTTAGACTTGGATGATGATGAGGATCCAATTTAAGGAACAATTTATGTGTGAAGGTGGATTTGAGGAGCTATTAAGGGAGGATTAAACACACTACATTTTATCTCTCCATGAACTCAAGCATTATGAATGGGTGAATTAATGACTGAGAGTTTAAATGATCCGAAGGGGAATAACTTTGAAATATATAATTGGTTGGGATGATCTAGGGATATGATGTTCAACCCTACCTATATATCCATTTTAGAATAGTAATAAATCTTAACATGGTTATAGGATACAATGAGGTAGGTGACTAACATTGGAAGGGGGTTCACTCTCAAGTGAGGGATATGAGTGTTACATAGTTTTGCATCATGTTATGGGGACATGTACCATGAAGTTAAAAATATCAGGTTAAAGATGTTAAACATGCATTTTAACATTATAAAGTAATGATATTGTTGCTGCAGTTTTAGGTCATATAGCATTGACCATATTGCCACACGGTTTAACATTATGTGATCAAGACATTGACCCATTGTTTAATGATATTCAACAATGGTGATTTCATATTTTTATATAATGTGACGAGGATGTTTTTGTATAGTTCAACTTTTTTCCAACATGATTTCATAGAGATTTACATTATACGACTAGGAATTTTTCATATAGTATAACATACTAAAACTTGGATGGTTATTAACCCCAAGAAATACACATTATGGGAGGCATCGAGGAGTGGATAACGATTCAAATAAAATATTGGAAAAAATAAAAATACACCTGAAGAGATATGGTTTGATAATTTTGATCCTTAAAGAAATAATATGGTTCGTGTAAAGTCATCAAATCACCACAAAAGATTAGATAAAATTAAGAAAATAATTCTCCATGAAACATATGTATTTTCATATAAAATTCCAATAAATACAACCCTTCAACCATCATTTAAGGGGGGTATGACCATTGAAATTCAATTATAAGATCTGAATTCATGAAACATTATCATTCACGATCCAAAGTGGAGATGGATTGCTACAGGTATCCATCCTTCAAAAAAAACCTCACATGAGTACTTGAGACATTAATACCATATTGGATATGACCTTTGTGAAGGATAAAACCTACTACACTAGTGGAAAATCCCTCATGCATTTTAGAGATTCAAGAGGTATCCATATTACCAGAAACTTTCCCCATGGGAAAAACACATTGCCCAAAGTAAGGGTAACCGTATTTCATGAAGGCCTACATTATCGAATTTGGTAAACTTTGAATGGCCCATGATCTTCAGAAACCCAATGTCCTCCTTAAAGCCAACATCATAATCCTGAACATGATGCATAATTTCAGAAGAAACCTGTTCATTTGAAGGTACATTTTTCCTAACCAAACTAAGCTCATTTATATCTTAGACCTCCATACAACCTGTATTATCAACCCTCGTGCTTCGGCCCTTTTCTCCAAACATGCACTGGGAAGTAACTTAATATGTTTCTCCAAAGAATATGAACCTTAATGTTATGAAACACTTTTGTCACCCAATATTGGAATATTGTATCCTGCATTCCATAAAAAATAACCCATATGGTAGAAACAAAATCCACAAGGGTGGTATCATCAAAGGAAACAACTTAATTTTCCCTATGATCAAGGCACGTGTTGTATCCTTTTATACTAAAGAAAAATGATCTTCCAAGGTGTAATCCACACCATGTATGAGCTATAATATTTTAAACTTCATAGTGTTATATCCTTGTTGATTGATTCCAAACTAAATGTAAATTTCCTCATTGGATAGCATTTAACTAGAGCCTTACCCTGTGTAGTGAACACAAGATACCCCGTGTATGACTCACATGGAACAATACCCCATATCTTTGGTTTCATCCATGTGTAAACCTAATTCATAAAATTGTATATCCTTAGTATCATACAAGAATATTACATGAGTAATCCCTACACCAACCCTTAATATCAACCTTTTCAAAAATCATTCATCCTTACCACATGCTATTAAACTCCATGGACATATCCTATCACACGACCCAAAATTGTACAATTAAAATTTGCAGTTTTTGATCATTTTCTCTAAATAAGATACTTATGACACCTCACTAGTTTAAATATTAATATACATGATTTAACTCCCTACAGTTCAATCTTGAAATCCATCACAGCATCCCCAGGTGGACTAGAATCCTAGTGTGTTACCATTTAACCTTGGGAACACACTCAACCTTTTGTCATACCTAACAATCCCCCAAGAAGATAAAATTATGAAAAACGTAGATATAAAATTTGTTAAACATGTGACCTAATTTTCCCCACAAGATGTAAAACCCATAACAAACCTATACCTATAGGATGTTAAAGATTTGGGAAACCTATCCCTAAAATATTGAAAACCCATGACCCCTCCCGATACATAAGAATCAATAAACCATGAATTTTAAATGTTATGCTCTTTAAAATGATCCTTGGATGCCTTATTTCAATGAAATAACTTTCCCCAAATAAGTTATAGAATTCCATAGGCTCCACACTTAAGATTCATTATATATGAGATTCCCCCAACATTGAATGAGGGAGTGTTTTATAGATTCCATAGAATACTATGATTCCCAACATCCTCATCATCCCCAATTTGAAGTTAGATTCTCTATAATGATAGAAAGTTGAACAAATATCTAGTTTCCACCAAGAGATGGTACTAGGAATGAGGTTGATGAACATGTATTAAATCTATGAGAGAGGCCTTGACTATGCGACAAACTCCAAAGAGGGATCCATGGAAGGAAGAGCTGAAATCGCATCATCATATTCCAGTCAATAAGAAAATATCATTGACCATGTCAAATGGAGGCTTCCTAAATTTTGAAAGTTAGAATACAGAGAAACTCACCCTAGAGAGGCCATGACCAGTCTAATGATACTGACCACTCTAGAATACTAAAAGAAGAACACCCCAACCTCTCTAAGACAAAATTTTCGTGAACCCCTTCTCCTTATTTGAGAGAAAATGATTAGTGCTGGGTATGTTGGGAATCAGATTCACCAAACATGTATTAGAGTTTGATCCCATATGAATCTAATATGACCCATGTTATGGAAAAAACCTTGAAACAAATCATAAATATTCACAGGGGAGGATGATTAATGTGCGGAAAATCCCACATAACCAAGCTTCTAACACAATGGTCATTACTCCGATAGATCATGGGATCCCTCTCCTCATATCTCCCTCTGAGGTCATGCAACATAGGGTTATCAATTACATTATTCATTTATACAAATTGGAAGGTGTAATTCCAAAGAGGGATATAAACAATGAGAACAAGGAAGAACTATCCCCATGCGGTTGTTTTCACCACCAAGGGCCACATAGGGGGTAATATCCCCTCATTAGCATGAAAAAATCATTTTGGGTGCCTATACATGAAATGCTCTAACATCACCCTCCCTTATAAAGAAGTGTTGGGGTACATAAAATTCACACCATCTGTAACCACTACGATAAGGCCTCCCAGGAGGCCCCACACCACACTATTTCATCACTAATCCATAATGGACCCACATGCCGATAAGAAGGATGAACAAATACACCATCCTTATCCCTCATATAGAAAAACTGGCACCAATGTCAATGGAAGGCCACTAACCCTTATTACCAAGAGTCCTTTGCAACATCTCCACTGACCCTACCACCTTAAGTTCACATCCCCCTATCACAACCATTGTGTGGGTCACGTTCTCACCAAATTGGGATTGAGACCCCATCTACCAACTAGACAGGCTAGGTTGAATCTATCGACCTTGGGGGCTATCAAAAACCATCATGGGTTACCCCCCGATGAAGAACCCCATTGTGGGGGGTGTCCCCACATAATGATATGCTGAAATAGATGTCATCCCTAAATAATGATTTCCTACTCTTAAGATCCACACTGTTTCAGGAAAAAGATAACCTTTGTGGGGCACATACCCACTATGTCAGGTACGTGTGTGGAGGAAAACATTGTGAACCACAATGGATACCACTTAGAGAAATATTTTATAGTTAGAGATAGGTATGGGGGAAAGGTTGTATCATAATTTTCATGATTTATTCTAATAAAATGGAAAAACGAGTATAAATTCCTCTGCCAACACCACTAGTGTTTGGGGTAGGAGCCTGTCAGATAAGAGTGACCATACCTGAGGTAGAATTCCATAAGATCCTAGGATCCATCAATAAATACTATCATGTGGATGGAATCATGGATTTATTCTAGGTAATTGTTTTATTTCCATATATTCATCTATCATCGTCCTTCTTCTCCACTGCCACCTTTGAAGTTGGAGAGACATAAATGTCTATATTATGACCATCAAACAAAGGCGATCACTCCATAGAGCCACATGAGAATGGGAAGGATGGAATTAAAGATTTGTAGGAGAATAAATATACCCTATCCCATGTGGATATTTTTATGAAGGTAGACCTAAATCTGGAATATACATAATTATTTTAGGGATAATTAACGCATATGATTTCACCACTAGCCGATAATAAGAAAATGAAGTAGTCTATGTCACGACCTACCGTAATACAATGGTCATCACTAATCAAAGCATGGTGGGAACAATAATAGGATGTCCCTCTAAATGAAAACTTGTAAGAGGATGTAATGTGCAAAATATTGGCCACCAACTCACAATCATTCATGTTCTTGCAACCTACAACCCTATATTTCAACATGCATGATTTTCCCACTAAGAACCATGTGATGGGTCACATCTAGAATATATTGGTGATATTCAACCTTATCTAAGACCACTAAATAAATTATAATCGGATCTAAGAAAATATTGAGGCTATTGACTAGAAGTTATATAAGGTCGGCATTGCAGAACCTCTAGTAAATCAATGCCTTGATTCATATTGATATTTCTATAAATTTTAGATGATCTGTGTCAGGAACCTCATCATGATTTATTGAATCACATATCATGAATATCCTCACATAAAAATAAGCTTATAGCGGTATTATACTTCCCTTGAATTGACTCCCTTATCATGTCAACATCAAAACATCAAGATAAACCTCTCATTGATCACGATAGTTCATCTCTCGCTACTACCTCGGGGAATGTCATCAAAATAAATCTCATTGATTATCAATGGAATCTGGATGAATGAACATGGTATGATAGATAAAATCCACCTCAAGGGTAGAGTAAAAAATTGGAAAACCATCTAATAGGTTCCTATACACATCAAAAAGATAGAAATTGGGCCTTGAATGTTTTATAGGGAACCAACCACCACCTATTTCTCAAAATCGATATGTGAAAAGGGATTTCTAAACCCATTGTACCATCAAAGGCTTCACCCAAAACAAATACATATGAAAAAATGGATGATTTACTCTAAGAGGTTGTAGGATATAAGTGTCTTACCACACAACACCTTATGGATAAACATCCATATCAAGGAAATTTATGAGTGGACCTGATCCCTCCTCTAGCCGACCAACTAGTCCTCCTTGCCCAGAAACCCAGAGGTGAGGTAGGTGGTCCTACACATTGGATTAGTGAAAAGGCTGGTGGCCCTGGAAAAATTATGGGTTATGGCTTGCCTACCCCACATGATCGGCGCAACATCACACCTCTAGACCATGATAACTTCACCTAATGAGCCAGTAGACTAGTCAAGGATTAGGTAACCACCAATACTTACTTGGATGATGTGATAATCACCCTCATTTTCCATATCAATCAATTGAAATAAGTTTAATTACTACCATTGGTTATTTCATACATTACATGGGTAGACTAGATGCACCCACCTCCATAATTCTGTAGTCTGATATTTACAGCATTCAATTGAATGGAAAATCCCCTATATTATCTAACCAATTTCACCTAACAATGTGGACCAGTGCCAAGAACTACATTTTAATAAGAATCCAACAAGATTCATTGATTCATTAAGGTTATATAAGGACCTTATTTTGATGGATATAATCAGTTTTCCATGAGTCATATAAGATGTTATAAAGACCTCCATAAGATGTTCCTTAACTATTTTAGCACCACCATGTAAAAAATATACATCTAAACCTATCCAATTATAGATAGAGAACAAACAAGTGAGTTGATAACAACATTTACCAGTGGCATGGGCTCACAAAATCCCTCGATGGAAATATTTCTTAGTAATATTTATCAACGATGTGCTTAGATAATGTCCAATACATGTAGGACTCGAACTTCTTCTCCTTGAGATACTCATGCATATTTTGAGAAATTTCTTGTAGGGATCCATATATGGAAGAATAATTTTAGTTATCCAAGTAGTGTTCATACCCATTACCTGTTATATGGCTCATAAAAAAAATATGAAGGAAAAAATAGTCACCGCTTGATCACATTGTTGAGCACTTCAAATTGGATTTTTATTTTTTAATATTATTTTTCAGGTATAACAGGATCCCTAGGTCATCTCTCAATGAATTATTATATCATTAATTATAAGAGAATGTTTTTATTTTTAATAAATAGAGTTAATTTTTATTAAAGGGGGGTTGGGGATCAATTATAAATAATTCATGAAAAAATACATTGTGGAAATGACAATTTAATGAGATGATTGATTATGATAAATTAGAGGAAATATGTTGATGCTCATCCTTAATCACATCAAGAGATATAGTTTAGATCCTTTAATCCATATTTTTTAACACCTATAACTATAATGTTACTAATTTTATACAATAATACCTCCTAGGGTTCATTTTGAAACACAAAATGATTCAACGATTACCACTTATAATTGGGTGATTTGTGTTCGACTTCATAATCCAAACTCACCAAGGAAACATATAAATAACTTGATATGATTTCCAGGTTTGTGTATTATTTCAATTTGATATAATGAAATACATTTACAAGGAAATTTTAGTGTTTATGAGGGTTTAGTATACCAATATTAATAAAACAAAATTCAAAATTTAAAGTGGGACGAAGAAGGTATGAATAGTTTTTGTAATGTCTCATAATTGGGTACCCAAAACATGATCATGTGAGTTTGAGTATGACACAAGAAGAAATAAATAAATTATATAATATTATAAAATTAACAAAAAAAACATAAAAAAAATTAATTTAAACTATTTTTCAAATATTAAAAACTAGAGGCTTGTGATCTACATCACATTCATCCCCAGGCTATTATATGTTTTTTAAAACACCATGGAAGGGGATTAAGCCATAGATGATGAAGAAGCATTCCATAAGCACTCAAAACATACCCTATGGTCAAGTATACTTATATAATTATGGTTAAGAGTTATTTTATATAAAATTACATCAAAATTTCTACAAAATAAGTCTTGTATCTAAGGAAATATGTGATTATTCATGAAAACAATTTTCCCCCACTTTGTTTGGATAGTTGTCTGACATAGTTTAGACAACCATATTATAAATTACACCGCCAAAATTCTACAAAATATGTCTGGGGAGTTCTGGTCAGAGGGTTCTGTTCCTCCTCCAAGGGTGCTATCAGTGCCCCTAGATGAGGCTGTGGGGGCAGTTGTTGAGGAGCCTCCCTTGGCGTTGGCTCCTCCTTTAGTCGACATTGGTTCCCCTACATGGATTTGATTCCTTTCAAGCCTGTGGTGCCTGATGCTATGTTTAGATCCCTCTAGTCCTGAATCGACTTCTCACGGCTTGCTCTAGGTATGGATTCTCATGGGTCTTCTTCCGTACCCCCCTTCTCCCTTGTTTCTAGGAATTCTGTCAAGCCCAGGGTTGATGAGGCCTCTCTGCATCGACCCTCTAGTGCCCCCTCTCCTAGGAAGAGGAGCTCCTCAATCTTGTTTTTTCCTTCGCCTTCCCTGGATGTGGCCCAACTCAGTAATCTCCCTAAGATGGTCCCTTCTTCTTCTCCTGTGAGCTTCCCCCATGCCTGCACTCTCCCTCTGGTAGCTCCTCCTACAAACCTCCTAGCTCCCTATCCTGCTCCTCTTCTATGCTCTCCCCCTCTTCCCATGTGGCCCCCATTGGGGTGTAAACCAGATAACACACGAGACAAAGTAGCGATTCTCCCCTTCCATGAAAAATCCTGATCCTGTATGGGGCCAATTCTAGGTGCTCCTCTTCCAAATGTTAAACCTCCTTCTCTAGAATTCCCGTGTCTTGGGGGCCTATGTTTAAACTGATTTTATTGTCAATGAAGTTAAGTCCAAGAATATATCCATTGTTTATGTTTTGGAACCTAATAAAGATAGGTGAAATATATCTGAGTTTGCTCATAGGATCAAGATGTCTGGTTTCATGCAAGTGGACTTCCATTGCCCCTCTATCTAGATTATATAGAACATGGGTGTTAGAGTGGATCTTGTCCAGTCCTCAGAGTAGGGTATCACTACGGAGATCAAGTCTGGGTTGCATTCCTGGTTCTTCTCCTTAGTGTAAAACCACTGTGACATTCATGTATGTGGCCTGATTTGGGAGGATCTTGAGACCTTCGATCATGGGAGATATCCTTGGTTTATAGGGGGTGGCTTTTATGTTATTTTGGATCCTAGTGAGATGAAGGGAAAGGGGTCTTTCCCCCACCATGCTGGCCTAATGTTTACCCAATTACTATCTCGTAAGGGGTTAATGGATCTGGGCTTCTTGGGGAGACGGTTCACCTGGTGCAACAATCATAGGGGCTGCCTTCTCACCTGGTGTAGGCTGGATCGATGCCTTGCTAACATTCATGCCACCTCCACCTTCCTGGAGGCCAAGGTGTCTCACCTAGTATGTAATCTTTCTGACCATCCCATATTCTTCTCGAGATCTCTCTGGGCCAGAGTAGAAGGTTTGGTATGAGATTATCCTCCCTGTGGACTGAGAATCCAGACTTCTGATACACTATCTTAGCCTCATGGAATAGACATATGCATGGGAACGCATGGGAGTTCCTACATAAAAAATTAGTTGCCTCAAGTTTAAACTCCGATAATGGGCCGAAAAACTACCCCCTATGGCGTGCGACTTGGATGGGATCAAAGTAGATATTGAGCATCTTGAGTCCAGTTTGGAAATGGAGTTGAATGAAGAATTTTTTAGGGAGCTGTCTGTTAAGAGGGATTAGATGGACGATATCTTTCTTAGGGAGGAATGTATGGCCCATGATGATTCGCGAGTCAGATGGTTGCATGAGGGGGACCGCCACACCTCTAATTTCCATGCATGCATTAAGGAAAACCGTAGGTATTCTGGGCCCATCATCTGGATGGAGGACATCTCCTTCACTAATTACCCAAATTTTGTGGGTGGATTAGTAGAGGCATTCTTCAAGGACCTACTTTCTATCCCTAATCCCCATACGACAACTGGCTATCCAAGTGGGCACACTAATTTCACAGAGGCCATTCCTAGAGTGGTGTCGGGACTGAATAATAATGTGTTTGTGGCCATGCCACGTGAGGAGGAGATCCTTGGGGCTGTGAAATCACTGAATCCAGACAACGCACCAGGGCCGTATGGGTTCCCAAGGTCTTTATTCCAAGCTTCTTGGATTACGGTTAAGGATGATATTGTGTAGGCAATTCATGACTTCTTCCAGGGAATCTGTCTCCTCCGCAGTGCCAGTTCCACAACTGTGGTTCTTGTCCTGAAAATTCAGGACCCCTCCCTTCTTCAACACTATTGTCCAGTGAGCATGTGAAACTTCATGTACAAGATGCTTGCCTCCATACTCAACAACAGATTGAGTCTCCTCCTGCCCCATTGGATTTCTCCGAAGCAGTATGGTTTTGTGAAGAATCGATCCATCAAAGGGGCCATTGCTTTGTCCCAAGAGCTCATTGATGGCATGGATTCTAGAGTGCATGGAGGTAACAAGGTGGTCAAACTAGATATGGAAAAAGCATACGACCGGCTGTAATGGGATTTTATCCTCAAGGTTTTAACAGGTATGGGCTTCTCTATTTGGGCGGTTGATTTGATTTTCCACTACTTTTGCTCCCCGTGGCTGGAAATCTGTTTTATGGGTAGGAACTATGGCTTTTTCAAGGCTGTGCGTGGACTGTGGGAGGGGGATCCCCTCTCCCCAAGCCTATTTATACTCTCCCAAGATGTCTCGAGTCACCTCCTCAATAGGGCCTTCTTGCATGGATCCATTGGATGGTACCGGTGCAATCCAATGGCATGGAATATCACTCATTTGATGTTTGAGGATGACTCCATTGTGTTTATGAACGCTGGATTGAGATCTATCTGTGGGATTAAAAACTTTCTAGTGGTGTACAGTCGATGGAGTGGCCAAGTGGTGAACTTTATCAAGAGTATATTTTATGTCTCGGGGCGCTGTAATGAAAGTAGGGTGGGTTCCTTGTGCATGACCCTTGGCATGCGGCATGACTCCTTTCCCATGGAGTATCTGGGTGCTCCGGTGTCCCCTGGTATAGTGTGCATTCAGAATTTTGATACCATAATGGGGAAAATCTCAGGGCACATCCATTATTGTAAGAACCACATTTTATCCTTTGGGGGAAGGATTACCTTGGCTAACATTGTTCTTTCCCATATTCCTTGTCATTATCTATCGGAATCCAAAGTCTCAAAGGGGGTGATTGCTAAACTTGAGTCCATTATTTCTTCTTTCATATGGGATGCACACGAGGAGGGGAGGAAGCACTGGGTTTTGTGGCAGAGGCTTGCAAGGTCGTTCCAAGAGTGTGGTATTGATATCAAGAGTATTTCGGAGGCACTGTATGGAATGTGGGCGGAGTTAGCAAGCGAGGTGGTTGAGGGTCTCTCTCTCTCAGGAAGGTTCATGTCTGCACGGCTGAAGGATCGAGGGGTTGGATCCAATGCTCGAAAATCGTCGCTCTGTGCTTCTGTTGGATCCCATATCCCTGAACTTCGCTCACTCTCCAGGTGGATTGTGGGGGTGGGGAATATCTCCTTCTCTCATCACAATTGGGTGGGCTCTATCCTTGAGTTTTCATGCTGTCCGGCTACGCACATCACCTTAAACGAGGAAAGTCGCTTCTCATAATTTATAAATGCGGTCTTGGATAGCGACCAATGACTGTCCTTCGACATGATCGATATAATAGAGGATCCAGACCAATGTGTTTTTTCTGCGTCTCCCTCAGGTGTTTTTTCATCCAAGGATTATAGGAGGGAGTATCCTGGTGCTGGCCATCAGGACCCATGGGGTTCAACCATATGGTTTAAGGAGGTTCCTTCCAAAATGAAATTCCTTCTATAGCGTATCAGGAATAGAGATTTATCAATATATTAGAACGTGAGGTGCTCCGGTATCTGCATGGCTTCTCGCTTCCTCTGCTGTAGCGTCCTGAGGGAGGAAATCTCGTCCCACCTTTTCTTCGACAGTGAGTGGCCACAGCATGTATGGATGGATTTTGGTGACTTCATAGGTGTTTTAGTTGCATCATTGAGGGACCTCCCATTTCAGGACTGATGGTTCCATGGCATTGGGGATGCTGGGTCGGGGATGAAAGCTCTTGGTATCATTCTTGGTTTCGGTTGCTGGTGCATCTGGATGGCCCGAAACATAGCCAGATATGAGGGCTATCTAACCCTTAGAAGGGCCCTGGTGGCCATGACTAAAATCATGCTTATGGACAAGGTTTGTGCTTTCAACAAGTGGCATGAGGCCCCCTCTATTATAACCCTACATGTGGCCTCTCCGGTGGCCCTCTCTTCTCCTACTGGGCACTGGGTGTGGTGGTTACCCCATATATCTGGTTTGAAGCTAAACATTGATGGATTTTTTTCGATGAATGAAATGAAGGGACGTGGTGTTGTTAGGGATCCTTTGAGCTAGGTGGTTCTCGCTTTCTCGGTTCACCTTGGAAAAGGCCACTCCCTTCTGGCTGAGGCCTTGGCAATGTTAACGGGCCTCCACCTCTTCAAATGCCACAATATTGATCTTTCCGCGATTGAGACTGACTCCCTCATTCTGAATGACTCCATGCATGGAAAGAAAAGTTTTACTTGGTCCATCCACTATGCCCTGAGAAGGTCTAAGTGTCTCATCTGCAATGGCAGTGTCCTCCCCCACACTTGGAGGGAAGGTAACAAGGTCGTTGATCATCTTGCTTCCATGGCTCTGCAAGTAATTCAGGTCTTTCTCCATAAGGATGTGATCCCATTTTTTATTGAAGCTAAGAAACTGATCAGTTGTGACGCCCTAAGTATGCACTAATTTAGGCCTTCGTAGTCTCTTTTGGGGATCCACCATGTTTTCCCAGTTTTCCTACAGTTTTTATGTCTTTGATGTTTCCCCCCTTTTGGGGGTTTTCAAAATAATGGAAAGCAATGATGGGGAAATTATAAATTTTTTAAAAATCTGAAATTAAATGGGACATAAAAATCATGAGAATCATAAATAGTAACAATGGTTAATGATATATAATGATAACATAATGAAAATATGGGAATGTAGAAACAACTTTAATCAAAAAATCATAAAACATAGGTCATGGAAAACCAAAAAGAAATCACAAAATGGTGGGTAATTTCACATAATGGATTAGGTTGACACCCTAATATCATACATAATTCATCAAGAAACACAAACATTTTCTAATGCAGTGAGTGCTATATAATTATGGGTACACCCTTTACTTTCATATCACATACATGCTTTACTGTTCCACATAGATCATAAAATATAAGAATATATGTCATCACATATAATCCCATGATTAAGTATTGTAGGATACATACAAGGAAGTACCTATTAAATAAATTATCAGTACAACTAGGAGAATAAATTTTTAGTGGAAATGGGTGTGGGTATACACCTCACAAATGTTCAACATGGAATATTACAGTGACATTTCGATAATATAATGGTAGTACTTAAATTTTCCTTAAATTGACCAATGGGAGAAGTTGGGTATCTAATAACCTTTAAGTAAAAAAAGGAAAGTATGAGGGATATTTAATAACATAATCCAACATGATTTTTTTTAAATTAATAAGCATATGACAAGGAAGTTACTTGAATAAAATCTTCTGATGAAATAATCACAGGACAATTTCAGATGTATAATGGCATTGCATAAAAATTCATAAATTGGGATAATGAAAGTGAAATGATTATATAATCATATTAATATTTTTTTTAATATTTATATGGAAAAATCATATCCAATATTATGAATTAGAAAAAAAATGCACTCAATAAATAAGGTTCTTGAATAAATAGGTGAAGGTGATTAAGGATCCCACTTTCTGTACGAATTGTATTTATTATCAATAGTGATCAATGCGATAAGAATATCTCATTTTATTCAATATAATGAAGTGGTTACAAAGTTAAATGATATTTTATAGCATCCAAAACTCTTGATATTCAATGAAATATGTTAATTGTTTGATGACTTTGATATTCAAGGTGGTGCGTGGGGAATTTTTATGGATTAAGTTGATTACATTAGATGTCATGATTAAATAATTATATTAGTTAAATATGATGATAGTTTAATTATTTTTATTTCAAATATATCATAATTTTTTTGGATAACTTGTGAATAAATCCTTATGAATGAATGGGGTAGAAAAGGTGTGGCCAATTGAATTCATGTTTTATTGGAAATAATTATGTTGCTGGAAGACATGGAAGTTACAATAATTTGTTTTATAAATTTTAAGATTCCAAAGATGATAGATCAATTTTTGAAAATCATGAATTTTATGGTTTGTGATAAAATAATATGACTACACATCACTATTGTTGTTGTTGGAGAAGTAGATTTTTAAGGTGGTGTTGTTTCCTAGCGTTTGAAAAAAATTTGGGCTTCAAAATCAAGAGTCTGTTTTTTGAAAACGAATGTTTTTTAAAGGATATCATAGTTTTTTGAACATGAAACATTGTTTAAAGACCTAAAATTAGGTATACCGAAACATGAAATAAAATAGGGAATAAAATATTTCTACATAGCAGCGCTATGTGGACCACAATGCTCGCTACGCAGACTTTGTAAGGAAAATTCTTCACATGAGGCATGAAGTAAGAGGGAGGTTAACCATTCATTTTGAAGTGTGAAGTTTGTGGAATGAGTTGGTAATTTAGGATTCCCAAAAGGGTTATTATTTTCAAAATAAATTGGCTACCCAAAAGGAAAAATATGTTTTTGTGGACCATATGACAATTCATGGTGAATGCTGCACCACATCGATGTTTTTGGTAAATAAGATCAGTGGGTTTTATATATCTTATTTTTATATATAAAGACCCCTAATAAAATATTTAGATAAAGAATTTTTTTGGAGAACATATTTATTTCTAGAAGAATTTTAGGATGTCTGAAGTAGTTCGTGAGGTTGAATCCCATAAAAGGGAAGAGTTCCTGAGGGTGGGTTCCATTTAAGAGTTGAGTTCCTAAGGGAGGATTGGACAATGGAGGAAGTAGATCATGGGGATCATTTAAATAAAGGATAAAACTCCACAAACATGGATTGTGGAAGAGGTTTTGGGGTTCAATTAACCTCAAATAAAAAGGGTGAATCAAATCATCAGTGGTTTCTGGAGGCATCAAACATCTATGAAGCAAAGGTGGTACATAGAAGGAAAGGAGGTCTACAGAAGAAAAGGAGGTCTATGAAAGGAAAGGCCATCCATAGAAGGAATGTTTTCCCATGGAATGGAAGGTTGGATGAACTTGTGGCATGTGGTGCAAGAATGTTTTCAAAGGATACATGATAGTTCATGAAGGATAAAAATCCTTGTCGTACTCTGTGAATATGATGATCCGTGGACACTCAACATTTATTAAACTCACATACGTGTAGTGATTATCAAAGAATGGTTCTGTGAACTAGTTCTTGGGTATTGAACCCCACACCATGTTTCACAAAGTAAATCAATGTGTGTACACTGTTTATTCACAATAGAAAGAGAACAGAAAACACATATAGTTTTGTGTGTGAAAAAGAACCAAATAAACACCTAAGTTCATATCTAAAAAATGAAGAAGTGAAGTAAACTGATACCATCATTTGTTGTTATTGAATGTCTGATAAAAATAATAATAAACTACTACAAAATTTCATATTATTGTGTTTCCAGGAAGAATATAATTTCCCCACTTCAAGAATGATTATTATTCAGGGAAGATTAATTGTGGTAATGTTATATTGAGATGATAATTATTTTTTAAAAACCACAGAGGATTTTTGTGATTATATCATTATTGGAAGAAGGTTATTCAATGAAGTTGGTTTTAAACTGAAGAAAAAAAGAGATATGAGGAAATTCTTATTAACTATTTTATATATTTGTGTGTTGCATATCAAAGGGAGAAGAGTAACTGGCTAACTAATGTGATATTAGCTGATCATTATTTGTTCAGGGATAATTTTGAACATAATTATACTACATTCATATTATTGTGACTGATAATGGAAAGGTAGTTCATCTATCGAGTTTGATGATCAGATGAGATAAGAGGAGTTTCTTACATGAAGCTGTGCAAGTGAAAAAGTAAAGAAGAAGGATGTGGAAGAAAAAAACAGAACTGTAACATCTGGTAGAACTCAATAGATAGAGGATATTCATGGCATTACAAACCCTTATCAACAAGGAGAATACTATCTTTAGAAGAAGAATAAAGATCCATCAAAGTGTGGTAAAACAAATAAAATTGGATTGTTTTCATTGCTGTAAACACACACTATTGGATTATTTTTATAGTGCTACACTAGTGTATGAGAATATCCTACTAATTGTAACACCACTCAACGGATTTTATTTTCTAGTTTTTGTGTTGCCAGGATTATTTTGATACTATGCCAACGACATGATATTCTTATTGAGTATCAAACCAAATAAAAATATCATGAGTTATCTTTAATGATTTCATATACTTGCATGGGATATGGAATATAGAATAAAAGAATAGAAATTATAACCGGTCTATGTGGTATAAGGATAAAAAGTTAGAATTTTATTTTAAAGGACCGAACACTAATTCAACCCCTCTTAGTGTTCAAAATATCCCAAACTAGTCCTTTTAGAGTTGAGGACTTACTATATTTTGGCATAGTAACAACTTATGTCAATTCTATAATGAGAGGGGCTAGATGATATATTATTGTTAGGATACAAATATAAAAGTATGGGAATATCTAAAAATTCATCCAAACATAACTTATTGAGATTAAAAGGGCCAAATAAAAATAAGGTTCTTTAATTGAGAAATGTGAGATTGGTCCCTTACTTTAAGTGGGTGATTCCAAAAGCATGGGATGGGCTTCCTAAGAGCATGGGCACACCTTGAGAGGTCTATAGAGGGGGGAGGAAAAATTGAGGTTGTGATACAAGGTTTTTAGTTTATTATAAAGGGATGTTGTATGGGTTTATGTTGGAAAAGAGAAGGAAGTTCATTATTATTTTTCTAACATAGGTTTTGGAGTTTATAAGTTAAAATAATTAATACCACATACCAACCCATGGATTTCTCCCAAGGTTTCTATCAAAGATGATTGGTTTTAAATATTTTATAGGTCCATGGGCTGAGGACATTAAAATATTACTCTTGGTTATTTGGAAGTGAGTCATATTTATAAATAGTTGATTTTAAAAACATAAAATATAATATTGGATTTGGAGGATTCGTAAAGGAAATATAAAGTTAATAAAATTACCTAAAACGCATTATTTTGAAGAGGATAGATCTTTTTTCATGGATACGATTTATGAAATTTATTACCTCACTTTTGTGTCATTATTATGTCATAATTAAAAGAGTATAATAAAATCATATTTTATTTTTACTAAAAAATTCCACCATGTCATAAAAATTTGAAAATAATTAACTATTGAATAATTTTGATGTGTATATTCACAAAAAATTATTTTATAATTTCTTTTTAAAAAATTCCATTTTTAAATTAAAAAATAATAGACATTTATAGAGAAATGTTGGTTTCTTTTACAATTAGTGTTTATAAACCCAGAATAATGTTTAATACATACAAATTATACAATCATTTATATACCATAAATATTATTCTCTAGTATTATTTTATAAAATTTTCATTTATTTTTAAAATCCACTGACTCATCAAAATTTAATGTCTTAATTGAAATTTCATGTAAGAAAAATACTGAATTTGAGCATTATTAGATCAAAATCTAATGCTTGTAAAAATAAATTCATAATTCTATGGAAAAAGAAAAAATATATAACAATTATTATATGGAAAAGAAAAATAGAAATATTTATACTATTAGGTTTACTTTTTTTATAGTCCTTGTTAATTTTTTTACCCTTAATTATCCTATTTTTCTTTTACCATCATAATAAATATTTACAATAGTTTATATTCAAATTTTCCAAAAATTATGTGGAATTTATTAAATAATATTTATTATGAAGATTCAAAATATTTAATCCATTTTATCATAAACAATTCACATATGTGGAAGTATTTAATTTAAATTAAAACTTGCAAGCATGATGGAAAACAGTTTTCTCCAAAAAAAATTAATTTCTCAAGGAAAACATGATTGTAATTTTAATTTATAACTAGTAATATTAATTACATGAATTTAAATTAATGATTATAAATTATTAATATATAAATTTAACTTAAATAATTCCCCATTAGGGGTAACTTTCACTTAACTAAAATGGAGAAATGTTGTGCAATTTAATTTTTTTTAAAATATTTTCATGATTAACAATTAAAGTATCCTCAAATATGGTATAATGATGATTTAAAGGTAATTAATTTCATTAAATATAAATGAATAATGAATATGATAAATTTAAATAAAATTAAAAGAATAATGGGACTTCTATATTTCTTAATTTATAAGAATAAATGAATATTTTGTAAAAAATGGTATTTTCAGTTTTTCCAAAAAATCAATATTTCTTGAAAACCCCAAAATTTCAATCTAAGAGAATTTTAAAATATTGATAAAAAAATTTAATTTGATTTTACCAAAAAAATTCGAAGAGATATAAAAACTATCTATATTATCTTTTTACTAAAATAAATTAAATTTATCCTTGAAGAAAATGTATTTGGAAGAAATTACAAAAAATTGACTGCTATTTTCAATTAGTTTATCAATATATTTATTTTGAGTAGGATATATATATACTAAATAAGTTATTATTATTTTTATCATAATATTTAATAGCTAGGATGTAACTATCATATTTAAATAATTATCATTTTGTTGGGTTAGAAGTTGCGTATTGGATACACTATAAAACATAATTTTCGCTTTTAGAAACACAAGGAATTACATTCTTACCCACTTTAATAAATTTATTCCTCACAATTTTAACATGATCTAAGTATGTAATGTTTTTATAGTTGAAAATATCTCTATTTAAAACCCATATTGTAATAATTGTTACTAAAACATCAACTTAAAAAGAGACAAAGGGATATATATTGGCCAGGAAATAAATAGGGTTACAAGTAATAGAAAATTAATCGGAATTGAAAATATATAAAAGGAATAAAAAAACTAATTCCCAAGAACTAATAAAGAGTTATAGAGAACACAATTATGATAAATTCAATTACCACAAAACCATAAATCTGTGATGGATGAAAAGACCATCAATTCGTTATATATGATAACATTTATTTTCATGATTCTTTTCCAAGAGTTAAGGAATTAATTTACCATCTAGACCATGAATATAAGGAAATTTATATTAATAAAAAGTATAATTTAATACATTAATTAATTTCCACTAAAATATCATAAAATTCTCCAAACTATGAGTACTAATGATTAATTGTTAATGCATGAATCACTAAAATCAACTTCTAACAGATCACATATTCCACAAAAGAATAAAAATCTATTCCTACTTTCTTTACTAAATTAAAAAATAGTTAGCATAACGTAAGATAATACTGAAAATGAATAAAAATTAATACCTTGATCTCCAAAAGTTAAAAAAATCTCAATAGATTAATGTAGATCACTCCTTAAATAAATACCAATATATCCGAAATAATACCGAGAACATCGACATTAATGAATGATTTAACCTCAAATGCTATCTCATACCCTTAAACATAAAACCCACAAAAATAATATATTTATTCTCAAATAATCATTTATATTAAACATTATAGTTTTTTATACATCAAACCAATAAAAAATATACTTAAATATCATTAATCACCTCATAATCATAAATATTTGATCCTACAATATGTTTCCCAAAATATGATTAATCATGATTAAGTTTCATCACATATATATCCAAAAGTGGTATTGATGATTTTAAACATAATATAATATTTAGATTTATGATCTCAATAACATTAGGTTTATCCCAACATTAATCACAATTTAAAGGTTATCAATTCCTCAATCATGTGTTTTCTAAAATACCACCATATCAAAAAATCACATTTGTAGGTTATCTGTACAATTCAACATATGTTTCATATCCTTAAGGAAAAAATAATATAGAGAAATATTAATATTTTTCATGATCATTATATCTATAAATAAATTGATATAATACTTATACAATATAATATAAAATAATAACACATAAAAACTTTGATCATTTTTGTTTAATGATTTACAAATCATAGGTCCTTTCTTGGTAGATGATTTAACCCTTGTATTGGAGAATTGACTAAGATAGTTTTCATATTCTAAAAATATTGGAAATTGAATAAAAAGTTGTGTCATAGGAGTAAATTTATTTCCTCCCTTAATAATCATCATTTTTTTTGGAAACTAGCTACTTTATGACATATTTTCTACACCTAAAACACCTTCAATTTCCATTTTGGAATTTAGCTTTGTGTGTTTGTCCACATTTTTTACAAAATGGGAATTGACTATTCTTTTCTTTATTAATTTTATCTAATGATGTTTAATAAGACTTTATCCTCCAATTCTTTGATATCTTTGGACATTAAAATATGTTCCATTGGTAAATTTTATTGATTTATAGTTTGGCATAATCACAAGATGACTTACATTAGCTACCATCAATTTTTGGTATGTCATTTGGGAATTAATGACATTCCAATAACATTGGTTGTTGACTCTGTTATTCCTATTTATATCCATTTACTTGAATAAATGGAAGAATATGGATGAGTAATTTAAAAATATTAAAAAAACAATAATCCAATAAAATTAAATTCATGACATATAAATGAAAAGTATTTCCTAAAATTATAACCTTCATGGATTAAATCAAAGTTATCCATGATATATTTCCTAATAAAGACTCTTATAGTCATATTTTTCCATTAATAATGGTTCTTAAGGATATTTTTAATTTATAAAATCATTTCCCCTAATAGTGTCAAACCAGGTGTGCAGAAAGGCTCGTTATTGTGCTCTAGTTCCCAATCGAGTCTAGCTCGATAAAGTATTTTTAGGGTTGTCACATCTAAGAATGTCTATGTCAGATCCCCAACCACTTGTAATATCCATACATGAATGTATTTTTATGGAAACTACTTACAATATATTGGACCAACACATAGGTATGTTTTTTATAGTTAGTGTTATCCTTAAGTCTTTTGCTATAGTTTTTTAATCCCAATCCAAAAAATAACTGGTCTTCCCTCTAATACAATCTATTAAAACATTAGTATTTTTTACAAATTAATTAATGATTTATTACATAATAATACACATCAGATAAACCATAAGATTCATAAGACTGGATCATTTTGGTAATTTGGTACATTTCATAACAAATATAAAATATGGGTTACATCAGCAATATTGAAAACTTCATAACATGCTCATAAATTTATATCGTTCATAAAACATCACGGGATAACCTGGGATATAAATAAAAATGGGGTGATATATAAATCCCAATAAGGGAAAAACAGAATGAATAAATTATTACATGTTTGAAAATTGGAATTTAAATGGGACCTAAAAAGGGTGAGAATCATAAACAAGAATAATGGGGCATGAAATAAAATTATAACATAAATGAAAAATTAGAATTTGGAAACAAAATTAAATATGACATCACAAAAAAGGTAAAGGATAAACAACAAGACATCATAAAATGGTGTAAAATTTACTATAATGGATTATGTTCACTCTTAAATCTCATATGTGATGTCTCATGAGGCTGAAGCCTTACCCAATGCAACATAATGCTATATAATTCTAGATTCAATCATCACATTCAAATCTTTTACATGAAAAAGTCTATGTTACATAGATTATATTATATAAAAAACATTTCATCACATTTAATCCCAAGATTAAGGATTGTGGGTTACATTAATTGAACTCCCCACTCCATGAGGTATAGGTAAAACTAGATGAATACCCTTTGGGAGGAAATTGGTGTGACTATATTCCTCAATAATGTTTGACATGGGAAATCATAGTGACATTTTGGCATCGTAACAAAAGTACGTAAATTTTCATAAAATGTTACAATGAGATAGAATGGGGTCTCTAATAATAATTAAATAAAAAATAGAATTCTTATGGATATGTAACAACATAATTCAACATGAATATTTTTTAATTAATTGGAATAATCCAAGGATGGTTCTTAAATAAAAACCTGTCTTGGAAAAATTGTAGGATAATTTTGGTTGCATACAAATAGTACATAAAGATTCCTAAAATGGTTAAATGGGAGTGAAAGGGTACAATAATAAAATTTATATCCAAAATTTTTCAATAGGGATACACAAAAATCATATCCCAACATTAGGATTTGGTAACAAAATTCACTACATAAATAAGGTGCTTTAGTAAAGAGGAGAAATATATGACCCCTTACTAAATTTAGTCATAACAATAGCTTAAGTAAATGATATAATGAGAGGGTATAGATGATATATCCTTGTATATAAATTAATTTTACAGAATATAAATTTTTATAAAGTCATCAAAACCAACCCAATTGATATTAAAAATTCTAAATACAAATAAGGTGCCTGAATTGAAAACAAGAGATCAAGGTCCCATACCTTGAGAGGGTGATTCGAGAAGCTTGATAATAGCTTATTAAGAGCTTATAGGAACCTTTTTACTACTTTATAGAGTATAGGGAAGATTAATTATATTATAAAATGATTTATAGTGAATAGGAATGGGATATAGTTTGGGTATATATTGGAAAATATAGGAGAGTTCATTGTGGTTTTTGAAGAATAGGTTTTCTACTCTACATAGTAAAATACTAAAACCACAGACCTTGCCATGGTTTTCCTAATGGTTATTAACAAATATAATTTTTTTAAAATTAATAATTTCTAAGGTATGAACCCATGAAAAGTTTAACCTTGTAATGTGGAAATGAGTTATGTTTATAATTAATGGATTTTAAAACCTTAAATCATAATATAGATTCAGGAGGATTCAAAAAGGATTTATAAATTATTTCAAATAACGTAAAAAATATTTTATTTTAAATAGGAAACATATGTGTGGTTTTGGATACACTTTATGAATTTTATTACATCACTTTTGGGTCTTTATGATTTCATAATACACACCATATAATTATATAATATTTAATTTTTACCCGAAAATTATACTATCTCAGAATATTATGATAAAATAATTTTTGGAGAATCCCAATATATTGAATACAAAAAAAAATTTATTTCTTTGGAAATAATTCTCCAAATATTCTAATTCATTCTTTTAGAACAAGAATTGATGTTTATTCAGTATTGTTGATTTCATTGTCAATTACAGTTTTTCAACCATTATTACATTTGACTTCATTAAAATTATATTATCATTTAAATTTAACAAATATTTTATATTAGTATTGTTTTATTATATTTCTATTTTTTAAAATAAATTAATTCATCTAAAAGGATTGTATTAAATGTAATTTCTTGTTATACAAAAATAAATTTTTTTCTTTATCAGAAAAAAATGCAATTTTTATCAAAATCATTTCTTAATTATTAATAAAGAAACAAAAAAAAACTATAATCATTATTATATTTAAATTAATATATAAAAATTCATACTATCAAGGTTACATTATTTTATAGTACTTGTTAAATTCTATTAACCCTTAATTAACAAATTTTCCTTTTATCATGGTAATAAATATATATTATAGTTACTATTCATATTGTCCAAAAATTATGAAGATATAATTACCTAACATTAATTATGAATATTTTAAATATGGAATAAATTTTATCATAAATTATTCATATAGGTGGAATAATTATATTTAAAATAAAACATACAAGCCCAATGGAATACAGTTTTCTCCAAAAAATGCATTTTTCAACGAAATGATGATTTTACTCAAACTATATAACTAGTAATATTAATTATAGGAGTTACAATTAATAATTATAAATATATAATCTATAAATATAATTTAAATCATTCCCCATTAGTTTTTATCTTTAATTAATTAAAATAGAGAAACCTTACGCATTTTAAAACAGATTTCAGAAAAAAGGTGTTTTCAAGACTAAAAATAATATTATTCTAAAATATAGTGTAAATATAATTAAAAAATAATTAGTTTTAATTAAATATATCCCAATTATTATTTTTTAAGTTTAAATAAAAATAAAATAATAACATTTATTTTCAAATTAATTAATTTATCAAAATAAATGACAGTTTTACAAAAAAATGTTTTTTCAATATTCATTTAAAAACAAATATTTCTTGAAATATTTTAACATATCATCCTAAGTTATTTTTTTTGAAATAATAAAGAAAATTAATTTAATTTCATGAAAATAATTTTTTTTAATTTTCTTTAAATCAATTATAATATTTTTTTTAAAATAAATAAAAAAACATTTTTTTTTAAGAAAACGTATTTTGAGGAAATTTACAATAATTGATTGATTATTTACAATGTATTTATCGAAAAATATATTTATTTTTGTATACATATATAATAAATTATTTAATCCTATTCTTAAAATCAAATTTAATAGCTCGGTTATAGTGGTCATATATAAAAAACCATCCATTGTTTGGGCTCATTATTGCATATGACATATGCTATTAATCATAATTTCTCTTTTTAAAATCATATAGATTTGAAATAAACCACTATAAATGAAATTAAATTATCTATTGATGTGTATGTTTGAGTGTTCTATCCAATGGAGTTATAATCAGCCCAATCGGAGGTCTAAACCCCGAGTTTTGGCCCAATCACTACAACTATGTCTAATATGTATTTCCCAAAAAATTTTCACTTTAGGTGCCTTATTTTGGCCTCATAAAATTAGATATAGCATTTCATCTAGTTTTATTAATTAATAAGAAATTATAATAGAATCCTAGAAAAATTAATAATCATATTTTGATGATGATATTAAATTTTATGATGAAAAAAGTGATCAGATATCAAATTGGGCCATTGTGAAATTACATCATTTAAGGCATGTTTTCAACACGTGAATTTAAAATAAACATTGACTGTATAAGGATTTAATAATGGGATACTAAAACCCATAAAAATGTAATAGAAAAGTCTAGAGGTGATAATATATGATATACCATTGTGTGATCACACCCCGACTACTAAACCTTTTTTCTCGTGGGAAAAGGATTATATACTAATGAAATCTCATACATAAATCAAAGGTGAGAAAACAAAAAATATTATTATGAAATGAAATATATAATTTATAATTTATGAAATCAATTTTTATATCATTACTATTCTAACACATTAAAAATTTTCCAATTTAATTTGTCAACTAATGCATAATGTCGCAACCTGCCTCACCTAGAAATCTTACCTCTTCACTCCAGGAAAATTTAATAGTAGAGTTTTTCTCATTTCCCAAATTTAATGTGATCATTCCAATAATTTTTGATATTCTATGTTTTCTAGTATCCTAAATTAGTGTTTTATTTAATAGTAATTCCAATTGGGTGTTTTGAGTTTCAAGGTTTGGTAGGATTTGAAATTTAAATATATGTGGTAGAAGAGGAGTGTTTAATCACATATGTAAAAAAGATTATAAAAATTCAACAACAGTTCAAAATAAATGCACTAAATTAAAAAAATTAGAGTGTATAAATCCCAACTCAATCTCAACTATGTTATTTTTTTACATCCAGGCAGTGACTAATAATTATTAACATCCAATTTTACTTATTATTATTTTTAAAATTTTTTTATTAAATAATAATATTTTTATATAAACATTTTATTACAGATTAAGAAGGAATAATTTATTAAATGATTATATAATATAGAATGTGAACCCATTGTTAAAAAAATATCAGCACCCTTTTACTCAACCCATGTCGTTGAATCTTTCCCAAGAATTCCCATAGAAACACCCCCTCCCCCACACATGCTGAAAATAGAACAAGAACACACACAAGAGCTGTGTAGGTAGGAAAATATTTGATTTTAATATGGTTTTCATAGTATTAATTTCATGGTATATAAATATTAAGAAGGATAAAATTCCAAGGTTTCCCAAAATAGTGCTTAATTGTACAATGGTCTTCTTAATGAACTATGGCCTTTATCATGAATGTAAAACAATTGAATTTTATATATTCAAAATGAATTATGTAATTTTATAGTATCTATACATGAATCGAGACTCTCAATAATGTTATTAAAAGGAAAACCATGCAATAATAGTTTAGGATTTTATCTTAGGTAATTGATTTAAAATATTGGTCAGTGCTTATGAGGTATGGGTTTTACAAATCATATAAACTCTTCATAACGAGTTGAAAATAAAAATTATAGAAAAATATTACATATCATCATTCATTTGAATTTTTTTTTCAAAAAACAATGTATTTTTATTCACACAATCCACTCAAGGATGAAAAATTATTTTTGAAATTCCCGTTAATATTAATTTTTATGTACAACCAAAAATCAAATAAAGAAAAATATGGAAAAATAATTATTTTTTGTTGGTTTGTTTTTTGATATATCCATAGAAAGTGTGTAAAATAAATAAAAAAACTTATGGTGTTTATTTATAATTTTAATCCAATCTATCATATGTCACCTTACCCTCATAAAAAAATTACATTATCCTAAATTAAATGAGTTTAAATAAATAGAAAATTAATAATGGTTTTGGAAAGGTACAAACATCTATATAGTGTCATATATGGAATCCAACATCTGGATTACCTCTATTGGATGATTTGGAAAATCCTTATATAAATGCTCAAGCCTGTTCCCATTTATACTAATCCTCTGGCCACTCTGCTCATGAAAAACATGTATTGCACAAAATAGTTAAACTTTAGTAAAAATATAGGTGCCAATTCATTTGGAATAAAGGTTACATGGGTGGAAAGTCAGTTTGGAATAGTACTCGAGGGACTTATTTCCAAAATAAAAATTTTACTGATGAATTTTCTCATAATCTATAGCCTTATTATTCTCTTTATAGATCAATGATTTCTTTATGAATCTTGATGAACTTCTTCAAACTCTTGAATCTGTAACATCATATACTTACCTATATATGAGAGATTAATTTTAATTATTTAATATTATAATACATATAGTTATATACCTCCATAGTTAGGTGAAAATAATCTCTATACACTATAATATATGCTGACATTCCAAATGGGTTTTTTAAAGTGATATAGTGTATCCATTGTTCATCATCCAGGAGCACACTCTAATCTTTCTGACTGGGTTTTACCATTTTTTCCAAGATACACATGAGTCCCAAATTAGAAATATCTATTTTTCTATTAATTTGATTGTGATATGAAGGGTTGATTTATTGAAAATCCCCATACCATCATAGTACGTTTTTATGTTAAAATTATGATAAGCTTGAAATGTGGTTACTATTAATGAATCTTGAAAAAAAACTTTCTAAAAATATGAGATCTCATTAAATCAACAACCACTCGAGAGACATCAATCATCATTTACTTTGATTCCACCAATTTAGAGATTTATTCAATAACCAATAATATATATTGAAATAAAAATGAATTTGTAAAAGTCCCTATAAATTCATTTCCTAATGTATTAAAATATCATGAAATTACATGGGATGTTAGGGGAATTTCATTCCTCTTAGATATATTCCCTATAATTTGACATCATGTGAATGACTAACAAAACTGATCATCACCCATATACAATTTTGGCTAATAAATTCTACTATTGAGGACCATTCTAGCTATATATTGAGACCCAAAGTGGCCCCACAATCTAGAGCGTGGCAGAATCACAAAAAAGAGGTGAGCTCAGGGTAGGGGACACATCAATGATCAACCATGCCATTAAAAATTATCTATATGTAATGGTCAAAAAAAATTAACATTATGACTATTGATTTAGTCTTCAAGATTGTGATGTGCTAAAATATATAGGGACCCTAGATCTATTAAGAATTTCATTATGTTTGAATAGTTAGGGGTAAGGTCTACTACATCACAAAGGGTACCATGAGGGAAGAATTCTCTAATGGGGAGAAATCACTGAACATGGTGGTTATATGGTGGGGAATACTGTAACGCCCCGAGATTTTATGAAAAATATTCATTTAATTTCATTAATGTCTGGTGTTGTATGCTACACAAAGATTACCTTGTGCTATACGCAACACTATTCTTGGATCGTGTTACACAGAATTTTAATAATAGTTATTTTACGCAACATTGAGTATATATATATATATTCAATGTATAAATGAAATATGGTTGGACTCTATTATATGAAACAACGAAGGATTCTTGCACAACATGCAACCATGACTTTGCTTGCATTATACGCAATCGCAACCTTCCTCGATAGCGTGTGTTGTACGGAATATCGTGTTTTACTAAACAATAATATATTATTATAATATTATTATGAACTTGTAGTTATGAATAGTATTAACTAAATTTTGAATTTTATAACATTATTATTCATCTTACACATTTTCTAGAACATGGTATAAAACAAAATAAATTTTTCGAGTAAAATAAGTATTTTTAAAAAAATGCAGTTTTGCCGCCTTTTGAGGGCGCACCCACTTTAAATCTAGTTTTTGACATTTTTATAAGTTCAATTCGACAAAATAAAATTCTTCTTTGGAATCAAGAAATAAAAATTTACTTTGGATAAATTTTTCATTTTATTCTGATGACTTTCATATTTTAATGAATAGTAAAAACACGCAATATTTTAATTAAAAATAACTTTTTTCATAATAATATCTTATGTGGTTAAATTATAATATTGAACGGTTTTAAAGTATAAATAGAATATATTTTTACCATTTAATATAATGTATGTCATTAGCATTGATTTTACCTTGAATTCGTAGGTTAAATCAATTCAATCTTTTGCAAGGTTTTAAAGAAAAACCCGTTTTCTTTCGACAATGGGATTAATTTTAATTTAATTTATGAAACTTTTGTGTATTGAATTTGTAAAAATGGATTCCATATTTCGAATCAGTGGGTCCAAATTATGTTAATAAGCTACTTTTTATCTTTGGGGATTGTGAATAGTAACAATGGTAAATTTTATTTACTATAGTTAAAGGTAAATCGGGTAATTATGGTTAAATATAAGATTATAAAGTTACCCTAACACTTGTAAAAATCCTATTGGATGACTAAAAGTCGACCCATATCACCTATGGGTTGGATTAGATTCATTTAATGGACTTTTTCCATGAAAATAATTTAATTACTATTAAAACCAAAGAAAGTGACAACATATCACTCTCTTAAATACTATAAGTATAATAATTTTATGTTAGTGATAAAATTAATGAAACTTCGAACATTAATAGTCTACAGAAATATAACAAAATTGTATGCATCATTAGAATTTATTTAGAATTTTTTGGGATTAAATAATTATCATTAATTGTGACACAATAGTGATGTAGAAATTATTTATCTAGTGAAAAATCAAGAATATAGTTTTTATTAAACTAATAGTGACCATAAAAGGCACAAACCCCTGACCAAAACTTATTGGTCATGTAAATTTATACTCTAGTCATCCAATGGTCGAATATATGACCATTTGGAGTCTTATACAAGCAATTATGACACTCATATTATTTTATTTTAAATGATGCCAAAGTTGTCACCTTTATAATTTAATAAATATAACAATTTAACTAATGTTATTTTAAGATGATAAATTCGAGTAAAAGTATTATTGTGAAATTTAATAGATTTATATTCATCATAGGATTTTATTTTTAATTTTTATGCAACATATAAGTATATTAAATAATTATACAAAAATTTTGTAGTAATTATTTTATTAAGAGATAAACCAAATAAATGGTTTTAAAAATAACAAAATAAATATTATATGAACTATGTAATGTTCTACACTAATTTTATAGATACATATGACCTTTTATGAATCTATTAATGCTTTTATTTAGAACATATATTCTGTATATATTATTTAAATTCAAATAAATGAATAGTGTCAAAATTGACACTATTGTTATTTTATAAAAATAACATATTATAAAATTGATTAAAAATCACAAAAAATATTTAAAAATTATAAATTTAAATTTATATGGTCTATAATGTTATAAATTAAACAATTATGGAAAATTCACAACAAATAAGTAATCATTTGTTATAATTTAAAATTTAGAATTTTATTACCACAAATAAACCTAAATAGATTAAATAAGGATAAATCAAAATGATAAGGTTTGAAATAAGATCCAAACATGTCTAAATTTGATTTTTTGATGATATTAGTACCCTATATCATCTAATATTCGAATATGAGTCATTTTTGGAGGTTTTTATGTGGGGTTAGATTTATTATAAATTAATATTTTTAAGAATTCCAAAGGTGCCCCTATCCTCCCTTATAAAAGGGCACCTCCTCCATCTCCCCCTCACACCAATTTTAGCCTTCATTCTCGGCCAAACACTGAAAACTTATCTTCTCCACTTCCCTAGAAACATCCTAGTGGTTATGGGCTACTTTAAAGACCAATCTTAGTGCCCTAAGCGGAGGTTTCAAAGAGGCGTATCGAAGAAGAGGTAATTTCTTCTCTCGATTCTTTCAAGCTTCTTTCTTCCTCAACTTCTTCTTCTTTATTTGTTTCATTATAAAGTAATAACATCAGTATCACTAATATACTTACTTGTTATTATAAATATGAAACAACCCAATTTAACCTTCTATTCATCCTACGGAAAATAAAATCACCACGTGTGCGTACGTACGGAATACCGTCTCCACGCCGTGGCGTAATCTATTTTTCCACCAACACCTTACATGGATGGGTATAATGGTGTAAAGAATAACTATATGTAGTTATTATAACATCATACTGATTCTGATATATTGTATCATCCACTCCAATTCAATTCAATAATTATGGAAACAATATCATCGCTCGTGCGTACGTACGGACTACCGTCTCCACGACGCGATGAGATTCATTCTCCATGTTAACCATTTAAGAATGACTATAAATTATATATAAGCAATAGTAATGCAATATATGAAATTATAAAGCTACTGTATTTATGTATATATGTATTTCATGTACTTAATTCCATTCAACTCAATAAGGAAACGAAAACAGCATTCAAGAGTACGTACGACCTACCGTCTCCATGAACGGTGTATTTCTTTCCATTTATAGATCTATTATATATATGTATTTTCTGAATATATATTATATATAAATCATGTTTTATATTCTGGAGTTATGTAATCGTGATCTAAGTAATCATATGAATAATTACAAGGCAAAACACAGATGACAAATGAAACGATTTTACCCAAAACACTCTTGAACATGGAATTTACAAAAAAACGGGTAATATAAAGTCATAAGTGAACCATATATGATATCTTAACAATAAATATGATTCTGTAATAAGTCAATAACATTATTTAAATAATTATACAGGAGGTTCGGATATGTACGAAGCATATCAGAGCTAAGGTAAGGGATAATTTTGCAAATCTCATTTTTATCCGAGATTGCATATTCGTAAGTATTTAGTGGGGTTATTTCTATCATCCATGCCCCTGTTTTATAAAAGTGTTTTCAAGAATTTTTAAAGTCCTTTTGACCCATTTTTGGCTTTTACTACATGGTATGTATGGAATCTTTCTTTTTTTTACATTACCAGGTACTTTTTGACTCTTCTGGCAAAAGTACGAAATGAATGTTTTTTTAACTTATACGACACGAACGGATTTTTACGATTTTATAAAGCCTTATTTTCAAGAAGCTTCCTCCAAAATATTTCATGACTATTTTCAACAAAATCTCTTTCTTTTAAAATTTCATGAGGTTTTGTGAAAAGAAATTGATTTTGTAGAAGAAATGATATTTTCTTCAAGAATTCATTTCAAGTGTTTTATCAAAACCATTTTCCATCTAAGATGAAATTATTTAATATGTGTATGTTTCAAGTGTAATGTCTCTATGATTTAAATGGTTTCACTTTTCTTATTATGAAATGATATCCATTTCTTTTATATGGATTATGTGATGATGGGATGATGTTTATGAAACCCATTTTATTCATTGGGTTATTATGAATGATGTATGTTTATTTTGTGGCACAAGTAAGAATGATTTAATTATGAGATGGGTGGGACCTATATCTCCCTCCAATGCATTGGGTAAAGATTTATATCTCATGATATAGACATGGCTGGAACGGCAGGTTAAACCGGTTCAGTAAAACAGGACTGAAACGAGGAGTGAACTCAATTCAGAAAGGGACTTTGTCCACTAAGATGGTCTTGGCAGCAATGCCTTGGCTACTATGTAAATAATTACATGTTCTTAATGGATGCCACAATTACATGTTTTATTCCCATGCTATTTTATCATGATTTATGTTCCATTATGATCTATGCCTTATGTACTTCAATGTTTTATGTCGTTGCTCAAGATTTTTAATGTTCGTGTTTTTTTAAGTTCAAATGTATATGGTATGTTTTATTTAATCCATGCTTACCCTTACTGAGCCTTTGAGCTCACCATTTTTATGTTTTCTTTTCCCCCAGGATTAAAAGAAAGGTTTTAGGTAAGAAAACAAAAGGGGAAGATCTTTATGGGAGATGTTGAAGATCTTTCACCACGATTAGAATATTATATTCCAAGTTTCCAAAGACACTAAACTATTATGGTCCATGTGTGTGTGTTTTTCTTATGTACTAAGTATTCCGCAAAAGTAATGTAATGACCATGTACGTCAAGCTTCGAGTCTCTATAGATGGTATCAGAGGAAAGGTTTAGTCAACCTTTGGAAACTAGGATGCCTAAACGTTAGTGAGATCCCTACAGATATTTCTAAGGTATGTCTAGGGATGTCCCTAAGGATAAGTATACATATAGGATATAGTCCTAGAACTATGGTAATGATATTAGATTAAACCAAAGATGTTAGATATTGACGATACTCCCCCTTGATTATGAAATTTTCCTTGTATGATTTTTTCCTCTCACAGAATTCTTTTTGTGTTTTAGTCAATGGAGGGAACCAGAAGGAATTCGGTTAACATTGAATCCAATGGAAAAATTGGTGACTATGAGCCACAAAATTGTGTAATGCATAGAGATAAAGATATTGTGATTATGCTGAATCATTCATCACAATATATGATTAACAATGTGAAATTTTGTGGTATTCCTAATTCATCAAATAAGAGGAAGATATAATTTTATGCATCTTCACATGTGGAGGAGCATAAAGAAATGAAGATTGATATTTCTAAATAAGGGAAGAAGAACCTTGAGGAATACCTCAAATGGGGGGACAGATGTTATCTGTGTGGAGAAAAGGGTCATAGAGTGACAGACTGTTATGGAGTTCAATGTCTTGTTTGTGGAGAACATGGGCATTACCCAACTCAATGCCCTGACCTAAAAAGTTACTTCTAAATCAAGGAATGAATTATTCTAGGACAATCAGTGAAGAGGATTGATTGAAGTGTTTATGTATTGGTATTCAAGAATAATGTTGTTTAGGTACTTTTATGGCTTATTAGAATATTTTTGTATTAGTCTATTGTGGTTTTCAATAATTTTATGGTACCGGTAACCATGAAAAGTGATTCAAATATTTTGGAAAGTAGATGATATGCGCATAATGAAGGGATAAGAAGATAATGAGATGTTTGATTGTATTCATGAGCTCATGATTGATATAAGGACTAAGTGATATCATGGTTTGAGTATATAGAATTTTGAGGATTTTGGTATGTGGAAAGTGTTAACTTTTAACTGCATTCATGTTTTCACTAAGGTTCAATGGGTTTTAATTTTTCAAGATAATACATGATTAAGGCCTTCGAACGTTTTTAATGTGACCAACAAGACATATCTTATGATATATGGGAATCAACGATGGTATTAACATGCTTCCTATTTGAAATCTTTGGTAATCATTTTCACTATAATATGACAATGGACTGCAATATTATGGATAAGCCTAAAGATTGGAATGGATTATGTTGGACATAAGTTAGTATTGTTTAAGTATAGAACCTTTTTTTGATATTATTGATGGGATGATATAGTAATGTAGTTTTAGTAAAAGGATAACCTGCAGGACGGGCGACAGCCCATCGCATCGGATAAGGCTATGGGAATCGAACCCACAACCGAACTGCGACTGACCTTTATTTCCTACCACTGGCCTACAGGAAGTCCATGGTTAGTAGAAACTAGTTTTATTTTATTAAGCGGTATGATATATGAAGTATAAGATCATTTTTGAAACCATATACGATTAATCTAACCATAAGATGGACTTATAACTTTTGATAACCTTTTGTTTGAAAGAGATGGAATGTCCCATCATTCTATCACATGATCTGCTAACACATCACGAATAACAAATTCAAATTCATTTCTTTAAGGGATGAAGTGGAAATTGTTCAATTCACGAACAATAGTGAGATTGTACCAAAATCATGAAAGTATTTCTTCTAATTCATCAACTTTAGGGGAATGATCTTGAAAACAAAAAATGTTGTCCTAGTTCCCTTATATCTGATGAATCAGATGGTACCTTAGATCATCACAAATCAATAGCTTTGTGATTTTTGGCTTTTTCATAGCCATGTTCTCTACCACTATCCATCAGAACATGATGGTTATATTTTTTCTTCCATATCCATATTTTCACCAATGTTCTCCTACGTGGAAACCAAGTGATGAGTTAATTTGGGTAACCGTTACATTTCATACTTTAGTTTTTAAAGCCATTTTTTGGTATTCCTTTTTACGATGTGGGTTTCTATTAAACAAACGTTCAAGTAGTAAACCATTTATAACCCTGACGAATTTCGAGGGCGAAATTCATTTTAAGGGGGGTAGAATGTAACGCCCCGAGATTTTATGAAAAATATTCATTTAATTTCATTAATGTCTTATGTTGTATGCTACACCAAGATTACCTTACACTATACTCAATACCATATTAGCTTACAGTATACGCAACACTATTCTTTGATCGTGTTATACACAATTTTGATAATAGTTATTCTACGCAACATTGAGTATATATATATATATATATTCAATGTATAAATGAAATATGGTTGGATTCTTTTATACAAAACAACTAAGGATTCTTGCACAACATGCAACCCTGACTTTGCTTGAATTATACGCAATCGCGACCATCCTCGATAGCGTGTGTTGTACGCAATATCAGGTTTTACTAAATAATGATATATTATTATAATATTATTATGAACTAGCCGTTATGAATAGTATTAACTAAAATTTGATTTTTATAACATTATTATTCATATTACACATTTTCTAGAACATGGTATAAGAAAAAAATAAAATTTTCAGGTAAAATAAGTATTTTTAAAAAAATGCAGTTTTGCCGCCTTTTGATGGCGCACCCACTTTAAATCTAGTTTTTGAAATGTTTATATGTTCAATTTGACAAAATAAAATTCTTCTTTGGAATCAAGAAATACAAATTTACATTGGATAAATTTTTCATTTTATTCTGATGACTTTCATATTTTAATGAATAGTAAAAACACGCTATATTTTAATTAAAAATAACTTTTTTCATCGTAATATCTTATGTGGCTAGATTATAATATTGAATGGTTTTAAAGTATAAATAGAATATATTTTTACAATTTAATATAATTTATGTCATTAGCATTGATTTTACCTTGAATTCGTAGGTTAAATCAATTCAATCTTTTGCAATGTTTTAAAGAAAAACCCGTTTTCTTTCGACAACGGGATTAATTTTAATTTAATTTCTGCAACTTTTGTGTATTTAATTTGGAAAAATGGATTCCATATTTGGAATCATTGGGTCCAAATTTTGTTAATAAGCTACTTTTTATTTGTGGGGATTGTGAATAGTAACAACGGTAAATTTTATTTACTATAGTTAAAGGTAAATCGGGTAATTAAGGGTAAATATAAGATTATAAAATTACCCTAACACTTGTAAAAATCCTATTGGATGACTAAAAGTCGACCCATATCACCTAAGGGTAGGATTAGATTCATTTAATGGACTTTTCCCTAAAAATAATTTAATTATTATTAAAACCAAAGAAAGTGACAACATGTCACTCTCTTAAATACTATAAGTATAATAATTTTAAGTTAGTGATAAACTTTATAAAACTTTGAAAATTAATAGTCTACAGAAATCTAACAAAATTATCTGCATCATGAGAATTTATTTAGAATTTTTTGGGATTAAATAATTATCATTAATTGTGACACAATAGTGATGCAGAAATTATTTATCTAGTGAAAAATCAAGAATATAGTTTTTATTAAACTAATAGTGACCATAAAAGGCACAAAACCCTGACCAAAACATATTGTTCATGTAAATTTAAACTATAATCATCCAATGGTAGAATATTTGACCATTTGGAGTCTTATAAAAGCAATTATGATACTTATATTATTCTATTTTAAATGATTCCAAAGTTGTCACCTTCATAATTTAATAAATATAACAATTTAACTATTGTGATTTTAAGATGATAAATTCTAGAAAAAGTATTATTGTGAAATTTAATAGATTTATATTTATCATAGGATTTTATTTTTAATTTTTATGCAACATATAAGTATATTAAATAATTATACAAAAATGTTGTAGTAATTATTTTATTAAGAGATAAACCAAATAAATGGTTTTAAAAATAATAAAATAAATAATATAAGAACTATTTAATGTTATCCACTAATTTTATAGATACATATGACCTTTTATGAATCTATTAAATCTTTTAGTTCGAACCTATCTTCTGTATATATTATTTAAATTCAAATAAATGAATAGTGTCAAAATTGACACAATTGTTATTTTATAAAAATAACATATTATAAAATTGATTAAAAATCACAAAAAATATTTAAAAATTATAAATTTAAATTTATATGGTCTATAATATTATATAGTAAACAATTATGGAAAATTCTTAACAAATAAGTAATTTTTTGTTTTAATTTAAAATTTAGAATTTTATTACCACAAATAAACCTAAATAGATTAAATAAGGACAAATCAAAATGATAAGGTTTAAAATAAGATCCAAACATGCCTAAATTTTATTAGTTTATGAGATTAAAACCCTATATCATCTAATATTCGAATATGAGTCATTTTTTGAGGTTTTTAAGTGGGGTTAGATTTATTATAAATTAATATTTTTAACAATTCCAAAGGTGCCCCTATCCTCCCTTATAAAAGGGAACCTCCTCCATCTCCTCCTAACACCAATTTGAGCCTTAAAGCTCGGAAAACCCCTACCAAATTATCTTCTCCACTTCTCTAGAAACATCCTAGAGGTTATGGTCTTCTTTAAAGACCAATCTTAGTGCCCTAAGAGAAGGTTTCAAAGAGGCGTATCGAAGAAGAGATAATTTCTTCTCCCGATTCTTTCAAGCTTCTTTCTTCTTAAACTTCTTCTTCTTTAGTTGTTTTATTATAAATTAATAACATAAGTATCACTAATATACTTATTTGTTATTATAAATATGAAACAACACCATTTCACCTTCTATCCATCCTACGGAAAACAAAATCACCACGCGTGCGTATGTACGGAATACCGTCTCCACGCCGTGGCGTAATCTGTTTTTCCACCAACACCATACATGGATCGGTATAATGGTGTAAAGAATTACTATACATAGTTATTATATCATCATAATGATTCTGATATATTGTATCATCCACTCCAATTCAATCAATAATTCTGGAAACGATATCATCGCTCGTGCGTACGTACGGACTACCGTCTCCACGACGCGATGAGATTCATTCTCCATGTTAACCATTTAAGAATGATGATAAAGTATATATAAGAAATAATAATGAAATATATGAAATTATAAAGCTACTGTATTTATGTATATATGTATTTCATCTACTTAATTCCATTCTACTCAATAAAGAAAGAAAAACAGCATTCATGCGTACGTACGGCCTACCGTCTCCATGAACGGTGTATTTCTTTCCATTTATCGATCTATTATATATATGTATATTCTGAATATATATTATATATAAATCATGTTTTATATTCTGGAGTTATTTAATCATGATCTATGTAATCATATTAATAATTACAAGTCAAAACACAGACAACAAATGAAACGATTTTACCCAAAACACTCTTTAACATGGAATTTACAAAAGAACGGGTAATATAAAGTCATAAGTGAACTATATATGATATCATAAAAATGAATATGATTCTATAATAAGTCAATAACATTATTTAAATCATTATACAGGATGTTCGGATACATACGAAGCATATCGGACCTAAGGTAAGGGATAATTTTGCAAATCTCATTTTTATCCGAGATTGCATATTCGTAAGTATTTACTAGGGTTATTTCTATAATTCATGTCCATGTTTTATAAAAGTGTTTTCATGTATGTTTAAAGTCATTTTTACCCATTTTTTACTTTTACTACATGGTATGTAAGGAATATTTCTTTTGTTTACGTTATGAGGTACTTTTTGACTTTTCCGGCAAAAGTACAAAAATAATGTTTTTAACTTATATGACACGAACGGATTTTTACGGTTTTATAAAGCCTTATTTTCATGAAGATTCCTCTAAAAAATTTCAGGACTATTTTCAACAAAATCTCTTTCTTTTAAAATTTCATGATGTTTTGTGAAAAGAAATTGATTTTGAAGAAGATAGGATATTTTCCTCAAGAATTAATTTCAAGTGTTTTATCAAAACCATTTTCCATCTAAGATGAAATTATTTCATATATGTATGTTTCAAGTGTAATGTCTCTATGATTTAAATTGTTTCAATTTTCTTATTATGAAATGATATCCATTTCTTTTATATGGATTACGTGATGATGAGATGATGTTTATGAAACCCATTTTATTTGTTGCGTTATTATGAATGATGTATGTTTATTTTGTGGCACAAGTAAGAATGATTTCATTTTGAGATGGGTGGGAACTATATCTCCCTCCAATGCATTGTGTAAATATTTATATCTCATGAGATAGACATGGATGGAATGGTAGGTTAAACCGGTTCAGTAAAACAGGACTGAAACGAGGAGTGAACTCGATTCAGAAAGGGACTTTGTCCACTAAGATGGTCTTGGCAGGAATGCCTTTGCTTCTATGGAAATCATTACATGTGCTTAATGGATTCCACAATTACATGTTTTATTCCCATGCTATTTTATCATGATTTATGTTCCATTATGATCTATGCCTTATGTACTTCCATGTTTTATTTCATTGCTCAAGATTTTTAATGTTCATGTTTTTTTTAAGTTCAAATGTATATGGTATGTTTTATTTTATCCATGATTACCATTACTGAGAATTTTATCTCACCATTTTTATGTTTTCTTTTCCCCTAGGATTAAAAGAAAGGTTTTAGGTAAGAAAAAAAAGGGGAAGATCTTTATGGGAGATGTTGAAGATCTTTAACCATGATTAGAAGGTTATATTCCGAGTTTACAAAGACACTAAACTATTACGGTCCTTGTGTGTGTGTTTTTGTTATGTACTAAGTATTCCGCAAAAGTAATGTAATGACCATGTACGTCAAGCTTCGGGTCTCTAAAAATACATACTAATATGTTCAATTTCATCATTTCCACTCATCTCTTATCTCAAATACTATGTTCAAACTCTTAAAGAATGAGCATCCACTCTATGAGCTGGGTCTTATCTTTGGGTTTCATAAAGATAAACCTATGGGTATCATGATCAAGAAACACAATTAATTTTTACCCCAAAAGATATGAAAATAATTTTTCCATGGAATGCATAATATAATTTTTTATTTTTTAGTGGTCATGTATTTTTCCTAGGTTGGTTCAAGGGTACCCAAGGCCTACAAAATTACATGAGGATACCTATCAACCATTTTTGTTAAAACTTATTCAACTAGAATGTTAGAGGGATGACACTTAAATTAAAAGGGAAAATTTGAACTTAATTTTGGGATGATGGGAGGTGATTTAAGATTCGTTTTTATAAAAAAAATTCATCCTACAAATTTTTTATAAATAAAAAAATAAATTTTTTTGAGTAAAAAATATGAAAAGGGAAGTGTAATTTTAGAATTGTTTTAATTAATGAGCATTAAAAACTTATACGACCAAATAAATTTCACACCTAAAAAATAAATTTTCAAATAGAGTGGAGGAAATTATTTCATATTTTAATATATCAAATCAGGATCCTTGACTGGAAATAACATTCCAAAGAAACATCCCTTTCTATACCATGAAATGTAATTTCTAATAATTTAATATGAGATGTTTTTAAATGAAAAAATAGAGGATAAAACCTAGACATTCCAAAAAAAATTATCAAAATATATAGACTATTACATTATCCCTAAAATATTCTATACAAATATCATGATGCTTATAATATATACTCAATATACAACATTGAAAAGTAACATGACTATTACATAGGATAAACTATATCCTCGTGTCTGAAAATGTGATGGATGGATTAGTAAATGTCCTTTTTTCTTAATCCTCAGGGGATATATGGATTTAAAAATAACATGAATATCCATCAAAGAAAAAAATATTTGGAATTTCCGTCCAATATTTCTATCATTTAGAAAATGAAAGGTAGAGGAAATTGGTCACTCCATGTTTCTTTATTTAGTTGATGGTAGTCCATTGAGTCTCTCCAACTATTTTGTAGATGATTTAGAACTAATTAATTCCATTCATTTGAAACTAAATTTATTAAAATTTTATTTGGAACAATTTCAATTTTTATCGACCTTTTACTATCAGATATGGGATAAATTATCCTAGCAGTAATTAATTTACTATCTTCTAATTTTAACACTTCAAGGTGGGTGGTATTTAACCAGTGTTTATATTTCTGTGCTGGATTCACCCCATTTTATAAATGTATATGGTGTGTGATAAAAAATGGTATAATCCCAGTAATTGCATCCAATGTGCATCCTATAAGGTTTTTAAACTCTCTCCAAAGGTCTAGTAGTTTTGATTCATACTACAGAGAGTAGTTATTGGAAATAATAAAGGGTAATTGGTCAACACCCTAAAAATGTGTATTTTAAAGTATATGGAAGTGGTTTTACTTCCAACACCAATTGTTTTTTAACCGAGGGAAGTAATTATGGGGGGGTCAGGTCCAAAAAACTACCTATATGATGATGTTTATTATCTATGGAATTAGAATCAATAAAAATGAGATTTTACAAATCATCGACGGTTATGGTTAGCTCATATTGAAAAAAATAATCAATTAAAACACAACCACTTTTCCAAACACACACAACACTCAAAACAAGATTTACAACTCAACTAATCGAAGAATTAAAAAGAGGATAAAAAATTAGAGTATGGGTTGAGCAGAAAATATTGTGTTTACATTTCATTTTATAGAATTTCTACAAATAGACAGGAAGAGTGGAGTTCTATTCAATGGGTTGTTTCATAGTATCATGAATATTGAAACATACGTTTTCTACCATAAACTCCATAGATAGAATAACATTATGAAAATTGATTATTTTCTTTATTTTTTTAATGAATGTACTTCTATGTATGAGAGGATATCCTAGGGTCTTAGTATCTTTAATACCAGAAATATAGAAGTCTCTAGGGAAGATGATTTTTTTACACACACAAGTACATATTCAATCACTCTATTTTGGTTTGTTTTCTTTTGTTATAATACTTCACTATGATTACCATTGGTTGAATATCAAAAAAATGTAGATAATTACACATGGATTTAGGTGTCAAAATCAAACATTTATCAAAAAATTGATTCTCCCATATAGTAAAAGGTATCGTAAAGGTGATTAGATCCTTGAATTTTGGTGGAATCACTGGTTATATCAAGGATGATACATTTTTTTCCAAGGTTGACTCTCTCATTCCCCTTGAATCATTGCCTATGGATGAAATGTGCTTTAAGAATTTGTTTATAGTGAGGATGTTTTTTAACTACATACAAGAGAGAAATTTTATCATGTATATTTTTTAATATATCAATTATATATATATAAATTTTTTTAATCAATATTAATCTTGGATTTAGAGTGTATTTTGGTAAAGGTAAGAGAAATATTTTGTTTAATGAAATCCCCAATGATAATTTTTTGACATTTTTTTTGTTTTTCTTCACATGAATATTTTAATAGTATAAAAAGATATTTTTTATAGGAGGAAATACATTTTGTATAAAATAATTGGTTGGATAGTTTTATTCACCACTATAAAGTGTGAAACACTTACATTACCTTTATCCTTGGGATTAAAAATGGCTGGCAATTCAATTTTCTAGACCCATATATCTTTATCTCATCTATGGTGTTTACCAATTTTCCCACATGAGTTTTTAGGTCTTGAATAACTGATTACTTTTTCTGTTGAAAGGATTATATTTTATTTACCATTTACTATATTATTATTTTTTATATTTTGGAGGATTCATATTATTTTGTTATGGTGAAAAATAATACTTCATACCTTGGAAATATTGATACTCATTTTTTTTGGTGTACCATGAGTTTCCTCCTATCGGTATAGTGGCTTTTCTTTATATCATGGGCTTGTATTTGGCCTTAATTATTCTTTATTAAAGGTTGGTTCTTGATGAAATGTGTACATAGAATATACTATTACTTAAGACTCAGATGAATCTTGAATCTAGGAAAACTAGTTAAATAAATTAGTGTCATAAGAAAAAATAATACAATGCAAAGGATTTTTTGGAAAGTGTGAATTACCTTGAGGTTGAGATAATTGACTCATAAGGGTATTAATTTCAGCAAGGATATTACATGCCATTTCGTATAGATATGAATGGCTCACCTAATAAACTCTTTATGTGGGTGGAATTGATTGAGAACTAAATTGTTGTGAATTTTGAGCCATATTTGCTAAGAAGTCACGAGTAACAACAAGGGTTTTATTAAATTGGGTGCTTCCAACTACAAAATCTATAAGGAAAGGGTCCATTTGAATTATTATATCAGTTAATTTTCAATTTATCACTAAATTCATGGTGGGGAAACCATTATAAAACTCATTTTAATCTCTCCTAATATTTTATAAAATGTCTCTCCATGTGATTTCCTAATGCCACATATTTGACTTATAACTAATTTTGTTTGATAGGATGGAAACAAATCTATAGAAATAGTCAATTAAGATTATTTTGGTCCCTTATTTTTGTATGTAGTAGATCCATTCATTGGCTATACCATCAAGGGAAAAGGTGAAGTCTGTAAACCTTATGAGGCCCTCAGACACATTTTCATATTTCATAGTAGAGTGAACTATGTGAAACTCCATGAGGTGTCTGTGAGGGTACTCACAAGGAAGACCGTGGAATTTAGGGAAGATTTTTATGTGCCCTGATATTGTCTCAAAGAAGGATTCTTCCTTGGGATATTGGAATTTTGTAGGTTAGTACTCTACATCCAGGATGGTTAGTTTTTTAATGTTCATTTTTTATTGATGTTTCCTAAGGTTTTATTTTGTTCACTCTTAGATTTAATTAGGACCACATGAACTTATAAAAGGGTATCCTTGGTATTACTATTGTTTTCTTTCTATAGACCAAATTTTTTTAGTGGAGTGGCTTTTTAATTTCTAAGTCAATTTCAAGAAAATTTTATTTTATAGATCTTCTTAGAAAAAAAATGACACCAATGATTATTTATTTTTTATTTATGATAAATAAAAGGAAGAAATAAAACACACATTGAAATTAAGATGATGTTAAAGAGGTAAGAATAAGGAAACACATTATACTAAATGATAAAGAAGAGATAAGAAGAGAGGGAGATAAAGAGAGATAGACGGAGATTGAACACAAAAAAAGGAAATGGAGAATATTAAAAGGATTAAAAATAAAAAGGAAAATAAATAAATCAAACAGATGAAATAAAATTTGATTCTTGAAATTTTTTCCAAAATTAGATCGTGTATCCAAGAATATAAAATTAGAGGTTAATTTTTTTTTCTAGAATTTTTATACAATGAAAATAAACCAAGGCCATATCTCGATGGAGACATGGGTCATTAATTTTAAAAGAGTGTTTTAATTTTTTAAAAATATATTATTCACATTATAGGTGATTTGAGGATTAATATTAAAGCATGCATGAAATAATATAAAATAGGAATGATAATTTAATTAGATGATTGATTGTGATCAATTAAGGGAAATATCATGATTATCATCCTTCATAACATCAAGTGATAGGGTATATATTTTTTAATCACTATACAATAAAACCTACTAGAATTTTATTGATTTAATACTAGGTTACCTCCTAGGGTTTAGTTAGAAACAAAAAATGAATCACTTGTTACCACTGATGATTGGTCGACTGGTGTTTAACTTCATAATCGAAACTCTCCAATGAGAAAAATGAAGATCCGGATGTGTTATATTGGTTTGTAAATTATTTAAATTTTAGACAATGATATATACTTACATGTTAATGGTAGTGTTTTGGTGGATTCATTCTACTAATATTAATGAAAAAAACACTATATTTGAGAGGGGGATACAAAAGTGGGGTATATTATATGAGAAATCACATGAATCAGTACACCCAAACACAATCACGAGACTTTGAGTATGAAATATTAGCACATAAATCAATTAAATAATAATATACTATTAATAAAAAACATAAAAACAGAAAATTTTGAATAACATTCAAATATTTTAAACAATATGCCCTATATTTGCATCAAATTCTTCCTCATATGATTATAAGGAGTTTATCACACCATGGAAGGGGAGGAATCTATATATTATGAATAAGTTCATCCCATGAACAAAAGACCCACCCTTTATTCTGACATACTTTTATAATTATGGTTAAGGGTCGTTTCATGGAAAATTGTATAAACAATTTCACAAAATAATCAAGTGTCTATGAGACTAGGTACATATTCATGGCATAATTCATCCCCCAACATTATATATTTTTTTCCAAAGATAAAACCTGATTATTTACCATGAAAATAGTAGAGTTGTGTCTATTTTTTTTATATGTTAAATGGATGTGGAATCAACTCAGTTGATAGTTTAAAACCTGAGTTATGTTCCAATCGCTATGAGTAGGTCTAATCTACCTATCCTAGGTATTCTTCAGATCATGTGTGTCTTTTGGTCCTCTTATGAATAGATAAATCCTTTGGTATAGTAGGTTGAATTCATCCCCCGTGATTATAGAATCCTATAAAAAATTAAATTTCACATTTTTATGTGTATAATTAATGTTATGAAAAAAATTGCGAACTACTATCAAATTGGGGCATTAAAAAATTACATCTTTTAAAGAATGTTTTCAACACATGATTGAAAAGAAAACATTGAGTGAAAAAGACTCAATAATTGGACAATAAAATCCATAAATAATGTAATACAAAATTATAAGGGAGATAATATGTGATATATCACTTTGTGATCATCATTGTACATACTCAGACCACATAACCAGGCCACCATCTAGAACCTCCATAGGACAAGCCTCACCAAGCGCTTTCTATCCATTAGAATAAATTCCAATCCACAAATTAAGACAATGACCCAATGGTTACCTATTAAAAATTTATTAACATGCAATAATCATTAAAATATTCTTAGGTATCAGGCTAATCCATTTGAACCCTAGAGAATAACATATTGAATTTTTTGGAATACTAAATGCATTGAGAGGAAAATATGAAAAAACTATGAAAACTATTCTGTATAAGACAATATCCTTGAAAACACCATCATGTAGTGTTTTTTATTCAAATATTAGCTCATATATATAGTGAACCATGGATTGGTCAATCTTGTTGATGTACCTTGATAGGTAGAACATGTCCCTATCAAACCCCAAAATGATGATGGGGGATTTAGTGAATAGAGTAAGGTCCTTGGATGGCGTACACAAAAATAAAATAACTAGATGGGTAATAAGGTATTCACTAACACCTATAGTAATATTCATGCCAGTTTTAGAAAACCATCCCCCATGGAAGTCACCACATCTTCTCATACCTCCTCATTAATTCTACAACCATCCATGTCTTGGATGAATAGGCACCGGTGACATCAGGGTAATTAGAGTTTCCCACCAGTACAAAATCTAGTCTTCACTCTTAGTGAATTTATTATTATTGATTTGGGATAATCCCTAAGAGTCTAACCTGTCCTATAATAATCCACTAATGAAGAATGGGAATATATCTCATTTAATGAAGTCAATCTAGTAGAAAATTGCACAATTCTTGAAAATAACATACACCATGAATCCCCTATAGGTACCTCATATGGGAATCATCGAGGGTGGGGTAGAAGTATTGATACAAGGAATAATACCCATGTCGATTCCAATGAAAGGTTTGTTAATGTTGCTAAAACTAGAAAAATAATCCATGCATTGGGCAACACATTCACCATTCTAACCAACCATGTCATCAAGTATTCCCTAAATACTATCCATGTTGGATGATTTTATAACTCATAAATAGAAGCTTAGAGCTCAATAATATCCAAGGCAAGGCCAAACTCAAACAATTAGTACTTAGTATAAGAAAAATATTCAAAATAAGAAAATGGGAAGCACCATTTATGCCAAAATGATACAAGTAGCTACACTCACTATGATCCCTGTTAAAGAGCGAGACATAATAGGAAAAATTATGACCCTAGATCAAAAATATGATTTTTAAGCCACTTTAAAGTATATGATAATGTCTCTAAATCCTTGACACACTCTTCCAATCAAAGGAATTTTGTATTGATCTTATCAAGGCACTGATATTACCATACCAATTTGATATTTAGGTAGCTACTACTAGGTCCTATTGCGATGTTGATTCCGAAAAAATGGAGAGAAAAACCACCATCTCCTTCCATATGGAAGACGAGAGTGATACCATTTAGGGACACATAAGACTAATATATGTCACAAAATAGTTCAATGATAGGGAAATATATCACTACCTAGAAGAAACTAGCTCTAGGATCAATGTTACCCTGACCTGTATGCTCCACAAGATAGGGACCATTGAAGAATATATGAATCCCTCAAACTAGAAATTTTAGTCATATAAAGAACTAGTCATTTCCTCATGGGAATATATATCTAGAGGCCTAGTTTGGTTACTTGGTATAAAAAATTGAGTTTATGGTTTTCTCACATGACATAACATACAATTCCATATTGTGAAGTACCTTGCTCCATATACATGTAACAGTCCCCTCTTCTTACCACTCGTGTCTCAAATACTCCCTCCATGGTCGAGTAGGGGTCCTTCATAGTAATTTTCCCCCTTAAATACCTATAAATCCTATTACCTATATGTTATGTACTAAAAAAGAGATATGTAACAACTCTTTAATGATGGGGTCAAACACATCAATTCCTATATGATCTAACAACCACCTCAGCGGATCCTTGGGTGTATTTGACAGAATTATTTTTCATACCAATCCTTATGTTAGAACTGACCACCCAAGATCTTGAGAGTCATTTTATAGTACCTGGGTAGAAGGAATGATTACAGATCACCTCATATTACTATACAAGGTAGATTTTGTTGAATCCAAAAAATTACACTCCAATTGTATACCGAGGGATTAGCTGTTTGTCTACTAATTCATGACAGAACCATGCGTTTCAGAAAGTAGGGATGAATCAGTTGAAATCATCCCATTATCACTTTTTTTTAAATCAATGGATTATCTCACTACCATAAACCATATATAATTGGATCCTAGTATCTTTTAACTGTTGTATATGTAGAGTAAAAACCCCTCATTGAGTTTTCTGCCCTGACTAAGGTATAAAACAAGACAACACCACAGTTCACACCACAAAGGGACTCACGTCCTTTAACATGTGATTTTGTTTAAGTTGAAAGAGAGGATTTTAAAGAAAAACCTCCTTCCTTTGAGTAATGAGAATCCATCAAAATCAACGATTTGTTACAGATTATTACAGGGACTGAGGATGTTCTTAGTATGATACTAGTTAGTGGAGTCCTGTCCTCATAGGAGCATTAGAAGTATGTGAATTTCTTGAAGAGGCACTATGATGCGTTCACCTATTACTATAATAAAATGTTAGGGGTCAATACACATGAAGTAATTCATCTCCTTGGACTCCCATTTGGTCACCATGAGTTTAAAAAACCTCCTTGTAAGATCAAATCTTCTTAAAATGCCACGACTGAGGCCAAAGTAGATAATATTAGAAATAAAAATTCATTTGGAAAGTACAGTACCAAAATTGGATGAACTAAATTATCATAGTTATGAAGAATAACAGGTAGATAAAAGTTTGTATCAACTTCTAAGACATCAAATTCCACTTAATAAAGGACAATTTTACCCTTTCGGTGATAGATCCAGTTATTGATGTCACTACAAGCTTCAAGGCCTAGTCCTTCATGGATTGATACACTAGGTATAATCAAATAAATATTTCCCTTAATGATGAAGAATCTACTATCTTCATAGTTCATCAGGGAACCATGTTATACCGATTAAGTTCATTAATTTTAAAAAATAATTGGGCTACCTATCAACATGTCATGGACCACATCTTGAAGCCACTCCTTATGAAATTTGTTGAGTGATATGTTGATGATTTGGTGGTTAAATCATACTAGTATTAGGAACATATGAATGATATTGAGAAAGTGTTAAACTTCCTCCACTCCCATAACTTGAATATGAACACCGTGAAGTGTGTGTTCAGGGTACCCTATGGAATGTTTCTTAGATTTATCATTAGGTACACAGACATCGAAATCGACCTAGAGAAGGTCAAGTCCATTAGACACATTCCTCATGTGAGCAGAATTTTGGAATTGTGAGGCCTCTCAGGTAGCATGGACTATATCCAATGATTCATCACTAACCTGTCTAGAAAATTAAAGACCTTATCTATTCTTATAATGAAAGGAATCACTTATTAATGGGATAAAGAGTTCCGTACCTCATTTGAGGAAATCAAGCAATATATGCTATATCATTAGATTATGATATCACCCATCCTAGGAAATATTATATTCTTTATATGATAATCCTAGAGTAATATCTTAGTACTCTATTGCACTATAGGAATATTTGGGCTATGGAAAATAACATGTATTACCTCAACTGAATACTCCTCAACAAAGAGACTAGCTTTTCTCCCATCAAGAATAGATTCATTAAATTAGTATTTATAGTTTAGAAACTAGGTCAAAACTTATAGAACTATGAGATATAGATTGTATCCCATTTAAATATTATAAATTTCATCCTCAAACTCTTGATAATGACTCTATTATTGGGGAATTGGGTAGTCACTTTGCAGTAGTTCAATATCTGTTTTGTTGTTAAAAATGTTTTCAACGGTCCATAATTGAAATATTTACCTATTACACATATGGAACCTGAAAAATTCCCCATATATGTCAATTTTTATTTTGAGGATATCAAGTCTATCGATAAATACCCACTATTTTTCTTGATTCACTTTCATAGTACCTCTTATAGTCTGATAGAGAAATGTATCAACAACCCCAAACTCAACTTGGTAGGACTTGGGATTGTCTTCATCTCTACTATACAACATATCTTTTCATATTCATTATTTTTGTTGAATGTATTTAATAAAAATCAGTTTTAGTAATAGGCTCTTACAACTAATCTTGTGTTGGATCTCGAGATTAAAATCCCCCAACTACATTCGAGTTGATACACAAAAATATTAATCAAATAGATCAATGGTAAATATATTATCATGAAATAGAAAATATCCCACATTTTTAGTGGACCCATAAAATAATACCTATATTACCTTATCATCTAAATAATACCCACCTCCCTTGATCTCTAAATGATCTAGTTCATTCCTCCAAAATACTGGACACACATCATTCATAGCATGACCCAGATGACTAGTTCATTCATATGGCACATCATTGGGTCATCACCCTGATCGAATCTAGTGAAGAAAACCTATAAGAATTTTTTTTGCACCGAAACTTCTATAGCGGGTCCCTCATACACACTTTTGATAGAAAAAACACCTCATTGTATTACTCCATTTGTTGAGTATCTCCAACATGCGACCTTCCCAACAGATCGAGTTGAGGAAAAACGAATCTATCTACACAAATACCTTACCTTTAGAGAACCCTCTACAAGAATGGAATTGATGGGATTATTGTCAACAATATCCCGAGAAGGGAAGTTCCTTATATCCTACAAGAAATCCATGATAGGTCATCTAGGGTCCATCAAACACGGTTAATGATTTTCCACCAGATTCGAAGGCTGAGGTAATTTTGGACCAAAATGTTTCATGATTGCAACAAGTTTACAAAAAGGTTTCATTCAATATAGATCCTTGAAAAATTCATGAATCAACTCATAAATCTTGTCCAGGACACTATGTACTCATGTCCCTTTTCAGTTTGGGGAATTTATGTTGTAGGCCCCTACCCTCCATCAATGGATCAACATTTTAGGTTCATTTTGACTGCAACTACCATATTCCCAATTTGGTAGGAAGCCAACCCCATAAAAGGATTAATGAACTAGTTAACGATATATTTTTCAAATTCCGACATCATCCATAAATTTGGTATTCCTCATATCACTCAGATAGAAAAAAACATCAACTTTGGAAACACCGAACTAAAGAATTTGTACACCATTTATAATATCCAGTCTCAACACACCTCCTACTATAATTCACTAGAAAATTAAAAAATCAAGGCATTCAGAAAGACCCTATATAGAATACTATAGAATATAAAAGGTTAAAACAAGTTGAGTTAGCTCCATATTCTCACCAATTCCCATTGGTCCTACAAAATTACAACCCAAAATTCTACCAAAATGACTCCACACACGGTAGTATATAGGACTAACAAAATTTTACGCATTTCAGTTCTACTTCCATCACTATAGATGAGCATCTATGATCAAATGATGCCAAAAAAGAGAAATTATTTTCATATGACCAAGTTTGAATCGCACAATGAATATAGGCTCCAAGTGTTGCATAACCAAGAGAGATATCAGAAATCAGTGGCGTGAGCAGTCATTAAATTTTTTTACTCCACTCATTCCTACCAGGAAATATAGATTCGATCTTAGAAACATGATGATACCTTGTAAGAAAAAAAATTTGGAACCCAAATGGGAATGGTCTTATGTCATTCATGTGTTCTAATATAATGGTGTGTACTCGATGATCACCATGGATAGGGATTACGTTGGACATCTCCCCAATTCAAGGTTCATCAAGCGTTACTTTGCAAGATAATTCCTAAAATCCTATTCAAATGAATTTAAATTTTATTAAATCATATTAGTCACATTATGTAAAACTGCATGACATCATCCTGATCATATCAAATAAAACTCACCACTTCATCCTCGACACATAACGTCAAATTGTATAGCACAATGATAAAATCTCAAAGACCATATACTGTTGAAAACTCATCATCACTGTATGATGTTAAACTAAATGTTAAATATCCTCACCACAACATGTTAAAAGAGTTGGTATTTTTTACCACCACTTGAATTGAAACTATGTGGTACCATGAACCCCCAACAGATAGTGTGTTCCCCCCAATGCTGGTTTCTTACCAAATCGTGTTTTTGAACAACATGTGGCATGATTCCTAACACCATATGAAACATAGGTATGCTCTGAGCTCTAATATCAGACCTAGACTGGTCACTAACTAATTTTAGGGCTACTCGCCTTGTGATTACATTTGATTCCCACTCACTGCCATGTCCATACAGTGAAATTGAGTGCATGGTGGAATAGGACCCAAAGTTCCTAACTCTCCCAATGTCACAATATATCAACGTCCACACCTCACACCTTCCTCAAATTTTAGTCGCATTGCCTTATCAATCTGAAATTTCTTCTTAACCATGTAGTTCTTATTCAAACTATCTCACATACTATCCTAGTCACATGCCTCAAAGGATCTCTGGAATAAAATGGAGATTGTCTTGTTTTGAACATGCTCAATGGTCGATCCTATATTTTTTCACCCTATCCTAGATTAATGTGACTATGGGACCTTTGTTTGAACATGTTCATCTATCGTTCCCTACCCATTGGTCTCCCCTTTGATGATCTTGGTCTTGGAAGTCATGATTTACCTTTTTTTACTCCCCTCTTTTTTCTTGTGGATCCTTCTCACCCTTGGTTCCACTTCACTATGAGTTCATGCATGATGAATAAGTAAGGAAGTGTCCCTGGAACCTTACTAATTTGGATCTTTTATACCCTATAATGTTATGCTTATGCCAATATGTGCTCTTAATTTATCTTTATTTCTGAAACTGAGCATGACACATGTGGGATTAAGAGTTTCAATGAAATATTTCCCAATATGGTTGCGATGCATAGGTTCTCTAGAACAATCTGACACCCCATGATCAATCTGAAATCTATGATATTAATCCACTATAAATTCTCAATGGTCCCAGAATCCTGACCATAAACTATTTTAAACCCCCTACTTATAGTCTTAGATAAATTTCCATAAACTATGTATCCAATATCTTTCTTTACTATGTTGTAATCTACATATTCATATTCTCATCCATCCCTAAGAGGATATACATTGATATTTCTAGTGATGGTCCCTTAACAAGCCATGTCATAGAACTATGTGTGGATTGATTCCAAAATCATTAGGATACATATAAATACCTAGAACATTTGTATCAGGCCAAATCATGAAGACCTTCATCAAGTAAAACTATTTACACTAGTATTAAACCCACTCCAAACTCTCTATTCATGAATGGTTCGATCATTTTGGCTGTAGAAACCATATCACCCTCATCAGTGGTCCAAAAATTATGACTATAAACTATGTGTGAATTTTAATGGGGATGTATGTGTCATACAAGGACTCCTTATCTCTCCCTTAATACTGGGTTAGTATTCTTTCTCATGCCTCAGAAAATAAATCCAGGATACACAACTTGGTGGAAGAACTATGACCTTAAAATGTGTGAAATTGGCTCCCATGGACCCCAATCTACATTAGGTTTTCTTCACTTATGGCGATTTAGAAGGCTAATCCCCCTTTTTCATTTTATCCCCACTCGGGTGGAATAAATATTTTGGTGATGGTCTCCTACCACATTGCATTCCAAAACTACATATGGATTTATTCTCACTTCAATATGATATGTATAGAAACTTCTTTCTCTTTTATCAGGAATAGTCACAAATTCTATAGTCACCAACACCTTTTTTTGAAACCCCCTATCTCACATAATATTCTAGTGAGTTTATACATTTCATAGTGATATAATGATTGGATAGAGGGTTTCCACACATTATTTACTTATACTATATTAAAATTCATATGTTATTGGGCCTCCTTTCTATCTATTATCACTTATTCTCATATCCTAGTCAAATAAAGATAAAATTTATGATGCACTATCCATGCCATATGATGTTAAACTGCGTGCTCAATATCCTCACCATATGATGTTGAACAGCTTGTTTGACATCCTTCCTACAAGTTGTTAAAATTCATTCTTCAAACATTTGAGAGAGCAAGTTAACTATGTAGATTCCATCTTCCCAACCAATTTTATCCCATCCAAGATATCCCAATAGTTTGACATATCATTCCATCTCACATCAATTCATGGGTTTTCTAGTGATATCATGTAAGTAAATGATACTGTGTTGTCTATTTTTTCTCAAGCCAATCACAACTCATGAGGGTTTAGAGTATTTTGGTTGGTTACACCATTACAAGGATAGAGGTGTAACAATGTAAATTATTAGGAATTTGAGAATAAATTAAAATTTTACCTATCTTGAAGAAGTGATGAGATGGACCATCCATAGAATATATCCTCTTGGTTGTTACTAAAGAAAATAGAGAATAAAAAATGAATGACACCCCTATAGAACACTACCTTGGTGTGGGGATGATGCAACTAAATTAGCTTCATTAGATTACCTCAAGATCATTCTAATGCTCGACCATCACAACTGCCTCCTCCCTAGAAGAAAGATAAAAAATCATTATACATGATCTTCTTCCAACACTGATTGACCCTAAACTCATCTATCAAAGAAGATGTCCCCAATTACATAACCTCAGACACCATCAACTACACACATAGTTTGATGAGGGGTTATCCCTTGGAATTGATGATGACATCAGGTTTCCTTGTTTGCTACTCCATTAATGAAATTTCTTGTTTAGATACCCAGAGTACCTTGGTGCCATCATATATCTACCCATACCAAGAATCATTGAACTCCTACCACTCTACATATACCGTCATGGTGATGAGGTCACGATCTAGGGGATAGAGGCCACGTGAGTCCACCCCACCCATCTCCACACTCACCAACCAAAGATAGAGGGACCAAAATTAGCTTTGAAAATCATCCCAATGGGGCATGGGTAAGAAAGTTACAAACACATCTCCAAAAACTATACCGATTGATGTAGTTATCTTTATCCATGTCAGAGTGAAATTCCTCAAAATACATAGGCAGTAAAGGCTCATACTCTCGGAAGGCCTCCAATATTTCATTATCAGGTACATTCAAAGGCATCCTTTGGGATGCGCTTGGATATATATGTAGAGGTAGGATATATTAATTCATTTTGTAGAAAATTAATCCCCCTTATGATGTTCCATAAAAAATATTAGACCAAACCTTGCAGTGTCCTAAGATGCTTCCACAGGATCATCCATAGTAAGGATAATTTCATCTTTTATAGCCTCATCGACTACCCCTTATGAGGGTTCACCTTTAATCATCTCCATCAGTGACTAATTCACTAATGTGGTAATCACTATTATCTAGATTAAAATTTAGTAATTTCCAAATAATGTATCACAATGACAATAAAACAAAGGGGAATACATAGGGTAAGCATAGAGGGTGACTATTAGATCTAGGATGATCAATGTGGGATATGACATCTCCATACACATATAAGCTTATGTTTTTTACCCTACAACCAAGTAAATTTTATATACATAAAAGAAAAAAAATATAAAAGATAATTTAAAAATATAGGAAGAAAATAATGAAACGGAGAGAATTGAAAATTACTATATGTAACATGGAGAATCTGAGCTTCCACTTCAACCACAGACAATTCACCAATGACAGGAGGATGACTCCATTTTATCATGGAAATGGAAGGAGGTGACACACCTTCCCCTTCAACGGTTAGGGATCGCTCATCCTCCATTTGGGTTTTATCATTAATCTCCCCCTCCAATGTGATTTATGATCCCTATATGAGTCAGAATGAGGAGATAAAGAATTTCAGTGAGTTAGAAACTAAATTAAACCCATGAAACAATGAAATTTTCCACATCCATGGTGGAGTCTTCTTATGTGGAGGAGTCTCAAAAGTAATCAATCCCCCCTGATTCCTATTTGAATAAATCCTTTTCCCCGACCACACCCTCAACCAACAGAACCTCTAAGTGGTTTTTTGGTGATGGAATGTCGTGCAACATCCTCACCCAATGATTTAGGGGTCTTTCCACACCAAGATAGATGACTACTTTCTTTATCCCCTTTAGTTACTAAATAACCTCTTCCAAGGGAGAATATATGTATAAAATGATGTTCCCTAGCACTGATAAGTGTATCCAAACATATTTATTGTTCATCCATATTTCACGATGAGAGTTGAATTATCAAAATATCTCCCACTCCTTATAGTGATCGGGGAAACCCCTATCTTTAGGAACCCTCATGTGGTGCTGGAGTATCTCTAGATGTACAAAAACTTTCTAAGGAACCACCCTAGAGGGTTTACTATCCTCCTGAGGCAAGTTTTCTAGGAGCCTCAAACTAGCTACCACACCCCCTTCAATGTTTCTCCCCATATAGGGAATGAAACTTCTAATGTTTTAAATATCACCCTACTAACTGATATAGCAACTCTTTCTTGACATACTTCAAAAACCATTTAATGGCCCAAGACCCATGGTTACGAGACTCCTTCTTCATATCCCACCATTAAAACTAAAAACCTCACTATTTTCCAAGGATATGCACTCTCCCATATCTTTGTATACTCATGACAGAGACCATAGGGAGGATTAACAGACGTAATCCATGTCCCCCATCTTCATATCACGCAAACATGCACAATATCTACTAGAGGACCATGCATGGAACACATTGTGTACTTTTGGGTAAACCTTTGGTGTGAGCCCCTTAAGATAGAAAAATTTTCTTGTTAACTTTTATGGGTTGCATAATTTATATACCATCTTGCAGTCTACTCTAACAAAAGTTCCCAACCTCGAAATGCCAAGAGGTACAATAACTGCTCTATGATCCTAGTGTTTTCCTGAAAGATGGTCCCCATAGGGATGTTGAATGGGTGAAACATGATATTCTTTAGTAGTTAATCCTCACAATCACACTTAATATATCCAATTATAGAAGGAAACTCTCGGTGATGTTAAATATTTATTGTCAGCTGTTCATGTTATGAGGGATGATTAGTTTCTAGTACTCATACCCTCCCATGTATATGAAAAATGAACTGTATAGATTATGGAATAAGACACATAGTTGGGGATGGTTTTTTCTATAGATGATGGTCCATGACACCTTGTATAACTTTGTTGACATTGGAGTGACTAGATTGATGTGTTCCCCCCATGCCACCACTAATTCTATAATGAATGTTGTTTGTTGGACTCCCATATGCATGTCATAAACTTTTTGCATCTAGCCTCAGATAATTGACACAATAAATCCTTCCACCCTACCCTTGGGGGTGAGGGGATTAACACTAATCCCCTAATATTCCATTGGATCACCTCCATGATCACCTAGTAGGATTGAGCCTTCTCATTATGGGATGCTTTTGGGAACATTTCCGGTATCTCTAGTAGACTCTTTGGAAACTCGTTACGTTATTAAATGAACAATTATTTGAAGGGGATATCCTTCACCCAAAGGTTGTGACACTTCTCCCATTCCACCAAGTACAATAGAGTCCTTTTGAGTGTCTACATTTTTTCATGGAATTACCATACCTTTTTTTCAGGGAGGAACACTTTGTAAATTTCTCATTGGATTAGGATCCCAAAAATCTTGTAGAGGTCCATGAGGATTATGTTGAACTCCCATTGGTGTAAGTGAAATGTGTTGGTCCCCAGTGACCACCTTCTTAGCAACTCACGTATAGTATTTGGGTAGAAGTAGGAATAGAACTGAGTGGTATATTCTGCTTCATATAGATTTATCCCTTTCATATCACACTCAAAATCATCCTATGTCTGGCACACTCAGTATTTTTAGGCACACTCATCTTTGAATATGCCACCCTGGAATAAATACAACTCCTCAGTCTAGCCTCGGAGGTTTTCAACCAACACCTCCTTAAAGATACTTTCATAGAGTGGGGGAGATGTCTCTGTAATAGGTCCCACTACATTGATTGTTTGTATAAAGATTCATAATGAGTGAGATATTATCGACAAATTTTACTTCAAGAGAAGACTATATTAAGCATTTATACACCTACATAGCCCTATAGAACTCCTGAACCAACGACTAGAAGCATCCCTATAAATATTAGAAATAATGAAATCTTCTATAATAGAAAATACGAAAAATTTAAGCCTATGTAAAATAGAATATTCCCCTTGATACCCTTTGATCAACTTGAGAATCATTTCATTCATAGACACATGCTTGTTTCTTTGTCAGATTATGAATTTTTCAACTATCTACCTCCTTCGAGAAACTATGGATTCATTACATTTAATGAATATCATAATGAGTTTGAAACATTTTAGAAGTCCAGTTCATAGAAATGTTTCTCATGATAAATATTGGTATCATGATGGGATTCGCTAAAAAATGAAATATATTCAGAGACTATCTCATTGAAGTATCATTCTTATAGATGATAAATTTTTCAAGTGATAATGATCTATGTCATGGAATCTTCATGATGTTCATGGGTATTCAGAAAAGAGAGATAGAGCTAATATAACAAAAAAATATTATGGTCCCCTGTAGGGACCCTCAACCAATTTACAGTCCAAGGATATGGTGATTTTTTGTGAATAGATTCCTAAATCACTAATATTTAGTAGGTTTACCTCATTATCTAATAATCTTATTCTGTGATGGCTCTTATTTTATAGGGGGGTTTGACATAGAAAAAGATTTTTTTTTGGAAACATCGTTGAGTATATAACCAATTCAATTGAAATCAAATCCAAAATGGGTTCAAAATCATTTTAATGTTCTTAGATTCAAGAAATATCTATCTTTCCTGAAATAAGAGGGGTCACAAAAGTCATCAGAGTGTCACAAAAAATATATTATCTGAAGAAAATGATCGTTCATGAAATTTATGTACCACCTATATGACACCAATAAATACCTCTCTCACCCATAATTTATGGTGGAATGATCATTAGACATTCAGCAGAAACTAGGATTTCATAAAACATCATCATTCCAATGAAAAAGTAGAGACGAGTTCTTATAATTTACCATATTCCACAAACAACCTCCCATGAGAACATGTTACTTTTGACCATGGTGGAGATTAACATTGGGAAGTATCAAACCTTCCACTGTATAAGAAAATACATTATGCCTATTGTAGTTCCATGAGGCATCCACTTATCACGAATCCCTCTCCATGGTAACCCATACATTACCTGAATAAAGAGTAACCCTATTTCTTGAAGGCCTGACCTTTTCAATCCTCATGACCTTCATGATCCCCTAGATATTCATGAAGACCCATTATTCAAGAAACCCACTTCAAATGACCCCACATGATTCATCATTTCAATAGATCCACATTAATGAAATTTTAATACATAGATAAATTATGCCTACCCGACATGGGCATATTTTTACCTTGGTCATTCGCACGACCAGTATAATCAACCCTCATGCCTAGGAACATTTCTCCAAGCATGGAATGTGAATAACCATTTCCTATTTCTCCGAATCATATGAATACAAATGTTGTTTCCTTGTTATGTCACTCGAATAGGGAAATTTTTACACCTTGTACCATCCAAATGCATCCGCATTATAGGTGCATATTCCCTAAGGGTGGAATCATCGGGAGAATTCACATACTTTACCCTATGAGTAGGGATTGTAGTTAATCAATCTATACTAATTGAAAATGGTCATCGAGGTTATAATCCATACCACATATGATCTATAATACATTAAACTATATATCATAACATTCTAGTCACATGATGTAAAACTACAAGACAAAATTCTTAGTGTATATTGTAAAAATGTTGCCTTACCCTATTTAGTAACCATTTGGAGCATCATGTATGACTCACTTGGGATGATACCCCATATATAGAGTATCTAGCACACATAATCCCCACAACATACATTATTTTCATTCCTTTCATGACACAATCATTCATACGACACAAAGATAAACTTCTTGGATCAACCATATCATAAGAACTAAAACTTCATATTTAAACTCTATGGGTTTTGATCCATATCTATTAATGATGTACATAGGATGTTTCCCTATGTTTTAGTCATGATATAAATGGGATAGATCCATTAGTTTTAATCCCAACATCTCGAAATCCATAAAACATTCCCATGGAAGACTACAATCTCTGAGTGTGATCATTTCCCCTGTGAACACACACAACCTATTAATATAGCTACATGTCCACACAAGATTTTAAATCTATAAAAACCTATCATAAAAGGACATTAAAAACATAACCTACATGTCCCTACAATATTTTATACCTGTGACTAACCTGTCCCTACAAGACATTGAACATGTGATCAACCTATCCTAAAAAGATAGTTAACCATTGAAACCTATTGATGCATAAGAATATATACCTCATTCAATATACATGGGATGCTCAATGAATCAATTATTGCAATACTTATGTCTAAAAAATAAATTGCACTCTAGTGGATAGGGGATTTTTTATGTTCCATAGTCAAGGTGACACATATATGAGATGACCTAAACATTAAATGAGGAAGGATTTTACAAATCCCCAAGATTCCAAAGATTCCATTCATCCTCATAAACTCTAAACCAATGGTAGTTGTTCTATTAGGACAGATAATATCCTAAGTAAATAGTTCGTACCTCAATATGGAAATGGGAATGGGATTCAAAATCATGTATTAGATCTTGGAGGGAGACCTCGTCTTGGATAAAAACACTATGGAGATATCCATGGATAGAAGATGTGACATCCCATCATCTTGTTCCAATCCAAGAGTTAGAATCATCAACTACTATATTGGAGGTAGCCCACCATTTAAAAGAGATAATGCAGGGAAACACACCCTAGAGGGGTCATGATTAGTCCAATGACACAAACCACTCTTTAAGAGAAAAAAAGCTCATCTCAACCCAGATGGGTGGCCCTGGTAGATAGTGTCATGAAAGAATAGTGTCACATAGCTTTATATAATGTTACTGGGACATTTTTTTGTAGTTTAACATCATACATCTAGGAAAGTGTCATATAGTTTTAAATAATGTTACTATGAAATTTTTGAGAAGTTTAACATCAGGTGAGTAGGAAAATATCATACATTTTTACATCATGTGACTGGGAAATTGTGCCGTTAAAAATCGTATGACTTGGAAAAGTACCATAAAGAGTCCCATGAAGTACTAATTTAGGAAATTGGTATTTGTGTGTGGATTTATGTTCTCTCCATATGTAGTGATCAATGAGTATTCACTATCAGAGTATACCTTTTGAATTATGGATGATCCATCCCATTACTGTTCAAAATTTGGGGTCTCCTTCCTAGGTTTCATCAGCATCCTTAGATCCAATACCATGTCACCCTGTGGGAATGAGAGAATATGAACTCCCTTATTGAACACTTCCTCGACCCAATTATGGTACATTTAAACATTATGAAATTCGTGGAGACAACTTTTTTTTGAGGACTTATAAGTCAACCAAACAGACATTAGCTCCCCTTTATTGTATTTAGTGACCATTAAAAGTTATTCATATTTATGGTAGTTAAATATCTACGTGTAAAACTAATTCCTCCCCATACACCAGGGATTATAGATTCGCATGGGATGAATTTTGATTCATTTTCTAGTTAGACCATTGGGTTTTGACGAGAATGTCTGGACAAAGAATATTGTTTTTACCCACAATCTTCTAGATGATGGTAGATAGTGTTTTTTTTAAATGTCTGAATCTACCCATTTTCCTATTCATGATAATAATAAGTGAGGATAGAGATTATATCATTTGTGTTATATAACTTTTCCAGCATGACAAATTGAAAGATGGCATTTTTTCCTCTGATAATTGTATGAGAAAAATTGAATAGATGAATGATATGGTATTTCAAAAAAATCAATCATCGACTATGACATGAATTATTTAAGGGGGATCACTTCCACCCACTTTGAGGTGAAGTTGGTAGAATTCATAATTTACCTTCATTATAAAGCTATTGCCATGGGGTTGGGGCCCAAAAAATGGAATCCTCATAAAATAGGGAAAATTGTACCTGGTGTCTTGTAAAATATGTAGTGGATTATACATGAAGTTGGGATGGATCGAGAATTCATGAAAACTTTTTGCTGAACATGATGCAATAATAAACCAAGGTGGTCCATAAGTACCCATCCTTTGTATATGGTGGGATAGATTCAACCCTTCTTGATTGGACTGACATGACCTGACATTGAATTTTTATAGAACATGGGGAATCTTATTCCCATGGATGCGATTGAAAAGGATTCAATCTAAACAACTCATGATGAGGGTTTAATCTAGGTTTGGTATATCTTGGAGGTTATATTTTTCTCCACACAGAAAAATTTACTCATGTTTGGATCAGTATGGTTGGAAGGTCAAGTGTTAGAGGAAATAAATAAAAGGAATGATCCATTCAACTGATTATTTAACTATCGAGGAATTATAGGGCCTTTTGTTGAACGATAAATTTCTAGATATTTAAGCTTATTATCTTATTAATCTAACATGATGGGGGGTAATGATCCTATGATGTTCCACATGGGTTACAAAGTCATCCTTGTAGGGTTATACAAGGGCTATGACTATTCATACCGGGACATAAAATTGGTTATCATAGGAACATTAAATACGAGTTACCTTTTTCTAGTAAGGGAACTTGTCCAATAGCTCATCAGATAACTCTAGTAAGGGGTTGGGTTCCAGATTCCTGACCACGTAGTCACCATTTATCTTCTTGATGGCTAGTTTTTAGTCTACCTTCACATAAAACAATAGAACTTTGTTCTCAATTGAAAATTTGATGCCAATAATGGAATCGTGATACTCGACCTCATTGTTAGCATAGACTTCTAAAAATAGTAATGATTATGCCAATATGGATTGTACAAAAGTGATGAAGATGATCCCATGGCCATCTATATTATGTTTTGGGTTATTGGAGCTTCTCTTGGTCAGACATCAAGAGTTACCATCAATGTAAATCTGCCAATATGGTGAAACCCAATAAACTATGTTGATGAAATCATATGGAATGTTGACATCCATGGGAAGATCCATGGGGGTTGATTATAAGACCCTGTAATTTTCAAGTGCTTGTCAACTGACAAATTGGAATTGGAAAAACCTGATGAGGAACTATTTTAGAATTTTTTCCCATCATGTGAATTACCACATCAAGTGAGGTGGTTGAATATATACTTTAGTGTATTGAAATGTGATACAAGATATATATATTGGTATTACATGTAGTGTCACAACTTCTAGAATGTGATTACTAATTCAATTTATCTCTTTTCTACAAATTAATATTTATCCGAAATTTCATGCATTATGTAGATGAGGTAAAACATGATGTTTTCGATACCCTCATTGTTATTCAAAGATAGAATATCATCGAGAGATCATTATAGGGTGCTCACAGAATGGAGCAGAGGATTCCCCATAATTAGTGGCACCATAATTAAAGGATGTAACAGATACTACATGATTTCCTAAAATGCATCTTGGTAACCTTTTTGCAATTGATAAGAGATAACATTATTTATGATACTTGGGAGTGGATTTTATTTTACATTTTGATTGTAAATAATCCACTTAATTAAAGACAGGTGGACCTAGATGTCTCACAACTCCCAAAGGTTTCATGGAAGAAGTAATTATTTTATAATATTTATTTTTTCTAGATTGACCATGAATCCTCTATATTTAATGAAAAAAATACAATGATATTTCCAGAGGTGACCCCAAATTTCCACTTCATGGGTTCATATTTAGGTTATAAAATCATAGGTTGTTGAACACCTTCTCAAGATCCTTTAGATGGTTTATATTTTTTTAATATTTGATCACCAAATTATCCAAATAGAAAACCACCAGTTTCCTAAGTAGCAGCTTGAATATATGTTGGATGGAACTCTTGTAGGCCTCTCATATATTCTTTAAATCGAATCGAATCAAATGATAATAAAAGTTTTACTATGGTTCCATAAAGGAAGTGGGTTCTTCATCTACAAGGTCAACCCAGGTCAGATTATACTAAAAATACTAATCCATGAAAGAAAAAATACCTGAAACTAAAAATATCATTACATAATTTTTCTATCAATGATACTATAAAATAACCCTTTTGGATTATGTGGTTTAGTTCTTGGAATTTGATACATAATCTTGTTGATCTATTTCTCAGCATAATTGGGATGATGTTGTTTATCCAAAACAGGTACTAGGATTCGATGATAATGATCGATATGATGATATTGTCAAATTAAACATAAAAAATGGAACCATGGGAGGGGTGAATTTTTTTGGAAGTCTCTTTGAACCCACATTGGCCCACTAGGAGGTCAAGGGGGTGAATCAAACACTGAGGGTTATATCCTAGAATTACCTTATATCACCAGGTGAATACGTCATGGTGATGATTAAAGTGAGTCTCATGATTTTATTATTCTTTTAGGGAAATGAAACCAATAACTGGAATCGAATGTGAATCTTCCCTATTGTCGAGGTTAGCCTAGGTTAAATCATAGACAGTGGGATAAAAACCTTCCCCGAAAGAAGGAAGAGCATCTTTCAAAACCACATTGACTTTTGAATCATGGATATATGAGGAAGGGGTGATTCCTTCAGAACTAGGGACCACATAGTGAACATTAAATATTATTTAGTAGTGGTAGGATCCTCTAAGATGGATTCCTTCCCAATGTAAACCTCATGAATGAAAGATGATGATCTAATCACATCTGTTTTTTAATTGTGGTATATACCTTTAATGTCAAAATAGTGATGATGGGTGGAACTCTATTTGGTCAAACCTAATCTTCAAAACATAATGGAGTTTTTGTGGATTAGTGGCCAAGGGGATAACCATTAGATAAAAAACATATTTGAGGATTTATGTCTTCAACCGTGTCTGTCTAGTGTAGAAATAAAAAGTGATCTTTGAAAATTCCTTATTTCCGATAACTATGAAATGACACTTGATATCTGGGATGGTCAGTTCCATCAAGAAGATAAAACTTCTACAAAAGGCCTTTAATAATGCTCCTATATAAGTTCTAGAGAATAACTGACAACTGCAGTATAGTTAGAAAAACTAGTATTTTTCAGTGTTAGAAAAGAACTCATAAAGTGGTACATTATCAGCACTAATAAAGGAACCCTTTATTAGTGATTAGAGAAGTGCTGATAAAAGACCCTATTTATGAGTGATTTTATTTATCCTAGATAAAGGATACCTCTACCAGTGATTTAAAAACCACTAAAAGGGTACCTATATCAATGCTAAATGAAATCGTAGATATATGTGGTCTTTTATAATTACTTCTTCTATTTTGGATAAAGGATCCTTTTATCGATGATAAATAAAAGCACTAATACAGGTGTATATTGTAAGTTTTAGTAATAGAAAACTATAAAACTAAATAAAAGGAAAAATAGAGTGTTCTATAGCATCATACTAAGGCCCAAAAAACAACACCATTTTTTTTAAAAATTAAATAAAAATATACAATTTAAATGTAATAAAATTGACAACACAAATAGATGAAAAATATTTTTATAGATCAAAAGAAAGCATTAGTATAAAAGAATAAACCACCCCTATTCATGAAAAAAAACACACCAATATAAGAAAACAATTATTTGGTTAGTAATCATATAATGAAAAATATTAAATAGAAAATGTTAATTTTTATCTAAACATTGAGTTATACTGGGAACACTCTGTATCATATTGAATTGCAGTTGATTCTTTCACATCTCACAATTTCTTATTCCACATTAAGCATGATCTCTATGAAAATTAACTAAAAAATTAAAAGAAAAAATTATAAGACAATTAATTATGTAATAGTATATAGAATAATAATAAATATATATAGGCTCGTTTTCTCGGTTTTTGAGAAGTGATTCACATTTTAATCAAAAATGACACTTATATATTGGAAATATACACATGGAGTCATACCAGTCACACCATGCATCGGATTTAGGTATGAATGATTCTTGAATATCCTAAATGACATATGGATCATTTCATAATGTATCAAAAAAAAACTGTTAGATTTATCTCAGTTTGAGTATGTAACTTTTATTTTATACTAAAATTTCATTTTAAAATCAGAATCATGAAAATTAAGACATATCTATCACATAATGTGTTGGTTTTATGTGAGAATGATTATTATATTCCAAAAATAAATTTTAAATAATTTTAATTAATTATTAATTCAATCTAATAATGTTTTCTTGGTTTTTAGTGAGTAACACTTTTTTATCTAAAATGTCAATTTTAAACTTATGATAGACACTTTGAGTCATGTCGGTGACGTCATGTATTGGATTGAGGTAATATTGATACCTACATGAGAAAATTACTTTGGATAATTTTTTTAATTTATCAAAACAATATAAATGTGTTATCTCATTTTTGAGTATGTCAGTGGTCTTTTTTACTAAAAGTTATTTCAATTTTATATGTTGAAAATATGCACTTTTAGTCGTACTCGTCACACCATGTGTCAGATTGAGGTTTTTAGGTTCCTAAACATATCAAATGACATATGGATAATTTTCCTAAAGTATCAATACAATATGAATTAATTTTATTGGGTTTGAGTATATTACATGTGTTTTTTACTAAAATGTTATTTTTAATTAGAAAAAAGAACATTTAGTTATAATGGCCACATAATGTGTTGGTTTGATGAGATACTAATCCCTACACAGCGCACATGACTTATGATATATTTTTCCTAAATTATCAAGACAATATGATATATTTTTCCATGTTTTCATTGATTGATAATTTTTGAACTAAAATGCCAGTTTTAAGATGATAACAAACAATATGAGTCATGGTTGGAACACCATGTATTAGATTGATGTGTGACTAAATCCCACATATAAAAAATGAAGTATTGATCATTATTATAAAGTATAAAAACAATATGAATTCCTTTTATCAGTTATGAGTTTGTTATTTTTCTTTTTTACTAAAATTAATGTCAATTTTATATAACAAGACACACATGGGGTCATACCTCTAACACCATGCATTACATTGAGTTGGTTTTGAATACTACATCTCAAAATATGGGTTATGGGTCATTTTACTAATTTATAAAAACTATCCAAATGTTTTTACTCAGTTTTTAGTATGTCACTTTTATTTTTTATTAAAATGTAATTTTAAACTAAAAACATGCACATTGAGTCATATTGGTCACATAGTGTGTTGGTATGATGTGAGACTGATTCAGAAATTTTAAAACTGATTTATGAATCATTGTATTAAATTTTTGATACAATCCGAGTGCATTTTCTTGGTATTCAATGTGTGAATTTTTTTTATCTAAAATGTCAATTTTAAACTGACAACAGACACTTTATGTCATTGTAGGAACATCGTATATCTTAATTAAATGAGGATTATTCATAAACAACAAAAATGACTAGTGGAACATTTTCATAAAACATAAATAAATACAAATTCATTTTATCAGTTTTTACTAGGTCAATTGTCTTTTTTACTAAAATTAATGTCAATTTTGAATAAAAAGACACAATTGGAGTCATACTAGTCACATCATGCATCGTTATAAGGTAATTATTATTCCTAGATATAAAAAAAGATTTCTGAATTATTTTTCTATTGTATCAAAATAATCTGATGGTGTTATCCTAGTTTTGATCATGTCACATATGTTTTTTTAATAAAATTTCTTTTTAAATAAGAAACATATACATTAAATTATACTTATCAGATCGTGTGTTGGTTTGATGTGATATAGATTCCTACACATAAAAATGTCTCATTAATCATTTTCCAAAATTATTAAGACAATAATAGCATGTTTTATATATTTTTAGTGAGTGAAACTTTTTGAACTAAAATTTCAATTTTAGGATGATTATGATCACATTGAGTCATGTCAGGTACATCAAGTATCATGTTGATGTATAAATGATACATATATGTTAAAAATGGATTATGTATTATTTTAATAATGCATTAATTCAATATGAACGAGTTTTCTTTATTTTTAGTATGTTAGATGTCTTTTTTACTAAAATTAATATCATTTTTAAATAAAAAGATTCACATGGAATAATACCATTTATATAATGAATCAGATTGAGGTGAGGCTAAAACATAAATGTTACTAATTATATATGGATAATTTTAATAATGTAAAGAAATAATCATAATGTTTTTTCTTCTTTTGAGTATGTCACTTATGTTTTTTAATAAAATATCATTTAAAGAGGAAACATGCACTTTGAATTATACTATTCATGTCATGTGTCAGTATGATAAGAGATTGCTTCCTACACATAAAAAATTAATTATGAATAGCTTTCATAAATTATCAAGACATTCTGAGTGTGTTTTGTTATTTTTTAGTTATTGACAATTATTGAAGAAAAATAGAAATTTTAAACTGATAACTAAAATTTTGATTCATGTAGAGAATATAATGAATTAGATTGCATTGAGTCAAATTAATACAAATAAAAAATTTCTTATGGATCATTTTCTTAAATTTTCAATACATTATTAATGTGTTTGATCTATTTTTAGTGTGAAACTTTTTTTTTGTAAAAAGTAATGTCAATTTATAATAAAAAGAAATTATTAGAGTCATATTAGTCACACCACGTGTCAAATTAAGTTGAGGATTATTAATACAAGTCCAGAATGACTTATGGATCATTTTACTAAAGTATCAAAAAAAATATGAATGTGTTTTCTCAGTTTTCTGTACACCAATCATGTTTTTTTACTAAAATGACATTTTAATATGGAGATATAGACATTGAGTCATACCAATAACATCATGTGTCGATTTGATATGTCACATAATCCTACATTCCAAAAAGGACTAATTAATATTTTAACTAAATTATAAAGGAATTCAAAATATGTTTTCTTGGTTTTTAGTGAGTGAAACATTTTGGAAAAAATTGCCAATTTTAAACTGTTAGCAGACACTTTGAGTCGTGTTGGGAACATAAAGTATATAATTGAGGTAAAAATAATTCGTTTATATAAAAAATAACTTATGAATAATTTTTTAAAAGTATCAAAATATTCCAAATGTGTTTTAAAGATTTTGAGTTTGGAAATTGCATTTATTTAATAAATGTAAAGCCAATTTTAAATAAAAAGATGTACTTGGAGTCATACGGATCACATCACACATCTGAATGAGGTTATGTTGATTCTTAAACTTCCCAAATTATATATATATATATTATTTTACTAAATTATAAATATATTCTAGATATGTTTTCTCAGTTTTGTGTATGCCACTTGTGTATTTTAGTAAAATTATATTTTTACCTAGAAACAAACACTTTGAGTCATACCCGTCACATTGTGTGTAATTTTGATGTGAGACGAATTAATACATGCCAAAAATGTGTTTTGAAAATTATTCATAAATTATCAAGATAGTCTGATCATGTTTTTTCTATTTTTATAGGGGTTTTTGGAATTCTTGGCTCATTTCCTTATAATTTTTATCTTACTTACAGCCTCAAAGTCTAATCTCTCATGATCATGAGTGACATTGAACAAACTGCCACAAATAGGGAAAAATAACCCACCTACAAAATAAAATAATTATTACGTTAGTAATATTATAATGAAATAAATTAAATATAAATATGAAAAAATAAATTAATAAAATATCACTTTTAAACTGTAAACAAAGAATTTGATTCATACTGGGTACAATGTGTGTTTCATTTATGTACGACTTATTCCACCATGTTTATTTATCATACAGTACATTAAATACTCTGGTTCCTCCAATAATATTAGAGTTTGGTAACTCAAAATGTTGAATACCTTTGAGAATAAAAGGAATATCGCATCAGTAAGAGTGAATCATATTTGTTGAATACATGATCAAAATATAGGTGTGAATTATCCTTATTAACAAATAAATTTATTCTTATAAAACATCAATAATTAGTGTAAAACTATTAATTTCCATTGATTAAACTAAAATAAACATTTTCATATGTATTTTTAGAGAAAATAATAAAATATATCTTTCCCTTTCACCGTCATAGAGAGTATAAACTCCAATGTGATACCACGGTATTGTTCTTTTCTGAAAGTTCATTATTTAGTTGATAAAATTTAGTATTTAGTTTTTTAAGGTTTTTGATCATGAAACTATATTATTTTTCAAAGGGGTCTTCATTTGGATTTTTGATGCCTAACTATTTCATTTGAAGTTGGTTTTTCATTTTAATAGATTTCTTTACAAAGCAGTTTCTTATAATTTTTTGTCATGTTTCCTTTGACATCATCCGCCCCTGATGACTATGATCTATCAATACTGGGGGTTTCTCCAATTAATATCTCATACACCTACTATTTTCAATGTTTCATCAAACACATATTTATTTAAATATTTGAGTTGGATTATATACTTATTTGATGATTGGATTGGTGTTGTATGACTCTCAAGTGACTATTTTCTCCACTATTAAAATCCTTTAATTATATTTTAGAGAATCCATCAAAAAGAAAATAAATATTTTTATTATTATTTAGTTTTGTCTTAGTGATGGGTTTATTTTACACTTCAGTAATATTTGATTGTAATTTAAATTTTTTAATAGAAATGGAATCTATTTAGAATTAATTTGAAAAAAATAATTGGCGTCCGTTTTTTTTCTGAAAAAAATTATCCACTTCAATTATTTTACAGAAAAACATAAAAAAGTGGTGATTTTTTTTCAATAAACCACATGAAACACTTTCAAAATTCCTTTTATCGTAATAGAAAATTGTTTTTTGGACATTTCAAAAATTTTTCTCAAACAAATTTATTTTATGATCACAATTATACTACAATTTCCCCCAAAAAAATTATTGTTTGCAATCCACCACTTAATCTACTCCTCCTCATCAGTTTCTACCTCTACCTCATCCTCCACCTCAGTCTCTAACTCTTCCTCTCCCTCCACAATCGCCTCCAAATCCACCTCCACATTATCCTTCGCCTCTTCCATTTCATAGAAATATTATTGTTTTAGGTCTGTTCTTTTAAACAAATTTATTTTGTCCATTATACTTTTCCTTGATAAAGAGATAAAAAATCATATATAATCATTATGACATGAATTTTTCACAACCCAAATATATTTATCATGTAATTTCCCACACTAGATCATAAATACATTAGTTAATCACCTAAATATATTTTATTAAAAGATTCCGAAATCATGTACGTTACCCACATATCTCTAAACAAATATACTTATTCTTTTTTGAACGATGGTTGTCAGAAATCATGGTAGTACTGTAAAAATATATATAAACAAATTATTGAGAAGTATTTTTAATAAAATTATAATTAAATTTGAAAATTACCTTTTTTAAGATGTTGGTATTTTCATGGTTTATGAAATCTATAATAATTTTGAAAACATAATATCCACAACAATTTTTAGTATCTATTAATAGATGTTTTCAAAACATTAATAAAAGTATATTATTTTGAGATATATTTTTATTGTTAAAATTTCTATATATAACTTAATCTATATAAAATTTTAGTATTCCAGAGTCATTTTTATGTTTAGACATGGACTTCATGCCATAATTTATCCTATATTTAGTGAAATATCTATCATAACAAAATTCTTTTTAAAACACAGATTGAAACATATAATTTAATGATTATATAAAAAACATTGATTTTACTATATTATGAATTAATTATAAACATCAAGTGAGGTTGGTTTGTTGGATATATATAAATTGGATCCAAAAAAGAAATGTTTGGGGTACATATCTTGACTGCTATAAGAATCTGCGGCTTCCTATAAAAACAAATATGTAATGGAAAATATAAAAATTTATTTTATATGATTATATTGTATTTTTTTAATTATATATTTTAACCATCAACAAGAGTCCTTCTCGATTTTCATTTTTCTAAAACTCTTCAACTATATGATCTTACTTACATTGAATTTCAACATTATACAATGTAAGGTTTTCCTAAGAAATGATTTATCGATTAATGAATCTAAAACATGGTTCATACAATTTTATTTTTATATAGAAGTATTATACATGCCTATAAAAATTAGAATAGTTATTAACATTATTAAAAACATTATCTCACTATTTGGATAGAAATATAATAATAATTTACCTTATATATGTATTCAAAATTTAGACTCACATCCATTCATGCTTCAAAATCACATTTATACTCTCAGGACCAACTATGTCTATCATGAAAGTTACAAATATTTATTTTTCATATAGAATGTAAGATATATTTGCATCATTGAATTTGTTATCTGTATGAAGTTGTGATGATAATAAATGTTGATATGGAACTGGTGGGGATAAGGTTTTCTCAAAATGTTGTTTGATTTCATGGTTGATTTAATAGTTTTTCATAATCACACATTCCATTCCCCCATGGCTTTATCCATCTATAATTGGATACCTTACTTCAGACCTATTTTCATCAACTATTAAAGGTTTCTTCATATAATTTTTTATATATATTTTATTTATTTTTATAAGAGTAGACATACATTCTATGAATGTTTCAATATAATCATTTACCATTTTAATAAATGGATCATCAAGTGGAAACATGTCTCATAGAGAGGGAAGTATTCCAGATGTCTATAACTGACTTTATCACTTTTTATGTATTAAAAGGTTAATAATGAAAATTATATATTTGTATCCATAAAGTTAACTATGTAATAAATATTATATATATGTTTTGTATGTCACATATGTTCAATTAAAATTATGCATCATACATTCCATGTATAGTGTGAATGAATCATATCACTTTGAGGAGGCGGTAGTCCACACTTCCACAAACAATGTTGTCGTATTTACAATGATTGGAAATTAAAAGGAAATGTGTTATAAAATAATTAAAAAAGAATTAATACATAATAAATATAATATATAACATATATTAATAGAGTATAAATCATAATGTATACCATGAAATGTGGTAAGGGAAAGATGAACAACCACTGTTACATGAGGCATTAGTTCACCTTACTTGTAAATATTATGTTCCCTACCCATTAAATGTAATAATGTGTAATTGAAGGTATAAATATTAACATAAAACATAATATTATATTTATGATACTTATTTGGATATACAAGAATGTCATAAGAATAATTAACGGATTTTATAATGGAAATAATACTAAAGAGTTTGAGGATAAATGTTTCCTCTTAATCAGGTAACTCATTATGGATTGTATGAATAGATTAATTTTATTACTTTCTACCCAAAAGGAAGGATTAAAATAATAGGGAATGTATTTTTTGAATCAAATATAGAATATATTGTCCTAACCTATGTTTTTTGAGACGTCTGAGAAAGGGTTTGAGTGCTTTTATTTTTTATAGTGGAGGGGTTGTGGCACTCTTGTAAATACCAAAGGGTATTCATTAATGGGAGGCCGTCCTTTCTTAATTTGTCTACAAAATTGAAAAATAATTTATTAAAGGGGAATAATGGTTGAAGAAAGTATAACACACAAAATATGAGCATTATAATAATTTTTTCCCTTAACATATAAGATTCCCTTATTTTATCATTTTGATTTTTACTAAAGCATCTAGTTTTGTTACAAAATTAATTTAACAATAATATTATAAAAAACTAATATTTGTTAAAAAATATTTATCGAATTATTTTATAATATGTTATCTATGTTATTAAATAAAAATCACATGTTTTTTGTAAGGTTATTTTAAAACAACGGTATGTGACGTGATAAAACACTGCATAAACATGGACCTCGTTAACAATGCTTTTACAGTATGTGGGAAAATATGTTAATTATAAGAGATTAATTAGTCAAATAATATACTATATTTAATATTTATTATGAATTAAAAATCACCTGTAATAATATAATATTTTTATTAATTTTAAATCACTTAAGAAAATATCATTTCTTATAATATAACAATAATGTCAATTTTGACATTATTTATTTACTTCTAATTTTCAAATATCTAAAAAATATTGGAATTACAATATATTAATTTAAAATATTTTTAATATAATATAATCATCTAAAAAATTTATTAAAGATAACAATTCGATCAATATACTTAACATTTAATATTTATAGTACCATTTATTGTAGTTAATTATTAACCTAATAATCATTACATTGGTGTTTCTTAAGAATTTTATATAACTAAATCATGAATAAAAAATAATGATAAAATATTATGATAAAAATAAAACATTTATCTTTTAAAAATATATAAACCTAGTATATGATGTTTTTTACATACCTCTATGTTTTATAAATTTTAATGGTAAGGAAGGTTCACTTTTTTCTTTTTCCTCATGTAACCTTTCATATAGGGCACTTTAATTTAATAATATCCCAATGATCCATAAAGATAGAACCAATAGGTTATGTGTTCAAATTAATTTCATCCAATGAATTTTTTAAAATCTCTTAGGTCATTTTACCCCTTAATATCAAGGTTTAGTCCATTATTAAGCTAATGTCTACCTTAATCACTGTAATTAATTATAATGACTTTCTATAATATTTTTTTGCAAAAAATTATGTCGATATTATTTGATCAATATTTTTATACTGATTATAATTTTTTATGTCAAATTTTAAAAAATAAAATAAAAAAAGCTGGAATATTAAGATCCATGATAATCTTGCAGATGTGGTGGGAAGACAGTATTTTGAAGTAAAGGTGTTCAAAAGTTCAATAAGTTTATATCCAATTTGAATATATAAAAATGTTTTTAAAGAACTAAATTGGGTTAATATATGTATGATTTTTATATTTTGACTTCAACACCCAATTTAAAATATAATTTGACATTAATAACTATATAAATATAAATGAAAATTTTGACTATATATAGTAATTTTCACATTTCATCAAAAAAATGAAACTTCTCTGAAAAATATCAAAAAGTCAACCTATGTTAATTTTGAAATTATGAATTTAGAAATGATTTTTTTTTGAAAAATAAAATTTATATAATTTTAAAAATTTATTTTTTAAATAGGTGTGCCATTAAAAGGCGGTAAAACTTAGTTTTGTGTGTAACACAAGTTAAATCAATGTTGTTTGTAGTGTATTCTTAACATAGTGTTGTGTATAAAGAAAGATAGAAAAATATAATTTTATTCTAAAATTATAAAATTTTTTTTTTTTTTGAGTTGCATCAGTACAAAAAAAATTATGGAACAAGGGTTACCTGTTTCAATGAGCTTACAATAGATTTAGCTTTATATAATCTCAAACTCTTATTTCCACATGAATGAGTCTTGTTAGAAGTAAGTAAATATTTATAATCACCCTTAGTATCTTTTCAAATCTCATATTTTTATGACTGTTCATCTTAAATGTTCTCATGATTTCATAACATGACCTCAAAATCGAGATATTTCACATTTAAAGAGTTATTCTGGTCTTCATGTTATTTCACTACATATTATGATTATTTTTGGGAAGTCATTAAATGTGTTTCATTTGAATTTTTCAAATTAAATTCCAATTACAAACACATCTTGTTTATGAAATTTATATCATCCTCAAAAAAATTAGTTTTTCTTCCCATTGACTCCTATTTATCTAAACTTGATAATCATAAATTTTATTTCACCCTTGTAGAGAATTATTCATCTCTTTAATTCTATTTGTTTTAACCTCTATATGGGTTTATTTAACATTCATAGAGGTTACGTGTAGTTTCTCTAATGAACTGATCACTTCTATATGAACTATCTCAGTCACATCCTTCTCAAAAATAGTACTATGTAATTCATCTTTAAACAAATTTAATCTTTCATTGTAATGAAAAATCTGTAATTATTTTGATTCTTCAATTAGGATTAATTTCCCATACTTGTCATTGATTTCCAACTGAGATACCTTAACCCTCATGGTAGATTTTTTATATTATTCATGTGTATGAATCATCTCAATAAGAATGTTTTCATTTACTTCTTTCATGTATGAATTTCCTTTCAAATTTTCATCAAAATTTTATAAATGTTTTTTTTGTGATATATTCTATTCATTTTATTCAATAATTTTTGGGTGATGTTAAATACTTTGAGACTTATTGTCCATTTATTGATCCATATCCTCTGCTAAATTTTGAAGCTATTATTTTTCATAATATAATCCCTTAATAAATGAAAATATGTAAGTTACAACTTTAATAGGAGTATTCTTCAGATATTTTTTGATTTTCGAATGAAAATGACTGAGCAATTCAACAAATTATTTTCCAACACTACTTCAGCTGGGCTCATCAAAGGGATAATTATCAACTGATATAATAAATACTATTGATAGACTAAAACTTGAGCTATATTGTGTTTTTGATGAACCCTCTTCCTTCTTAGATTATTTCTCATCTTCCTTGCCTCTTTATTATATCATTTCTTTAAGTATTTTATGGAAACCACTTTGTTAGCACTAGTATAGATATGAACTAAATTGTCCAACTAATACAAATCTAATACTTATACAAATTAAAATCATTACATCGTATAATTATGAAAATATAAATGGGGAAAAAAGATAGATCAATTCATAGGTGTAACCTTCCATCTAATACCAATTGATCTTCCAAGTGAATCATCTAGGTAAACAAGGGGGTTTGAATCAGGGTACATGAATTTTACTGATTTTCATTTCTTCCCATTTACCCTCACTAAAAATATGAAAATTTTCACTTATTATAGTGAATGAATATTTCCTTTTTATAGACACAATTATTAAACATGAAATAGATAATGTAAATAAAGCACAACCTAAGGTATTTTTATAAAGATCTACAACAATGTGGGTGAATACATCCTTGTTGTGTTCTGGATGATACAAGACACATGTTCTCTAATAGAATCCAATCTACAATTACAATTTGGATGGTCAGTTATCACCCTGAATACCATGGTGGTTAGGTATGAAACTTTTCCAAAATTAATCTGATATCCCACCAGTGTTCATTATACTGGACTCCAACTATCATTTTTTAATATTGGAATCCCACCAGTGTTTAAAAACATAATACTAACAAAATAATAAATATCCCAAGAAGAGCATGCTTTCACTACAACAAAAAACTCATCTTCCTCTTCTAGAATTATAGAATAAATTTATTCTACACTTTCTCACTTCAACAAAATATCATTTACTACCACAAAATATAATCAACCACACTTCATGTAACATAGTTTAGTATACTCTTCTTAATGAGTGAGAGATAGTACTTCCAATTCATCTCACTAAAATAATATAATAAAAAACTAAATATTATTCAATAAAATAATTTTTTTCTTCTACCAACATTGACTGAAGAGTATTCTTTTAGATCAACTCAATTATTACGAACTTGAACATCTTGTGCTATTGATTCATGTAGTTACCAAAGACACATTAAAATTTATTATTCATGTAATTATCCACACTATTTTTATGTGTTCTTTTCACAACAAAAAATTCACAACACTGTATATACTTGTGATATTAATAATGAAGGTACACAATGAAACTAACTTTTATTTTCATGTTCTATGTAATGTTAATGTAAAAAATGAATTATGAAAGTATAGATACTTCTTCACTTAATTATTACTTCATGTGTAAATTTTACACTACCTCTTATACTCATGGATAGAAGAATATGTGCACATGAACTATACTTTACTTCTACCTTGTGCATGATACATGATAATGAAAAAGATATGAATTATTTAAACATTCAAGTACTTCTTCCTTATAAACCAGGTACACATGACTACCTATACGAGTCTACAACATAGCTCCTCTTTGTACAAGAGTATCATGCATTATTATCACACCATCACTTCTTCAAATTCTCTTGCTAAGTAAATCGAAACCTTTTTTCTATTGATAATTCTCTTCCTTAAGTCATAAAAATGGTGATTTATTGATTTTTCAATGCATGTATTGCATAAATAGTATATGTGATGTCACTACATTTCACCATGTCACAAAAATAAGCAAGTGAAGTTCTTTACCTTCACAAATTTTCAACTTCTGTGTCTTCATGAGACTAAGGTACATATAATATATTATCAAGCTCCTTTTGTGTAAATGTATCACATGATGATATCAATTTTTAATAAACATATGATAAATATAGTAATAAATTTCAATCTTTTTGACTCTTGTATCCTGTTTTTTCTGTTTAATAAATTTTTCCTTGGTCTTTGAATTAGGCACCGCATTCTAAAAAACATACACAATAAAAATGGATTCATGGTGATAATTTCATAATCCATGGAGATTCATGAAAAGATATCTAGAATTATTTTTGGAAATAATTTATTCATGTAATGCCTCACGAGTTTCTTGATCCTTTAGGAAGCCAATGATTTATATAAATATCCTTTAGAAAACAAAATTAAATTTAGTAACTATGTATGTTTGAGGGAATTTTAGTCCATGATATTGCAACATGAAATATTCATGTGAAAATATAGAATGTAACAAAAATGGATTGAGGGCATGGAACCTCCCTTAACAAATGAAGAGCGCTTAGCCTTCTCTATTTCTTTCTCAAAATTATCTCTTGGAAATGAGATAAAACCAAAGAAATTTTGATCATGTATGATATACTTATATACATCACTAATCAACACAGTACCCCTAAAAATCACTTAGATCCATTAATTTTTTCCTAATTAATTTCATGTTGTCTTAGGTTACATACTACAGTGTATCACCATTATTGAAAACAATATTTTCTCTAAACAATAATGTTGTGGTATGATATTCATTTTATATATAAAAATTAAGTTGAATATAGTTCAACCATCTCCCCATCATAAATCTGATAAAACAATGATTATAATGATCAGTTAAATCCTAATAAGATGTTGGGTGGGGGAATCCTGGTGTAAAAGTGCTCTCAGATGGGCTCGCTGAAAAAGAAAACACTGGTAGATTTATCCAACAAACAAGGTAAAATATATCAGGAATCCATGGTTATTTCCATGTTTGTAATATTGAATCTGTAATAACCCTCATTTGTTGTTCCAAAATAAAAAAAAAGAGTTAGAGCACTACCTTATAATACAAGATGTAGCCTACACCATCCAGATATGGTTACCGATCCCACCCACATGACACCATGAAACTATCCCATTCCACTGACCTCATATGTAACTATGTCGACCCATATGGTGGCTCTATGATGCTCCCCTTCACCTCTAGGTGCACCATGAAAGTCCATCATCTCTTTACTGGTCGACACTGTGTCTGATCCATGTTCCCACACAATATCTGGGCCACCTAAACCCCACATGATGGATGGTAATTTATGACCACTTTTTTGATATACACTATATTTAAAAATGTTCATATTAAATATAATATATAACCAAAAACTCAAAACTAGATCACAGACAACATCAAACCCTCATCAATTTTCATGGACAACTTTTAAAAAACACTTCATCTATTCCTTATTTTTTGAGATCAATGTGTCATTATCAATAACACTAACACATGTCTTTGAACTTAATACTATATGCATATTCATAATAATTTAATGTTTCTTTATTTAAAAAAACTCCTAAAATTAAAACAAACTTTCCAATATAAAAATTATCAAGATTTATTCAATAGAAAAACTCAAACTATCAATCACTAACACATTGACCTATCATCAAAAAATTATATTGACAAAAAATACATCACAAATATGAATTTAATTAATTTTGATTCTTCACCTTAAAAATTAATTTATATCTCAAAATTATCCACGATCACGAAAGGTTTAATTTTTTAAATTTCATTTTTCAAAACCCCAATAATACAATGGAATAATAAAATGACCCTTAAAGTGGGAAATTTTGCAACAAAAATGTTACTTTATGTGATACAAAAAAAATTATATTGGGAGAGAAATTAAGGGAAATTAATGTATATATGTAGAGGGTAAAAATATCTCACAAGGACTGATAGATAGTGATGCAGAACATGGCCATAATAAGTCTATTAAACACAAAACCATAAATCTGTGATCTGTTAAGAGACTTCTGATTCATCAAAAATAATTGTAAGAGTATATCTTTTTTATCACAAAATTATTTTCCTAAATTTTAACTATATTATCACTATATAAATAAAGACCATAGGTAAATACACTAAAATGATAAGTATAATTTTATCCTTCAATCAATTTCCATCATGATCACATCCTTTCCCCCAATCAATGTGTCTCTAAAATGGATTTTTTTAGTCATAAAATGCTAAATTAAAATTTTAATGGATCACATAAAACAAAAAAGGATAATGACCTCTACCACTTATATTTAGACACTAAAAAATATTGAATGGTTAGAACATGATAAGATAATTCCAATAAATAATTCACCATCATCTTAATATTTAAATCCAATGTACAACATAAACAACTCCAAAAATAGTTATCCTTAAGGATCCTACAAAATATGTTTGAAAAATATTGAAATAAAATAATTTATAATTATTTTTAATAAATTTCAAAAATCAACATAACATTAAACCAAAAAAGGTATCTCTTAATGACACATACCAAACATGTGAATACCTTGGTCATTTATTCTACTTAAATAGTGTAATATCCTAAATTACAATAAAACCTTAATTAAAACATGCATGATTCAAAAAATTAACACTTTACACATTACTTAAATAAAATCATAGTTTATTTAATGTAATATATAAATATGAAAATCATATAAACTCCATCCCAGATATCCTAAGCCACTTTTTCATCATATCACTAATTTTTTCCTAGGTCATCAATTCCTTCCCATTTTTTTATCATGATAAAAAATATATTTATCACATTATTATCCCAACATCATTCAAATATTAAGAGTTGTCTTTCCATTAATCATTTGTTATCTGAATATATCACCTTACCAACTCAATCACTTTTCATGTTTACTAGAAACATTTGAAAAATTATTTAATATCCTAGAAGAAATTAAAGTAGAATAATTTTTATATATTTTTTTATTCCATAATAGAAAAAAATTACTTCTACAATATTATTTTGGAATCAAAATACTTATACACTCAATAATTACACTTCTTTATTAAAAAACCAACCAAAATTATTTATTTTATTCATTAACACTAATTTTCTCTCTTGTATCATTCATAGTATCTACATCATCAGTAATATAACCATTACTCATACAACTTAGAAGATTATCTTCACAATATTCCTCTAGGAAATCCATTTTCCTAATTTTCATAGATTCCAAATTTAAAAAATTTATCTATAAATGCTACATTAGTAATCCCATTATTTTCATCCACTGCATAAAATAAATTTTTTACTTTTCTTTTGTAATTAACAACTTTGTGTCCTCATTTTCCACACCCAAAATAGCTTCCAGTTCATTTGAAATAGTTTTATCGATTATTATTGTCATATTAATTACATTAGTATAATTGAACTTTATTTCCTTTATATTCACCATGAATCTTTTTAATTATCTCTTTTGGTGGGTCAAAAAACACATTGATGTTTAAAATGTTGATTATATTATGAGATTGAAAATTGGGCATAATAACATAGTTTCATATTCTAGATTTAGTTTCATTTCATTTCTCAAGAGGAAGATCATTCCATTTTTCATAAAATTCACTATTAACAAGAATCATCATGGTCCATACATTGTGTAAAAACTATCACAGTGTGAGAAATAATAATTATAGTGGAAAACCACATAATCATGATTTTTTTGGATTTCTAAATAATGGCCCAAATTTTAATATTTGACACCTTAGGTATTTCACAGGTTATTCTAGATTATCAAATTTTTAAATCCTTTACAGTGGTTTGTGAGAAAAATGAGAATAAACTAAAATGTATCCCCATAGAGTTTTAAAATTGGTGCACAGAGAGGCCAATTATTATGTACCAAGTAATGCTCGATTCATGATTGAATCACCATTTTCATACTAAATACCCCTTTGGTGAATATGTACTATAACCACATCTACATATTGTATCCATATAGGTATTTAATTGTAGAAAAATGACATAATCTGAATATTACTAAAATATTAGGATGTTATGTTATAGATAGAGTTATCCTCAAAGTATATCACTGGGATATATTACATATTCTATGTTTTCAAAAATATATTTCCCATATTTTTTTCTAATCATAGTCTAGAAAAAAATATAATGGCCTCAACTATAGTAACCTAGAGTTGATGGTTGATTTATTACATAGGTTGTTTATATAAGAGTTTCCACCCAAATAACTGAATAGTTATTTTTCATCATAAAAAAGACACACACTTAAAGTTCTATTACATTTGAAAACATAAAATACATCATAGAAGTATTTTGAGAACATCATTATTACATTTATCATATCCCTACATATCAATCGTTAAAAAATTCCCAGAAACCTCGGGAAAGGAAACATAAGAAAGAGTGACCTTAGATTCTCAGAAAGGGTATGCATTCTATGAAATCTATCGATGATCACATAAGAATAAAACTATTATAATGTTATGAGAATAGGAGCCTAAAATTGGAAAACCCTCCCTATATATATAATATCAAAATCACGATTAATCGAATAAAATATTATCATTTGACAAATCATGGGATATAATATTGATAAATCATCAGATATCAATCATCAATTATAATATCATTTAATAAAAGTATCATAAATATAAAAACCCATTTCATATGTCAAGGTTAAATAAAAATACCATCAACATAGTGGAACATTACTCATATCTCATTTCTGATAGTGGATCACGATGCTCCATTGTCCCATATTGAATTAGGATGCACTAATATCCCTATCTAGATTCGGATTCACCTATTTTCTATATTGGATCAATTATATCAGTTTTTCCCTATCATTATCTCATGTGATATAAATCTTTACCCAATGAAATTGAGGGAGATATATGTCTCTCTCATCTCATAATAAAAATCTTATTTGTGTGAGCCATACTATCATAAAACATTCATCATGTCATCACATTATAAACTATGTTAAGAAAACAAGTTACATAAATATGTAATCAATTAATCATTTATTAAATCATGAATAAAAAATGGGTTTCATAAAAATTTCATCAATATAAACATTGACTATATAGAGAGATAATTAGAGTGACATTATTAAATTTTATCCCCATTAAAGAATAATTAATATCAAATTATGTCTTCTTAGATGAAAAATTATTCTTTAAGATCATTTTTTGGATTTATAGGTCAAAATACCCTTTAAAAATTTTAGAAATTTTTTTGGAACTTAAAAAAATTTTAAAATCATTTTAACAATGAAATTATTTTTTTTAAAAGCTTAAATTATTCAAAATATTAAAGAATAGAGTTTTATTCAAACATGAATTATTCAGTATGTTCCATGAAGATTCATAAAAAAACTAAAAAGTCAGAAGTGGTTATAAATTTAATTTAAAAATCGTAGTATAATTGTACAAAAATTGATGATATTTTTAGAAAACCTTTTTTTGGAATAACACATATTTTCAATCTAAGAGTGAAGTAAAGGAATATTTTCTTAAAAACATTATATCAAATATTTTATGTACAAAATGGATATAAATTGTAATATTAATTGAAAATATCATTAATAACGAAAGGAGTTGAAAATTAATTATTATTATTGAGAGGTAGATCATAATATTTCGATATTGGAGACATAATCATAAACAAACTCAGTAAATGATGAGAATATAATATAAAACCATTAATTCATTCTTAAATTTTAAATTATAAGCCCCATAAAAAATAGATCTGAAAATAGAAATTTAAAATACATAATTATTAGGATAATAATTAAGAAATATATTCTTGGAAATTATAAATATAAAATAAATGAAAAACATGGTAAATATGGAATTTGTCTCAGTTAAAATAGAAGTTAGAAAGAAATCCCTTCTTGACTAACATCTAGATCATTATCTTGATGAATGAATAAAATAATTTATAACATTAAATATAACAAAATAGAGTAAAATATTGATATAAAATATCAACATAAACCACACAAATGAAACATTTTTTGGATATGGAATAAGTATCATAAAAATAATAGTGAGATTTGAAATCCCATTACCTTAAGCATCGAATCCTTCATACACGTTCAAAACTCTTGTATAATAAATATAAATTCATTATAAATATATTAAATAAGTAAAATATGGTTTATTAATGTATATATTACTTACATATTAAATTTCATTTCTTTTTTATTAAAAATTCCTTGTTAAAATTACGTTTCCATAAATAAGTGTTTCATTTTTCTTGTATTTGTTGGTTTGGTAATCTTGGATTGTTTACATATATCATTGTCCCATAATTTCCATAATATAAAAATTATGTAAATATAATATATATTCAATATATTTTTATTTTTATTAATTTATTAAAGTTACATTTATAAAATAAACTACATCGTTCATTAAGATGGTATGCCATGCGTACACATGAACATTGTTTCCATTTTTTTCGTCAGACGGAATGTATGTATAGTAAATAAAATATAACCATAATTGAATAATTATTATGTAATATATATCTTATATATATATTTATCACATATATATCATATATAGATCGTATATATATACAATATATCTTTATTACCAACCAAGTAAAACATAAAAGAAAAATAGATCAAATCAGTTCGCGAGGCGGTCGCTCGTCATAAAAATGAGCGACGTTACTATTTTTTGCAAGAATAAAATGTTAGAAATTATATATGATATTATATTTATATAAGTATTTTTAGGTAATATATAACCCATATTTTCATTAACTTAATCCTTATTACCCTCATGTAAGGCATAAGTGAATAATGAATCATGTCGCTTCGTGAGGTCGTTGTCATCCGTACATAGGATCAATGTTAGCATATCTCTCCCAGAATGGAATGTAAAAATATTAATGTGATATAATAATTATGGAAGTATAATAATATTATATAAAATATATTTATAGTAAATTCATTATTATAACAATCCATGATAAGTGGTGATTGAAAACAAACTATGTTGCTCTTCGAGGAGGTAGTCAGTTGTACACACAATCGACGATGTAATTTACTATTTGAGAAAACATGAGATTGACATATGTCATGGAAATAACATGAAATAATATTAGTTTATTAATTATTTAGTTTTTAATTTATGGTCATTTTTAAATAATTATTTATCATTGTGTAATAATAATGAAAATAAAAACAATCATTGATGAACGTTACCTCTTCATAGGACAACATATTTTTATTTTCACCGAAATCATTCCTTGGTAAGATTTATAACCAATCAAAGGATTTTAGGAAGATAGTATAGAATTTTAAAAGTGAATTTGGTATGTATTATATGAACTAATGTGTTTTTAAAGTTTGAATAGGTGAGGATAATGGGTGACAATTTATAAGTGAGGTGGGTCGCACACTTGTAATATTTTTAAAACAAAGAATTTCAGCAACATGTTTTTCATTTAAAACAAATGAAAATTGAAAAATTATTGAGAATATAAAGGATAAGGTATAAATATAGTCACAATATGAGTTTTTTAAAATTCATGGGTCATTTTTAACCCATATATTTTTAGTTTAACAACCATTAAACCAATTTTTATCTTAACCATGATAAATAATCTTTACGATATTTAATATTCATTATGGTAAAAAATTATGTTTAAATTACAAGGTAATATAAATTACTATGATTCCAAATATTAAATACATTTTTTAAAATTCCATTGACATAATTGGAAATTTTTAATTTAAAATTAATCCCACAGAGGTGATGAGAAGGCTAGTTTTCGAATAGAAAATGTTAAAAAGTTTAAAATGATTCTATATCAAAATTTAAAATGAAATTTATTATAATGAAATATACTGGATCAATATATATAATATTTAATTAATTTTACTTTATATACCATATTAATCTTTTTTTAAAATCTTTAAAATAAATTATAATTCTTGATAAAAACAGTACTTTTCACTATTTATTAGAAAATATATCTTTTCATAAAATTATAAAAAATTAATCCCAAGTTAATTTAAAATTTATGATTTGAAAAATTAACTATTTTTATTCATTTTCTTATAATTGTATAAATATTAATTTTTTAATAAGTGTGAAAATGGGAAAAAATTATTTTTTAGAAAAATTCTGTTTTTATGTGAAACCTTGTATTTTTTCATATCTTATGCCTATAAAAACTATTAGTTGAATTGAAAAATATTTTATTGAATATAATATATATATATATCATTAAAATAATTTTATAATATTGAATATTTAAATATATTAAGATCAAACTCCTTTTTTCACATAAAAGTAGTTTTCTATAACAACATTTCCTTTATATAAAATTGGTTTTCAAATTCATTTCTAATTAATTGATGATAAATGAATTTAATTATATATATATATATATATATATATTATTTCAAAATTTATTTAATTTTATTTATTTACACCTTTCCAAAGCATAAGTGATAAATATTATTTTAAATAATTCTATTATAAAAACAAATATTGTTTTGATAAAACATACTGTTGTGTGTAATGGAAGATAAACTTAGTGTTATGTGTAAAAAAATATTAAATTAATGACTAATTTAATGAAAAATATAAATATTATTAAATATTTTTTTAATATAATTCACATTATCTCAGGATGTTAAACTATGAGAGGAAATTATGGAAAATGAATCACATTGGTTCACGAGGAGGTAGTACACCATACACACAAAAAATGGTTTCCTTTCATAATAGAAGAATAATTAGATGGATTGTTGTTAATAAATAAAAATTATTAGATATAATTAGGTTTCATATAATTAAGTTATTATATTAGAATATTTGGAATGGTTTTGAAGGAGTTACAAGAAGAAATTAAACTAAAATATTCAGTTTATAGTTATACCTCTTTTTTAAAGAACCTCCTTTTCTCAACACCTGAAGCATTAAATGGATTGTTTTTTAAAAAAAAGATCTAGAACCTAGGTAATGAATATATTAAGGTATTAAATAAAGTATTGAATTATCTATAAGGGTCATAATTTATAAATAATGAAGAAGAAGATGTTACATTTTGCAAGTGAGTTGAAGAGGACGTTTTGAATTATTAAAAATATAAAAACTTATATATAATAATCTTGCCATGTGAAATCCTGGAACCCAAAATTAAAATAAAATATTTTTCAGGGTTGAAATAAAATCAACCAAGTCAAATTTATTCTTGTTTGGGATACATTTTAAGCCTTATAGTCTCGTTAAACCACTTTAAAACCTTTTAATCTATAACTAATATAACATGAAATTTTCCCATTATAACATAATTATGTGAAACAATAAAGGAATACTTATTAAAAAAATTACATAATGATAAAAAAATTTAAATATATTTTATAAAATTTAATTTCTATAGGATTTATGAACCACTTTGAATAAAATAATAAATAACACATAAAAAACAGTATTTGGGGAAATACCAGACATAAGAGATAAAATAATTTTAACCTAAAAAAAGAAATAAATTGGTTTCCATGAATATATATGTTTAAATAATATTTTAAGGATCTTCTTTAGAGTTTTTTATCAAGATAAAAGTTAACTCCATATTACCACTATGCGATTAATTATGAAGAATCAAAAGTAGTTTTAAATTTCAATAAAATATAACTCATCTTCCAAAGAACATTTGAGTGGGTTTCAAAATTCAAAATAATGTTTTGAAATAAATTATTATAATACTTAAACATAATTTTGTTCAAAAATAACCCATATAATAGGGTAAAGGTAAATTTTAAGGAGATTTTAATCTTTTACCCCATAGTTTTAACCTTGTTTTACCTATTTTACCATGGTGGCTGCTCTTTACAATGGTTACTATTAATAATGGAAAAATAAAGATTAAAATATTAAAATATATTTATTATTGTTATTCAAAATATTTGAGCTATTTTCTTAAATTAAATTCTCATAAGTGGCATACTGTAATGAAAAATTCAACACGTAAAACAATACAAAAATCAGTTTTCTAGAAAAAAATTCCTATTAAGTATAAAAACTTTTTATACCAAAATGAAACATAAAATTGATTATAATGATCGTAATTGTAATATTTAGAATATAAATTGACCAATTTTATTTTGAAACTATTTAAAAACACAATTGAAATTTTCAAATTCCTAAAAGGAATTTATAGTTTTCAAAAAACAATTAGTATTTTATACTATTCACTAAAAAAAATTCATTTTAAAAAATCCCAAAATTTCATCCTATGTTAATTATAATATAAATAGTTCAAAAATTATATCTATTGAATCAAATAAACTTTTTAAAAGTGGGAGAATTTAATTATAATATTATATCACAAAAAAAATTCAATTTTTTAAGTATTTATATTTTTGAAGAATAAAATGACTTTTCTAAAAATGGAGTACTTATATATTATAAAATAGAAAAATAAATAAAGTAAAAAAATTTCTATATATATATAATAATTTTTTTAATAATATTCATACCAATCAATTAAATAATTAAGTTCTAATTTTCCACAATTTGGTTTATGCTCAGTGTTCCTTGTAATGAAAGCTATCAAAAATCATTTTTTAAAGAGAAATATATTATAATATCCTAGGGGTTTACATTCTACCCCTCTTTAAATAAATTATTCCAACAAAATTTTTATCTTGGTTATAAATAGTTTGATATTTAACTTTTTTAAAACAAACATGATATAGTGGGATAATAAAACTCTATTTAAAAATAGAAGTGGGAAACATACATAGTACCTAAAATAATACTTAATCGGGTTCCCCGATAAGTAAACCATTGACTTGAATTTAAAATATCAATATGGGGGAGAAACATTATATCCAAGGAATAATAATGAGTGAAAATTTACATGGTTATGGAAATATAATTAAAAAAACATAAATCAGTTAGGGGATAAAAGACAACCAATTCATCCAAAATAAAGGTTAAAGACAATTTCTTTTATTAGAAGATCATTTACCTAAAATTAAGTTATTTTTTACTATAAATATATATTAAATGAGAAAATATAATTTATTTATCTATATTTAACTTTCACAACTTCATATTATGGTTTTTCTTTGATCAAATTTCACTTTATCTTTTATTCCAAGAAATTTATAATAAAAAAGAATTTAATTTTCATATCTAAAGCAATATTAAACTTTTAGTGGATCATAAGAACCATAAGTTAGTCCTTTTGTCTCTAAATATTTTCGAAAAACATAAATGGATATCACTAGTAACCCAATATGGATAAATATTCAAATGATAAAATAATACATTAATATTTAAAACATTTACAACAGCACCCAAAATTGAACAAAAACCATTCCAAAATTAGTTAACCTTAAAAACCTCAAAACTATTTATGAAAAAATTCAATACCAAAAAAATCTGAAATATTTGATTAAATTCTTTCCTAGATCAAATTTAACATTTATCTATAATATTATATTGTATAATATAGTGTCACACCCCAAACATTTGAATACCATGATCAAATATTCTCTTAAAACTTGTTAATAATTTCACAAAACAATTTGAATCACTATAATAACTCAATGAAAACATATATTCTTCCTCAAATTAACTCTATAAAATATATTCCTTAAATCCATAAATGAAATAAACATCATCAAATTTGACATAAATCAAATTTTTATTAAATCACTAACCAATTTAATGGTCACTAATAATATCTCATTTTCATTGTCATTGACAATAATCTCTTTATCCATACTAAACATTATTATCTCAACATTAAGAATATGTTATGTGTCATATTTACCTTAATCATATGTTCTCCATAAAACATATCGTTACCATTAATTCAAACATCAAGGTTTTGGATACCGTTCATTATGTTAATGAAAATTATTAATGAATAACTTTTTCAGAACAATCTTTAGATGTTTCATGATTCTTATAACCAAAAAAATAATTGATAAAATAGTTCTTAACATAATTCTAAAATCCCAATACCTAAAAAATTCAGTCATTCCACTTCAAAGATTAGTGTAACGTTTGCACTTCTTTGGTCTAAGATTTATCACTTGGATTAGCTACCTGAATCAGATAATTCTCCTGTTCATCACACATAATACAATGAACGTTAAATGGTGGATTACGATGAACTTCATTTCCCTCCATCAAAATATTCATTTTTCATTAGTAATTACTTTCCATATACCCTAATTTTCAACATATGAATCATCTTCTCATTCCCTTAAGACATTTCCTTGGGATCTTATTTAGATATTTTTCATATGTAGATAGTTGAATCTTTTTTTCCTCCATAGTCTTCATGAAATTTATTTTTCCCTAATTTGGTCCAGTTGGAAAATAACCTATGTCCTGGGTTTTAATCATATATTGAGATATCTGGTTAGGCATAATCATCTAAATTAATATTTAATATCCCATTCCATTTTGTTTCTCAAGAGTAAAATCAAAATATTGTCCGTCATATTCTGTGTAAACATAGTTCCTTCAAATTATATCCATTGAAAATAACCAAAATTCATCATTTTATAAAAACTATAAATAGTGGGAAATCATATAATCATGAAAATAATTTACATAATATCTAAATAATGAAACCTCAATTTCAATATATTTCACTTATTGTTTAAACTAGGTTATCAATGTCCCCTATCTACTCAAATAATTCATTACTACTCATAAATAAAATTCTAATTATCCTAATAATACCCAAGAGAATTTATTAACTGTTGTGTAGTCTTAGTATAACTCATCACGAACCAATGATGATTGAGTTAATACCCATTAAACCCTTTAGGAGTTATAACCCTTAGTTGAATCTATTCCACAATGGCATCTACATGGTAGTTTCTAGATAAGTATGTATTGTCATGGAAAATACACAGTATATACATTATAAAAACTCAAGGATATTATTTTATGATGAGACTTATCCGTACAACTTTAACAATTATTTTCTAACCCTAATATTTGAATATTAACTAATTTTTTCTCAGATACCATCTATAATGACCCATATTTACAAACATAAATATTACATCTTATTAGATTAGTATCCATTACATAACATTATTATCCACACTAGAACTATAGTGGGTCAATTTATTTTGAGACTAGATATATAAACATCTTATTTTAAAATGGATCTTGAACATCTCCCATAATTCCCTTCTCAAAATACGTCCTTCTTTGACATACCATATATAAAACCATTCTTCATAACCTATGAAAAGGGAACATAAGAAAGGTCAAGATTATATGCACATTCAGGGAAAAAAAGTAAGGTATTAATTAATGATCTTATATAGGATTAATATTACAATAATGGAATATGATAATGATCATAACTCCCAATGTTCATACAAAATCTGACATAGATCATAAAAATGAGTAATGGAATAGAAATTTGTTATAACAAAAGGAAATATTCAGGAGATTATAGAATCATCAATAATCATCCATGATCCATGAGATCATAAGCTAATCATAGGATTTTGGAAATGAAATAAGAATATCACATTGTTGACATGTATGAAGTGAAAAGGGTTCCCACATAAAGTTATGAATATGAAATAATATCCGCCCATTATATTATGGTAATGAAACCAGGTCCACACACAAACATGTGGAAATAAATCTAGTCCTATGTAGAAATATATGGACATGAAAACTGGCCCATGCATAAACATATGGACATAAAGCCAGGTCCACACATCATATTGTGAATATGAAATTAAGTTCACACATAACATAATTGTATCATGATTTATCCATCCTTAACAAATGAATTAATGGTCTATATAATTTGGTTCATACCAATCCAATATACATAACCCATTCATATGTGTTCTATAAGGTCATAAAACATTCATTATATCATCTTATCATAACCCAATGAAATAAAATTTGTTCATTAACATTTCACCACAGTATAACCCATTTAAAATAAATGAATTTCAAAAAATCATGATCATTATAATAATAAATCACCGAGATAAAAATAAATATGGTATGATTTGATCATATCCCTAGAAAAATATTAGTATATTCTAATCATATTATCATAAATGGAAAAATTATTTAAAAGATAACTAGAATATTATTTGAGGATAACAAAATTTTAATTTTTCAATTACTTATTTAATGTATAAAAAATTTGTTTTTATTATAAGAATCATTTACTTTGAAAATAAACATGGAAAATTTAAATTATATATTAAATGAAATGACTAGTCATTATTGTGTGAAATTTTGAATTGTTTTTATATAAATAAAATAATGGGTTAAAATGAATTTAAAAAATCATTGTTAAACTGTAAAATCCTTTTTGGGTATATTCTAAACCATAAAAAATTATTGGCCACAGTGGATATAAAGAATGTCTTTCATCATAAAATTCTCAATCATTTTAAGTACCGAATAGAAGAAAATGACACCATTATATAAAAATTACTTGAATACCCAAAATAGAATAATATTAAAGGGTTTTATCATATAAGGATCATATAATTTACCTCAATTTTAAATCAAGCATGAACAATCCTAATTAAAATGACATTGAAACATGATTCTTATATCATATTAGTAACTTTTGAATCCTACTCCACTTGAGAGAATAATTAAAAATGAAACATTAAATATCCTGATAACAATAATATTAATGATATAACATGTCATATAGTCAGTATATACACCTCATTAACATAAATTGGTTGTAACATCAAACATGACTCAATGAAAAAATCTTGAAACGAGGAACCCCTATATCATTGGTAATATCTATATGTAATACTCATGAATGATAGAAAACTATATATATGTTTAATTATTGATAATTTAAATGAATGTAATCATTAAATAATTTCATGATTTTTATTTTCACAACATAAATGAAAAAGTGGTGAATATGGCATGTTTCTCATAGAAATAAAAGTCAAAGAAGAAACTATTACCTCGAGTCTTGTCTAATTTTATACAAATTAAAACATCGTATAAAATAATATAAATTTATTATATATATCTATATTATAGAAATGTAATCATATATATCAGCACATATATTATTTACTTAAAACATTTTATTACACATTTATTTATAATTATTTATTAAAATCATTCTTTCGGGTGATAATAACTTCATTTTTCAGGCATGTTTTAGTTTAGTATTATCAATCCATGTAATTTTATCATGGTTAAATAATATATATAATTATAATCATTTAATTTTCATTATATTTGATCATTATATAAAATTTTATACCATTCATATAAAGTGGTGGAAAATATGAATTTCATCACATTGTGAAAATGATAGTCCATTCATACACTCAAGTAATGTTTCCACTTTTATATGTATGGAATAAAGTAAATATAATTAATAATTAGCCATTAAAGAATAATTATTATATCCTAAATATCATAAATTTTCCTTAAATATTTCTTTATTACCATCCCTGAAAAGATAAAATGAAAAACGATTCACATCGCTTTGTAGAGGTGGTAGTCCACATATACGTATGATTGCCTGTATAATTTTACATTGGATGGAAATTTATGAAGCAGAATAATATATTACATCCAAATAAGTATAATTATACTATTAATATCATAAATAACCTTTAAATCTATCAACCTAACTATCTATGATATGTAGTGATGAAAAATGAATTACAACCGATCGCGTGGTGGTAGTACGTAGTGAAAATGAACAATGGTTCTCTTTCCCATTCGATGAAGAAGCATATATATTGAGGTTAATACTTATACATAATTACATATATATATATATATATATATAATTTATATAATTATGTAATTGTATGGAAATTAATTAAAGGGTTTTAAAATATGTAGAGGAATAAATAAAACTAAAGCATTCCCTTTAAAGCTATACATCTTCGAACATCCTCTTTTATTTAACATCTTATTCCTTTAAATAATGGTACTTTTGAAATAAAAGATGCTATTAGAAATGGTTAGGGATGATATTAATGTATTATATCATTTATTTGTTGAGATATAAGGATCTAAAATTGTTAATATTGCCGAATAATTGGTTCCCTTTTATATGTGAGGGAAAGGGAACTCTTGAAATTATTTAAAATATTAAATAATATATATCATAGCCATTTAAAGAGGAATAAAGGAAACAAAAATTAGAATATAATATTTTTATGGTCTAAATAAACTCAAATATTCATAATAGGGCATGTGTGGATGCATTTTATTCCTTATCATCTAGTTAAAGAACTTTAAACCCTTTTTAACCATAATTGAGATAAATCAACTTTTTAACATGATAACTTATGAGAAAAAATAAAGTAGGTACTCTATCAATACTTTTACATGATGATTCATAATTTGGAATCCATTTTATCAGATTTAATTCTTATTTGTGATATAAATTAATTTCAATATAAGAACACAAAACTCATGATAAATAATTATTAAGAAAATACCCAATTTAAGAGTAAAAATCATTTTAAGTTAAAATAAAATATTAAATTAGAATCCAGGTATTTTTTATTAAATAAAAAATAATAATGTTTTTATAATTTTTATGAAATATAAAACTTAATAAAATCTTCTAAAGACATGATTAATTTCTAAGACTAAAAATAAGTTTCAAATTTTAGTAGAATACAACTTATATATCACAAACATCAATCTTGGGTTCCCAAATTGAAAATAATGTTTTAAAATAAATTATTTAACTAATTAATCATATATTTTGTAAAACACCACTCTTTCAATAAATTCAACTGTTAACAAAATTTTAATGTTTTAACACAAAGTTTTGACCCAGTTTTACCTCTTTTACCATGATGGAAAATATTTACCTTGGTTAATATTTATAATAGCCTAAAAATAAATTGACCCTATAAGATTATATTAATTATGAAAAATAAAAATATATAATCCATTTTATCATAATATAAACATTTTATTCAATGTTAATTTTTATATTTTGATTCAAAAAATTATATATTTTTTATAAAATATGATTTTTTGATTTTTTGTCTCAAACAATTTAATAAAAATCATTTTTTTATGAAAATGATCATTAGAAGCATAAAATGACTTCACATAAAATACAATAATTATATATTACACATTAATAAATAAATTTTAGTTAATCAAAACTTTTCTATATATTTCACAATGTGGTTAATATTATTTATACCCACACATTTAATGTATAAGATATAATTTATTGTGGTTCTTTTTTATGTTCATTTTTACGTACTAAAGAATATTTCAAAAACATATAATTAATTTAAGAGTAAATATATTCTAACATGTTAGGTTGTTTCACCCCATCACCCAATATAGCTTATTTAAAAGATCGAATAAAAGTCCTTCCCCCATGGGATGTGGAAAAGTACTATGGGATTAAAACTAGACTACATGGGTATGATTTCACCATCAAATTAGTGTTAATAATTGGATGATACATTACCAATAACTCAATATATTGCATCCATAAATTGTTCTTTCTTGTATAATAATACATATAAAATAAATAAAATTACTGGAAAGAGGGAAATTTGAAAATAACATTAGCTCAAGGAAGTATAAAGTGGAGAATCCCAGGATTATCCCCACCAACATTAGTTGTATTATTGTGGGGGGGAATAATTACAAGAGTAAATGATAAATGTTTCATCAGGGGTAGATTTCAATGAAAATATTCATATATCTTTGTTACCTTCTTTACATGTGTGATAAATATTCATGTATAAAATAATATGAATACATAAATACACAAAGAAAAAAATGATTCTTGACCAACAAACATGATCCAAATTATTTGAATCAACATTTAAAATCATCCAAAATAAATACAGAAGACGGTTTAATGTGAAAATACAAAATATAGATAAGAAGGGTGAAATTTTTTCGATACATCAAAATCTCTGAATAAAATTAAATTCAGACCATACAAAGAGAGAAACTACATATAAACCATGGTCATTCTGTAGATCCCAAATTCCCCATTGGTAGCCCAAGAGAGTAATAACTAGTCTGAAAATGAAACATGAAACCTATATAACACACTTTTATTTTAAAATAAGGGCATTAGGTTCGTACAATACACAATACGCAATGCTAATAGAATATGTGAATATAACACCCTGAGACATAATGATATTTTCCTTTAATATTAACTAGATTTCATTGATAGTTTGCATGAAAAGGACATTATAACCTAGAAATTATGTTAGGTGTGACATATGGACACATGTGCCACATACTGGTTCCCTAAGCTAGTTTATCAAATTACGCAAGTCATGCGCTCTGATATGTTGAAGGCTTCTAACTTGTTGTGAGGGTCTAATATTTAACATGTGGAGACTATATCCTCTTTATCAAAGTAGCATAAAAGAATAAGAAAAATAATAATTTACAAATGAAAATAAATAAAATCAAAGATAGTACCATAATCAATAATCATCCAACATCACATGATGAATCCAAAACTAGAAAATATGACAATAACCCAAAGAAGTGGGAAGTTCATGCCATGTAAGTGTTATGTGTAAAATGAAAATAAAAAATAAAGAAAATTTTAAAACATATAAATAAGTCCTGACATCATTTATGATTCCCTCATCCATGCTCCATCCAAAATCCCAACTTTTCCATCCAACATAGGGCTCCTTCACTTATGTTATCCTATAAACCTGGTGTCTATTTGGGTACCGATTTGGAATCTCATGTAGTGTGTGGGTAAAATTCTTTAGGCCACCACCATTGGATTCTATATAAATAACCATTCTACAATAGTGTATGAATTTATATAAATAATTAAATACAAGTGGTAAAGTGATGAATTTTTACATTTAATATCCATTAATTAACCAAATAGGCCCTCGGGTTCATGGTGACACCCAAACCAGCCATACTTTCCTTATCCCCTATTAGTGTCAAAACCATAAACCATAATAATATCAAAATAAATTCTACATTAGGATTTCATTATTCATTTAATTTCAGTTTCACATCGACACATTGGGTGCCTGGAGCAAAATTCTGGAACCCCTTGGGTATTTTGAGTATCTGTCCATATACGAAAACACATTGATAAAATGTAATATATATATATATATATATATATATATCTCAAGAGTTTAGAGAAGTACTAAGGAACCCTATGTGTATTTTAATAAATAGTGCATGACTTTGAACTTTTTGTTCACATCATCCACAAATATAACATACCATGGTTCTCCATTCATAAACCTTGTATCAACAATGCTTATAAACTGCTATTCAACTGATTTCATAATCCCAATTATCAAACATATTCACCATATCATTTATCAACCATGAATAATATAAAAATAATCATTTCAATTATATTGGAACACCCCGTAGGTTTCCGTCAATTCTAGTCTCAAAATTCCAATATGTCCAATACGATTTGTGATGGGTCTCATAATCCCATGGGAAATTCAATTCATTAATTTAATTTAATTGGAAATTTCCCATAATAGAAAATTAGTGGTAAAAAAACACATAAATAATAATAGAAAAATATGGGTGAAATCAAATATACCACCTACCTCAAGATCGTTGAAGAATGCTAAAAAAATTGTAACCCTCAATTTGGTGTAGAATGATTAAAATCACAACAGCAGAAGAGATCGATGATAAAAAATGGACAAGGTTCCAAAAATGAAGATCCATAAAAACCTACATCTAATCAATCAAAAATTCTTGAAAAAAACTATTTTCTAAATGGAAATAAAAATGAGAGGGAGAAGATCCCAAATGAGGAAGTGATCACATACACAGGAGGTGGTAATTCCTTCCACTAGATATTCAATTCAATAAGAAAGGGGTTCAAGGAACCTCAAAATAAATCTACGGTCCTCTAATAACAATTTAAATATTATTAGGTAGAGAATAATTCATTTGGGGTATAAATTGGTTGGTTAGGGAATTTTTCATAAAATTAATGGAGGTTTAATTTACACTTTCACAGATTCCTGGGTGGAGGCGTACATTTTTTCAAATAGTGCACACTATCTATGTGTCCCTGCTCTAGGGGTGAATGGTATATCTTAGGGGTTTATTAGTTTTAAAAACCATGTTCCACCCATACAAACCCACACTATCTCAGTGTGAATTCCATGGGGAGGTTGGTTATACAATTTTGTCAAACCGCCCATAACCCCCTGGTGATCCACAAAGGGGATAACAATTTATTTTGGAAAACAACATGGTATTCCCTAACTATGTGACAATAGTGCATACCCCCATGGAATTACAAATTATTGTAAATTCATCAGAAAAAACACGAAATCAAATCACAACCAAGGTATAATCAAAACATGGGGAAACAATACTTGAAAATGAGCACATGGAATCTATAGAAAAGGAGGGATCTTACCATATCCCCACCTTATGAAATATTATCCTCCATATATAATAATAAGAATAATTATGGATCTATCATGAAATGGGTCTTCCACAAATAAAACATATCTTCTTCCACCTCCCATGTTTCATCCTAAACATGACCATACATGCACAACACTCGGACTATCAACACAGTCTTTCCCCACACCAATTTCTCAATGCAATCCACAAAATTAATTGGATGCTCCTTAGAGGATAAATGTAACATCCCAGGTAAATAAAGAATATTACATTTTTTACATTTATTAATATTTGTGAATAAAATGTTAGTATTACTTTAATTGTAATTCTATATTCGATGGCGTACCCAATACACAACAATGAGTTTCTTTGAAATCTTACGTTGCACGCTAATAATATAATAATATTATTTCAAATGGTAGTTAACGCCTAGACATTGTAAGGGAAGGAATGAACAGAAATAACTACAAAATTATAATATATGTTGGTTAAATATATTAACCATTACCCAATAAATTATAGAGGCTTAAAATGTGAATGAATCCAATTTTAAGCATAAATATTCTAATATTCTTTAAAAGGACGATTAACCGCCTTTTGATGGAGAAAACTTTTTAAAAATAATTTTTTTCAATTTTATATGTTATATTTGACAAAATAAAATCCTTCTTTAGAATCAGGTCATCAAAATTTACTTTGTTTAAATTTTTGGTATCTTTTCGATAAAGTTCATTTTTTAATGAATAGTGAAAATGATGTATTTTAATTCAAAAACTCCTTTTAATATAATTTATTTATATGTTTATATTATCATTTTAATTGGTTTTAAATTGTGGTTAAATTTTATTTTTACCATTTAATCCAATGGTGGTCATTGAAATTAATTTCACTTTGAAATTAGACATAAACAAGTGCCAATCTTTTGATAGATATTGTTTCTGAAAAACACACTATTTGTTTTGACATTGGGAATTAATTATAAAATTAATTAAAGAAACTTATATGTTTTGAATTTGGGAAAATTGACATCATTATTTGTATTTGTAATATCAAATTTACTTTGGATAAATTTTTGGTATTTGTCTCACAAATGTTCATTTTTATTGAATATTGAAAAATACTGCATTTTACATCAAATATGCATTTTCAAATAATTTAATTATTTAATTAGATTGTAATTTTAATTGGGATTAAAGTGTAATTGAATTATTTTTCTATCACTTAATAAAAGTTTTCTCATTGTAATAAATTTCACTTTTCAATTGAATGTAAAAACAAGCCAATCTTTTGATAAATTTAACTTCATAAAAACCTGTCTTTGCTTGTGACAATGAGAATTATTTTTAAATAAATTACAGAAATTTTTGTGTTTGGAATTTGATAAAATGGATTCAATATGTGGAATCATAAGGTCCAAATTATGTTATTAATAATCTTTTGTTTTTGGACATTATGAATAGAAATGACGACAATTATCTTTAATTATCACGATTAATTAGTAATCGGGTAGTTAAGGGTAATAAAATAATATCATAATAAAATAAAATGAACCCAAAATGTGTCAAAATCCTCTATTTTGAGTCATGTCCGACCATGGGAATATTTTTACCAAACATTAGGGGCCATGGAGTCACATGTGTGTGATAGTGACATTTATGACTTTCTTTTAAAAAAAGAAGAGAAATATAACAATGGTTTGTATATCCTAAGTTAAAAAAATTTAATTTTGTTTACATAAATGATATCTTAGACTATAAATAGTATTTGGAATGCTAAAAATATTTACTACATCCTGGTATTTTTCTTATAATTTGTTGACATTAAATAAATAAATTTATTTATGACACCATGATGATGCAGTGATTACCTCATTAATGAACGATATAAATAAAATGAAAAGATAAGGTAAAATATAAGACATAAACTTGTCTAAAACCTATTGTATGTGTTAATTGCGAACCATTATCACCTTATCCTCTAAATATATCATTTTTGGACCTTTAAAATCCGAAAACAATTTTATAATAAAGTAACATTTCAAGACTTTCCAAAAGTGACCCACCTCCCTCTTATAAAAGGCCCCACCTATACCACCTTACCCACACCTCTAAAGCCCTTGGATCGTCTAAAATATGCTCATAATATCTAGAAACATCGTTCTATCACTCCTATAAGCCTCACATTGGGATTAAGTGTTTCCAAGGAAGCCTTTGGATCAAACAAAAAAGAGTTACCCCATTTAGAGGTAATGTCTTCTCTCGAGTTTCTTTCTTTTATTTTCCTTCTTCACTCACCACTATATTCTTATTATTTTATCCCATAATAACACCATTATCCTCAATATACTAGGATGTTGTTATGATAATGATTCTACCTACACTTATACACACCTCCATCTAATGGTTAAAGAACATACTGTTTCTGTGGGTGGTGAATTACTGCCTCACGAAACGATGATTATTCAATCTTTTTTTTAACACCTCTCATGGTGCCCATTATGATGGAAATATATTCATATATTATATATATTATATTTATTTCCCATAAATTATTCTGTATTTTATATTTAAAACATACCTTTATACTTTTCTTGTTGTGAAAATGCGATAATTTCATATTAGGAAGTGTGGATAACCGCCCCTCATGTGATGTGACTCGTTCATTCCAGACATGGAATTTTAAAAGAATGTAATTAATGAACTTATGTTACATATATAAAATATATATTATACTGTAATTATAATATATATCTATCTAATTTACTTTTAAAGTCCATTAATATGACAATAAAATGAAAGTAGTGTTCGTGCATATGTACGGCCTACCGTCTCCATGAATGGTACATTTCATTTCTTATCTTCAAACATTATGGAATATTATTAAATACATATATAATCGATATATATGATATTTAAATCATGAAAACCATTCCTGATATGATGAAATTGTAACTACATGGACAATTTTCTTCAAACAAATTCATTGTTGACTCATGTACCGAACATCGACAAAACGTATGATTGAACTCACATAATTAACTAATTATTATAACATGATAATATGTGATATGAATTGAATAATAAGATTTAAAAGAAGTATTTAATCAATTATAAATTAACCAATGTTTATTATTCAAGAATATAATGAAACGAACAAGACAAGTCGGACTTGAGGTATGGGGATTTCTTATTTCACTTTTAATTCCGTGAGATTTACATTGTTCGCCAATTATTTATTGAATGTGGTGTATTGTGTACTTCAATTTGATATATTTTATCATGATTATATTTATAGTCATGGTATTATGTGATTCATTTGGTTTTTATTATCTTTTAGTCATATTACTTGATTGATTACAACGAGGTAGGGGGTTTTTATGTCACTTTTTATTCCTGTGAGATTCATGCTATATTTGACACTATCTCCTTTGAGTGGTGTATGTACTGACCATTATTCCACTCTTTGTGTAATATAATTTCATTTATGGGTATTTACATAAATGTTTTATAGTTTTTCTTTCATGGGGTGTACTTTCAGAAAGTTACCCAAATCGGTAAGGGAACCTTTCACCCTCCTCTTTTTAAAAGGCTTATTTTTGTTAGGTCTATTAACATACATATTATTAATGTTGGGGTATGTTCTTATATATCCTTATTGATTTAAATTTTATGTCCAAGTGATGAGATACCCTTTTTATCTCCCATCAACTCATTTTCTAAATTTTATAGTCACGTCATTTTGCTATCGAATTTCTGTAAGGGAACTTCTTCACCCAATTTGAATTATTTTTTTTAAACCTATAATTGTTGATTATGTCATACTATGAATATGTGTGGATGACCTCTGATTGTTTTACACTTAATGTTCAGTTATATTGGGTGTATTTATATTTGTCACACATAATTATACAATTGATATCCCCTTAATCTAAAGATTCCGTCTTTGTACGGGACTTCCTCTCAATCTCCTTTCATTAAGGAATATTTTGATTTCTACACAACTTTATTTGATACATTTTATAAAACCCTTTTGAATTTTCATATCATTCAAAAGGAATCTTTTTTACATGAATCATTTTACTAAATGAAAAAAGAATTTTTTTTGTCTTACGTATGCAGCGACAATGACTTCTCCGCTGCCGTGACCATTATTGATTATCGACTTCCTCTACAAGATATAATGTTTTTTATTGAAAAATAAATACCATATTTTAATTTTCATTTATTTTTTTATTGAAAATGTTTTTTTATTGTTTTGATTATAACAATGTGTTTTATTGATATCCTGTGATTGGAATGTGGAAAATGTTATTTTTACTTTATGAATGTTTTATGTGTTATGAATATGTTATGGTTCTTGGGTATAGTTTATGAAATTGGGTGGTTACATGATAAACTAAGGGTGGGTGAGCCCGATATAGCTCTCTATGTTATTGGTTAATGTAAAGGAGGTAAACGTGAATGTTTCTCTGAAGAGATTTAGGGAATATACTAGGATGGGTATTCCAAATGTGACTCCATATGTAGCTGTGATAGCTACAATGTAATTATGTTATGTATGTGTTAAGTTAACTTTATGAATTTTTATTATTATGTGTTATTTATAAATATTATGATTTCATAAGGAATATTATGATTAAAAATTATAGTCTCGTTGGTTTGACTTTTTTGATGGGATAATGTTTCCTTTCATTATGCTAAAAGCCTTACTAATCTTTTTATGGTCATCCCAAGTTTTTTAAAAAAAAATTCATAGGTTATAAGGAAGGGTAATAGAAAGAAAGTATTCAAGAATATTTATATCAAAAAAGGAACTCTTTTTTTATTTCAGGATTTGAAAAAAATCAGTTATAGTAGAAGTGTCTACTGTGTAATATTCAAGTCGATATGTAATAGTTATGTCCTAATTCTCAAAAACTCTAAACCTGAAAATATTCTCAATGTGTATTCTTAAAATAAGTCAATATTATGTAATTATTAAGGTCAGGGATTTATAGTTGGTATCAAATCTCAGATTAGATAAGTTTCGAGGTTAGTGTATTCTTTAAGCATAAGTGACATTACCATAATGGTTAGGATTTTAGAAAGATTCGTAGTTTTTTTAGATAAAGTGAATGAGTTTTAGAAAACATTAATAATTATATCTTAGTATTATATGATGATTCTACTGATATACTCACACTGAACTTTTTGGTTTAGTAAATGGATAGATCTAGCAGGCACCAAAGTAACAGTGGATATGAAGAAAATTGTGATGGTTTTCCGAACGAGCAACGGAATGATATGGGAGCTGCGATGAGAACTCTTATAGTTATTCTCAACCAACTACTTGGAGTCATTATTTACCCCCTTAACCATAGTGATTTGTATAAGGCATCATATATACGAGAAACAAATACCTATAGAAGCTCAGGTAATAATCATAAAGGTAAGTGTGTTGAAAAACCAACGTGTCAAAGATGTGGAATGAAACACCTAGGAAAATGTTTCAAAGGGACGAAAAGATTCTATAGATGTGGAAATGAAGGTCATAAAGCTATAAACTTCCATGGAAAAAGGAACCATTTAGTTGAATCTAGGAAATGGAAATAAGTTCTTTTTGAAGGATCAGTTAAATGTTTTAAATTTGGAGTGCATGGTCATTATGAAAACACATGTCCTATGAAAAAGTTTTGCGAATGTAATCACCAGGATCGTACAAATATTTTTTTACCAATACCAAATTCCATTCCAATTAAGGATGAAGAAACTGACAGTGACCAATGAAAGGTATGGATTATTTCTTAACATATGTTTTCCTATTATTGAATCTTAGGATATGATTCATGATTTTGATTGTAGGAAAGAAGTATTTCAGAATAAGTTGGAATGTAATGGTTAATGGGTCATGAATAATGTTGAATGTGTAAGAAGTCAACATAAATGGGATTCAAGAGTTATGGTATATTTTAGGATGGGGAAATTCTTAAAAGTATTAAGGCTCTTTTGATGATGGGATTACATTAGATGACTTTTTATAGTATGTGTAACCCGGATGTTCGATATATGAAAATTTTATTCAAGGAATAATTATCTTTTATTTTGTGGATATAGTTATAAAAAACCATTTGGGTTTATATGATCCTTGAATTTGAGACAATTACTGGTTAATACATTTTGGGATGCAAAACGAATGTTATTAGATAGCCTTTGTGGTTAAGATATGTTATGGTTATTTTTGATTAATTTATATATTTTTGGGGAATGTTATAAAATTTTATAGTTTTTTAAAAGGGACAACACGCAGACCGTGTGACAACCTGTCACATCAGACAATACTGTGGGAATCCAACCCATAACCAAAGTGCGACTGGTATTTATTGCCTACCATTGGGCTACGTGAAGTCCCTAGTTAGTATGACTTATTCTGTTTATTTATATGATTTTATGATTCAAGAATAATTAGATTTTGGGTTATCTATGGAAATGATTAACCTATCATGGAGGATATGTGATTAGGTTAATTACTTTTCAATACGAGACTTTAAAAGTAACTGATGTTAGTTGGAGATAAATGTTAAGATATATCTTGGAATATTATGTGATTAAATCCTTCGAAGATTTGGGTTTAAATAATAGTTTGGATTACTTTGATGAATTTTATGGATATCTGTTTATTGAATGGTCTTTGATGAACTTTGGGTTCTGATGGACTAATTTTGGAGATTAAGAGTATTTTTTTTCTGAAAGATTATCCTTTTTGGGGATAATCCGATCATGTACAAACCATTTTGGTTTGGGTTAAGGTCTAAAAACATGGGAAATATATAGTTCATCTTTTATGGATTATTTGATTCTCTTGAAGTTGTTTCTAGTGCTCTTAATGCGAACTATTCATCTTGAATACTCATCGTTTGGAGAAAATATGAGTTTGTGTTAGAAATCTAGTAAAAGATGAATGTATGCCTGACAAGTGAGTTTGTTTCCTTATGTTTTAGTTAAGCTCAGAAATGAATTCCTTAATGAAAGGTAACTTAAAACAAAAAAATTTTCTGTTAACTTTTCCTACTAGGGAATCCAATACCGTTTAACCCATCACAAGTTTGTGATTTTCTGGAGATTAACTTTGTCCTAAACATGTTTTCTATCCCTCTCCATCAGAACATCACCCTTTGTTTTCTCTTCCATATCCATGTTTTCTTACATGGAATCCTAGTATGGGTTATCTCAGGTGACCTTTTTACTTCTCTTTCTTTCTTTTAAATTGATAGTTTTACTGACACTTTTTCTGATGTGGGACTTTCAATGATGTTTCTGAGCCCAATTTTAAAATTGCAAGGACGCAATTCCCAAAAGGGGGGAAGGATGTAACATCCTAGGGAAATAAATAATATGACATTTTCATATTTCTTAATATTTTTGAATAAAATTTTAATATTACATTAAAGGGAATTCTATGTAGATGGCGTACCCAAAACGCAACAACGAGTTTCTTTGAAATCTTACGTTGCACACTAATATTATAATAATGTTATTTTAAATGGTAGATAACGCCTAGCCATTGTAATGGAACGAATGAACAGAACTATCTAAAAAATGATTATATATTTTTGTTAAATATGTTAACAATTACTCAATAAATGGTAGAGGCTTAAAATGCGAATGAATCTAATTTTGAGTATAAATATTCTAATATTCTTTAAAAGGTCGATTAAATGACTTTTGATGGAGAACCATTTTTAAAAATACATTTTGTTAATTTTATATGTTATATTTGAAAAATAGAATCCTTTTTTAGAATCAGGACATCAAAATTTACTTTGTATAAATTTTTGGAATTTTTCCGATAAAGTTCATTTTTTAATGAATAGTGAAAATGCTGTATTTTAATTCAAAACATCATTTTAATGTAATTTATTTATATGGTAAGATTATATTTTTAATTGGGTTTAATGTGTGGTTATAAAATATTTTTAACATTTAATCAAATGGTGATCGTTGTAATTAATTTCACTTTGATATTGGACATAAACAAGTGTCAATCTTTTGATTGATATTGTTTCTTAAAAACACGCTATTTGTTTTGATAGTGGGAATTAATTATAAAATTAATTAATGAAACATATATGTTTTGAATTTGGTAAAATGGACATCATTTATGAATTTGGAATATCAAATTAACTTTGGATAAATATTTGGTATTTCTCTAACAAATGTTCATTTTTAATGAATAGTGAAAAATACTGCATTTTACTTCAAAACTACTTTTTTCATATAATTAAATTATATAGTTATATTTTCCTTTAAATTGGTTTTAAATTTTAATTTAATTATTATTTTATCACTTAATAAAATTTTGTTCATTAGAAGTAATTTCACTTTTCAATTGGATGTAAAAACAAGTCAATCTTTTGATAAATTTTACATCTTAAAAACCCATCTTTGGTTGTGACGACGAAAATTATTTTTAAATTAATTAATACAATTTCTGTGTTTGTAATTTGGTAAAATTGATTCCATATTTGGAAGAAATAGGGCCAAATTATTTAATTAATAATCTTTGGTTTTTGGACATTATGAATAGTAATGTCGATAATTATCTTTAATTATCATGATTAATTAGTAATCGGGTAGTTATAGGTTATAAAATAATATCATAATAATATAAAATGACCCCAACATGTGTCCAAATCTTCTTTTTTGAGTCATTTCCAACCATTGGATTATTTTTACCAAACTTGAAGGCCCATGGAGTCACAAGGGTGTAATAGTGAAATTTATGACTTTATTTTTTAAAAAGAATAGAAATATAACAAAGGTTTGTATATCCTAAGTAAAAAAATTTTAATTTTGTTTAACTAAATTATATCTTATACTATAAATATTCATTGGAAAGATAAAAATATTTTCCTACATCATGGTATTTTTTTTATAATTTTTAGACATTAAATAAATAAATTTATTTATGTCACCATGATGATGCAGTGATTACCTCATAAATGAACAATTTAAATAAATTGAAAATATAAGGTAAAATATAAGTCTTAAACTTTTATAAATCCTATTTTATGGGTGTATTTGGAACCCTTATCACTATATTCTAGAAATATATCATTGTGGGACCTTTAAAATCTGAAAACCATTTTATAATAAAGTAACATTTCAAGACTTTCCAAAAGCTACCCTCTTCCCTCTTATAAAAGGCCCCCACATCTACCCCCTTACCCACACCACTCAAGCACTTGGATCGTATAAACTCGTCTCATATTATCTATACACATCCCCCTCTCACTCCTAGAATCCTCACATTGGGAAGAAGTCTTTCCAAGGAAGCCTTTGGCTCAAATCAAAAAGAGTTACCCGATTTAGAGGTAATGTCTTCTCTCGAGTTTCTTTATTTTATTTTCCTTATTCACTCACCAATATCTTCTTATTATTTGGTACCATAATAAAAACAGTATCCTAAATATACTTGGATGTTTTTATGATAAGTATTCTACCTACACTTGCACACACCTCCGTCTAATGGTTAAAGAACATACTGTTTCTGTGGGTGGAGAATTACTGCCTCACGAAACGATATTTGTTAAATCTTCTTTTAACACCTCTCATGGTTCCCATTATGATGGAACTATATTTATATATGATATATATTATATTTATTTCCTCACAATTCTTATGTATTTTATATTTAAAACATACTTTTATGCTTTGCATGTTGTGCAAATGCGATAATTTCATATGAGAAAGTGTGGACAACCGCCCCCTCAAGTGATGTGACTCATTCATGCCAAACTTGGAATTTATAAAGAATGTAATTAATAAAATTATTATACCTATATAACATATATATTATACTGGAATAATAATATATCTATCTCTAATATAGTTTTAAATTCCATTTATATGACAAAAAAATTAAAGCAATGTCCATGCGTATGTACGGCCTACCGTCTCCATGAACGATACATTACATTTATTATCTCCAAACACTATGGAGTATTAGTAAATACACATATAATGAATATATATTATATTTAAATCATTAAAACCATTCCAGAGAAGATGTACTTATAACTACTTGGAAAATTCTCTTCAAACAAGTTCATTGTTGACTCATGTACCGAACATCGACAAAACGTATGATATGAACTCATGTAATTAACTAATTATTATAAAATTATAATATGTGATATGAATTTAATAATAGAATTTAAAGGAATTAGTTAAGAAATTATAAATTGACCAAAGTTTATTATTCAGGAATATAAAGAAACGAACAAGACAAGTCGGACTTGAGTTAAGGGGATTTATTATCTCACTTTTAATTTCATGAGATTTCCATTGTTCGCCAATTATTTATTTCATGTGGTGTATTGTGTAATAAAATTTTATATATATTATCATGATTTTATTTATATTCATGGTATTCTATGATTCATTTGGTTCTTATTATCTTTTGGTCATACGACTTGATTGATTACAACGAGGTAAGGGGTTTTTATCTCACTTTTTATTCCTGTGAGATTCATGATATATTTTCGACTATATACATTGAGTGATGTATGTAATTCCCATTATTATAATATTTGTGTAATATAATTTCATTTATGGGTATTTACATCAACGTTTTATAGTCCTTCTTTCATGGGGTGTACGTTTCAAAAGTTCCCCAAATCGGTAAAGGAACCTTTCACCCTTCTCTTTTTAAAAGACTTCGTTTTGTTAGGTCTTTTAATTTACATCTTCTTAATGTTTGGATATGTTATTATATATCCTTATTTCTGTGAATTTTATGTTAAAGTGATGAGATACCCTTTTTATCTCTCATCAACTCATTTTCTGAATTTTAAAGTGACGGCGTTAGGCTGTCAAATTTCTGTAAGGGAACTTCTTAACCCAATTTCAATTATTTGGGTTAAACCACTAATTATTGATTATGTCATACTATAAATATGTTTGGATTACCTATGATTGTTTTACACATAATATCCACTTACATTGGGTGTATTTATATTTTTCACACATAATTTTGTAATTGATTTATCCTTAATCTAAGGATACCATCTTTGTACGGGACTTCGTCTCAATATCCTTTCATTAAGGAATATGTTGATTTCTACACGACTTTAATTTATATGGTGTATAAAACCATTTTGACTTTTCATTTCATTCAAAAGGAATATTTTTTACACAAATCAATTTACTAAATGACAAAAGGAATGTTTTATTCTTACGTATGCGGCAACAATGACTTCTCCACCACCGTGACCATTATTAATTGTCGGATTCCTCTAAAATCCATAATGTTTTTATTAAAAAATAAAAACCATATTTTAATTTCCATTTATTTTGGTATTGAAAATGGTTTTGATATATTTTTTATTATAACAATGTGTTGTATTGATATACTGTGATTGGAATGTTGAAAATGTTACTTTTCCTTTATTAATGATTTATGTGTTATGAATATGTTATGGTTCATGGGAATAGTTTATGAAATCAGGTGGTTTCGTGATAAACATATTGCAGGTGAGCCCGAGATTGATCTCCAGTGCTTTGGGTAACGTGAAGGAGGTAAACGTGAATGTTTCTCCGAATAGATTTAAGGAATATACTATGATGGGTATTCCAAATGTGACTCCCTGTGTAGTTGTGATAGCTACAATGTAAGTATGTCATGTATGCCTCAAATTACCTTTATGAATTGTGATTACTATGTTCTATTCATAAATATTATGATTTTAGAAAGAATGTTATGATTGAAAATTATGGTTTCATTGGTTTTTATTTTTGATGGGATAATATTTCCTTTAATTATGTTATAACCCTTACTGAGCCTTTTATTATCATACCTTGTTTTTGAAAAGTTTTTCAATGGTTATAAGGAAGTGTTAGAGAAAGGAATTATTCAAGATTATTTATATCAAGAAAGGAACTCTTGTTTTAGTTATGGATTTGAAAAAAATAAGTTATAGTATAAGTGTCTACTTTGTAATATTCAAGTTGATATGTAATTGTAATGTCATAATTCTCTAAAAATATAAACCTGAAGAGATCATCAATGTGTATTATTTAAATAACTCAAGATTTAGTTATTCTTAATGTTGGGAACTTATAATAAATCAGCCTCAAGATCAACATCTTCAAAATAGATCACATGGGATGGTTCATGGTGATACTTTTGATATAGGGACACATGAAAAATAGTATGCATAACAATATACCTATGTGGAAGAGCCAATAAATAGACCACCAATAAGATTCTCTCTATGATCTCAAATGGTCTAATTTTCCTGGGTGGAAAAATTCCCTACCTCTAAATCCTGTGGTGACCCAATCTTGGTGGCATCCGAAGGAACACACAATCACCCACCATAAACTAACGGGGTCTATGTTGTTGATAAACATACAACATCTTCTTACTTTAATCCATAACCATAGGTTTCTAAATAAGATGAACCCACTATGATGTCTCTTTCATAAGAGTTGGTCCCAACAACTCATATTCTCCTACCTCATTCAACACAAAGGCGATATACAATTAATGCCATAAAGAATCTTATATGGTGACTTATGAATAGTTCCATGATAACATTTTTTATATCGGAACTCCACTAGTGTTAATTTATTCTCCCAATCTCCACCAAAATCAACAACTCATTCTCACAACTTGTCCTCCAACACATTTTTAGTATGATCTGATTACCCATATTCATGTGGGTGGAAATCCATACTTAGAACCACTAGGGTTCCCAAAAACTACCATAAACCATTCTAGAAGTATGAATTAATATTTGATTCATGGTATGAAACTTTGATCAGTGGAACCTCATGAAAATTTTCTATCACAAAAACATATATCTCATCCAATTGGTCCATTGAAAAAGTCTCCAAGATGGGTAGTAAATGGACTACTTTTATTAGTCGTTCCATAATTACCCAATATGCATCATTCATATGAGGGATCCTCAGAATACCCACCACAATGTATGTGGTAACATCATCCCACTTCCATTATAATATGGGAAAGAGATATAAAAAACCAACAAGTCATTGATTCTTGGGATATACCAACTGTTAGGTGTAGCACCATGCCATGAAACCTGCAATAAAACTTTTCATGCCCGAACACCAATAATTTTGTAATAGGTCATGGAACATTTTTTTCAAACCAAGACAAACCAATATCTTCAAGGAATATAACTCACACATTATATCCTAACTCATATAAGTAGGAACAATAACATGATTCCTGACATAGATGATCTCATCCGCATCTGTAATAAAATCAAAATGTGACTCCCCCTTCAAGGGTTTCACTCAAATCCAAACACTATGTATACTCATATTTTTTCTGTATGATCCATCTCATAGGTTTGGAAGAACTGATATGGATACAAGGTTCATCTACTCATGGCCCTCTTGGACCTCAATATGTAACTCATCCAGTATGGAAAACATTTTGCACTCATACCTGGACTCCTAAACTGCTCGAGTCAACATCTTCCTAACCAATGTGTTAGCAACACTATTTCTCTTCTATGATGTATAGGCTAGATCTAAACTAAATGACTATATATAATAAAAAAAATTTCACTACCAAAGGATTATATATCCCTATGAGAATATGTACTTTATGATCTTCGGATCGGTATTCATAAAAGACATGTGACCTAAAAGTTATTTCAACCATCAATTTAAATAAAAAATTAGCACAACTAACTAGGCATAATTAGTAGGGTAATTTAATTCATTTGGAATATAAATATATAAACCATTCACCAAAACTCTATCTCCCTGCATCATTAATACCCCTTGTTTGATCCTATAAATATAAAAAAAACATGGTATACTTGTCACTCGGATCAGTTATGATCAAGATCGTTATTGTAGTCAAATACATTTTTGACACCTAGAAAGAATTCTCACATGCTCAACACCATTTAAAATTAACACCGTTCATGGTTTATGTTGCATTTGGTTCTTCTTAAAAAGAAATTCCTTGGATAAACCATCCATAATATCTCACCAACCCCCAAAAAATAGGATATCAAATACATTCTTGGGATGCTCCCAAGAAACCATTTTATATAACTTTTATGGGTCCATTGTCACACCTTCATAAAAGATTATGTGGCCAATGAAATGTACAATTTTAATTAATAATTCACACTTAGATAGGTAAGACTATATCATATACTCTCTCAGTGTACTAAGCATGTTGTCATGGTACTGGGCATGATCGTCATGAGTCTTTGAGTACACCAAAATGTCAAAAACATAAGCGACCACAAAATGATCTAGGTAAGGGTGGAAGATTCAATTCATCAAGTCCATAAACCTAGATGGAGTGTTTGTCAACTAAAATAGCATAATGAAAATCTCATATGGGAAATAATTGCTTCTGAAACTAGTATGTTTTATATTATATAGTAAAACTCTCAGATGATGATACCATGACCTCAATACAATATTAGAGAAAACAAAATCTCATCTCAACTGGTCACTGAGATCATTGATACTTGGAATAGGAAATCAGTTCATCACTTTAATTTTGCTCAATATCTTCTAATCAACATGTAAGAAAAAAGTACAATCAGTCTTCCTAGAAAAAATCTTGAGAATCCCACAGAGATGTACTCAAAAAGATAAGTCTCTTATCCATCAATTATTCCACCTGAGTCTTAGTCTCTGGAATCTCTATTGGTTTAGTCATGTAAGGTGGAATAGAAATTGTTTCAGCTCCATTAATGAGCATAATTGTATACTCAACATCTCTCTTAGTTCATATCCTTGAGAAGTCCTCAAGAAATACATCCAAAATCTTTTTCGCTACATGTGTAAAGGAACAATTATTCATACCCCCATCATCTGACAAAATAATTGAAACCTGGGAAATGAGCTCCGCTAATGGTGGGTGAATTGGCCCCACACAGCCCTCCTATGTATCCCATTATCCATTATTAACATAATTTTTACCCTTAAGAGACATAAATGTCACTCTCATTTGGTAACAATCTACGTGGGATCGATACGATACTGTAGGGTCCTGAAAAATCCGCAAAGGAAAATGAGAATACCCTTTGAACCAAGGGAGATCCTACCCAATTTCTCCCCAATGAATTGGGGAAAGAGTGTGGAGAATACTCAAAGGATGGAACAAGCCAAACTGGTCTGCAGACCGGTCCAATAATAATGGTACACGGCCGGTTCCGCGAAGCACCCCCCCTCCGCGGATCACTGTCGTTCACGGAACAGAGGCGGGGATCCTCTACGGGTGAGAAGCAGGACGGGCACCATGCTGGTCCACTGTCACGAACCGCCCCAACCGTGGACTACGTCGACCGTCCGAGGCCGCATCCGCTGTCGTTCGTGGAATGTAGGCGGAACCCTACGCTTCCACAAAGCACTCGCTGAGCTAGTTTGGTTCATGGGAGAGATGCGTTCAATGCCCCCCCCCCCCCCCCCCGCGAATTACAGATTGACCAAGTCATCTGTAAACTGGGTTTCTGGTCATGGGCCTCCACCAAGGGTGCTGCATGACCACAGATACATCTCTTTCCCCACTCTATAAAAGGATATGGAGGGGGAAAAGGAAAAGGAGATTGATAAAATTTGGGTGGAAGGATTTCAAAGGAAAGATCTTAGGATTTCGCAAACAGTGAAGTTCCAGTTTGCGAACCAGAATAGGTAAGAAGTTGGATGTGAATTAATAAGGAATTGAAAATGTATAACGACTTGGTGAACCGCGAACATAAAATAACAAAGAAAATAATACCGTGAACCAGGGCCCCTCCGCGGATGCACTCCTTGAAGAACAAGGAGTTTATGCCCCATTTATGATCCATCGCACTGCGTAGCACCCTCCAACGTGGGTGAAGTCCCAACCGACAAACCCCCGACCGGTGTCGCCCTCGGCCGCCATAGCTCGCATAGACCCCTCCACGTACAACCCTGGTACACGGGCCAAACCCAAAGCCACGATCCACCCTGGTTCGCGGGATGCCCACTAGTCCACGGACCACCCTAGTTCGCGGGATGCCCACCAGTCCACGGACCATCCAGGTTCGCAGGATGCCCATCAGTCCACAGAACACCCTGGTTTGTGAAAAGCCTCTCCAGCCGCGTAGCACCTCCCTACGCGAAGGGTTCCACCACTCATACACCCATGCGGCCTGCCAGATCCTTCAGAGTTCTCATTCCCCAAGCCAGATAAAATCCTTCCAATCTGTCCTAATCCTCCGAAACCCCCTCATTGTCTCATTCATCCACCCCAAGCCGAGGCCTCCACCAGACCCACCGGACCCATGTCACGTAATCTTCAGGTGCATCAGCGCGCCGTTTTGAGTTCACATACCCACAGTAAGTGAGGGTGAAGGGGTTTCTCCTGCCCTTGAGCGGATTCTCGAAGCATTCTTGGGTTCACATTCCCATAGTAATGCGGAGTCCGAGCCTGGGATTCCCCTTTCTACCCTTCCACTTGTTAGGACCGGGGCACTCCTCCCCTCCCTGAGGAGTGGTGGACTACCCATCAGAAGGAATCCCCCATGCACCTCCGTACTTCCCCACAACCATGGGAATGGAAGCACGTAGTGGGGAAGGGTGCTGCTCCATTATTCTTTGGGGCCAAGTCCCTCACCCACTACGATTTGTTGCCATGGGTGTCCATCTTGGAGTAAGCCCCGAATTTTTGGGCCGCCCTCACCCGTAAGACCCATCGAACTTCCCAAGGACGCACCTTTCACGACATGATCGTCTGGTCCCTGCTGCCTCTTGTTTCTGACACCGAGCATGGCTCACATGGCCTTAGAGTAAGAATAGACCAAGAAATCCTCTCCTGGGCTGCCTCAGAGCGTAATCCCCACCCCAATGAGAACTACGAGGACTTTGATCTATGTCAAGGCATGGTACGTAGGAAGCCTCTATGAGGTTCAAGGACACTACCCATCGGACCCCTGGTCCATCCTTACATCGGTTCTATGACACCTTCTAATTCAAACTACATGGACATTGATTCCCCACCACAGGGATACAAAGGAAGCCTCCAAGAGGTACAAGCTCGATCAACAATAGACCCCCCAAGTCCAGATTCACATCGATTATCTGACACCCCCATTCGAACTACGTATACTTTGATCCCTGTCTCCTAGACAGGGTATGTAGGAAGCCTCCCCAAGGGTCAAGCCCAATGTTCAGTCGATCTGACCATCTTCACATCGTTTCACCGCACCAACCGTGGGTAGCCTAGAGTGTAAGCCCCATACCAAACCAAACTACATGAAATCTGATTCCTCTCATAGGGATACGTAGGAGGCTCATACCATGGGTTCAATCCAAACGCTCAAGTCGTTATATGTCCACCCTGGAAGACAATAAACTCTAGAGTGCCTAATTATGAGGCTTTAAACCAATTTTGTCTCAATGAGTCCAAACTCTTCGGGGTCATTAATCCAACAAGGGATGGTAAAACCAGGGTGTAAATGATTCCGAACCCCTACATCCAGATGACTATTTCCATCCAGGAGTAATCCATGGATACAGTGTTTGGTTATAAACCAAAGATTCGCGAACATATTAATATGTCTTAAACATATAAGAGAGTCTCAGAAAAGTCAATAATTCCCCCCAAAAGGGTGCGATGAGCCCGACATCCCATCCTCTCAACCAATGTGAGTTCTTAAGCATTGCTGGTCAAAACTCCCAGAGAATGCCTTCCTTTAGAAAGCAGGTCCACGTATTTATGGATATGGAACCGTTGGGCATTTCAAGGTAAAAACAGTGCACCCGATATGAGTGATTAAGCAGAACCAAATATTCTCTAATCAACTGTCGGGTAGTGCACGTTTCTCCCCCACGATCCCTTCATGCACCGCGAGATAAAAAATGGTGAACACGATGTGAATATTTAACCAATCATGACAGATTTAACCTAATACCACCATGTTCACCCTTTATATTCACAAGGAGGGCCAAGAAAGGTAATTAATTATGCATGGGGTCATGAGATACTGCTTTGACGGGTTTTTTGTTTGTATTTATTAAAATTTTTTTCAGTTACCACTCAGAACTCCCTTCGATCCAATGGAATCACGAAGGAACTCAAAGGCGCGTGCTTCCCACAATGCAATAACCAGACATCCTCACCAACAGAGGATCCTATCACCTACCCAACATCTTCAACGCTGGGTCTCATATGAGTTTATCCAAGGGTACCACATGAATGATACTCTCCCGACGGTGGAGTCGGCCATGCACGCCCTCCAATCCTCCAGGACCCACCAGGCGCCTGCCTAGCAGTGGCCACGAAGGCAGATCCAGATGGCCCCTGTTGCTGTCTCCAACCATTTTGGGAGTCTATCCCTGGAACAAGACAATGCGTACCTCCCTTATCTTAAGGAGGAGTATGATGTCAATGCTGAGGACTTCAGCCCCACTCAACAGGGGTTCTACTCCAAGGCCCCCACTGGAAGTTTTCATCATGTTCACGCCACAACTCAACATCCTCACGATAAAGAGGATGTCACCCCGAGGATTCAGGCCCACACTCCCCAAGCTCTGGCCCCTCGGACAGCCCAACGAGGGCGGAAAATGTACAACCTGGGACCGATCATCACCCTTGTCCATGAGGAGGAGCTCCACTTCCCAGTCACGGAGACGTATCATGAACAGGCACATACACTTGTTCGATCCTCTAGAGTCCACCATCCAGACATGGCGACATCATACGAGCATGTGTGCATCCCCGCTGGGCTTCATCAAACCCGTCTCTCACACATGATGACACATACCTCATAGGCACCTCACCCTGCCCAGGGTCGTGAATCCCACCAACTCGAAGTGGTGGGGACCCAGCGCCTATAGGACCAGCTCCTAGAAGATGCCCTTGACACCTACCATCCTGGCATGGTGGCGATCAACAATGCCCTCTATCAAGATGTGGAATCAATTAATAGGCGGGCACGTCTCTCTGCCAAAAAAGGCAACCGACTCAATACAGTGGGAATCCAACATATTCAGGGCCAGCTTCTTGTAAGTGCAAGTAAATTCTGCCATCCCGATGTGGCGGAAAATGGAGAGATAGACTAACATATCCCAACCCAGGGGCAGATTCTTTCACCTGCCCCAACACAGGACAATTGTCAGTACCCACTGACCACCAGAGGACCAATGCAGGATATTCCTACTCCGATACCGAAATGGTCCTTCATACCCATTTCATCCAAATATGTCTCTCTGCATATCCCGGCGATGATGGAGGTGCAGGTATCGATCCCAGATCATACCTTGAAGACTTGCAAGAATGTAATTGCATCAGAAGCAACAGAAAAGACTCGGGACCATGAGCCCGTCTCCCCAATTGAGGTGACTCATCTAAGAGATGAGATAGCCACCTCGGAGCAGATCTGCATCCCTGCTTCTTCCCAAGAGGGTCGCCGACTATATTCCACGATACAAGGGAAATTGAATCGAGCAGCTTCACTCATTCCAAGTGGGGGACACTCGTCCATCACGGTGGATGCTCCAAAGTAGGCATATATTCTTGCTAAAAGTCAAGATGTTCGTTGGTGTATCCCAGTAGCATCACGAGACCCAATTAGATTGGGACCCAAAGGTGAAGGCCGATGTCCACATCAGATGGTCCCTACTGCCTGCAAGAAAGTTCCCTTAACACACCGAAGGCAGTAGGAAAATAAAGGGCGGGTTCATGACATCGCTCTACTGTAAGCTGGGGTTCCCAATGCTGCAAAGCATATATCGAAGGCTCAGAACCCTGACCACCCATTACCATTTTATGGGAGCAGCATTAGTAGTTGTGAAGGTCCTCACCGCAATGTCGCTACTAGCAGCTCTGAAGGTCCTCCCCAGAGCACCCGTGGCGCCCCCCCGGGCATATAATAATCGATTATGAGAGCTCCTCTTATGATGCGAGTCACAGAAACCCTACGCGTGACCAGAATATTGAGCAATAAGAAGGCCCTAAACTTGTTGTGGTCCACCTTGAAGGTCCTCCCCGGGGTATACACTGCAAGCACACGCCTTGTAGTGGGACCACAAATTACGATAGTAGTCCTCATTAACATAGTCATAACTGCGGAGGCCCTCCCAGAAATGACGTCTCATCATGACAAGAAGTCCCTCCCCTTGTCATGTCCTACCTTGAAGGTCCTCCCCAGGGGTTAAATTGCAACGACACTCCACGCAGCCAGGCATCAGATCACAGTGGTAGTCCTCGCCACCTTGATTATAGAGGTCCTCCCCGAAGAGACGTCAAGAAATGAGAAGTCCCTCTCCTCATTGTGGTACATTCTGAAGGCCCTCCCTAGGGAGTACCCCACAGATATTCTCCCTGCAGTAGCTATAATGGTAGTCCTCACCATTGCAGTAGTTGTGATGTTAGTCCTCACCACCACGACCGCCATTGTGAAGGTCCTCCCCGTAGTGGCCCCAAGTAATAAGAAGGTCCTACCCTTGTCACAGTGTGTCTTGAAGGTCCTCCCCAGCATGTACATCGAATGTCAAACCATGATGGTCATCCTCACAATGATGGCAGTTGTTGCGAAGGCCCTCCCCGTAACAATGCTACACTGCCAGAAGGTCCTCCCCTTGCTGCGACACACCTTGGAAGTCCTCCCCAGGGTATGCACTGCAAAAGTACTCTATGCCGTGAGGCATCAAGAAGTAAGGGTAGTCCTCACCATTGGTTCTGCCATTGAGAAGGTCCTCCCCACAATGGAATATCATATTTACAGGAAGGTCCTCCATCTACCGAATCAAGGAAAAAAAATCCCTCATACGCCGAGGCACTCAGTAGGACGAGATCTAGCATGTCAGATTCCCAACTAGTCGCCAAAGACACCCTTATTCAACCGGGAGACGTTCTGGGGATACGTTCATCTTCTGAACCACGTCGAAATCTCTCACATGATAATTCAATACCTACCTGTCCCACTGCCTCTGACCATGCAATCGGTGAGCACATCAGTTGGGCTGACCAGGTAGAGGAATCGCTAGTAGAGGAGTATGCCGACATGTTTCGCCTGAGGAAACGACTAGCCAGGGGTGATATACCAGTTATGTTTTGGCCCACAGCCACCTCTCAATTCAACATACCCAGAATGTTTCAGAAGAATGCGTCCATGACATCCACTAAAATATATAGACAACCCTCCGCCGGCTGAAGTCATGCTTCATGCCCTACAACGGGTATGTAGACCACGCCAAGGCAATATGAGACCTCATGCGCCACATCGACCTGGAAGCTCTTCCTTGAGTGCGACAACAATAACCCGAGAGGCATAAAGGAATCATGGAGAGAGCCCGCCTCCGTGCGCTGCACTAGCTGCGCCGCCTCATCAGGGATGCTCTAATGGGAGTCCATATCAGGGGATGGGGGAATATGGAGCTTTGCATTTCACCCCACTCCCCTCCCAGAGGAACCCGTTCGGCATGGTATCTTGCAACTTCATCACGTTAAGACAACAAACGTGTGGGGCCTTGAGTAATACCTAGAGGCGTCAGGCCCGTTGGGAACAAGACATCCATGAACTCTTTAATCAGGCCACAGAGAGCTTACAACATGCCTCTCACCTAAGAGAGGCCAATCAACGGTCATTGCCTGCCTCCCCAGAAGGGATTGATTCATAGAAGAAATCGACACCAAACCCAGTTCACCCCCGAATGGGGGCACGAAAGACCAGGCATGTAGCGATAACAGTAGCCACTGCTGCAATCCATGGTCAACCCCAGCCTACAGGGCTGGGGGAATCATTAACAACAAATTCCCCCGTAAGACCAATAAAAATGGGAAGAGACTCAGCGTCTAGGGAACAGAGCCAAACCCAACCCTCAAGACTGGGGGCATTTTTACCACCTCAACAACAACCTCCCCCATGAGAATCATTATTCCCTCATATAGGGAGGACAGTTAAAAGAAGAGGTTCCTACCCTATCCCATCCTTTGAGTCGTCATCCCCTTCAAGAGGGAGGCATACCGTAAGGTCACATCAAATAACTCTCCACGTCACTCTTCGTCATGGAGCCCGAAAGCAATCCTGGGGAAGAAGAGGGAAGACCAGTAAAAGACGTGGGAGATCCTATTCATATTTTGAAGATGACATCTTCTCCTCCCCGCGATATGCATCCATCAACACCATAAAGGTTAACCCCAAAGGTAACACCAAAGATGATGCAAATCTGGATGGATTGGGAGATGATGGTTCTGGTCAGGCTGTGACTCACAACGAACCACCAGGTGTGCACACTCGGAACCAGAGGGCCACCCTAAATATCACCACCCTTCTAGATAACTCTCCTCCACCTACCCTATGATATTCCAAAATTGATAATAATAAAAGACCAGTTACCCTCAACCCACCTCCTTCTGTCGATAAAAATGAGCCGATCAAACTCAAAGAGAGATTTGCTCGACAGGAAGAGGAAATGAAATAATTGAGGCAGCTTAACGCCAAGCTACTCCAGAGGAACTGCCTTATTGAAAGCACGTCCTAGAAAGAGCCACATCATGTACTCCCAGTAAGGGAACCTCATAGGCCAAGGTTTGCCTCAGCAAATGAAGCACGGTCAGGGATCCCGCCCAACGAGGTTCCCGGGCCGTCCTACTACCTAAATGTGGATCTAGATGAATACCAAGACATACCTATACTTAGGAAGCAACCGAAGAGAGTACGCTTGAACCCTTTGAAGGTGTCACAAATGGCCCATGCACCCCTGGTGCCAACCGAGCTGGATCCTCAAGCAATTCCTCGGGCTACACCTGACTAGGACCGGGCCCAACAGGATGTAAACCAGGGTATCACCAACACCATCAAGGCACTAACAGTTCGATTGGAAGAATTGTAAGGTTGACATGCTCTGATACAGTCAGAGAATAAGCCCTACTAGGATTGGGTGAGAAACACACCACCTCCACCCAATTTTGGGAGCCCTGTATTCCCTATCTTCAATGGATCAGGAGATCTGGAACAACACTTGATGCACTATGCATCTTATTGCGACCCTATAATGGGAAATCTTGTACAACAAGAAATAGTGAAACTCAGATGCTTCATACAGTCCTTGCAAGGACCTGCCTTCATTTGGTATATGAGTCTACTAGCCTAGTCAACAAAAATCTAGGAAGACCTTTGGAAGAAGTTCCTGTTCCACATCAGCTCAATGTTTCCTAAAACAACATTCAGCGACCTCATGAACAGTATGTAGAGGGAGAATGAGAGGGTCTCATAATTCATCGCTAGATGGAAAGGTCTGACCTACTCTCTAAAAAGGCTAATGCCTCAAGATGAGATGCTTTCCATATGCATCGATAATCTTCAAAATGAGCTGTGAACACTGGTCATACCAGTGGAGTGCACCACTAGCTTCCTCCATCTATCGGTCATTGCCCAGAGAATTGAGGAATCCCTGCAACAGACTAATCTAAAGTCCTGAATAGCCTCGCAGGATCCTGCAAAGAGATAAGCCAGAGCTAAAGCGTCCTCTATCACGCTCAAGCTATACCATGCACCTGCTCCACCGCTCAGGCCTCCAAAAAATCGTCATGGGCCCCCTATATATCAGCAGCCACCACCTCCTAAGCGGGATGATCAGAGAGGATCAAAGCAGAACCGATTTTAGGAATAAAGACACAATATATACTCGTTCTAAGAGGACCAAGTCTGCAGCTACTTCATCACCGCCATGAATTGAAACTTGATCCTCCTCCCAGAGCCAAGGAAACCCAAAGAAGTCGGCCACGACAACAGGACAGGTTTCTATCTCTACCATCGAATGATGGGTCATAATATTCAGGAATGCTTCATCTTCAAGGAACTGCTGCAATGGATGGTAGACTCTTGGCATGTCGACCTGGGACCACCCCCATCACTTGTGACATATATTTCTACCACTGACTCTGACAAAGAGGAGGGGTGGAAGGAATTCAACAGCAAGAATGGGTAGAAATTTGATAACTGGATGACTCAGAAGGCTCTTAATTGAGCCCATGGCATACTCTGAGCACAACTACAACAGCTGGTGTTGCCGCCAATAGCCCCTAATGCCGGACATCCGACAATATCAGCCTCACAACCCTCAACGAGCTGGTCATCTAGGCATAATCAAGAAGGGAGGAGACAAGCGCAAGAGGAGAAGTCCACAACAAGGCCGAAATTAGCCTCGATGCTATCAGATTTTATGCCCCCAAACTTAGTGCCACGGGCACCGACCCACCAAACAGAACCATTAGGGACAACCAACTGGGATGACTTTTCACAGGATAAGAAGCCAATCTTTGGTTCCATAAACGTCATACATCTTATGGAATCGTTCTCGGATGAATGGTATTGTCATGGACCCAAGTTCCCGACACAAGGAGTCGGGACAAGGAATTGCAGAGGTAGGGGAAACCAGGAGAGGCGCAGTCGCGACCGAAACCAACCCTACGGTTAGACCTCGGCCCAAATCGTCAATATCATGGAAACCCATGGGAGGGACCTTCAAAGGACTCATCAATAGAAATAATATCACTCCACTAACACAAGTGGCCACTCTTCCCCCATCATTCTGCGGTACCCATTAGAAGAGGAACATGTGACTAGTCACCTAATGCCGACAAACAGATCGGCCGGGCCAAATCCTAAAAATGTGGGAACACTGTTGACATCCGACCCCACAGTCGGTCCCTCCTCATCACGTATTCCAACTCCCAAGCAGCCCGCTAAAAATCTCCCACCAATGGAGAAGCGTCGGCCGCTGGAGCAAAAATATGATATGCTTAAGCAGCTACCATCAGTACTAGCCAAACGGTTGATCCTGGATGCCTTGAGTTTGTTAGAAGATCTTAGGGAGGCACTTATAGAATCCTTGCTCTGCCCCCATGAGTTTCAAGATGAGGTAGCTTCTGCCAAGATTTATCAAACAGAGACTTTTCTGACTGAATGTAATTCATTGATTTCCTTCACCGGCCAGGATGAAGATGCCATCGTGAAAGGACATATCAAACCACTATAAGTGTCCGGAACACTAAATAATGTTGAGATCCTTAATTTCTTTATTAGAAATGGCTCTGGAGTTAACCTCCATCCCCTGTGAACACTCCATAAGCTAGGCTACAATGAGAATGACCTAGTACCCTCATCCATAACTATGTTAAGTTACGACATGAGTGAATAGAATCCAATGGGACACATTAATCTAAAGACCCATTTTGGCGACCTTATGGCCTTCTCAGAATTCCTGGTGGTTCGGCAGAACACTGCATTCAATTCCCTGCTTTGGACGCTGTGGATCCATAAGCATATGGCCGTTCCTTCATCCTACCACTAGTGTATCAAGTATTGCATCAATGGAAAAAGTGGGACATTGCCCGCCGACAAGGCCCCTTTAGAGATCTCCGAGTCACATTACATTGACGCCGAGTTCTATGAGAAAAAGAAGAAGAAGCCTTCACTCGGTGGTATTGAATGGATCCCCACTCCAAATGGCCTGAAAATGGTCCATGATGACCCCCTTAGGCAGCTTGGTAGAGACTACGTACTGCCCATCAACCGTATTGAGAGTAGGGGTTCAAGTTCAAACACACACTCAGCTGTCCTCATGACCTCAGCCACAATAGCCGAGTGTGACAATGAGGGAACGTCCTCCAGCCCTCAATTTGTGGGAGAATACTTGAGTGAGGATGCCCACAATTCCTCACCTCTGGACTCTCAGGAGCCCTATTCAAGAGCTCTCCTCCCTTCAGATCAAGAAGATGAGGACTTGGGAGAAGAAGAGGAGGAGGATCTCATGGATGAACCTCCCGCATTTGAGGAAGGAATCTCCACCACTGTGGACGAGATCAGGAAAATAAACCTGGGTAACAAAGAGATCCAAGGCCCACTTTCATTAGTGAAACCATGTCCCCCATGGAGAACGAGGTATATGCCACATTCCTTAGGCAACACCGGGATGCCTTTTCCTGGAAGTACACAGAAATACTGAGAATCGATCCCGAAGTGACAACACATCACCTAAGTCTTCCAGAAGACCACTGGGGATATAAAAAGGCCACCAGAAGGACACACCCCTCAAATGATGCCAAAATAGAGTTTGAAGTTCGTAAGATTATTAAAGCAGGCTTCATTCGGGAGGTCTAGTACCCTGTCTGGTTGGCTAACATTGTCCCCATCAAGAAAAAGAATGGAAAAATCTGTGTCTGCATTGACATCAGAGATCTAAATAGGCATTTTACGAAAGATTATTTCCCTCTCCCGATCACCGAGTAATTAATCAATGCGATGACCAGGTATGAGTCCATCTCCTTCATGGACGGTTATTCTGGGTATAATCAGATCCGGATGGTTCGAGAAGATGCAGAAGACACTTCCCTCAGATCCCCTTAAGGAATATTCTGTTATAGGTTCATACCCTTTGGTCTCAAGAACGCTGACACCACATATCAACACGCCATGCATCGTATCTTTAAACCATTCCTCGGGAGATTCATCAAATGTTACGTAGATGAATTGGTGGTTAATTCTAGACAATGCTCAGATCACCTGTCTGACCTTGAGACCATCTTCAACATACTTCGACAACATAGTCTGAAGATAAACCCCATGAAATGTACCTTGAGGGTTACCTAAGGGAAATTCCTTGGCTTCGTCATATGCCATCGTGACATCAATTTCGACCCTGAAAAGACAATGGATATCCTAGACCTGCCACCTCCCCGTAATCTCACAGAGTTGAGGGGATTCCAAGGACACCTAAACTATATCAGGTGGTTCATAGCTAACCTAGCATGAATTTTTTTCCCTTTTACCAGGTTAATGAAAAAGGGGGTTACCTACCAATGGACATATGATTACTAGGAGGCATTCGATATCTTAAAGAGGTTACTTTTAACCCACCGGTGATCATGCCCCCGGTTGAGGAAGACCTCTTATCCTATACGTGACGACCCTAGAGCGGTCACTGGGTGCCTTCCTCGCACAAAATAATGACACCGACAGTGAAAACAATCTCTATTACCTTAGTCGAACCATGATTGATGCTGATACCCATTACGAAAACATCGATAAGAGTTGTTTGGCCTTGGTCTTTACAGTTCAAAAATTGTGATATTATCTACAGCATCAGGAAGTCCATTTGGTCTCGCGTAATAACCCACTAAAGTACATCCTCAACCGCCCAATGATGACTGGGTTCATTTCCCGATGGGCAGTCATCCTGCAACAGTTTGACATCCAGTTTGTCCCTCAGAAGGCCATCAAAGGCCATGCATTAGCATATTTTCTGGAAGAGCACCCCTCAATAGGGACAACTGCACCGGACACCAAGCTACCTGATGATGACATCTTCTCAGTTCAAGAGTAGTTCCCAGCATGGGAAATTTACTTCGACGGCGCATCTTGAAGCCCAACCTAGAAGAGGATGGAAGATCCCAAACTTAACAAGGTGGGTTTAGGGTTAATAATCATGTCCCCGAAAAAGGAAGCCTTTCCTTATTCCTTCCTCCTGTCAGAAGGATGTATGAACAATGAAGCGGAGTATCAGGCCCTTATTGTAGGCCTGGAGCTCGCAATCCAGGCACAAGTACAACACCTTAAGTTAAAAGGTGACTCAGAACTGGTCATCAAGCAAGTCAATGGTGACTATGCTATTAAAAAGGGGGATCTGATTCCCCTGTTTGACCATGTATGAGGGTTAATAGTGGAATTCTCCATAGAATCAACATTTACCTATATTCCCCGGTCTCATAATTCCTAGGCCGACACATTAGAAAATGCTACCACAACCTTAGATAACCTATACCATGATAAAACAATTATCAGCATTGCTCGCTGTTGAATGGTCTTTCCGTTTGTCTATACTAAGATGGAAGAAATCCAAGAAGTCAGCCCTGTCCCTGAACTATATGCTCCCATCACCGACTAGATAACCCCCATTGAAAACTACCTTCGACAGGGAGAACTTCCATTAGACAGGGATGAACGAGGGAAAATACAGATAAGGGAAATCAACTTTGTCCTACATGGCGGCACGGGTCAGAAAGAGGTCCTCTTCAAATGAGGCCTCGATGGAATCCTCCTCAGATGCATTGATGGAGAAGAAACCACTACCTTCATGACTGAAGTACATGTCAGAGTATGTGGGGAACATCAGCCGGGGCCCAAACATTTTCATCAGGTTTGATGACTTGGGAACTATTGGCCCACAGTGGCACGAGATTGCGATCGCTTTACCGCAAAATGCTACTCATGCCAAATTCATGCCAACTTCATTCACTGACCCCTGGAGTTACTTCATCAGGACAAGTACTCCTGCCCATTTTCCATATGGGGAATGGATGTTGTAGGACCATATCCTCCCACCATAGCCAAACAGCTGAAGTATATCCTAATGACAACCGACTTCATCTCCAAATGGGCAGAAGTTGTACCCCTTAAGGAATTCGGGGCAAGAAACATTATCATCTTTGTGAAAACCAATATCATCACCAGATTTGGTGTCCCTCATACCATACTAATGTATAATGACACCAACTTATACTCTGCTAAATTGGAGAAACTATACCAAGAATATGGTATTAAGGCTAACCACTCATCCCGCTACCACGCAGCGGCCAACGGACAGATAGAGGCTTTTAACAAGACCCTGTCCAATATTCTCCAGAAAATGGTGGACAAAGACAAGAAGTCATGGATGGAAAAACTCCTCCATGAATTGTGGGCTTATCAAACCCTGATCTGCAGCGCTACTCGGGCTACTCTGTACTCATTAATATAGGGAACAGAAGCGGTATTGCCCATTGAGATCTAATTTCCCTCACTACGTGTTTCCATTTGTGATCAGTTATCCATCTATGAGAAATCAGAAATGTGGCTACGTGAATTGGAACAGATGGACAGGAAGTGGCTGCAAACCTTGCACCATCTGGAGGTATATCAGAACCGGATCACATGAGCCTTCAATAAAAAGGTTCGTCTTCAGTATTTCTTGGAAAGAGAATTGTTATTGGTCCTCCGGACCCCAATGATACTCAGAAAAAAAACTTCCAAAGTTGTATCGAAAGTGGGAGGGACCATACGTTATACACAAGGTCTACTCCAATAGAGCATATTCTCTTATCTCCGTGGACAGTAAATTCACCACTACTCTTACAAACGTGAGGTTCCTGAAGAAATATTTCACCTATTAACTAAAAAACGTTATCGTCTGAGCTGCAGGACGTTAAACTGCCAAACACCCAATGATCCAAGCTCTATGGCCCTAAACTAAGAGTATTCTTTCCTCACTCGTATAACTAAAAACACATTTCTTCCAAGATGAAGAACATTAAACTTCCAAGCACCCAATGTTCCAAACTCTATCACCCAAAACTAGGAGTATTTCATCCTCACTGCACGACGTTAAACTGCACGGATTTTAGAGAACTATGTATAGCTTTATTCATGCCATCTCAAGATAGGTAGGGATGCCAGGGATCCCCATCCATGCCCATACACCCCCAAATAATAGTAAAAAATTCCCTTTTGCCTGTATATAGACCAGACCTGCACGAGGGGTATCCCTCGTCCTTACCGCACGACGTTAAACTGCACGGATAAAGAAGATTTAAAAATGACCCTTTCCCCCATGTATGGACCAGACCTGCCTAGGGTGTACTCTGAAGAGAACTATGTATGGCTTGATTCCTTCACTCGCAGGATACGTAGCAATGTCGGGATCCCCTATCCTGGCCCATCCACTCCCAAATGGAATAAAATTAAAAAACGTCACCTTCAACCGTGTACGGACCAGCCCTGCACAGGGTGTACATCATTCAGAGAACTAAATGAGCCTTGATTCTTGCCCTCATAGGATACTATGTGACTCCGAGATCCCCTATCCTGGACCAACCACTACCAAATGGAATAAAATTAAAAAATGTCCCCTCCCCCGTGTACGGACCAGACCTGCATGGGGTGTACTTCTTTCAGAGAATTACATGAGGCTTTATTATTTCCCTCACAGGATATGTAGTGATGCCTGGGACCCTCACCCTGGCTCATCCACCCCCAAATAAAAGGTAAAAATGCCATCTCCCCCCATGTACGGACCAGCCCTGCATGGGGTGTATTCCTCATCCTTACCGCACGACATTAAGCTGCATTGATAAGGATAAAAAATTCCCCTTCTCCCCCCGTATATGGACCAGACATGCACATGGTGTATTTTATTTCAAATAACTACGTGAGTCTTGATTACTTCCCTCGCAGGATATGTAGTGACTCTATAATTCCACACCCTGGCCCGTCCACCTCAAATGAAGCCAAAAATAGCCCCTTCCCCTGTACGGACTGGACCCGCACGAGGTGTATTCCCCAAAAGAACTACGCAAGGCTTGATTCCTTCCCTCACAGGATATGTAGTGATGCCGGGGTTCCCCATCCTAGCCTATCCATTCAAAAAAATTCTCTCTCCCCCCATGTACGGACCAGACCTTCATGGGGTGCATTCTTCGTCCTCACCGCACGATGTTAAACTACACGGGCTTTAGAGAACTATTTGAGGCTTCATTCATGCCCACACAGGATACGTAGTGACGACATGGTCCCTCACCCTAGCTCAGCAGTCCCCAAATGAATGTTAAAAATGCCCTTTTCCCCCTTGTACGGACTCACCCTGCGTGGTGTGTACCTCCTTCAGGGAACTATGCATTGCTTGATTCCTTCCCTCGCAGGATGCGTAGTGACTTCAGGGTTTCTCATCCTAGCCCAGCTATTCCGGAATGGAGATTTAAAAAAAATTCCCTCTTCCCCCATGTATGGACACGATATGCACGGGTTGTATACCTCATCCTCACTACAGGACGTTCAAACTGCACGGACCTCATCCTCATCGCATGACATTAAAACTACACGGACCTCGTCCTCACTGCACGACGTTAAAACTACATGGAACTCGTACTCACCGCACGACGTTAAAACTACACGGACTTCGTCCTCGCCACCTAATGTTAAAACTGAACAGACTTTGTTGTGAACCACCCAAGATATATGGAGAAATGAGATGGAAATACTCCTTCACATTTGGATGCATCCTCTCCATACGTCGGACTCCACGACCCATATCAGATCTCCCGATCACGAAATGTATGGTGTAATGGTTTACAAGTTCATCCCCCTTTTCACATAAAAATGTTTACAGGGTATCCCTACCCGGTTAGCCTATGTATCCACTGGTGGCTCACAAGATGACCTGCATCTATGAACATCAAGCCAGGGCTAGTCTACTTTAACTCAATGGACAATTTCAGTGCAGATGTTTCTTATATGCTCAGACACTAGTATCCCCGCATGTCGAACTCTATACTATGAGCATTATCGGATTTTCATAATCATTCATGGTCATCGGAAGTGGAAAGTCATCGACCCGGGGACCCCTTTTCATGACTATTCATACCATGCCCTCAGTGGCTCTGCATATTGATATCCCCTAGCCCATCTACCAAAGGAAAGATTTCCTCAGGCAGTACTCTTCCTAGCTCCGTACACTTACGGGCCTCAGAGCACCCACACCATATCTCCTGATCTAGGAAACCACAGAGTTATAGTTAAAACCTCCATCCCCCACCCTATTCAGATTATATCAGAGCGTGGTAACTCAGTTGTCCTTCGAGTGACTGCAGTAATAGTCACCCAATGGTCTGAGCTCTATGACCGCTAAACTAGGAGTACTTCATCCTTACCGAATGACGTTAAACTGTATAGAGTGAAGGTACACACCCACACACATGATAAATCAGTGTAGGGATATCTCTAAGATTTAATAGCAACCAAGGCCAAATATGCCCGACATGTCCAGATATTTTCGTACAAAATGACAAACATCATGGCCCGGACAATTGCGGATCCTTATAACCATTCACAGCCATAAGAAGTGGAAAGTTATCAACCTATGGAAACCTTTGAATGACTATGAATACCATGCCCTTTGGGGCTCTGCATATTGATAGCCCTTGGCCTGTCTACCAAAAGCAAGATTTCCTCTGGAAATACTCTTCCTAGCTCCGTACGCCTACTGGCCTCAGAGCATCCATATCATTTCTCTTAATCAAAGAAGCCCTATAACCACGATTTACACCAATCAACCCCTCTACACGTCATGGGCATGTTTAGGAGTTCAAGCCCAATTACATTATGATCAAGCGTGGCCTTTGAAACTATGTCCTTACTGCGTGACGTTAAACTGCACATAACATCTTTGCCGCTTGGAATAAAGTTGCAAAGTCCAAGCATTAAGCATCCAGTTAAATTCCTCCAACTGTAAGTATTTTCACTGGTTTAAAAATGTCCCGTGTCCTCTCTACATGACGTTAAACTGCACAACATCCTTTAATAATGCTCATCGTCTTTACTGCATGACATTAAACTGCACAAGAGTCGTCCTTGCTGCATGATGTTAACCTGCACGGTCAAACCTGTCATGGGTTCAGTAAGAAACAGAGGCTTTTCTTTGTTCCTCATTGCACGAGTCAGACCAGCACAAACCACTATCTCACACCAGGGTAAGAAGGAATGACTTCACCCATTCTCGAAAAAAACCTAGATGTTTCTCCCATATCCAGGCACCATCTTTTCATAAACCATACTCTGAACTCAGAAAAAGTTGAACCCTTGTAAACCACCCCTAGTGGTTTCGAATCTCAATCTTCCTTGATGTTTCCCGACTATCGGGAGAATGAAATCCTTGACCTAAGGACACCTTTGCATGACTATTCATACCATTCCCTCAGCAGCTCTGCATACTGATCGTCCAAGGCTCTTCTATCTAAGGCAAGATTTCCTTAGGCAATGCGGCTCTCCGTATGCCTCTTGGCCCCTGAGCCCCCATGTCCATCCCAGGATTCAGAAACCCTCTGAGATACAGTTTACCAGCCTCTTTAATGACCCTGCCTGAGTATGGTGGAACGTCTCTAATGAGATTACCGAGAACAAAGAGAAATCTTTCCATTTTAAATGATGTCCCAACTACATGACATTAAACTAAGACAAGCTCCAACCATCCTTTACACTATCTAAATTCATAGGACAGATACCCTATGTCCACATTACTGATTAATAGAGATTTTATCAAACCCTTTCATATGTCACACACCCTTTTTGAACCACCCCTGGTGGTTTTCATAATTATCCAAGCCATCCCTGGTGGTTTTCATAATTACCCAAACCACCCAGGGTGGTTTCCATAAGCTGGACTTCCATGAAGTCCTCAAGCCATCATAAATGGAGAGTCATTGACTTAAGGACACCTTTGCACAACTATGCATACCATGCCCTTAGTGGATCTTCATATTGATCACCCCTGGCCCGTCTACCAAAGGAAATATTTCCTTAGGTGATGCTCTTCCTACCTCTGCACGCCGATACAGCTCCCATGCCTTGAGACATGCCCTTCATGTCGTTCAAATCTAAACATGTTCCCCCCACATGTGTCTGAAAGATACCAGGACATCTTTTAATCAACCAAACTTCATTGGGGCCTTTGTGCCCACCATATCTGGTCAAAGCAGTTCGACCTAAAACATCAGTAATGATAGTCTTGTCAGCGAGACTTTCAACCGCTCACAAAAAGAGGTGCAAAGCCTGTTAGGCCAAAAACCTGAAAAGGGAGACCTATGAAAAAGTCAGGCCATACCCACTAGGTCCACACCAAATGGTTCTAGGTAAAATTAGGGTATTAAATTAAAAGACAAAAATTTTGTGGGGTTCTACTAAAAAACCCTATCAATAGTCAAATAATGTTCGTTGGATCCCATGATCCAGGCAAAAGTTAGAGCACATTTTTTTATTTGTTGTCCTCAACTCTGATTATTCTATGTTCAGTGAATTAACATATACATCAATCATGAAAAATAATTCCTGTCACAACAGAAGACAACAAGAGAGCTATGGAAAAACGTTTCTTTGTTCCATAACAAATTTGGTAAGAAGGGAATCCACAATCCAGAGCCTCCTCTGGCATGAATGGTTATTATAGGAGGTTTTCAACAGATTCACAAAGTTGTATCAAGCACTGATGAGAACCCTCGATTGCTTAATATATATTCTGCAGTAAGGCTATCTCATCTTCTACAGCATCCTGCAACTCTTCCGCCTCCTGTGCCTCCTTTGATCTTTCCCTCATCTCCTCCTCCATCCGCTGCTCCCCTTCTTCAATTATGCTGGTGAAATTAGTCTCTTGCTGCTGCAGCCGCTGTATGTCATTCTTGAGCACCTCCAGTAGAGAACGATTCTCAATGACTTCTCCATGGAGTCTCACAACTATCCCGACATGATCATGAGCCTCTGTAAGGAAAAGATGTCAGGTCGGGGAAAGGTAGGCATCAGATTGAGTATCAGAAAGGCGAGATTCGAAACCACCCAATCCTTCCCAGTCATCAACCACCTGCTTGACTATATAATAAATATCATTGTAGTAAAATCAGTCAAATCCCAGAAGCATAAACAGATTGTGCAGCTTCAGTAATTTGGTCGGCATCTCGACCAAGGGCGTATGAGAAATTAGCTTCCAAATTTTCTATCAAGCTCTTTGGCGAGCAGGTCAAATACTGGAGAGGACTTGTTGATCAGGCTCAGTGTCACACCAGATAAAGATATGTACTCAGGGATGAACATCACCATGGAGGGACCAGATGCGGCTTCACCTGCAAACTCTGGCGCCGCAGCAACTTCGCCCCCGGTGGTTGTGGTCACACGCTCGATCGGATCTGACGGCACAATCTCCAACGCCAAAGGGTGCAGTCCTAAACCCCGAGAGTCGATAATACAAAAAATTATCCCTAATCAGAAAAGGGAAGAGGAAAGAGTCCATGGAAAGATATTCAAAAACTTACCCTAGATCATCAAGGCATCGGTATCCTGAAGCTCTGAACCGCTGTGGCCACTCGAGGAAGACGCTACATCTTCAAGAGGAAAGGGAGTCCAGGGAACCCCCAGAGGTGTCCAGGACCTAAGGCCATAGTCAAGGCCAGCAACTCCCAAAGCAGTCCCCAGGAGGTCGGCTACGGAGATCAAGCCCGGGGAAATCACTCCCCTGGTAGACAAAATAATGGCCCGCTCTAGGTTTTTGACAACTAGCATGATGGAAGGCTCTTACTCTATCTCCATGGGATCCATTGGGTCTGAGGCAGCTAGTCCCATTGGATTTTGGGCCTCTTCGATAATCACAGGAACCTCGTCCTCCCCCGCAATTATAAAGGTCGTATGGTCAGAAAGTGTCTTGAGTTCCAGCTATTCAGCCCCTAACGTATCTCTGATAGATGAAGGAAGAAGTAAAGTGTCCATATCACTAGCCCCTCCAGCAGGGCCCACCATCTCGTCAAGCCTAGGTGTTGCTGCAAGTGATCCCTCAGATGATAAGGGGGCAGAAGGTACAACCACTGGGGTTTCCATGGCCAGGTTTCCGAGTGGCCCTACACCATGTGGAAAAATAGTTAATAACTGACAGAATCAAAATATACGAGCTAGTAATCAAGGAAACTAGAATTCATGATTACCCGACTTCCCCTGTCTAAGTTGTTTCGATAAATAGGATGCCTGCTGACATCTCTGGATTTTCCCATGGGACTGTTCTTCACTCATAACGCTAAGAATAGCTGAAGGAGGAAAGACCCTAGTTGGGTCCGAAATGGTCGCTTCCATGAGCTCAGCTGCACCAGGAGACCCCTCCTCGATGATCCTCATATCCAAAAGAGCGTGTTCGCCTACTGCGGTACCACGAGGAGTATACTCCGGGGAAGAATTTCCCCATGGGATTCCTCAACACCCTGCATAAAAGGAAGAATTTTTAGATCATTCACAGTAAAGTAGGAGGAAAGATGGAATGGACGATCATGAAAACCTCTTCTTCGGGATCAGAAGATTCAGGATGTATTATCATTTTGGACACCTGCGTAGACCCATAAAGCTGGTTCCAGAGTGAATGAATGCATGCGTCCATTTCCTTCAATGAGGTGATTATCTCATCCAGATAATCTTCCAGCAGTAAGTGGGGTAGAGAGAAGATTGTCCCAATACCCGGAAGCTCGAGAGGGTCCGTTTGGAGTAACGCCCAAAACTCTTAATCTGATCCACTGACCCTCAGGTCCTCCCAAATCCTCCTAGAATTCGGAAATGCGGCCGCAATAGGAATAACTAGTCGTGGGGGATCAAACTGAGAGGGTCGGGAAGCGACAGAGGCTGATGGGGGTGCCAATGGTCGTGTTTGTTTTCAGGATCTCACCACCGCCCTATAACTCTCTGGAGCAACCTGTGGGCGGGACGTCACAGTCAGGGAGGGGAATTCCCATGCTTTATCCGAGGTAGGGGGACCACCGAAATCATCACCCCATGAAGAGTGATCACTCTCTTCCTCCTCCTCGTCAGTCACCAATCGTAGTATATCCTGGTCTCGATGAGTCAACACTGCATAACCTCGGCATGCATGAATGTAAGCCTCAAGGTCTCGGAGATACCGCTTTTCCCTCTCCGGGTCAGCATCATAAAGCATGTCAACAGGAGTAGATATGTAGCCGAGCCCGTCAAATGACACTTCTGATTCCTAGAGGTACTGCCACAGAGAACGGGGTTACTGGATGCGAAAGGATGATCAGCCTTTGAATTCTTCCCATATACCCCAGTCCTTCGGAAAGGCAACATCTTCGTGAATAACCAACTCTCTCCGGGTAACTTCAAGGGCATGAGAGGATACACCTCTGTCCATTAAAATCTTCCCCGGAAGCACGAGACCAGTAGGGTTGAGAAGAACCATTCCCAGCCTGGTTGAAACACTATCCCCCTTTCACTTCCTCATTCCATTCGATTTCTTAGTTCTTGAGACAGTGGGCACCCGCAACCCTAGCTGGCCATTCGGGCACGGCTGCACCCAGGAGTCCGTATATCTATTGGACAAAAAAGGCATGGATTCTGCAGGAGGAAAAGTCATAACCTCGCAACCCGTATCTTCCCGGGTAAACATTAACCAGAGTTTCCTGGCCATCATTAAATGTTGGTTTTCACGGGAACCATTGAGTTCAGGTGGACACAGTGCCAGGATGCAGCCGAATTGACGTCCAAATCGGCAAGGCGCGTACCCCTCATAGATCAGTTCCCCATAGATACAAGCCACTAGAATGCCCTCTCAGAGGGAAAAGAGGTAGCCCCGTTTTCTAAACTCCTCTGATATGGTATTCCTAATTGCACCAGTCGGGGAGGGATATGGTAAAAAATTGAAAGGATCATAACTCGAGATGCAACTCGGCAGCAGACACATATTCTAAACTGTCTGTTGTCTATCGTTTTCTTGGGTCACCCACTCTTCAGGCATGACCTCGCTGGTCATTTTCAAGTACGGATGGAATGTGGTGCCCGGAATCTGAATAGGGTTGATAAAAGTGTATCATTTCTTGAAATACGCTCCCAACCATACCCAGAGATTTTGAAAAGGTCCGGCTACCCGGTTTGGCTAACTCCCATCGGTAATATTGCTAAGAAACCGACAAAGCCTAGCCAATATGGGGATGAACATGTTGATGAAGTTGCTTGTAGCAAACTGTGCTGCCGTGAAAAAAGTAGAGACCCACTCACCAAGAGTTTTCGCGTACGGTCAATATCCATCCACTCAAGAACATGGCCAGAAATGCCACCAGGCAAAGCAATAGATCAATGTCCAGAACAAGCTCCCAGCCCTAGTCATTGAACTGGCCTTCCTCCAAGATCAGCCATTAGCTTCCCCTCTGCCTTTGGGACTCCATCGTAGGGAAGGTCATGGGCCGGTGTGGGAGAGCCATGGAAATTCTCTCTCTAATGAAATACTTGACCCATTCACGATATGGGGCAAGCTCTTTCAGAGACATATCCTCTGAATTCTTATAGGCCTGGTTAATAAGTAGCATCACCAGGGGGGTCCTCTCTTCATTGTCCCACACAGTAGAGGGAGGCATGAATTTGTCATACATACCCCCAATGATGGGGACCCCTGAAATCTGGAAGATGTCCCAAAGACTAATACCCACCTCACCATGGAATAGATTGAATGTGTTGGTGTCCAGCCTCCAATATCTCATAAGTTTCCTGGAGAGGGCTTGATGCTGATGGGTATAGGTTTGGGACACTCAGGCAGTTTCATATAAGCCTACGACTCACAATTCTGCTTCAAACTCCACACAGCTCTGGGAAACCCAGAAGGGCCACCCCCAATCCAATGACTTAAATGCCCCACTGGGCCGAAGGTCTCGGTCCGCTAATTATCCATGCTGGTTTTTCACCATAGAATTGTGGGAAATTCTCTTGTAATAGTGAATTGTCCCATCCAGCTGACGTTGTTCCCCTATTGGGGACACATGAAGGTGATTCAACACGAATTTGTCAGTTGTATCCCTTAGGACAGGCCACCCTATGGTGGATATCACAGATCGAGGTATAGTGCTAGTAAATATTCATGCTACAAGATTGTTGTCACGAGATGGTACCGGAATCGACCTATCGGGTAGTAAACCGAACTCGTAAGTAAGAAGGTTTTTGGAAAAGGGGTACATTCGCTCTGACTCAGAGTGCAGATCAAAAAGGAAGGAGAACAGTGTGGAGTGGTAGATTCCATCCTTAATAGAGCTGGCCACATCCTTCAGGCGTTGATCACCAATTGGGAGTGGCTCGGTAGAAGGCCTGGGTGCAAGGCGAGGGGGAACCATGTTTTCTCCCTGGATTATGAAAACCATCAAATGGTTAGTCCAGAGTAATAAAATCTGGACAAAAATACTTAGCATATGGAAATGGAGTCACAAAAATCCTTCATGACAAGGTCTGCAAGAAGGCCTCAAAATGTGGTTTGTGATGATTGCATCCCGCGATCCAACCCTACGTGAAAGAGGTCCACGGTGCTCTGGCCCGCAGAATGTTGGCCAGAGAAACCCAAAACAAGTTTCTCTATGAAATCTTTATCATGGATTCAAATATTTAGGATCAGAAGACCTAATAAATTTTCAATGTCTGGAATATTTCAGTCTGTGGACCATCAAAAATCACGGAGCCCTTCGTGACTTACTTTTTAATTAATTAAAACTATTAGTTTGCAGCTGGGAGATTGGTCCACGAGTAAAGTACAGTGCGAACGAGGAATTGTTTGCAGAATTGGTAGCCGGTTCACGGATGAGGCGATTCGCAAAGGAACGAGCACACGAAGACCAAATATGAGAGAGCTCTATTTTCATGAAGAATACGGTAAAAGAAAAAGGAAGGGACCCCGTATTTATAGGCGTGGTCCTCTACCGGGTCCACTCCCATACCGCAAACCATCCATGTTTCAGGACCACTCTACATCGGAATGGCCTCCTCTTCATTCCGATCGGACACCATTCCGATGGGGGGAATTTGTAGGGTCCTGAAAAATATGAAAAGGATAATGAGAATCACTATTGAACCAAAGGAGATCCTATCCAATTTCCCACCAAATAATTGGGGAAAAAGTGTGGAGAATACTCAAAGGATGGAACAAGCCGAACCGGTCCGCAGACCGGTCCAATAATAATGGTAAGTGGCTGGTTCCGCGAAGTACCCCACTCCACGGACCACTGTCATTCACGGAATGGAGGCGGGGATCCTCCGAAGGTGCGAAGCAGAATGGGAACCAATCCAGTACACCATCACAAGCCTCCCCAACCACGGACCACGTTGACCGACCTAGGCCGTGTTCGCTGTCATTCGCGGAATGAAGGCGGAACCCTGCGCGGCTGCGAAGCACTCCCTGAGCTAGTTTGGTTCACGGGAGAGATGCGTTCAACGCCCCTCGTGAGTTGCGGATTGACCAAGTCATCCGTAAACTGGGTTTCTGGTGATGGTCCTCCACAAAAAGTTTCACATGACCATAGATGCATCTCTTTACCCACTATATAAAAGGATATTGAGGGGGAAGATAAAAAGGATATCGATCAGTTTTGGGTGCAAGGATTTCAAAGGAAGGAGATAAGGATTTAGCAAATAGTGAAGATCCCATTTGCGAACCAGAACAGGTATGAAGATGGAAGCGAATTAATAAGGAACTGAACACACATAACAACTTGGTGAAGCGTGAACTTAAAATAACAAAGAAAAGAAGACCGCGAACCATGGACCCTCCGCAGATGCACTCCCTATGGACTAGGGAGTTTAAGCCCCTTTTCCGATCCGGCGCACCGCGTACCACCCTTCTACACGGGTGAATCCCCAAATGACGAACCCTCAAAGAGCGTCGCCCTCGGACACTGCTGCTCGCATGGACCCCTCTGCGTACCAACCGGGTACTTGGGCTGAACTTGAAGCCGCGAACAACCCTGGTTCGCGGGATGCCCACCAGTCTGTGGACCACCCTAGTTTGTGGGATTTCCATCAGTCTGTGGACCCCCCTGGTTCATGGAAAGCCTCTCCAGCTGCGTAGAACCTCCCTATACGAAGGATTCCACCACTCATTCACTCATGTGGCCCGCCAAATCCATTGGAGTTCCCATTCCCCAAGCCAGATAAAATCCTTCCAATCTGGCTTGATCCTCCGTAACCCCCACATTGGACCATTCATCGACCCCGATCCGAGGCCTCCACTAGAGCCGCCAGACCCGTGGTTTGTAACCTTTAGGCACATCAGCGCGCCATTTTGAGTTCACATACCCACGGAAAGCGAGGGTGAAGGGGTTGCTCCGGATCTTGAGCGGATTCCTGAAGCATTCCTGGGTTCATATTCCCACAGTAATGAGGAGTCCAAGCCTGGGAGTCCCCTTTCTGCCCCTCCACTTGTTATGACTGGGGCACTTCTCCCCTCCTCGGGGAGTGGCAGACTACCCATTAGAAAGAAGCCCCGATGAACCTCTGTACTTCCCCATGACCATAACCAAGGAAGGACGTAGTGGGGAAGGGTGCTGCTCCATTCTTATTTGGGGCCAAGTTCCTCTCCTACTGCGCTTTGTCGCCATGTGTGTCCATCTCGGAGTAAGCCCCGACTTTTTGGGCCACCCCACACGTAAGCCCCATCTAACTTCTCAAGGACACACCTTTCGCAACATGATCGTCTGGTCCATGCTACCCCTTGTTTCTCACACCGAGCATGACTCATGTGGGCTTAGAGTAAGCATCGACCATAAAATCCTCCCATGGGCTGCCTCAGAGCGTAAGGCTCACCCCAATGCGAACTACGAGGACTTTGATCTATATGAAGTAATGGTACGTAGGATGCCTCAATGAGGTTCAAGCCCACTACCGATCGGACCCCTGCTCCATCCTTATGTCGGTTCTCGGACACCTTCTAATTCGAACTATGTGGACTTTGATTCCCCACCACAAGGATACATAGGAAGCCTACAAGAGATTCAAGCCCGATCACCATCGGACCACAGGTCCACATTCACGTCAGTTCTCTGACACCCCCATTCGAACTACATGGACTTTGATCCCTATCTCCTAGGTAGGGTACGTAGGAAGCCTCCCCGAGGTTCAAGCCCATTTTCCGGTCGATCTGAGCATCTTCACGTCGGTTCACCACACCAACCCTGTGCTTTTACAAGGAGTCTAGACTCTTCGGGGTCATTAATACAATGAGGGACAATAATCCTCATGAATAAATGATTCTGAACCCCTGTGTTCAGTTGACCATTGCCTACCAGGAGTAATCCGTGGATACTATGATTGGGTATAAACCAAAGATTCGTGAACATATGAATACGTCTTAAATTTATAAGAGTGTCCCAAAACAGGCAATAATTCCCCCCCAAAAAGGGTGCGATGAGCCCGAATTCCCATACTCTCAACCAATGTGAGTTCTTAAGCATTGCTGGTCAAACCACCTAGCGAACGCCTGCCATTGGAAAGCAGGTCCACGTATGACTGGATATGGAACTGTTGGGCGTGTTGAGGTAAAAATGGTGCACTCGGTATGGGTGATTAAGCAGAACCCAATCTTCTCTAATCAACCATCAGTTAGCGCATGTTTCTCCCCCACGATCCTTTCGTGCGCCGCGAGACAGATACCAACCAGTCCATAATAAAAATCATGTCAAAACATGATATGTAAAGTATATAAATATCACGATAGAAATGATACTCCCCAACCTCTAGAAAACACCCCTAATAAAAGAAGATTTCCCTCATCTATTCTCTAAATAGTGAGTTCATTTTCATAAACCCACATAAAAAATCAATCATTAGACTAAAACCATTCACAAGTTGTGTAGATATAAAATTACATGGGGCTCTTATATCAAATAAATTTCAAGATATCATTAATTATTATAGAATAATAAATCTAAATATTGATAGACCAACCTCACTATCTAAAAGTTTAGGATGAATTATATTCATCTATCCTATCCATATTCAATGTGTTACAATCAAAGTCACTTGATTTTCAATACCCTACAGATATGATAACTTCTTCCTTGAGGTAACATATCCACTGACACGATCACCATTTCTAGAAGAACTCCGAATTCCAGTCTGATATGGGGTAGAAAACCAGTTTCCAGTACTCTGATTTGGCCTAAATCTTCTATTATTAACCATCAGTCGAGTATTTCTACAAAACCTTTGTATATGACCCATCCCACTACAAGCTTAACAATCCACTGGTTGTTGCAGACACTGGAAGTGAATGTGACCTCACCTTCTAAACTAATGTAACCACTCAGTTACTACTCAAAGTAACTGATTCTTATCTCTGGCCACTATGTTTTTCATTTCATGGATCACATTCTCAAAGATATTATTTATACTATTGGAATAAGTACATCCTAGTCATCGAATAAGAACAAATTGAATTACACTGTAAGCCTCATTCATGTTTTCCTAAGAAATGAGAGCCTCATTAAGAACCTCAAGAATTGTATTCAGTTGGAATATGTTAACCTCTAAAATATTATTAAATTTATTTATATCCTTTATAAATTTCACCATAGAAGCCTCATGTCCTGCCAAAAATGGAATAAATCACTATAAATCAATTAAGCGACAAGTATAGTCCATCACATACATAATCTGTTGGGCCAACCACCTAAAATATATTACTCTCTCTTTCAAGAGGATCTATGGGTAAATGTGTTCTAGGAACATCTCTTGAAATTCTTTCCACACCACATTCTCTAGATACTCATCCGGAGTCTGAATGTAAAACTTGTGTTTCACTAATCTATACAAAAAATAGGGATTTTTTTGACTCCTCTCTCTATATGATTCTATAAAATTGAAAAGTATTATCTTGATAGTCTCAATCCAAAACACAAATACCTCAAGTTCACCCTCTACATTGAAGGTTATAGGGTGATACAACTAGAAATCTCATGTGAGTTCATACATATTCTTCACAACCCACTCTAGGTCTCTATCTATGAACTATATAAAATTAGAAAATTTCTCATGGAACTTATATCCATCTCCTTCACTTTGAACTATCAGTGTCTCTAGTTCCACTACCAAAGGTACATTTCCATCAATGTCCTCCAGTCATCCTATCAGTAAACATCATCACGGGGGAATGTATTTTAAATTAAAAACTAATTTTATAGGACACATAACACATCATTATAAGATTTACAAAAGTGGCATTAACATTAGGGTATAAATAGCCTTCCATTATACACTTCCACAAGGTCAAAACTGATGCAGTATCACTACCCTCAACCATCCCTCACTTGTGTACTGGCTAACATAGTGTAAAAACATCCATAATTCATGTTTATCATTAGAATATATTTTATCCATGTCAATTTGACACATTTAGAATCATTTTTAATTATCAATTTCTTATTATGAAATATTTCAATAATAAAAATACTCACCTAAAAAAATCATTTTCATTTTACATAACCTACTTATAACATTCAATTTTGTGCACGTCTAAAACTATGAATTTCATAAGAAATACCGGGCACATAGAATGATGCATGTATACTCATCTCCAGTTCTATACTGGAGAATGAGTAAAATATAAAAAATATAACATCACACAATATGTTCATCATCTAAGGTGAAATAATATTCAAATATAACATCAGATATCAAGAACAATAATCCCACACTAGGTAATTTGTTTTTCCTCCTCACATGGGTTAGCTACTCCCATACAAGAACTGATGACCAATGAATGACTAATCCAAATATTCTATCTATATTTCCAAAAAATGAAGACAACTAAAAATAAAATAAATATCATTTGATACAACTTGGTGACATCCTGACCAGGTTCCACATAATGATGCCATGAGTCAGTTCATCATGTAACCTAAGACATGCCTCCCCATATTCCATAGGCTACTTAATTGATGTGATGGAGTCCTATATAACACGGGGAGACAATTCCTTCTTTATGAAAGAGTCATAATAGTGGATGTCTATAGAAAATTTCAAAATGATAATTATCATCAATAAAGGTAATACCATAATCAATAATCATCCAAAAACACAAAAAGACTCTAAAAAAGGAATAGATGACCATAAAAAATTATTGTAGATATTTAATTCCATATAAGTGTAAAGTGTAAAATGAAATCCCAAAATAAAGACACAATGAAAACTCCCAAAGAGGTCTTGAAATCATGTTCAGTTTCCTCATCCATGGTCCATCCTAAATCCCAACATATCAATCGATAATAAGGATATTGCTGGTATCCTCTCTTAAAAACATGAACTATATTTTGGTACCGACCAGGCATCCCATATAGGGTAGGAGTACAACATAGTAGGCTACCAAAAATGTGGTATAAAGGAATTACCAACCTATAATAGTGTATTTATTTGTATAAATAAATAAATTAAAAATGATAAAATAAATAATTTTCACATTTAGTATTCTTTCATTAACCACATAGGCCCTTGGGTTCACAGTGACCCCAAAAATAGTAAAACATACTTCATCCCATGATATAGTCTGAACCATACACCTTAGGAATATACCAATCCATTATTTCATGGGAATTCATTATTTATTGAATTTCAATTTTACATTCATATATCGAGGGCCTAGAGAAACAGTCTGGAAGCTAATAGGTATTTACAGTTGGGTTCTGTGTCCCAAAAATTTGTGATCACATATAATTATATATATATTTCAGGGACCAAGAGTGGAATTTTTCCACCCCATGGGTATTTTGAGCACTTTTCATTGACTCATAACTCATTCCTCACATTACTGAAAAATATCAAATACAATGGTTCTATATTTAGAACACATTTATCATCCATGTTTATAACATGTTATTTAACCAACTTCATAATCCTATTTATCAACCATATTCACAATATCATTTATCAACCATGAAAAATTTATAAATAATCATTTCAATTTTATTGGCACACCTCATGGGTTTTCATTAAGTCTGATCTCAAAATGCCAACAGTTCCAATTGGATCTGTGAGGGATCTCATAATCACATGAGGGAATCAATTATTTAATTTAATTTAAAATTAAATTTTTAAAAATTGAAAATAAATGGTTAAACTTAAAATTGTTAATAAAAATAAATACTATGGGAAAATAATATTAGACCACGAATATCATGATTTATAATGAGATTTTTCTAAATCATATCCTTTAATATGGGGTAGAATGATAGAAATCACAACGGAGGAGGAGATATATGATCACAATCTTGTACCAAGACAAAAAAAAGTAATATAAATCCATACCTAGATCTACACTATCAATAATATAGAAAAGTAATTCATTTTAAAAGGGAAATAAATACGGGAGAGAGAGGAACACAAATGGGGAAAAAATCACATACCCGAGAGTTTCTGAATCCATCAACCAGATCTTCAATTTTCCATGACTAGATTTTATAAGCCTTATAATGATTCTAAAAACCTAAAAAATGTATGTAAACTATATTAGGTCTATCTAGGGTGATTATAGGTATGAACCAGCGGGTTTGGGGATTTTTTATAAAACTTTACAAGGTTTAGTTTCCAGGTGCACATTTTACTAGGCAGAGACCACATTTTTTTAAATCATAAAACATTGTTTTGTGATAATACTAATGGGTTACATGGTTTCTAATATTTTACTAATAGTTTTTCAAATATTGTAAACCCTCATTGTATCATGGTGAACTATTTAAGGAGGGTGACCACATAGTTTGGTCCACCCATGCACCACATATAGGGGCTAAAAAACGGGGAACACAATTTTCTATGGAAACCACATGGGTTTCTCTAACTATGAGATAATAATGAACACCCACATTGGATTCCAAATTTCTGTAAATTCTCCAGAAATAACCCAAAATCCCAACCCAACTATGGTAAAATCTAAATTAATGTAAAATATTACCTAAAAATGAGAAAAAGTTATCTGTTGAAAGGTTTGGGTTTTACACATGGTGGTATTAATAGGAATATGATCATTTTTATAATTATTTATAATGGTTTTAGATAAATAATATATATATATATATATATATATATATATATATATGAGTGCTTAATTTTTGGTAAATTCTTTCTTTTCATTGAAAATAATTTTTCTCAAACAATGTTTGTTTATTTATTTTTGTGAACACATATTGAAGTTAATTTTTATCAATTTTATAAGATATATACTAAGAAAATAACTTTATTTTTTAAAGAAAATTATCAAAATTATCTTTGAGTTAATATTTTGGTAATTTTTTGGAAAATTTTCAATTATTGATGAATTTCAGAAAATACATATTTTTATTTTAAAAATGGAATTTATTTTAATAAATTTAAGATACTAAACTTATTTAAATGTGGATTTAAAATTTAATTTATTTAAATAATATATTTATTAATCAAAATTACTTCATTATATTCAATTTCAAATTGAATTTTTATATAAAAACATTTTCACCTTTTGAATGTTTTTTATATTGAAAATTGTTTTTCCACAGTTTTCCAAGATTAATATTAAATTAACTTATTCTCATTATTTTGGTTAAATTTGTTAAAATATATTTCATATTTTTAAAAATCATAATTAACAATATCTAATATGATCATCTTAATTATTTATCCTAATGAATAGTCAAAACAGTCTAACTTATTTACAACAATTAATGTATGAACGAGTTTACTCCGGGTTAAACTAAACATACATGGGATAAAAATTACTCAAAACAGGTATAAATAATGTTTTTGGGCCATATTTAGACCGTATATCATTCATGGTTAATAATGGGTCCATTTTTTACCCTTTTTATATAAGTAAAATGTAGGTGTAATTATTTCATTTAAAAAATATTGAGTGTGTCCTCTCCCCCACTTATAAAAGGAGACCCCCTATCTTATTCTTTACACACTTCCAGAAAAAATTTATTAACACATGAACTAGAAATATAAATTATATAATTCCATACACTCATGATATAATCCTTTTTTTTGTCATAAATACTACTTGGGAATGATTATGGTGGAAACCAAAAGATGATGTCTAAAGAAGAGGTAACGTCCTTAACTGAGCATTTAATTTTATTTCTCCCTCCACCTAATTCAAACATTATTAATAAATTATTATATAATAACCACATTATAAAATGTATATTGATATGTTTTAATGTTAATGTAATCAAATACAGATATCTCATCCCCTCTCAAATGAGAAACAAAATCATTGATTGTGTGCATGATGGACTACCACCTCAAGAACCGACACAATTCATTTTCCATCACTACTTCATATAGCTGGATAAAATGATATATATAATATTAATATATAATAATTCAGATATAATTTTAATTATTTCATTATCATATAATATATACTTTCTCACATCTCAATCCTTATAGAATATGATAACATTTGTCATGTGTATGACAGACTACCGCATTAAAGAGCGATATAATTTATTTTTCACTAACAATATACATATAAGATAATAAGGATTAATTTAATTTTTATATATTATATTCATTAAATAGTAACCACTATTTAAGATTAATATAAAATATAATTTCTTTTATTTATCATCCATTAAATAAATGATAATGTTGTTCCTGTGTTTGGAGGACTACCACCTCACTTAGTGATGAGACTCTTTTTTATTACCAACTCGCATGGATAGTGTGTGTAAGTCTATTTGAAGAAATAATATGATATTTATGATATAATTATAGTAATATCATGATAAAATAACGCTTAACATCTTTCAATATTGATCGTAAAAAAATTAAAACATTACTCATGCTTATGTATGACCTGCTATCTTGATTATTGTAACATAGTTAATTTTTTCATAACCATATTTCATTGTTTGTTTTAAAATTATAATTTTCATATAAAAATGATTATTATTTAATTATTAACTTTTTTATATGACCATATTAACCTTAGAAATGTGATTTTTAACATGTGATAGAAACATTATCAAAACATCTAACAGGAAACTAAATGATTATGAAATGTAATTTGACATGGTAATTAATAAAATAAATATAACAAAAAGGATAAAAAATATCATTAATTAATTAAATAAGTAACCAATATTTATTATTCAGAAAGATAAGGAACATGCATGATGATTCTGGCTCGAGGCATGACGTTTCTTAACTCAATTTCCATTCATTAGGATATACATCTAGTTTATTGACTATATTATGCCAAGGTAATGTGTGAAATTACCACATATTTTCTTTCCAAATTTATTTTTTTTATGAATATTTTTTACAATATACACTTGATTGGTTAACTCTAACTTCAATGATAAAAAATTTATAAGGGATCTATCTAAACCAGCCTTTCCTCTGAGGCATGAACTTTATATCTCTAAGTCACATAATCTCACTATTTAATGTTATGAAATGAATCTAGAATTATGTATATATATTTAAAAAATATATCAAGCTTATTCTCCCTTACTTTTACTTGGTAATTCACTCCTTATGATGATTTCTCAAATGCATTCATTATGATGTTTCCATTTTTTATAATATACAGCATGACTATGAAACACATTCTATTTCCATGGGTAATTATTATGTTATTATTTATTATTGACTCTATTATGTTGTAGACATATATCATTAACATGTTATGATGGATTCACCTAGGTAGCAATATAATTTATTTGGTAAATCTTATGACTCATGAAATATCATTTATGATATTATGGAGTAAACCTAATATATTATGGGACATTTTCCACCCTGTAATATTGTCTGGGTAGCTAGCCTTGACTCATGTTGATTTAATGTTATATTTTTATTCCACAATTCCTGTGATTTCATGTTCTTATGATACTATTTTTTTTATGTCTTACATAGGTTATCCTTTGTAGTTTTAGGAGCTAAAATGGATTTTGGATCTCACTATGGTGAATAAAATAAATAGGTTTTATATTAGTCTCATTTTGATGTATTATGTAGCTAATTTCCCAATGAAACTATTTATTTTTAAAAATCCCCAGCCTTAAACATTACCTAATCTTGAATTATTTCAAGAATACACATTAAGGATCTTTTCAGGTTTAGAGTTTTAGAGAATTAGATCATAAATCATGCATTACATTCCACATCTAAACAAGGCGGTTACATAAAAGAGAGTATTCGTATTTCCCATCAAAGGAGACATATTTAAAATAAAACATGGGTTCTTTCATGACACTTCCTTAACACTATCAACATATCAAGTACTTTTCCATTGACCCGTGAAAAACACTTCAAAAACATGGGATGAGCGTAAAAAGATGAGTAAGGTATATAAAAATATGGAATTTAAACATTAGTCCATGTATACATAAGAATCAATGAAATCATACTTTACTCATAAAACATAAGAACATTAATGTACCTCATCAAATAATGAATAAATCATAGAAATCATAAGACATAATGGTAACTTGAGGGATTCATAACATTCTTACATAGAGTGTAACCCCCATAGTTACGTTTGGAATACCCATCAGAGTATATTCCCTAAATCTCTTTTGAGAAACCATAGCTTTTATCCCCTTCGCATTACCCAATCCATTGGAGATATATATCGGTCTCACCCAACCTTAGTTTATCACGGAACCACCTGTCTTCATAAACAATGTCCAAGAACCATAACATAATCGTACCACATAAAACATGCATCAAGGAAACATAGAATTTCCACATTTCAATAACAAGATATCAATAAAAAACACTTATATAAAAATAGTATCAAAAAAAATTTCAATACCAATATAAATGAAAAGTAAAACATGGTATTTATTTTACATTTAAAAAAAGTTATAGCTTGTAGAGGTAGTTGAAACTAAAATAATGGTCACGGCGGCGTAGAAGTCATTATCACCGCATACGTAAGACAAAAACATTCATTTTGTCGTTTAGTAAAACTCTTCATATAAAAGGATTCCTTTTTAATAAAAGTAAAAGTAAAAAGGGTTTTATACACCGTATAAAATAGAGTTATTTATAAAACAAAATATGCCTCAATGAATAGAGATTGAGACGATGTCCCTTACCTCATGTATGACTTGACTCGATCGTTCTTTAATCTACTGAATAATAAACTTGAGTTAATTTATACTTGCTTAAGAACATTTTTTCATGTTCATTGTTCCTTTTATATCAATTGCTACCATGTTATGAACACTATGTAATAATTTAAGTTAATAATGGTCGTTTTAACGATCATTGGTACTTGAGTAGAAAATAAACTCTTTATAATTACAAGTTGTTCATGTGGTAAAATATCCATTATAACCAGAATTATGTTCATGATATAGATATTATATATATCATATATATCCAGTATATACATGCATTTATAATATTACAATACTTTTAGAGGTAAGAAATGGAATGCACCGTTCATGGAGACGGTAAGTCGTATGTACGCATGAACGCTACCTTCATTTCTATTTAGTATCTAATGGAATTGAATAATAATGATATAAAGGTATATTATAATTCCATTATAATATCATATATAATATCATTAACTCCATCCTTTATATGTCCCACATATGGCATTAACGAATCAAATCACTTTGAGGGGGCGGTAGTCTGCACTTCCTAAAATGAAATTATCGTGTTTACCCATAATGAAAACCATAAAGGTATGTCATAAATGAAAAATACAGAAGCATAAGAAAAACATAAACATAATAGATATCATATATAAAATAGTGACATATTAATGGCCACCTTTTACGGTGTTAAAAGAATATTGAACAATCATCATTTCATGAGGCTGAAATTCTCCATCCACAAAAACAATATGTTCTTTATCCATTAGACGTAGGTGTGTGTAAGTGTTGCTCGAATACTTCTTATAAATAAATCCTAGTATATTTAATATACTATTGGTGTTACAAAATAATGGAATAAAAAGAGTTTAGGTGGTTGGAGAAGGAAAACAAAACAAAATAGCATTAGAGAAGACTTTACCTTTAAATCGAGTAACTCCTCTTGGTTTGAACCAAAAGGGTTTCTTGAAGAGCATTCTGCATAAGTTAAGGCTTCTACGATGAATAGATGGATATTTGGAGCTTAATTTAAAAGAGTTTGGATGAGCCGAAGGGCTTGATAAGTGTGAGAGATGGGTAGGATGTGGGGTATTTTTGATATAATTTTAAACATTGTATTCTTATTTATTTAAATCATTTATTAATGACGTAAACACTTCGTCATCATTGTGTAATAAATAATTTAATTGTTTTTTTATGCCTAAAAATTATAATACAATTACCATGATGTTGGAAATATTTTTATCTTTTTAATGAATATTTATAGTAAAATATACAACTTATATAACCCCATGTAATAATTGTTTTAGTAAAACAATACATGTTTGTGATATTTTTATTTTTACTTTAAATAAAAGGTATTAAGGTCATTATCGTACTAAAGTGGCTCCATGGGGTCCAACGAATTGACCCATGGATTGTCTTGGTCGGCCATGACCTATACAATATGGTTAGGACATGTGTCATGATATTTTTATATTTTTATAATGACATTTTTATCTTAAATTACAATAATTACCTCTAATCGCGGTTAAAAAAACTCAAAAGTTACTATTCACCAAAAAATATATTTTAACCCCATTAAACGACATTTTAATTAATAATGACAACCATGTATGTCGGATTTTTTAAATTAAATACACAGAAGCGGTAAACTTTCATTTAAACAAAAAATCTGTTTGTTTAACTACCACTTAGTGGTTTCACTATTTATCAAAAATTGAAGTTCTCCAGAAGAATACCAAAAAATCACCCTAAGCTATATTTGATATTACGAATTCAAAAATGATGTCTATTTTGAAAAATTCAAAACATATAAGTTTCATTAATTAATTTTATAATTAATTTCCATTGTCAAAACAAATAGCGTGTTTTTAAGAAACAATATCTATCAAAAGACTGACACTTGTTTATGTCTAATTTCAGAGTGAAATTAATTCCAATGACCACCATAGGATTAACTGGTAAAAATATATTCTAATTGAACATTAAAAACAATTAAAAAGATAATCTATCCTTATAAATAAATTAGATTAAAATGAGGTTTTGAATTAAAATACAACATTTTTTACTATTCATTAAAAAAATGAACATTATCAGAAAATACCAAAAATTTACACAAAGTAAATTTTGATGACCCAATTATAAAGAAGAATTTTATTTGGTCTAATAGAATGTACAAGAGTGACCAAAACTATATTTAAAGAGGGTTCTCTATTGAACATAGCAACCCCATTAATGTAAATTTAATACTCAATTCCAAAAATATTAATAAATATGAAAATGTCTTATTCTTTATTTACCTGGGATGTTATAGTTTTATAACATCATTTTTTATTTATTAGACATTTATGTTAAAAACAATGAAAAAATATGTGTAAAAGGCTCAGGTCACTATTACCTATATAAAACATGAAAGCTTCAAAAAGATATACATAAGTGAGTATACATGGTGTGAGAAAACACACCCAGTTGGATATCACCATGATGTCTGTACAATTTCTTTCGTTATGATGTTTATACATGCTAGACTAAAATAAAATATGAAATAATGTTTTTGATTTTTTAATTCCTAAGGAAAATAAAACCGTATACCTTTAAGAATAAATGAATAAAAAAATTTTATATGTAAAAACAGGTTTGAAATCTGAAGAATAATAAGAAATTCATGGATTTTAGGAAAACTATTAAAAAATGGGTTTTCCCATTCTAAACCAACTTTAAAATAAATCTCATAATAAAATAATGTACATTTAAATTTGAAAGAATATTTACAAAACCACTTCATAAAAATAATTTTGGAAAAACAAACATTTCCATAATTTAATAGTATCACAATAAATGTAGAAACCACCACATTAATGAAGCATAACAAGATCAAATAATGATATTGTAAATAGTTACAAAAAATAAAATACATATATGGGTATACAAATTATGATGATAAGAAAATACTCTATATGGAACCACCAATCAAGGGGAAAGTGTTTTGGATTATTCCTTAGCTATTTATGTGATATGATCCTAATAATACAATAATAAAATTGGACCAATCATCCGCCTACATTGTATCAAAAATATTTTATAGAACACTTGACTTGGACACAAAATCATCAGTAGGGGAACTCCTTTAACCTGGATGTAGCATATAACTAGGGGATACTAGTTGGTGTATGAGATAACTACTGTAGAAAAAATTAATCTCTCTCACTTAGTTACACAATATCTCATCATTAAAACAATTTTAAGGTGATAAATAAAATAAATAATGATCAATATATTCATAAAAAACATAAAAATTATATATCACCTCTTCTCAAACACCCTCATATGAAACAACCCCTTTTCATCACAAAAATATTCCATTTAAAATAAAAAACCCATGAAAAGAAGAATTAAAAATAAGGGGCATAATGTGGGTATCACAAGATATCAAACCATTTATTTTATATGTTTATCAACAATAATTTATTAATAATTAGACTTATAATTCCATGTAATTTTAAATTTCATGAAAACTATTGCTTTAAAATATCCTTTCAAAATCACAAAAAAAAACCACAATAATTTTTCCTTAATAAAATTTTAAAAAATTATTTTATTCCATTAAAAACCAAGCCATATATTTTCCATAAAAACAATTTAAAGGATGTCTCTTATATATTTTCTCAAATTTTTTCTATGAAAAAAAAAATCAATTCAAAAAAATCCTAAAATTCATAGATAAATTCATTTACTCAATGTATAAAATTCATTCAATGACCGTGAAAAATCATCATTGGTATCATACATAATTATAATTTAATAGTAAAAGATTTTTAGAAGTTACTGGTTTCATGAATTTTAAAATAAATTAGTTGGATATAAATACCTTCTTAAATCTGATCATAAAACAATCACCTCAATGGTAAAGGAAAATAAAAATAAAGAATCTCCCTTAATATACCATAAATAAAAAAATCCCTTGTTTAGAAACAAACCAGTTCCTAAATTCCACTTTCACAATTATTATCCTTATAGGGAGGGAGAGAATCCAAATATAAATGGAAGAGGGGAGATAAGTGATATGAAAGGAATAAAAGAAGAGGTATTACCTTGAATAAATTTATTAGAAACATGAATTAGAAGTAAACATTGATTGAGAAGAAGAGGGGGGGAGGTATACTTAGGGGGCCCTGAAGATTAGTCATGTGAATGGGATTATAGAGGACAAAGAAAAAAAATACTAAAGGGGTAACAAAGTGCATTTCACATTTTAATTGAATACAGATAGGCTGAATGGTTTTCCAAACCATGCTCCAACTCTATGGGATTCACTAAAAAACTTTCATGACACACTTTCTTTATCTATAAACCAAACCCTAAACATGTTACAACCTTTAATATCTCCCCTCACCCAAAACTATGTCACAATCTTTTCTAGAGACCCTAAAAAGTTTTATAATTTTTGTTTTATATATGAAAAAACCACTAACAATAGTTAAAGTACAATTTTTTTTGTCTCGCATAAATTCCCCGAACCATACAGTTACCACGAGATTGAGTTAAACCATTATAAATTCCAAATTTCCATTATATAACTCATAAAACTAAATAAGAGACTATAATTAAAAAATATTTAAAATAACAGTGACTTGTGGTGATAAAAGTTTCCCTTTCATGTCACTTTATTTCACCAAAAAATATATTGTTAAAAATTAAAGGAAATAGAACAAAACAATTGGTGGGTGGGTCAGGGAAAGACTTGAGAGGGTTGGAGAAATACTCAAGAGGGTTTCTTCAAAATGAAACCACTCAACAAGATCCATCATCAAGCCTAAATACCTAAGATCCAAAATAACTACTAAATGATCTCCCAAAATCATTAACCCACTCCAAGTGTAACACAACTAAAATAATATTACTCATAGATCTAAAATGTTGTATTCCTATTATTGGTCTACCCATCATTCAAAATTAATCTCTAATGGGTAGAAAAAACGAAAAAGATCATATGGGAAAACCACTACCAGTAATAAGAATCTCCCCATACAAAACAACCAAGGAAACACAAATATCTACTAATAATAAATAAATATTGAAAAAGGTACTGATCAACTCTTAAAAGAGATTAAATCCAAAAGGATATCAAACCATCCCCTATAATGAACATATGAAATCAATTGATGAATCCACTAAATTCTTCCAAATATATAAAAAAAAACTACATCTAACATCAATAAAGAGTGACATGGTTTGATCATTTTATCAAAAGATAAAATAAATGTGTAACTTATGATCTCACACTAAAACAACATCACATATAAAACCCCAAAAAACATTTAAAAACACCATCGAGTACATAAATTTATCTAGTGTTATTAAAATATTAGTCACATAAATATTCATCCATGATCATTCCTCATTATTCCATAAATAAACAATTGTTAAAATATAAAAAAATCATAAATAATATTCTACTAACCACATATGAACATAACTACAAAGTGAGTAAGGCTTCAAAAAATTGATAAATGAAGAAAAAACAGAAGAATCCAATATTAATTTCTATGAAACCTCTTATCTAACTGAATTCCATACAAAAAAATTAATTAAGAATATGATCCTTCCAAAACCATATCATGATCAACACTTATTATAATAACCTAAATTGAAAAAAATTGAAAGATAACTAAAATGGCCATAATGAAGGTAGGTCCATCGATCCTTTATGTAAGAGGTTGTAGAGTTCCCAAGAGCTCCACAATGAAATCACTTGAGATTTCATTATTCCTTATATGAACCATGGGGGTCTTGAATGTACTATCCCTCATCAAAATTTAATTATAACTCATGATCATCAAGTTTTATATCCACACATATCGGTGTACCTTCATTCCTATCTAATGGAATAAAGTCTTCAACCATCATTGTAATTCCAAACTAGTCATCTCCCACATCAATCTCCTCATTAACCACATATTTAAATTAAATTTGACTCAATAAAAGAACATTTGAACACTAATTTAAGTTAAAACCCCTTCATAATAAATAATCTTTCATAGAATTATTAATGACTTGCTCAGGTGAAAATACTACCAGATCTCAAAACCATTATTCGTGATTGGTATTAAAACTATAATGTGACACCCATAAATTATAAAAGAATAAAATTTTACTTGATATAATATAAAACATTAAACCTTTACATTTTCTCTCATTACAATAAACAAGGAGTCTCTTTTATACTTAATGTTACATTCATGACTGAATTTTACTGAACAATAATATACTATTAATATTATTTTTTAATATAATAGTTATTTCCAAGACATTGGAATTGTGGGTATTAATTGGATTACTTATATTATGAATATATATATATAATACTAACTTTTATATGTTATATATTAATTATAAATAAATTAAGAATCATTTAAAACAAAAACTAATGATTTCTAAAAAATAATATTTTTTCTAAAAGAATGCTTAATCGTTCTTGGGAACATAATTGAAAATTTAGTTTCCCCACATTTAATATATTTATTCTAAAAAATAAAAAAAATTGTAATAGAAATATCATAAAAATATTATGGTTAAATTTTGGGATTTTTATGAGAAGTTTCATTTTTTGCTGAATAGGGAAAAATATTGAATTTTAATGGAAAACTGCCTTTAAATTTAAATAATTTATAATGGAAAAAAAATATTTTTATTTGATTATAATGTAAAATTAGATCATTATTAACTCAATTAATCTATTTTAGTTGATTATAATCATTTTTATAATGAATTATGATATAATATCATTGTAATATTTTTACATTTTCTCTTTAAAAACCCCATTATCGTGAATCATGTAGGAATAATTTTAAATTAAATTACACCCCATGTATGAGTTTAATTTTTACAAATAGATTATATATTAAAATTGATAATAATTTAAATTGTCTAATAAGTTCAACTGAATTTTTGACCAAAATTATTAGTGCAAATAGTCAAAATTAATTACCATATTTAAGGTAAAAAAAAGTTTACATAGTTGTTGAATAGATAATATAAGGTTTAAAATGAAATAAAAAATTGTTTAAAACCCCTAAGATTGACATATTTATACCATTATTACTTTTAGATCGATGGTTTTAGTATTATAGACACTTTTCCCTGAAGGTGACCTATATAATAAGTTTTGTAAAGAAAAACTAAAAAGGATATTGTTCTTCATTTTAATTTTTATACAACATTGGGATAGGGTGAAAATCACATGATTGGATATAATTAATATTTTAAAGGTGAATGAGTTCTTTCAATATAATATAATATATTTTTTTTGATAATAAATAATTACATTCATTACTTATGAAATGCTATCGTAAGGATTATTCAGTTAATATTATTACTAAATTAATTATAATAAAAATATTAAAAGTGAATTAAATTGAATTAATTAATTTTCAGCATTATTTTTAGCAGATTATTTCATGTTACACACATGTTATAAAAATACACTAAAATTCCATCATTGTCTTGATATTTTCTAATTAAATTTAAATGAATAATGTTAAAATTGACATTAATGAAATTTAATGATAATTTATATTTTATTAAATGGCTTAAAATTAATAAAAGTACTATATTAAAATAATTTCTTTGTAAAAACTATATATGTTTAAAAAAGGTCCATTTATACACAAATTTATCTTTCATAATGAACATATTGACCAATAAATAGTTAAGACATTGGTAGCATGACTAGGGTTAAAGAAGTGTTTTTATGTGTTTCATGTGATTCTATTAAAATTAATTTTGAACAAAAATGAGATTTTTATTTTATAAATTAGATATATAATTTAAAGTTACTCGGTATAAATTATATAATAATTATCCATTAAATATAATATTTATGTATAAACCACCTAAGATAGAAAAATAATTACTGTGGTAAAAAAAGGGTAAAACTGAGTAAACCTAGTGGCTAAGGAACAATGTGATAAAAATCATTCAATTTGTGTATGGTGGAAGTGAGTCTGAATCATATAATACCTTTAAAAAATTAGTTATTTAAATTTTATCCAGTTGGGTTATGTTTGACTAGTGTATAGTGAATAATTTTGGGCATTTACCATAATACACTCCTTCTCAACTATAATGGGGCACTCAATCCCCTCAATTATGTATCCCTACTATGTGGTTGAATGGTTTCTCTTAGGTGGTGCTTAGTTGGACAAATCATGTTCCAACCATACAAACCAAAACTATCTCGGTGTACAACCTATGGGGAGGTTGCCTGTAAAATTTGGTCCAACCGCTCACCACCTCCTGGGGATCCATAAATGGTATAACAATCTATTTTGGAAAACCACATGGTTTTCCCTAACTACGTGCCCACAGTGGATATCCCCATGGGATTCCAAATTATTTTACATTCATTAAAAACACCAAATTAAAACAAAACCAAGGTATAATCAAAACATGGGGAAAAGAATACCTGAAAATGTGCACATGGAATCTACAGAAAGGTAGGGGTCTTACAATATCCCCACCTTATAGCATATTATCCCTAATATATAATTACAGGAAACACTATGGCTCTATGGTGAAATGGTTCTTCCACTAATAAAACATACCTTCTTCCGCCTCCCATGTTTCATCCTAAACATGACCATACTGGCACTACACTCGGACTATCAGCACGGTCTTTCCCCACACCAATTTCTCAATGCAATTGACAAAATTAATTGGATTCTCATTATAGGATAAATCATCGACAAGATCAACATCATCAAAATAGATCACAAGATAAGGGTCAGGGTGATACTTTTGATGTTGGGACACATAAAAAATAGCATGCATTAGAATATACCTATGTGGAAGAGACAATCAATAGACCACCTATAATATTCTCTCTATGATATCAAAAGGTCTAATTTACCTAGGTGGAAATATTCCCTACCTTTAAATCCAGTGGTGAACCAATCTTGGCGACATCCGAAGGAACACACAATCACCCAACATAAATTAACAGGGTCCATGGTGTCGATAAACATAAAACATCGTCTTACTTTGATCCATAACCATAGGTTTCTAAATAATATGAACTCACTACAATGTATCATTCATAAGACTCAGTCCCAAAAACTCATAATCTTCTACCTCATTCAAAAAAAAGCAATATGCATTGAATGACATAAAGAATCTTATATGGTTCCATACGAATTGACCCATGATAACATTTTTTATATAAAAACTCAACTAGTGTTAGTTTATTTTCTCAAGATCCACCGAGATCAACAACACATGCTCTCAACATTTCCTCCAACACATGTTTAGTATGATCTGATTACCCATATTCATGTGGGTGGAAATCTGTACTCAGAACCACCGGGGTTCCCAAAAACAACTATAAAAATTACTAGAAGTATGAAGTAATATTTTATTCATGGTATAAAACTTTGATCAGAGGAACCTCTTGAAATTGTAAATCACTTAATCATATATCTCATCCAATTATTCCATGGTTGAAGACTCCTAGATAGGTGGTAAATGGTCTAATTTAACTAATCTTTCCATAATCACCCAATATGCATATTTCATATGAGGTATACTTAGAATACCTACCACATTGTATTTGGTTACATCATCACACTTCCATTATATGATGAGAAATAGATGTAAAAAACCACCAAGTCATTTATTTTTGGCCTATACATACAATTAGGTGTAGCACCATTCCATGAAACCTGCTATCATTCTTTTCATTCCAGAACACCAATAATTTTGCAATAGGTCATGGACCATTTTTTCAGACCTAGCTGAACCACTATCTTCAAGGAATATAACTCACACATTATCTCCTATCTCAAATAAGTAGGAACAAAAAAATAATTCCTGACATAGATGATCTCATTCTCATCTATAGTAAAATCAAAATATGACCCCCCTTCAAGGGTTTCCCTCAAATCCAATTACTTTGGATACTAATATTATTTCACCATGATCCAGCTCATAGGATTTGATGAAAAGATAACCATAAAAGGTTCATCTACTCATGGCCCTCCTGGACCTCAATATGTATCTCATCCAGTATGGAAAACATCTTTCACTCATAAATGGACTCCTAAACTGCTCGTGTCAATGTCCTCCTGACCAATGTGTCAGAAACACTATTTCTCTTCAATGATGAATAGGCTAGATAAAAATTAAATGATAGTATATAATAAAAACATTTACACTACCAGAGGGTCAAAAATCCCTATGAAAATATGTACTTTATGATCTTCTGATCGGAATTCATAAAATACATGTCACCTAATAGGTATTTACACCATCAATTTAAATCAAAAACCAGCACAACTAACTAGGTAAAATGAGTAGGGAATTTTCATTCCTTTGAACTCTAACTATATTACCCACACACCAAAAATCTATCTCCCTACACCAATAATACCCCATGTTTGATCCTATAAATATCATAAAACATGGTATACTCATCACTCAGATCATTTATGATCAAGATCGTTGTTGTAGTCAAATACATTTTTGACACGTAGAAATAATTCTCATATGCTCAAAACCATTAAAAATTCTCACTATTCATGGTTTATATTGTATGTGGTTTTTCTAAAAAAGAAATTTCTTAGATAAACCATCTATAATATCTCACCTGCAACGTCCCGGATTCGAGTGCCACTCAACATGTGCCCTAGACCCAGTTGGTCACATGACCTCAAGCACATTTACCAAATGCCAGAGACTGCCAACTAGTAGCGAGGGACCATGTCTAATAGTGTAGAATATATGCCCTCACTTGTCAAAGTATAGCATAGAAGAATAAAATATAAAAACTTTCGACAACTGTGGAATCAATAAACCATTCACATTTAAAATTAACAACTGTTGTGATAGATAACCAACAGTCATATAGATAATGATGCAACATGTCTCAAGTTCTATGAAAATATCCAGAACATGTTATACAACAATATAATACAATACAATACAATATAACGTTCAGGTACAAGAGAACAAAACAGAATAGCTGGCAGCAACGTGAACCAATGCTCAATCACATGCTCCCCTACTCCTCAACAACAATCAAGTACATGTATAGGGACCCTTGACCTTATCCATAACTGCAGAAATGTAATCTGTTTGGGGCCAAAGACATGACCCCAAACAGGGTGTGAGAATGAATCCCAGTAGGAACCCATCAAAGGCTCGTGTCCAACTGTGTGAAAATATGCAACTATAGTGTGAAAAAGTAAATGTAGTAAACCCATAAGTACTCAAAAGTAACTATCACTACCAATTACTTTTCCATTTTATGTTTTAATCATTTAATTTAATAATATTCCGTGCTAATCAGAACCAAGACCTCAGGCTAATCAGAATCTTGCCCTCATGCTGATTTAGTAAAACCATTTCCTCAAGAATTCCCTCAGGCTATTGAGTATTTCCCTAAGGAATATGAAGTGTCACCCTCAGGCACAGAATCTACTACCCTCACGTATGGAAAAATTTTCTCTCAGGTGAATTAAAACACTGCCCTCAGGTTAAATAGAACACTTCCCTCAGGCTAAATAGAACACTACCCTCAAGCTCAAGTAACCAGGCTAAGACCCACAGATAAGCAAGAAATTATATAGAATTCATATGAAGGAAATTTAAAGTAAGCTAAATTTTATGGTATACCCTCAGGTAACCTGGCCAAACGACTAAACAGAGGAATACTCCCCCAGGGTGGTCCTGGATCTAAGTAGCGATCCCAAAAAATAGTTTATTATCACATTAAATTACCTATACAATTCTAGGTATTCAAAACAACCAAGGCCTCAGCCACATGACACCCTAACATGGTTTCGTAGCACAATGGTACAAAAAAACGCACAGTAGTGGGAATTTAAACACAAATACACCTACCTCGATCGCCCCTGATTCGTATACGTGAACGATGATCCTTGAATCGTCCAAGAACAACGTCGATCTGAGGTGAAAAAAATCTCATTAAAACTCAAATAACATCCTTTATAGGAAGAATTGGCAAGAACTACTTAAGGAGAAGGAAGGTCTTACCCGTACAGTTCCAACGAGATTGATGGAGGCGGAATCGGATTCCTGGTGGTCGCTTGGGTGATCTCCAAAGATCTGTCCATCTCTCCCAAACCCTCCTCTGGTTCTAAGCCTTCCCTGTGAATAGGGGAGGCTACTTCCCATTTTAAGCGAAAAATAAATCTACACAGCGTGTACTATTGACTACACGACGTGTAATTTTCTCATTTAACTATTCCTCTGGCAGCTACCTTTCCCACAGCCGCACTGTTCATTAGTCGACATAAGTACACGACATGTAATACCTGAGTACATAGCATGTATTGTTGCTCAGTTAGAGGCTGCTTCCACCGCCTTACTATTTGCCTGCTGACTGACTACACAACATGTAAATACAAACTACACGATGCATATTCTGTTTTTACACCCTTCCTCATCAACATGGCTACACACCCAGTGTACTCATCCCATACGGCCAAAGTACACAACGTGTTGGAAAGAACATGGTTTGAAGTCACAAAATTTAGGATTTTTCCCCATTTTCCTTATTTTCTCAAAAACACGTAAGGAATAGAGAAAAGAAGAAACATGTACATCAAGAATAAGAATTAGGTTCTTACAAAATTCCCCCCTTAAATAAATTCATCCCTGAATTTCCCTTCCAAGGGTGGAAAAGATAAATCTCAAAACAACTCTGGCCACTGAGCACGTATGTCGGTCTCCCGCTACTAGGTTTCGTCCTACACACAGCCATGTTGCCATAACACCCGTACGAGAGGAACTGAATGACCTCAGAGAACCTTTATGCTTCTATCCACGATACGAATCAGATGCACCTCAAAGGACACATATAACTTAAGATCATCATCTTCTAGATGAAATATGTGAGACATGTTTGAATGATAACGGTGCAATTGAGATACATGAAAGACGTCGTTCATGGATCGATACCTCTGTGGTAACTGAAAACGATAGGAAACCAGCTCGACTCTCTCCAGAATCTCAAATAGCCCCACATACCTCAGTGAAAGTTTACCATTTCTCCTGATCTGTATGTGTCCTAGCCTCGGTGAGAAAAGCAAGAAAACCTGATCGCCGACCACGAACTCCAAGGGTCATCTGTGGCGATCATCATAAGATTTCTGGCAAGACTGTGTGGTAGACATCCACTTCTGAATCAACTAGACCTGCTCAGAAGTCTCCTGTCTGATACGTGGTCCCAGTAAAGCTGCCTCACCCACCTCTAACTAGCATAAGGGGTATCAGCATGACGTACCATATAAAGCCTCGTAAGGTGTCATCTCAATAGTTTCCTGAAAACTATTATCATTGGAAAACATGACAAAGGGTATATGCTTATTCCAAGAGCCCCCAATGTCTAGGATGCATGCACGCAGCATGACCTCAAGCACTTATATCATACACTCTAACTAGACATCAGTCTAAGGGTGGTAAGCTATGCTCAGAATCACCTGTGTACCCAGTGCCCTCTGAAAACTCTGCCAGAAACGAGATTTAAAATGTGCATAACTATCTGAAATGATAGAACGAGGGACACCATGAAGACATACGATCTCTCAGATATACAACTTCCTGAACTCGTCAAATCCGATGGTCTCCTTGATTGGAAAAAAGTGAGCTACCATTGTGAGTCTGTCCACAACAACCCACACAACATCATTCTCTAAAGCTGACCTCGACAACCAAGTCACAAAGTTCATTGCAACATAATCCTATTTCCAATCTGGAATTGGTAACTGCTATAACAGTCTGCCTGGCCTTATATGATCCGCCTTCACCTAGTGACAGGTTGAACATCTCAAAAAAACCCAGCTATCTCCTTATTCATACCCGACCACCAATACTGACATCACAAGTCACGATACATTTTCGTAACTCCAGGATGAACATCCCAAGATGAAGCATGAAACTCCCCCATTAGCTCCTCTCATATATCCAATAGAACCCATAATCTTCCATGGAAATGAAATACATCGTCATCACCTATCATCCATCCAGGAGGAGGGTCCTCACTTTCCACCGACTCCCGTAGAACTAGGCCTCCTGAATCAGATAGTTGGCTCATCCTTACTTTATCCAGGAGGGTAGAAGCCACAACTAATGATGAAAGATAGGTTTTCCCCTGGCTATCATGCACCTCCAAATTCATCTCAGAGAACAAATCCATGAGCTGCCACTCACCACTGGCCTCTTGCACTGCCTGTATCTGAGTCCTCCTGCTGAGTGCATCAGCTACTGCATTACCTTTACCAGGTGTGTAGGCAATCTCAAAATCGAAGGAATGAAGGTATTCGACCCACCTTTGCTTCCTAAGATTCAAGTAACATTGAGTAAAGATATACTTGAGACTTTTGTGGTTAGTGAAAACCAAAAAATTCTCTCCCAAGAGATAATTTCTCCAACAGTGCAACCCATGAACAACTGTAGCCAACTCGAGATCATGCGCCGGGTAATTCCTCTCATGTGGACTCAACTGCCAAAACCCATACGCAACTACTCGATTTCCCTACATAAAAACTGCTCCCAGCCTAATACCTAAGGAATCACAGTAAAATGTATTTCTCTTCCCTAGCTCTGGAAGTATCAGGACTGGTGCTGACGTTAACCTTCCTTTTATATCTGGAAAGGCTTCCTCACATGCTTCCGACCAAACGAACTACACACCCTTCTTAGTCAAACCCGTCAACGACACTACTAAATGAGAGAAGTCCGGTATAAAACTCTAGTAGTAACCAACTAGCCCCAAGAAACGTTGTATTTCAAACACGTTCTTAGGCTGCTCTTAAGAAAATTATACTCTCACCTTCTCTCGGTCTACTGTAATTATGGACTCTGAGATGATATGACCCAGGAAGTGAATCTAGTCCATCCAAAAGTGTCACTTTGAGTGCTTAGCATATAGCTTATGCTCCCTCAGTGTACTTAGTATGATCTCAAGATGGGTGGCATGGTCATGTCGAGTGTGAGAGTACACCAAGTTATCGTAAATGAAGACTACCACAAAAGAATCCAGATAAGGGTGGAACACACGATTCATCAGAGCCATGAAAACTTTTGGTGCGTTCGTGAGTCCAAACGGCATAACCAAGTACTCGTATAGACCATATCTTGTCCAAAAATCTATAAGTGGTATGTCCGATGGTCTCACATGCAACTGATGATATCCCGATCTCAAGTCAATCTTTGAGAACACTCTTACTCCACGAAGTTGATCAAAAAGATCATCAATCCTTGGCAAGGGATATTAGTTATTAATTGTCAGCTGGTTTAACTTCTGATAATCCACACAAAGTCTGAGGGTACTCTTTTCCTTCTTTGCAAAGAGGACCGGTGAACTCCAAGGAAAAGTACTGGATCAGATAAAACCCTTTGCATGTAATTCTTCTAACTTTCTCTTGAGCTCCTGTAACTCAAGTGTAGCCATACTATAAGGAGGAATAGACACTGGTGCTCCCTCTGGAACAAGACTAATAGTGAGATCCACTTCTCGCTCCAGAGGTATAACCAAAAAGTCATACAGGAAGATATCCCTGAAACGATCAACCAATGGAGGGAAAATAGTCTGAGAAGTCCCCTGATCATCCAGATATAATCTCGCAATCTAGGCTATGACTCCACCTCGCCCACGATGCTCGGGTCCATCTCAACTCGCCTAAACATCCCATTCACCCTTGTATAGAAACTCTCTGCCCTCTGGTGATGAGAGACACACCCTGTGACAATAGCAGTCTACAAAAGATCGAAAGGGAACCAACCAGTCCATCCAGAGAATGACATCATAGATTGTTATCTCTATGTCATAGAGGTCCCATTTAAAGTGACACACACCAACCTCAAGGGGGAACTCCTCGTACTGATGCACACCAGTCGTTCTAGATCCCAACGGAGGGTCTAGCCCCATAAAAGCAGAAGGAAAAGAAACACATAGCCCGAGGCTCTCCACAATGGGTACAGATATAAAACTATGTGTATCAGCCATATCGAAAAGTACTGAAGATAAGAAAGAAACTACTATAATAGTACCTATGGCAGTAGAAGGTCTGGGATCCTGCTCATGTTCGGTCTGTTGCACTACATATTCCTACCTAGTGCCATGACCGTGCGACACAGCCTGGCTACCCAGAGCTATCCCACCCTACTGCCTCTGAAATCCTGGTGTCTGGATACCACGACCACGACCTCCATCTTTGCCTGCACACCCTGACGTATTCCAGTTTCCTGACTGGTAAAGAAGCCACCGGTCCTGCTCTCGCACACAGAGTCTGCACAAAACCCCTCTCACTATACACTAGTGGAAACTCCCTACAAAATCACTGCAGATGTCCCATATTGCCGCAAGCTCGGCACTCCACTGGGTCACGTGGACACTGCGGTCTCTTGTGCCCCTCCTTACCACACTGGTAGAACCTGACCGGGACACCTGAAGTAATTGCTTGGCTAGTATTTCCACCGTGAGAGAAACTCATATGTCTCTTACTTTTACCGGCAGAAATAATACCATAAACTGGTGTCAAACCGCCCTGGCCCGCACCACTATCCTCCCAAAGGTTCCTCTTTGTAATCAGTGCCTAGTTCACAATAGAATGTACTATAGAAAATGTTAAAACATTTACCAGTGCTCAGATTTCATATCGAAGACCATCCTCATAGCGTTTGGACCTCAACGTCACATCACCCACCAGAACGGGTAAAAAACACTGTGGTTCAGTGAAATGAGCAGGATAATCCATCACTGACATAGTGCCATGCTTCAGGTTCATGAACTCTCGAGCTCGATCTGCCCTCAACATTTCTGGGAAGAAGAAGTCATAGAAGGCTTTCTGAAAATCTCCCCACTCCATGTCTTTGTGATTTTTTGTCTGAGTGGTAACATCCCACCACCTCTTGGTGGAATCACGCAACATATAAGTTGTGAGCTTGACCCTCCACCCAGAAGGCGTATCAAGATGCTCGAAAATATTCTGAATAGACCCTAACCAAGACTCCGCAGCCTGTGGTCCGCCATCCCAAGAAAATGTAGGCAGATGATACTACTGGAAGATACGAGTCAGCATAGTCATAGATGTGGCAGCCGGCGGTGCTCCCTGAAAGGTCTGCATGAACTGCATAGAGCCTTCACCGAACTGCACATCTATTCATGTGTCCGGTATAATGGCTGGCACCGCATCTGGCTCTGCTGGAGGATCCACTGGTATCCCACGGACCACCATCTCTGGAGTATAATCGTTGCCGCTCTCTTGGTGAACAACGTGTGTTCATCTCGGCAGAATGACCCTACAAGGTCAAACACACACCTTAGATCAATATTATCAAAGGCTGAAAAATGAGGGGACCAAAAAGGAAATGGTAGGAAGAAGGCATTTCAAGATTTTAAAAACAAGACTACAGAGTGTGTATATTAACTAGACGGCCTGTACCTAAATTTTCTTTCCCTTCCTAGGTTCTTCTACACGGCTACACCACATGGCTCCCATTGAACAAGACTACACGGAATGTATGTCATCTAAAGGGATTGTATGGTTTAATTTCCAACTGCCCGTGTCGTTCGTGACATGAATGAATACTCGGCTAAGACTACATGGCTTGTTACACCCGCACAAGGTGTGTACACCACCCTATTTCCTAGACACATGGATAATTCCACACAGTTTCCCACTAGCATGGACTACATGGCGTGTCCCTCAGGTACACGGCGTGTTCAAGAATAGGTGACACCATCTCATGTTTGTTAGTTACAGGGCTGGGTCCTCATGCCAGAATACACAGTGTGTTCCAATGTGGACACGTCGTGTATGTCTTAAGGCCTCCTACGTCCGTGTTGTTAGTTACATGGGTGGACTCCGGGTCAACACTATATGGCGTTTAAATCTGGTACATGGCGTGTTTTCCCCAAGCCATTCCCATACCCCGTGTCCCCGCCCACACGGTCCATGACACAGGAAGAGACTACACGGAGTGTACAGAGGGTACACGACGGGTAGTTAAAATGTTTTTCTTTTCTTCCCAAATAGAAGAACACACTACTTGTGTCCAAGGAACTACACGGAGTGTATTGTGGGTTTCTGGGACATTAAGCCTTTGAAACTACTTCGGGACCTAGATAATATGGATAAACAACACCTATGTTCTAAATTCTGATCCGTGTTGGCCCATAGTCCCCGTGAATCAATTTTTGGAATCTTATACATGTTATATACAAGTAACCGGGTCAATGATCCACCAAATTCCGGTCATTGAAGGCCCATACACCCTAAAAACTAAAGTTTTTCCTTCATTCTATAAACAGGCTCACACAAAAATACCCTATCACATAGTAGGTATTTATCAAAGCAGCTATCACAATGGTATGTTTTTCTAGCACAACTACTATCCCAACAACATGCAATTTCTAAAGTTCTTATATGACATGGAACTATGCATGACATGTGATTTATAGCATGTTCCTAAATGATGCAAGAGATGGAATAACCTCATCTCATCAAGTTTCTACTAAATTTAACCCATGGATAAAATATAAACAGCACAATCACAAGTGCATCACCCAACTGTGAAAATAAAGTCAACTGTAAAATTTGAAAAATCAGAAAATTGCAATTACCGAGGTAGACTAGCTTTTCCCTGTACACAGGTCAGCTACTCCCAGGCACGACTTATTACCCACTACCGTTTTCATCCTATCCTAGAGTAAGGCTCCAAATAGTATGTCAAGAAAATAACTGCTCTGATACCACTTTGTAACGTCCCAGATCTGGGTGCCACTCAACGGGTGCCCCAGACTCGGTTGGTCACATGACCTCAAGTGCATTTCCCCAAACGTCATAGGCTGCCGACTAGCATCGAGGGCCCAAGTCTGATAGTGGGAAAACTATTCCCTTATTTGTCAAAGTGTAGCGCATCAAAATAAAATATACAAAAATAAAACAACAGCGAAAGCAATAAACCATTCACATTTAAAATGAACAAATGTAGTGAAAGATAACCAATAGTCATATAGATAATGATGAAACATGTCTCAAGTTCTAAGAAAATAGACAGAACATGTTACACAGCAATACAATACAATACAATACAGTAAAAAGTACAGGTACAACAGAACAAAATAGAATATCTTGCAACATCATGAGCCTAAGCTCAGTCCCATGCTCCCCTACTCCTCAACAACAATCAAGTACCTGTATAGGGACACTTTACCTTATCCATACCTTCAGAAATGTAATCTGTTTGTGGCCGAAGACATGACCCCAAAAAGGTTGTAAGAAATGAATCCTCGTAGGCACCCACCAAAGGCCCATGTCCAACTGTGTGAAAAAATGCAACTGCATTGTGAAAATGTAAATGAAGTAAACCAGTAAGTACTAAAAATAACTATGACTACCAATTCCTTTTCCATTTTCCATTTTAATCATTTAATTGAATAATATTTTGTGCTCATCAGAACCAAGCCCTCAGGCCAATCAAAATCTTTCCCTCAGGAAAATATAGTAAAACCACACCATCTAGCTTGCCCTCAGGATATCAAGTATTTCCCTCAGGCGTACAAAGTGTCACCCTCAGGAATTGAATATACTCCCCTCCGGCACAGAAGAAGTTTCCCTCAGGCAAATTGAAAAACTTTCCTCAGGATAAATAGAACACTTCCCTTAGGATAAATAGAACCCTGCCCTCAGGCGCAAGTAACCGGGCCGAGCCCCACAGATAATAAAGAAATTTTATAAAATTTCTATCAAGGAAATTTAGAGCATGTTAAATTTTAGGGTATACCCTCGGGTAACCTGGCCAAACAGCTAAATAGAGGAACGCACCCCTGGGGTTGTCATGGATCCAAGCAGCGATCCCAAACAATAGTTTATTGTCACATTTAATTACCAATACAATTATAGGTATTAAAAACATCCAATCCCTCAGCCACATGACACCCCAACATGGGTTCGTAGCATAATGGTACACACAAACACACCTAAATTGGAATTTAAACACTAAGCCACATACATTTATCACCCCTGATCTGTATATGCGAATGATGATCCTTGAATATTCCAAGAACGACATAGATCTAAGGTGAATGAAATCTTGTTCAAACATAAATAACATCCTTTAGATGAAGAATTGGAAATAACTGCTTAATGAGAAGTAAGGGGTTACCTGTACGGTTCCAACGAGACTGACAGAGGCGGAATCAGATTCCCGGTGCTCACTTGGGTGTTCTCTAAAGCTCCGACCATCTCTCCCAAACCCCCCTCTGGTTCTAAGCCTTCCATGTGAACATGGGAGGATACTGCAAATTTTAAGGAAAAAAAACAAACCACACAGCGTGTACTATTGACTACATGGCGTGTACTTTTCTCATTTAAATGTTCCTCTGGTGGGTACCTTTCCCACCACCACATTGTTCATCAGTTGACCTGAGTACACAACATGTAATACTTGAGTACACAGCGTGTACTGTCGCTCAACTGGCGGTTTCTTCCACCACCTTAAAATTTGCCTACCGACTGACTACACGACGTGTAAATACAAACTACACAGCATGTAGTCAGTTTTTACACCCTTCCTCATCGACATGGCTACACACCTAGTGTACTCATCCCAAAAGGAAAAAGTACATGGCATGTGGAAAAGAACACGGCATGTAGTCACAAAGTTTATGATTTTTCCCAATTTTTCTGATTTTCTAAAAAACACATAAGGAATAGAGAAAAGAAGAAACATGTACCTCAAGAATAAGAACCATGTTCTTACTTCACCAACCCCAAAAAAATTAGGATATCAAATATATTATCGAGATTCTCCCAAGAAACCATTTTATAGACCTTTTATGTGCCCATTGTCACAACTTCCTAAAATATTATTTGGCCAATTAAATGTACTAGTTTAATTAATAACTCGCACTGAGATAAGTAGGAATGTATCATATTCTCTCTTAGTGTAGTCAACGTGTTTCCATGATGTTGGGAATGATCATCATGAGTCTTTGAGTACACCAAAATGTTAATAGCATAAACGACCACAAAATGATCTAGTTATGGGTGGAAGGTTCAATTCATCAAGTAAATAAACCTAGATGATGTTTTTTTCAACTAAAATTGCATAATAAATGACTCATATGGAAAATAATTTCTTTTGAAAGAAGTATGTTTTATATTAGAAGTAAAATCTCTCAGATGATGATACCATGACCTCAATTAACTATTGGATAAAACAAAATCTCCTCCCAACTGTTCATCGAGATCACTGATACATGGAATAGGATATCAGTTCTTCACTTTAATTTTGTTCATTATATTCTAATCAACAGGTAAGAAAAAAGTACAATTAGTATTCCTAGAAATAAACTAGAGAACCCCATGGAGATGTACTCAAACAGATAAGTCTCTTATCCATCAATTCTTCCAGTTGAGTCATAGTCTCCAGAATCTCTATTGGTTCAGTCATGTATAGTTAAATAGATGTTGTTTCAGCTCTATTGATGAGAACAACTGTATACTCAAAATCTCTCTTATTTCATTTCCTTGATGGGTCCTCAAGAAACACATCCTAAATCTTGTACACTACGGGTGTAAAGCCAAAAGTATTCATACCCCCATCAATTGACAAAATAATTGAAACCTAGGAAATGATCTCCCCTAATGTTGGGTGAATTGGCCCTGCACAACCTTCCCATATATCCCATTCTCCAGGATTAACATAGTTATTAACAATCTATGTGGGATCGATACGATACCAACCAGTCCATAATAAAAATCATGTCAAATGCTGATATGTAATGTATATAAAGATCACTATATAAATTATACTATCCAACCTCTAGAGAACACCCATAATAAAAGAATATTTCCCACGTCTATACTCTAAATGGTTTGTCCATTGTCATAACTCCACTCAAAAACTCCATCATTTGACAAAAACCATTCACAAGTTGAGTAGATATAAAATTATATGAGGCTCTTATATCAAATAAATTTCAAGAAAGCATCGTAGTTACCAGAAAAGTACATCTGAATATTGATAGACCAACTTCACTATCTAAAAGTATAGGATGAATTGTATGCAACTATCTTATCCCTCATCCATATTTTATAGTCAAAGTCACCTGAGTTTCACTACCCTACTAATATGTAAACTTCTTCCTAGAGGAAACATATCCACTGCCACGACCACCATGTTTATATGAACTCTGAATACTAGTCTAATATGGGGTAGAAAACCCCTTTACAGTACTTTGATTTTTCCTAGATCATATGTTATTAACCCTCAGTCAATTATTTCTGCAAAACCTTTGTATATAACCCAGACCACTACAAGATTAACAAACCACTGGTAGTTTTAGATGTAAAGACCCGGAACTTTCAAGTAAAATTTTTTTCCTTAATTTCATTGGGATTTTACAAGAACGTAGTTTCTGACGGCACCTGATTCTAAGGCCCTATGTGCCCATAATAAAATTTCTAAGTTTTTCTCAGGTACGTTCAGTGAACAAACGAGCGAGTTTTTCTATCTTTTGAACCGGTGCTCAGAATTGAAATCAGAGGGCACCGATGAACTCGTAGCACCGATAATTGATTAAGAAGACCCTTTCCAGAGTTGCGTTTGCTTAGGTGTGGTTTTTAAAATAATGGGTTATGTAATGAATAAAAATAAAATTTATGCAACCAATTTTTTTTATATCATTGTGGATTAACATCCATGTGGGGGAGTTGGGGTTGGACCCACTAAAATCCTAACTCTCTATAGGATATTAGTGAGGTGGGGCCCATGCGAGTCCCCACCTATTCAAATTCTCTAACCCTCTAAACCCCCCATTAATTTTGTAACACACCTACACCCCCTTAAATGAAAAGTCAACTACTTAATTATTTAACATTCAATGTAATTAATGAGGGAATTCATTGTGAATTTCAAAAGGTTTGGTATGAGAAATAAAATAAGGAAAAGCCTTATTTTATTAAGTTGTTTCGTTGTGCGAGAAGCTTTGGAAGAATAAATCTCTAAGTCTTGAAGAACTCTCTTCCGCCTTGAAGAATGCAAAGAGCACACCGTCACCAATGAAGAACGCTGGCCTCTGACGAAGGATGACGAAGAACGTCGAATACTCAGAGATCGACGACGCGATGCCGTGTTCCGTGACGCTGACAATTCTCTTCTCCGCAACACCGATGATCCTACTTTCGCGATGCCGTATTCCGCGACGTCCCTTCCCCGTGATGAACCTTTGTTCAACAAATTCTTGAGGTAGGGGTTATTTGTTTTTGTCGTGAATTTATCCTTTGTCACTCTTCCTCTCTATATTTGGACCGCTTGATAACAACTTATCGGGAGGAGGTCAGACCACACGAACACGGTCGACTCTCCTCCCCCTTTTTTTGTTGTGTTGATCCGCGGCGGCAGGCGGCAGTCCCGAGGCCATGGGGGACCAGGGGAGATCAGGGGTCGTAACCCTCAGCGGTCAAAGGGAGCGGCACCCACGTGGGGGGCCGCGGGTTCAATCAGGGGGCAGCGCGCCCCCATTGTCGAGAAATCTTGGCCGAGACGAGCTGTCTGGCCACACGGGCCACCTAGGCCACACCGGGCCGCACCCTCGTGGGCCGTACCTAGACCCGGGTTGGGTCGACCCGGTTTGGGCCAACCCAGGGGGTCTCGGGCAGGGTCGGACCGGGCCAGAACCCCCTATTTTGGGACAGTTTCCATTCAAACATCCATAACATGGGCTACAGACCTCCGATCGATGCATCGTCAATTGAGATGCAATCCTTGGATCGAGACGGTCGTTTAGGTATATTGCACTCAAGGTTTTGGAGAACTTTTGGTGTGGCTGGGTTGGTTCGAACACAAAACCAACCGGGCCCTCAGAGTGGAAACGCTTATAACTTGAGCTCCAGATGTCCGATTGACGTACCGTCGACTTTGATGGATTCCTCTTGATGAGACGAAAATTTTGGAATACATAGCCTGAGGATTGGACGTATTTGGATAGTAGTCGGGTTGGATTGTACCCAAAATCCAACCGGGCCCCTGGAAAGGAAAAGCTGATAGCTTTCAGACCGGACGTTCATTTGACGAACCGTCAGTGGAGTTGGTGATCACGTTGAGAAACAGCCCTATGAGTATACCCTATGTGAGTTCGGGGTACAGTTGAGATATGGCTGGGTTGGTTTGCACACAAAACAAACCGGTCCCCCGGGACGAAAAGGCTAATAACTCACAGACCGGGCGTCCGATTGACACGCCATCTGTTGCGTTGAGACCCCTATGACGAGGCGGTCCTTTGAGATACTTCTTCGTGGGACTTTGTGATACTTGGATTATCAACCTTTAGCTCATGGAGCGGACCCTCCCGGAGATGAGCGCACGATGTACAGAGACTGTGTAGCTGGCTGAGACCTGAAGACTGCTTGTCCGACTTGAGTCGGAGTGACTTGCATAGCTCAGTGGGGAGCACTACTATGTTAGGGTGGCGGACCCATGGTAGGGAGCACTACTGTGTTTGGGTGGCAGACCCGTTGTACTCGACAGAAGGAGTACCTCTACAGGCTATTAGGGGGGGGAGGTGCACTATTGTGTTTGGGTGGCAGACCCCAGCGGGAAGCACTGCTGTGTTTGGGTGGATGGCCCGCGGTACTCGATAGGAGGAGTACCTCATTAGTCTTAGGTTAGTGAGCAGTAATTCGGAGTCATGATAGGATCATTGTACTCGACATAGACGGAGCCTTTCAGTAATTACAGTTTCGATAATGAAAATCCTGGTTTGAGCTGAGTCTATGAAATTTGTGTTTACCTCATGATTGAGATGGGTCACTTGATAACTTAGGTATATGTTTGGGCATATACCCAGGTAGTGGTTATCCGTTGATTTCATAACCTTTGTGTTTACCTCATGAATGAGATGGGTTACTTGATAACTTAGGTATATGTATGGGCCTGTACCTAGGTAGTGGCTATCCATTGATTTCATAACCAATGTGTTTCCTCATGATTGAGATGGGTTGCTTGATAACTTAGGTATAAGTATGGGCTTATACATAAGTAAGGGTTATCTGTTGAGATCCTTCTTTATGGTTATCCTTGTTGGATTTAGTGAGACCTTGAGGGTCTCAGGGTCCCTACTGAGTATCGTATACTCACCCCTGCACGAGCAATGCTCGCACCTTGTTGTGTTGGTTGCAGATGACAGGAAGCGCTGACGGAGGCCGAGTGTTCGAGTACTAGACGGTACCCGGTGGTGGACTTCATGACGAGACGATACTCGGAGGAGGTTGACGGGTGAGAGCGTTGTGGAGGAAATCAGTACCTTTCCTTCAGGTAGGATCCGTGGTGGACGATCTATGAGTTGTGCTATCTGTACCTACACTTCAGGTAGGATCCAAGCTGGAAGACCCAGGAGTTTCTTCTATCCTTCCAACTGCTTGTCTTTTCTGTTGTACTTTCATTCAGTTATAGTTGTACTTTCAGTTGGGTTTGTATTCTGGCCCACTTACTCTTCAACACATTCTTTTGTACTTAGTGTATTACTTCCACTTGTACTCTGTGGTGTTTTTTTAACTTTTATAAAGGCAATACCTTCCCAGTTATCGGGATTAATGCCTTTGGTGCTAGTCGCTAGCCCTTGGCCTATGGAAGGCGGGCTTTGGGTAGTCACGGCACGGGCCCCGAGGATGGGTCGTGACAAATTGGTATCAGAGGAGTTGGTTCTACCAGAGAACTTAGGACTCTGATCTTTCTTTTCTGTGATGCAATAGTGTTAAGGGTACCGAGTGTGGTCTTCAGTTCAGGGAGTCCAGTGTTGGTGCGGCAGCCGACGTATCTATACAACAAGACCTTGACTACTGATTTCCGACTTTGTGAACGAAAACACTGATTGCGTGTGTGTTTCCAAAAAGTTTAAAAGGCAGCTGAAACCATGTCAGATCACCAGGTATAAATCGTTTGACCATTTCACGTATGTTTCTTTCAAGATGACTTATCATGGACGATCAGTTAGAGCCTCGAGAGATGAACATACTGAGAGCCTGCCGAGCGATGAGGCTCGGTATAGGGAGCTCTTGTAGTTGAGGCACCAGTGGAGGCACCAGCGGTACTACCATACGTTGGGCCACCGATGCCACCAGCCCCAGAAGTAGGTGATGCACGCCGCTTGAGCATGCTGCACGTGTTCCAGCACCAGAGGACACCCAGGTTCTGGGGAGAGATGGACCCATAGGTGGCTGATGATTGGCGGGAGGCTGTGGTGGGAGTTTTCAAGATAGTTGGTACACCAGCGGACTTCATGGTGATCTTTGCTGCCATCCCTCTTCAGGAAGTAGCTGAGAGATGGTGGATCCACTTGTTCCAGTTTTGCTACGGGATGACCATCACATGGGGTGACTTTTGCGGGTTTCTAGTAGAGGTTGAGGATTGACAGGATCAAGTCCTATAAGGACGGTCGATTACACTTGGGCGCTTTTTTTGGCATCACGGGATCCTCCTAGTGAGCACATGGGAGTGGAAGGCTTAGATGCGTGCTCAGTACCACTTTTGTTTCCTTAGTTTGTGTTATAGCTTTACGGGGACATAAATCCCTGAGGTGGGAGTAATGTAAAGACCCGGAAATATCAAGGGATTTTTTTTTCATAATTTATTTGGGATTTTACAAGAACACAGTTTCTCATGGAACCTGATTCCGAGGCCCTGTGTGCATGGAATCAATTTCCGAAGTTTGGCTCAGGTACGTTCAGTGAAAGAATGAGCGGGTTTTTCTATCTTTGGAACCGGTGCTCATATTTGAAAACTGAGGGCACCGATGACCTCGCAGTTCCGATAATTGCATAATAAGACCCTTTCCGGAGTTGCGTTTGCTCGGGTGTGGTTTTTAAAATAATGGGTTAAGTAATGAATAAAAATAAAATTTGTGCAACCAATTTTATTTTTATATATTTGTGGTTTAACTTCCTTGTGAGGGAGTTGGGGTGGCACCCACTAAAATTCTAACTCTCGATAGGATATTAGTGAGGTGGGGCCCACACAAGTCCCCACCTATTCAAATTCTCTAACCCTCCAAACCCCCCATTAGTTTTGTAACACACCCGCACCCCCTTAAATGAAAAGTCAATGCATTAATTATTTTAATTTCAACGTAATTAATGAGGGAATTAATTTTGAATTTAAAAGGGTTTGGCATGAGAAATAAAATAAGTCAAAGCCTTATTTTATTATGTTGTTTCGTTGTGCGAGAAGCTTTGGAAGATGAAAGCTCTAAGTCTTGAAGAACACTCTTCCTCCTTGAAGAACGCGATGAACGCACCGTCACCAACGAAAAACACTGGCCTCTGACGAAGGACGACGAAGAACGCCGAATCTTCGGAGATCGACGACGCGGCGCCGTGTTCTGTGACATCGACAGTTTTCTTCTCCACAACGCCGGTGATCCTCCTTCCGCGACGTCGTCTTTCGCGACGTCCCTTCCCAGTGACGAACCTTCGTTCAACAAACACTTGAGGTAGGGGTTATTTGTTTTTGTCGTGAATTTATCCTTTTCCGTTCTTCGTCTTTATCTTTGGATTGCTTGATATCAACTTATCTTGAGGAGGTCGGACCACGCGAACATGGCCGACTCTCCTCCCCCTGTTTTTTGTTGATGTGTTTTTGCGGTTCGAAAATAGGTGGCGTGATGCAACAGCACCGCACAGAAACCAGAAATAACGTGACGAAGAACTGCGACGCCGTCGCACCACGCCTTGGAGGCCGAATGAGACCGCGGCCTGAGTCGGGGCCGCGGGGGCGTGTCAAAGACTCCACTGGTTGAGCGTTGTGCGAGGATTGACAGGCGATGACGGAACGGGCCGCAGAGGCAATTTGAAACCCTTCGCAGTGAAGATCCGGTCCTGGGAGGTCCGCCGGCGAAGGCCGCAGGCAAAACGGACCACCGGAGCGCGTCCAGTGGTCCGCGGAAGATCCTACCGGTGCACCGCCAGGAGGGTCCGCCGCGGCTTCAGTCGAGGTGGCAGGCGGCGGTCCCGTGGCCGCGCGGGTCCAGGGGAGACTGGGGGTCGTAACCCCCGGTGGTCAAAGGGAGCGGCCCCCACGTGGGGGGTCGTGACATCAATAAGGGGGGCAGCACGTCCCCCCTTTTCACGACAGCTAGGCCGAGCCGAGCAATCTGGCCATGCGGGCCGGGCCGCGCTAGCTAGGCCAGGCCACGCCCTAGTGGTCCAGACCTGGACCCGGGTCGGGTCGACCCGGTTTGGGCCGACCCAGGGGGTCTCGGTCCGGGTCGGACCGGGCCCGAACCCCTATTTTCGGGCAGTTCCCGTTCAAACGTCCATAACGTGGGCTACAGACCTCCAATCGATGCACCGTCAGTTGCGATGCGATCCTTTGATCGAGTCGGTTGTTTCGATATATTACACATAACGTTTCGGAGAACTGTGGGTGAAGACAGGTTGGTTCGAACATGAAACCAACCGGGCCCTCGGAGCGATAACGCTTATAACATGAGCTCCGGACGTCCGATTGATGTACCATAAACTTTGTTGGATTCCTCTTGATGAGACAGAACTTTTGGCATAGTTTTCATGAGGATTGGACGCAGATGTATAGTGGCCGGGTTGGATTGTAACCGAAATCCAACCGGGCCCCTAGAACGGAAAAGTTGATAGCTTTCAGACCGGATGTCCGTTTGACGAACCGTCAACGGCATTGGTGGTCACATTAAGAAACGGTCCCTATGAGTTTACCCTATGTGAGTTTGGGGTACAGTGGAGATATGGCCGGGTTGGTTCTCACACGAAACCAACCGGGCCCCTGAGATGAAAAGGCTAATAACTCACAGACCGCGCGTCCGATTGACATGCCATCTATTGCATTGAGACCCCTATGACGAGGCGGTCCTTTGAGATACTTCTTTATGGGACTTTGTGATACTTGGAGTATCTACTTGTAGCTCGTGGAGCAGACCCTCCTGGAGACGAACGCTTAGAGTACGGAGACCGTGTAGCTGGATGAGACCTGAAAACTGCTTGTCCGACTCATGTCAGAATGACTTGTATAGCCCAGTGGGGAGCAGTACTGTGTTTGGGTGGCGGACCCACAATGGGGAGCACTACTGTGTTTGGGTGGAAGACTCAGGGTACTCGACAAAAGGAGTACCTCTGCAGGCTATTAGGGGGGGGGGGTACACTACTGTGTTTGGGTGGCAAACCCCGGGGGGAAGCACTACTGTGTTTGGGTGGCTAGCCCGCGGTACTCGACAGGAGGAGTACCTCAGCAGTCTTAGGATAGTGAGCAGTACCTCGGAGTCATGACGGGATCACTGTACTCGACAGAGACAAAGCTTTTCAGCAGTTACGGTTTCGATAATGAAAATCCTGGTTTGAGCTGTGTCTATGACTTTTGTGTTTACCTCATGATTGATATGGGTCACTTGATAACTTAGGTATATGTATGGGAATATACCCATGTAGTAGTTATCCATTGATTTCAAAACCTTTGTGTTTACCTCATGAATGAGATGGGTTACATGATAACTTAGGTTTATGTATGGGCATATACCTAGGTAGTGGTTATCTGTTGATTTCATAACCTTTGTGTTTCCTCATGATTGAGATGGGTTGCTTGATAACTTAGGTATAAGTATGGGCTTATACCTAAGTAAGGGTTATCTATTGAGATCCTTCTTTATGGTTATCTTTGTTTGATTTAGTGAGACCTTGAGGGTCTCAGAGCCCATACTGAGTATTGTATACTCACCCCTGCATGGGCTATGCCCGCACCTTGTTGTGTTGGTTGCAGACGATGGGCAGCGCTGACGGAGGCCGAGTGTTTGTGGACTGGATGGTACCCGGTGGTGGACTTCATGACGAGCCGATACTCGGAGGAGGTTGACGGGTGAGAGCATTGTGAAGGCTATCTGTACCTACCCTTTATGTAGGATCCATGATGGACTATCCGAGAGCTGTGCTATCAGTACCGACCCCTTAGGTAGGATTCGATGTGGACGACCCAGGGGCTGCTTCTATCCTTCCAGTTGCTTGTCTTTTCTGTTGTACTTTCGTTCAGTAATAGATGTACTTTCAGTTGGGTTTGTATTCTGGCCCACTTACTTTTCAGTACTTTCTTTTGTACTTAGTGTATTACTTCCGCTTGTACTCTGTGGTGTTTTGTTTACTTTTATAAAGGCAATGGCTTCCCATTTATCAGGATTTACACCTTTGGTGCTTGTCCCCAACCCCTGGCCTATGGAAGGAGGGCTTTGGGTAGTCACAGTGTGGGCCCCGAGGTCGGGTTGTGACAAATTGGTATCAGAGGAGTCTGTTCTACTGCAGAACATAGGACTATGATCTTTCTTTTTTGTGAAGCAATAGTGTTAAGGGTACCGAGTGTGGTCTTCAGTTCAGGGAGTCCAGTGTTGGCGCAGTAGCCGACATATCCATACACCAAGACCCTGACTACTGATTTACGACTTTGTGCACGAAAACACTAATTGCGTGTGTGTTTCCAAAAAGATTAAAAGTCATCACAAACTAGGTCAGCTCACTAGGTATAAATCATTTCATTGTGTCACATATGTTTCTTTCAGGATTCCTTATCACGGATGATCAGCTAGAGCCTCGATAGATGTACGTACTTATAGCCTTCCGAGAGACGAGGCTCCGGTACAGGGCCCTCTTGCAGTTGAGGCACCAGCAGAGGCACCAGCCGTACTAAGATACGTTGGGCCACCGATGCCACCAGCCCCAGCAGTAGGCGATTCATTCCTCTTGAGCGCACTGCACGTGTTCCAGCGCAAGTGGCCACCCAGGATCTGGGGAGAGATGGACCCACAGGTGGCTGAGGATTGGCTGGATGTTGTGGTCTGAGTTTTCAGGATAGTGTGTACACCAGTAGACTTCATGGTGATATTTTTGGAAAGCCTACTTCAAGCAGAAGCTGAGAGATAGTGGAGCCACTTGTTGCAGTTTTGCGACAGGATGACCTTCACATGGGGTGACTTTTGCGGGGTTGCAGTAGAGGTTGAGGATCTATAGGAGCGGGTCCTACGATGACGGTAGATTCCTCTTGTGTGATTTCTTTGGCAGCACGGGAACCTCCAGCTGAGCACATGGGAGTGGAAGGCTCAGATGCGTGCTCAGTACCAATTTTGTTTCCTTAGTTTGTGTTATAGATTTACGGGGACATAAAGCCCTGAGGTGGGAGTAATGTAAAGACCTGGAAATTTCAGAGAAATTTATTTTTATTATTTTCTTTGGGATTTTACAAGAATGCAGTTTCTGACGACACCTGATTCTGAGGTCCTGTGTGCCTGAAATCAATTTCTAAAGTTTGACTCGGGTACGTTCAGTGAATGAACAAGCGGGTTTTTCTATCTTTTGAACATGTGCTTAGAATTTAAATCCAGGGCACCGATAATATCGCAGCACCAGTAATTTCTTAAGAAGACCATTTCCGGAGTTGCGTTTGCTCGCGTGTGGGTTTTAAAATAATGGGGTATGTAATGAAAAAAAATAAAATGTGAGCAACCAATTTTATTTTTATATCATTTTGTTTTAACTTCCTTGTGAGGGAGTTGGGGTGGGACCCACTAAAATCCTAACGCTCGGTAAGATATTAGTGAGGTGGGGCCCACACGAGTCCCCACCTATTCAAATTCTCTTACCCTCAAAACCCCACATTAATTTTGCAACAAACCCGCACCCCCTTAAATGAAAAGTTAACTCATTAATTATTTAACATTCAATGTAACTAATGAGGGAATTTATTTTGAATTTCAAAAGGATTTGCATGACAAATAAAATAAGGCAAAGCCTTATTTTATTATGTTTTTTTGTTGTGCGAGAAGCTTTGGCAGTGGAAATATATATGTCTTGAAGAATGTTCTTCCTCATTGAAGAACGTGAAGAACGCACCGTCACCAACGAATAACGCCGGCCTCTGATGAAGGACGACGAAGAACACCGAATCCTTAGAGATCGACGACGTGACGCCGTGTTCCACGACACCGACAATCCTCCTTCCGCGACGCTGTCTTTCGTGACGTCCCTTCCCTGTGACGAACCATCGTTCAACAAACGATTGAGGTAGGGGTTGTTATTTTTTTTTGTCGTGAATTTATCATTTGTCGTTATTCGTCTTTATCTTTGGACCACTTGATATCAACTTATCGGGAGGAGGTCGGATCGCACGAACATTGCCGACCCTCCTCCCCCCTTTTTTGTTTTTTGTGTTGTTGCGGTTCGAACAAAGGCGGCGCGGTGTAACGACACCGCGCAGAAACAAGAAATAACGCGACGAGGAAGCGCGGTGCCATCGGGCGGCGCCGTGGAGGCCGAACGAAACCGCAGCTGGAGTCGGGACTGCGAGGGAGATTCAAAGACTCCGCTGGTTGATCGTTGTGTGTGGATTGATGGGCATTGACGAAACGGGCCACAGAGGCGATGTGAAACCCTTCGCAGTGATGATCCAGTCCCGGGAGGACCGTCGGCGAAGACCGCAGGAAAAATGGACCACCAGAGCGCGTTCGGTGGTCTATAGAAGATCTTGCCAGCGCGCCGCCAGGAGGGCCCACTGTGGCTAAAGCCACGGAGGCAGGTGGCGGTCCTGCGACCACGCGGGACCAGGGGAGACCGGGGGTCGTATCCCCCGGTGGTCAAAGGGAGCGCCCTGCATGTGGGGGGCCATGACTTTAATCCGGGGGGCAGCACGCCCCCCCTTTTCGCGACAGCTCGGCCAGGCCGAGCTCTCCGGCCACGCGGGCCGGGCCGCACCCTAGTGGGCCAGACCCGGACCTGGTTCGGGTCGACCCGGTTCAGACAGATCCAGGGGGTCTCGGGCCGGGTCCGACCCGGCCCGAACCCCCTATTTTCGCGCAGTTTCCGTTCAAACATCCATAACATGCGATACAAACCTCTGATCGATGCACCATTAGTTGCGATACGATCCTTGGATCGAGATGATCGTTTCGGTATATTGAACTCAAGGTTTCAGAGAACTTTGGGTGTGGCCGGGTTGGTTCGAACACGAAACAACGGGGCCCTTAGAGCGGAAACGCTTATAACTTGAGATCCAGACGTCCGATTGACGTACCATCGACATTGATGGATTCCTCTTGATGAGATGGAACTTTTGGCATACTTAGGATAAGTATTGGACGCAGTTGGGTTGTGGCCAGGTTGGATTGTACCTGAAATCCAACCGGGCCCCTTGAACTGAAAAGACGATAGCTTTCAGACCGGACTTCCGTTTGACGAACCGTCAGCGGCGTTGGTGATCATGTTGAGAAATGGTGCCAATGAGTATACCCTATGTTAGTTCGGGGTATAGTTGAGATACAACCAGGTTGGTTCACATACGAAACTAACCGGGCCCCTAGGACGAAATGGCTATTAACTCACAGACCGGGCGTCCGATTGATGGGACATCTGTTGCGTTGAGACCCCTATGAAGAGGATATTTTTTGAGATACTTCTTTGTGGGACTTTGTGATACTTGTAGTATAGGCCTGTAGCTTGTGGAGCGGACCCTCTCGGAGATGAGCACACAGAGTATGGAGACCGTGTATCTTGCTGAGACCTGAAGACTGCTTGTCTGAATCGAGTCGGAGTGACTTGTATAGCCCAGTGGGGAGCACTAGTGTGTTTGGGTGGCAGACCCACGGAGGGGAGCACTGCTGTGTTTGGGTGGGAGACCCGCGGTACTCGACAGAAAGAGTACCTCTACAGGAAACTGGGGGGGGGGGCACTACTGTGTTTGGGTGGTAGACCCCGGTGGGAAGCACTACTATGTTTGGGTGGCTGGCCTGTAGTACTCGACAGGAGGAGTACCTCAGCAGTCTTAGGATAATGAGCAGTATCTCGGAGTCGTGACATGATCACTGTACTTGACAAAGACGGAGCTTTTCAGCAGTTACGGTTTTGATAATGAAAATCTTGGTTTGAGCTGAGTCTATGACCTTTGTGTTTACATCATGATTGAGATGGGTCACTTGATAACTTAGGTATATGTATAGGCATATACCCAGGTAGTGGTTATCCATTGATTCCATAACCTTTGTGTTCACCTCATGAATGAGATGGGTTACTTGATAACTTAAGTATATGTATGGGCATATACCTAGGTAGTGGTTATCCGTTGATTTCATAACCTTTGTGTTTCCTCATTATTGAGATGGGTTGCTTGATAACTTAGGTATAAGTATGGGTCTATTCCTAAGTAAGGGTTACCTATTGAGATCCTTCTTTGTGGTTATCCTTGTTGAATTTAGTGAGACCTTGAGGGTCTCAGGGTCCCTAATGAGTATCGCATACTCACCCCTGCACAGGCTATGCCCGCACCTTGTTGTGTTGGTTGCAGACGATGGGCAGTGCTGACGGAGGCCGAGTGTTCGAGGACTGGACATTACTTGGTGGTGGACTTCATGAAGAGACGATACTTGGAGGAGGTTGGTTGGAGAGAGCGTTTTGGAGGCTATCTGTGCCTACCCTTTAGGTAGGATCCGTGGTGGACGATCCAGGAGCTGTGATATCTGTACCTACCCTTCAGGTAGGATCCGAGGTGGACGACCCAGGAGTTGCTTCTATCCTTCCAGCTGCTTGTCTTTTTTGTTGTACTTTTTTTCAGTTATAGCTGTACTTTCAGTTGAGTTTGTATTTTGACCCACTTACTTTTCAGCACATTCTTTTGTACTTAGTGTATTACTTCTGCTTGTACTCTGTGGTGTTTTTTTACTTTTATAAAGGTAATGCCTTCCTAGTTATCGGGATTTATGCCTTTGGTGCTAGTCCCCAGCCCCTGGCCTATGGAAGGCGGGTTTGGGGTAGTCACGACACGGGCCCCGAGAACGGGTTGTGACAGTAGAAACTGGCAATGAATGTGACCTCACCTTCTACACTAATGTAACTACACTCAATTATTACTCTATGTAACTGATTTTTATCTTTGACCACATTATTTTTCATTTCATGGATCACATTCTCATAGATATTATTTATACTCTTGGAATACGTACCTCTTATTCATAGAATAGAAAAAACTTGAATTTCACTATAAGCCTCATTCATGTTCCCCTTTGAAATGAGGGCCTCATTAAGAACCTCAAGAAACATATTCAGTGGTAATATGATGACATATGAAATAATATCAAATTTATTTCTATCATTTAGATATTTCACCATAATAGCCTCATGTCCTGTCAACACTGGAATAAATCACTGCAAATCCATGAAGCAACCATTATAGTCCATCACAGACATAATTTGTTGGGCCTACCACATAAAATCTAATACTCACTCTTTTATGTGAATCTATGGGTAAATGTGTTCCGGGAACTTCCCTTGAAATTCTTTCCGCGCCACATTCCCCAGTTGGTCATCCAATGTCTGAATATACAACTTGTGTTTTGCTGATTAGTACAACAAATAGGAATTTTTTTGACTCCCCTCTCTATATGATTCTATAAATGGCCAAGGATTATCCTGATAGACTCAATCCAAAACACAAATACCTCATGTTCAACCTCTACATTGAAGGTTAGATGGTTCTGAAATCGGAACTCTCGTGTGAGTTCATACATATTCTACACAACCCACTCTAGGTCTCTATCTATAAACTATAAAAAAATTAGAAAAGTTCTCATGGAACTTATATCAATCTCCTTCACGTGGAACTATCAGTGTCTCTTGTTCCACTACTTAAAGTACATTTACATCAATGTCCTCCAGTCATCCAATCAATAAACATCGTCATGGGGGAATGTATTTTAAATGAAAAACACATTTTATAGGATTCATAACACATCATTATATGATTTAGAAAAGTTGCATTAACATTAAGGTATAAATAGTATTCCTTTATACACTTCCACATGGTAAAAACTAAAGCACTATCACTACCCTCAACCATCCCTCACTTGTGTCCTAGCTAACATAGGGTAAAAACATCCATAATTCATGTTTCTCACTAGATTTTTTTATCCATGTAAAATTGACACATTTATAATTATAAATTTCTTTTTATGAAACATTTCAATAATAAAAATACTCAAATAAGGAAAATCATTTTCATTTTACAAAACCTACGTATAACATTCAATTTTGTACATGCCTAAAACAATGAATTTTATAAGATATACCGGGAACATAGAATGATGAATGTATACACAACTCTAGTTCTATACTGGGGAATGGTTAAAATATACAAAAAATAAAATCACACAATAAGTTCATCATCTGTGGTGAAATAACATTCAACCATAACATCATATATCAAGAACAATAATCACACACTAGGTACTTGGGTTATCCCCCTCACATGGCTTAGCTACTCCCATACGAGAACTCATGACCAAGGAATGACTCATCCAAATATTCTATATATCTTCCCCAAAAACCAGGATAACTAAAATTAAAAGAAATATTATTCGATATAACTTTGTGACATCTGCACCAGGTGCCACATAACGGTGCCATGAGCTGGTTTATCATGTAACATTAGACATGACTCCCTGTATTCTATAGGATACTTAATTAAAGTGATGGAGTACTATATAATGTAGAGAGTCAATTCCTTATTAATTATATTGTCATAACAATAGATGTCAATAAAAAATTTAAAAATTATAAATAACGACAAAAAACAAAATACCATAATCAATAATCATCCAACATCACAAAAAGACTCTAAAAAGGAAAAGATGACCATAAAAAATTGTTGTGGATATGTACTTCCATATAAGTGTCAAGTGTCCAATGAAAACCCAAAATAAAGACAATATGAAAACTCGCAAACAGTCTTGACATCATCTTCATTTTCCACATCCATGGTCCACCCTGAATCCCAACATAGCCATCTATCATAGGGATATTTCTAGTATCCTCTCCTAAAAACAGGATGTATATTTTGGTACTGACCACACATCCCATATAGGGTATGAGTAAAACATAGTAGGCTACCAAAAATGTGGTATAATGAAATAACGTACCTATAATAGTGTATGTATTTGAATAAATAAAAAAATTACAAATGATACAGTAAATTTTTTTTCGCATTTAGTATTCTTTAATTAAACACATAGGCCCTTGGGTTCACAATGACACCAAATAAATTCAAACATACTTCATCCCATGCTAGAGTATGAACCATACACCTTAGGAATAAACTAATCCATTCTCTCATGGGAATTAATTATTTATTTAATTTCAATTTTACATTCATATATCGAGGGCCTAGAGTAGCAGTCTGGAAGCCCATTGGTATTTATAGTTGGAGACGGTGTCCCAAAAATCAGTGATCACGTATAATTAATATATATTTCAGGGGCCAAGAGTAGCCTTTTGGAACTCCATGGGTATTTTGAGTAATATTCATTGACTCATAACTCATTCATCACATTACTATCAAATATCAAATACAATGGTTCCATATTCAGTACCCATTTATCGGCCATGTTCCCCTTAGAAATGAGAGCCTCATTAAGAACCTCAAGAAACGTATTCAGTTGGAATATGTTAACCTATAAAATAATATCAAATTTATTTATATCCTTTATAAATTTCACCATATTAGCCTCATTTCCTTCCAACACTAGAATATTTAAGTATAAACCACCTATGAAAGAGAGATAGTTACCATGGTAAAAACAAAAAGGGTAAAATTGAGTAAACCCAGAGACTACATAACAATGTGATAAAAATTAGTTTATTTTTGTGTAGTGGAAGTGAGTATCAATCATATAATACCTATAAAAAATTATCTATTAATATTTTATCTAGTTGAGTTATATTTGAACTTTGCATAGTGAATAATTTTGTGCATTTACCGGAATACACTTCTTCTCAACTATAATGGGGCACTCAAACCCTTCAATTATTCACATATCTAAAGCCATTTCACTCATCCAAACCCTAGAAAAATTTCTTCATAAATTCCATAACCAGATCCTAGAAGTGTTATTCTTGGCATAAATCCATCCTTTGATGGATGTAGTGTGAACCTAAGGAGGATACCTGAAGGAGAGGTAATGTTCTTTAACAACCATTTTCATTTTATTCCCTTATACACCTCATTAAATTTAAATTATACCATGATTATATCAAAAAATATATATTATATATGTTCCATGATATTTTTATGTTAGTTTTATAACCTAAAACCAAACATACCTCTATGAAATTAGTTACGAAATCATCATTAATTTGTATGGAGAACTACCGCCTCGTGAACCGATGTCCTTTGTTTTTCTATTAATACCATTCAAGGTTGGTTATTATGATTGATATATAGTATATATGTGACATTTAAAGAATTATTATAACTATTTTTTCATTATATCATATTATTATTTCTACCATCGATTCTATTGGAGACATGATGATGTTTCTCGTGTGTATGACAGACTACTACATTGTGATGCAATGTGATTCATCATTGATTAAAACTTCACATGGAAGGTGATAAATAAGTATTTTTTAATTTTATATGGAATAAATGAAATAATTATAATATTAATGAAATATTTATCATTTTATAAAGAAAATATAACATTTTATTTTATTAATTTTTTACTTAATAAAGACGATAATGTTGTTCTTATAAGTGTAGACCATGACCATCATAAAGTGATGTAACTCCATTTTCATCACCACAAAAAATGGAAGAAATATATAAGTATATAATATATTATTACTGATATTATTATAATTATTTAAGGGAACAATAATACTTACCAATTCTCCATAATGATCATAGAAAATTTAAAAATGTAACTCTTGCATTCAAATTTCCGACTGTCTCCATGACCATAACAAACTTCATTTTTCATAACCATCATTCATGAATGATTTTAAAAGTACAATTGATATAAAAAATGGCAATTATTTCATGATTATTATTATAGAGATTATGAAACTATATAATATGTGAAAGGATCAGATATTTATTAAAAAAATATGCATGAGCAAGAAAGGTAATTTACACCCGAAATAATGAAAATAATGAATGCTTAAAAATTAATCAGTGGGAACATATTATAAAAGGATAATATAATATATTAATATATTTATGATGTATCTTAATTATAAAAAGATCATATATTATATTAATATATTCTTGTTTCTCTTATGTGGTTCTTAGTTTGACAAACCATGTTCCAACCATACAAACGCACACTATCTCAGCGTGCATGATATGAGGAGGTTCGCTATACAATTTGGTCAAACCGCCCACCACCTCCTGGGGATCCAAAAAGGGGATAAAAATTTATTTTGGAGAACCACATGGTTTTCCCTAACTATGTGCCAACAGTGCATTGCCCCATGAGATTCCAAATTATTTTAAATTCCTTAGTAAAAACGCCAAATCAAATCAAAACCAAGGTATAATCAAAACGTGGGGAAATGAATATCTGAAAATGAGCACATGGAATCTATAGAAATATTGGGGTCTTACCATATCCTAACCTTATAATATATTATCCTCACTATATAATAACAAGAATTACTATGGCTCTATAGTGAAATGGTTCTTCCCCAAATCAAACATATCTTCTTCTGCCTCCCATGTTTCTTCCAAAACAAGACCATACTAGCACAAAACTCAGACAATCAACATAGTATTTCCCAAAACTAATTTCTCAAAGCAATCCACAAAATTATTTGGACGCTCCTTAAAGGATAAATCATCCTCATGATCAACATCATCAATATAGATCTCATGAGAAGGGTCAGGGTGAAACCATTGATCGTGGGACCCATGCAAAATATCATGCATAACAATATAACGGTGTGGAAGAGCCAATATATATAAAACCGATAAGATTCTCACTATGACCTCAAATAGATTAATTTACCTGGGTGGAAAAGTTCCCTACCTCTGAATCTGGTGGTGACAAAATATTGGTGGCATCCGAAGGAACACACAATCACCCACCACAAACTGATGGGGTCCATATCATCGATAAACATTCAACATCTGCTTACTTTGAAACATAACCATAGGTTTATGAATAAGTTGAACCCTGTAATATGCCTCTTTCATAAGACTCAGTCCCAAAACTCATAATCTCCTACCTCATTCAACACAAAGGAAATATGCATTGAATTCCATAAATAATCTTATATGGTCACATATGAATAGTCCTGTGATAACATTTTTTAGATATGAACTCAACTAGTGTTAATTTATTCTCCCAAGCTCCCCCGAAATCAACAAATCATGCTCTCAAAATGACCTCCAACACATGTTTAGTTTGATCTGTTTACCCATATTCATGTGGGTGGAAAACCGTACTCAGAACCACCAGGGTTCCCAAAAACTACTATAATCCATGCTAGAAGTACAAATTAATATTTGATTCATTGTATGAAACTTTGATCAGTGGAACCAAATGAAAATTTTCTATCACATAAACATATATCTCATTTGACTCATACGTCGTAAAAGTATGCTACATAGGTAGTAAATGGTCTACTTTTGTTAATCATTCCATAATCACCTAATATGCATCATTCATATGAGGGATCCTTAGAAGAACCACCACAATTTATTTGGTAACATCGTACTACTTCTATTATAGGATGGGAAATAGATGTAACAAACCCCGAAGTCATTGATATTTGGCCTATACTTACTGTTAGGTGTAGCACTATGCCATTGAACCTGCAATCAAACTTTTCACGCCCGAACACCAATAAATTTTTAATAGGCCATGGAACATTTTTTTCAAACTATGATTAACCACTATCGTCAAGGAATATAACTCACTCATTATCTCCCAACTCATATAAGTAGGAACAAAAAAATGATCCCTGACATAGATGATCACATCCTTATCTTTAGTAAAATCAAAATGTGACTCCCCCTTCAAGGGTTTCCCTAAAATGAAAACACTATGGATACTAATATTTTTTCTCCATGATCCATCTCATAGGTTTGGAAGATCTGATAAGGATACAAGGTTAATATATTCATGGCCCTCTTGGACGTCAATATGCATCTCATCTAGTATGTAAATCATCTTGCACTCATAACTGGACGCATAAACTGCTTGAGTCAACATCTTCCTAACCAATGTGTCACCAACACTACATATCTTCCATGATGTATAGGATATATAAAAATAAAATGACTGTATATACTAAAAATATTTACACTACCATAGGTTTAGATATCACTATTAGAATATGTACTTTATGATCTTCGGATCAGTTTTCATAAAAGACATGTCACCTAATAGGTATTTCCCCCATAAATTTAAATCAAAAACCAGTACAGCTAACTGGGGATAATGAGTACGATAATATCATTCATTTGGACTCTAACTATATAACCCATACACCACAACCTTATCTCCCTACATCAATTCTACCCCATTTTTTATCCTATAAATATCCAAAACAAGGTATACTCTTCACTAAGATCAGTTATGATGAAGATAATTGTTGTAGTCAAATACATTTTTGACACCTAGAAATAATTATCACATGCTCAACACCATTAAAAATTCACACCGTTCATGGTTCATGTTGTATGTGGTTCTTATAAAAAATAAATATCTTGGATAAACCATCTATAATATATCACCAACCCCAAAAAAATTAGGATATCAAATATATTCTTGGGATGCTCCCAATAAACCATTTTCCAGACCTTTTATGGGTCCATTGTCACACATTCCTAAAAGATTTTGTGGCCAATGAAATGTACTATTTTAATTAATAATTCACAATGAGATAATTAGGAATGAATAATATGCTCTTTCAATGTACTCAACATGTTTTCATGATGCTAGACATGATCTTCATGAGTCGTTGAGTACACAAAAATGTAAAAAACATAAACGACCACAAAATGATCTAGGTATGGGTGGGAGGTTCAATTCATCAAGTCCATAAACCTAGATCGAGTGTTTTTCAACTTAGATAGCATAATGAAAAACTCATATGGGAAATAATTTCTTTTGAAAGCAGTCTGTTGTATATTAGAACTTAAAACTCTCAGATGATGATACTGTGACCTCAATTCAATATTGGAGAAAACAAAATCTCCTCTCAACTGGTCATTGATATCATTGATACATGGAATATTATATCAGTTCATCACTTTAATTTTGTTCAATATCATCAAATATATAGGTAAGAAAAAAGTAAAATCAGTCTTCCTAGAAAAAAAATACTATAAAACCCCATGGAGATGTACTCAAACAGATAAGTCTCTTATCCACCAATTCATACAGCTAAGTCTTAGTCTTCCAAATCTATATTGGTTTATTCATGTAAGGTGGGAGAAAAATCGTTTCAGCTAAATTAATGAGCACAATTATATACTCAACATCTATATTAGTTGATAGCCCTGATAAGTCCTCAAGAAACACATCATAAATCTAGTCCACTATGGGTGTAAAGGCACAAGCACTCATACCCCCATCATGCAACAAAATAATTGAAACTTGAGAAACGAGATCCCCTAATTTTGGTTGAATTGGCCCTGCACATCCTTCATATGTATCACTTTCTCATAGATTAACATAATTGTTACCCTAAAGAGACATAAATGTCACTCTCATTTGGTAACAATCTATGTAAAATTAATACAATACCAACCAATATATAATAAATATCATCTCAAAACCTTATATGTAAATTATATAAATATCACGATAGAAATGATACTCCACAACCTCCAGAGAACACCCCTAATAAAAGAATATTTCCCTCATCTATACTATAAATGGTGTGTCCATTGTCATAAACCCACTCAAAAACTCCATCATTAGACTAAAACCATTCAAAAGTTGAGTAGATATAAAATTATTTAAGGTAATTATATCAAATAAATTTCAAGAAAGCATCGAAGCTACATGAATAGTACATATGAATATTGATAGACAAACCTCACAATATAAAAGTATAGGATAAATTATATGCAACTATCTTATCCCTCTTTCATGTGTTACAGTCAAATTCACTTGAGCTTCACTAACCTACTATTATGATAAATTCTTCCATGAAGTAATATTTCCAATTCCATGACCACCTTGTATAGAAAAAATCAAAATAACAGTCTGATATGGGGTAAAAAAACCCTTTCCAGAACTTTGATTTGGCTTAGAACCTCTATTATTAACCATCAGTCAAGTATTTTTGTAAAACCTTTATATGTGAAAAATCCCACTACAAGCTTAACTATCCACCGGTGGTTATAGACACTGGCAACGAATGTGACCTCACCTTCTACACTAATGTAACTACACTCATTTACTACTCTAAGTAACTTATTCTTCTCTCTGGATACACTGTTTTTCATTTCATGGATCAAATTCTCATAGATATTATTTATACTATTGGAATAAGTACCTCCTAGTCATCGAATAGAAACAACTTTAATTTCACTGCAATCCTCATTCATGTTCCCCATATAAATGAGATCCTCATTAAGAACCTCAAGAAAAGTATTAAGTTGGAATATGCTGACCTATGAAATAATATCAAATTTATTTCTATCCTTTAGAAATGTCACCATAGTTTCCTCATGTCCTGCCAACACTAGAATAAATCACTGTAAATCAATGAAGTGAAAAGTATAGTCCATCACAGACATAATCTGTTGGGCCCACAACATAAAATCTACTACCTTCTCTTTCAAGAGAATTTATGGGTAAATGTGTTCCAGGAACTTCTCTTGAAATTATTTCCACACAACATTCTCCAGCAGGTCATCTAGAGTCTAAATATAAAACTTGGGTTTCGCTGATTAGTACAAAAAATTGGAATCAAATTTGACTCCACTCTCTGTAGGATTCTATAAATGGCTAAGGATCATCTAGATAAACTCAAACCAAAAAAAATACCTCAAGTTCACCCTCAACATTGAAGGTTAGACGGTTCTATAACCAGAACTCTCATGTGAGTTCATACTTATTCTACAAAACCCACTCTAGGTATATATCTGTGAACTATATAAAATGAGAAAAGTTGTCATGGAACTTATATCCATCTCCTTCACTTGGAACAATCTGTGTATGTAGTTCCATTACCGAAGGTACATTTCCATCAATGTCCTCCAGTCATCCTATCAATAAGCATTATCACGAGGGAATGTATTTTAAATGAAAAACAAATTTTAGAGGACACATAACACATCATTATAAGATTTACAAATGTAGAATTATCATCAGGGTATAAATAGTCTTCCCTTATACACTTCCACATGGTCAAAACTGAAGCACTATCACTACCCTCAACCATCCCTCACCTGTGTCCTTGCTAACATAGAGTAAAAACATCTATAAATAATGTTTCTCATTGGAATTTTATTATCCATGTAAAATTGACACATTTAGAATAATTTATAATTATCAATTTCTTATTATGAAATATTTCAATAATAAAAATACTCAAATTAGTAAATTCATTTTCATTTTACATAAACTACTTATAACATTAAATTTTGTTCATGTCTAGAACTATGAATTTCTTAAGAAATACCAAGCACATAGAATGATGCATGTATATTCAACTCCAGTTCTAAATTTGGGAATGAGTAAAATATTAAAAAAATAACATCACCCAATAGTTTATTCATCTAAGGTGAAATAAAATTCAACTATAACATCAAATATCAATAACAATAATCCCACACTGGGTACTTGGGTTTTCCCCATCACATGGGTTAGCTATTCCCATACATGAACTCATGACCAAGGATTGACTCATCCAAATATTCTATATATCTTTCCCAAAAATTAAGATGGCTAAAAATAAAAGAAATATTATTTGATACAACTTTGTGACATCCCAACAAGATGCCACATAACGGTTCCATGAGCTGGTTCATCATGTATCCTTAGATATGCCTCCCCATATTCCATATGTTACTTACATGAAGTGATGGAGTACTATATAATGTGGAGATAAAATTCCCACTTAATGAAAGAGTCATAATAGTGGATTCCAATAAAAAATTTAAAAATGATAATTAACAACAACAGATGTAAAACCATAATCAATAATCATCCAACATCATAGAAAGACTCTAAAAAGTAAACGTTGACCATAAAACATTGTTGTAAATATTTACTTCCATATAAGTATCAAGTGTCAAATGAAAACTCATTACAAAGACACTATAAAAACTCAGAAAAAGGTCTTGACATTATGTTAATTTTCCTCATCCATGGTCCATCCTGAATCCCAACATAACTATCTATCATAGTGATATTACTGGTATCCTCTCCTGAAAACATGAAGTATATTTTGGTACCGACCAGGAATCCTATATACGGTATGAGTACAACTTAGTAGGCTACTGAAAATGTGGTATAAATAAATTACCAACCTATAATAGTGTATTTATTTTTACAAATAAATAATGTAAAAATGATAATGTAAATAATTTTCACATGTAATATTCTTTCATTAACCACATAGGCCATTGGGTTCACAGTGACACCAAAAACCGTGAAACATACTTCATCCCATGTTAGAGTCTGAACCATACACCTTAAGAATATACAAATCCATTATTTTATGGGAATTAATTATTTTTTTAATTTCAATTTTTCATTCATATATCGGGGGCCTAGAGTAACAGTCTGGAAGCCCATGTGTATTTGGAGTTAGAGTCCGTGTCAAAAAAATCAGTGATCACATATAATTAATATATATATATATTTCATGGACCACAAGCAGACTTTTGGAACCCCATGGGTATTTTGAGAAGTATTCATTAACTCATAACTCATTCTTTACATTACCGACAAATATCAAATACCATGGTTCCATATTCAGAACCCATTTATCGGCCGTGTTTATAACATGTTATTCAACCAATATCATATTACCATTTATCAACCGTATTCACAATATCATTTATCAGCCATTAAAAATTCATAAATCATCATTTCAATTATATTATCACACCTCGTGGGTTTCCATCAAGTCTGATCTCAAAACTCCAACAGTTCAAATTGGATCTGTGAAGGATCTCATAATCACATGAGGAAATAAATTTTTTAATTTAATTTAAAATTTAATTTCTCAAATTATAAAATAAATTTTAAAACATAAAATTGTTAAGAATAATCAATATTATGGGAAAATACAATTATACCACATACCTCATCATTGTTAATGAGTTTTTTCTAAATCATATCCTTTAATATGGGGTAGAATGATAGAAATCACAATGGAGGAGGAGATATATGAATAAAATCTATGACCAAAATAAAAATAAGTAAGATGAATCAGTACCAAGATATATACTATCAATAGAATATGAGAATCATTCATTTTAAAACGGAAATAAAAAAGGGAGAGAGAGGAAGATGAATGAGGAAGAGTTCACATACACGATATTTGCAGATTCCATCAACCAGATCATCAATTTTCTATGAATAGATTTTATGAGAATTATATTCTTCCTAAAAACCACTAAAATGTATGTAAATTTTATTAGGATCATATAGGGTTATTAGATGTATGAACCATGGGGTTTGGGGATTTTTTATAAAATTTCAAGGGATTAGTTTCCAGGTGCACATTTTACTAGACATGGACCACATTTTTTTAAAACCATAAAACATAGTTTTGTAACACTACAAATGTGTTACTTGGTTTCTCATATATTCCTCATATTTTTTTAAAATAGTTTACACCCCCATTGTATCATGGTGGACTATTTAGGGATGGTGGCCACATAGATGGGTCCACCCATGCACCACCTCTCGGGGCTCAAAAATAGGGAACACAGTTTCCTACAGAAACAACATGGTTTTCTCTAACCATGAGATAATAATGAACACCCACATGGGATTTCACATTTCTCTAAATTCTCCGTAAAAAACCCCAAATCCAAACTTAACTTAGGTACAATCTGAATTATTGGAAAAGATTACCTAAAAACGAGAAAAATTCATCTCTTGAAAGGTTTGGGTTTTACACTTGGTGGTTTTAATAAGAAAATGAACATTTTTGTAATTATTTATAATGGTTTTAGATAAAATATAAATATATAAGTAATTAATTTTTGGTAAAGACTTTATTTTCATTGAAAATACTTTTTCTCAAACAATGTTTTTTTAAATTTTTTGTGATAAAATATTGAAGTTAATTTTTATCAATTTGATAAGATATATATTAAAAAATAAATTTATTTTTTAAATCACCATATCAAATTTATCTTAGTGTTAAATTTTGGTAATTTTTTTGATATGTTTCAATTTTTGATGAATTTTAGAAAATAATGATTTTTATTTAATAAATGTTTTATATTTTAATGAATTCAAGAGACCAATATTAATTTATTGTGGTTTAAAAATATAAAATATTTAAATAAAATATTTATTAATCCATATTATTTCATTATAGTCAATTTCAAATTTATTTTTGATTTAAAAACATTTTCATCTTTTGAATGTTTTTCTTATGGAAAACTGTATTTCCATAGTTTTTCAAGTTTAATTTTAAATTAACTTGTTCCAATTATTTGATTTAAATTTGTTAAAATATATTCCATATTTTTAATAATTATAATTAACATTATCTAATATTATCAACTGAATTTTATATTATAATGAATAGTCAAAATAATTAAACTTATTTACCATAGTTAAGGTAAGAACGAGTTTACTCAGGGTTAAACAAAACACATATGGGTTAAAAATTATCCAAAGCATGTATAAATAATGTTTTTGGGTAATATCTGGACCATATATCTTCTGAGATTAATAAAATGTCCATTTTTATACTGTTTACATAAGTAAAATGTAGGTGTAGTTCTTTCATTTAAAAAATATCGATTGTGTCCTCTCCCCCACTTATAAAAGGATAGCCTGCTCCTATCCTTTACACACTTCTAAAAAATATTTAGTAATACCTGATCTAGAAATATAAATTATATAATTCCATCCACTCATGAAATAATCCTTTTTTTTTTCATAAATACAACTTGGGAATGCTTATGGTGGAAACCAAAATATTTTGGCCGAAGAAGAGGTAACGTCCTTAACTGATCATTTAATTTTTTTATTCCTCCACCTAATTCAAACATTATTAATAACTTATGATATAATAACCAAATTATAAACTGTATACTGATATGTTTTTATGTTACTATAATCAACTACAAACATCTTATCCTCTCTCAAATGGGAAACAAAATCGTTTATTGTGTGCATGACAGACTACCGCCTCACAAACCAACGTAATTAATTTTCCATCATCACATCATATTACTGGATATAATGATATATATAATATTTATATTTACTATTTAGGATATAATTTTAATTATTTCATTATAATATCAAATATACTTTCTTACATACCATTCCTTAGAGAATATGATAACATCAGTCATGTGTATGGAAGACTACCGCATTGTAGAGCGATATGATTTTTCTTTCACATATGGTTTACATATAAGGTAATAAGGATTAATTTAATTTTTATATATTATATTCACTACACAGTAACATCGATTTAAAATTAATATAGAATATAATTTATTTTATTTATGTTCTAATAAATAAATGATAACGTTGTTCATGTGTATGGAGGACTACCACCTCACATAGTGATGTAACTCTTTTTTATTACCAAATCACATGAATAGTATGTGTAAGTGTATTTTAAGAAATAATTTGATATTCATGAAGTAATTATAATCATATCATGATAAAATGAAGCATACCCTCTTTCAATATTGATCATAAAAAAATGAAAACATTACTCATGCTTATGTATGACCTGCTATCTTAATGATTATAACATAGTTAATTTTTTCATAACCATATTTCATTGTTAGTTTTAAAATTATAATTTTCATATAAAAATGATAATTATTTCATTATTAATATTTTTATATGATTAATTAATAATCACCTTGACCATATTCAACTTACCAAAGTGATTTTGAACATGTGATACAAACATCATCAAAACGTCTGACAGGAAACTAAATGATTATGAAATGTAATATGACATTGTAATTTATAAAATAAATATAATAAAAATCATAAAAAATATAATTAAATAAATAAATAATTAACCAATATTTATTATTCAAGAATATAAGGAACACACATGATGATTCTGGATCGAGGTACGACATTTATTAACTTAATTTCCATTCATTAGGATATATATCAACTTTATTGACTATATTATGCCAAGATAATGTCTGAAATTAAATTTTATTTATTTTTTTATTTCCAAATTTATTTTTGTTATATATATTTTTCACAATTATTCACTTCATTGGTTAACACTTACTTCAATGATACAAACTTTGTAAGGGATCTTTTTAAACTAGCCTTTCCTTCGAGTTATGAACTTTATACCTCTAAGTCACATTATCTCACACTTTTATGTTATGAAATGATTCTAAAATTATATATATATATATATATATTTATAACATATATAAAAATTATTATCCATTACTTTTACTAAGTAATTCATTCTTTATAATCATTTCTCTAATGCATTCATTATGATGTTTCCATTAATTATGATATACAGCAAGACTATAAAACAAATTTTATTTCCATGGGTAATTATAATGTTATTATTTATTATTTATTCCTTTATGTGGTAGAAATATCTCACAAACATGTTATGATGGATGCACCTAGGTAGTAATCTAATTAATTTGGTAAACCTTCTATCTCATGAAAAATCATTTATGGTATTATAAAGTAAACCTAATATATTATGGGACATTGTCCACCATGTAATATTGTATGGATAGATAGCCTTTAATCATGTTGATATAATGTTATATTTTTATTCCACATTTCTTATGATTCCAAATTCTTATGATTCTGTTTTATTTATATCTTACATAGGTTATCCTTTGTAGTTTTAGGAGCTAAAATGAATTTTGGATCACATTATGGTGAATAAAAAAATTGGTTTTATATTAGTCTATTTTTGATGTATTATGTACCTAATTTACTAATGAAGATATTTATTTTAGGTTTTATTTTTGTAATTATTGGATATTTATGTTAAAAACAATGAAAAAATATGTTTAAAAGGCTTGAGTTTCTATAACCTATATAAAACACGAATGCTTCATTAAGATACACATAAGTGAGTATATATAGTGTGAGAACACACACAGTGGGATATCACCATGGAGTATTTAAAATTCCTTTCATAATGATGTTTATACATGCTAGATTAAAATAAAATAGAAAATTAGGTTTTTGATTTCAAAATCCCCAAAGAAAATAGAGCTGTATTCCATTGAGAATAAATGAATAAAAAAAATTTTATATGTAAAAACTGGTTTAGAATTCGAAGGATAATAATAAATTCCTAGATTTTAGGAAAACCACAACAAAATGAGTTTTCCAATTCTAAACCCAATTTAAAATGTCTCTCATAAAAAAACATATATATTTAAATTTAAAAATAGATTTATAAAACCACATTATAAAAATAATTTTCAAAAAACAAACATTTCGATAATTTATGAGGATCACAACAAATTCAGACACCACCACATCAAGGAAGCATAACAATATGAAATAATGATACTGTAAATAGTTCAAAAATATATATATATAAGGGTATATAAATTATCATGATGAGAAAAATACTCTATATGGAACCGCGAATCAAGGAGAAAGTGTTCTAGATTATTACATAGGTCTTAATGTGATATGATCCAAATAATACTATAATAACATTGGACCAATAATCCACCTATATTGTATCCAAAAAAATCACAAAACACATGACTTGGACACAGAATCATCAACAGGTGAAATCCATGAACCAGGATATAGCATATAACTAGGGGATACTAGTTAGTGTATGATTTAACAAATGTAGAAAAAATTAATATCTCCCACTTAGTTACATAAGATCTCATCATTAAAACTATGTGAAGGTGATCAATAAAAAAATTAATGATCAATATATTCATGAAAAACATATAAATTATATAACACCTCTACTCAAACACCCTCATATGAAACAACACCTTTTCATCATAAAAATAATCTATTTGAAATAAAAATCCCTGAAAGGAAGAATAAAAAATAAGGTGCATAATGTGGGTATCAAAATGTATCAAAACATTTATTTTATAAGTTTATCAACAATAATTTATTAATAATTGGACTTAAAATTCCATGTAATTATAAATTTCATGAAAATAATTGCTTTAAAATATCCTTTCAAAATCACAAAAAAATAAACCCCAAATTTTTTCCTGAATAATAATTTTAAAACATGATTTTATTCCATTAAAAACAAATCCCACTATCTTCCATCAAAACAATTTAAAGGATGTTTCTTACATATTTTCTCAAATGATTGGTATGAAAACAAAATCAGTTTCATAAACAAATTGGAATTCATAGCGAAAATCATTTATTCAATGCATAAAATTCATTCAATAACTTTGAAAAATAATCCTCGATATCATAAATAATTATAATTTTATAGTAAATAAATTTTATATGTTAGTGGTTTCATGAATTTTAAAAGAACATAATTGGATATAAACACCTTCCGAAATCTGATCGTAAAACAATCACTTCAATGGTAAAGGAAAATAAAAATAAAGAATCTCCTTTTATATACCATAAAAATTCCTTAGGTTTCAACCAAACCAATTCCTGAATTCCACTTTCACAATGATTTTCCTTATAGGGAGGGATAAAATCCAAATAGAAATGGAAGAAAGGAGAGAAGTTATGAGAAAGGAATAAAAGAGGAGGGATTACCTTGAAGAAATTTCTTATAAACATGAATTGGAAGAAAAAATTGATGAAGAAGAAAGGGGGTATACTTATAGGTCCTAAAGGTTAGTCATGTGAATGTGATTATTTAGGATGAAAGAAACATTAAATTATAAAGGGGTAACAAAGTTCATTTCAAATTTGAATTGAATACGGATAGACTGTATAGTTTTCCAAACCATGCTCTAATTATATGGGATTCACTAAAAAACATTCATGAAAAACTTTCTTTAACCACAAACCATACCCTAAAGATTTTGCAACCATTCAGATCACCCCTCACCCAAAACAATGTCCCAATATTTTGTAGAGACCTTTAATAGTTTGATAAGTTGTGTTCCATCTATGAAAAACGCACTAGAAATAGTTGAAGTACAATGAACGTTTGTCTCGCATAGATTCCCCTAACCATAAAGTAACCATGAGATTGAGTAAAAACATTATAAATTCCAAATTTCCATTCAATAACTCATTAAACTCAAAAATATACAATAGTTAAATAATATTTAAAAAAACAGTGACTTGGGGGTGTCAAAATTTTCTCCTTCATGTCACTTTATTCCCCCAAAAATCAACTGTTCAAAATTAAATGAAATTGAACCAAAAAAATTGGTGGGTGGGTCAGGGAAAGACGTGAGAGGGTTGGGGAAAGAGTCAGGAGGGTTTCTCCAAAATAAAACCACTCATCCTGATCTGTCACGAAACCTAAATACCTAAGATCCAAAAAAATAACTAACTGATCTCCCAAAATCATTAACTGACTCCAAGTGTAATAGAACTAAAATCATATTGCTCATAACTCTAAAATGTTGTATTCCTATTATTGGTCTACCCATCATTCAAAATTCATCTCAAATGGTTAATAAAATGTAAAATATTATATGGGTGAACCACTACCAGTAATAAGAATATTCCCCACAAAACAACCAAGGAATCAAAAACATCTACTAACCATAAATAACTATTGAAAAAGGTACTAATAAACTCCTAAAAAAGATTAAATCCAAAAGGATATTAAAACATCCCCTATAATTAACATATGAAAACAATTTATGAATCCACTAAATTCTACCAAATATTTTATAAAAAAATTGCATCTAACAACAATAAAAAGAGACATGGTTTGAACCTTTGATCGAAGGATAAAATATATGTGTAACCTATGATCTCACAATGAAACAACATCACATATAAAACCCCCAAAAACATTTAAAAACACCATCCAATACATAACACTATCTGGTGTTGTTAAAAGATTAGTTACTTAAATACCCCTCCATGATATTTTCCATATTATTCCATAAATAAAAAATCATTAAGATTTAAATAAACCACCATAAATACTATTATACTAACCACATATGAACATAACTACAAATTGAGTATGGCATCAAAAAATAGATAAATGAAGAAAACAACGAAAGAATCCAATAATAATAACTTCAAAGACTATTATCTAAATGAATTCCATACAGAAAAAGCATAAAAAATATGACCCTTCAAAAACCATATCATGATTAACCCATATTATAATAAACTAAATTGAATATAGTTTTAATGATAATTAAAATGGCCATAATGAAGGTAGGTCCTTTGAGAATTCATGTAAGAGGTTCTAGAGTTCCCAAGAGCTCCACAATGGAATCACATGAATATTCTATTGTCATTATATGATACATGAGGGTCTTGAAAGTACTATCCCTAATAAAAATATCATTATAACTCAAGATCATAGAGTTTCTTATCCACACATAATAGGGTACCTTCATTCCTATCTAATGGAATCAAGTCGTCACCCATCATTGGCTTTCTAAACTAGTCATCTCCCACCTCAATCTCCTCATTGACTGCCTACTTAAATTATATTTGACTAGATACAAACACATTTGATCCCAAATTTTAGTGATAAAACCTTCTTGATAAATAATCATTCATAAAATTATTAATTACTAGCTCAGGTGAAAATACTTCCAGATCTCAAAACAATCTTTCCAGATTGGTATTAAAACAATAACATAACACCCAAGAATTATAATAGAATAAAAATTTACTTGAAAGAATATAAACTATGAAACCTTTAATTTTTCTCTCATTACATGAAAAAATGAGTCTCTTCTATAGTTTGTGTTACATTCAAGACCGAGTTTTACTGAATAACAACGTACTATTAATATCATTATTTTATATAATAGTTATTACCTAGCCATTAGAATGGTGGGTATTAATAGGATTAACTATATTATGAATATATAAATATACTAATCATTTTTATTAGTAATATATTAATTATAAATAAATAAATGTAGAATCATTTAAAACGAGAATTAATGATTTATTGTTTTCTTCTGTCATAGTGGTTCTTGAGGGGCTTGTTTTCATTTTATGATTCTGTGTTGTTTTTGTTTATCTGGCGATGTCTTTGATGATCCTAGGATATTTGGTCAGTTTTTGAGTGATTGTAGTGTTTTGGGGTTGGTGTTGGTCGAATAAGTGGCAAATCTGATGCGGTTCTGGAGTTGTTAGTCATCGTGTGGTGTTCGGTGGATGTATTTTCGAAGATGACATTGGTGTTTTAGCGATGATCATATTGGACTCCGGTTTCCTTCCTCATCGGTCGGGTAGATGAAGGGAGAAGATGGCCGATGTGAGGATGGTTCATTTATCGACAGACGACGCTGATGATGATGTTTGGACTATACTGCAGTAACGTGACATGAACTACAGTGATGTGTTTGGTGGAGACGACGACGATGTTGATCGCGAGATTCATGGGATGTGTACCGGGTGACGATTACTTTTTTCCTTTGATTTTGAATTCTGAATTTGGTGTTATCATGGGTTGGCGGTCTGTGTTTGTTTTTTGAAGTGGTTTGAAGCTTGTAATTTGAATTTTGAAATCATCCGTTGAATTTTTTCTTTAAGGTTCCCACTTTTCCTTAAAGTGGATCTTTTAATAAAATAAAAATGGAGGGTGGAAGTATCATCCATACATCAAGAATTAATGATTTCTGAAAAAAAATATTTTCTCTAAAAGAATGATTAATTGTTCTTGGGCACATAATTTAAAATTTATTTTCCACACATTTAGAAAAATTATTTTACAAAATAAACAAAATTTTTGAAATAGAAATATCATAACTAGATTAGGGTTAAATTTCTTGATTTTTATGTGATGTTTCATTTTTTGATGAATAAGGAAATGTACAGAATGTTAATTGAAACCCGCCTTTAAATTTAAATAATTTATAATGGAAAATTAAAATTTTAATTAATTATAATTTAGAATTATATCATTATTAAATCAATTAATCTATTTTAGTTCATTATAATCATTTTCATAATTAATTTCGATATAATATCATTGTAATTTTTTTTAACATTTTCACCTTAAAACCCCCATTATTGTGAGTCATGTGGGATTAATTTTAAAATAAATTCCACCCCATGTGTGGGTTTAATTTTATAAAATAGATTATATATTTAGATAGATAATAATTTATATTTTCTAATTAGTTCAACTGAATTTTTGAACCAAATGATTAGTGAAATAGTTAAAATTAATTACCATAAATAAGGTAAATATAAGTTTACTTAGTGGTTAAATAGATAATATAAGGTGTAAAGCGACATACAAAAGTGATTTAAACCAATGAAATTGAAATATTAATAACATTATTAATTTTGGATCTATTTTTTACTTTCATAGTCACTTTCCCATGAATGTGACTTATATAATAATTTTTATAAAGAAAAAGTAAAAAGGATAATGTTATTCCTTTTAATTTCTATACAGCATTGGGAAAGGGGAAAATCACATGATTGGATATAATAAATATTTTCAAATGTGAATGAGTTCTTTCAATATAATTTATATTAATTTTTTGATAAGAAATAATTACATTCATTGTTTATGAAATGCTATCATATCAATTATTTAGTTAATAATATTATTAAATTAATGATAATACAAATATTAAAAGTTAAGTAATTTGAATTAATTATTTTTTGGAATTATTTTTAAGATAATATTTCATGTTACAAACATGTTATAAAAATATACTATAATTCCATAATTGTCTTGATAGTTTCTAATTCAATTTAAATGAATAATGTTAGAATTGACATTAATGTAATTTAAGGATAATTTATATTTTATTAAATTACATCAACTTATTAAAAATAATATATTAAAAAAATTTATTTTTTAAAAATTAATAAATATAAAAAATTTCCATTTATATACAAATTTATCTTTTATAATGAACATATTGACCCATAAATAGTTAAAACATTGGTAGCACGACTAGGGTTAAATAAGTGTTTTTGTGTGTTACATGTGTTTCTATTAGAATTAATTTTGAACACAAATAGATTTTTATTTTATAAATTAGATACATAATTTAAAATTATTTGGTAATAATTAAATAATAATTATCCAATAAATTTAATATTTCAGTATAAACCACCTAGGATAGAAAAATAGTTATCATGGTAAAAACAAAAATTGTAAAATTGAGTAAACCTAGATACTAAGGAATAATGTGATAAGAATGCATTTATTATTATGTGATGGAATTGAGTTTCAATAATATAATACTTATAAAAATTTAGTTATTAATACTGTATCCACTTAAGTTACGTTTGACCTGTGTGTGGTGAATAATATTGGGTATTTACCAGAATACACTCCTTCTCAACTATAATGGGGCACTCAATCCTCTCAATTATTCCCACATCTAAAGCCATTTCACTAATCCAAACACTAGAAAATATTCTTTATAATTTCTTTAACCATATCCTAGAAGTTGTATTCTTGGCATAAAGTCCTCCTTTGAAGGATATAGTTCGAACCTAAGGAGGATACCTGAAGGAGAGGTAATGTTCTTCACCATGAATTTTCATTTAATTCCTTTATACACATCATTAAATTTAAATTACATCATTATTATATCATAAAATAAATATCATATATTTACTATGATGTTTTTATGTCATGTTTATAACCTAAAACCAAACATACATCCATGAAATTAGTTACAAAATCATAATTCATTTGTACGGAGAACTACCACATCATGAACTGATGTCCTTTGTTTTTCCATTAATACCATTCAAGGTTTGTTATTATGATGGATATAAAGTATATATGTGACATTTAAAGAATTATTATACATATTTAGTCATTATATCATATGAATATTTCTACCTTCCATTTTTTGGAGACATGATGATGTTGCTCGTGCATGTGACAGACTACAACATCACGATGCAATGTGATTCGTCTTTAATTAAAACTTCACATGGAAGGTGATAAAGATGTATATTTTAATTTTATTTGATATAAATGAAATAAGTATAATATTAATAAAATATTTTTCATTTTATAAAGTTAATATATCATTTCATTTTATTTAGTTTTCACTTAATAAAGATGACAACATTGTTCATGTAAGTGTGGACTACGACCTTCACCAAGTGATGTAAATCCATGTTCATCACCAAAAAAAATTGAAGAAATATATAATTATATAACATATTATAAATGATATCCTTATAATTATTTAAGGGTAAAATAATACATAACAATTTTATGTAATGATCATCGAATATTTAAAAATACTACTCCTGTATAAATATTTCCTACTATCTCCAAGACAGTAACATCATTTTTTCATAACCATTATTCATGAAAGATTTTAAAAGTATAATTGATATAACCAATATTAATTATTTCACAATTATTATTTTATATATTATGAAACTATATAAAATGTGAAAGAACTAGATATTTATTGAAAACACATGCAAGATCAAGAAAGGTAATTTAAACCCGAAATATTGTAAATAATGAATACTAAAAAATTAATCGGTGGTAAAGTATTATAAAAGTATCATATGCTATATTAATAAATTTTTTTGTGTTTGTTAATTAATATTTTAAAACCACTATACTATAGGCTAAATCACTTTCATCCAAAATGATGTGTGAGGTAAGGGATTTTCTAAAAATTTTCATTCCCTTGAGTATTATTTGTTATTATGGACCAATTCACTTTGATGTGGTGTATATACTTCCCCTTTATAATTTTATAACAAGATTCCACCCAAAATTTAAGTTATTATAATTTTTACTTATAATTATATCATCCTGGGGTTTTGAATTTAAAATTATCAAGTGGTAAATGTTATCTTTGAAATCTCACTTTCTTTTGGTTTGTTAGCTATCTCTTAAAGGAATCACTTCCTTATGATCATTGTTAATTAGATATAAAATTTATCTTAAATATACATATTATTATTTAATGTATATATTTATTTAACAAACCATATATTTTTTTACATAAGTTGTTCGATATAAAATTAATGTGATTACGTAACATCCCCAGTAAGTAATGAATAATATATATTTTTATCAATGTCTATTTAGGAATTAGATAGTGTTTTAGAGGCTTAAAATAAGAATAAATCCAATCTTAAGCATGGAATACACAAATATTTTTAAAAGATTTTTTTACTGCCTTTTGATGGAAAATCATTTTTAAATAAAAATTTTGACACTTTTATAAGCATTATTTGTCAAAATAAATAAATTCTCTATGACTGGGACATTGAAATTTACCTTGGGTTAATTTTTGGTATTTTTCTGACAATGTTCATTTTTTAATGAATAGTGAAAAAATACTGCATTTTACATCAATACTGCTTTTTCATCTAACTTAATTATATGGTTGGATTATATTTTTAATTTGTTTTAATGTTTAATTAGAATATATTTTTACCATGTAATCCAATATTGGTCATTATAATTAATTTCACATTGGAATTGGGCATAAACTAATGCCAAACTTTTTATAGATATTGTTTCAAAAAAACCCGATATTTGTTTTGACAAAGGGAATTATTTTTAAATTAATTATTTCAATTTCTGTGTTTGGAATTTGGTAAAATGGATTACATATTTGGAATCAGAAGTTCCAAATTATGTAATCAAGACTCTTGTTTTTGGACTTTGTGAATAGTAACGACGGTAATTATCGTTAATTATCTTGATTAATTAATAATCATGTAGTTAAGGATAATAAAATAATATCATAATAAAAAAAATGACATCAAAATGTGTCCTAATACTACTGGTTGTGTCATGACCGACCATGGGATGCCTTGTTCCAAACTTGGGGACCCCATGGAATCACTTTTCTGTGATAATGACTTTTTATCTTTTTATTTTTTTAAAGAAACTAAATATAACAAAGAATTTAACACCTGAGTAAAACATTTTTAATTTTGTCTAAATAAATGATCACTTGTACTATAAATAGTCATTGGATATCTAAAAATATTTATTACATGACAGTAATTTTTTTTCAAATTTTTAGAAATTATATATATTAAATTATTTATGACATCATGGTGATGCAGTGATTAGCTCATTAATGAATGATTTAAATAAAATGAAACTATAATGTAAAATCTAAGACTTACACTTGTCAAAGACCTATTGGATGAGTATATTTAGAACCCTTATCACCTTATCCTCTAAATACATCAATGTGGGACATTTAAAATCCTAAATGCATTTGAAAATAAAGTAACATTTTATACCTTTCCAAGAGTGCCCATCCTCTCCTCTTATAAAAGGCCCCCATCTATACCTCCTTACCCAAACCTCTCAAGCATTTGGATCGGCCAATCTATGTTAATTTTGTCTCTCCACACCCCTCTCCTCATCCTAGAAGCCTTAAATTAGGCAGGAAGCTCTTCAAGAAACCCTTTTGGTTCAAACAAAATGGAGTTACCTGATTTAAAGTTAATGTCTTCATTTGTGTTCTTTTGTTTTATTTTGCGTCTCCAACCCCCTAAACTCTTTTTATTCATTTATTTTGTAAAAAAACTAGTATCATAAATATACTAGGATGTTTTTATAATAATTATTCGAGCTAAAATTACACACACCTACATCTAATGGTTAATGAACTTACTGTTTCTGTGGATGGTGAATTTCTGCCTCACGAAACGATGATTGTTCAATATTATTTTAACACCTTCAAAGGTGGCCATTAAGATGTCTCTATATTTATATATGATATATAATATGTTTATGTTTTTCTTAAGCCTCTGTATTATTCATTTTTTCCATACCTTTATGGTTTCCATTAAGGTTAAACGCGATATCTTCATTTTTGGAAGTGCATACTACCGCCCCCTCAAAGTGATTTGATTCGTTAATTCCATATGTGGAATATATAAAGGATTAAGTTAATGATAATATATATGATATTATACTAGAATTATAATATACCTTTATATCATTATTATTTCATTCCATTAAATACGAAATAGAAATGAAAGTAGTGTTCATGCGTAAGTACGGCTTACCGTCTCCATGAACGGTGCATTTCATTTCATACCTATAAATGTTATGTAATATTATAAAGGTATGGATATACTGAATATATATGATATATATGATATCTACATCATGAATATAATTTTGGATATAATGTATATTTTACCACATGAATAACTTGTAATTATAAAGAGTTTATTTTTGACTCAAGTACCAATGATCAATAAAACGACAATTATTAACTTAAATAATTACATAGTGTTCATGGCATGGTAATAAGTGATATAAAAGGAATAATGAACTTGAAAAACTTTCTCAAGAAAGTACAAACTAACTCAATTTTATTATTCAGGAGGTTAAAGAACGATCGAGTTAGGTCTGACCCGAGGTATGAGTCTTCGTCTCAATCTCCTTTCATTGAGGCATATTATGTTTTTATACACAAATTTCTATTATACGGTGTATAAACCCCTTTGACTTTTACATTTACTAAAAAGGTATCATTTTTATATGAAGGGTTTACTAAACGATAAAAGGGAATGTTTTTTTTGTCATACGAAAGTGGCGACAATGACTTCTCCGCTGCCGTGACCTTTATTTGAGCTTCGGCTTCCTCTACAAGCCATGAAATTTTTTTAAAAAATGAAAAATAAATACCATGTTTTACTTTTCTTATAATTTGGTATTGAAAATGGTTTTCATAATGTTTTTATATCAATGTGTTCTATTGATATCTTGTGATTGAAAAGTGGAAATGTTATGTTTCATTTATGCATGTTTTATGTGATACGATTATATTATGGTTCTTGGGAATTGTTATGAAGACGGGTTGTTCTGTGATAAACAACGGGTGGGTGAGCCCGATATAGCTCTCCAATGCATTGGGTAACGCAAAGTGGTTAAACATTAAGTTTTCTCCGAAGAGATTTAGGGAATATACTGTGATGGGTATTCAAAACATAACCATGAGGGTTACTCCCATCGTAAGAATGTTATGAATGCCTCAAGTTACCTTTATGTCTTATGATTTCTATGATTTATTCATGATTTGATGAGGTCTGTTAAAATTCATTTGTTTTACGAGTAAATTACGATTTCATGCATCGACTAATGTTTTCATTTCGTACTTTTATATCCCTTACTGAGCTTTTTATGCTCATCCCATGTTTTTGAAATGTTTTTCACAGGTCAAGGGAAGGGTACATGATATGATGATAGTTTCAAGGAAGTGTCAAGAATGAATCCATGTTTTATTTTAAATATGTTTTCGTTGATGGGAAAAAATGATTATTATCTTTTATATAACCAATTTGATTAAATGTGGAAACTAATACATGTTTTATGATCTAATTCTCTAAAAATCTAAACCTGAAAAGATCCTCAATGTTTATTCTTCAAGTAACTCAAGATTAAGTATTGTTTAATGCTGGGGCCTTATATTTGGTATCATAGGTCGGTTTAGATAACTTTAGGAGTTAGAATTATATTAAATTATTATCCAAAAATAAGTTGTTTTATGGTCAAATTGAAATGATATAGAATTTGAAGATTACCATGTTGCTTCATCTAAGACATGTTTGTTCAGAATGGTTTTCTGTAGAGGAAACAGGGATGCAGTGCTAGGAAGGCATACATAAGGAAATAACCTTCCGAATCATTATCCTGAGATGGTCAGAATTGGAACTGAACTGTTTGTTTTAGTAATTGCATAGTTGACTCAAGCGATAAATGGTGGTGGTATCCATACGTGAGATCAGCCAGATCAACCACAGATGAACATGTCAGTGGTGGAACATTTCAGGAGGCAATATCCCCCATCATTTAGAGGATCATCTGACCCTGTGCTAGCTGAAGGGTGGATTAAAGCACTGGAGAATATTTTCAATGTCATGTGGTGTTCAGAAAATCAAAAGGTTAGTCTTTCTATTTACCTTTTAGAGGGTGAAGCAGATCAGTGGTGGTCGATGGTTAAAAATATTAGGGATGTGGATGAGATTGATGCTCTCGACTGGGATGAATTCAAATGTATTTGTCTTGATAATTATTTTCCTCAGGTTGTTCAACTTAGGATGGAAAAACAATTCTAGGAATTGAGGAAAGAGGACGACTAAGTGGCAGCTTATGAAGAAAGGTTCACTCGTTTGGCAAGGTATGCTACAAATTTTATCTGAGACCTTGATAGTAAAATCAATCGTTTTTTACTTATGATTAAATCCAAAATGTCAAAGGGCCTTGGCTTCTCATGAGTTCAAATGTTATGAAAAGCTTGTTCGATGTGCTGAGAAGGTAGAAATGGAGTTTTCTGATGATCAAGTTTTCTATAACCAGTAGAAGAAGAGACCGAGGTGGCAGGAGAAAAGGAAGAATTCTTCAAAAAGGTCTGATGGTAAGAAAACTAAGTTTCCAGTTTGTGATATATGTGGTAAAAGGCATGCTGGGGAATGTCTTCTATATTCTGGAAAATGAAACTAATGTGGTAATATGGGACATAAGGCTCGTGATTGCACTGAAAAAGATCAGGGTGATGGTAAGACCAAATTTGATTTACTGTTAGTGAAATGTTTTATGTGCAATGATATGGGTCACTATGATAGCGAGTGTCCGACAAAGAGCTCGAGTGATGGGAAGTAGTTATACTATAAGAAGAAAGGGGTGGTGAAATCCTTTGCAACCACTTCAAGAGATGTTGGGCCATAAAATGAAGTGGTATCAGGTACTTTGTTTGTTTTTTCAGATTATGCCAGTGTGTTGTTTGATTCAGGGTCTACACATTATTTCATCTCTGAAAAATTTTCTAATAAAATGGGAATACCATCTATCGAAATGAGTCCTGAACTTGTGGCAAAAACACCTGGGGGAAATTTTGAGGCAAAAATAATTTTTAAGAATCTTCCTATCCTTATCCGTGGAAAGAACCTACTTGAAAACCTTATTATTTTACCTCTAGTAGAGTTTGATGTTATCCTGGGTATGGATTGGCTCTCTATTTACCATGATAAGATTGATTGTAGAGCTAATGAAGTTTCTTTTCAAAAACACTTCTAGTTTGTGTACATGAATGAACCGTTACTATTGATAACATATCAAAAGGCCGACAAACTTTTAAAATATGGAAATGAATGTTACCTTGCACATATTGTTGAAAACAAGGGAACTGTTCAGATTAATGATGTGGTAAATGAGTATCCTGATGTTTTTCCTGATGAGTTTCCTGGAATAATACCAGACCAAGAAGTTGAGTTTATAGTTGACTTAGTTCCTAATGCTAAGACAATTTCAAAAACCCCCTTATCGAATGGCTCAAATTGAACTTTTAGAGTTGAAGGAGCAGTTACAAGATTTATTAGAGAAAGGTTCCATTGGACATAGTACATCACCATAGGGTGCTCCTATTTTATTTGTTAAAAATAAAGATGGTTCTATGAGACTTTTCATTGATTATAGAGCCTTGAATAACATCACTGTTAAGAAGAAATATCCTTTGACTCATATCGATGATTTTTTTGATCAGCTCCAGGGAGCTCAATATTTTTCAAAGATTGAACTGAGATTGGGGTACCATCAGTTAAAGGTAAAGGAAGCAGATGTTTCCAGGACCGCGTTTCGTACAAGATATGGCCATTATAAATTTGTAGTAATACATTTTGGACTAACTAATGCACCTGCTATATTCATGGACCTTATGAATAGAATTTTCCCTGAGTTCTTGGATAAGTTTGTGGTTGTTTTCATTGATGATATTTTGGTGTTTTCTAAAAGTAAAGAAGAGCATGAAAGACATTTAAGGGATATTTTTCCAACTTTAAAAGAAAAGAAATTGTATGGGAAATTTAGCAAGTGTGAGTTTTGGTTGCAACAAATTTCATTCCTTGGTCATATTGTTTCTAAAGATGGAATAATTGTGGATCCTGCAAAAACAATGGTTGTTGAAGAATGGACAAGACCCAAAAATGTAACCGAGATTCGTGGTTTTCTTGGTTTGGCAGGCTATTACCAAAGGTTTGTTAGAAATTTTTCACGGTTATCTAGTCCAATGACTAAGCTAACTCGGAAGGGTGTTACGTTTATCTGGACAAAATAATGTGATGATTGTTTTCATGAATTGAAAAGAAGATTGGTGAATTCTTCAGTTTTGGCACTACCTTTCAGGAATGGGGAGTTTGTTATCTATAGTGATGCCTCATTGAAAGGACTTGGTTTCATCCTAATGCAGAATGATCAGGTAATTGCTTATGATTCACATCATTTGAAAACTCATGAGTTAAATTACCGTACACTTGATTTGGAATTAGATGCTTTTGTTTTCACTTTAAAAATTTGGAGGCATCATTTGTATGGATTAAAGTGTGAAACATATACCGATCACAAAAGTTTAAAGTTTATATTCACTCAGAAAGAATTGAACATAAGACAGAGGAGATGGTTAGAATTAATCAAGGATTATGATTGTAAAATTCATTACCATCCAGGAAAAGTAAATAAAGTGGCAGATGCTTTGAGTCGAAAAAGTAATGCTTCATTAACAATGTTGCATTTGGAACATGATCCTTTGGTTAAGGATTTGATGAAATTTGGTATAGAATTTGTTGGTGCAGGATGTCCTTCTGTTTTATTTCAGGTATCAGTGAAATCATCTCTATCAGAAAGAATTAAGCAAGCACATAAGCAAGATATCGAGTTGCAGAAAAAGGTAGAGCTGGTTCAGAAGGGTAAGTTGCCTAAATTCAATATTTATAATGATTGTGTTTTGAGATTTGGGAAGAGATTGTGTGCGCCTTATGATTCACAGTTGAAGAAAGAGTTGTTATGTGAAGCTCACAGTTCTCCGTTTTCCGTTCATCTAAGTAGTACTAAGATGTATAAAGATCTTCGAGAGTATTACTGGTGGGACGGAATGAAAATGGATATTACTGATTTTACTGTGAAGTGCTTGAATTGTCAATAGGTAAAAGAAGAGTGGCAGTTACCAAAAGGGATGCTTCAGCCTTTACCAGTACCATAGTGGAAATGAGAGAATATATCCATGAACTTCGTTGTGGGATTGCCGAAGACACCTCGAGGTAATAATTCAATCTGGGTTATTGTTGATCGCTTGACTAAATCTCCTCATTTCCTTGCTATACGAGATAATTTTTCCCTAAGATCAACATTCCTGTTTGTATCTTAAAGAGATAGTCAGGATAAGTGGAGTTACTCTCTCCATTGTATCTGATCGTGATCCCAGGTTTACTTCTATCATTTGGAAAGGCCTTCAGAAGTCGTTGGGTACCGAATTAAATTTTAGTGCAGCTTTTCATCCTCAATCAGATGGGCAGTCAGAATGAAAAATTCAGACTTTGGAGGATATGTTACATGCTTGTTTGATGGATTATTAGGGATGTTGGGACCATCATCTTTCTTTGGTTGAGTTTTCTTATAATAATAATTGTCATTATATTATACAGATGACACCATTTGAGGCATTATATGGGAAGCAGTGTCGAACTCCATCTTTCTGGGATTAATTGGGTGAAAGGAAGTTAATGGGACTAGAATTGGAAGAAGAGTTGGAAAAAAAGTTCAGCTGATACAGAAAAACATTAGAACAACTCAGAGTATGCAGAAGAGTTATGCAGACATCAGGAGAAAGGATCTCTCTTTTGAGGTAGGTGATCATGTTTTTCTCAAAGTTTCAGCATGGAAAAGAGTGATGCGATTTTGTAAGAAAGGAAATTTGAGTCCAAGTTTCATTGGACCATATGATATTTTAGAGATAGTTGTATTATTTGCATACCGAGTGGCTTAACCTCCGAGTTTATCTCAGGTACACAATGTTTTTCATGTTTCAATGTTAAAGAAGTACATGCCAGATCCATCTCATGTTTTGAGTCCAGAGGTAGTGCAGTTGGAAGAGAATTTATCTTATAAGGAACATCCAATCCAGATTCTTGACCACAGAGAGCAAGTGTTGTGGAATAAGGTGATTCATCAGGTAACGATTTTGTGGAAAAACCACATGATTGAAGAGGCAACATGGGAATCTGAAAATGCAAGAGGTATAAATACCCCCACTTAATCGATAAGTAAATAAATTGCGGGGAAACAAATTTCTAAAGGGGGGAATTATGTAACATCCCATGTAATTAATGAATAATAGATATTTTTATCTATCTCTATTTATGAATTAGATAGTGTTTTAGAGGTTTAAAATGAGAATAAATCCAATCTTAAGCATGGAATACAGTAATATTTTTAAAATATTGTTTTTCTTCCATGTAATGGAAAACCATTTTTAAATAAAACTTTTGACAATTTTATAAGTATTATTTTTCAAAATAAATATATTCTTTATGATTGGGAAATTTAAATTTACATTGGGTTAATTTTTGGTATTTTTCTGACAATGTTCATTTTTAATGAATAGTTAAAAAATACTGCATTTTACATCAAAACTCCTTTTTCATATAATTAAATTATATGGTTAGATTATATTTTTAATTTGTTTTAAAGTGTAATTAGATAATATTTTTTCCATTTAATCCAATAGTGTTCATTATAATTAATTTCACATTAGAATTGGGCCTAAAATAATGCCAAACTTTTCATAGATATTGTTTCAAAAAAACCCGCTATTTTTTTGACGATGGGAATTATTTTTAAATTAATTATTACAATTTCTGTGTTTGGAATTTGGTAAAATAGATTACATATTTGGAATCATAAGGTCCAAAATATTTAATCAATACTCTTTTGTTTTTGGATTTGTGAATAGTAACGACGGTAATTATCGTTTATTATCTTGATTAATTAGTAATTGAGTAGTTAAGGATAACAAAATAATATCATAATAATAAAAAATGACACCAAAATGTGTCCTAATACTACTATCTGTGTCATGTCCAACCATGGGATGCCTTGTTCCAAACTTTGGGACCCCATGGAATCACTTTTGTGTGATAATGACTTTTTATCATTTTATTTTTTTAAAGAAAGTAAATATAACAAAGAATGTATCACCTGAGTAAAACATTTTTAATTTTGTATAAATAAATTATCTCTTGGACTATAAATAATCATTGGAAAGATAAAAATATTTCCTACATCATAGTATTTGTTTTATAATTTTTAGACATTAAATAAATTAAATTATTTATGACGTAATGTTGATGCAGCGATACCTCATTAATAAACGAATTAAATAGAATGAAAATATAATGTAACCTCTAAGACTTAAAGGAGTCAAGGACCTATTTTATGAGTATATTTCGAACCCTTATCAAGTTATACTTGAAATACATCAATGTGGAACCTTTAAAATCTGAAACTCATTTGAAAATAAAGTAACATTTATACCTTTCCATGAGTGCCCCTCCTCTCCTCTTATAAAAGGCCCCCACCTCTACCTCCTTAACCACACATCTAAAGCCTTTTTCTCGGACACTCTCTACAAATTTTGTCTCTCCACATGACTCTCCTCATCCTAGAAGCCTTACCTTAGGCAGGAATCTCTTCAAGAAACCCTTTTGGTTCAAACCAAATGGAGTTACCCGATTTAAAGGTAATGTCTTCACTTGTGTTCTTTTGTTTTATTTTGCTTCTCCAACCCCCTAAACTCTTTTTATTAATTTAATTTGTAAATACACCAGTATCTTAAAAATACTAGGATGTTTTTATAATATGTATTCGAGCTACACTTACACACACCTACATCTAATGGATAAAGAATATACTGATTCCGTGGACGGTGAATTTCTGCCTCACGAAACGATGATTGTTCAATATTATTTTAACACCATCAAAGGTGGACATTAAGATGTAACAATATTTATATATGATATATAATATGTCTATTATTTACTTAAGCTTTTGTATTTTTCATTTTTTTCATACCTTTATGGTTTCCATTATGGGTAAACATGATATCTTCATTTTTGGAAGTTCGGACTACCGCCCCCTCAAAGAGATTTGATTCATTAGTGCCATATGTGGAACGTATAAAGGATGGAGTAGATGATATTATATATCATATTACATTGGAATTATAATATAAATTTATATCATTATGATTTCATTCCATTAAATATGAAATAGAAATGAAAGTAGCATTCATGCGTACGTACAGCTTACCATCTCAATGAACGGTGCATTTCATTTATTACCTCTAAATGTTATGTCATATTATAAATTAATGAATATACTAGATATATATGATATATATGATATCTAAATCATGAATATAATTCTTGATATAATGGATATTTTACCACATGAACAACTAGTAATTATAACGAGTTTATTTTTGACTCAAGTACCTATGATCAACAAAACGACCATTATTAACTTAAATAATTACATAGTGTTCATGACATGTTAATAAGTGATATAAAAGGAATAATTAACTTGAAAAATGTTCTCAAGAAAGTATAAATTAACTCATGTTTATTATTCAGTCGGTTAAAAAATGATTGAGTCAAGTCAGACCCGAGGTATGGGACTTCGTCTCAATCTCCTTTCATTGAGGCATATTATGTTTTTATACACAACTTTATTTTATACGGTGTATAAACCCCTTTGACTTTTATGTTTACTCAAAATGAATATTTTTTATACGAAGAGTTTACTAAACAACAAAAGGGAATGTTTTTTTTGTCGTACGTATGTGGCGAAAACGACTTCTCCGCCGTCGTGACCATTTTTTGAGCATTGGCTTCTTCTACAAGCCATAACCTTTTTTTAAATGAAGAATATATACCATGTTTTACTTTTCTTTTATTTTGGTATTTAAAATGGTTTTCATAATGTTTTTATATCAATGTGTTGTATTGATATCTTACGATTGAAAAGTAGAAATGTTAGGTTTCCTTTATGCATGTTTTATGTGATATACTTATGTTATGGTTCTTGGGCATTGTTATGAAGACGGGTTGTTCCGTGATAATGTAAGGGCGGGTGAGCCTGATATATCTCTCCAATGCATTGGGTAACATGAAGTGGTTAAATGTTAAGGTTTCTCTGAAGAGATTTAGGGAATATACTTTGATGGTTATTACAAACGTAACCATGAGGGTTACTCCCAACATAAGAATGTTATGAATGCCTCAAGTTACCTTTATGTCTTATGATTTCTATGATTTATTCATGATTTGATGAGGTAAGTTAAAATTATTATGTTTTATGAGTAAAGTATGATTTCATTCATGGACTAATGTTTTCATTTCGTACTTTTATATCCCTTACTGAGCTTTTTATGCTCATCACATGTTTTTGAAATGTTTTTCACAGGTCAAGGGAAGGGTACATGATGTGATGATAGTGTCAAGGAAGTGTCAAGAAAGAATCCATGTTTTATTTTGAATATGTTTTCGTTGATGGGAAAAATTATTACTATCTTTTATGTAACCACTTTGTTTAAATGTGGAAAGTAATACATGTTTTATGATCTAATTCTCTAAAACTCTATACATGAAAAGATCCTCAACGTGTATTCTTGAAGTAACTCAAGATTAAGTAATGTTTAAGGCTGGGGCCTTATAGATTATGTGGGGAAATATTGATAAATAAGTTTCCTTTAATCAATATAAATATTTGATAATGAAAATTATTTATGAATTAAATAGATTTTTAGATATATTCAGAATTGTTTTTACATGAAATATTGGGTTGTGGATCAGTTAATGGGGTCCCCTCGACACATTAGTAGTCTCATGATAAGAATCATTTGACCAAATCCAATGGGTCTATACCCACAGACTGAAACTGTGTTGAGGATAGATCATTAAAGTGTAACTATGTTAATGATATATCTTAATAGTTCAGACATTTGATATTATTTATTACATAATTATTGATATTCCATGTAATTATTCTATTATTTATAATAACTTTTCTCATGTTTCAAGATGTAGTGATTATTTATATGGCATTATTTGAACATTTTTACATATTCCATATTTCTCCCATGTTACCGATTAATTAGAGTGTGTTCCCATTATTTACCGTAACATATAGATTATGAATTATCTAGTTATTTAAATGGAATGTGTTTTCTTTCATTTAACTTTATATGTGGATTATTATTTGTTTATTGCTAGTAGCTTATATTGTACATAACCCTTAATGAGCATTTGAGCTCCCACTTATTTTTTTTCTTCTTCCCAAGATATGGAGATGGATTCTTAGAATGAGTTTCTATAATGCGTTTTATTTCTTTTTAATTATTTATTTTCTTTTTATAATGTAAATTTTTTATATTTTATGTATCTAGTTCTCTAAAACATCTAAATTTTATGATACTCTGGGATTCAATTCCTTGAATCTATTTTAATGTAATGGTATTTGGCATTGGCTACGAGCTGCTGGGGTCAGTGTCTTATAATGGGTGTTAGAGGTAGCTTAGTAAAAACAATGTGAAATATATGTAGGAAAATATAGAATAGGGAAAATAACCATATGATATAATTTTATCATAATTATAGAATAATATACTAATGTCATGGTATGATAGATAATATGAGGGTTTTTATAGAAATTAATGTTTTTATGAATATTACAAGTGAGAGTAATTCTATAATAGATTTACATAGAGGGAATAAATCTAAAAAATGCACATTCGTATTATCCCAGGTGTTACCTAGTACAAAAAAACATGCTATAATACACACCTAGTTTGAAAATCATGAATGAAATTCTTAGAATATTTTAAATATTCTTTATAAACCATTAGATGTATTTTAAAATAGATATATCCTAAATGAAAAAATGTTTATGATTATGTTAATTATTTCACTAGTTTTTTAATTACACATTATTTTTCATAATGATATTGTTTATTCTAGTGTATTTCATTGTTTAAAGATATCACATAGTAAAATGAATGGGAACCACATAAATTTACATAATATTAATAGTGTGAATGATCCTTTCTTTGATGGTATTAATCCTATCTTTTTAAGGGAAGTTATCACCGAAACGTTGTAATCATATGAGGACATAGTAACATGTCCTTATGAGATAGAAAAATTATTTTTAATATTTCATGGATTTGGATGGGAGAATGATAATAAGAGGTTTTCTGGGGAAAAGTTGAATAAAGAAAGCAAGGGAAAGAATCATCTTCTTATATGTTATAATTGTGGAAAGAAACACCTAGGTAATTACATAATTGAATTGTGAGTTTTTAACCAGTGAGAAGGGAAATCCCAATGTTCTTGTTATTTATAGTGTAAGAAATAAGATACCGATGAAAAATGATTAAAATTTAAGGATATGGGTAACTACACAATTAAATGTCTCCACTATCATGTGACTATTCCTCAGAAGAAGGAAATGGATCATGGATAATCTTATTATACTACCATAGATGAAGAGGAATTATTAATATATATTTTTGAGTTAATGAATTATGTCTTTTGATAATTTTATCATATATTTAATGGTTATATGAATTATGAATAGTATAAGTATGGTATAATATTACTATTAATTATGGATTTGAAAGAACATTTCAAACAATATCGATGACCAAAAAAATGATTCAGTAGAAAGTTTATAATCACGTAAAACTCATGATTTAGGAAACGTAATATATTAATGATGTTGATAAAATGATTTTTGGATAAAGTTATGATAGATATAGATAAAGAAAATTTAATACTATTGACTACCTTGAAACAAATTAAGGATTTGGTGAAAAATTGGTTTATGATATCACAGATGGAGTTTACAGCATTTAAGTATTTCAGGAATATATCCTATAATTCATGTTTTATTTAAGGGTTAGGTAATCATGATTGTTTTCAATAAGATAATTTGGTAATTAATTTTATTATCAAATTTCAAGAGAAGACATGATAAAGTCACTCACATACTTCTTAGGTGGATATTAATAACTACTTCATTTTGTTTTAAAGATTAATGGTCAGATCATTTTTTAAATTTACTGAATATATTTATAATGTTTTTAAATTGATATTTTGGATGGTTCATATTGTTAATGATATATTAAATTGGTTAAGATTGTAGTTGGATGAGGTGTTAGAGACAGATTTATTACGTCACAAAAAATGGTTTTTTTATTGGATGACATATGATACATATTTTTTCATAATAATAACTAGAGATCATAAGAATAATTTATAATTTTATTATGGATATTATTACCAATTAAAAGTAAGGGTTGGTTATTCAGGTGAAAAAAATTCATTTTTTGGTTTCTATTTCATTGAGTAAGGGATGGATTGAAAAATAACAAAATGTTGAAATTATTCTTTTTAAGTAGAAATATATCAGGTATGTATATTTTATTTTATTATTAGAAAATGAAATAATTTTTTAACTCCAAGAAAATGCTCTCAAAATAAAAAGATTTCCCAATAATCATCATTTTGATGATATCAATGACCTTTTTATACATCTTTGGTATATTTCTTTGTGGTTATTATCCTTACATGGGTTAACCAATTTCTTATGATCAATATGCTCTATCACTCTCCATCAGTATTTAGGTGTTAGTTTTATCTTCCATGTTCATATTCTCATTTCACAAAAATGTAATTATACTCAAAAACCAGGTTATCTGATTATTATAGATGAACATTGAAATTCCATTTCTCTCTTATTAAGAGGGTTATTTATTAACCATTTTTGAAGTGGGTTTTTCAAAAAAGGAATTTCCAAATATCAAACCATTGATTTATGATACTATATTTAAATTGTGAGGATGAAAATTATTTAAGGTATAGAGAATGTAACACCAAAAAATTATAAATTAATAAAATTTTAGTCAATTTGAAAATAAAAATGAAACATTGAGTTTATCTTGAATTACAAACACTAAGTATTCTCTTCGACAACTTGTGTTACCCAAATGACTGAGTATTACTGAGCAACAATATACTATTAATATTATAATTAAATATAATTTTTATTCCTAACCATTAGAATGGTGCGTATAGATATTATTAAATAACATATAAAACTATATATATATATATGTTATATTTTTATGAGTTATATATCAGTTATAAATAAATCACAAATCATTTCAAAAAAATAAAGGTTTTCAGAAATATAATATTTTTTCTAAAAGGTTATTTAATCTTGTTTGGGGAACATAATTTGAGTATAAATTTTATCACTTCTATATATTCTATTTGAAAAAAATATTATCATTTTTAAATAGGAATATAAAATTTTTCCTAGGATTATTTTTTATATATGAAGTTCTATTTTTTGGAATAGTGAAAAATACTAAATTTTAATTGAAAACCTCCTTTTCATTTAAATAATTTAAATTTTAAAATTATATTTTTAAATATTTATAGAAATACATTAGATAAATTTTATATAAATTAATACAATTCAGGTCATTATAATTATTTTAATTTTTAATTTATATATATAAATATTGTAAACATTTTGACATTTGGACTTTAAAAAACAAATTTCTCATCACAACTAGGAGATGAATTTTAAATAAAAATTTTACAATCCTATTAGTTGAATTTATAAAAATGTATTAAATATTTGAAATTATTATAATTTATATTATATAATACAGTTAGAATAATATTTCACAAAAATTACTAGTTAAAATTTATAAAAATAATTACAATATGTAAATTAAAAATAATTTTACATGGTGTTTCAAAATAGAGTAAAAGTATTAAAATTAATTTGCATTTTTTTGAACACTAATTGTTTGGGAATGTTTATAGAATTGTTATTTTTTCTAAATTTTTGTTACTTTTAGAGGCACTATTCCATGAAGGTGACATATATAATAAGTTCAGTAAAAATGGACAAAAAGGATAATTTTCTTAATTTTTATTTCTATAAAACATTGGGATAGAGATAAGACATCATATGTTCAATTTTAGATACTATTTTTTATGATAAATTATTTTTTTATCATGATAGTTTATTTTAATTTTTCATAGATGAAATAATTGCTTGAAATTATTATGAAACATTAATGCAAAGATTATTTAGTAAATAATTTAATTCCATAAATGATAATAAAAATATTAAAAGAGGTATAAATTGAATGAATTATTAGGTTCAATTATTTTTTAGTTGAATATATCATTTTACATAGTTGTGAGAATAATATATTCAATATCCATTAATGTATTGATATTTTTAAATTCAATTTAAATGAACAATTCTATCAATGACATTAATATGATTTTATGAAAAAATATATTTTATTAAATGATTTAAAATTAATAAAAATGACCATCTTCTTCCAATTGATTTTTAAATGCTAATAAATATCAAATATGGTCTATTTGTTAGACCTATAATTCTTTTATGATGAACATATTGTCCTCTAAATAGTAAATTCTCTTGTTTGCTCGGTTATGGTTGAATTATTTTTCTTTGTCCTTACATGTGATTCTATTAAAATAAACTTACAAAACACATAAAACATTTAATTTTATAAATTAGATATCGTTTTTCTAATCTATGGTTAATTTTTTTTAATGATTCTATCTTTAATTTAGACTAAAAGGATAAATTACCTAGGTTAAAAAACATGTTACGTTGATCAAAACAAAATGGGGGGAAGTTTAAGTAAATATAAATAATGTGGAACAAGATGATAAAAATGATTTTATTTTTGTGTTTTATAGGTGTTTCAAGACCATATCAATAACATCCTTTATTTTAAAAAAACACTATGTCAATACCATACATGATATGCTACATCAAGATTAAAATAACAACAAAATATTGTTATGTAAATTTGATCATTATAACCTAGTTGTTGGAATGGATGGAATTAATATTATCAATTGAATTATAAGAATATGGTTTACACATGTTTAAACAATGATTCATTGGTTAACAAATTTATTAGAAAGGGAAATAAAAACCAATTTAAAATAAATGATGTGTCTTAAGATAACCAATCTGAAAGAGAATAATTGTTTTTATAAAATAATATCTCCATTTATGGTTTTTATATATTATATATTCAATTTAATGTTTTAAATTTATATTATATGTTTTCTAGATATGATCTTTGAACAAATGAAAATTTTTCAGATAAAAGAAGTATTTTTCAAAAAATAAAATAATGTTATACCACCTTTTGATGGTCACCCCATTTTAAATTTTTTTTGTCACTTTTATATATTTTATATGAGAAAATAAATCTATGATTAAAATATGTATATAATAATTTACTTTGGGTGAAATTTTAGCATTTTTGTGATTAAATTCACATTTTAATAAATAGTGAAAATACTACATTTTAATTCAAAATGGAATTTTCATCCAATTAATTAATATAGTTATATTGTCCATTTAATTGGGTTTAAAGTGTAATTGGATTATGTTTTTATCATTTGATCCAATTTTTTTTCATTGGATGTAATTTCACTTTAAATTGGACATAAAGGCATCTCAATATTTTGATAGTTTTTTTATCTTAAAAACTAACTTTTTTGGTTCTGAAAATGGGGATTAATTTTAAATTAATTAAAGAAACTTATATGTTTCCAATTTGAAAAAATGTATTATATATTTGAAATTATATGTTCCATGTTATTAAAATATGCACCCTTTATTCTTTGAAATTATGAATTGTAACTTTAGTAATTATGTTATATTTACCATGGTTGAAGTGTCAATGAAGTATATAAGGGTTAAAAAATAATATTATAAAAATATAAAACCATCATAAACCATGTCCAAATACAATTGTATGAGATATGTTTGAACATTCTCATCTATGGGTGAATTTTGTAACCCGATGGAGCCACGTGGGTGTGATAATGACCTTTTATAATATTTATTTTAAAGAAAATGGAATATAATGTAAACATGTATCTCCTAAATAAAAAATTTTAATTTTGTTAATATAAGTTTTCTATTAGAGTATAAAAATTAATTAGAAATATAAATATATTTTCTAAATAATTTTATTTTATTTATTATATTTATACTTTAAATATATAAATTTATTTATGACACAATGATGATGTAGTGATTACCTTATTAATGAATGATTTAAATAAATGATATTATAAATTTTAAAATAAATATAATTTTAACATTTTGATGCTATACATTAATTTTTTAGAATCTATTTACATATTAGAGAAGATCATATGCCTTTTTTGATGTAAGAATGTATTTATGTCATTTAAAAAAAATACTAAATAGTGTCAAAATTGACATTAATGCATTTTAAAAACATATATTATTCTATTAAATTATATAATTTTCCTAAAAAACAATGATTTTTAAAAGGGAATTACATAATGTTAAAAATGTCATTAATTATCCACTTGTCATTATATTGTCATTTTATAGTATTTATAGTAACCATATATTACGAAAATACATGAAGACATAGTAAGAGTTAATGTTTTTAACAAACTGTTAAGACAGAAAGATAAGGTTAATTTTATAAAATAAATACGTATAAAACATATTTTTTGAGATTATTTCGACCCATCCTGATCTTATACTTGATTTATACTAATATTAAGTAATTATTATTCTAAAATATATTTTTACTGAAATAATATTTCAAGACATTCCTAAATTACCACTCCTCCCTCTTATAAAAGGCCACCACCACTACCCACTTACTCACACCTATCATGCACCTTGTCTAATCCAAATTCTACTAAAATAGGCTCAAAACATCCCAAATTATATCCTCAATTCCTTACCTTATGCATAAGGCAATTCAAATATACTTTTGGCTCAAATCAAAAGGTGTTACCCGATTTAGAGGTAACATCTTCTCCCAAAATCCATTCTTTTTTTTCTGTCTCCACCACCATAACCTCTATTTTTTTATTATTTTATAACAAAAATAGTATCATAAATATAATATGATTTTTTTATTGTAAGGGTTCGACCTAAACATACACACACCTCCATCTAATAGATATAGAACATATTGTTTCTATGAAAAGTGAACAACTGCATCGTGAAATGATGATTGTTAAATTTTATCCGACCACATATCATGGTGTAAATTATTATGGAAATATATTTATATATGATATAAATTATATTTATATTGTTTCTATGCATCTATATTTTTTATTTACAACATATCTTTGGCCTTTCCATAATGTGTAAATATGATAATTTAAACTGAGGAAGTGTGTGGACTACCGCCCCCTCAAAGTTATATTACTCATTCATTCCATATATGAAACATATAAATGATGGAGTTAATGAAATTATGTGACATATATAACTTATATTACAATATACCTATGTATCATTTAGTTTTCATTATGTTAATATGCCAATGAAATAAAAGTATCATTCATGCGTATGTTCGACCTACCATCTCCATGAACGGTGCATTTCATTTTTTCTCTCCAAATATTATAAACAATGATAAATACATATATACTGAATATATATGATAGTTAAATCATGAATATCATTCTGATGATTATGGATATATGAATACATGGATAATTTTCATCAAGATAACTTCATTTTTGACCCATGTAGCGAACATCGACAAAATGTCCAATATGAACTGAAATAATAAACTAATTGTTATAATATGTTTTTAAGTGATATTAAATTAATAATAAAATTTAAAAATTTTATAAATATAGTATAAACTATCCTAATGTTACTATTCAAGTAATTAAAGAAAGAATGAGACTATCCAGACTCAAGGTAAGGGAGATCTTAACTCAATCTAATTTCATTGAGTTAAATATCCATGTCAGTGGTTTGGTTTTTCCATGAATTTGTTGTAATGTCCTATTATTACTTTAAAATGAATATTCCTATATATTGGGTTTATTTATATTTTTCACATACAATTATTTAATTTATTTATACATTATATAGGGATACGATCTTTGTAAGGGACTTCGTCTCAATCTCCTTTCATTGAGGCATATTTTGATTTATATAAGATGTTTATTTATATGGTGTATAATCAAACCATTTTACATTTAATTTCATTCAACTATTTTCAAATGGAATCATTTTCTACAATGATTTTTACTAAATAACAAAAAGTAATGTTTTTTTAACATACGCGATAACAATGACCATTCCACCACTATGACCATTATTTGTTTTTTGGATTCCTCAATAAGATAAAATGATTTCAAAAAAGAAATTAAATACCATATTAATTTTTTGGTATTTTGTTATTGAAATTTTTTTGACACTGGTTCAATTGTATATATATTTTTAAATTATGTCTTCTGATTTCAATGTAAAAATGTAATTTTTCATTTATTATTGATCATGTGATTTGATTATGTTATGGTACATGTGATTTTATTATATCTGTGTAATGTTCCATGATAAACTCAGGGTGGGTGATCCCATGATATCTCTATAATGTATTGGGTAATTTTATGGAGGTAAACTATAAGGTTTTTTCTTAAGATATTTAAGGAATATACTATGATGGGTATTCCAAACATAACCACGAAGGTTACTCCATATGTAGTTGTGAAAGCTAAAATTTAAGTATGATATTGATGCCATAAGTTACCTTTATGTTTTATTAGTTCCATGATGTTTTTTTTGGAATTTCGTGATTACATGATGTAAGATATGTAGTTTATGTATTATTGGTGAAAAGTATGATTTTTTGAAAACAATTTCATGGGTTTTAAATATTCAAGGACTTTTGTTTTTATTTTTTATTTTATATTTCTTACTGATATTTTAATTCTCATCCCATGTTTTTTAAATGTTTTCCATAGGGTATATGGATGTGTAAAATAAAGGAATATGTCATGAAGATTTTTATCAGAAAACAATATAATGTTTTTAAAGGGTTTTGTTTGGTGTAAAAGGTAGATACTGATTGTAACTATCCACATGTAACATATGGGTGTATTATGTAATAGTATGGAATAATTAACTAAAACTCTAAACCTTAAAAGATCCACAATGTGAAATAATGAATTAACTCAAGATTATGTGATGTTTAATGCTGAGGCCTTATAGTTGGTATCAGAGGATGGGGTAGACAAACATGGAGATGGAGATGTTTTATTAAGAGTTATGGATATCATCATTGGTTTATAACATTTAGAATGATCATATGTTTAATGTATCAGAAATCCCTTTTGATGATTATGTTATGAAATTTCAAGTTAAATAACCGTATTTTTTTGAGACATTTTTTTGAGGTAATTATGGGTTAGTACATTGTGAGATGAAAAATGAAAGGTATAGAATAAACTTTATGTATAAAACATGTTATGGATGTTTTTTAGGATATTATATCATTTTTCTAATGTAATAATAATTATACAATTTTCTATTAAGGACAAGACACTGACCGTGTTATAACTTGTTGCGTCGGAAAAAGCTACGAGAATCGAACCCACAACTGAAGTGTGACCGAAATTTATCTCCTATAACTATCCTATATTAAGTCCTTGGTTAGTATGAATTATTATTTTTAGTTAAATGATTTTATTTAAAAATAATAATTTGTTTTTTGGAACTTATGTTTTATCAAATAGATATCCTTAGTATAGAAAAATGATATGGTTATTAAGTGATAAATGTTAATTCGGAAGATGTTCACTATTGTGGGAACACTATATGACTTTGGAAAATAGAATACTATGGTATTTAATTTGAGGATTAATGGTTTACTTTTGTTTAGGAAGAATATAGATTTTTATTATATAATTATGGTGATTGGGGTTATTTATAGAAGTGATTAACCTACATGGAGAATATATGACTAGCTTTATTACTTTTCAGTTTGAGACTTTATGTGTAGTTGGTATTATTTCGAGATCAATGTTATGATTTATTATGGAAGACTATGTTTTTAAATTCTTATGAGTTTTAGGTTTCAATCATATTTTGGAATATTTTGATGAATTTTAAGGACGTTTGTATACTAAATTGTGTATGTTAAACTTTGGGTATGGCTGTTGACTTTGGGAGATTATAAGTATTACTTCTACTTAAAAATGATTATTATTTTTGAGGGATTACCTAATATTATACTAACCATTTTGTTTTCGGTTGATGTCTAAATACATGTGAAGTATATGGTCCATCTTTTGTGGATTATGTGAATCTCTAAAAGTTGATTACAATGCATTAGGTGTGACCACGTCATCTTAAATACTAATTGATTTGGGAAAAAGATGATTTTGTTGTGGAATTCGTTTAATAGATGAAAATATACATGAAAATTAAGTATTTTTTTCCATAGGTTCTTAGTCAAGATCAAAAATAAATTCCTTAGCTTTATAAAAATGATCTTAAAACAAAAACATTTTCAGTTTACTTTTCCTACTATGAAATCAATGACAATTTAGCCCATCACGAGTTTGTAGTTTTTTATTGTTATCTTTATCCTGATCATGTTTCCTATTACTTTTCATCAAAATATGACACTGAATTTTTCTTTTATATCCATGTTTTCCTATATGGAATCCTAGTATGTGTTATCTCAATTGAACTTTTTTACTTCAATTTCTATCTTATAAAGTGGAAGTTTTATTAACCCTTTTCCAATGTGGGTTTTCAATAAAGTTATTTTGAAAAGTAATACCCTTATTAATTTCCCCCAATTCAAATTTTAAGGTCACAATTTATCCAATTGTGAAAGGATGTAACATCCAATGTTTCAAGAAAGAATGACTATGTTCAATAAAGTACATGATACACTACATTGTGCATACATGGTCTACTAAATATTATTATTTAAATGTGACCAATATAACCTAGATATTAGAATTGTGGGAATGAATAATATGAACTGAATTATAAAATTATGGCTCAAACATGTTTAAATAATGATTCATCAGTTACCAAATTAATTAGAAATGGATATAAAAACCAAATGAATATAAACGATGTGTTTTAATGAAAACCTATTCAAAAGAGAATAAATGTTTTTATAAAATAATTTCCCTATTTATGGGTTTTTATTTTTTACATATTCAATGTAATGTTTAAAATTCATCTTATATGTTTTTAGATATTATATGATAAGAAAACCAATTTTTTAGATAAAAGAAGTATTTTTTTAAAAGATACATTTTTACCACCTTTGGATGGTGAAAAATGTTTAAGTCTAGTTTTTATATATATTTTATGATATATTTGATAAAATTAAATTCATATTTTGTAGGGGGACATTAAAATTCACTGTTTTTGAATTTTTTGTATTTTTCTTCTAAATTTTTTATTTTAATGAATAGTGCAAATAATGGATTTTAATTCCAAACTGCATTTTCCCCAAATTTATTAATATAGATAGATTATAAATTTAGTTGATTTAATGGGTAATTGGATTATGTTTTTATCATTGAATCCAATGTTTGTAATTTTATGTAATTTTACTTTTAAATTGGAAAAAACACATCTACATCTTTTGATAGTTTTTACATCATAAAAACCCGATTTTTTGTTTTGGACAACAGAATTAATTTTAATTTAATTAATAATAATTATGTGTTTTGATTTTATAAAAATCGATTCCATATTTGGAATCACAATGTAAAAATTATGTGAATATTTACCTTTTACTTTTAGAAATTAATAATAGTAACTTCAATAATTATTTTCTATTTACCATTATGAAAGGGTAAATTAGGTATGTAAGGGTAAAAAATAATATTTTAATTATATAAAACCACCCTAAAACGTTTCCTAATCTTATTAAAGGAGGTACGCCCAACCATGATCATACATGGGTCGATTTTAGGACCCCATTGAGCCACTTGGGTGTGATAATTACCTTTTATAATATTTATTTTAATGAAAAGAGAAATTTTACATAAACATGAATCTCTTAACTAAAACAATTTTAATTGGTTTTATATAATTAATATATTCAAATATAATGAGTCATTATAAATATAATAAGATTTCACATAACATGGTATTTTATTAATAATTTTTAGACATGAAATATATAAATTTATTTATGAGAGAATAATGATGCAGTGATTACTTTATTAATGAAAGATCCAAATTAATGATAATATAAATATTAAAATACATTTATTTTTAATCTTTTGATTCCATACACGAACTTTTTGGAGAACATTAACATGTGAGGGATGATTTAATACCTTTAGTTAAAACTAAGCATGTATTTATGACATAAAAAATAAATCATTAAATATTTTCAAAATTGACAAAAATGAGTTTTTAAGACTAATACTATTTTATTAAATGATATAATTGTCCTAAAAATAGACTATTAGTCCAAATGACAAGAGGACATGGTAAGAGTTAATGTTTTAACTAAAGATAAAGTTAAAAGATAATGATAATTTTATGACCTAAACTTGTCCAAAAACTATTGGTTGATAGGATTTAGAACCATTATCTTCTTATTATCAAATTATATCATTTTTTAGATATTATAATTCGAAAATAATTTTTTTATAAAATTATATTTCAAGAGATTCCAAAGGATCCCCTCCTTCCTCTTATAAAAGGTCACCACCCCTACCCACTACTCACACATATCAAGCCCCTTGTCTCATCCAAATTATGATTAAATTATCTCGCAACATCCCTACCTTTATCATTTAATATTTACCTTGGGAATAAGTTAATTCAAGAAATCATTTTGGCTCAAATCAAAAAAGAGTTACCGGATTTAGAGGTAATGTCTTATCTCAAACTCCTTTCATTTATTTTGTTTCTCCAACCCCCTTAACTCTCATTTTTAAATTATTTTATAAAAAACTGTATGTTTAAAATAATATTATTTTTTTATTATATGGTTTCATCCTACACTTACAAAAACCTCTATCTAATGGATATAGAACATATTGTTTATGCATACGATGAACTACTGCCTCACGAAACGATGATTGCTGAATTTCCTCTTAACACCTATCATGTTGGCCATCATGATGAAATTGTATTTATATATGATATATATTATATTTATATTCTTTCTATGATTCTGTAATTTTTGTCATCATAAATTTAGTCTTTTGAAAAAAATTTAAATACGATAATTTAATTTGAGGATGTGTGGACTACCTGCCCCCAAAGTGATAAGAATTGTTAATGTCATACATGGAATGCATAAAAGATGGATTTAATGAACTTATGTAATATATATTTCACAAATTAAAATATACCTATGTATCATTTAGTATCATTATTTTAATATGAAAATGAAATGAAAGAAGAAATCATGCATATGTACTCCCTACCATCACCATGAACGTTGCATTTAATTTATAATCTACAAATATAATAGACTATTATAAATAAATATAATATGTATATATATCTGATAATTCAATCGTGAATATATTTCTAGATATTATAGACTTATGACAACATGGATGATTTGCATCAAGACAAGTCCATTTTTGACTCATGTACTGAACATTGAAAAAACGTCTGATATGATGTTAAATAACTAACTAATTATTGCAATATGGTAATAAGTGGTAATAAATGAATAGTAAAAATTAAAAAGGTTCTAAAGAAAGTAAAAATTAACCAATGTATATTATTTAGAAAATTAATGAACGGACGAGACATGTCAAACTCAAGTTAAGGGAAATCATAATTCAATCTCATTTCATTGAGTTAAATATCCATGTCTTTGGTTTTTTTAAAAAACATGTTTGAATGACCTATGATTTCATTACACTGAATATCCACTTATATTGGGTGTATTTATATTTTTTACACACAATTATGTCCTTGATTTATAATTATCTAAGGATACGATCATTTTAAGGGACATCCCCTCAATCTTCTTTCATTGAGGCATATTTCTATTTATATATGACATATATTTATATGGTGTATAATCAAACCCTTTTACGTTTAATCACATTCAATAGTTTTCCAAAGGAATATTTTTCTACAAAGTGTTTTACTAAATGACAAAAATTAATGATTTTAAATGAATGCGGTGACAATGAACTTTCCACCACCGTTACCACTATTTGGTATTTGGCTTCCTCTACATATAGTAATGTTTTCAAAAAAGAAAAGTAAATACAAAACTCCTTTTTAGGTATATTGGTATTGAAAATGGTTTTTAGACTTGATCAATTGTATCAATATTTATAAATTATGTCTTATGATTGAAATGTTGAAATGTTATTTTTTTCTTTATGCTTGTTCATGTGTTATGATTATGTTATGGTTATTGGGATTTTTATATGTATACGAGTGGTTCCATGATATACCAAGGGTAGATGAACCTATCATAGATCTCTAAAGCATTGGGTAATATGATGGAGGTAAAGGATAAGATTTCTCCTAAGATATTTATGGAATACAGTATTATGGATATTCCAAACATAACCATTATGATTACTCATTATGTTGTTATGATATCTATAATGTATATATGATATGGATTCCTCAATTTAACTTTATTTTATATTACTTCTATTATGTTTTTAGGAATCATATTGTAACACCCCAATCTTCTACGGTACACTTCTCTTTGAATAATGTGATAGCGTGTGTTGTACGCAACACCGAGTTCTAACACACCATAACCAATCAAACTAGCCGTTATGAATAGTAATACCTAGTTTTTGAAATTATATATATTTTATATTTTAAAATGGACTTCATTTTTGGATTCGGAATATCGAATTTATCCTAAGTTGAAATTTTGGTACATTTTGGATAACTTTCATATTTTGATGAATAGTGAAAATTACTAAATTTTAATTAAAAACAACTTTTTTAATCAATATAATTAATAGTGATAATTTATGAATTTGAGTGGTTTTAAAGTATATTTAGAATATATTTTTACAATTTAATATAATTTTGGACATTGGACATAATTTTACAATTAAACCGAACATAAACAAGTGTCAGTCTTTTGATAGTTATTATCTCTTAAAAACACGTTTTTTGTTTTGACAACGAGAATTAATTTTAAATTAATTTATGCCACTTCTGTGTTTTGAATTTAGAAAAATGGATTCCATATTTGGAATCAGGATGTTCAAATTTCGTAAAAAGGTAATTTTTATTTTTAGACATTTTGAATAATTACTGCGGTAAATATTTTATTTACCATGGTTAAGGGTAAATCTGGTAAATAAGGGTTAAAAAATAATATTAAAATAATACTAAATTACCCTAAAACGTTTCCTAGCCTTATTGGTTGATACATGTTCGACCATAGGCATCTTTGGGTCGATTTCGGGACCCCATGGTGCCACATGAAGGTGATAGGGACACTTTATTTTAATTAAGTTAAAATGAATACAAAAATGACACAAGCATAAACCTTTTAGAAAAACAATTTTTACATAGGGTTATATATGTTGGATTTTAGATTATAAATATTCATTAGAAAGATAAGAATATTTCCTACATAATGAGATTTTATTTATAATTTTTAGACATTAAATAATTTAATTTATTTATGACACAATGATGATGATGTAATTACTACAATAATAAAAAATTAGAATAATTGATATTATAAATACCCAAATAAATATAATATGAACCTTTTAATGAATTAAGATAATTTTATAGGATAATATGATATATTAGGATTGATTTAATTGACTTTTTTCGAAGTAATCAATCTTTTATGAGTTTCACAAAAATCAACTATTGAATAGTGTCAAAATTGACAAAAAAGAGTTCTTAAAATAAATATTATATTATTAATTAATATTAAATTCCTAAAAAGATAAGGTTAGGACAAGAGACTTATATAATTATAGGTTAATCATTAATGGACAACTTGGGGGTCGCTTGGATGTATAGAGTAAGTTTATTAACCATATTATATTAAAATACAAAGAGACATTGTAAAAGTGAAACTAATTAACTTAGAGTTACTACTTAAAGATAAGGTTAATATAAGTACCCAAACCAGTCTAAATTCTATTGGTTGAGGGATTTTCGACCTATACCCACCTTAACCTATGAATAATCAAATTTGGAGCTTTTAGAATTTATTATAAATTAATATTTCTAGCTTTTCCAAAGGTGCCCCTCACCCCTCTTATAAAAGGTCACTCCTCCTTCTCATTTCTTCACACCTTCATTGCCTTTTGGTTCGGCCAAACTCTGCCCAAATACTCTCCCAAATTCCCTCAATACAACCTAGAGGCCTTAGTTTGATCAGAAAGCCAACCTAAGGAGCCCTTTTGATCAAATCAAAAGGAAGAACCCGAAGAAGAGGTAATGTTTTCACCACCCCTTTTCAAGTTCCTTTCTTCTTCCACTTCTTCTTTCTTTGTTATTACCATTCTAAAATAATAACTCCAGTATATCACATATACTGTGATGTTATTATAAATATGGTACAAACATATTCAGTATTCTATCCACCCTTTGAATAACATGTCACCATACGTGCGTGCGTACGGCTTACCGTCGCCACGTTGTGGTGTAATTGTTATTCAATATATTATTATTTGGATGGGTATAATAATGATGTGTAACTCATGTAAATAATAAATATAACATTTTAATGATTCTGTATATATGATATAACATCCTTTTATATATTATTTTAATATCAAAAAAATGATATTGTCGCTCGTGCGTACGTACGGACTACCGTCTCCACGAACGCGATGAGATTCATTCTCCATCGTATCCATTCAAGTATAATCATCATTTGATGATTTAAAAATGATTTTTAAGGACTTGATATAATTATGGATATGAATAAGATACAATAAACAAGGCTTATGTAACAAAACATATAAAAGAAAACGTGTATGTTAACACCCGAAACGACGATAATTCTAAGATATTATTAACAAATCAATGTTAAAAGATCATATATGATATCATATTAATATATATGATTCTTGTATAATTTAATAACAATTACTTCACCATTATACAGGAGGTTAACCTACCCCAACCAAGGAAAAGTACAAGGTAAGGGGTTATCATCTCACTCCTTATTCCCGTGAGATTCATGCCATATTGCCACCATTACCTTTTGGGTGGTGTATGTACTGCCCATAATTATATTCGTTGTGTAATACACTCTAATTTATGTGTATTTACATATTCATTGTATTATACCACTTTCATGGGTTGTATGTTTCATAAGTTACCAAATTTGTAAGGGTTATTTCACAATCTCTTCATTATCCGAGGCTGTTTATACGTAATAATCTACTGGGATCTCTTTATCATCCACATCCATGTTTCTTAAAAATGTATTTCAAAATTTTTTTACTATTTACTAGAATATGAGTTAAAGTCATTTATACCCTTTTTGACTTTTATAAGTGGTTTATAAAGGAATCTTTCCATCATTTTCAAAACAAGGTCCTTTTTAACCTTTTCGACAGAATTAAGGTAAGAATGTTTTTTTAACTTATACAGCGGGTGTGGCTATTTTCTGCCGTTATAAAATCTTCAGAGCTTCCCTTACAAGATTATAAGAATATTTTCAAAGAAAATGTTTTATTTTATATGGATCTTAAATGATTTCAAAATAAAAAGAGATATTTCTTTAAAAAGAATTTTGATTTCATCTATGTCAACATCCTTTGATGGATTTTATGCTTATTTAAAGTTGATTTGTTATGATACAAAACTTCTATATTATATTGAAGGTTTTGTGATTTTTTTGACTGTGGATGTTCTATTTTTATACCATTCATGGTTTATGGTGAATGTATTGACATTTCGTATGCTAGTTTTAATACGAATGATTATGTTATGTTTAAACCTTTTCATATAGGAATGTATTGGACTTAATATGTGACGGGTGGAGCCCGCTATAGCTCCTCGATGCATCGGTAGGTCTCATGAGACAAACTAGTGTCTTGGCCTAAGGCCTTGACAAAATATTATTTGTAGTCTTGGTACGAGGCCCTGGCTATGTGGTTATGATAGTCTGGCATTATGCATTCCATCATTATGAAAGTGGTTATTGATTTTGCATGTGATTATTCGATTAGTATAATATCCATGTGAATAAGTAAATGGAATTATTTCATTTTATTTATGCCATACTATGTTGAAAGTTCAAGTTTGAAAGGATTTTGTTTTAGTTATACATTTCCTTAAATGTTTATTCTTATTTATGAAAGTTTCTGCTATATTGTTATCCTTACTGGGCATTTGAGCTCACCCCTTTTCTATGTTTTATTTTTCCCAGGATGTGAAGAAGTAAGTTATGAATGACCTGCAGGGATATTATGAGGGGTTAATAGTGTGGACTGTGGAGACATTATGTTGTTGTATTAGTTTTTCATTTTATGATGTAATATAAGACTTATGAATATATCTAGTGTTTCCAAGGATAATAAACCAATCGGTCTTTCTAGATTTGATCTTTCTTGTGATCATTCCAATGTTATGTAATAATGCACCGACTCTGGGTAACTAGGGTCGGGGCGTTACACATATGATTACATGATGTAAGCTATGTATTTTTTGTTATTAGAGTGACATGTAAGATTTTTTGAAAATGTTTTCATGGGTTTTAATTATTCATGGACTAACAGTTTTATACCATATTTTTTATTCCTTACTAAGATTATTATGCTCATCCATAGTCTTTGAAATGTTTTCCATAGGTTATAAGGATGGGTAAATGAAAGGAGTAAGTAAAAACGATTTTTTATCAAGAAAAATAAATCAGGTTTTTTAAAGAGTTTCCTTTGGTGAAAAAAGTGGATACTGAGCGTAACTATCCACATGTAATGTTTTTGTTTATTATGTAATATTATGAAAAAATTATCTAAAACACTAAACCTCAAAAGATCCTCAGTTTAAATTACCGACTTAACTAAAGATTATTTAATTTCTAAGGATGGGCCTTATAATATCATACCTCCCCACTAATTATTATCAATTTTGGAGAAACATGAGGTAATTTTGATCTCATAATAGTGAATAATTTTTGGTATTTACATGAATTCCATTCCCCCTACGCTATAAATTCTCACTCACTCTATTAACTTATTCAAATGTCTCAAGTGATATGGATCATAAAGACACTAACCAAATCATAGGAACATTATTCTTGTAATAATACCAACCTTTGAATGATTGAGTGAAAACCTAAGGAGGATACATGAAGAAGATGTAATATTTTCAACAATAATATTTATTTTATTTCTTTATCCCCCTGATTAAATTTAAAATATAACATTATTGTATAATTATAAGATTATATAACATATTTTTAGATAATATTATGATATGTTTAATACCTATAACCACACACACTTTCATCAAATGGGTCACAAAATCATCGTTATTGTGTGTGGTAGACTACCACATCATGAACTGATTCCCTTCGTTTTATTAAATTACCACCAATCAAGGTTAGTTATTATGATTTATATAAATTATCTATGTGATATTTATAAAGTTATTATGACTCTTGAGTCATTATATCATGTGATTAGTTTTAAATTCCATTCCATATGAGACATTATAATGTTTTTTTGTGTACAACAGACTACCACCTAACGATGTGATGTGAATCATCATTCAATAACGAACCATGTGGAAAGTGATAAAGATAAAGATAATTATTATATATTATCTACATGAAAAATTATTATATTAATGAAATATTTTTAATTATGGTTATATAATTTATCATTTTATTTTATTACATTTTCACTCAATGGATGATGATAATGTGATTCATGTACGTGTGGACTACTGCCTTCACGAAGTGATGTTAGTCTGTTTTATTCAGAAAACTACATGGATAAAACATATAAGTATATAATATGTTATTAGTGTTATTTAGATCACTACATAAAGGTAAAATATTACTTACATCATTTATAAAAAGATTAATGAAATATTAAAAATGCTACTCATTTGTACGTATGACCTACTATCTCTATGATCATAACGTATCTCATTTTTCATAACCATAATTCATGAATGGTTTTAAAAGTATAATTAATATTATAATAATATAATTATGTCCTATTTATTTTATTTATATGATGAAACTATATAATATGTGAATGAACAAGATTGCTAATCACAAAAACAGACATGAGAAAACATTGAAATTATCACCTGAAACAATGAAAATAATGAATGATTTTTAATGAATGAGTGGTAAAATATTATAAAAGGATAATATATGATATTAATATGGTTATTATTTAATTTAATTGAATTTCAAAAACCACTATAATGGTGTCTAAATAATGTTGAACAAAAAGAAAGTATAGGTTAAGGGATTCGGTCTCAATTTATATTCCACTGAGTATTATTTGTTATTATGCCCCAATTCATGTTAATATAGTGTCTATACCACCAATTTTTTATTTAATATCATTCTTAAATCATAAATCATGGTATGGAAAGTATAATTATTTATTATCTCATTCTAGGGGTTTTGAATATAAAACTACCATTTGGAAAAATTTATCTTTGCAATCTCACACTATTTTGTGATTATTAACATTTTATTAAAAAAATCATTTCCTTTTGATCATTTTTCATTATAAAATAAATTTCTCTTAAATATTCGCATTATTTTCTGATGGATTATATTGCATCAAAAATTGTATACAATTTTTACATATAGTGTTTGTTTTGAATGTTATTTTATTAACTAGAGAGATATTGAAAATTTTATATCTTTTACTCAATATGAATATTTGAAAAGGATCATTTTTTATAAATTAAATGTATTATTAAATATATACATAATTACTTGGAAATTAAATAATGGTTTGGGGACCATTTCATGAAAAACCCTCAATGCATTAATAGTCTTAGGAGATGAATTATTTGGCCAAATCAGACAACTTTCCACCAATTGACTTAAGCTATCTTATGGATACATCTCGATAGTTTAGAAATCCAAAATTTTTTCTTCCATGTTTATTTATATTCCATGTGATTTACTTTTAATTCGAATATCCATGGTCATGTTTCAAGATCAAGTAATTATTTATATTTCATTATTTGATCATTTTAATTTTATATTATGCACACGTTATTGATTAATTAGAATCTGTTTCAGTTATTTACCATTCTATATTGATTATTCCTTATCCACTCTTTTCAACAAAATGTGTGCATAGTAATTTACCTTTACATATTGATTATTTTAATTTTTCATGTTACTTTCACTCTACATAACCCATATAGAGAATTTTACATAATCCTTAATTTTTTTCTTTTCTCCAGGATATGAAGGATAATTCTTCGAATGAGTTTTAAGGATGTTGAGTTTTTAATTTTTTATGGTTTATTTTATTTAACATATATAAAAGGTTATAATGTATGTATCTCGATCTCCAAAAATTCTTATGTTTTTGTCATTTGAGATGTGATACCCTGTATATATGCCAATTTAATAGTAGTAGGCACCGACTCTGAGACATTAGGGTCATGGTCACCACATATAATTAATTAATACATATGATAATTATATCATGATTACTACTCTGGAGATGATTAAACTATATAATATGCACATGAACTAGAACTTTAAGGACAAACCAAAAATGGGAATTGAAGTTAATTAAAACAAAAAATAATTAAAATATTGAATAATTGTTAAGGAGCATGTGAAAAAATGATTTAAAAGGATATTATATGATATTATAATTATTAAAATGGTTCTGTTATAAGTTAATGACTTGTTTAAAACCACTATATATGATGATAAAAATTATAAATCCAAAGGAATTGTGAGGTGGGGGTCTTTGTCTAAATTTACCATCACTAAGGAATATTATATTGTTGTGCACCTAATTTTTTTATATAGTTTACATACTACCCCTATTACATGTAATATCATGAATACATCATACTTCCTGGTATTTTAATTTTCAATTTGAATTATTTTATCCAAACAAATTTGATGTGAAAATTACCATTTGTTAAATTTATTTCATAATCTCACTTTATTTTTTGATTTTTAACATTATCCTGAAAAAATCACATTATTACAATAATTTTTTATTGTACATTACATTTCAATTAAATGTATATATTATTTTATAATTTCTATGATTATTTCATAAACCATATAAGATAATTATATATGGTGTTTATATTGATAGTTATTTTATTAACATTCGAAATATTGATAAATATATATCTATTACTCAATATGGAAATTTTATGATAAGGAAAATTACTCATAAATTAATTTAATTATCTGATATATGATGATTTTTTTTAAAATATAGACATGAGTGGGGCGTATTTATAGATAGTCCCCCAATGCATCAATATGTCTCATGATACAGACAAATTTTCCAAATCTGATGGGATTTACCCAATAGTTTTAATCTACCTTGAGAAAAGATATTGGAGTTTTAGGTATAATGTTCTTGAGACATTCTAACCAATAATTAATCCCTTTCTTAATTAATGATTTAGTTATTATTATCCAAGAAATTTTTGAAATGATATTATATATGGATTCATTTCATTATTTTTTTCTAGATTAAATGGAATGCTTGTTCAGTTATTTACCTTTACATATTGATTTTGTATTACCTAATCATGATAGTCAAGCCATTTAAATGGAATGTATGTTCTATTATTTACCATTCCATATTTATTATACTTATATGATTCCTGATAGCTTCTACTATACATAATCAATAATAAGAATTTTTGCTCAACATTTTTTTTCATTATTCTCATGATATGAAGAGAAGATCTTTGAATGATTTTCAAGTATTCATTTCATATTTTGTAGTTATGTATTATGTTTTAAGTTCTATTCCGAATTTAAAATAGGTATCATGTATATATATGGTTCTCCTAAAATACATTTTTAATCGGTACATTAGGATTTTAATATTTTTTATATATTCTAGACTAAAAAACAAGACTAAAACTCTAGGATATTAGAGTTTGGTTCATTACAGTTGGTATTAGAGGAAGTTTAGTAGAAACCATGAGAACTGGATATAGGAAAACATAGATTAGGGATCATAACCATGTATTAATCATCAATGATAATTATATAAGAATATATTAATATTTTTTTAAGGAATTTATTATATTGTTTTTCCTATAAATTCATCCATGTGTTGATACTACACAGGTACATTGTTCTAGAACAGTTGTACCTAGAGGTAATAAATCACAAAAGTGAATATTAGGATTGAACTGATCATTATATGGTTGATGAGAATATTCCATAATTATCACATGGTTTGACATTACTTGTGGATATTATATGAAAAATAATATTTTATTTTCAAATAAATATGAAGGATTTGAAAATAAAGATATCCCCAAAGAAATAATGTTTATGATTCTAAGATTAAATATGCATAATTTTTCCAATTTAAGTTATGTGTTTTAGTAGTGTTAGGATTATAAATTATGTTTTATATTTTTATGATCCATACTAGTATATTCCATTTTTTATAAAGATAACATATAAGGAGTAAGTTTATAAATTCTCATGGCTATTTTAGTGATTTCCCTACTGAGGAAGCCACACTAGTTGTTATTGGAAATGAGAAGACTATCATTATATTAGGGAATCACAATATGGTTATGAAAAACATCCTTTCCCAGATGGATCATTCTTTTCTATAATGATATTATCCTATGTTTGATCCCTTTTTGTGATATAATCCCCCATCATTTAGTGGTACTACTAATAAAATGGTATCCAAGAAATGGATTGTGTCTACAAAGAAGATATTTTTCTCACTAAGATATTTTTACAAAATGTTTACACTTGGTGTGTATTGTCTCTAAGGTAATACTAATAAATGGTTTTCATTAAACAAGAATAATAGAATGGTATAGAAAATATAACTTCTGGAATGAAATTCATTTAAGGATACCCTATTTGACAAATATTTCCCTCGTGAGAAATAAGATGAGATGAAGAGAATGATTCTTAAATTAAATTAATAATAATAATAATGTGTTATAGAGTATGTATCAACCATAAAATTGTAATATAGGCATTATAAGGATTAAATAGAAAACATAAAGTAAAAAATTTTCCATTTATTTGCTGGTCTTAAAATAATTATTTGAAGGGTGTTGGTATCTCAATAGTTTTCATCATATAATGAAATAATTTTATGTACTATCAAGAAAGAGAATAAATTATACATGTATTATGGAATCTATAAGAAGAAAGAGAGTAAGGGTAAGGTAGAGAAAAAATCGATAATGGGATGATGGGGAAGAATGATTTTCCCACATGTGATAATTGTGAAAAGAAAACCCCTGGTACATTTTTGATAGTAATGACTATTTGTTATATACATGGAGAGAAATGCCATCATGTTTAAGTTTTCAAGGGAAAGAATGAAATTGAAAATGTTAAATGATTCCACTGTAATATTATGGGGTGAAACACAAGTTAATTACCCTAGAATCATGGAAATATACCTCAGAAAAAGCTAAGGGATCAAGGCCAAGCTTATTATTTTGTGAAAACCAACGTGAAATGATTAATGTGCTTGTGTTGTTTGATCTCATAATTTTCAATAAAATAATTTTATTCATTATATTTTCATTATTAAAAATATGAAACATATAAGGATTTTACTATAGTACTATTTCTTAATTTATTAGAAATCATGGGTTGAATGGTATTGAGAAACATTATTTAGTAGCAAGTTGATATTTTTTGAAAACACTTGAGGGAAGATAACCATTACTATGTGATCTATACAGAGATAATAATAAAAATTATAATTTAAAGGGATAATATTGGTGGCCATGAAATTGGTTAATTATTTAATGGTATATGTAATATTTTATGAATTTTACTATTTAAATCCCTATCCCTTAAAGCCTATAGCCGATGCACTATTTAATTACATTTACATGATTACAAGAAATTAAATCCCAAAGGATCAATGAATTTAGTAGTAATGGAAATATATATTACATACATGATACCCATAATAAATTGGGAAATATAATATAAAACATAAAACATAAAAAAAATGAAATAAGTTGCATCCTTGACAACTTATTCATTTTTTTCATCTTTATATCCATGGGAAAGGAAAAACAATAAGGGTGACCTCAAATTTTTAGTATGGATAAGTAAAGAGGAATAAATATTGATTCAATGATACTATATTAACATAGAATGTTAAATAACTAATAACACAATCAATTCAAATTACTAGAAATGGAAATATCAATATTCTAAGGAAAGAAACTCCATCATATTCCATTGACTAATAAAATGAGAAAATTATTCATCTATATATAGGTCCATGAAAAATATCATGGATAAATAATGATAATAATTGAATTGTAAATAAAGAAAATGATTATTTATTGGACTCAATGTTTCCTAGGTACATGGAACAATTAACATCAAGACCTATCATAGGATGGTTTAAAACATATTTGATAAAAACCGATTTGGTATTTCCATACTTAAATATACTATTTATACCATTAAAAAGATACTTTATCTAATACTGGTTACAAATGTGAATAGTTTTTTATAAGCTCATTTCGTCCCATGAGACTACTGATGCATCTAGGAGATTTCATTAATAGTACCCAAACCCATATGGCTTACCTTAAATTGTCCCCAACTCATGTCATACATTTCAAAATAATTCCTCATATCAGATAAATAACATTACTTATAAAATATATGCATTGAATGAAGGATACATATTTATAAAAATTTGACCATTGGATGATAAAGAGTGAAAGTAAATACAATTTAATGACCATTAAAACATTCTTGAGGAAAATAATCTCTAAACATACCAAAGTGTCCCATTCCTCTCTAATACATTGAGAAACATGATCTGTTGAAATAATAACATTAAATGAAACATATAATATCATGAGAATATGGATATTCATGAAATAACATGTATAGGGTAGTACGTATGTCATAGAGAATAAACTATGTGCATAATAACAATTAACACTCAATGGAATGTAAATTGAGAGGAAAACCCATTACCTTGAATCCAAATTTTCACATGTGTTTTTCTATTCCAAAATATTTTTTTTAATTATTTAATTTATTCTAAACATTTTTAAATATTTGTTTATTATTGTATAAGTTATTTCTGTGTTTTATAGACCTCCTTAACAAGTATGATTATGTTAGGTTTTTCAACAAATTCGGTTCATGTGTCAAAAATGACTAAAGTATGTTAGGTATGGTCAATTGGGATATCATATAAAAATATTAAGGATCGTAATTGTGAAATAATTATCATATTTATACGTGAATTATAATTTTAAAACCATTCATGAATGTTGGTTATGAAAAATGGAACAATATTACAACTATAGAGACGATATGCCTTATGTACGCATGAGTTACATTCTAATTTTTTAGTGATAATTACGGAAAGAAGGTAATAAACAATATATAATTCCATAATTGTCATTATATAATATATAAAATTTCATTTAATCATATATAATTATATATATAATTGTTTTAATGCAAAATAAATCACATCGTGTCGAGGAGGCGATAGTCCGCATGTCCCTGATCGATGTTATACCTTTTAATGCGTGAAAAGGGTAATAAAGAAAATTATATATTATATCTTAAGAAAGTTAATTATTTCATTAATATCATATAGAATTTATTTATCTAATTTTTTTAACTAAAAGTATCCTTTATACATTCCATGTCTAGCATGAATGAATCACATCGCTTTGAGGAGGCGATAGTCCACACTTCCCCAAATGATGTTATCATATTTACACAAAATGGTATCTATAAAGGAATGTGTTATAAAATAATTAAAGAATAATTAAGACATAATAAATATCATACGTAATAAATAAAATATATTTTTCATCATAATTTTCACCATTGGATACAGTAATGGAAAAATGAAGAATCATCGTTTTGTGAGGTGATAGTTCTCCGTACACGTAAATAGTATGATTGTTACACATTAGATGGATGTGTGTGTATGTTAAAGAAATAATATTAAAAAAATCATATTGTATTTAGGATAAATTTGTTTATATATATTCTTGGAATAATAAGAATTTAGGGAGTGGAGAATGGAAATAATACTAATGAGCTTGAAGAAAAACATTACCTCTTAATCAGGTAACTACTATTAGTTTGTTAAAAAGTCTTCCTTGTATTTATTTATTATCAAAGTGATTCTTCAAAGGGTAATGGAGGGATTGAAGGAATTTTATTTGGAAGATACTGACTGAACCTATGTGGTTTGAGATTGGTGAGGGAGGGTAGAGTTATTTCCATTTTACATTGGAGGGGGAGTGGAACTCTTGTAAATTCCAAAAGGTAATCATTAATGGGAGATCTAACTTTCCTAAAGAACCTAAAAATGTAAAAATACTGGATTTAATGGGAATAATGGATGATTAAACCATCCACCACACAAACATTTGTTCATTATAATAATTTGGTTCCTTAGCATTTATGATTCCCCAATTTTATCATTTTAGTTATTATTAAATTATATAGTTTTCCAACCTAGAAAATTTTACCATTAACACTAAAATAAAGTGAGATTTATTATAAAATATAGATCCAATGAATTATTAATAAGATATTTAATTTATAAAATAAAAATCCCAAGTGTTTTGGATATTAATTTTAAAACAACAGCATGTGGTGCACAAAAATATAGCTTAAAATCATCCATGTTACATTCCTTCTACAATATATGAGTTAATATATTAATTATAAAATATAATTTGGTCTATTAATAGATCATATTTAATAATTATTAACAATTAAAATAAATTTTCATAATATAGGATTTTTATTTTTTTTAAATCATTTTATAAAATATCATTTACTGAAAAATAACAATAATGTTAATTTTGACATTATATATTTAACTTTATTTCTAACAAATAGAAAAAATTTATTTAAGATATATTATGTTTAATTTTTTAGCATCATGTATCCATCTAAAAAATAATTAATGGTAATAATTCAATCAATATTATTCACTTTTAATATTTATAGTATCATATATTTTTTAAAATTATTAACTAAATAATAACTACGTTGGTGCTTCTAAATAATTTAAATCAAGTAAATCATCTATGGAAATGAATGATAATTTATAATGATGAAAATAACAAATTTATATTTAAAAATTTAATGAATTACCTAATATATGATGTTTTTTACATATCTAATTGTTTTATAAATGTTTATGGTAAGGAATGTTCTCTTTTTTACTTTTTTCATTTCTTAACATTATATATAGGAAACATCCATTTAATAATATCCCAATAAACCAAAAAACTATAACAATGATGGGTTTTTTGTAAAAATAAATTGCCATCAAATGATATTTGGAAAATTTTCCAGGTCATTTTGACCATTAAAATTAATGGGTATTCCCTTGTTAAAATTTATTTTACCATAATCACCATAATTAATTTTAATCACATTCACTAATCTTTAAGGTCAAAAATTAAGGAGATATTATTAAAATAAAAAATTTAATTCTTAAAATAGTGTATAAAAATTTTACAAAATTAAAATCCTAGAAGTTGGAAAATTAAGATTAATGTTACTCTTGTAGATATAGTAAGAAAACATACTATTAGGGTAGAAACCTTCAAAAGGTCAATAAGTTTTTATATCCAATTTTAAAATTAAATTAATTAAAATTACCTAAATTGGGTTAATATATGTATAATTGATCGATTTAGGCTTCAATTAGAAAATTAAAATATAATTTAATACTAATAATTATTTAAATGAAAAGTCACATTGAAACCAAAATGTAGTTTTTTTCAATATTCATCAAAAAATGAATATTCTAAGAAAAAAAAAATTCACCCTAATATAATATTAAAATTATAAATTATAAAATTAATTTTATTTGGAAAATTAAAATTCATAAAATTTCTATAAATTATTTTTATCATTGGTGCACCTTTAAATGGAAGTAAAACCTGGTTTTGCATGTAATGTATGATAACTCAATATTGTCTGTAGTGTAAGATTAAATTGGTGTTATGTATAAGTAAATGCAGCAGAAAAATTAATTTTATTATAATATTATAAAAGTTTAATTTATATAGGTGTTACATTTTCCCCACCTTATTTAAATTAAGTCCTCATAATTTAAACTTGATCTTAGTAATCATGGCATTGATTTGTGAAAATAAACTATTTTTCAAAAAACCACATCCTAAATGGGGTTAATAACACAACTTCTTAATTAGAGATAAAAAAATAAAATGGCCACATAACTAGGTTCTTTATAATGAGAACATAGGTTGGAAATTGAAACCATTGTACATAAGGAAAATATAACAATCATATTCTGATTGAGGTTGCTAGAGATCATGGTTAGGAGAAAGTTGACAATAAAAAGACCATAAATTCATGATGATTTAACAGTCCATTTGATTCATTCAAAATGATGGTAATTTGAACACATTTTTGGTTTCAATATAATTTTTCTTAGAGTTTAGTAATTCCTTCACTTTCAAAGAATATAAGTAAATAAACAGACTTGGTATGTTTCTATAAGAACATTCTTGTCCTTTGGTCATGCCTTGAACTATTTCTACCTCATCTCTTAGAACAAGACTCATCATATAGGGATATAATATATCAATCTATAAAACTGCATCCAATGTTAAAGTGATACCATTTCACAAATGATCATATTTTACAAATTATTAGGATCTAACACTTTTATAATGAAGGTTTTTGAATTTCCCAATTGAACTTATTATTAATCCAAAAAACATGAAGTAGATCAATAATCCTCACATACAAAACATGTGAACATATTAATCATGTATTCTCTTGAAAAATAGTAATAACATGAATTACCATAAAAGCATATTAGAAATATTCATTCTTTCTTATTTTTTAAGAAAGACACATGTTGGTGGATATATTCCGTAGATCTAAAAGTGTTTAATAACCCATCAATGTTAACAATGACCACTTGTGAAAAAGTCATTAAACAGTTTCGAGGTAGTCAACACTTAACCAAATTTATAATTTCTTCATAATTTTCTAAAGATAAATAAAATTTTAAAGATTTTATTTCCCTTAATCATGTTTTTTTTTAAATTTTAATTTATACTAAATAAATTTTCTTTGTATCATTCAGAAAGTGATCTCAAATACTTAATGAAAATGTAATGTAGTAAAATCTTCATATATTTCATAATTCATATAACTAGTCCATCACTGATAAAATATAAAAATAACATCGTTCTTGAATCCAAATACATAAATAGATTGATTACTCCACTTCATATTTAATTCATTAACTAGGATAACTAATCCTATTAGTCAATACCTATTTCCTTTCTCATTTCAAAAGTAGTCTCATTATCTTGAATAATATAACTATTACACACACCACCGTGATGATTCTCTTCATGAGCTTTCCACATGGAACACAAATTTACATAATGACCAATAATTCCATATATAGATAATTTATTTGTCGATGATGTCATAGAAAGGTGAACATTTCTATCAATTGAATCAATAAAACTCTTCAATTTTACTTTTTTAATTGATTTGTATCCTTCCTTTCCATTGTACAAAAATTTTATTGACCCTATAAGGCATTTACATTGGTAATTATTTACATATTCTTAACATAGAGGAAATTATAGCTTCATTCCTCTATGGTCTCCATTACCCAAACTCTTAGTGAAATCCTTCATTCTCTTCCATGGTGAGTCTGAGAGTTGTTTAAGGTACATGTTGTTAATCATGATCCATGATAGATGATTAGGGATTATCACAAAATATTTTTCTATAGTGATAATTCCATTTAACTTCTCATTAGTAAATTTTCTATCCCATTCAATGATAGCCTAGTTCGTTTTGGTTCCCTCCATTAACTAAAACCTGAAATCATTTTGTGTGGAACACATGTCAAAACCAAAAACCATATAAAAATGAAAAATTACATACTGGATGCCTAAATCATGGCTCCAAGTCCTTTAATCTATGACACCTTATGTTTTTATTAGTTCATTAATAGTCATATTCAACATAAATATATCTTGATATTTGATAAAGAAAATGTGATTTATACTAACCGTATCCCCTAGGAGTATCAAACATGGTGCACAAGAAGGCCTATTTTAGTACACCAGGTTATGTCGAGTCATCCCTGAAACTTCTTGTTAGAGTTGTTACTCCTAGGTACATATGTATGAGAACCACATCTACTTATAGTATATAGTAATTTATATTTTTAAGTATGCCCACATAATCTATAACATAAAAATTAAAGGGTATGCCACTATACTAATACCAAATTCATATATTAGTGTTATTATCCTTAATCTATGTTATATAAATATAGTTTCCAAGGATTCAAAAAACTTCCTTTTATACCAAATGTAATACCCTGACCCCAGAAGTATAAAATACGTGAATTATGTTATTACATTGGAATGATTAAAATGAATAAAATATCGAAGGACCGATCAATTTATAATACTTAAAAACCCAGGTTACTTATATGATACCCATAATACTTTTTGAAATAGATTATAAGACATGATACATAATAAAATTAAATAAAACAGTATCCATGAAATATTATTCAATGTTTTCTTCTTTATAACATATAGAAAGGAAAAATAATAATAGTGATCTAAAGTTTTAGTAAGTTTATGTAAAGAAGAAGTAATAATGAATTAAAGACAATAGATTAACATGGGAAGTTAAATAATTGATAACATAATCCATTAAAATAATTAAGTAAAGATATATAAATATAGAAAGGTAAGAAACAGAAACATAGTCTGTTAATCAATAAAAAGAGAATAAAATGAATCCTTAGATATATCAATGCAAAAACATCATGGATAAATAATGATAATAACTAAATTTTCAATAATGGAACTTTATTTTTTAGATGTAATGTTACCTATGTATAAGGAACCATTACTATCAAGCCCATTCACAAGATGGTTTAAAACATATAGGTTATAAACTGATTTGTGTTTTCCAACATTAAGTCTAATATCAAGGCTTTTGACAAGACATATTATATCATACTGTTTGAAAGTGAGAAGGTTTTTTCAAACCTCAACTCATCCCATGAGATTATCGATACATCAAGGGGATTTCATTAACCTATCCCCAACCCGTAGTGCTTAACATATACGGTCCTCAACCCCTATCTTACCTGTCAAACTAATTCTCATATAGACTAAAGAATATGACTGATAAAATATCTATATTGAAAAAATGATATAGGATTATGAAAATTAAACCACTTAAGGTCATGTAATTAATGTATATATCATTGAAAAAACAATAAAACATTCATGAGGAAAATAATCATTAAACATCACAAAGTGTCCGAAACCACTTTGAAACATTTAGAACCATGATACCCATTTAGAAATTACATTAAATGAAATATGTACTATCATTATATTTATAACATTAATTATATAAAATATCAAATATTTTATATACACCATAAAAAGTAAGCTACGTGTATAAGAATAATTAAATCTCAATGGAATGTAAATTGAGACGAAAATCTATTATCTTGACTCCGAATTGTCACCTGTGTCTTTGTATTCTAGAATAATAAATTTATATTAAATAATTAATTTTTCTATAACATTTTTAAATCTGATTATTTCATTTACATAACTTATTATAATGTTTAATAGATCTATTAAATCAATTAAGTTAATATCTGGAGTTTTTACTAAATTCTATTCATGTGTCCAAAACAACTATGGTACGTAAACATTGGTAAAATAGGTTAACATATAAACATATCACGAATAATAAACAATAAAATTTATCTTATTTATTATTCAATTATAATTTTATAACCAATCCAAAACTTTGGTTATGAAAAATTAAAATACATTACAATTATACAGATTATAGGACATACATACACATTAGAAACATTCCTGTTTTTCAATGATAGTTATGGAAAGAAGATAAAAAACTATATTTCAATCCATAATGATCATTATATTATGAATAAATTTTTATTTAATCATATATAAATACACACACACACACACATATATATATATATAATTCTTTTCATGTAAAAGGAATAACATTTCTTAGAGAAGGTCGTTGTCCTCACGTCCACGATAGAAATTATCGCTTTTTACGTGTGAGAAGGGTAATAAAGAAAATTATAAATTTAACCTAAAAAAATTTAATTATGTCTATAATATAATTTAAATGATTTTTATGTAAAACTTGTTTAATTAATACCAACCTTTATACATTCCACGTATAGCATGAGAAAATCAAATCTATTTGAGGCGGAGGTGGCCCACACTTTCACACACGATGTTATTATATTTAAAAAATGGAAGGTATAAGGGTATGTGTTATAAATGAATTAAATAATAATTAAGTCATAATAAATATCATATAAAACCAATATAAACTAATTTACCCTCATAATGTCCAACATGAGAGGCGATAAATGAAAAATGAACAATCATCGTTTCTTGTGGGGGTAGATCGCTATACACATAAACTGTATGATAATCACACATTAAATGGACATGTGTTTAAGAGAAGGTTGAATTAAAGGCATAAAATATCATAATATATTCAGTATATATTTTTAGATAAAAATTTAAAAATAATATTTTAGGTAGAGGAGAATGGTAATAAAACTAAATAGATCGAGGAAAGATGTTACCTCTTAATCAGGTAACTTCGATTGGTTTGTACCAAAAAGATTCCTTGAATTGATCTCTACCTAGAGGGAGGCTTCAATATGAAATGAAGGGATGATGGGAATTTAATTTAGAAGAACTTTTCAAAACCTATGTCATTTTTTAAGAGTGAGTAAGGGGTAGAGTGCATTCCTTTTTATAGTGGAGGACAAACATCACTCTTGTAAATACCAAAATGTATTCATTCATGGGAGGTCTAACATACCTAAAGCACCTCAAAAATTGAAAAAAATAGTGATGGTTAATAATGGTAGATAAAAACCTCCACCACAAAAAAATATGTTCATTTTCATAATTTGGTACCTTAACTTCTATGATTCCCAAATTTTATCAGTTTTGTTTTTATAAAATTATCTGGATTCTAACAAAAGTAATATTAATATTAAGACTAAAATAAAATAATATTTAGTAGAAAATATATATCCACATTATTATTATTTATATATCTAATTTATAAAATAAAAAACTCATTCTTTTTTGGAAACTAATTTTAAAACATACCCATGTAATGTGCTAAAACACTACTTAAACTCAGATTGTGTTAATAACGTTTTAACAATATATGGGTATATATGTAAATTATAATAGATAAATTGTTCCATTATATACCATATTTAATATTTAATAACACTTAAAAATAACTTGTAATAATATATGGTTTTATTAATTTTAAATAATTTAATAAAATATCATTTATTGTAAAATAACAATATTTTAAATTTTGACATTATTTATTTAATTTCAATTTTAAAATATCAAAAAATATTTTAATTAAAATATATTAATTTTACAGCTATGTAACATGATATATTGATCTACATGAACAATTAAGCACAATAATACAATCAATATACATAAATTTTAATATTTATAGTATCATTTATTTTAGTTAATTATAAACAAAATAATCATTATATTAGTGTTTTTATCATTTAAGCAACTAAATCATATATAAAAGTAAATGATAAATTTATATGCTAAAAATAACCCATTTATATTTAAAAATTTTAATTAAAAAAATACGGTTTTTTACATATCTCAAATTTTCATAAATCTTAAAGGGAAGTAAAGTTAATTTTTTTTGTCTTTTTTCCTTACACAACATTTTATAAAGGGAAATTCCATTTAATAATATCCAATAACCCATAATGTTTGAGCCAATATTGGATGGGGTTGACCAATTTTAATTAAATTGTTTCTGGACCAGTTTCCATGTCATTTTGTTCTTTAAGATTAAGGTTTAGTCCCTTGTTAAGCTTAATTTTTTTAATAACTATAACTAATTTTAAACACTTTCACTAATATTTTTTTGTAAAAAATCAGGTTGTTATTTTTAATACCAAAAGTTTATACCAATTAAAATTTAGTATGTATGGGTTTCAAAATTAAAATAAAATAAGGTGTAAAATTATAATTAATGCTAATCTCACAAACGTGGTGGGAAATCATGTTTTTAAAGTAATATTGTTCAAAAGTTAAATACATATTTATATCCAATTTTAATATAAAAATGACTAAGGAAAAAAATTCAGTTAATATATGTATATTTGATATATTTTTACTTCAAAAAAAAATATAATTTACTAAAAAAAATTATTTAAGAAAGGCATCGTTCACTAAAATACTTTATTTTTTCAGTATTTATCAAAAAAATGAATATTCTAAGAAAATAAATAAAATTAACCATAAGATAATTTTGAAATTTCAATTTGAAAAAATGAATATTTTTCTATGAAATAAAATTTATATGATTTCCAAAATTTATTTTTAAAATAGTTATTCCATTTCAAGGCAGTAAATCTTATTTTTTTTCAGGTAACACAAGCTTACTCAGTGTTATCATGTTGTTACGTATAATGAAAGAGAGAAAAATATTAACTTTCTTCTAAAAAAATGTAATGTCCTGGGGTGTTACACACTAGATTTTTGGATCTATGGAATATATTCAATAACATGAGATTTTTTTAATGGATCCCTGATTTCACTATGTTTTTATTTTGATAAAGTTATTCACATATTTGGAATGTGAGAATAAGATTCCCAAAATATTTTCTAGGTAATATAATGTTTATTTGGAGAACTTATTTCAAGAAATTTGGACATTGAATTTGGTGAGGAATATTTTTGAATATCTTTAGGTCAACTATAGATGGAATGAATTATGTTGAACTTTAGGTGTTATTGGATAAATATTTCCAAATTGTTTTTAGTAACTACAAGAATAATATCTTATTACTCTTTTATGGATCTTATGATCCGTTAAAAGTAAATTTTAATGCTTTTGGCATAAAAAATAATTTGTTGGATATTAATTTTTTTCTTTTAAGAGATGAATTGTAAATTCATCTAAGAATATCCAGTGGATAAAATCATGTTTATGAAATAGAAACATGTCAAGTACGTATATTTACTTATATTCATAGAAAGTATAAAAATTACTCATCTTTTAGAAAAAGATCCTGAAAAAATAGTTACAATATTACTTCAATATCTGATGAATCATATAGTTTTTTAAATCATATATGATTCATGGGATTTCTTTCCTTATATATCTACTGACCATATCTTTCATGGGACTAATTACTGTTATCCTTCTCTATAATTATTTACTCTTTTCATCCGTGTCTACGTATTCACTTTTCACAAATGTTATCCTACATAGAAACCTAGTTATGTGTTACTTCATATTACTTATGTACTTACACTTTATATCTTATTAATAGTATATTTTATTAATCTTCATATTATGTGAGTTTTCAACAAAGTAAATGTCAAATATGAATCCCTTGGTTTCTGAGCACGAGACAAAAATTCTATGAAGACAACTTATTTAAGGTCAGTAGAATGTAACATCCAAAAATTTTATTATGATAACATTATATTTTATATCAATTTATCACAAATCAGTAATCTTTAAGAACACAAGAAATATATTTCTTTAAATGTAAACTCTTTGGTATCTTGCTGAACATGCAACCTAGAGTCCAAAAGAACAATAATATGATATAGAATTATAACATAGCCACTAAATTGGTTGGTATAAATTGAAATAAGTAAATTATTAATAATAAATGGATTAACCATTAAAAAAATAACTAATTTTATATTAATTTTGAAACAAATAAAATTCATTTAAAAGAAAAAGAAATGTTTTTGAAAAATATGTATTTTTTTTCTAAAAGATGGTTTTGTCGCCCTCTGCAAACATAATTTAAAATTAATTTTTTACACCTATAGAAAATTTATTTTATAAAATTAAATACAATTTTAAAATTATATTTTCAAAATTATCTTAGGGTGAATTATTTCGTTTTTTCTATAATGATTCATTGTTTGATAAATAGTTAAAAGATATTGAATTTTAATTAAATAATTCTTTTTAGTTTAAATTTTATTAAATTTAATTAATATTTAAAATTGGTTTTAAATATAAATTTGATAAAATGGATATATTTAAATACAATTTAATTCATTTAAATCATTTTTATATTCAATTTTCATTAAAAACCATTATATACTTTTGAACATTTTCTATTTGAAAACTCAATTTCTCATCTAAAATGTAGGAAAAATTTAAAAAAAAATTTCAAATCCTTTGAATTGAATTTATAAAAATGGATTCCATATTTTTAATCATTATAATTTATACTATATAATAATTTAAACTTAATATTTTTCCAAAATTTATAGTGAATGTTGTAAAAATAATTTACTGTGGTTAATGAAAAAATAAATTTACAGGGGATTAATCTAAAGTGATAAGGGTTAAAATGACCTAAAAATAGTCTAAAATATATTTTATAGAAAAATAACAACCTAATTATGTATAATAGTTATTAGTTATTATCCTTTTGTAATGTAAAAAACGTGTTGCCAACTTTTTATTTTATAAAATTACAGGTGTGGAAGTCAACTCACTTATAAGAGGTCACCACTCTCATATCTTTTCAAAACTTCAACAAAGTTGGCTTAAGAAAATGAATACACAAATCATTTCAAAAAATAAATTATTCTATAATATTATTATTATTTTGGGAATAAATTCATTTATGGTTTGATTTTGGAGAAAACCTATGAAGGATACCCGCAGAAGAGGTAACGTTATTCAATGGGAGTTTTTATTTTATTTATTTCTTCACATCCTTCAATTATTTTTAAACCTAATTTATATAATAAAATAAGTATATTTAATATAATTAGGTGAATTTATGTAAATATCATGACATAAAACCTTCTCTACTTCTATCAAATGGGTTTTGAAATCATTAATCATGTGTACGGCGGACTACCGCCTTGTAAACCAATGTATTTTTTTTCATTACCACCTCTCATGGTTTGGTATAATGATGAATATATATATATATATATATATTTAATATTTCTGAAATAATTATATATATATAGTCATTATATCATATATTCTTTTTTTTATTTTTTATAAAGGAGATACGATAACGTCGCTGGTTTGTACAGTGGACTACCGCCTCGTGAAGCGATGCAATTTTTATTTCAAAAACACATTACATAGAAAGTGATAAGGATAATGTTTATGATTATATGTGATATTAATGTAATAAATATGTTATTAATGAAATATTTACCAATATTAAATTATAATATATATCATTTTTAATTACATTATTTCTCAATGAAAGATGACAATGTCATTCTTATACTTTGGACTACTACCTTCATGAAACGATGTGACTCTATTTTAATAACGACAATAATTAAATGATATAGAAGTATATTTTGAAATAATTTAAAGTATTTATCAAACTATTATCATTATGTAATTATAAAATATTAACTACCAAATTTCCATAATGATCGTTGAAAAAATAAAACATTACTCAGGCATAAGTACAACCTTTCGTCTCTTTGATTGTAACGTACTTCATTTCTCTAAACTAGATTTCTTGATTAGTAATAAAAGTATAGTAGATTTATAAATATTATAATTATGTCATTATTATTATTATTATTTAGATTATTAAACTATATATTTTACATAATAACCAAAACAATCATGATAAATCATGGATGAACATATAAATGAATTAACACCCGAAACAATGAAAATAATGAACTATTATTAAAAAACGAGTGAAAAAATGTTATAAAAGGATAATATATGAAAATATAAATATTAATATGGTTCTATTAAAAGTATTTAATAGTTTTAAATCATTATATTGGTTGATAGATAATTTCCACACAAAAGCATGTGTATAGTAAGGGATTTCTTCTCAATATCCCTGTATAAAGGTATATTTTATTATTGTGAACCTAGTTTCTTTTATAATTTGTACATACTCTCCCTTTTACAAGTAATGGAATGAATACATAATCATTAATGCTATTTTATATTTTAAAAATAATTATTTATTCCATGTTAAATTTATGTGAAAATATAAAAGTGGAAAATGTTACTGTAAAATTCCACTTTATTTTGTGATTGTTTATTTTCTCTTAAAACAACAACTTTCTGATTATCATTTTTCAATGTGAATTACATTTCTGTTAAACATATCTATTATTTTATAATATATATATATTTATATATATATTATTTACTAAAATTTACAAAATTATACATATGGTGATTAGTTTGATAGTTATATGATTAACGAGGGAAATATTGATAAATATGTATCCTTTACTTTATACCCATATTTAAAGATAAGGAAATTTATTCATGAATTAAATGGATTACATGATATATGATGAATTATTTAAAAATGTGGATAGAGGTGGGTCCTGATTATTTATATACCATCAATGCATCTATAGGCCTCATGAGACAAATTATTTGGCCAAATAATATTGGGTTTAACCTAGTAGTTTTGATATGTCTTGAGGAAAGATCTCGAAGGTAGAGTAATCATGAGAGTAATACATGTGTTCCAATAATTAAGAACTTATTCATTAATTATTTATTAATAATTATCCATGATATCTTCATAGTGAAAATATATCTTGTTGTATTTAATTTTAAATCTATTGAATAAATGACATGGGTGTTCATTTGTAGACCATTCCATATTGATTATGCCTTATATTATCATAATAGTCATGTTATTTAAATGGTATGTGTGTTTAGTTACTTACCTTTTATAATGATTATATATATTGATTCATGATATCTTCCATAGTACTAAAACCTATCTACGAATTTGATCTCAACAAAATTTTTCTTCCTTTCCAAATGATATGAAGAAGATATCATTGAATGAGTTTTCAAGGATTCAGTTTATTTTTAGTTGTAATGTATAATATTTTATTTTCTCTTCCCAATGACAAATTTGTATCATTTATGTATATGGTTCTCTAAAATTAGGAAACTGATTAGTACATTATAATTTAACTCTTTTTATATATTCCAATGTAATAAATCACATGTAACACCTTGAGATTTTGTGATTTTTTGAATTAATTTAACCCCATTAATATTTTTCATTTCACGCAGCACTGAAAATAGTTTATTATAAATTAAATCACTATGTTTGTCTTGTGTTATAAATAACACCATGTTTATTTTTCACTATAGACAACATAATTTTTATACTTCTCCACATGGAACACTCGGGTTAGCTTGTGTTACATGCAACAACGACTTTCCCAGATTGCTTGCGTAACACATAAGGCCAAGTTTTACTGAATAATAGTATATCATTAAATATTATTATTTAATATAATAATCTAAAACATAGATATTAAATTATATGTTATGAATAATATTAAATAATTTTTGGAAATTTATGGTTTACATGAATATAATATAAATTCATAGGTTACAAATTAATTAGAAATGAATATGAAAACCAATTGAATATAAACGAAATTTTTATTATTTTTTGGTCACAAGATATATTACCCTAATAAATTAAAATAATTATAGTTAGTTATTGATATTAATTTAATATAAATTATATATAATTGATCAAATATTTTTGATATTCATACTTTAGATTCGATATAAATAAGATAAGAACAAACCCAATTTTATGCATAAAATCTGAATTTTTTTACAAAGGTTGTTTTACCACAATTTAATCGAGAAACCATTTTTAATCTAATTTTTAAAACATTTAAAATTTAAAAATTAAAAATAATCTTCATATTTGGAATTAAAACATGAAAAATATGTTAGGATAATGTTCTCATATTTTTCTATAATGTTTCATTTTTTAATGAATAATTAAAAATACTGGATTTTAATTCAAAACTTATTAATCAAATAATTCATTTATAAGGTCATATTGTACATTATTTTATTTCAATGTTTAATTAGATAATAATTTTTACAATTAATACAATGTACTTCCTAAGAACAATTTTCACAATGAAATTGGATATACAAACATATCAAACTTTTGATCAAAAACTACATTAAAACCCCACATCGTTGACTCGAATGGAGGATAAATATAAATATTAATTCTTCCAATTTCGAGATTCAAATTTGAAAAAATGTATTTGATATTTTGAATCATAATATATAATATTGTATATTAAGGTGAACATATATTTTAACAGTAGACATTAGTGAATGTAATTAAAATTAATTACACCGATTAAGATAAAATTAAGCTTAATTTTTTATTAAACCTTAAATTTACGACCTAAAACAACCTAGAAATTTGTCCAAGATACATTGTATATCCATATTTTGACCCTATAATCCAATTTCGTTAATGTTTTCCATTATTGGACCCACATGTTATATGGAAATTGTGTTTGAAGTTCATTTGTCAAAACATAGAAACATTTTCACTCCTCCTCCACTATAAAAGGCCTCCTCTCCTCCAACCTATTCACACCTCTCAAACCACTTAGCTTCAGCAAATATATAATAAAATATCCCCCAAAGAGCCTAACAGCCTCCTTTAATTTTCTATTTGGGAAATAATTATTCTATTGAATCCCATTGTTACAAACCAAAAGGATTTACCCGATGAAGAGGTAACACCCTCCCTCAAACTCTTTTATTTTATTACTATTCTTGACTTCATAATATATTCTTATTACATGGTTGTATAAAAAAACCAATAAAATCAATATAATAGGACTTTTTATGCTATATTATACCTACACTTACACACATATCCATCTTATGGGTAATGAAAAAACTTTGTATGTGTACAACGAAATACTGCATCATTAAATGAAGATTGTTCATTTTTTCCTTTACTATCTCTCATAATAGAAAATATATCGAAAAATATGTTGATATATGTTATATATTACATTTATTATGTATGTAATATTAATTAATCCTTTATAACACAAATATTTATACATTCCATTTTCTGTAACTATGATTATTTCATTTGAGGTTGTGTGGACTACATCCCCCTCAAAGCGATAAGAATCATTCAAAAACTACATGGAATGTATTCAGGATGGATTTATTGAACATATATGATATATTATATAAAAAATTTAATTTAATTATTATATATATATTCATATATATACACATATATTTCATATATTTTATTTTTTCAATAGGACAAAAATGGAAATAATGTTCATGCGTACGTACATCTAACCATTTCCATAAATAGTGTACTCCATTTCATACTTATATATACTGTAAATACTTAAAAAAAATATAATGATAATAAATGATTCTTATACTATTTTTTACATAATTTAAATCATTTTATAAGTAAAATTTTCAAAGCCATAACATTTTAATACACTTGTGAAGAACAAAGTAGATATTACCCAAAGTGAAACCATAACATAGAATTGTTAAAATGTGGGTAATATAAAGTCCTAATAAAATAATATATGACATTATATATAATAGTATGTTAAGAATAAATATATATAATATACATACATTTATTATAATTTAGTTTTTAATGAGTATTAATAGAGTCAAGACACAAGGTGAGGGAATTTCATGTCGCTTTTTATTTTCATGAGATACATTCTTTATAAACCACTCATTCATTTTATATAGTGTGTATACTATAGATAGATTTATTATATTATTATTATAATTTTAATTTATGTGTTTTATACCCCCATTTTATGGAATTTCTTTCATGTGGTTCATGTTTTAAATGTTTCCAAATTAGGAAAGTAATAATATTTCAATAAGCCTTCTTTGAGACACATGCCATATTATGTACATATATTTTTTCATGAGTAGTATATATTATAATTTAAATTTTATATCATGAATATCTTTATCTTAATTATATTTTAAGCTGAATTTAATTCCATCTTATTACATGAGAAGTGTGGTTAAAATTTAACATGTGGTAAGCGTTTATTGAAATGATTGGATCAATTTTCAATATTGTTTATGTTTATGTTTAATTTAATAAAATATTATGATCTATCTCCTAAGATATATAATTAAATTTAGTCTAATATATATATATATATATTGATATTATATTAATGTATTGGTAACATTTTACCAATATTTGGTAGATAATTATTATAGGAACACATTTTTATGAAAGCCCGACTTTAACATATCTTCAGTCAGAAATCTGTGGTCCTTTTAAAAAAATTTCTCCATGAATTGTTTTCAGAAAATATTATACTAATATCCTTTGATCATTAAATGAAATATTTAATTAAAATTTATTTTACCATTATTTTGAATGAAATATTCTTGTCCCTTTCCAAATGAATCATTTTTATAACATTTTTACCATGTAAAAGGAATGTTCATTTTACAGCATACAACATGTACATATTTACCTATTGTAAATTATTTGAATCATTATTTTCATTTATAAAAGTTTAAGTTTTATGAAAATGTTTTTAAAATAGATTTAAAATAAATTCTTTTGAATATCATTTCAATATTCATTCATTTTCTTTCAAGGAAAAATAGCGTTCAAAACGTTTTCAAGTTCATCTTTATTTTTTCCAAGGAAAAAGTGATTAAAAATGTTTTCAATTCTTCATTTATTATTTTTCTTTTTTTTAAAGAAAAAGATTTTAAAAAGGTATTATGATTTAAAAAAAAATATTTAAATGGTAAAGGATAATTTTCTCATGAATTGTTTCTTAATACATTTTAAAATTACTTACCATCTAAGATAACATCTATCGGTGTAACTCATACCATTATAGGGAAATGATTTAATGTTTCAATTCATATTATTTCGTTAAATGGTTTAAATTTTATGGAATGATTTTTTAAATTTTTTTTATCATTCCCTAGTTATATGTATATCAAAACTGGTTCTTTTCATGGGTTATTCATTAGTAAAATGATTATGAAACCCATTTATTTTTGTAGAGGTTACGGTATGATTTAATTTTTATGAAACCTATTTCATTTCATGGGTTATGATATGATTTTTTATTATTTTTTGGCACATATATCTATGATTTCATTAGGATACAGGTGGGACCAATATCTCCCCCCAATGCATTGGGTAATGCTAAATGTCTTATCTGCTCAAAGGGTATACGGTATGGAATCCCAAGCCCAAAATAAGAGGGTACAAGAGAGAAAAACCCAAAAAAATAATGAGGGTACATGTGAGGGAATCCCAAGCCTCAAGAAGGTACACGAGTGATTTAATCAAGCCATAAATGTTACAAATGCCTTGGTTGGCCTCCATAAAATAGGTCTATTATATTCTTTTATGTTTTCTACAAATCGAAATCTTATTCTTTTATTATTAGTTCATGGATCTGGTTATTTGTTTCTATATAATTCAAGTCTAATGAGTTGTAGATATTTATTCCCTAATTCATATTTATAATTATTGATGTGAATTTTATGATCATATAACGATCCTGATCATGTTCTTATACCCTTATTTTCAGGATATTCTTACGCATTTCTTTAATTTACCCTTACTAAAGATTTTATCTCACCCCATTAATGTGTTTCCCTTGACTAGGTTATAAATAATGATTTTTAGGTATAAATAATAAAATGTGAGATCATTGTGGGAATCATTGAAGATATTTCACTGTTCTGGAAGATTTTTGTTTGAAGTTTACAAAGTTAACAAACTGATATCGTTATTGGGAGTCTATTTTTTTAATGTTTTATGTATTCCGAAAAAGTGATATTATGTCTATCTATGTTAAAATAGGTTTGTTATAGCAAACAATAACTTCAAGAAACATTATTCAGATCATTAGTATTGTGAAAATATTTCATGGTGTTTAGAAGATTCAACCACAACTTTTATATCTTTATTAGACTAATAAAATCACACCATCATTATAAGGAATATATCATGATCCAAAATAATTATTCATAATTTTTTAAATTATATTGATCTTTAAATATGGAACTTATTGATCATTTCATTAGTTATTTTTTGTAGTATATTTTAATATATCTGACCAAGGTGTTTAATCACTTGGAATACGAATCAAGATGAGGCCATCAATGTATAAAAAATAAATATCAACCATTTATGGGAGAGATATATATATGAACAAATACTAGTATATTTAAAAATAACTAACTAAATTTATGTTTTTAATGTAGATAAAAACTAAAGTGATAGTAATGAACAGTGACCGAGAAAGTGGTCATGTGTATTAATTCCTGAATAATCCAAAGTAATTAAAGAGATATTTATGGGAGATCGTGTTAGAGTATTTTAAACTCAAGGAGATCAAAATAACCTCATATAGTACAAGGATATATGATTATTTTCTTGAGAAATGTTATATTTAATTTTTATTTTGTTTATACATTATTGATTGAATGTGTGAGATGATGATAAGGCTCTTTGGGTCATTATTGTAAATATTTTGAGCATAATTCCTTTCTCTCTTGTAACCAAAATTCATCACAATTCAAATTCAATGTGATTTTGGGAAAATGATAACCTATGTCTAACCACTCATAAATAATTGATGAACCAATTTAAAATTCATACATTCATGTAATTTATAAATTTGGGTTTTTATGGAAACACAAGGCCTTATGTAGATCCAAGAATGATCTAAAAATAATATAAAATTTTATATAAGTGTCAATTGTTTTTTAATTTTACATCAAACACTGATTCACCCCACCTTATAGAGGTCGGAATGTCTTTGAAGTATACCCTATATTATCTTTCAAACCAACAAATATTATTTGATATCTCAATATAGATTTATATTCTACATCAATGGTGATTCCATCATCTAGAAGTGTTCTCATTAATTAATGATAGTTAATTCTATAAGAGAAAATGATTACATCATTTCTTATAATTTTATCAATAATATAATATGTATAAATATATTTTTTAATAAATAAGAGGTAATATATATAATATGAGAATTTATATAGTTTTTTCATTAAAAACAATGATAATATATAGACTACAGACCCTTAGGGTCACCAAATGACTAAACACACTCTTTGAAATTCAATTTCATTTGAGAAATCATAGACATGGGAGACATGTATATGTTTTGGGTGGATTCAAATTATTTCATACTAGATCTAATGATTAGAATTTAAAAAAAAATAAAAAATAATAGTCAAGTGAATTACAAGAGTATAAAATATAGTATGGACTATCAAGAATATATTTGGTTATTCAGAAGTCTCAAATATTATTCATGTATTGGAATACCTGGAATTAAAAAAAATGACCATGGTTTAACTATGAATAAAATTTCTTATTTATCATTTATTTAGATAGTCTGTATTTCATAAAATAAAATAAAATTATAATTATACCATCAACAAAATCGTACAATCCTCATAACTCAATGTTTTTCATTATAATTCTTGAGAAATGAAATAATATTAGCGTTATTAGTATTAGATAATTATTTGAAGATATAATATTCACCCATGAAACACAAGTTTGATATTTTTTATAGATTTGATTAAAAATTTATATCACATATAATTTAATAAAAATAGTATCTAAAATACTTTGGTATATATAATTTATATTAGTCCACATTAAATGTGGGTATAAATTTACCCAAAATTCTAACCTTCATTTATTGAAACCTTTCCAATGAGAAAAAAACGTTTAAGTAAGATATGGGGTGTTTTGGTATGTTACAAATCTCATGGTGTATTTTTATAACAAAGATTAAATTAACCTCTATATGATAACTTGAAAATATGAGACATTGTTTGACTTAGACTGAGTAAATGAATCACCATGCATAGTCGAATGACATGTTTTATGCTAATATACATAGATGAATGACACATGTCACAATCATCTGTATTTGTTATCTTATCTTAGGATAATCATTAATATATGAGTTTGGATATTAAATTTTGACATATACCATGAATTGTGATTGTAATAAATGTGTTGGAAAAAGAATATCAAGATCATGTATGTAATATATAGAAATATATATACTAGACCTTTTCATATAGAGATATATGTGTTTGATATATATTTTACCATGTCCCCATTTATCGTGGGTAACATTGGTTCTTTGGTAGATTCCAATTACATTTATGTTTATATATTAGAACATCATAACAATGTTCAATTATATAAATTATAATATTATAACACATATGCCTATCAAATGGGTATTTATTTTGGAAAAATGTGTCAATTCAAAATGAGATATTTCATAATAGTTTATATAAAAGGGAATGGATAGGATAAGATATATTCTTATAAAAATATATTATATAATTCATTACTGAAATTTAAATTTTGAAATTTTAACTCCCCAAAATCCTTTTATCTTAGCTAATAATATGATCTATATTATTTCAATGAAATGTATCATATACATTGATATACATGAAACATGAGACACCACATGTGGTTTATTTTATTACATGTAACACCCTGAGATTTTATGAAAAGTATTCTTTTTAATTTTATTGATGTCTTGTGTTGTACGTTACACGAAAAAGAGCTTTCACTACAAGCATCCCTAACTTGGCTTTCATTACACGCAATCGCGACCTTCCACGATAGCGTGTGTTGTACGCAATACCGAGTTTTACTAAACAACGATATGTTATATAAACTAGCTGTTATGAATAGTAATAACCCATTTTTTATGAGTTTCTAAATTTTATCTTTGGAATTAGACTTCATTTTTGGAATCGGAATATCAAAATTATCCTAGGGTGAATTTTTGGTATTTTTCTAAAAACATTCAATTTTTGATGAATAGTGAAAACACTGGGTTACTATTTAAAAACCTACGTTTTATTTAAATAATTATTTATTTTATTTAAATTTATTTTAGTTCAAAATTGATACATAATACCTATATAAGTTCAATGTAATTCATTAGATTAATATTATAATAATTTTAGATATATAATTTTTTTTGAACTTTTCACCGTGTTTTACCCACCTCCTAGGAGAATTTGGAAATTCACATAAAACATAATTTTACTTCTTCTGTGAGTGGAATTTCAAAAATCTGAGAGACACGGTTAATATTAAGGACTAAAATGTGGTTCGATGAGATGAAAATAATTTTTGGTGAATAGTAACGTTTTACTTTTATTTACCACAGTTAAAAGTAAATAGGGTAATTAAGGGTAAAATGATATTATTATTACCCTAACACATATCCTAATTATATTAGATAAGTGTAATTCGACCATAGACAACCTTTGGAATAAAATATGACCATTTAGGTCGACTTGGATTAGATTAGGACATTTAATATTATTTCATTTAAAGAATAGTTAAAATAGTTAAAATCAAAGTTTAATAAAAACAACATTTTTAATATAGGGTTATAAATAAAATAAATTAGACTATAAATATTCATTAGAAAGATAAAAATATTTCCTATATAATCGTATTTTATTTATAATTTTTAGATACTAAATAATTTAATTTATTTATGACACAATGATGATGCTGTAATTATCTTATTAATGAAATATTGACATAATTGATGTTATAAATACCCATATAAATGTAATTTTAGACTTTTTATGAATTACACTAATTTTATAGGGTAATATGACATGTTATTATTGATTTAATTAAATTTTTTAGAACTAATCATTCTGTTATCATTTTAACAAAAATCAATTTCCAAATAGTGTCAAAATTGACATAAAATAGTTTTTAAAACAAATATTATATTATTAATTGTTATTTTATTTTTAAAAATATAAGTATTGGCCAAATGATGTAGATAAGGTTATATATATTAATAATAAACAACTTGGGGATCTTTTGGCTTTTTATTGTAAGTTTATTAACCATATAGTGTAAGAAAACAAGAAGACACGGTAAAAGAAGAATTATTTAACCTAAAGTTAAATCTAAATGATGAGGTTAAAAAAGAAGCCTAAACTTGTCTAAATTATATTGGATGAGAGGATTTGGACCCATCCCCACCTTAGATAACAAATAAATCAATTTTCAGCTATTAAAAACCGAATATGACTTTATAATAAATTTATATTTTTAGTTTTTCCAAAGGTGCCCCTCTCCTCCCTTATAAAAGGGAACATCCTCCCTCTCCTCCTCACACCACATTGAGCCTTCAAGCTCAGACAAACCCTACCAATGTATCTTCTATACTTCCCTAGAAACATCCTAGAGGTCCTGGTATACTTCAAAGACCAATCATAGTGCCCTAATAGGAGGTTTCAAAGAGGCGCTTCAGAGAAGAGGTAATGTCCGTTACCAATTCTTTCAACTTTATTTCATCTTATACTTATTATTCTTTAGTTTTTTCATTATGAGGTAATTACATCAGTATCACTCATATACTGATATTTTATTATAATTATGAAACAACCCTATTTCACCATCTATCCATCCTATGGAAAATGAAATCACCGCGCGTGCGTACGTACGGAATACCATCTCCACGCCGTAGTGTAATCTATTTTCCACCACCACCTTAATTGGATGGGTATAATGGTGTAAATAATAACAATATATGATTATTGTAAATTTATATTGATTATTAAATAGTATACATACACTCCAATACAATTCCACGAACATGGGAATGTTATCATCGCTCGTGCGTATGTACGGAATATCGTCTCCACGACGCGATGGGATTCATTTTCCATGTTTACCATTAATGAATGATTATAAAGTATATATAATGAATAATAATGAAATATATGACATAATAATGATACTTAATTTATTTATATATATGTATATGTATTTCATCTACTTAATTCCCTTCAATTTGATAAGGAAACGAAAACATCGTCCATGCGTACGTACGGCCTACCGTCTCCATGAACATTGTATTTCATTCCATTTATCTATCTATAATATATATATGTATATGATGAAAATATATATTATATATAAATCATGTTTTACATTCTGGAATTAATTAAATCAGGATATAAGTAATAATATTAAGAACAACAAGTCAAAACACGTATAATAAATGAAACGATTTTACCAAAGTCGCTGCTTTTACATCGAATTTACAAAAGAACGGGTAATATAAAGTCATAAGTAAAGTATATATGATATCATAAAAATGAATATGATTCTGTAATAAGTCAATAAAATTACTTAAATCATTATACAGGAGGTTCAGATACATACGAGTCATATCAGACATAAGGTAAGGGATAACTATTCCAATCTCATTCTTATCCGAGATTTTTTATTCGTAAGTATTTACTAGGGTTATTGTTATCATCCATGTACAGGTTTTTTTAAAAGTGTTTTTATGTATGTTTAATATCCTTTTTACCCATTTTTTACTTTTACTACATGTTATGTAAGGAATCTTTCTTTTGTTTACGTTACGATGTACTTTTTTTACTTTTCTGGAGAAAGTATGAGAAGAATGTTTTTTAACTTATAGGGCATGAACTGATTTTTTACTATTTTATAAAGACTTATTTTCATGAAGCTTCCTCCAAAATATTTCATGACTATTTTCAACAGAATGCTTTCTTTTAAAATTTCATGACATTTTGTGAAAAGAAATTGATTTTGAAGAAGAAAGGATGTTTTCCTCAAGAATTCATTTCCATTATTTTATCAAAACCATTTTTTCATCTAATATGGAATTATTTCATATGTGTATGTTTCAAGTATAATGTCTCTATGATTTACATGGATTCACTTTTCTTATTATGAAATGATATCCATTTGTTTTATATGGATTATGTGACGATGAGATGATGTTTATGAAACCCATTTTATTCATTGGGTTATTATGAATGATGTATGTTTATTTTGTGGAACAAGTAAGAATGATTTCATTATGAGATGGATGGGACCTATATCGCCCTCCAATGCATTGGGTAAAGATTTATATCTCATGAGATAGACATGGCTGGAATGGTATGTTAATATGCTTTAGTGTTACAGGACTGGAACAAGGAGTGAAGTCGATTTAGAAACGGACTTTATCCACTAAGATGGTCTTGGAAGCAATGCCTTGGATACTATGGAAATCATATCATGTGCTTAATTTTTTTACACAATGACAAGTTTTATTTACAATCGATTTTATCATGATTGATGTTCTATTTTGATCTATGCCTTACGTACTGCCATGTTTTATGTCATTGCTCAATATTTCGATGTTTAAACATTATGTTTATGTTTTTATGTTTAAATGTATATAGTTGGTTTATTTTCTCCATGCCTACCCTTACTGAGAATTTGAGATCAACCTTTTTATGTTTTCTTTTTCCCAGGATATAATGAAAGGTTTTATGTAAGAAAAAAGGGGAAGATCTTTATGGGAGATGTTGAAGATCTTTCACCATGATTAGAAGATTACGTTCCAAGTTTCCAAAGACACTTAACTATTACGGTACTTGTGTGTCTGTTTTTGTTATGTACTATGTATTCCTCAAAAGTAATGTAATGCCCATGTAAGTCATGATTTGGGTCTCTACAGTTGGTATCATACGAAAGCTTTAGATAACCTTTGGAAACTAGGATACGAAAACGTTAGTGAGATCCCTAGAGATATTTCTAAGGTATGTCTAGGGATGTCCCTAAGGATAAGTATACGTATAGCATATAGTCCTAGAACAATGGTAACGATATTAGAATTTAACCTATGATGTTTGATATTGATAGTACTCCCCCTTTACTATGTTGTTTTCCCTAGCATGATTTTTGCCTCTCACGCTATTCGTTGTGGGTTTTAGAAAATGACTGGAAACAGGAAGATTCGCGATAATAGAGGATATGATGGACAATGGAATGATATTCTTCATGATCAACCAAATGAAATTGGATATGGAGGTCCACATATCGTTATTATTCCTAATTAGAAATCTCATAATATGATCATTAATCTCAACTTTGGTAAGTTTCCTGACTCAGCTAATAAGAGAAAGATGGAGTTTCATGATGATCATAGAGGAAAGAAAGTTCAATTCCCCTCATGTAAATCATGTGGGAAGAGGCATCAGGGAGAATGTTTCAAAGGAACTGGAAGATTCTTTGGGTGTGGAAAAAAAGGATACAAAGCCAGTAATAGAAAGGGAAAAGGTTTAGTTAAAACCATGGCCAAGGATAATGGTATTTCTAAGATATCCAAAATGGTTAAATGTTTTAAATGTGGAATGTACGGGGATTATGAAAACCAATGCCCTATAGTAAAATCTCATGAAGTGAATCAGAATGGTCATATGTGTAGTATTTATGTGGATGATGATGAGGAGACTACAAATGATGTATGAGATGAAATAACTGTTTAAGCTCAGTCAGTTGTTTAAGAAGGTAGTGGAATGATTTTATGTTTAGCAAGAGTTATGTTGTATAGTTAATGGTACTATGGAATAAAGAATCATCTAAGTATTGTTACACTATTTTTTTTCCTAACGTATTTGAATGTATATGTTGAATGGTATCGGTAACCATGAAAGGTTATTCAGATATTTTTGGAAAGTAGATGATATGCGCATAATGAAGGGATAAGAAGATAATGAGATATTTGATTGTATTCATGAGCTCATCCCTGATATATGGACTAAGTGATATTATGGTTTGAGTATAAAGAATTTTGGGATTTTGGAATGAGTAAAGAGTTATCTTTTGACAACATTCAGGTTTTCAATAAGCTTCAATGGTTATTCATATTTCAAAAGAATAAATGATTATGTTATTGACATGATTGGAATGTCACCAACAAGATATATCTTAATATATATGGGGGATAAATGATGGAATTCCCATGATTATTATGTGACATTTCAAGTAATCATTTTATTTATACTATGAGCTTGGACCGAAGTATTTTAGATAAGCCTAAATATTGGAATAGATTATATTTGACATAAGTTAGTATTGTTTAAGGATAAAACTTTTTTCGATATTATTGATGGAAAGTTATAATAATGTAGTTTAAAAAAAAGGACAACCTGCAGGACGGGCAACAACCCATCGCGTCGGACAAGCCTGTGGGAATCGAACCCACAACTAAAGTGAGATTGGCCTTTATTTCCTACCACTGGCCTACAGAAAGTCCCTGGTTAGTAGAAACTAGTTTTATTTTATTAAGCGATATGATATATTAAGTATAAGTTAATTTTTGAATCGTATATGATTAACCTCACCATAGATAGACTTCTGTATATTTGATAACTTTTGCTAACCTTTTTTTGAAACAGATGGAATGACCCAACATTCTATCATATGATCTATTAACACTTCCTGA